>CM049439.1:33784784-35034784 GCA_026929855.1 Poa annua | reverse complement strand
TTGTTTTAGTTTCTTAAACCTGCGAAGTTACACAAACTACTCAAGATTTTGCAGTGCTTCTTTGTCCATGCTAGTACCAGAGATGTGAAAAGTATCATTACTTCTAACCTACTTCTAAAGCAAGTCTTCTTATTAATGGAAATTGGGCCTATATATGTTTTTAATTTGTCGGCGCTCACAAAGTTACATCTCAAATGTGGTTTTCTATGCTTCTTTTTCTATACATGAATTTTTGGTACTATGTAGGTTTCGATGATCTGTCCTTCTGCAGCAGCTACTATTGTGTAATCTGGAGTAAAAAACACCCATGATGCATGTATTTTTCTTTGCCGACACCAATGGCTTCTAAGGTGTTGGTGCCCTGAAACGTACGCCCCAGCGCTCACATGCTTTCCTATGCAATGATCTTTTCTTAATACAGCACACACATGTAGATGTTGTTTTTTGCGTTATATACATCGTTGATGCATGAGGTTTTTCTGGTGAGGTTCTTTAAGCAACAATGGCTGCGGCTGGTTCTGGTTCTGAACCACAGGGGTAGGGGCAGGGGAAGGAGGGGTTGGACGCGCGATGGGACTGGCCGGCTGGGGCTTTAAGTTGGATGCACCTGTGACCTGACAGCGACCTAGAGCTAGAGCTCCTTTTTATCGCGTGCGGGTGCGGCCGTGCGGGACTGCGGATGTCCGGCAGAATTGTTCTCGATTTCAGAAAGCGCGTGACAGGCTGTCCTTACTTTTACCATTTATGGTAAGTGTCATGTGCGGACAGGGGGGCACCGTGTAAGGTAAAAACGGTGCGCGCGCACTCTGTAGACTCGTCTTTTTTTGTTCTACAATACCGTTCAGCTCAGTTCTGGTTATTATGGATGATTGGACTGCTTGAGCAGCCACATCAGAAGTTCACAACATACTGAAATCATGATGGCCCTGCTTCTCTTGCTAGTTCTTTTCAGATTAAGTACTCGGGCCAAATTCAAAGATTCAAAATCATTTCAAATTAAAAGATTCAGAACCATTTCAAATTTGAAATGTTAAGGCTCTAGAAGACTGCAATGTTCATTTACCCTCTCCTCTTTGGCTTTCGTTAACCATCATGTTAATATGGATACTCAAGCTCAAAGTGCAGCCATGATTACCCACTAACTGCATAGTGGAATCATCGTGGCAGAACTAATCAAGTGAGCTATCGTAATGGTTTCGAATATAGTTCTCTGACATGACATAGCGGCTAAACTTGAAATACTGACTTAACAGTAACTAGAACTAATGAATATGGTAGCAGGAGAATCCTAAATTTCATCAACAAAATCAAAATGCAGCACCTTTTTTTTGCGAATACACAAAGCCTCTGCGTATGAGCGTATCATTGCATTGAAAAGTAGCCTTTAGTACGCCGTAACTACAAGAGTACCACGTGAACCCCAAAGATACTAACAAGGATCACTCTCTCCGTAGTACAGGGCGGAAGTTTGGTTAGCTGTCCAAATTTATTGTAATGAAGAACAAAAATCAGCTTTAATAAAAATACGAGTAGAATCTTATCATTACAAAGGACTGACCAAGTATAAACCAGCCCCTCTTCTGCATCTATGAAAGGTAAGCAGCAAATTAAGAAATGGCCATGGAGAGGACACACCAACAAACTGGTAGGTCCCAGATCCCAATTGGACAGCCAAAAAACACAATGTAATGTACTCCTACATGTCAGCTTGAGGTCATTGAATTGCGTACCAATCTACACTTGCTTCGTAGGTATCGCATCACAGAAGATAAGACTCGGTGAGGTTCTTGGTTACTGACAGTAGATGATAATGGCACGAGACTAGCCACAAATGCTAAGCAATGGGATAATGGCATCGTAAGATCTGAGTATCTGACAGATTAACTGCTGACTGGAATCGTATCTAATCCCTAACCGCGGAAATTGTAGAAAGAGAGAGCAAACAGTACACAACGAATTTTACCAAACTAATTATCTGTATGACACTCAAAATATTTTTCCAGTATTATGTGGACAAATACATGAACACCAACGGTTCAATAATTTTTTCGGAAGGGAACATGGGACTACATGTTAACATGAACGCACAAGGACTATGAAGGGTATTACAGGCATATGGTGTATCGGTATCCATCTTATAGAAATGTCTATCTGTTGACAATCTCAGTACCGAACAACTCAGCAACCAGAGCATCATTCTGCAGGTTGAGGATGTTTACATTATTCTTTTCCCTCATGTTGTACTGCAAGTAGAAGCAACATGATAATTCAGCCAATCAAACATATGAGCATGTGACTTCTTATTATAAAAGCACCAAAATCAAAATTTATTATATGGTATGCTCCGGTCAACAGAATCGACTAAGCAAAGTAAACTGAAGTATCCAGATTGTACTGTACCATGAGGGATAAGAGAAACATATATCCCATCTTAACTCCTAAGAAAACCTAAAATGACCTGCAAAAGCAAAGATCATCTGTCAAGAAAACGACATTTATATTCAACATTTAATTGAAACAGAACTACACGGCACCAGCACAAAATGTTGAACATAACAGTTAGCCCAGTGAATGGTCAAGTTGGTGTACTGCCTATCTACAATATCAGAATAGACCCGGTAAGAATCTGATTCTACTTGCCCAATCTGACCAAGTACTTATAATAATGCACTGTACTCATGCTGTAATTTAATTTATGTTGATCATGCCGGCACTTCCATCACGCTTGTCACTGCCACATTTCGCCACATGTAATTTTATTTTATTTTTTGGTGCATGCTTATAGTTCATCCATACATATATCAGTGCATTTACTTTTGGAGGTACACAGATGAAAATACATTTTTCTTAGTTTATACTCGATCTAACATATATACAATATACCAAATACACAGTGACATAAAACATAAATGTATACTATACGAAAGAAAACCTAATAACCAAAATAGAGATTCAAAGTGCAGTACCATCTATTAGGTAACTACTCCCTCCGTTCCATATTAGATGACTTCCTTTTGTCAAAAAGTGGATGTATCTAGACTTATAGCATATCTAGATACATCCACTTTTGTCCAAATAGAAGTCATCTAATTTGGAACGGAGGGAGTACTTAACAAGTTTTCTTAACATCTGGTCACTGTAGAAAAGTTTGATTCTCGTAGAAATAAATCTTACCTTTATTGCACAGCTACAGGAAAACATGGCGGTCTTGTTACATCACTTTGAAATATTCTTCAGTAACGCAGAGACAGAACCACAATGTGTTGATTTGTACTCGCATTGCTCACAACAAGACTGAAGTGACTGAATAACTTTCAAACACCTGAAGAAAAATAGCAAGCATGAATGGCACTATTATTTGGAATGCAGCCAGCGAGCCTTAAATATGTAATGATTCACTCCTCTAATTTAACAATACTTGACATCTATTACTTTCCAATCCACAAGTAAAGTTTCCCAAATTGCTAAAAGTTGGTATGCGGCTACAAACAAAGCATAACCAGTTTGTCCTGGCAAACTGAGGGTATGCCCCAAATGCGTTAGTTAGCTGCATGTGTCAGGCTGAGAGGAGTCCGGGCAGCCTAGTTGTGTGGCAGATAGAGATAGAGAAAGAAGCGGCCACAGTAGTTGTGGAATGCACCGTGTGAGATCTATCCAGTGGTCTACAGAAACTTGCAAGTGACTCAAGTCTGTATGTGTGCGTGCAGTTAGTGGCCTGATTTGTGGGTCAAGCTGTTAGTAGCTTGACCCTGTGTGTTGCATGCTAGGTAGCGGTTAGTGGGGGTGTGTGCTAGCTGTTGTGGTACAGCTATTTAATCCCATGTAATCAATCTGACTTGGCAAGAGAAAGTGAGACAGAAAAGGGCACAAGTTGTGCAGTGCCAATCTCCTGTGTGTTACTTTGTTCCCAACCTAAGGGCATCTCCAGCCGTTCAAGCCCCCCAGGAGCATTTTCCGGATGAAAAAAGGGGAAAAAAATGCTTCTGCCGGAGCTAATATGAGTCATGGGGAGGTCATTTTCCCAGCCATACCCCCACCCCAAGTAAAAGTCATCTCACAAATATTTGGTGTGGGCCTGAAAAAAGGACACGTGGGGAGGCATGATTCGGCGTTGCTTCATCCGGCGCCCCCAACAGCCCCTCAGCGCGTCGGGTTTGGCCTGGGTTTGCCGGAGCCAATTTGAGGTCTTGGGGGGCACGCGAAATTTGGCATTTTTTCTCCATCCAGAGCCGAAAAAGGTGGAGATGCCCTAAGTCTTGGCAAGCCATGCTAGCATGTTTTAATCATGCAAGACTAATAGATGGAACAATAAAAAAAGAATCCACTGCCACCTAATTGTCCTAGCAACAGATTGGTATGTTGTATATATTGTATTTGTGTAATGGCTGAAAATCGGGACTCAAGAGAGGCAATAGACTATGAATGTTTTCCTTTGGAACTTTGGCAAACACGAGTACATTCTCAGAGCTTAATGCTTTATCTAGCTATGCAGTCAAGACAGTAATGAAAGAAACTTCACGGAGAGTCAAAATGTACAAGGAAGAATTTATCTCAAATATGGTACTCCCTCCGTCCCAAAATAAGTGTCACAAGTTTGATAGAAAGTGGGTGTATGTAGACATTAAACATGTCTACATACATCCACTTTGTATCAAATTTGAGACACTTATTTTGAGACGGAGGGAGTATGTGCATAGAAATATACGATAGAACAGCACGGTGTTCAACACAATGATATACCATACCACTAATTTACTATCTAGCTGAAACTAAAAGTTCCCCAATAATATCTAGATACTACTAGTCTAGTACCACTGGCATACATATGGTGGCTCCTACGAATACGTAGGCAGGAGAAAAGGCTGAAATTCATGGTTGGATAGCTTATTTACCAGAATTCGAGGGCTAGGCCATAATGGCTCCTTCGAGATGGAGCATCAACACCCACTTTTTCTGAGAGTATAGGATGCGATGCTGACTATTCAGAAGTGGTACATGGATTCTTATGATCCATTCCCAAATTTTGGTTTTATCAATTTAATAAGTGATGCAATCTTAATAGCGGCACAGAACAAAAAACATAAAATACAGTTTCCTTCAAATCTACATATGCTGATTGGTACTTGGTAGTAGGCTCCCAACTAAAACATACCAGAACAACACCCAACAAGGGGAAGCAGGAAGCTACATTTGTGGGGTTAGGAAGGAAGCAGCATCTTGCTGCCATGATCATCCATCAGAACTTAGCTTCTACAGTACAACCAAGCATAGCTGCTGGTAACGACGACGTCACAGAGCAAAGTCCACCGTAGCATGAGGTCTCTTGGTGGCTCCTAAATCCCACTAACGCCTAGGCCTACCTCCAATGCGTGCGTAGGTCTCCCCAATCCTGTCACATGCTCAAGCATCGCTCACGAATTCTCCAAACCCCGCACCCCCAGTTGCAATCCAGAACTATCCATGGATTCCTCGAGGCAATTACAAGAACCAAGAAAAGGAAAAGATGTCGTACTTCTTGGAATCGAAGAGATTCTTGGAGAGGCAGGCCTGGATGTCACACGCCTCCTTCTTGCACGGCTCCTTGCTCGGCTGCGCCATCCCCTGCCTCTCTCTTCCAACTGCTGCTGGCCGGATCAAGGGATAGAGAGAGACGCCGGAGATGAGGTTTTGACAGGCGCCGTGGGCGGCGGTGACTGCCTTCTAGAAGACGAGTGTTCTGTGCCAATGAGCCATCGGTTAGTTCGGCCCAGTCGCCCAGACATAGTGGGCTTGGGCTGTATCCGGCCCATTACGCGCTTAGATTTTGCGCAGCAGAGACGAGGAAATCGGAGGCGGAGCTCGAAAGACAGCGAGAGGACGAGGATTCGGGTGAAAACCTGTGGTTTTGCGGTTCCCGTCTATTGTACAGGGGAGGATAAGAGGAGAAAGAGCTTCATCGCTTGCCGATTCCTTCCGATTCTTGGAGGCAGGTGATGGAGCGGCTGCGAATACCATCCCTTCCGATTCTTGGAGGTAGGTCAGTATACCCACTCGCTTCATCGCTTGCCGATCCATGCTTCTTGTGAGTACTCAGTACATGTCAGCCTGCCTAGTGCCTGCCACTTGCCTGTGAGAATGCCCGGGTGTATATGCAGTGGCGGACCCAGGAATTTTTGGAAGCCTGGGCGAGCTAGAAGGCAATCAATTTTTTTTGACAAAATATAACCATTATACAGAGGAACTGAGCAAATGTTGTTTTTCCCATAGTTTTAATACCTAAACACAAATACAATATATTAGATGTTCAAAACACATTCAAATGTTAACAAGTTAACAACACATTCAAGTGACTCATAAGTTCACAACACATTCCATGTTCATATGCGTTAATATTATATATAGAACTTCCAAAAGGCTAATGAAACTCCGACGGTCGGCGACACATTTGAAGAAGACTCTACAAGATAAGAAAGAAAGATGGATTAGTAACCAAATAACCATGCATTCAAAATATGTTTATATTAGTTCATGAGGTAACAAAATATACCTAGATAGTACCAAACTACCAATGATGTGCTAATTAGCCCTAGGCTTACGAGGTAATTGTTTCCTTCTCTTCTTCATGGCTTGAAACCGTTGAGCAATAACACCACTATCAAGTTGCTTAAATATCTCCCGCTCGGTGTAACATATCATCAAATCATTGAACCATCCATTCTTGATTTTGTTACGCAATTTGGACTTGATGATCTTCATTGCCGAAAAAGCCCTCTCAACCGATGCGGTTGACACCGGTAATATTAAGGCCAACTCAATAAGCTTATATACCAATGGGAAGACCAAATGCTTCCCGGTTTCAACCAACTTTGTAGCCAAACTCTCAAGATTTGTGCAAGTAGAAAAGGAGCAATGGATTGAAAGCATCATGCTCCTCTTCCTCCTCATTTGCAACATTTGGTTGCGGTTGTGGTTGTGGTAAGCTTCTTGTATCAACCAAAAACTTCCCAATTCCTGAAATTTGAACAATTTTGTTAATGAGTAATCAATAAATCAAGTTCCAAACCAATTGAATTTAGTAATTCATGGTCAATGTCCTAAATTTTGGGTTCTAAAGCCAAAACCGAAATTCATCTAAATATGACTAATTGTCAAATTAAGGAAGTAACCTGTTTGTCTTCTGCTTGTTGAAGTTGTGCCGGAAGAGCTCGCCGGAGTAGAAGCCCCAAGATCGCCTCGCCGGCGCTTGCGGCCGCCACCAGATGCGGCTGGGCATGGATCTCCCTCCATGATCTGCTGCCGTTAGAGTCGCTGGCCCGGCCTGGCCTGGACGGAAATCGCAGCAGCTACAGCCTGGACCGCTGGACGGACAAGGGTTTCGAGCTTTCCTGGGCAGTGGGCACGGTTGGGGAAGGAAGGGGATGGTCTGGAACGTGAGTCTGGCCTGGCTGCAGCTAGCTACGCTGGTGAGTTGTGAGGAATGGGCCCAAACATATGTCCGTTAAGGCCCAACAAGCCTGATGTTTTGCCCCAGCGTTTGACACGGTTTGATCGCTAACTTGATCGATCTAAGGAGGGCAGCGCGAGTGAAGCCCGGGCGAGCGCCGGGTAGCAGGGGCGCTACGTCCGCCGATGTGTATATGAGCATCTATTTTGCTTTCAGTTAAGTAACGGATTTATTAAGGCTCAGCTGACAGATTTTTTATTTTAAGTCTTACTGTCTTAGTCACTTTTTTTTAGGAAATTGTAATCACAGTTCAAATAAACGTGGAATTGCATTTTTCTGTCTAGAATAGTGCAAACTTTTCTTTAAACTGTATGTGACTGAGATTTAAGAGAGAAAAAATCAGTCGACTGAGACGTAGGCACTCCCCAAATGTAAACAGCAGCAATCTAATCTGGTGTAACATATTCAGAGAACTCCTACTGTTTTTCAGGAAGGATGTTTCCTTTACTCAGGCACTACCGTGTCCTTCGAACTCCTCATCCCTTAACCTGGAGCAGCTTAGAGACAGCTGGGAGAAATCAGAACCTGAACAGGGGTTGGTCTGCACAGTGCGCGGCAAGTGACAGTGGAACCTCCGCATCTGACGTAAATGGTGCTCAAAAGGATTTTGCTTTGCCGGATAGTTTTCTTCATGATGCCCGTGTTCTGTATTGTGCATCTCCTGCCATGGGTCATAACAAGGTTGTTTATATCCAGTCCCTTGTTCTTTTGTCGAGCAGCTTTTGCATCTAGTCCACAAGTATGATGCTCTTCTAATGTATTCAACAAATCAAACAGTGAAACTCAAGATACATGTTTATTTGTGATGCAATAATCACCATACAGTTCACTTGACTCTTGACTCTTTTTTGCATGTATCCTAACGATATTGAAGAGTCTTACTTTGTTCAGAGAAATAAGTGTGAATAATATGTAGTAAAAGCACCATGTTTTCATCATTTGTCATTTTTTTTCATGAGGTCTAACGCCTGTGGATCAGGATTTCAGGACAATAAATTGGATTACAGATTACGGAACATCACACAGTGATTAAATTAGCTCTAGTATGCACTTTCTTTGATCAAGCTATCGGATATATAAATGCTTGGTAATATAAAAATAGTATAAATTTTGCAACTTTACTCTTTTAAAGAAAATAAGTTACTGTTGAACTATATCATACAATCATTTCTAAGACGCATCCTGCTATCTAGTCGTACTTTTTAAGTTATGTGTCAAAAGTGTAAGTCCTGGAAAAGAGAGGGTGTAGCGTAGCAAAACCATGATATGTTAAGCTGTAATTTTCCTATCCTAATATGCCCTTTCCATTGGTATTTAGGAATCACATCCAGAATCTAACAAAAGAGTGCCAGCAATAGTTGATGCTCTCGAAAAGTTAGAGCTTACGCCCAAGGTATGTAACCAAACAAAACTTTTCCGTCCTATACTTTTTTTTCTCTCGAACACACCATCTTATACTTTTAATAATACTTTATTTTTGAAGTTGTAACTCATGTACTTTTGTCCTTAACTTATGAATTCTCCAAGTACACTTCAGTTGAAAGTGGCGTGTTCTTTTTCTCTCCAAGTACACTTCAGTTGAAAGTGGCGTGTTCTTTTTCTGAAGCATGTAATTGCATGTTTTTGCATGCAAACACTGGACTTATAGATACATAAACGAAAATAAAAAGATACTCCATAATCTAAGTGTTCTTGATTAAATCTCGACACACTTTGGATATTTTTTGCTCATAGCCTCATCTGTATCATGTCATCAATGTTCTGGCATGAGCTCGTAACTCTATGGCATCTTATTTGTTTTGTATCCAGCATCGTGGTTCCCAAGTGCTTGAAATTCAAAAATTCTACCCTGCTTCACTTGATGATGTTGCACGAGTTCATTCAAGAACATACATTACTGGGCTAGAAAAGGTAGTGTTCATCAAGCTGTTTTTTGTTTTTGTAGTCCTGCTTTATAGAGATGAAAAGAACACATAGCTGTGGCTGTATCTGCATTAACTTTTCCCAAATAAAAGAACTAAAATCTTTTAAATTGGTGTATCAAATCGACTTAGTACTGCTTATTAAAGAGGTAATTATTGCAGGCTATGAGTAGGGCTTCAGATGAAGGTTTGATATTCATCGAAGGAACTGGACCAACATATGCTACAGAAACTGTAATGCTCTACATACCCTTTTTTTCCTTAATCCCTTCAGGGTCGATCTTTTGTGCACTTCACTATTTAATGAATGCAGTGCAGAAGGATTTACTATGAATTGTTTTGTAAACCTTCTATTTTTAGTTGTGTTATAAAGATGGTTTGGCCAAGTGATGAACGATCCATTTATTATTAAAGTAGGGACAAACTTGGTCTTGCCTTGAGACAATAAGAAAAATAGTTATTTGTTCCTGGCGATTAGTTGAGGTCTTTAGGACATTCGTGCTTTCGATGTTAGAATAGACCACACTTGCTTGCCGTCCCTAAGAATGACGCCTAGCAGCTCAGAATTACTTTGACACCTTCATTGCCACTTGAAAAGTTCCATTAGTATTTAGGACAAGCATAGTTCAAACGATGTAACAGAAATTACCACATTTTAAAATGAACAGAGTTGAGTTTGCCTGGTTTCTGCCCTGTTTTTGTAAACAAAATGGATCAGATAATAACGTTATTATAGTCTTATTACTTATCATAAAAATATAATTCAACATGATATGATTGAGTCTAATGTTAATAAGAGAATTACTTCTTATGATAGAATTGTTTGAATTGCTATTGAAGCATAGTTTGTACTCCCTCCGTTCTAAATTAGATGACTTCTATTTGGACAAAAGTGGACGTATCTGGATATGTTATAAATCTAGATACATCCACTTTTTGACAAAAGGAAGTCATCTAATATGGAACGGAGGGAGTACTTTTCTTTGACCGGGGCATAGTTCATACTCTTGTTCTTTGACCCGGAGGATAGTTCGTACCTTACTTTAACTGATATTTTGTACAAATTAATCATAAATTTACATACTCTTATTTATTTCTCAAAATAATTTCGTTTTTGTTTATGTAGACTTTCGAAGAATCGCTTCTTTCAGCTGGTGCTGGAATTACGTTGGTTGATTCAGTGGTAACTAACTTTCTTCCAATTGATTTCCTTGGTGGTTTTGGCGTGTTTGTTATTTCACGATTTAGTAAATTTTCCTTTGCAGTGCTCGTTTCCCGAGAATGTTGTATGTTTTCCTAGGTTGCAGCATCAAAGCTGGGCCCAAGCCCACCCCTTGGATTTGCACTAGTAAGGCCACCAGGACACCATGCTGTTCCTGATGGTCCCATGGGCTTTTGTGTCTTTGGGAACATTGCAGTTGCAGCACGGTACGCTCAGCATCAACATGGATTAAAGCGAGTAATGATTATAGATTTTGATGTTCACCATGGCAATGGCACATGTGATGCCTTTTATGACGATCCAGATATCTTCTTCCTCTCAACGCATCAGGTTTATAAGACTATCACCTTACATACTTGTTGCTGGATTTTTTTTACCATATAATCATTTGTACTTGGTGTATGCAGCTAGGAAGCTATCCTGGTACTGGTAAGATGGACCTAATTGGTCAAGGCAGTGGGGAAGGAACAACACTGAACCTGCCACTGCCTGGTGGTTCAGGGGATTACTCGATGAGGTGTGCGTTTGATGAGGTCATTGCTCCATCGGCGCAGCGGTTCAAGCCTGATATCATCCTCGTTTCAGCTGGGTGAGTTCCTCAGTGGTACATTACTCTTGAGAATAGAAACATGCCGGAAATGAGATGATTTTCTTTAGAGTTGTGCAAATACACGGCAGCTTATCAGTCTGAATATGTTTCATAGTATTATCTGCATTGAAGTTCAACAAATACACAAAGTTCATCCATCCTTTTGTCAGCTACGACGCGCACGTGCTAGACCCTCTGGCTGGGCTACAGTTTACGACGGGCACCTTCTACATGTTGGCATCGAGCATCAAGGAGTTGTCTAGGGAGCTCTGCGGTGGCCGCTGTGTCTTCTTCCTGGAAGGCGGATACAACCTGCAGTCGCTCTCCAGCTCGGTTGCCGACACCTTCCGGGCCTTTCTGGACGAGCCCAGCCTCGCCGCACAGTTCGACAACCCGGCAATGCTGTATGAGGAGCCGACGCGGAGGATCAAGGAGGCAATCGAGAAAGTCAGACATCTCCATTCGCTTTAGAGTACCTGCTGTTTGCTGTGTACGTAGCGTACTACATAATCTCAGATTCTGTGCTGCTTTTGCTGGTGAAGTGTGTGTATATAATTGGAATATCTGTTTCCTCGTCATTTAGACTTGGCTTTATTAAAATTACGAAGTCTTGTAAATATCAGTATTTTAGACTTGGTGGAATGCATGTTTTAAAATGGATCCTACGCACACAGAAGAGATAACTGTGTGTTATAGGGCATACATTTGTATGTAGAGGTTGTATGTATTTATAGTGGATCGTACATGTGTATGTAATTTAGTGTCAATCTTCAAGAACAAGGGGATGTTCAAAGTTGCACTAATTACCGTGGAATCAAACTGATGAGCCATACAATGAAGCTACGTGAAAGAGTCATTAAGCATCACTTAAGAAGGTTGACGACAAGCGTGACCTAAAATCAATTTGGTTTCATGCCTGGGAGGACTATCATGAAAACCATCTTTTTAGTATGACAACTATGGAGAGATGCAGGGAGCAAAAGAATGACCTATATATGGTGTTCATTAACTTGGAGAAGGCGTATGATAAGATATCATGGAATGTCATATGGTGGGTCTTGGAGAAACATAAAATCCCAACAAAGTACATTACCCTCATTAAGGATATGTATGATAACGTGGTGACAAGCGTTTGAACAAGTGATGGCGAGACCAATGACTTTCTAGTTAACATAGGACTGCACCAGGGTTCAGCTTTGAACCCTTATCTTTTTTTACTTTGGTGATGGATGAAGTAACAAGCGATATATAAGGAGATATCCCATGGTGCATGCTCTTTGCGGATGACGTGGTGCTAGTCGACGATCGGGGTGGGAGTTAACATAAAGTTAGATCTGTGGAGGTGGACTCTTAAAACTGAGTACATGAGGTGCAGATTCAGTACTACTATGTCGAGGTGGAAGAGCTTAGCCTTGATGGACAGGTGGTTCTGAGAGTCACCTTCCGATATTTGGGGTCTATGCTCTAGAAGGATGGTGATATTGATGAAGATGTGAGTCATCGAATTAAAACTGAGATTGGATGAAGTGGCGGCAAGCTTCTGGCGTCCTCTGTGAGAGTGCCACAAAAGTTAAAAGGCATGTTCTATAGAACGACGATTCGACATGCGATGTTGTATGGCGCAAAATGTTGACCAACCAAAAGGTGACATATCTAACAATTATGTGTAGTGAAGATGCGTATGTTGAGATGTATATGTGGCCAGACCAGAAAGAAGAGGGTCCGGAATGATGATATATGTGAGAGAGTTGGGGTAGCGCCCTTTGAAGTAAAAGGGGAATGATCTAGGCATTCTGATTCATTTCAGGAGGTTTGCGATTGCTCAATGGAAGCATGTTGAGGAAAGACTAAAAAAAGGTTGACTAGCTGGAAAGAAAATTACTATCCTTGGGTGGTAGACTGATTCTCATAAATTCAGTTCTAAGTAACATGGTAGTGTATATGATTTCTTTCTTCCAATCAGAGAATCTTGCATATTAGATTATTTTCAATCAAGATTCTTTTAGTAAACGGTCAATGAGAAAAATAAATATTGACTGGCTAAATGGAACGTGGTGCGTCGCCCCCAAAGATTAAGGAGATCTGAGGATTCATGACCAAGAGGTCAAGAATAGAGCCCTTCTAGGCAAATGGTTGTTCAACCTTCTTACTGAAGATGGGGTATGGCAAACTCTTTTAATAAGAAAGTATATTGTCTCAAGTGCGGTATCACTGGTTTCTTGGAAACCAGATGAAGAAACCAGATGATTCACACTTTTGGCTGGTCTGATGGCGATGAAGAAATTTTTCTTCCCATATGGTTCTTTTTGTTTCCATCAAGTATGGTTCGGAGATAAGGTTCTGAGAGGATGTGTGACTAGGTACTACCATGCTCCGAGATCAATATCTGGATTTATACAACATTGTTCTTGGACGTCACAAACGTGATATGCTCGCTCAAGTGTTGAAAAAATAACCCATCAAAATGTGACGTTCAGAAGAGATATTGTTGGTCTCGGGCTAGAATCTTGGAATGAGTTGCTACAACGATTGTCTGTAGTCAATCTGACGCAGGGGCGATGATTTTCATGAGAATTTGCACAGGAGTGGTAAATTCTCGGTGGAGTCTATGTACAAAGCTCTATTCTAACTAGATGTGCCAGTTCATAATAATCAACAAATTTGGAAGATGAAGGTTCCACTCAAAAACAAGGTATTTGTGTGGGATCTTTGTCGACGGGTAATTTTTACTAAAGATAGCCTTATAAAACGCGATTGACATGGAAATAAAAATGTGTCTTCTGTCATAAAGACGAGACTATTAATCACCTATTTTTCGAGTGGGGTGTAAATTTATTGATTCTATATGGTCAATCGTCCAGATGGGTTCTACCGTATACCCACCAAGAAGCATTGCTAATATTTTTGACAAATGGCTGAATGGTTTGTATCATAGGTTTAAACATATCATGGTGTCAACGCTTGGTCGTTGTGATTGCGTAGAAATGATAAGATTTTAATGATAATTTTTTCTCTCATGCAGGTTATCTAGAGGAGTACAACTATGCTCCATGCTTGATCACCGGCCACGTGTGGGGCATCACGACCTATTTGCGAGGTGTGTATAAGACTGAAGAATATTGCGACAGATTTTTTATCCAACGTGGACGACAACATAATTCATGGATCACGTTTTTTACAATTTCTCATCACGTTATGTAATTAGCCTTTATTTTTTTTCGTAGTAGTGAACTTGTGGCGATTGTGTGCATCTTTGTTATAAAGAGGCCGAATGTAATGTTTAAAACTTTTTATTATTAAAGCTCACTTTATTGAGATCTTCAGAAAGGTTATGGCTTAGACTTAGTGGGGATAAAAATTTGATCCCCGTTATGCTATAGATTTCGCGTGTGCCTAGCGGAATACACCGGAACAGAGCAAGTGACGGATGAGGCGGTGATCAATCATGGGAGCTGTGTCGGTGAGAATAATAGTTTGTAATAACTGTATTGTAATCACATGATAATGGAAGTGGTTTCAGACAAGGAAGGACATTCGTGATAAGCAGAGGCAAAAGCTCTACTGTTAACGGCTCGTCTAACGCATATACGGAGTACTTCACTTACCAAGGCCAACGTTTCTACAGTAACAGATAACCAAAACCTGGCAAAGGAGACTTGATCATCCCCTGATGCATTGGGACGCTAGAGATGAAGTTGCAGGACTTTTTCAGGCCACATCCTTCTCTCCGCCACAGATTTTTCACATAAAAAGGATCTCAATAGAGTAGCTCATAATTCCGCTAAACAGGTTATTAGGCGGATTGGGTTTTGTGAGTCGGTGATCCAATCATCGGGGACAAGGAAGGACATCGGTGACAACTGGTTTTGCTTGTCCATCGTCCACATCCTACTATCCTAGTACGACGGTCCATGGTGGAGAGCGTGAGGTGGGCAAGCCCTGTCACCGGTCTCAGCTCAGCCCCCATCTGCACACCCACCACGGCACCGGGCCACGGCTTCCACGTGCCGGTCTCCCTCCGGGCCCAGCTTGTCAGTCGTCGCTCTCCGCACACCTGTGAGCCGTGCCCGTCTTCTCCTACCTCCAGACTCCTAGCGCCCCTCGCTGCACTGCACACACACTTATCTCTCCAACACTTCCTCTTCCTCGTTTCTTCTCTTCTCTTCTTTTCCTCGTCTCTATCCAATTCCAGCTCCGCCACCTATAAAATCCAGCCAGCCACCACCATTGATTGTCAGAGACTTACGCTTGCAGCTGAGCTCAACGCGTGGAAAGCTCGCATCGCATATGAGATAGCTAGCGTGTTCGATTGTGTGCGTGCATATGGCTTCGTGGCTTGCTGGGACGTCGTCCGAGCTGGCGCGCCGTGCCGCCAGGAGACTCATCGGCGAGCTGCACCGTCGCAGTCCGGTCCCGTGGTCCCTGAGCTCGTCGACAGTGCCGGTTCTTGGGTCGTCGGCGGGGGACCGTAGGCGGTTCTGCTCCGTCCGGCGCTTCGCCGGAGACAGCGTCGCCGCTACCGCCGAGGACTCGGAGAGTGAACTCGCGGGCGGCGATCTGCAGGTATCTGTGCACGCTTCACAGTACTATTGTTGTATAGCTGGACGTCTGCTTCTTGACAGTGTGTTATACATAATTGTACTATGGTGGTAGAACCGGGATCACCACCAAACCTTTCTCTCTCCCTGATTAAAGAAATTTTAGGGTAGACATCGCGATTCTAAAATTTGACATGCTTCTAAATCACCTCCCCATTTTTTTAAGAACATGGCCCGACGTTTCCAGATTCATTGTTTGATCACTAGCCAAGTGCTTCCTTTCCGGAACTTCTGTTACGTACTTCAATTGTGTTTTTTTCTCCCTGGAACGATTCTTTTACAATCTTAGCACTAACAAAAAAATAGTTGAAAAAATAGCAGCACAGGACAATTGTGCATGGATAGAATTGACAACAAGTACTCCCTCCGTTCTAAATTAATTGACTTCTATTTGCCCACATGACATACATATATGTGGGTAAATAGAAGTCAATTAATTTAGAACGGAGGGAGTAGTAAACAAAGCAGATAAGGATGAACGTGTCATTTGAGTCAATGGACTAATCGAACTTAACTTCAGCTTTAGTAAGCTCACACGTTTAGAAACGTGTCTTGACTGCTGATTGGTGTCACTCGGTGTCAACTGATGACACTAATGATTACGAGTCTCTCTGGTGGTAAAAATATGCTGACATCGTCGACGGGTAGATAAAATGATACATGTCCTCCAAGGTCAATAATATTATCCCAATTGTGCCTTTTCAATTCCTAACAGTGTTGGTTTATTCTTTTTCTTCGTTTCAATAAAATCGTTCTTTTAAAAAATTCGTATAAAGAAATTTATTCTTTTTCGGCCACCATGTGGGTCGGTCCCATTTTCTGCTTGCACTATGAACCTAATTTGACCGGTACAGTCGCAGGTAGTAGACTTCCCTGGAGGGAAGCTTTCCTTTGTTGGTGACATGAATTTCGTCCCAGAGTCACAAAGGGAAAGGATCAAGTGTTACCGTGTTCTTGACGACGATGGTGGGACTATATACAGCAGTATATTCCAAGAGGTTTAGAACTCTTCATTACTCCACTAGTGAGGGATACTGATCATGCAAACAAACTGAAGAACATCGATTTTGTTCTGAAGCATGTCTATCGCTCTTGTCAGGTCGGCAAGGAGTTGGCTCTGAAGATGTACGGTAACATGGTCACCCTCCAAATTATGGATACAATCTTCTATGAAGCTCAGAGGCAGGGAAGAATCTCATTCTATTTAACTTCAAATGGTGAAGAAGCAATCAACATAGCCTCTGCTGCCGCGCTTAGTGCTGACGACATTGTACTACCTCAGGTGAATTTCAGTTGACCCAAAGTTACGATGCGCAATACTACATGACAGTGTTACTTACTGTGCTTTTCTTGGCTGGAAATTGTGGAGCCAAATGAAGTACAGGGAGCCTGGTGTTCTTCTATGGCGTGGGTTCACGCTGCAAGAATTTGCACACCAGTTGTTTGGGAATAAGATGGATTACGGTAAAGGGAGACAGATGCCAATACATTACGGATCAAACCGACTGAATTATTTCACGGTCTCCTCACCTATCGCGTAAGTATGAAATACTTTCTCCAGTGACACAAATATTATGCAAGTGAAGGAGAGACTTATCATTCTTGCTAAATTGATCAGCACGCAGCTCCCTCAAGCGGTTGGAGCTGCCTACTCTCTGAAGATGGACAAGAAAGATGCATGTGTCATCACCTATTTCGGCGATGGTGGCACGAGCGAGGTAGATGAACAAACACTGACCATTTATTTGTAATTTGTAACCAGGCCTTTCTGACATCGAAAAACGTACAGGGAGATTTCCACGCCGCTCTGAACTTTGCCGCTGTCACGGAATCTCCAGTGATCTTCTTCTGCCGCAACAATGGATGGGCAATCAGCACCCCAACTACCGAACAGTTCAGAAGTATGATGTGCCCCTTTGTGCTCAATCATAACTTTCTACAAATTATATGTGCTGCATTTGTGTTAAATCCAACTGTTCTTGCAGGTGATGGAGTTGTTTCCCGCGGTCAGGCTTATGGCATCCGCAGTATCCGGGTAGACGGCAATGATACTCTTGCTGTGTACAGTGCAGTTCACACCGCCCGGGAAATGGCTATAACGGAAGGAAGGCCTATTTTGATCGAGGTTTGCGATAGTTGAACAAATTTCAGAATACATGTTTTACTTAGAGTACTGAGGTGAAAACTTTCAGGCAATGACTTACCGAGTCGGCCATCACTCGACATCCGACGATTCAACCAAGTACAGGCCGGCAGATGAGATCGAGCACTGGAGAACAGCTAGAGATCCAGTATCCAGGTACAGGAAATGGGTGCAGGGAAATGGCTGGTGGTGTGATGCTGAAGAGGCTGAACTTAGGAACAACGTGAGACAAGAGGTAACATTTCAGCCGCCGAAAGATGAATCTATGTAATTTTCATAAATGTCCTTCTGAAACTGACAGCTCATTTCTGATCAGATTCTGCAGGCCATTCAGGTGGCCGAGAGGATCCCGAAACACGGGCTTGCCGAGCTGTTCACCGATGTTTATGATCAAGTTCCTTCCAACCTTCGTGAGCAGCAGCAATCTCTGCTGGATACCATCAAGAAGCACCCTTCAGACTACCCAACTGATGTGCCTGTGTAGTGCTATTAACCTTAGGGTTGCAATGTTGTTGTGTAAATATGGTAAATGCTGACTTAGGTACATAGCATTCATCGTAATTATAATCATAATAAAATTTGACATCTGCCTACTCCAAACAATAAAGCGGTGAATTGATTCAAGTTCTAACCAATGTATTTGTGACATGGTGACACTTTAAACCGTATTTTAGTATTTTTTTACACTGTGAACCACATTTTAGCTGGGAGGCATCTGTGAAAGGCAAATCCCATGTGGAGACTGCCGAGCAACGTATCTAGAGCGACTCGCTGTGGTATAGGGCCGTGGTTTAAATGGTTTGATGTTAGACATGGTAAGTTCCTGACACTGACATGACACCGTGGTACATTTTGACAATTGATCTCACAATAGCCGCATCCCAGTCAGCATCCTCCTAGGTTTCTCCCTACCGGTGTCTTGCTAGTGGGCTTGGATCTGGCTGGGACCTGGTTCGTGCTTCCATGCGACCTCCTCTGCCGCCGTCAAGCTGGAAGACCCGTCCTGGAGAGTCTCAACAAATGCTACCCTGCTCAGCGCCATGGCAGCCATGTCATCACCTACCATTGCTTTTATGTTGTTCTCTTCGTCACACGACATTTACAGAATCAACTACGGAGTACAGCATAGGCAATGACAGGTCGCTGGGTAAGGTGGAATGGTGAACCGCTTTCACCGAGAATTTTTGGAATGGTGCCTGTAAGCTTCCAGACAGACGTCGCCCCGCCTAGGGGGCCGTACTATCAGATGCTACCGCGGGGTAGTACATGAGGGAAGATAATGGAATGAATTCTTCTATTTATTCAGCTTCAAAAACACAATTCCTCTACGTATTCAGCTTTGAAAACACGGATGAAGTACTACGGTACTTAAGATACAAGGGGTTGTGTATCCTAACAAAGGTAGTGTACACGTACCCAACAGTATAAGCGAGTAGTAGCACTACAATCACCAATTGGGACCGATCCAATCATCCAACTTCTACAATGGGGAAGGGGCCTGGTTTTTCTCCTTGATGGCCTCTTGGACGGCCTTCAGGAGTGATGGCATCAACTGCTTATTTGTCGCGATGATGCCTGTGTCAAGATCAAGGAGTCGCCCTTTTGAGAAATCTAGGTCGTTTCCTGAGGCATCTGTTACTAAACCTCCAGCTTCTGGAGAACAACAAAAAGATATATGGGTGAATATCGATTTCTTATAATGTTCGTACTTTCGAAAAGAAACAGAAATGTATACCTGTGACGACGATTGCACCAGCGGCATGGTCCCATATCTTCTCCCTGTAACCCTTGTATGGAAAACGCAAGTAAATGGCACCGTCCCCACGGGCCAGAGCACCATATTTTGCTTGGCTGTCGATTCTAACTGGTGGAGCTTGGACACCAAGTTTCTGCAAGAATGCCAACACACGGTGACAACATAATCTTACAGAACTAGACTAAGCAACATATAGTACAGATCAGACCTCTGCAATAGAGCCAGTTAAATCATGCATGGTGTGTGCCCCTTCATAGGATTCAAAGAATGATGCATTAACTGGATTATCGGTGGAGCAAACACTTATCTGCAAAGAAAGTTAGCCAGTGCAAAATTATTTAGCTCTACTCTCGAGTAGGTAGAAACAGGGTGAGATGGACGGTACCAAAGTAAAACCAAAAAGTAATGACCTTCTGTGGCGGAGAGCCATCTAAGGACTGCACTTCCGCACCACAACCAATTGTGGCTGAGAAGAGGGCACCAACTTGATCTCCTGATGAGCTACCGTTCAAGTTGCTTATCGATGACAAAGGAAGATTTGGACATCCCAATACACCCAAAACAACTTTTCCCTCATCAAGCAGCGCCAGTGCAATTGCATATTGGCCTCCTCTTAAGAAACTGAATCAATTTGTTAAAATATAAATCTAGATCAGAGGTGCCATATTAGCACGATAGGCAAATATCAAGGTTTTACATTCAGTAGCATTATTTATTTCATCAACATTAAATAACTGAAGTATCCTCTGTTTCAGACAATGATAAGTACTGTTTATGACCGGACAGTTTAGAATGATTGTTTAAAATATGAAATAGGAAAGAATGTATTCAATGCGGCTAGGTAGCCATCAATAGAAGCACTTCTGAATCACATGGCTTCTCCAAAAAGAGAACCGGACATAGCTCACAACTACTTCACGAAATATCTTAAGTGGCATTGACACTTGTCTTGGCGTTGTGCAAAGTGTCAATTTTAATGTAATATAGGTTCAACGACTAACTAAATTTTTGTCCATACTCCATACATACAGAATGTGTTTCAATCTACTTAAGTGCAGCATAGACTAGATCCAAAACAATCAATAACTAGAGAGACGCATAGCACAGCAGCACCACTAGTTTTGGTGAGAAGACCTTTCTAGAAAAGGTACATTAGATGGTACAGTGAATGGTACAACGAAACTAACATTTTATCACATTAGCAGAATGTGGAACACTAGAACCTGCCGGTGTAAGTAATCAGAACTCACCCTTTAGTTCCATCAATTGGATCTAGAACCCAATGTCGCCCAGATGGACCACCCTCCGACTTCCCGCTATCAATTGCAGAAAGGATACCTTCCTGAGATAACAAAATGTTGAAAGAACCATCCTCTGCGAGAGTTTCATTTACAAGATCCGTAACGTGTTCCAAAATTTCTTCAGCGCCCTCTTTTCTCAAGTCTTCTGAATCCTACGTAAGTACACGAGTCCAATTAGTTACAAAAAATGTATGCATTGTAACTTTGTAAGTAGAAACAAGTAAACAGAAACATAATTCAATTACCTCCTCGGCCACCATAGAAAAGGAATCAGAAGTTACTTCCATATTCAACACGAGGCTTACCAATACTTGAGACCCTACGTGTGTAAAAAGAAATAGCAAGTAAATGGAGAGTTTAGGGAAAGAACAAGTTTCACCCAATAATAAGAGCTGTCGACAATCATATTTTCGTGACTGGTCTTTACATCCCTAAGCCATGCTACATAAAGATCGTAACATCTACATGTAAGATAAATCAAGAAATACTAAATGGCTACTCCTGAAATTCTGGTTTGAGTATAATGAGCATCAAACAGAAAATGCAGGCTCTTAGAGGTAAACGATTACAGGATCAGCATGTACCATAATCAGCTACTGTCACAGGACTTTTATCGGCCTTCGACTGAATATCTGATTGCTCAATTTCCTGTTGCACCGTCTGAAGGAGAGAGACAAAAAAATAAAAGCAGTAAAGTCAAGCTCTTGAATTTATCCTCTTGAAAAGATTCTAGCTTCAGACCGAACTAACAGCTTATCATAACTACGATTACTCAGACTATCCCATACAGACACCAACATGATTGTTCAGTTGATACACTTCCATGAACATAATTCGGTCACATGCCTTGCTCATAAAATCCCAGAATAAGGACTGGCAATGCTGATCCCGTTGACAGTGTGAATTAGCACAAAATGATACTGATGGATTCGGCTCGGCAGCGGTCCATATTATTTATACCAGTCACTCAGTCAGTAACACTTCCCCAAGTCCTACCACTACATTCCATTATCCCCCTCGAGTTACTAGCGATGGAACTGGAGGGTTGTTGTGAGCGAAATGGAGGGACGGCCTCAGAGCCCAAGCACTCAGCCAAGAACGCTCCGTGACGAGAGTAAAGAAGAGATCCGAGGGCGAGTACCTGGCAGAGGCGGGCGGCGAGGGAGACGGCCTTCTTGGCGGCGGCGAGCTCAGCAGCGTACGGGCCACCAACGGCCTCCGATCGCTGCGACATGGCGCGGGTTGCAAAGGGGCGGCGACGACGGAGGTCGGCGGAGGCGGAGACGGACCGGCGGTAGGTGGGGGGGAGAAGGAGAGGAGGATAAGGGGGGCGAGCACGAGATGGGCTTCGAGCAAGAGCGGAAGCGAGGAGCGCCTGCTGCGGAAGGCCCACGCGCGCAGCCATATTCTGCTGAGGTGATACTCACACGAACAGGTGCGGGAAGAGCTGAATAACTTCAAGGTTCTTCTAAAAAAAAAGCAGAATAACTTCAAGGTGGCGATGTGCTGTACTGCCGTACTGACCCACGTTTAGTACATCCACTTTCTATCAAAGTTGAGACACTTATTTTGGGACGGAGGGAGTTATTACATCCACTTTCTATCAAAGTTGAGACACTTATTTTGGGACGGAGGGAGTAGGTAATATTATCTCAATACAGATTTGCAAAATAATGTATTTTCTTTTGGAGAAGGTACCTTTCGTCCGAATTACAAGAGACTAAAAAACATGTCAGTACGATGCAACGGAGAGAATGTATTTGCTTCTTGAAACGTACGACCTAAGTTTTCGTAGATACGACCACGGTGTGTCGCAGAAAGCAAAACGCGTCACCAATTGTCTACATCTTTATGTCAGGCTAGTGGGAAGCCTTCTGAGGCCATCCGCCGATTCTGTGAGTCTGGCCTGTGGGCCTGTTACCTTCGTGTCGATGGCCATGGGTCCAATATTGTTTTGGATCTACATCGCACGTGGGCAAAGCGAACTTTGCTTTTCCACTTCGATCCACGAAACAGCGGAACGCCTCCGCGGGAGCAGATCCGAAAGCAGGCCTCAGACGCGGCCGCCTCCGCCACCACGCTCGCCGCGGTCTCCCGCCGCCTCAATCTCGACCGCGCGCGCCACCTCTGCGTCCTTTCCTCGCTCCACCGCAAGCTCACCGCCACGCTCCGAGACTTGGGCGCTGCCGCCTCCGTGTCATCTGATGAAGCCGCGACCTAGGGAGGTGACGACGGGACGCGCCAGCTGACGTATGTAAAATGCATACATGAACTTTGCATTGTATTACTCATATTTCATCCATATTTGCATCATATAAGGGTTATATCAATGTTTTATAATGTTTTGGGGAATATTTCACAGTTTCCCTATTTATTTGGAATTAACCCTGCACTGTCAGAAAACCCCTTTTTCTATATTTTGATGGTTCAGGGACCCAAACGACGTCCAAATGACCTAATATTTCACGGAGATCATTTTTTTGGAAGGAACAAAGCGTAGGAGCGAAGGAAGTGCAAAAGTGGAAGCCCAAGTACCAAAAAGGGGGGCCCACACGGCCAGATTCCTTGGCCGCGTGGGGCCCACCATCCTGGCCCTCGAGCCTCCGATGTCGTCGATCTTCGTCTCCGTGGCTTCGTCTTGACCTAAAAACGACTATAAAAATAGTCTCCCGACGCCTTTCGGTTGGAGCGCCGCAGAAACACAGAAACCACGAAACAGAGACCTGGAGCTGCAGATTGGAGGGGGAAATCTCCAGCGGGGCGCTGCCGGTGTGGTCTCCACCTTCTCCAACGACTTCTCCACCGTCTCCCTGATGAAGAGGGAGTAGTCCACCCCTGGACTATGGGTTTGTGGAAGTAACTTATGTATCTCTCCTCTCTCTTGAGATTCACTAATTAGTGCCATATGAGCTGCTGAACATGATTATGGTCATATATGTAATACCTTTGGGGTGGATCTCTTAAGTTGATATATGTTATGATGATTGCAATTGTTATGTCTTTGTTATGAAAGTAGATGCATATTATATACCCTGTTCTTGTCTACGTGTTTTGATCCAACATGTGTATGAGGGCGTGTGAGGGGGAACGTGTGCATTAGTTGGAGTAACGGGGGTGGTTTTGTGGTAAGTTGACAGCAATACCGTGATCCACTTTGGTTTTTACCTTACTTTGTTGCCTCACTAGGGAAAAAGGAAATACCATGCTACCGGGGATATGTGGGTGACATTGCCACTATCACCATGACTAGATCTAGCATGTTCTTATTTAAACTTCATGTCATTGAACTTAAATCTGTACTCTGTTTATCTTAATTACTGAGGTGTTATGATTTAGTTCGCATCTTGGTGGAGTATAAGAGAGGAATATAAGAGAGATTAATAACCAAAAAATATCTATGTTAGGATGTGATGCCCATATTATTAATAACTTGTCTTGTTGAAATCTCATATGTCAATTCATATGTTCCATTATCTACCACTATATAAAAGAGAGAGTGCATTTGTGAAACCATGAACCCCGGTCCATTTTTAATCATAAAAACACCTTTCCAACGCTTTATTAGCACTTTACATTTTCTGCCATTTAAAAACCCGAAAATACAAAAATATTTTTACATCTTGCAAACACCATACATAGCACAAAAACATCATCCACTATCATTTATACCATCCTTGCACTTTTATTTATCACCATTGTATATTTATTTCTGTTTTGCATTTGTTATTTCTTTATCTTTTACTTACACCTTGTGCTTGACAACCACTTGGTGAGGTTTGATGCACACGGTGGGTGTGTTGTTGGGAGACCCCAAGAGGAAGGTATGAAGTAGTGCAGCAACAAGTTTCCCTCAGTTGTGAAACCAAGGTTATCGAACCAGTAGTAAATAATGAATTCCCCCGAGGTGTCAACGGCGCCAGAAAATGCTTCCTGGGACGTAGGTGACGTGGAACCTGCACACAACACAATCAAGATACTTTGCCCCAACTTAACGGTGAGGTTGTCAATCTCACCGGCTTGCTGTAACAAAGGATTAAACGTATGTGTGGAAGAAAGATGTTTGTTTGCAGAAAGTAACAGGTTTGCAGTTTGTGGTTTATCAGATTAAAGAGAAGGACCGGGGTCCACAGTTCACTAGTGGTGTCTCTCCATAAATAATAATAACATTCATGCGGGTAAACAAATTACAGCTGGGCAATTGATAGAATAATGATGAGCAAACCAATGCATATACCAACGTTATGATGTCTAGTGTGAGATTCATTCGGGCATTACAACAATATACATAGACCGTTCCAACCGCATCTATGACTAATAATCCACCTTCCGGTTAGCGTCCGCACCCCTTTCAGTATTAAGTTGCATGCAACAGATTATCGCCTTAAGCAATGTGTGTAAAGTAAGTAAGTAACATCATCCTTAGACAAAGTACTACTGTTTTATCCCTAGTAGCAACAGTACATCTACAACCTTAGAGCTAGCTGTCACCACCCCAGATTTAATAGAGACATGAACCTACTATCGAGCATAAATACCCCCTCTTGGAGTCACAAGCATCTACTTGGCCAGAGCATACACAAGTAACGGAGAGCATGCAAGATCATTAAATAGCACACACATGATATATTATGAAGCAATAACTTTAGTACTCAATATTCATCGGATCCCAGCAAACACAACATGAAGTATTACATAACGGTGATCTTGATCATGATAGGCAGCTCACAAGATCTAAACATGATAGCACAAGAGGAGAAGACAACCATCTAGCTACTGCTATGGACCCGTAGTCCAAGGGTAGACTACTCACGCATCAGTCCGGAGGCGGTCATGGCGACGTAGAGGCCTCCGGTGACGATTCCCCCTCCCGGCAGGGTGCCGGGAAGAAGTTCTGATCTCTCCCGAATTGGTGTTGACGACGGCGGCAGCTCAGGACCCGTGGAGGAAAATATGAACACCGTGTTAGGGTTTTTAGTCTGGGGGGTATTTGTAGGCGAAAGGGCGAAGTCGGTGGCGCCCCGAGGGGCCCACACCTGGTCCTCGCGCGGCCAGGGGTGCTGCCGCGCGAGCACGTGGTGGCACCGCCTCGGTGGCCCACTTCGTCTCGTGTTCGGCTTTCTGGAACGTTCCCGATGAAAAACTGACTTCAGAAAAGAAATCGTCCAATTCCGAGAATATTTCCTTAAGTACTTTTCTGAAACCAAAAACAACAGAAAACAGGGAACTGGCACTGTGGCATCTTGTTAATAGGTTAGTCCCAGAAAATGCATAAAACTGTATAAAATGCATATAAAACATGTAATAACTTGGTATAATATAGCATGGAACATAAGAAATTATAGATACGTTGGAGACGTATCAACATCCCCAAGCTTAGTTCTACTCGTCCCGAGTAGGTAAGAACGATAAAAGAAGAATAATTTCTGAAGTGACATGCTTAAACACAATCTTGATCATAATATAATGTAAGGCTCATGTTATGAATGAAGTGACTCAAGGCAATGATCTATAGTTTGCTAACAAATAGACAAGGAGTAAACAACTACATCATATAAGTAAAACTTTTCGTGAATAGTACTTTCAAACAAGCATCAAAAAGATTTGCATAAGAGTTAACTCATAAGGCAATATTATCTAAGCAAAAGAGCATTGAAGCAACACAAAGGAAGATATAAGTTTCCGCATTGGCTTTCAACTTTTGAACATGTATATCATATAGATAGTTGTCAACACAAAGAAATATAACAAGTGCAATAAGTAAGCATATAAGAATTGTTGCACACAGTTGACACAAGTGTTTGCTTCGGGGATAGAAAGAAGTAGGTAAACTGACTCAACATAAAGTAAAAGATAGGCCCTTCACAGAGGGAAGCAGGGATACAAGCATGTGCTATGGCTTCTTAGTTTTATAGGTTTTTGAAATCATATAGAGAGCATAAAAGTAAGTTTTGAGCGGTGTTTGTCGTTGTCAACGAATGGTAATGGGCACTCTACCCCCCTTGTCAACCAGACTTTCTTAAGAGCGGCTCCCATGAAGGACGTTATTTCTACCCAAGGGCAGATCATCCCTCTTTTCTCTTTTGTTTACACATGTAGTTTAGAACTAGTATCATTGCTTGGCTGATTAGATCAGGGCAAAAATGTGAAGAGAATGCAACGGTTAAAGTTGTAATTAATTGGGACTGGGCACCCCATTTGCCAGCTCTTTTTGCAAAGTTAATGGATAAGCGGTGTATATGCCACTAGTCCGGTTGTGAAAGTCTGTCTAAAAGCAAATGACAAGGTTGATATCCGTAACACCACATACTTCCTCATGAGCTAATAAACATTGACACAAATAAGGGATAATAAATTTTGAATAAAAGGTAGCACATGAAGTATTTACTTGGAATGGCAGGAAATACCATGTAGTAGGTAGGTATGGTGGACACAAATGGCATAGGTTTTGGCTCAAGGATTATGGATGCACGAGAAGCATTCCCTCTCAGTACAAGGCTTTGGCTAGCAAGGTTGTTTGAAACAAACACAAGTATAAACTATGACAACAAGACGTATATAAAAACATATTGCAAGCATTATAAAACTCTACATTGTCTTCCTTGTTGTTCAAACACCTTTACTAGAAAATATCTAGACCTTAGAGATACCAAACATGCAAACCAAATTTCAGCAAGTTTTACGGTAGTTCCTCACTAATAGGTTTTAACTACATGATGTAAAAGCTTAAACATGATCTACTTGAGAGCTCAAAACAATTGCCAAGCAACACAACATGCAAGATAACAATCCATAAGAGCATGTATATATTTCTTTATACCATCTACCACATTTAGCATTTTCTGTTCTCAACCAAACACCAATCAACTTATTTAAAAGATAAACTCTCCAAGTAATTAAACAATGAGATATGAGAGTATAACATAATAAAGCTAACAGCTCTAGCAAGAGATGCATGAAAAACAAGAGCTAGAAAGCATTGAAGTAACATAGAAGAATACTCAACAAATATAAGTGAAGAATACGAGTATTCATAAGAAAAAGCGGAGCGTGTCTCTCTCCCACAAAGGAATGCTAGGATCCATTTTATTCAGAGAATGAAAATAACAAAAACAAAAACAAAAAACAAACCGACGCTTCAAGAAAAGCACATAAGAAGCGGCGGAATTAAAATATAGTTTCACTAGAAAGGACCTGATAGTTTGTTGATGAAGAAGGGGATGCCTTGGGCATCCCCAAGCTTTGACGCTTGAGTCTTCTTGAAATATGTTGGGGATGAACCACCAGGGCATCCCCAAGCTTTGGCTTTACTATCCTCTTGATCACATCATATCATCCTTCTCTCTTGATCCTTGAAAACTTCCTCCACACCAAACTTAGAGTAACTTCATTAGAGGGTTAGTGCACGAAAAATTATGATATTCTGTAGGAACACAATTGCTACTGGACATTAGCTACAGCCACTGATACTTCATAGGATAAAAAGATCCAATCAAAGTAGCAAAAGAGGCATTGCAAAATAAATGGCAGAATCTGTCAAAAACAGAACAGTCCGTAAAGACGAATTTTGTCGAGGCACTTAACTTGCTCAGATCAGAAAACTCAAAACTAATGAAAGTTGCATATATATCTGAGGATTGCGCACAAAAAAGGGCAGAGTATTTGGATTTTTCTGTGAGGAGTTATGAATTAAACGGTGGACAGCAGAAAACTGTTTCTGCGCAGGAATCCAAATTTAGCATGAACTTTCAACTAGAGGCTTATCTTGACACAACAATGCAATAAAATAAAGATACAAAGGAATTGCTACAGAGGTAGGACAAGTCCTTAACACAAACAAAATAAAATAACAGGAAATAAAAGTGGGTTGTCTCCCATAAGCGCTTTTGTTTAACGCCTTTCAGCTAGGCACAAAAAGCAAAACTCAAGTATTATCAAGAGATGAAGCATCAACACGATAATTTGAACGAACAATAGAATCAAAAGGTAGCTTCATTCTCTTCCTAGGGAAGTGTTCCATACCTTTCTTGAGTGGGAATTGGTACTTGATGGTACCTTCTTTCATATCAATAATAGCACCCACAGTTCTAAGAAAAGGCCTTCCCAACACAATTGGACAAGATGGATTGCATTCAATATCCAAGACAATGAAATCAACGGGGACCAGGTTATTATTAACCATAATGGGAACATCATTAACTCTCCCCAAAGGTTTCTTCAAAGCATTATCAGCAAGAAAAACATCCAAATAGCAATGTTCCAATGGTGGCAAATCAAACATATCATAAAGCTTTTTAGGCATAACAGAAATATTTGCACCAAGGTCACACAAAGCATTGCAATCAAATTTATCTACTTTCATTTTAATGATGGGCTCCCAACCATCTTCTAACTTCTTAGGGATAGAAGCTTCAAGTCTTAATTTATCTTCCCTAGCTTTAATGAGAGCATTTGTAATATGAGTAGTAAAAGCCAAATTAAGAGAGCTAGCATTAGGACTTGTGGCCAACTTTTGCAAGAACTTAATAACTTCAGAGATATTACAATTATCAAAATCAAAATTATTATCATCAAAGCAAACCGAACCACATTCTCCCATGTTCTTAAAAATTTCAGCACTTTTATCAACACTAGTTTCAGCAGTTTTGGGCAATTTTAAATTTTTGGAAGAAGTAGAGGAGACATTTCCAACACCAACTATGTTACCATTGATAATAGGAGGCTTACTAGCATGTGAAACACCATTATTTTCAGAGGTAGTAATAGTAAAAACTTTAACAATATTAGCCTCTTTATCTAGTTCTTTCTCTCTTTCCCATCTAGCACGTAATTGGGCCATCATCCTAACATTTTCATCTATTTGAACTTGGATAGCATTAATTTTAGCAAAGGGATTACTCTCTTTAGTTTCAGTAGGCATGATTTTAGATTTTAAAAGATCAACATCAAGGACAAGACTATCAACTTTAGAGGCAAGTATATCAATTTTCCCAAGCTTTTCCTCAACAGTTTTATTAAACAGAGTTTGTGTAGTGATAAAATCTTTTAACATGGTTTCAAGTTCAGAGGTGGTAGTCCTATTATTGTTATAAGAATTACCATAAGAATTACCATAAGAGTTCCCATTATTAGGAGGATAGGGCTTATAGTTGTTATTACCATAATTGTTCCTATAGGCATTGTTGTTGAAATTGTTGTTTTTAATAAAGTTCACATCAACATGCTCTTCTTGTGCAACTAAAGAAGCTAAGGGAACATTATTTGGATCAACATGGGATTTACCATTTGCAAGCATAGACATAATAATATCAATCTTTTCACTCAAGGAGGAGGTTTCTTCAACAGCATTTACCTTCTTACCTTGAGGTGTCCTTTCAGTATGCCATTCAGAATAATTCACCATCATATTATCCAAGAGTTTTGTTGCAGCCCCCAAGGTGATGGACATAAAAGTACCTCCAGCAGCCGAATCCAATAAGTTTCTTGAAGAAAAATTCAGTCCTGCATAAAAGGTTTGGATGATCATCCAAGCAGTCAGTCCATGGGTTGGGCAATTCTTTATCAAAGATTTCATTCTTTCCCAAGCTTGAGCAACATGTTCATTATCAAGTTGTTTAAAATTCATGATGCTACTTCTTAGAGAAATAATCTTAGCAGGAGGATAGTATTTTCCAATAAAAGCATCTTTACATTTAATCCATGAATCAATACTATTCCTAGGCAATGAAAGCAACCATTCTTTAGCTCTTCCTCTCAAGGAGAAAGGAAATAATTTCAGTTTTATAATATCACCATCTATATCCTTATATTTTTGCATTTCACATAGTTCAACAAAATTATTTAGATGGGCAGCAGCATCATCAGAACTAACACCAGAAAATTGCTCTCTCATAACAAGGTTCAACAAAGCAGGTTTAATTTCAAAGAATTCAGCTTTAGATGCAGGTGGAGCAATAGGTGTGCATATAAAATCATTGTTGTTGGTGCTAGTAAAGTCACACAACTTAGTATTCTCAGCAGTACTCATTTTAGCAAATTAATTAACAAACCGAAATAACCAAAATAACAAAAACTGAAAATAAAATAGCAAACCGAAATAAACAAAGTAATGCAAGTAACTAATTTTTTTGTATTTTTGATATTAAGCAAACAAGACAGTAATAAACTAAGCAAGACAATAACAAAATAAAAAGATTGGAAGTGCGAAAACTCCCCTCGTAGAAGAATCTTCAAATCACCGGCAACGAAGTTGACGGAGGAGTGTGAAGGTCCTCAAAGGAATTCTTATTTCCCCGGCAACGGCGCCAGAAAAATGCTTGATGCACACGGTGGGTGTGTTGTTGGGAGACCCCAAGAGGAAGGTATGAAGTAGTGCAGCAGCAAGTTTCCCTCAGTTGTGAAACCAAGGTTATCGAACCAGTAGGAAATAATGAATTCCCCCGAGGTGTCAACGGCGCCAGAAAAATCTGCGACGTAAGGGCGCCAGAAAATGCTTCCTGGGACGTAGGTGACGTGGAACCTGCACACAACACAATCAAGATACTTTGCCCCAACTTAACGGTGAGGTTGTCAATCTTACCGGCTTGCTGTAACAAAGGATTAAACGTATGTGTGGAAGAAAGATGTTTGTTTGCAGAAAGTAACAGGTTTGCAGTTTGTGGTTTATCAGATTAAAGAGAAGGACCGGGGTCCACAGTTCACTAGTGGTGTCTCTCCATAAATAATAATAACATTCATGCGGGTAAACAAATTACAGCTGGGCAATTGATAGAATAATGATGAGCAAACCAATGCAAATACCAACGTTATGATGTCTAGTGTGAGATTCATTCGGGCATTACAACAATATACATAGACCGTTCCAACCGCATCTATGACTAATAATCCACCTTCCGGTTAGCGTCCGCACCCCTTTCAGTATTAAGTTGCATGCAACAGATTATCGCCTTAAGCAATGTGTGTAAAGTAAGTAAGTAACATCATCCTTAGACAAAGTACTACTGTTTTATCCCTAGTAGCAACAGTACATCTACAACCTTAGAGCTAGCTGTCACCACCCCAGATTTAATAGAGACATGAACCTACTATCAAGCATAAATACCCCCTCTTGGAGTCACAAGCATCTACTTGGCCAGAGCATACACAAGTAACGGAGAGCATGCAAGATCATTAAATAGCACACACATGATATATTATGAAGCAATAACTTTAGTACTCAATATTCATCGGATCCCAGCAAACACAACATGAAGTATTACATAACGGTGATCTTGATCATGATAGGCAGCTCACAAGATCTAAACATGATAGCACAAGAGGAGAAGACAACCATCTAGCTACTGCTATGGACCCGTAGTCCAAGGGTAGACTACTCACGCATCAGTCCGGAGGCGGTCATGGCGACGTAGAGGGCTCCGGTGACGATTCCCCCTCCCGGCAGGGTGCCGGGAAGAAGTTCTGATCTCTCCCGAATTGGTGTTGACGACGGCGGCGGCTCAGGACCCGTGGAGGAAAATATGAACACCGTGTTAGGGTTTTTAGTCTGGGGGGTATTTGTAGGCGAAAGGGCGAAGTCGGTGGCGCCCCGAGGGGCCCACACCTGGTCCTCGCGCGGCCAGGGGTGCTGTCGCGCGAGCACGTGGTGGCGCCGCCTCGGTGGCCCACTTCGTCTCGTGTTCGGCTTTCTGGAACGTTCCCGATGAAAAACTGACTTCAGAAAAGAAATCGTCCAATTCCGAGAATATTTCCTTAAGTACTTTTCTGAAACAAAAAATAGCAGAAGAACGGGAACTGGCACTGTGGCATCTTGTTAATAGGTTAGTCCCAGAAAATGCATAAAACTATATAAAATGCATATAAAACATGTAATAACTTAGTATAATATAGCATGGAACATAAGAAATTATAGATACGTTGGAGACGTATCAGGGTTGAGCGCACAAAACATCTTGTTTTGTTTTGCAAGTAATCAAGAGAAGGACAAGAGGGCAAATCTTCTACACACAGTTTTCTGAGAGTTCGATATAAACCCTCGAGTCACCCTTGTAGGGAAAACAAGTCTTCCACATCTACAAACTCTGCACTTGGAGCTCAACCTAAGCGTATTATCTTTACGCTCATCACCAGCTCGACCTCCAGGCCAAGGACCTGATCCGCGCCGCGCATGCCGCCATCACCGACTCCAAGCCCCTTTCCGACCCGCATACCTCTTATGCCCGCTGCTTCAGCTAGGCCACCCAGTACACACGTGTCAAAGTTAGCAGAGCCATGTGTCGTTATCTAACACGTTTGATCAATGATCATCCACTCCAACACCGGCAATGCTAAAGCCTATGTCGATAATTTCCATCAAATTTGATCGACAGCGACGTGGTGTTGTGGGAGAGAGCGATGAAAAAAAACATGTGGAAGATTATGACAGCTTGTGTGATCATACACAACATGATCATGGAGAATGTTTGTCTTGGGGGTACTTATTGATGGAAAAGGGTCTCTAAGGGCATCTTCAACCCACTCATTTGCGACCAAATCGGGTCCGTTTTGGACCGTTTGGATCGGGCCACGGACAGGTTTAGGTCTTTGTCCTCCCCACTTGTTTGTTTGGGTCAAGCACTCTCCCAGCGGCCCGACGTATATATTTTGTAATTTTATTTTGTTAATAGAACATATTACATACGGGACTGAAAATAAAGACGGAAAATTAAAACATAAAATAAAAAGCCCTAGTTTCTAGGACTTCATGCGTCGTCACGCCCAGTCCTCGTCGTCATCGTCCCCGGTAAGGTCGATGTGCACCGGCGGGTCCCAGGGATACGGCCAGGGCACCATCCACACCCCTGGGGCTGCCGGCGCCGGAGCCTGCGGAGGCGGAGGCGTCTAGGGCTCGAGCCAGGGCCCCCCAGTTCACCTGCATAGGAGGCGCGCGACGCGGCGAATCCCAAGGCACGAGAGCTGTCGAAGGAGGAGGAGGTGGGGAGGCGCTGCTGGACGCGCCAGCGCGGCTGGTGGACGCCGAGGCGGCCAGCTGCGCCTGATGGGCGTAAAGATAATACGCTTAGGTTGAGCTCCAAGTGTAGAGTTTGTAGATGTGGAAGACTTGTTTTCCCCACAAGGGTGACTCGAGGGTTTATATCGAACTCTCGGGGAACTGTGTGTAGAAGATTTACCCTCTTGTCCTTCTCTTGATTACCTGCAAAACAAAACAAAACAAGATGTTTTGTGCCCTGAACATCACCAAGTGGTTGTCAAGCACAAGGTGTAAGTAAAAGCTATAGACATAACAAATACAAAACAGAATGAAATATGCAATGGTGCTAAATAAAAGTGCAAGGATGGTATAAATGATAATGGATGATATGTTTGTGGTTTGTATGGTGTTTGCAAGATATAAAAGTGTTTTTGTATTTTCGGATTTTTAAATGACAGAAAATATAAAGTGCAATAAAAGTGTTGGAAAGGTGTTTCTTATGATTAAAAATGGACTGGGGTTCATGGTTTCACAAATGCACTCTCTCTTTTATATAGTGGTAGATAATGGAACATAGGAATTGACATATGAGATTGCAACAAGACAAGTTATTAATAATATGGGCATCACATCCTAACATAGAGATATTTTGGTTATTAATCTCTCTTATAGTCCACCAAGATGCGAACTAAATCATAACACCTCAGCAATTAAGATAAAAAGAGTGTAGCTTTAAGTTCAATGACATGAAGTTTAAATAAGAACATGCTAGATCTAGTCATGGTGATAGTGGCAATGTCACCCACATACCCCCGGTAGCATGGTATTTCCTTTATCCCTAGTGAGGCAACAAAGTACGGTAAAAACCCAAGTGGATCACGGTATTGCTGTCAACTTACCACAAAACCACCCCCCCCCCCCGCGTTACTCGAACTAATGCACACGTTCCCCCTCACACGCTCTCATACACATGTTGGATCAAAACACATAGACAAGAACGGGGTACATAATATGCATCTACTTTCATAACAAAGACATAATATTGGCAATCATCATAACATATATCAGCTTGAGAGATCTACCACAAAGGTATTACATATATGACCATAATCATGTTCAGCAGCTCATATGGCACTAATTAGTGAAGCTCAAGAGAGAGGAGAGATACATAAGTTACTTCCACAAACCCATAGTCCAGGGGTGGACTACTGCCTCTTCATCATGGAGACGGCGGAGAAGTCGTTGGAGAAGGTGGAGACCATACCGGCAGCGCCCCGCCGGAGTTTTCCCCCTCCAATCTGCAGCTCCAGGTCTCCGTTTCATGGTTTCTGTGTTTCCGCGGCGCTCCTCTCCGAAAGGGCTCGGGGGTCTATTTTTATAGTCGTTTTAGGTCAAGACGGAACCAGGGAGACGAAGATCGACGGCATCGGAGCCTCGAGGCTCCAGATGGGGGGGGGGGCACGCGGCCAGGGAATCTGGCCGCGTGGGCCCACCTATCTTGGGCCTCAGGCCTCCTTTCGTGCGCTCCCTTGTCTCCTACTCCTTCTTCCTTCCAAAAAATGATGTTCCCGAAGTTTCAGGTCATTTGGACGTCGTTTGGGTCCCTGAAACATCAAAATATACAAAAAAAAAAGGGTTTTCTGACAGCATAGGGTTGATTCCAAATAAATAGGTAAAGTGTGAAATATTCTCCAAAACATTATAGAACATTGATATAACCCATATATGATGCAAATATGGATGAAATATGAGTAATATAATGTAAAGTTCATGTATGCATTTTACATGCATCAACATCCCCAAGCTTAACCTATACTCGTCCTCGAGTATGAAGGTGATAAAACTAAACATGGACTTGGCATTTTATTACTTAACTGAGGATATCAAAGATGATTGCTACATAGAGTCAAATGATTCATTCTTTAGTAAAGAGTAGCAACATACAAGACATATTATCAAGAGATACTAAATATTCAAGGTAAAGATGTTCAATGATAATTCACAAAGTGTAACATGAAAGAAAAGTTCTATGGACCAAATGAATGCATAAATGAAAAGTAAAAGATATCCTAGGTTGGTCATAGAGTATTCTTATGGAAATCTGAATATAAAAGGTGGACACTTTGGAAAGATAGATAAATAAGTAGAGGAATAACATGCAAGAGTATTATCAAGCTTCCAAATGCTTCAACTTAAGCTAATGTTTGCCATGTAGTGATCATTGGTGTGAAGTTCTCATTGCCCCTATCATAGCATCTTTAGTGATTAATAGTTGAAAGTGAAAGCAAATATGAGTTATGTGCTTGACAAAGTATGGGTCAAAAAGCCTCATGCCCGTTGAAAACAAAAACCTCTCCGTCTGGCTACTCAACTTGGGCCACAAAGCAAGTGAAGGTTACAGTCATCGTGAATAAAAGTGGCATCATAGAGAGTTTCACCCCGGGTACCCTTTGCCCCAGGACATGGAAGTGGGCACATGTCCAAATGACAAAGCAAGCAAACAGTGGACATCTCTACATCTCTTTCTTTACTCATGTTTTTTTTCTTGTAAATATTTTTTCTGTTGTGAGATGTGTCATGGATTCCTCCACTACGGTTATGTTGCAAATTTCCACCATGATCCACATGGCTTAGGTTAGCCGCCACAGGTGTCTCTCTAGCCAATAATATCACTCACCCGAACTTACTAAGTTTCCATCTTTATTTGACGCAATGTTAGGCATCCATCACCAAAGGAACATGATATCAACTTTCATAAAGAATAAAGTGCAATGTTGAAAGCTTTCCACGTGTCAGCACGTATGAGCTAGCTCCTAACCAAAGACCTTTGTCAAGCCCAAAACATCATAATCTTAATCACAATGGGTCACGTTTATTAAGTGCATGAAGAGTAATGTGTGCATCAAGTTCGTGAGAGCTTTTAGACCAACTTAACCCATGACAATCCCAATAACATAAGCATCTTAATTTGGAAGCATAGACAAAACAATATAACATGGTAAACATACTTGGAATAGCATATTAGCTAATAGGTAGATATGGTGGACTCACTAGAGAAACTTGGTTGAAGGTGTTGGAAAACAAGATTTTTACTTGTTGGAGTTTTTGGGCTAGCAAGAGTGAGAAAGTTGACCATCTAAATGCATGCATAAGTGTCCATAGAGCTAACCATTTCATGTTAAACAAAGTAAAGCATCATTCAGCATATAAAACATGAATAAGAAATAACTCTAGACAAGACACTTGCATATTAATATTCATTAACAAAGCATATGAATCATGCAACTATATGTATCTTTTAAATCAACTCAAACATCCTCTTCCCAATATTTTTATAGCATCCAACTTAATTAAACCCAAACTTCCAGTAGCTCTCTCATAACATAAATAAAAACTGGTGGTCTCAAACAAAAAACCAAACCGAATCAACAAAAAGAACAAAAACGCTCCAAGTTTATGCGATAAAGTGCAATGAACGAAAAACAGAAGTTAGACGTGTGCAAACCGAGAATATGTTGGTTCAGTGGGGTTGTCTTCACATCCCAAGCTTATGGTATTCACCATCCTTGAATAGGTCTTGGTGCATCTCCTCTGATCCCTGTGAAAAAACTTCAAAACACCGTTTCTCCCATTTCTTTTCTGTGGTGTGACATTAGTAGGCACAAAACAATAGATTTGCTTGCTGTATGAAATCCTTAGACAAACATAAGAAACATGTCCAGAAAGTGTATAATGTTGTATTCCTTCTAATAAACTCAATTGGATCAAAAAGATTAAAGTTAAAAGCTTAAAGAATGCATAAAACAAAATGGGACAAAATCTGTCCAGAAAAATAGCAGCAGCAAAACGTATTTTTTTCCCACTTAAATATGTCTAAAAAATCTGAAAAAACTCACTCTTACAGAGGATGAAAAGTTGCAACTAGAGTTCAAATTTCAGCTCATTTGGAGTTACAGAATATGAATTAAAAATCATACCGTGCACAGATTTGTGCTGGAATAAAATCTCCGAATGGAAAAAGCAACTTTCAAAATAAAATGGGTAAACCTTGGCACTTTATTCAAAATTCCAGGACCTAAACTAAAAACAAAGTCTCTTGGTACATCAAGAGGACTCAAAGAAAATATCAAATAAAAACAACCGGGTTGCCTCCCGTAAAGCGCTTTCTTTATAGCCATATAGCTAGGCTTCTTACTTGATATTTATAGTGGACAAAACTCGTGAGGGAGCTTGAACTTTGATGTGTCCATCTTCCTTGAAAAGTGCTCCATGCACTTATTTTGTGGGAACTGAAACTTCACGTTCCACTCCTTCGAATCTATTATAGCACCTGTAGTACGAAGAAAAGGTCTTCCCAAAATGATAGGACTAGAGGTTTTATTCCCCATGTCCATTATTAAAAGGGCTTATTACTCCTGTGCCCCCAAGTCGTAAATTGAGCTCCCTTTTCCCCACGGTCGAAACTTTTGCTCACTTTTCCCCACTTCCTTTTAGCCGAAACTCTCACAATGCTCATAGCGGTCGTTTGCCGTCTTGACCGCTAACTCTGACCGGGCTAGGCTGTGTTGACTCGCTCGTTGGACCTGACGAGTGGGGCCGCGTTCGGACCTGACGAGTTGGTTCGACTTTGTTGACGAGTGGGGCTCGTTGGACCTGACGAGTGGGGCCGCGTTCGACTCTGGTGACGAGTGGGGCTCGTTGGACCTGACGAGTGAGGCTTTGCTGGTTGGGCCGTGTTTGTGTTCGTACGACGGGCCGTTTAATTTGTTGGTGATAAAATAAGTAGGGAAGCCTTTTAATTTGTTGGTGCTATGTCCGAATATTAGTCAGTTATTCCGACAGGTGGGTCCGAATAACTTTAGATTTATTTTCACGAATGGATAGTCAGTTATTCCGACAGGTGGGTCCGAATCATTAGGACTGAATCTTGGAGCAGAAAATAAACACGATTCACAGATTGACATAAACACGATTGTAACACGATTCACATGATTCACAGATCAGATTCAAATTACAGAACATAACTAGAACAAAACACATAACACTAATAGGGTTGCTCGCCGGAGACGTCGCCTGAGCTATCGCCGGAGCCGTCGCAACAATATGTACGCCGACACTGGGTGCCGTCGTACATCTTCACAACGAGTTCGTCCTCGCCGTCGAACTCGAACGCGAGGAAAAAGCCGATGTCGATGCCGTACTGATCCGCGAAGGTCATCTACCCGTGGCCCAGGCAGAGGTGGCCTTCCTCGTACACTAGCTTGGCGAAGTAACAGCCGCCGGCACGGCTAGCCTCGACGAGGGACAGTCCGTGCGGCTCGTCCCCCCCCCCCCCAACGCATCGGAGAACTTCTGCGGCAGGCGCAGCCTTGTTGTCGGCGGTTGGAACACCGGCACGAGAAACTCGAAACCGTTGAGGTGGGAGAGGGGGCCCGAACGTGATGGCGACTGCGAGGAGGACGCCGCCGGCGAAGATCTCTGCTGTCCGCGGCCGCCACGGCCACCTCGCCCTCGTCCACGAACTCGGCCACGTGGTCGGCCGCGAGGTGCCATGTGCGCCGCCGCCGCGATCTAGGGATTAGCCGGAGGTGGTGGGGATGGGGAATCGGGGGATTGGGAATGAAAACTTACATGTGGGGTTCTGGACAAATTGCTCTTAATCGCAATCAATGCAGACGTGCAAAAGCATAGGCCCAAACGGTTTTCACTCAGAAAAATGACAATACAAATTCAAACAATCAGAAAAATGAAAAATCTACTAGTTACCGTTACACACATACTAACTTCATTAATTTCACTCCTCAAACACACGTACTAACTTCATTAATTTCACTACATTACTCGACACACATACTCCGTGAGACCACTTTTCAAACACACATACTAACTTCATTATTTTCACTACATTACTGGACAATATCATCGCCGTTTTCATTGATGAACCGCGGAAAGACGTAGGGGAGGGAGTGCATGGCGTTGGCTCTAGGGAAGGTGTTCAGGAAGTTGGTGAAGATGTTGAACGTTGTGAATGCGATGAACTCGTTTCCACACCAAAAGACCCTGCCGAGGAGGAAGCGGGTGTCGTGCACGTTGGTTAAGTTGACGAAGAGGCCGGTGACCTGTTAATGAAAAGACTCGGGGCGCATGCCGTAGAATTCTTGGATCCAAAACATGTCAGGCGTGTCGGCCGGGAGGTGGTTATACCCGGCGCTAAGGAGGCTTAGAGCGAGCTCTCGCGACGTCCTCCGCGCCGAGATAGCCCACACGGTGAGCTTGTTCCCCACCACCACACCCAAAGGCCACGTCCGCTCGGGCACGGTGCGAGGGAGGACGAAACTTGGGCCGGCGTTGAACTGCATGGTGGGGGCGAGGACGGTGGCTTGAATGGTGGCGACGGTGAGCGTGGTGGTGGCGACTGGAGACGGTGAGCGTGAGCGATGGCTGAGTGTGAGAGAGGTAGAGGCGAGAGCGTGTGTTTAAATAGTGGCAGCGGTGACGTTTGAACGAGCGCATCTTTTGCGTGTACCTGCAGACCCAACGGCTAATTCAGCGTGCCTCTCGCGTGTGTGCTCCAAATGAGTTCAATAGCTAGGGTAAACAAACCCATTTTCTGATCAAGGCTTTTTTCGATGTTTTCTAAATGAGCCGAAAAAATAATTATATAAACTATGTCACATTATAAGACAATGTGCGCTGGTTTCACGTTATTTTGATTTTTTTTTGAATTATCTGTGCTCGTTTCAAAGTTGGGGTCAAACCCGGTCAACCGCACTTTGAGCGTCTCCAAAAGAAGTTTAAAAAATGAAAATGAAAAAAGAAGTGCAGATCCTTCTTAGTAACAATGAAATGAAGCTTTTGTGATTTTTGTGATTTATTTTGATTTTTTCGAAACCGAAACCCTCTCTCACTCTTCTACGAACTCTATGACTCTTTGTACGTGATAGCTCATTTGTGCGAACCATTTTTCATGAAAATGACCAAACCCAGGTTTATATTTTTTTTATCATAACTATGTCACGTAATACGACAATGTGCGATGGTTTCACATTTTTTCGATTTTTTTGAATCATTTATGCCCATTTGAATGTTTGGTCAAACCCGATCAAACCCACTTTGAACGTCTCCAAAATAAGTTTGAAATATGAAAATGAAAAACCAAGTGCACATCCTTCTTAGTAACAATGAAATGAATCTTTTGTGATTTTTGTGATTTATTTTGATTTTATCGAATCCGAAACCCTCTCTCACTGTACGAACTCTATAACTCTTTGTACGTGATAGCTCATTTGCGCGAACCATTTTTCATGAAAATGACCAAACCCAGGTTTATATTTTTTTTCTCATAACTATGTCACATAATACAACAATGTGTGCTGGTTTCACATTTTTTCGATTTTTTTTGAATCATTTATGCCCATTTGAATGTTTGGTCAAACCCGGTCAAACCCACTTTGAACGTCTCCAAAAGAAGTTTGAAATATGAAAATGAAAAACCAAGTACACTCATTCTTAGTAACAATGAAATGAAGCTTTTGTGATTTTTGTGATTTATTTTGATTTTATCGAATCAGAAACCCTCTCTCACTCTACGAACTCTATAACTCTTTGTACGTGATAGCTCATTTGTGCGAACCATTTTTCATGAAAATGACCAAACCCAGGTTTATATTTTTTTTCTCATAACTATGTCACATAATACGACAATGTGCGCTGGTTTCACATTTTTTTCGATTTTTTTGAATCATTTATGCTCATTTGAACTTGATTTTGACGTCTCACTTGAAAAAGTGGGTTTTCCCAAAAAATGACCCTATACCGAGTTTATTTTTTTTGGTAACTATGTCCTATAAACTGATGAACTACGTTGGATTTCTATTTTTTCGATTTTATTAAATTTAGTTATGGTCATTTGAATGTTCGGTCAAACCCTAGTAACCCTAGCGTCGAACGTCCGCCGTCAGATCGTACCCAACCGCTTACCTCCAACCGTCCGATCAGGTTTCCAGGGGGGCGATCCGCGCGACGCTGGTTCCGCATCCTGATTGGTTGGTCCGTAAAAACGATCGATCTCAGCCGTTACAATAAGATCCGGCGACCCAAAATGACGCGGTGCATGGAACGAGCGTACGCGAGTCTGACTTGGTGTGCTTCGCAGCACCACAGCTATTTTCCACGCAGCCGCCCTTTGCATGCTGGTCTGTAGCCTATGCTACGTCGCATCACAACTATTTCCCACGCAGCGTACGTCCCGCCCATTTCCACGTCCTGTCTTGTCAAAACCAGATTTTGGCAAAACAAACGAAGCGATTCTCTCGTCGGTTCGACTACGCAGGCGGTTAATGTCACTATATTTGGGTGGTTGGCCGAAACAATGTTAAAAGCACACCATTTGCAGTTTGCACTTGTCATTTTCCCTTCTCCCCACACCAACGAAAAACCCCACTCCTCTCTCCTCAAGCAATGGCAGACGACGGAAACGACGGGGACCACTGGTACAACTTGCAACCCAGCGAAGACGAGTCGGGGGAGGACTACCCCTCCGACCACTCCGACCCCCCCCTCCGACCTCTCCAACGACGACGACGACGATGGCGACGAGGAGGAGGAGATCCCCCCTCCGACCACTCCGACGACGAGGACTCCGACGACGAGGAGAAGGAGGATCAAGCCCGACTACGAGCGCGACGTCGAGATGGAGGAGATCCTCCACGACGAGTACGACCCCGACAACAACGGGACGCCGCCGCGCCATCGGCCGTACGAGGACGACGAGGATGATGAGGACGACAAGGACGAGGACGACGAACCGGCGGTGAAGAGGCGCCGAGGGGATTAGGCGCCGGCGCCAGTAGCAGCAGCAGTAGTAGTAGTAAATGTAGTGAAATAATATTTCACTACATTTAAAAATATATATTTGTATTTTGTGTCCGCGCCCGCCCCGCCATATTATATTATATATGTGTTGTTATTTCTTATATTTTTTTATATTATGTGTGCTCATTTGAATGTTCGTTTTCAACACAAATTTAAAACATGAAAACAAACAAGGATCCTTCTTAGTCACTCCAAAATGAAGCTTTCGTGAGTATTTTGCAAGTTTCAAGTTCCACACCCAAAACCACTGTCGGAGAGTGACTCCCAAGAGACAGGGGTGGTCACACTCTGTAGAGTTTGTTTGAAGGGGGCTGAACGCGGAGATCAAACAACCCTCAACCGGCACGGCGACGGTGCTCGTCGAGCCTGAGGAGGGACATCACGACAGAGATGGACACCAGCCCGTACCCAGGTTTACGGCCCTCGGGAGGAGGTAACACCGCTACTCCTGCTTGTCTGTATTGCGCTGCAGAGGGTACAATACAATGAGCTTGCCGAGGCCTCTCTTATGGCAGTGCGGAGCTCAAGGAGGGAAGACTACGGTCTTCTTCCTCCTCGAGCGCACCTGGCTAGGTTACGCTATGGTAGAGTGCTTGAGCTCCGAACGATCGATCCTTCGCTACGGAGGTGCTCCCTCTCCTTTTATAGGCGCCCCGGGCCTCATCCCTGCGTCCTGCCCAGTGGAAGGGTTCCCACATGGCGACGAAATAGAGGAGCGGGGTGCACCGCAGCTGGGTCGTCCGTGGACTCGGTCCATGGTCGTAAAGCCTGCCCTTGAGGCAGGAAAGCCACCGTCCGCGCAGGGCGGCTAGCTGGTGCCGCAGAGACCGTGGGGGTGCCCACGGTGACGTCGTCGTTGGAGCGTAGCGCCGGCCATCCGCTTTATCACCAAAGGGGAAAGCCTCGTAGTCCGGCGCGGGGGGCACAGCTTTGTTGACCCCTTTAATCACCAGAATGGCAACTGCGGCGTCGTCGTCACCGCGCGCAGGCGCGCGCGTCACTCTGCGGCCGCGGCAGAGGCCATGTGCGCTCTGCGGCGGTTGCTTGTCAGCGAAGTGTCTCCACAGGGCCTGGGCGGCCTTGTGGAGGGATTTGCGTTGACTCCTCTCCAGGGGAGAGAGCCTTGTAGAGGGGCAGTCGCGGGGGGAGCCTCTTCAGGCCTTCGCTGCCCCTTTAAGCCCTCTCGAGGACTTTTTCCCCTCGAGAGTCTCTCCAAGCGTTCGGCTTGGTCCTTAGTCGTTTCTTCGATACCGTCGCGTGCGAGGGCTGTGGAGAGCGGGCCCCGCACACCCTGGTTTCCACTGGGCCGACAGTAGCCCCTGGGCCCATGACGGGCACGGCAAAGCCCACCGGGCTCAGACGAAGCGTCATGGGCCCAAAGTGTCCGGCCGGCCCGAGACACGCGTCGATCAGTTGCGCGTCTGCGACGACACGATCTCTTCGGCGGGGCGTGCGTCGTGGGGGGTCCCACCACGCCCCGGTAACTGCCCAGACGAGAGATAAAGCATGCGCGCCGGCTCGAGCAGCCGTTACTGCATTCATTCTGCGCGCCCGGCCTTTCGATCTCCCATCTCTGAGTTCCCTCATCCCGGCGATCTTTGTCTCCTTCCGCGCCCTTCCACACTTCTCCCTTTCCCGACGATGAGTCCAGCGAAGGGCAAGGCGGCGATGGCGAAGCTCTCCGCGGACGCGCAGGGGGAAGAGGTGCTTGGCCCCGCCCTGGTCGGGGAGCGCGTCAATGAGGCGGCGCTGGACAAGATCCGGCATCTGGTCGCCGGGAAGACCAACGAGCACGGCGCCAGTGCTCTCCAGGCCGCAAAGCTTGGCCGGCTCCCGAAGGGGTTTTTCCCCATCTTCCTCCACACCATCTACGCCGGGCTGGTGCCTCCCTACTCGCCCTTCCTGGAGGCGATTCTGGAGTTCTACCAGATCCATCTCCTCCACCTGCACCCCAACTCCGTCTTGATCCTCTCCATCTTCGCCTACCTGTGCGAAGCCTACTTGGGGGTGCAGCCTTCTGTGGCCCTCTTCCGGAGCTTCTACGCGCTCCGGAGCTCCGCAAACCTCGAGCGGACGGGATGCGTCTCCTTCCGCATCGTGGACGGCATGGGGGATGTCTATATCCCCATGTCGTGGAACCGTGAGAAGCCTGTCACGGCGGTGGTGAAGAAGGTGGATGACTTCCGGCAGAAGTGGCTCCTCATCGGCGTCAAGTCGCTGAGCTCCTTCATCGACATCCCGGAGGTGCCGCCCGTGAAGAACACCCACTGGGGCAAGCTGGTCTTCCGGAGCCCGCAGATCGCGGACCTGGTGGGCCGCATGAAGCTTCTTCGGGAGAACGGCCTCACCGGTCAGATGATTGCGGAGGACTTCGTGAGGCGCCGTATCGCTCCGCTTCAGGCGCACAAGAAGCCGATGTGGATGTACTCGGGCCTCACGGACCCGATGCGGCTCCACTGCTGCGACCACCGCCCCGACGTCGTCTCCTCCCTCATGGGCTTCCTCTTCATCAACCCGGACGTGCCTGTGGCGGTTGCTGAGGTGCTGAGGCTTCTCCACCAACTCTCCATGAACACGCGCCTGGCAATCCTGAAGCGGATGCCGACGTTCACCCCGCTCGGCTTGGCGGGGGAGGAGGAGGACGAGGTGGCCATGCCTGTGGCGAAAGTGCCAGGAGCCGCGGAGTCACCCTCCGCATCGGACGTCGAGCAAGGCGGCGTGGCGGCAAGGGCGAACCCCTCGACCGGCGGGGCGAGCTCGTCAAGGGCTGCGCCCCCTGTTGAGGAGATCTTCGAGGTCTCGTCCAACGACAACGAGCCCTCCAGTGAGGCCCCTTCGCGCCCTGCGACGGAGGGGGAAGGCAGCGACGACGATGAGGCTGCGGCGGGGCGACAAGAGCCCCGGTCCAAGGCGGCCCACGACAGGCCTGCTGGGGAGCCAAAGGGCGCTCCCCTCAAGAGGAAAGCAGAGGCGCCTCCCGAGGGGTCTGGAGCCAGGACCACGCCTTCATGGCGCTCGCCTGGCATGGCGTGGGTTGACACCCGTGCCAAGAAAGCTGGGTAAGTATCTTGATCTTGGTTTCCTCTCCTTCAATCTCTGCTTGCCCGTTCTCTGCTGACGGGTTTTCCTGCTCCTTGCCAGCGAGCTGGTGCCTGCGAAGCGCCGGAGGCTTCGCAAGGCCGCGGAGGTGAAGAGAGCCGCGCCAGAGGCCGCGGCGGACGAGGCCTCGAGGCCTGTGGTGGAGGATCCCACAGGCCCTACCAAGAGCGCGCCTCAGGCTGAGGTGACTGCGCCGCCTCTCGAGGAGAGGTGCCCTGAGGCGCAAGCGGAGAGGGCGCCTACTCCGCCCCGCGCTGCCACTCCTCCGGCGCAGCAGGAGGCCGAGGCGGACATGACGCCAACCCAGAGCCCGCCAAGGGACGGCGAGACGAAGGGGGAAGCTCCTCCGCCGCCCCCGCCAAGCCCTGCTGGGAGGCGGAGACGATGGCTACGGAGTAGGCCTCTTTTGCTCCTGAGGCTCACGATGAGGTGCCGCTTGAGGGCGGCGACACCGGCGCGCGGAGCGCAGGTGCGGAAGAGGAGAGCTCGCCGCCAAGCCCCCAGGCCCGCGGCGCTGCGGGGCCCCGCGCAGAGGCCCCCTTCGTCAAGCTCGACGCAGGTGCTGGGACTTCCGCGCCGCGTGGGGCTTCACAAGCCCTGGCCCTGAGTGGCTGGGACTGGAGCAGAGGACACCGCGGCGTCGCCTTCCGCCTGGTGCGGGAGTCCCTGGACGGGTTGGAGGCCCACCTCGCACTCGAGGACGCGGAGATCTCCCGGCGGCAGGGCGAGCTTGCGGGGCCCTGGGCCGCCTTCCACGCAGCCGTGGAGGTTCGCCGGCAGAGCAATCTGGCTCTGCAGGCGGAGCGCGAGGAGGCGCTGCGCTTCGCCAAGGAGATCCGCGAGGGTGCCGTGCGCGAAGCCGAGGAAATTCTGGAGCCCCTCCAGGCCGAGCGCCAGGCGGCGGCAGACGACTTGGCCACGGCCAGGGCGGAGCGGGAGGCGGTGGAGTCCTCCCTGGCGGACAAGCATCACGAGCTCGTCCAGCTCGAGGCCAAGATCCTCGCCGACTCGGAGGTCGTGCGGTCCTCTCTGGAGGCGGTCCGCGTGGCCTTGGACGCCAGGGGGCAAAGGCTGGGCGAACGCGAGAACGACGTGCGCCAGCGCGACGAGCAGCTGCTGCAGGCGGAGCAGGAGCTGTCGGTGCAGCGCGTCGACCTTGAGGCCCGGGAGGGGAACCTGGCCGAGGCCCTCGACAAGTTCAACTGTGAAGTGGCTACCCACAAGAAGCATGTGGAGCGCTTCAACGCAAAGTTCGCCGAGCGGAAGGAGGAGGCGGAGAAGGAGTTCCAAGCCCGGGAGAAGGCGTACCGCGCCGCTGTCTCTCGATACTATAACGAGAGATTCACGAAGCAGGAGAATCGCTTCAAGAAGAGGCGCGCCGAGGACAACGCCCGGATCCGCGAGCTGGAGGAAATGAACGCCAGGCTGAACTCCCGGGCGAGGCGTGCTTTGGACGGTCGCCGCGTTGCCGAAGAGGCTCGCGAGCGCGCGTCGCAGGACCTCGCCTCCCTCATGGCGGACGTGGAGGAGATGAACCAACAGGTGGGCCCTGCCGTGGAGCGAGCGGTGGAGGCTGTCGAGAGCGCTCAAGCGGCGCGGGTGCTGTCGCAGCAGCGGGAGCGCATGTTCCAGTCCTTGGTGGCTCGGGGCAACGAGCTCGCAGCGAAGCTGGGAGCGGAGGCGCCGCATGTCCCCACTCAGGGCCACGCCGACGCCGCCGCGTACCTCGTGTACTTCGACCAGCTCTTCACGGCGCTCGAGGGCCCTGCCGCGGAGCTCCGTGACGTCGTCGAGGAGGAATGCCGCCAACTCCTGGCGGTGGCGGTCGACCGCATCTTTACCAACCTCCAGCACCTACAGCCCGGCTTCGACTACACAACGGTGACCGAGCCTCTCGAGGGGGAGAAAGGGTGGAAGATCTCCAACTCGGTCCGAGACCAGGTCGACGACTTCTGCAGCCGTTTCAAGCGGGCTGAAGCGAGGGAGGACGACGGCGAGGAGGCAGCCTCCGAGGACGAGCCTGGAGAGGAAAGGTCTGCGGAGGAGGGCGACGAAGCTTCTGCCTGATCCTTTCCTGTATTGTGATGCGCTTGTAGCGCCATTAAGAGACTTGGCTTAGAGACTTTTGCTCCGCAGTCTGTAATATACGTTTAAGTAGATGCTATTAAATTTGCACGTGTGCCCCTCGAAGGGCCTTTTGCTTCAACTTCATGTCTTTGTTCGCTCTGCCTCGCTAGGACCCTTCTCCTTGCTCTATGACTCCGCCGCTGCGGTATGCCTGAGCAATGACTCGGCAAGGCCGGGGGGAGTTTAAGGCTTAGAGAGGTAAGAGTCCTCGAGGCGCGATGCTCAAGGGCCCCCCTTTGACGTGCAAGCAGTCCATGGAGTGTGAGGGAAAAGAACCGCTCGAGGGACGACGAGTGCTCGTGAGAGGCAAGAGATTCTCGAGGCGTGAGCGCTGAACTTAGCTTCGCGAGGCTTTTGCTCTGCGTAGGCTTTCCCTGGCGATGCGCTCTCCTCTGGGGGCCGAGTTTTGCCTCCACGAGCTTGGAGGGACTTTTGTTCCCTGCGGATGTTAGAGAGGCGAACCCAAACGCTAGTGCATGGTAGTAAGGACTCATGTGCGCTTATAGGTTTCCTCATGTGTATCTCGCGAGGAGAGTTAGTACCAAGGTCCTTTGGAGAGGTGGCGTGTTTTTGGGAGCATGCCCTTTAGCCAGAGCTCGGATCCCTTGGGTTTTGCAGTGCTGCTGGGGTGCTCTTGAGGCACAGGCACCGTACTCAGCCCCCGCTCGCGAGGTGCGCATGGGAAGGATATAAGCGCACATGGAGAGGCAAAATGATGAAGTAAACTCACCAAAATATTACATAGCAGCGCCGTAGCGCATAGTTTACTTAGGAACGAAATGGTTCATTACACTTGGGGTTGCCAAGCTAACGTTCTTTCCATGTCGAGGCATGGGGACCACCCATTAGTGGCTGAGACTCTCTACGGCCTGCGGTGGCATGTTACAAGGAGAGCTCGGAGGGCTGACCCTCAGGAGAAGCTTTGTGAAGCTTGGAGGTGAAGCCGTGAGCTTCCCTCTAGAGACAAAAAATGCCTGACGTGACAATGATCACGGGCGTGACTATGATCACGGGTAGAATTTGCGTAGATGCGCGATGTTCCACGGGTTCTTGACGGGGATGCCGTCTTTAGTCTCGAGGCGCGCAGCGCCAGGCCTGGCGATGTGAGAGACCCTGTAGGGGCCTTCCCACATAGGCGAGAGCTTGTGGAGGCCTTCTCTGGAGAGGATTCGCCTGAGGACGAGGTCGCCCGCCTCCAGAGTGCACGAGCGCACATGGCGGCTGTGGTAGCGTCGCAGGTCTTGCTGGTACTTTGCCGCTCTGAGGGCGGCACGGCGGTGCAATCCCTCGAGAAGCAGCATGTCGTCGTTGTGGAGGTCCTCTTGGTTGTCCTCATTGAAGGCAAGGACCCGTGGGGATCCGTGCTTGATTTCTGTGGGGAGGACTGCTTCGGCTTCATAGACGAGGGCGAACGGCGTTTCACCAGTGGGCTTTGAGGGAGTTGTGCGTATGGACTAGAGCACAGATGGGAGCTCGTCGATCCAGCCCTTGCCGTGGCCCTTGAGGATGTTGAAGCTTCTGGTCTTGAGGCCCTTGAGGACTTCCGCATTTGCTCGCTCGGCTTGACCATTGCGCTGTGGATGAGCCACCGAGGCAAAGCAGAGCTTGATGCCGAGTTTTTCGCAGTAGGACCGGAAGATGCCGCTGGTAAACTGCGAGCCATTGTCGGTGATGATGCGATTAGGCACTCCGAAGCGGCAGACCAGGCTCCTGATGAATTTCACCGCTGCCCCGGCTGGTATACTGCGCGTCGGTTCCACCTCGGGCCACTTGGTGAACTTGTCGACGGCCACGAAGAGGAAGCGGTAGCCCCCTTGCGATTTCGGGAAGGGGCCCAAAATGTCCAGCCCCCAGACCGCGAACGGCCAGGAGAGTGGGATGGTCTAGAGCCCCAGCGCCGGCTGATGGATTTGCTTGGCGTGGTACTGGCAGGCATCGCAAGCTTGGACGATGGTGACCGCATCTTGAAGCGCTTGCGGCCAGTAGAAGCCTCTCCTGAAGACCTTGCCTGCGAGGGTGCGCGCGCACGAGTGGTGGCCACACTCTCCGCTATGGATGTCTTTGATCAGCATTCGGCCTTCTTCGGGAGGGACGCATCTGAGCAAGATCCCATTTGGGCGCTTGCGGTACAGGTCTCCCTCGAGGATGCAGTAGGATTTTGCTTGTTGAGCGATTCGCTCTGCTTCCGCATCTTCTTCGGGGAGGATCCCCTTCATCAGGTAGTCTTTGAGCTCGTCGATCCAGCCTGTTTCTTTATGTGCCGCTATCAGCAACAGACGCTCCCCTGTGTGAGGACCGCAATCGGGTGCCCCAGCTTCAGGAGGTGGTGGGAGCGCTTCGTCTGCGCTTGCGGCCGTAGCTTCTTGTGGCTGCTTTATGGATGCCTTGGTGAGCCTTTCTTCAAAGACGCCTGCCTGCTGGGCTTGTCTTCGCGAGGCTCGCTTGGCGATGTCGTCGGCCTCCTGGTTCTCTTTCCTCGGGATGTGCATGAGCTCCATGCCTCTGAAGTGCTTCTCGAGCTTGCGGACCTCTTCAAGGTATGCGGCCATGTGGTCGTCCTTAGGCGTGTAGCTTTTGTTGGAGAAGTTGACAAGCAACTGGGAGTCGCCCTTGACGAGTAAGTGCTTGGCGCCTAGAGCGATGGCGGCCCTTAAGCCGGCGAGGAGGCCCTCGTATTCAGCGATGTTGTTGGAGATCTTGTCAATTGTGAAGCACAGCTGGACAACGTAGTAGAGTTTGTCGCCTTTGGGCGAGGTCAAGACGACGCCTGCCCCGCCACTGCGGCAGGCGAAGGCTCCATCGAAGTGCATGGTCCAGTGGCTGGGCATCGTGTCTCCAGAGAGCTCGGCCTCTTCTCCCCGAGGCTCTTCAGGGCTTGGGTCAGTCCATTCGGCGACGAAGTCCGCCAGTAGTCTTCCCTTGATGACTCTTGTGGTGTCGAAGCGCAAATTGAATGATTGCAGCTCGATGTTCCATCCCGCGACACGATCTGTGGCGTTGGGGTTGCGCAGGATCTGCTCCAGGGGGAAGGAAGTGACCACCGTGATAGGGTGGCCCTGGAAGTAGTGTCGCAGCTTCCTGGAGGCGATGAGGAGCGCGACGAGAAGCTTCTGCTGCATTGGGTACCGTTCCCGAGCGTCCCGCAGTACAGTACTGACAAAGTAGACGGGGTGTTCGACAAGGGTTGTCGATGGAGGTGCAGCGTCAGCTCTCTGCGGAGGCTCTTCAGGGCCCTTGTCGAGATCCGCCTGTGGAGGGGTCTCGGCAAGGGTGTTCGGAGCAGGCTCGACTTGAGGCTGTGGGCCTGGCGGTGGGTCTGTGGAGACTGCTCCTTTGCCATCTTTGTCGGGCGGCATTGGACTTGGAGTGGCAGTGCTTTTCTTGGGGAGGACTAGCTCTTCCCTTTCGGCCACCAGGACGGCGCTTGCGGTCTGGGGAGTGGCGGATAGGTACAGCTTCAGATGTTCGTCTGTCCTGGGGGCCACCATGACTGGTGGGCTGGCCAAATACCTCTTTAAGTCTTCAAAAGCTTTGTCTGCTTCAGGGGTCCACTTGAATGTGCCAGACTTCTTCATGATCTTGAAGAATGGCAGGGCTCTCTCGCCGAACTTGGAGGTGAAACGGCCCAGGCTGGCCATACAGCCTGCTAAGCGCTGCATGTCCTTGAGCCGGCGAGGAGGCTGCATTCCTTCTATGGCCTTGATCTTGTCAGGGTTTGCTTCTATGCCGCGGTGAGACACGAGGAATCCGAGGAGTTTGCCCGAAGGTACCCCGAAGATGCACTTGGCGGGGTTCAGCTTGATGTTCACCTTGCGCAGGCTGGCGAAGGTTTCCTTGAGATCCTTCAAGAGAGTGTCTCCCTCGCGAGACTTGATCACAATGTCGTCGACATAAGCCTCTGCGTTTCTGCCCATCTGCGCCCCCAAGGCTATCCTCATGAGCCTCTGGAAAGTGGCGCCGGCGTTCTTCAGGCCGAAAGGCATGCAAGTGTAGCAATACACACCACAGGGGGTGAGGAATGCTGTTTTCTCTTCGTCCTCTTTAGCCATTTTGATCTGGTGATAACCAGAGAAGGCGTCCAGAAAACAGAGGAGGTCGCAGCCGGCGGTGGAGTCCACGATCTGGTCTATCCTTGGCATGGGGTATGGGTCCTTGGGGCAGGCCTTATTCACGTCTGTGTAGTCGATGCAGAGTCGGCCTCCTCCAGCGGGCTTAGGGACAACCACGCTGTTGGAGAGCCAAGTGGGGTGCGCAACTTCGCGGACGACATTTGCCGCTTTTAACTTTTGTACTTCCTTGACAATGAATGCTTGCTTCTCGGGGGCTTGCTTCCCCGCTTTTTGCTTGACGGGGCGTGCGTCTGGACACACGGCTCAGTGGTGCTCGATCACCTCCCTTGGTACACCGGACATATCTGACGGATTCCACGCGAACGTGTCAGAGTTTGCCCGAAGGAAGGCGACGAGCACGCTTTCCTATTTGGGAGGCAGGGCAGCGCCTATGGTGACGCTAGCCACGGAGCCCTCAGCCCCCGAGCCACTGGTGCTCAGCGACACCTTCTTCGTGGAAGCTTGCTCTTGAGAGAACATCTGTTTCTTCTTCTTGGCCCTCTCGAGAGGCTCCGTGTCCTCGTCAGCCGGGAATGCCATGGCGGCTGCCTTGTAGGCGCTCTCGACAGCGCGCGTGGCATCCAGGATATGACCATGGATGGCGATAGTGCCAGCGCTGCCGGGGATCTTGACCATGTTGTAGGCGTGATGCGTGACGGCCATGAACTTCGCGAGGGCGGGGTAGCCGAGGATGGCGTTATACGGCATGCCAATATGCACGATGTCGAAGTCGATTAGCTCGGTGCGGTAGTTATTCTGCATGCCGAAAGTGACGGCCAGCAGGACCTGCCCCAGAGGTGCGATTGAACCACTGGTGACCCCTGTGAATGGCCTGGAGGGTATGAGCCACTCGCAAGGCACTTGAAGCGTCTCGAAGGTCTCGACAGAGATGACGTTCAGGCCAGCACCCCCATCAATGAGCGTCTTGGAGACGGCAATGTTGTTGATGGTGGGGGAGCAGACCAGGGGGAGGGTTCCAACAGTCTTGGTCGACTTGGGGTGGTCCTTGGCGTCGAAGGCGATGGTGTACTGAGACCACTTGAGGGGCCTGGAGGTCTCGACGCTTGGGAGTGCGGCGATGAGCTCGCGAGCGAACTGCTTGAACTGGCTGTTAGACTTGGGCGCCTGAGCTCCGCCGAGGATGCAGGCCATAGCCCCCCTTGGGGCCTGGTAGCCTCCATCTTCCTCGTCGGGGAGGTTATTGTTCTTCTCGGCGGCGTTGGCTTGAGTACCCGGCGGCTTCTGGTAGCTGCCCTTGCGTCCGCCTCTGCGGTAGCCGCGGCCTCTGCCACGGCTCCCGCTGCCCTCTTCTTGCTCGCGCTCTCTGCTCAGCCTCTTGAGGTCGAAGCAGTTTTCTGTAGCGTGGCCGCGCCTGTTGTGGTAGACGCAGAACGGACGGTTGTCCTCCTTCTTGTCGCCAGGCTCAGGGGAGGCTCTGCGGGCGTACTTGGCATCTGGCTCAGCCGCTAGGACAGCGGTGGTCTTGCGCTTGGTTTCTTCCCGCTTCTTGTGGCTCTTGAATCCCTCGGCCTGGTCGTCTACCCGCTGGCTCATCTTGACGAAGAGGAGTCCCTCTTCAGCCTTGGCGCACTTGTCAGCGAGGTCAAACAGCTTTACCACAGAGGTGAGCTTGTCGTGAATGCCCAGCTTCTCGAGCATCCTGCGGTTGGTGACGCCCTCTCTGAAGGCGGCAATGACTTGTGTGTCGGGGATGTTCGGGATCTTGTTGCGCACTTGGCTAAAGCGCTGGATGTATTTGCGGAGGGTCTCATCTTTCCTCTGCACCACAGCGCGCAGATCATTGTGGGTGAGCGCGCGCTCATATGTGCCCTTGAAGTTGGCGACAAACTGCCTGCAGAGCTCCTCCCGCGAGCCGACGGAGTCTTCAGGCAGGTTGAGGAGCTACGACAGCGCGGAATCCCGAAGCGCGTGGGAGAACCAGTTGGCCATGACCTTGTCGTCCCCTCGTGCAGCTTGGATAGAGGTGGTGTAGAGCTGCAGGAACTCAATGGGGTTGCTTGACCCGTCGTAGTCCTTGGGAAGGGTAGGCCTGAACTTCTGTGGCCAGACCACGCGGCGCAGGGCGCGGGTGAAGGCCATGCAGCCGGTGGCGTACGTGGCGGTACCGCCCTGGAGAGCCCTGCGGTTCTGCTGCCCCGCCTGACCGATTTCCTCGACGAGGCGGTTCTGGAGGTCCCTCTGGTGCTCCATCCCCACCCGCGCGTCAGGCGCGGTGCGCTGCGCGATTTGGCAGTCGCGCGGCGAGGACGCATGGGAGGCAGCCCTCTGCGCCGCAGCCGGAGGTGGTCCCGGTGGTGGCGGAGGCGCATCCGGCGCGGCCGTTCCCGCGTGGCCAGTGTGGTGAACCAAACGCGACGGAGCGGGGCGCGTCGTCGCGATGTCGACGAGGTGGTGGAGGCGGTCGAGCCAGTGGTCGTGGGCCTCCGGGTTGGGCCGGTAGCGGAGAAGCTCCTGAGCCATGAGCAGCGCAGTGTGTGGCCCAGGCTCTGGACGTCCCTGAGAGGACGCACCCTGGCGCCGAGACGGACGCGAGGACTCAGCGTCCTCGTGGTGCTCGGAGAAGTCCGCGTCGTCGCGGCGGTCGCCGCCGCGGTGATCTTCGCTCTCGTGCTCCTCCACGCGCGGGCCGGTGTTGGCGCGCTCCGCCGTGCGAGGGCGGCCGCGGCGGCCGCGAGTGGTGGCGGTGCCGAGCTCAGTATGAGCCCTCTTAGCTGCGCGCCTGTTGACGCGTGTCGTGCGGGTGTCCGTCATGGCGCGGAGGCTGGTCGAAGGTTGAAGACGCACCTCAGCCCCTACCTGGCGCGCCAGATGTCGGAGAGTGACTCCCAAGAGATAGGGGTGGTCACACTCTGAAGAGTTTGTTCGAAGGGGACTGAACGCGGAGGTCAAACAACCCTCAACCGGCACGGCGACGGTGCTCATCGAGCCTGAGGAGGGACATCACGGCAGAGATGGACACCAGCCCGTACCCAGGTTCACGGCCCTCGGGAGGAGGTAACACCGCTACTCCTGCTTGTCTGTATTGCGCTGCAGAGGGTACAGTACAATGAGCTTGCCGAGGGCTCTCTTATGACAGTGCGGAGCTCAAGGAGTGAACACTACGGTCTTCTTCCTCCTCGAGCGCGCCTGGCTAGGTTACGATATGGTAGAGTGCTTGAGCTCCGAACGATCGATCCTTCGCTACGGAGGTGCTCCCTCTCCTTTTATAGGCGCCCCGGGCCTCATCCCTGCATCCTGCCCAGTGTAAGGGTTCCCACATGGCGACGAAACGGAGGAGCGGGGTGCACCGCAGCTGGGTCGTCCGTGGACTCGGTCCATGGTCGTAAAGCCTGCCCTTAGGGCAGGAAAGCCACCGTCCGCGCAGGACGGCCAGCTGGTGCCGCAGAGATCGTGGGGGTGCCCACGGTGACGTCGTCGTTGGAGCGTAGCGCCGGCCATCTGCTTTATCACCAAAGGGGAAAGCTTCGTAGTCCAGCGCGGGGGGCACAGCTTTGTTGACTCCTTTAATCACCAGAACGGCAACTGCGGTGTCGTCGTCACCGCGCGCAGGTGCGCGCGTCACTCTGCGGCCGCGGCAGAGGCCATGTGCGCTCTGCGGCGGTTGCTTCACAGCGAAGTATCTCTACAAGGCCTGAGCGTCCTTGTGGAGGGGTTTGCGTTGACTCCTCTCCAGGGGAGAGAGCCTTGTAGAGGGGCAGTCGCGGGGGGAGCCTCTTCAGTCCTTCGCTGCCCCTTTAAGCCCTCTCGAGGACTTTTTCCCTCGAGAGTCTCTCCAAGCGTTCGGCTTGGTCCTTAGTCGTTTCTTCGATACCGTCGCGTGCGAGGGCTATGGAGAGCGGGCCCCGCACACCCTGGTTTCCACTGGGCCGACAACCACCTCTCTTCACACTTGAGTTTCAAATGAGGTACAAAGGTAGGGTAAACAGCCCCATTTCTAAGCAAGTTTTTTGTCCACCATGTCTAAAACAGCCAAATAAATTTGAGTTATTAGTATATGACAAACTAAAAACATGTGCAATGGTTCTCAATTTGTTTGATGTTTTTTGAATTTTTTATTTCGAGTTAAGCGAACAGACAAGAAACTGAATATAAACACAAAAAGAACACAACCTAGGAAAACAATGCTAACACTTTGGGCCACAGCCCACCAACTGATCCCTGTCTTAGGCCCAGCTCTTTTTTTCCAACCGCATCCCACGTTCCCCACCCTCTACATATCAACTGAAATGTGTCGCACCCTGATGACCCACAAGTATAGGGATCGCAACAGTTTTCGAGGGAAGTAAAACCCAAATTTATTGATTCGACACAAGGGGAGCCAAAGAATATTTATAAGCCTTAACAGCGGAGTTGTCAATTCAGCTGCACCTCTGAATAGACTTGCTCGAGACAGGTTATCAGTAGCAACAGTTTTATAGGAATGACAGTAGTGATATAACAGCAGCAGTAGAATAAAAACAGCAGTGATGATTATAGTAGACAGCAGGATTATAATACTGTAGGCAAAGGGACGGATGAACGGGCGTTGCATGGATGAGATATTTCATATAATAATCAAGTCATGGGCATTTGCAGATAAATAATATAAAGCATCCAAGCATTTATTAACCATAGGCATGTGTTCCAATTTAGTTGTGCGTGCTAGCAATGAGAAACTTGCACATCATCTTTTATCCTACCAGCCCGTTTGCAGCGGGGCCTCAAGGGAAACTACTGGTAATTAAGGTACTCCTTTTAATAAAGTACCGGAGCAAAGCATTAACACTCCGTGAACACATGTGATCCTCACATCACAGCCATTCCCCTCGGCTGTCCCAATTATTGTCACTATGGGACCTCGGGTTCCGGACAGTAATATGTGTATACAACTCATAGATATGATCTTAAAACAATAATTATCTTCATGATACAATAACATGTTCAGATCTGAAATCATGGCACTCGGGCCCTAGTGTCAAGCATTAAGCATAACAAGTTGCAACAATGACGTAAAACACCGATAACGGATACTAGGCACCATGCCCTAATGATATTACAACTATTACATGAACGATCTCATCCAATCCCTACCATCCCCTCGAGCCTACAGCGGTGGATTACTCACACATGGATGGGGGAAACATGGATGGTTGATGGAGAAGTGGTGGCGATGACGATGGCGACGATCTCCTTCGATTCCCCGTCCCGGCAGAGTGCCGGAATAGGAACTTCTGGTCCCCGAATTGAGTTTCGAGGTGGCGGCGGCGCTTCGATGGGTTTCTAGAGAAAAACTCTTCGTGATAGTGATTTTTAGGTCAAAAGGGGCTAAGTAGTCGAGAGGGGGACGCGAGGCGGCGCTTGGGGCCACCACACCTGGTGCTCGCGCGACCAGGGGCCTGACGCGCCACCAGGTGGTGTGGGCCCCACGTGGCCCGTCTCCGTCTCGTCTTCTGGCTCCGTGACTTTCCTGGGAAAATAAGGACTTCTATGATTTTTCTGGTATTTTTCCTTAAAATTGATTTCCTGCACAAAAATGAGACATCAGGGCAATTCTGCTGAAAACAGCGTTAGTCCGTGTCAGTTGCATTCAAAACACACAAATTAGAGGTAAAACAATAACAAAAGTGTTCGGGAAAGTAGATACGTTTTGGACGTATCACACCCTAGCTATTCTAACGCCAGATCTGCGCCACTATCGCCGCCGGTGACCGAAACCACGCTATCCAGCCCCGCCGCCGCAGATCAAGACGACGATGAGGCCCGCAGGTTCCAGCTCGCGCGGCGGCGATTCCGGCGGCGGAAACCGCTCTGACAAGGAGCGGAAAGGGTCGAAGCGGAAGGCGCCGCCCGCCACTGACCCCGAACGGGCGAGGCGGGTTTCTTCCCACGGTGCCCGGAAGCGCGGCTCGCGCAACTTCACGAACTACGCTCTCCGCGCCCCGCCTGCGTACAGCCGGCGTGAAGTGGAGGAGTACGACGCGGCGATGGAGGGAGGCAGCTCCTCTGGCGCGGGGAGCTCTGCCATCGCACGAGCACCGCTGCTGCCGCCGAACAGGGCGGAGGAGGAGGAGGAGGAGGAGGACTTGCCACCGCTGCCGCCGCCGAACAGGGCGGAGGAGGAGGACTTGCCCCCGCGAGCCAGGGGCCTGCCGCGCCACCAGGTGGTGTGGGCCCCACGTGGCCCGTCTCCGTCTCGTCTTCTGGCTCCGTGACTTTCCTGGGAAAATAAGGACTTCTATGATTTTTCTGGTATTTTTCCTAAAAGTTGATTTCCTGCACAAAAATGAGACACCAGGGCAATTCTGCTGAAAACAGCGTTAGTCCGTGTCAGTTGCATTCACAACACACAAATTAGAGGTAAAATATTAACAAAAGTGTTCGGGAAAGTAGATACCTTTTGGACGTATCAACTCCCCCCAAGCTTAGCTTATTGCTTGTCCTCAAGCAATTCAGTTAACAACTGAGTGCGATAAAAGAATTTTCATGAACACATTTGTTCATATGATGTAAATATTCTCATTGTGAGGACAAATGCTTAGACTATTCATAATAAGATATATGCAAACGGTGTCACCTAATAACCATGTAAACTATGAAGAGATGCCAATCATACTAATAATAAATAACATGAAACATATCAATTCGCAAGATTGCAAAGCTCATAATAAAGTATGATAAGGTGGTATCTCGCTTGCCCGAATGTGTACAGCAAAACATAAATGCCCAGGCACCTCTGAGTTTCAAGAGAAGACTAGAAATAAAGATATCAATGATAAGAGCATCAAAATTATATCACAGTTAACAGTATTCTGTGACAAGCACATTACACTAAGAATGACAACTATGCTCTCAAGAAGGTGCTCAAAGAATGATGGTGACTCAACAATAAAGTAAAAGATATGCCCTTCATTGAGGGAAGCAGGGATTTAACATGTGCTAGAGCTTTTCATTATTTTGAAAACAGAGGTAAAATTGTTTTTGAGTGGTGGTTGTTACGCCAACGAATGGCAATAGAGTTCTTGTTATCTTCCATACTAAGCAAGTTGAGAGCGGTTCCGAATTATTTAAAACAAGCATTTACAATATGCATCCTTATATTCAGTTATTTTGATAACTTGACACTCCTCCCAACCTTTGCTTTCACAAACCATGGCTAACCGAATCCTCGGGTGCCCACCAGCAATCACATACCATGGAGGAGTGTCTATTTTTCACTTTTCAAAACTTTTGATATTATAGTGGTCTAACCAGTTCTTTGCAATATTAGTGACAAGCAGATGAAGCATGCAAGTCGATACTCAATTAGTATGGAAGATAACAAACCCAACTACTACTTCCTCATGAGCTTAAAACAGTGGCACAAATTGAGAAGTGTTTGAAGGTTTTAAAGGTAGCACATGCAAATTTACTTGAATGGTTTGAAATGCCATGCATAGGTATTTATAGTGGACTCTTTGGGATAACTTGGTTTTCAGGGATTTGGAAGCACAAGCAACATTTCTTAGTACAAGTGGAGGCTAGCAATAGACAGGGAAGCGACAATTCAAGAGAGCAATAACTGTCATAATCATGCTTGCGACAAAATAAAATTAACGGAGCCGTAAAAGTGATACTAGAACTCTGAGGCAAAATAAATCATCAAGGCTTAATTGACTCTTTGTTTTCAGTCATGTACATGTGTGAACATGTGCCAAGTCGATACAAATGAATTTGTTCAGAGGAGGATACCACAATGTCATACTCTTTTATGAACAAAACAATGCAAGCAAACATCCATAGAAACATGTCATCTACTATTAATAAATTGGAATTGATCATAAGAGAACATAAACAACTAAGCATCCACCAATCAACATATACCTTATGCGAACCATCTAAGCATGCTCACATGAATGAGTATATGTACAAAAATGAAAAACAAATAGAGTTCATTACCAGCCTCTTACCCAACTCAAATTGTCATATCTCGTCATTATTGCTCTTTTCACTTGTGTGGCTTGAATAATATGAAATGAAAACCAAAATCCACGGAGTAACGGATGGCATTGAGCTCTGAAACAAACTATATAAAACCAAAGAGAAACGACAAATATTTTTGGATTTTCGGATTTAGAAAATAAAAACTGAACAAAAACAGAACAGCCTGTGAAGACGAATTTTTTCGAGTACCTTAACATGCTCAAATCAGAAAACTCAAAACTAATGAAAGTTGCGTACATATCTAAGGGTGATGCTCACGAAATTGCAGGTCATTTGGATTTTTCTACAGTAAGTTATGAATTAAACGATGGACAGCAGAAATCTGTCCCTGCGCGAAACAGCAAACAGCAAAGCAAAATATTTTTGTGTTTTTGCATATTGAACTGAATGAAATACTAAGCATACTAATACTAGATACTAAAACAAACCAGCAAGAGAAATAATGGAAATCTTTTTTGTATTTGAGTTTTAGAAAGCAAATTAAAACATGAACAAATAAGAGAAAGAAAGAAAACTAAAACGAAACATGGATATACAAAGTACCGGATGATAATGATATATAGATGAGTGTGCTTTCGGTATACCTCCCCCCAAGCTTAGGCTTTTGGCCTAAGTGGGAATCAGCTCCATGGTGGGTAAGATGGAGCCCACGGCCCCCAAGATGAGAAGTCCTCGTTGCGTGATGAGGAACCTTCGCCATGATACGAACTCGAGGACGCACCGGTGTAGTGCGCGGTGTAGTCCTCCTCAGGTGCCACCTCGCCGTGCTGCTCGTGGAAGCCCCGCACACTCAGCTGCTCGTCCAACTCAACCTCCGAGTACGCCCACGTCCTCCTGTCAATACTGAACAAACCGGGCTGCGGCAAAGGGATCTCCCTTTCGCTACCGTTAGCGAAGATGAGCCTAAATACAATGTTATCCAAAGTGGATCTAGTAGTAACAAATTGATGCCCCTTCAATGCAGCAAGGAGCAAGTAATGTATCATTGGGGTCAATAGGCATCCCCAAATGTGCAGCAACACGTGAAGCAATAATCCCACCATAAATGGGTCCCTTAGCAGCTAAGCGGCGAGCAATCAAGGTACCAAGGTTAAATGGGAATTCCTCCTTAAGTGCAGCGAGCAAAAATGCAAGATGATAGTTAGAGACATTACTAGTGTTATCCCTACCAAGCACACTAGTGGCAATGTAGTAAGCAAAATACTTAATAGCTGGGAACTGAATGTTCCTTATCTTGCCACGTTGTGCGGAGCGGGTGTCATCATGCGTCACCTGCTGGTAGATTTGCCCCAAATCCTTCGGGTCCTTCTGAATCTTCTTCGATGACCCCTTGTCCGCTGTACCTATCATATCACAAAAAGCAGGCAGCGGCAAGGTAACAGGCATATCATAAATCTTAAATGAAACTTCGCAGCCATATGCTTGGTTATTGAGAGTAAAACTCTCAGCAAAAATCTTGGTGAGCCTAGCATATTGGGGCCTCTCATCCAACATATAAGAGGTTAGGCCTACCCTTTCCACGAGAGTTTGGAAATCCCCGAGTAAACCTGCAGCATTAAGAAATTCAAAGCATGGGCGAGACGATGAGTTTGGGAAACCATCATCCCGCTCTTCTCCAATACTTGGTGCTAAGATTTCCTCGTTGTAGGATTGCCTAACGCGAGTGGAAGCTCTTGAGGGCCTTGTCCTCCTTGGTGTGTACCTCTCAAACATGTCTCCAAAGGTATGGTTATGCATTTTCCTTTTCGGAAAGTAAATACCCCAAATTTCAGCAACAAAGAGGGGCTGAGCAAGGAGATCGAAAATCCCAGGCAAGAACAGGAAGAACACGAAAAATTTCGATGTGGCTGTGTTTGGTCGGGAGAGAGAAAGAGTGGGGAGGAAGATGACTAAGTGGAGGGGCCAGGTGGGCCCCCCTCATGTGCTGGCGCGGCCACTTCCCTGCCGCGCCACCACCTGAGGTGGAGGCTTGGTGGCCCCCCTCTGTCACATGTTTGCACTTCCAGAACCTCCCCAGAAAAATAAAAAAATTGGTATAAAAATTTTCAAATTCTGAGATTTTTTTTTTCATTTTCTGGTATTTTGCATTAATAATATTAATATTGAGAAATGATTTTCTAACACCAAATTCAACTAAACTTTGCAAACTAAATGATATTACAGTAGGTAAAACAAAAATAAGAGAAAACAAATTGTTTAACATCTTTATGTATTTAAAATGCACTTGTTAACAAGGTTGATCAAGTCTTGCCACCAAATGAATTTTATATGACTTAAAAGATTTTAAACCATACGAGACACTCATGTTACCTTGTATCGTATTGGTATGGATCCAATCATAAGAGTTTTGCATTCTTCTATATAAGGACAATCAATACTTCCCACTTTAATAGATCTCACATTGGTAATTGTATTAACTCCAGGCATTTTATCAAATTTCTTGGGGAAATAGACAGTATGTTCTTTGTCATGAACATTGAAAGTAACTTTTCCTTTATTGCAATCAATAACAGCCCCTGCAGTATTTAGAAAAGGTCTTCCAAGAATAATAGACATATTATCATCTTCAGGCATTTCAAGAACAACAAAGTCAGTCATAATTAAACAATTAGTAGCTACTTGAACAGGAACATCCTCACAAATGCCCACAGGAATAGCAGTAGATTTATCAGCCATTTGCAAAGAGATATCAGTAGGTATCAATTTATCAAGGTAAAGTCTCTTGTAAAGAGAGAAAGGCATAACACTGACTCCTGCTCCCAAGTCACATAGAGCAGTTCTAACATAATTATTTTTGATAGAGCAAGGAATGGTTGGTATACCTGGATCACCCAACTTCTTTGGAACCTTGCCATTAAAAGAGTAATTAGCAAGCATAGTAGATATTTCCTCATTAGGAATTTTCCTTTTGTTAGAAACAATATCTTTCATGTATTTAGAATAAGGAGGCAACTTAATAGCATCAGTCAAAGGAATTTGCAAGAACAAAGGTTTCATTCAATCACAAAATTTATTATAGTGTTCTTCCTCTTTTGTTTTAAGTTTCTTAGCAGGAAAAGGCATTTGTTTTTGGACCCAAGGTTCTCTCTCATTACCATGTTTCTTAGCAATAAAATCTTCTTTAGTGTACTTCTTGTTTTAAACATGCTTTTCAGGTTCCTCTTCTATTTCTTCCCTATCCGAATTGGCATTTTTATCATTATCATTGGCATGTTCATTACCACTTTCAGTTTCTGCATCAGAAACAGATATACTATTAGGATCATTAACAGGTTTAGAGGATTCTACAACAGTTTTATGTTTCTTCTTCTTTTTCTTAGAAGGAGCAATAGGTTCATTAATTTGTTGAGAATCTTGTTCAATTCTTTTAGCATATCCCTCAGGATATAAAGGGTCTTGAGTAGATTTACAACCTCTAGTTGTTACTTCACAAACATGTTTTTCTTTAGCTATAGAGGCATTCATTAACATTTCTTTTTGCACTTTAGAAAGTTGATCAATTTGAGTTTGAACCATATGAAAATGTTTAATAAGTATTTTAATATCATTGGAGTTTCTATCAACAATATCATGCAAGTTACTAATAGCTCGAGAGTTTCCCATTAAATGATTCTCAATTCTCATATTAAAATTATCCTGCTTAGCAATAAAAGTATCAAATTCATCTAAGCATTGATCAGGAGGTTTAGAGTAAGGGATATCTCTATCATCAAACCTTTGGAGAGAGTGTACCTCAATTACGGGTGAAGGAGGAATTGGCTTACATAAGTCTTCTATAGGAGGTAAATTCTTCACATCTTCAGATTTAATACCCCTCTCTTTAAGAGATTTCTTGGCTTCCTTCATCACTTCATCAGTTAATTCAATAATACCCCTCTTCTTCGGTGTTGGTGTAGGTTCAGGTATGTCCCAATCATCATTATTCTTGCATATTTGAGCTAATAATTCCTCAGCTTCTTCGGGAGTCCTTTTCCCGAAAACACAACTAGCAAAACTGTCCAGGTATGTCCTAGATTCAGCGGTTAGTCCACTATAAAATATATCAAGTAGATCATTTTTTTCCAAATCATGATCCGGCTGGCCTCTTAATATGGAGCAAAAGCGTGTCCAAGCCTTAGGCAATTTCTCACCTTCATCTTGATTGAAATTATAGATTTTTAACAAAGCATCATGTTGAGCACTAGCAGGAAAATATTTCTGAAAGAAAGTATCAAGCAAAACCTTGGGACTAGTAATGGAACCAGGAGACAAATTATTATACCAAGTTTTGGCTTCTCCTTTTAATGAGAAAGGAAATAATTTAGTAACAAAGTAAGTGGGCATTTTTATGTCTTCAGCAAACATACCACTCAAATTAGAGAGTTCATTCATGTGTTCTACAGCACTTTCATTTTCAGTTCCATAAAAAGGTTCTCTTTCAACAATAGCTATGTGAGCCAAGTCAATAGAGAAATCATAATCTTTATCTTTAATGTTTATGGGAGATGTAGCAAATTTAGCATCAGGAAATAATTTATATTTAACAGCACGTTTTTCAAGAAGGCTTTTCATAGCACTAGAATCTTTAGTAGCATTAATCTCATCAACAAAATCATCATCAAGTTCAACATAAGTTTCATCAGGATCATCAGGAAAATACTCTCTAGACTCAGGTGAACTAGCAGAAGTATTAGAATTTTCAGCATTTTCAGTTTGTTTAGATTTATCAATTATAGCATCTAGAAAAGGTCCCAAGGAACCATTTTCATCAAGCACAGTAGAAGCATCATCACAATTTTTAGAAGCATTTTCAGATTCAGCAGAAGTAATAGTATGAGTAGCATGCAGCGGTGAAATAAGCTTACTCATCACAGTTGGAGAATCAAGAGCAGCAGCAGAGCTCAGAGTTGTACCTTTTCTTGTAGTGGATGGCAGTATGGGAAACTTCTTATCACCAGGCTTTCCCATGATGAATGAATTCCAGAAAGCAATATCAATCTCAGGTGAACTTATGAATAAAGCTATGCTCCCCGGCAACGGCGCCAGAAAATAGTCTTGATGACCCAAAAGTACACGGGATCGCAACAGTCTTCGAGGGAAGTAAAACCCAAATTTATTGATTCGACACAAGGGGAGCCAAAGAATAAATATAAGCCTTAACAGATGAATTGTCAGTTCAGCTGCACCTGTGAATAGACTTGCTCGGGACAGATTATCAGTAGCAACAGTTTTATAGTAGTGACAGTAGTGAAATATCAGCAGCAGTGAAATAATGACAGCAGCAGTGATTATAGTAGACAACAGGATTAAAACACTGTAGACACAGGGACGGATGTATGGGCGTTGTATGGATAAGATAATTCATGTAATATCAAGACATAGGCATTTGCAGATAAATAAGATAAAGCATCCAAGTATTTGTTAACCATAGGCATGTGTTCCAATTTAGTTGTGCGTGCTCGCAATGAGAAACTTGCACATCATCTTTTGTCCTACCAGCCCGTTTGCAGCGGGGCCTCAAGGGAATCTACTGGTAATTAAGGTACTCCTTTTAATAAAGTACCGGAGCAAAGCATTAACACTCCGTGAACAGACGTGATCCTCACATCACAGCCTTTCCCCGAGGCTGTCCCAATTATTGTCACTTTGGGACCTAGGGTTCCGGACAATGACATGTGTATACAACTCATAGATATGATCCAAAACAATAATTATCATCATGATTCAATAACATGTTCAGATCTGCAATCATGGCACTCGGGCCCTAGTGTCAAGCATTAAGCATAACAAGTTGCAACAATGACGTAAAACACCGATAACGGATACTAGGCACCATGCCCTAACGATATTACAGACATTACATGGACGATCTCATCCAATCCCTACCATCCCCTCAAGCCTACAGCGGGGAATTACTCACACATGGATGGGGGAAACGATGATGGTTGATGGAGAGGCGTTGGTGATGACGATGGGGATGATCCCCTTCGATTCCCGGTCCCGGCAGGGTGCCGGAACAGAGACTTCTGGTCCCCGAATTGAGTTTCGAGGTGGCGGCGGCACTCGGGTCTGTTCTCTGGAAAAGCATCTAACCCCTCTTTGTTTTTAGGTCAGAGGGGGTCTATATGCGCGAGGGGAGACCGAGGCGGTGAGGGACTCGCCCCCCTCATGGGCTGGCGCGGCCAGGCCTCTGCCGCGCAACCACATGAGGTGGTGGCCCCCTGGCCCCCCTCTGTCAGCCTTTCTGGCTCCTAAAGTCTTCGGGCAATTTAAGGCTTTTTGCATTATTTCTGGAGTTTTTCCATAAAGTTGATTTCCTGCACAAAAACGAGACACCAAGGCAATTCTGCAGAAAACAGCGTTAGTCCGTGTTAGATGCATTCAAAACACACAAATTAGAGGCAAAACAATAGCAAAAGTGTTCGGGAAAGTAGATACGTTTTGGACGTATCAGCATCACACTAACTCCTGCTCCCAAATCACATAGAGCAGTTCTAACATAATTATTTTTGATAGAGCAAGGAATGGTTGGTATACCTGGATCACCCAACTTCTTTGGAACCTTGCCATTGAAAGAATAATTAGCAAGCATAGTAGATATTTCCTCATTAGGAATTTTCCTTTTATTAGACACAATATCTTTCATATATTTTGAATAAGGAGGCAATTTAATAGCATCAGTCAAATGAATTTGCAAGAACAAAGGTTTCATCCATTCACAAAATTTATTATAATGTTTTTGTTCTTTTGTTTTAAGTTTCTTACCAGGGAAAGGCATTTGTTTTTGAACCCAAGGCTCTCTTTCACTACCATGTTTCTTAGCAATAAAATCTTCCTTATTGTACTTTTCATTTTTATTATGCTTTTCAGGTTCCTCTTCTAATTCTTCTTTATCCGAATCATCATTATCATTCTTATTAGAACTATCATTATTGTGTTCCTTACCACTTTCAGTTTCAGCATCAGAAACAGATATTCTATTAGGATCATTAACAGGTTCAGAGGATTCTACAACAGTTTTATGTTTCTTCTTCTTTTTCTTAGAAGGAGCACTAGGTTCATTAACTCATTGAGAATCTTGTTCAATTCTTTTAGAATGTCCCTCAAGATAGAAAGGATCTTGAGTAGATTTACCACCTCTAGTTGTTACTTCACAAACATGGTTTTCTTTAGCTATAGAGGCATTTACTAACAATTCTTTTTGCACTTTAGTAAGTTGATCAATTTGAGTTTGAACCATATGAAAATGTTTAATGAGTATTTTGACATCATTAGAGGTTCTATCAACAACATCATGCAAGTTACTAATAGCTCGAGAATTTTCCATTAAATGATTTTCTATTCTCATATTAAAGTTATTTTGCTTAGCAATAAAAGTATCAAATTCATCTAAGCATTGAGCAGGAGGTTTAGAGTAAGGAATATCTCTATCATCAAACCTTTGGAGAGAGTGTACCTCAATTAATGGTGTAGGAGGGATTGGCTTACATAAGTCTTCTATAGGAGGTAAGTTCTTCACATCTTCAGCTTTAATACCCTTCTCCTTAAGAGATTTCTTGGCCTCCTTCATCACTTCATCATTTAATTAAATAATACCCCTCTTCTTCGGTGTTGGAGTAGGTTCAGGAATATCCCAATCATCATGATTCTTGCATATTTTAGCTAATAATTCCTCAGCTTCTTCGAGAGTCCTTTTCCTGAAAACACAACTTGCAAAACTATCCAGGTATGTCCTAGATTTAGCAGTTAGTCCACTATAAAATATATCAAGTAGATCATTTTTCTCCAAATCATGATTCGGCTGGCTTCTTAATATGGAGCAAAAACGTTTCCAAGCCTTAGGCAATTTCTCATCCTCTTCTTGATTAAAATTATAAATTCTTCGCAAAGCGTCATGTTGAGCACTAGCAGGTAAATATTTCTGAAAGAAAGTATCAAGCAAACCAATGGGACTAGTAATGGAACCAGGAGATAAATTATTATACCAAATTTTAGCTTCTCCTTTTAATGAGAAAGGAAATATTTTAGCAACAAAATAAGTGCGTATTTTGATATCATCAGAGAATATACCACTTAAAGTAGAGAGTTCATTCATATGTTCTGCAGCACATTCATTTTCAGTTCCACAGAAAGGTTCTCTTTCAACAATAGCTATGTGAGCTAAATCAAGAGAGAAATCATAATCTTTATCTTTAATGTTTATAGGAGATGTAGCAAATTTGGCATCAGGAGATAATTTATATCTAACAGCATGTTTTTCAAGAAGGCTTCTCCTAGCACTATCATCTTTAGTAGCATTAATCTCATCAACAAAATCATCATCAAGCTCCACATACATTTCATCAGGATCATCAATATTATTTGTAAACTCAGGTGAATTAACAGGTGTTTCAACATCTTCATTAGGAATTTAAGCATTTTCAAATTGTTTAGATCTAGCAATTGTAGCATCTAAAAAGGGACCTAATGAACCAGTATCATCAAGAATAGTAGAAGCATCATCGTAAGTAATTTCAGATTCAGCAGGAGTAACAGTGCAAGAAGCTTTTGGTGGATCAAGAGCAGCAGCGGAACTCAGAGTTGTACCTTTTCTCGTAGTGGATGGTATGATGGGAAATTTCTTATCACCAGGTCTTCCAATGATGAATGAATTCTAGAGAGCAATATCACACTCAGGTGAACTTATACATAAAGCTATGCTCCCCGGCAACGGCGCCAGAAAATAGTCTTGATGACCCACAAGTATAGGGGATCGCAACAGTATTCGAGGGAAGTAAAACCCAAATTTATTGATTCGTCACAAGGGGAGACAAAGAATATTTATAAGCCTTAACAGCGGAGTTGTCAATTCAGCTGCACCCGTGAATAGACTTGCTCGAGACAGATTATCTTATAGCAATGACAGTAGTGATATAACAGCAGTAGTAGAATAAAAACAGCAGTGATGATTATAGTAGACAGCAGGATTAAAATATTGTAGGCAAAGGGACGGATGAACGGGCGTTGCATGGATGAGATATTTCATATAATAATCAAGTCATGGGCATTTGCAGATAAATAATATAGCATCCAAGTATTTATTAACCATAGGCATGTCTTCCAATTTAGTTGTGCGTGCTCGCAATGAGAAACTTGCACATCATCTTTTGTCCTACCAGCCCGTTTGCAGCGGGGTCTCAAGGGAAACTACTGGTAATTAAGGTACTCCTTTTAATAAAGTACCGGAGCAAAGCATTAACAATCCGTGAACACATGTGATCCTCACATCAGAGCCATTCCCCTCGGCTGTCCCAATTATTGTCACTTTGGGAACTCGGGTTCCGGACAGTAATATGTGTATACAACTCATAGATATGATCTTAAAACAATAATTATCTTCATGATACAATAACATGTTCAGATCTGAAATCATGGCACTCGGGCCCTAGTGTCAAGCATTAAGCATAACAAGTTGCAACAATGACGTAAAACACCGATAACGGATACTAGGCACCATGCCCTAATTATATTACAGCTATTACATGAACGATCTAAAAATAAAAGTAAAATAAAATGCAAAACTTGTTATCGGTGTAATAGCTGTAATATCATTAGGGCATGGTGCCTAGTATCCGTTATCGGTGTTTTATGTCATTGTTGCAACTTGTTATGCTTAATGCTTGACACTAGGGCCCGAGTGCCATGATTTCAGATCTGAACATGTTATTGTATCATGAGGATAATCATTGTTTTAGATCATTATCTGCAAATGCCCATGACTTGGTTATTATATGAAATATCTCATCCATGCAACGCCCGTTCATCCGTCCCTATGCCTACAGTATTTTAATCCTGCTGTCTACTATAATCATCACTGCTGTTTTTATTCTACTGCTGCTGTTATATCATTACTGTCACTGCTATAAAACTGTTGCTACTGATAATTTGTCTCGAGCAAGTCTATTCACAGGTGCAGCTGAATTGACAACTCTACTGTTAAGGCTTATAAATATTCTTTGGCTCCCCTTGTGTCGAATCAATAAATTTGGGTTTTACTTCCCTCGAAGACAGTTGCGATCCCCTATACTTGTGGGTCATCAAGACTATTTTCTAGCGCCGTTGCCGGGGAGCATAGCTTTATTTATAAGTTCACCTGAGTGTGATATTGCTCTCTAGAATTCATTCATCATGGGAAGACCCGGTGATAAGAAATTTCCCATCATACCATCCACTACGAGAAAAGGTACAACTCTGAGTTCCGCTGCTGCTCTTGATTCACCGTCTGTTTTAAGTAAGCTTGTTACATCGCCTCAAGCTTCTTGCACTGTTACTTCTGCTGAATCTGAAATTACTAATGATGATGCTTCTACTGTTCTTGATGATACTGGTTCATTAGGTCCCTTTTTAAATGCTACAATTGCTAGATCTAAACAATTTGAAAATGCTGAAATTCCTAATGAAGATGCTGAAACACCTGTTAATTCACCTGAGTTTACAAATAATATTGATGATCCTGATGAAATGTATGTGGAGCTTGATGATGATTTTGTTGATGAGATTAATGCTACTAAAGATGCTAGTGCTAGGAGAAGCCTTCTTGAAAAACATGTTGTTAGATATAAATTATCTCCTGATGCCAAATTTGCTACATCTCCTATAAACATTAAAGATAAAGATTATGATTTCTCTCTTGATTTAGCTCACATAGCTATTGTTGAAAGAGAACCTTTCTGTGGAACTGAAAATGAAAGTGCTGTAGAACATATGAATGAACTCTCTACTTTAAGTGTTATATTTTCTGATGATATCAAAATACGCATTTACTTTGTTTCTAAAATATTTCCTTTCTCATTAAAAGGAGAAGCTAAAACTTGGTATAATAATTTATCTCCTGGTTCCATCACTAGTCCCATTGGTTTGCTTGATACTTTCTTTCAGAAATATTTTCCTGCTAGTGCTCAACATGATGCTTTGCTAAGAATTTATAATTTTAATCAAGAAGAGGATGAGAAATTGCCTAAGGCTTGGACACGTTTTTGCTCCATATTAAGAGGCCAGCTGAACCATGATTTGGAGAAAAATGATCTACTTGATATATTTTATAGTGGACTAACTTCTAAATCTAGGACATATCTGGATAGTTTTGCTAGTTGTGTTTTCAGGAAAAGGACTCCCGAAGAAGCTGAGGAATTATTAGCTAAAATATGCAAGAATCATGATGATTGGGATATTCCTGAACCTACTCCAACATCTACACCAACACCGAAGAAGAGGGGTATTATTTAATTAAATGATGAAGTGATGAAGGAGGCCAAGAAATTTCTTAAGGAGAAGGGTATTAAAGCTGAAGATGTGAAGAACTTACCTCCTATAGAAGACTTATGTAAGCCAATTCCTCCTACATCATTAATTGAGGTACACTCTCTCCAAAGGTTTGATGATAGAGATATTCCTTACTCTAAACCTCCTGCTTAATGCTTAGATGAATTTGATACTTTTATTGCTAAGCAAAGTAACTTTAATATGAGAATAGAAAATCACTTAATGGAAAATTCTCGAGCTATTAGTAACTTGCATGATGTTGTTGATAGAACCTCCAATGATGTTAAAATACTCATTAAACATTTTCATATGGTTCAAACTCAAATTGATCAACTTACTAAAGTGCAAAAAGCGTTGTTAGTAAATGCCTCTATAGCTAAAGAAAAACTTGTTTGTGAAGTAACAACTAGAGGTGGTAAATCTACTCAAGATCCTTTATATCCTGAGGGACATTATAAAAGAATTGAACAAGATTCTCAACGAGTTAATGAACCTAGTGCTCCTTCTAAGAAAAAGAAGAAGAAACATAAAACTGTTGTAGAATCCTCTGAACCTGTTAACGATCCTAATAGAATATCTGTTTCTGATGCTGAAACTGAAAGTGGTAATGAACACAATAATGATAGTTCTAATAACAATGATAATGATGATTCAGATAAAGAAGAATTAGAAGAGGAACCTGAAAAGCAAAATAAAAATGAAAAGTACAATAAGGAAGATTTTATTGCTAAGAAACATGGTAGTGAAAGAGAGCCGTGGGTTCAAAAACAAGTGCCTTTTCCTAGTAAGAAACTTAAAACAAAAGAACAAGAACATTATAATAAATTATGTGAATGGATGAAACCTTTGTTCTTACAAATTTCTTTGACTGATGTTATTAAATTGCCTCCTTATTCAAAATATATGAAAGATATTGTGTCTAACAAAAGGAAAATTCCTAATGAGGAAATATCTAGTATGCTTGCTAATTACTCTTTCAATGGCAAGGTTCCAAAGAAGTTGGGTGATCCAGGTATACCAACCATTCCTTGCGCTATCAAAAATAATTATGATAGAACTGCTCTATGTGATTTGGGAGCAGGAATTAGTGTGATGCCTTTCTCTCTTTACAAGAGACTTTACCATGATAAATTGATACCTACTGATATATCTTTGCAAATGACTGATAAATCTACTGTCGTTCCTGTTGGTATTTGTGAGGATGTTCCTGTTCAAGTGGCTAATAATTGTTTAATCATGACTGACTTTGTTGTGCTTGAAATGCCTGAAGATGATAATATGTCTATTATTCTTGGGAGACCTTTTCTAAACACTGCAGGGGCTGTTATTGATTGCAATAAAGGAAAAGTAACTTTCAATGTGAATGACAAGGAACATACTATTTATTTCCCCAAGAAAATGGATAAAATGCCTGGAGTTAATACAATTACTAATGTGAGGTCCATCAAAGTGGGAACTATTGATTGCCCTTATAAAGAAGAATTCAAAACTCTTGTTATTGGATCCATATCAATACCATATAAGGTAACATGAGTGTCTCACAATGTTTGAATCCTTTTATGTCATCTAAAATTTATTTGGTGGCAAGACTTGATCAACCTTGCTAACAAATATGTTTTAAATGCATGGAAGTGCTAAACAACATTTTTCTTCTCCTTTTTACTTTACCTACTGTAATAGTATTTGGTTTGCTTAGTTTTTAATTGGATATGATTTTAAAAATAATTTTCATGCATTAAATGTAATATCTTAAAATCCAGAAAATGCCCAGAAATGAAAATTCTCAGAATTTAAAAAAATTTATGTCAAAATTCCTATTTTTCTGAGGGGGTCCTGGGAGGAGAGTGGCCAGGGGGACCCACAGGGCCACCACACCACATGGTGGCGCGGCAGCCCTTTGGCCGCGCCAGCACATGGTTATGGGCCCACATGGCCCCCCACTTACTCTCCTTCCCTGCCTTCTTTTCTCCCGACCAAACACTCCCACATTCGAAAAAATCGTGTTCTTGCTGTTCTTGCCCTCGGATTTTCGATCTCCATGCTCAGCCCATCTTTGTTGCTGAGATTTGGGGTATTTGCTCTCCGGTATGTGACTCCTCCGCTCATCCAAATGGAATTTTGTTTAGTGGATTATATGTTGAGTATTTTGCTGCTGTAGATGCCATGTTTAGTGAGTTTGAATGCTTGTTTCAAGTTGGATTAACTAGTTTTGATGCATGCTTAAGCCTCTAGCAAGTTACTATGGTAGTTTCCCTTAATTAAGTTGGCTAAAAATCAATTTTTATGACATTGGTTAAAAATTTCAGAAAAGGAAAATGTATAACCACACCTTTGGAGAGGTCTTTGAGAGTGATGCACCAAGGGTATCAAGGCCCTCAAGATCAACTACTCTCATTAGGCGATCCTACAATGAAGATATCTTGGCACCGGGCATCGGAGATGAGAGGGATGATGGGTTTCCAAACTCATCTTTTTCCCATGCACTGACTTTTTGCGTGCTGCAGGATTACTTGATGATTTCTTGCTTCTTGTGCAGAGGGTGGGCTTGACCACATATATGATGGACGAGAGTCCACAATATGTCAGGCTCACCAAGATCTTTGTTGAGAGCTTTGATTTTAACAACAGAACGTTCAACCCAACTGTTTCCTTTAAGATTTATGACAGGCCTGTCACTATGCCTTTGCGCAAGTTTTGTGATGTAATAGGTACTGCACATCAGGGAACAACCAAGAGGATCCAAGGGGACCCAAGAGAGTTGACGCAACTCTACCGCGAGGTGACAGATGATGACACCCGCCGTGCACAACGCGGCAAGATAAGGAACATCCAATACCCCGCCATTAAGTATTTTATTTACTATCTTTGTACTAGCGTGCTTGGTAGGGAAAACACTAGTAACATTTCACATCTCCATCTTGCTTTCCTTAACACTGCACTTAACAATAGCACTACATATAATCTTGGTGCTCTCGTTGCTCGTCGCTTGTCCGCTAAGGGACCCATTTATGGGGGGATTATAGCCTCTCGTATTGTTGCACATCTAGGACTTCGCATTGATCCAAATGATGAAATTACTTGCTCCTTATAAACTTGACCTTGATGCAATGAAAGGTCACAAATTTGTTACTGTTGGCTCTACTATGGACCATATTGTGTATAGGGTGGTATTTGCTGACACGGACGAGAGGGAAGTCCCATTGCCCCAGGCTGGTTTGTTTGATCTTGACAGGAGGCCGTGGTCGATCGCAAAGGTGGAGTTGGACGAGAAGCTTGTCGGCCCAGTGGATTCTAGGGTGTGCAGAGCCCACTCTCCATGGCCCTCACACGCGTCGATGCCGACGAAACAACTAAGGACCAAGCGGAACGCTTGGGGAGACCCCCGAGGGGAGAGCTCTCTCGAGGGGACTTGAGGGGGCAGCGAAGGGCCTGAAGGGGCTCCCCCTGAGGCCGCCCCCCGGCAAGCCTAGTCCCCCTTGAGGAGAAGTCAACGCAGCTCCCTCGGCAGGGCCTCCCGGGCCCTGCGGGAATACTTCGCTACGAAGGAACCGCTGCAGAGCGCACATGACCTCTGCAGCAGCCGCAGAGTGACGCGCGCCTCTGGGCGTGATGACGACAGCGCCGCAGTTGCCGTTCCGGTGATAAAAGGAGTCAACAAAGCTCTGTGTCCCCTGCGCCGCCAACAAAGCTTTCCTCTTCGGTGATAAAGCAGATGGCCGGCGCAACGCTCCAACGGCGACATCACCGTGGGCACCCCCACGGTCTCTGCAGCACCAGCTGTCCGCTCTGCAAAGACGGAGGCTGCCCTGCCACGAAGGCAGGCTTTACGACCATGGACCAAGTCCATGGACAACCGAGCTGCGGTGCACCCCGCTCCTCCGCTTCGTCGCCATGTGGGAACCCTTCCACTGCGCAGGACGCAGGGATGAGGCCCGGGGCGCCTATATAAGGAGCAGGAGCACCACCGTAGACGGGGGATCGAAAAACCAACCACTGACCCGTGTACACCCTACCATAGCCTAGCCAAGCTTAGCGAGCTCGAGGAGGAAGAAGAGCTCGTCCTTCCCCCTCCAAGCTCCGCATAGCCGCTCGAGAGCCCTCGGCAAGCTCATTGTATTGTTCCTACCGCAGTGCAATACAGACAGGCAGGAGTAGCGGTTTTACCTCACCCTGAGGGCCGTGAACCTGGGTACGGGCCGGACTCCATCTCTGTCGTGCTGTCCCGCTGCAGGCACAACGAGCACCGTCACCGTGCCGGCTGAGGGTTGTTGACTAACGTGTTCAGTCCCCTTCACGAACTTCTCCCCCGAGAGTGGTTATCCCTGTTCCGTGGGAATCACACCTCGACATTTGGCGCGCCAGGTAGGGGGATTGAGGCGCGTCTTCAACCTCTAGCCGGCTTTCCGCCATGGCGGACACCCGCACGACGCGCGCCAACAGGCCCGCAGCTGACAGGGCTCACACCGAGCCCGGCACAGCTCCCACCCGCGGCCGCTGCGGCCGCCCTCGCGCTGCCGAGCGCGCCAACACCGGCCCGCATGTGGAGGAGCCTGAGAGCGAAGAGTACAACGACAGCGGCCACCGCGCCGACGGGGACGGCCCCCCGGAGCGCAACGACGATGCCGAGTCTTCGCATCCGTCGCGGCGCCAAGGTGCGTCCTCTCAGGGACGCCCAGAGCCCACGCCGCACACCGCGCTCCTCATGGCCCAGGAGCTTCTACGCTACCGGCCTAGCGCTGAGGCCCACGACCAGTGGTTGGACCGCCTCCACCACCTCGTCGACGTCGCCACCACGCGCCCCGCCCCGTCGCGCTCCATGGTCCAGCACTCCGGCCGCGCGGGAACGGCTGCACCAGATGCGCCTCCGCCGCCGCCAGGACCGCCTCCGGCCGCAGCCTAGAGGGCTCCCTCTCACGCCTCCTCGCCGCACGACTGCCAGATCGTGCAGCGCACTGCGCCTGACGCGCGGGTGGGCATGGAGCGCCGCAGGGACCTCCAGAATCGCCTCGTCGAGGATCTCGGCCAGGCAGGGCAGCAGAACCGCAGAGCTCTCCAAGGAGGAATCGCCACGTATGCCTCTGGCTGCCTGGCCTTCACCCGCGCTCTGCGTCGCGTGGTCTGGCCGCAGAAGTTCAGGCCAGCCCTCCCCAAGGGCTTCGACGGGTCTACCAACCCTCTCGAGTTCCTGCAGCTCTACACCACCTCCATCCAGGCTGCGGGGGGAGACGACAAGGTCATGGCCAACTGGTTCTCCCACGCGCTCAGGGACTCCGCGCTGTCCTGGCTCCTCAACCTGCCCGAGGACTCCATTGACTCCTGGGAGGAGCTCTGCAAGCAGTTCGTCGCCAACTTCAAGGGCACGTACGAGCGCGCACTCACCCACAACGACCTGCGCGCTGTGGTGCAGAAGAAGGATGAGACCCTCCGCAAGTACATCCAGCGCTTCAGCCAAGTGCGCAACAAGATCCCGAACATCCCTGACACGCAGGTCATCGCCGCCTTCAGAGAGGGCGTCACGAACCGCAGGATGCTCGAGAAGCTGGGCATTCACGACAAGCTCACCTCTGTGGTGAAGCTGTTCGACCTCGCGGACAAATGCGCCAAGGCAGAAGAAGGACTCCTCTTCGTCAAGATGAGCCAGCGAGGGGACGACCAGGCTGAGGGCTCCAAGAGCCACAAGAAGCGCGAGGAGACCAAGCGCAAGACCACTGCTGTCCTAGCGGCAGAGCCAGCCACCAAGAACGCCCGCAGAAGCTCCCCCGAGCCTGGCGACAAGGAGGCGGACCACCGTCCGTTCTGCGTCTACCACAACAGGCGTGGGCACGCCACAGACGACTGCTTTGACCTCAAGAGGCTGAGCAGGGAGCGCGAGCGAGGAGAAGGCAGCGGAAGCCGCGGCAGAGGTCGCGGCTACCGCAGAGACGGCAGGGGTAGGCGCGATGGCGGCTACCAGAAGCCGTCGGGCACTCAAGCCAACGCCGCCGAGAAGAACAACAACCTCCCTGACGAGGAGGATGGGGGCTACCAGGCCCCGAGAGGGACTATGGCCTGCATCCTCGGCGGGGCTCAGGCGCCCAAGTCGAACAACCAGTTCAAGCAGTTCGCCCTCGAGCTCAACGCCGTGCTCCCGAGCACCGAGACCTCCAGGCCCCTCAAGTGGTCCCAGTACACCATCGCTTTCGACGCCAAGGACCACCCCAAGTCGACCAAGACCATTGGGACCCTCCCCCTGGTCTGCTCCCCCACCATCAACAACATCATCGTCTCCAAGACGCTCATTGATGGGGGAGCTGGCCTGAACGTCATCCCTGTCGAGACCTTCGAGACGCTTCAAGTTCCCTACGAGTGGCTTATGCCCTCCAGGCCGTTCACCGGGGTCACCAGTGGTTCCATCGAACCCCTGGGCCAGGTCCGGCTCGCCGTCACCTTCGGCACGCAGAAGAACTATCGCAGAGAGCTGATCGACTTCGACGTCGCCCACATCGGCCTGCCGTACAATGCCATCCTCGGCTACCCCGCTCTCGCAAAATTAATGGCCGTCACGCACCATGCCTACAACATGGTCAAGATCCCCGGCAGCGCTGGCACCATCGCCATCCATGGTCATATCCTGGACGCCACGCGCGCTGTCGAGAGCGCCTACAAGGCAGCTGCCATGGCATTCCCGGCCGACGAGGACATGGAGCCTCTCGAGAGGCCCAAGAAGAAGAAACAAGTGTTCTCTCAGGAGCAAGCGGCCACGAAGAAGGTGCCACTGGGCACCAGTGGCTCGGGGGCCGAAGGCTCGGGGGCTAGCGTCACCATAGGCGCTGCCCTGCCTCCTAAATAGGAAAGCGCGCTCGTCGCCTTCCTTCAGGCAAACTCTGGCATGTTCGCATGGACTCCGTCAGATATGTCTGTTGATCGAGCACCACTTAGCCGTGTGTCCAGACGCACGCCCCGTCAAACAAAAAGCACGCAAGCAAGCCCCCGAGAAGCAAGCTTTCATCGTCAAGGAAGTAGAGAAGCTAAAGGCGACGAAAGTCGTCCGCGAAGTCGCGCACCCCACTTGGCTCTCCAATGGCGTGGTTGTCCCTAAACCCGCTGGAGGAGGCCGACTCTGCATTGACTACACCGATGTCAACAAGGCCTGCCCCAAGGACCCATACCCCATGCCGAGGATAGACCAGATCGTGGACTCCACCGCTGGCTGCGACCTCCTCTGTTTTCTGGACGCCTTCTCTGGTTATCACCAGATCAAAATGGCTAAAGAAGACAAGGAGAAGACAGCGTTCCTCACCCCTTGTGGCGTGTATTGCTACACATGCATGCCCTTCGGCCTGAAGAATGCTGGCGCCACTTTCCCGAGGCTCATGAGGATCGCCTTGGGGGCACAGATGGGCAGGAACGCTGAGGCCTACGTCGATGACATAGTGGTCAAGTCTCGAGAGGGAGACACCCTCTTGAAGGATCTCGAGGAAACCTTCGCCAGCCTGCGCAAGGTGAACATCAAGCTGAACCCCGCCAAGTGCGTCTCCGGGGTCCCTTCAGGCAAGCTCCTCGGGTTCCTGGTGTCCCACCGCGGCATAGAAGCAAACCCTGACAAGATCAAGGCCATAGAAGGAATGCAACCTCCTCGCCGGCTCAAGGAAATGCAGCGCTTAGCAGGCTGCATGGCTAGCCTGGGCCGATTCATCTCCAAGTTCGGCGAGAGAGCCCTGCCATTTTTCAAGATCATGAAGAGATCCGGCACGTTCAAGTGGACTCCTGAGGCGGACAAGGCCTTTGGGGACTTAAAGAAGTATTTGGCCAGCCCACCAGTCTTGGTGGCCCCCAGGACAGGCGAACATCTGAAGCTGTATCTTTCAGCCACTCCTCAGACCGCAAGCGCCGTCCTGGTGGCCGAGAGGGAAGAGCCTGTCCTCCCCAAGAAGAGCGCTGCCACTCCAAGCCCAAAGCCCTCCACAGACCCACTGCCAGGCCCACAGCCTCAAATCGAGCCTGCTCCCGGCACCCCTGTCGAGAGCCCCCTACAGGCGGATCTCGACAAGGGCCCTGAGGAGCCTCCGCAGAGGGCTGACGCTGCAACCCCACCGACAACCCTTGTCGAGCACCCCATCTACTTCGTCAGCACGGTGCTGCGGGATGCTCGGGAGCGGTACCCGATGCAGCAGAAGCTTCTCGTCGCTCTCCTCATCGCCTCCAGAAAGCTGAGACACTACTTCCAGGGCCACCCCATCACGGTGGTCACTGCTTTCCCCCTGGAGCAGATCCTGCGCAACCCCAACGCCACAGATCGTGTCGCGGGGTGGAACATAGAGTTGCAGCCATTCAACTTGCGCTTCGACACCACAAGAGTCATCAAGGGGCGAGCGCTGGCTGATTTCGTCGCCGAATGGACCGACCCAAGCCCTGAAGAGCCTCGGGGGGAAGAGGCTGAGCCCGCTGGAGACACAATGCCCAGCCACTGGACCATGCACTTCGACGGAGCCTTTGCCTGCCGCAATGGCGGGGCAGGCGTCGTCCTGACTTCGCCCAGAGGCGACAAGCTCTACTACGCTGTCCAGTTATGCTTCACGATTGACAAGATCTCCAACAACATCGCTGAATACGAGGGCCTCCTCGCCGGCTTAAGGGCCGCCATCGCTCTAGGCGTCAAGCACCTACTCGTCAAGGGTGACTCCCAGCTGCTCGTCAACTTCTCCAACAAGAGCTACACGCCTAAAGATGACCACATGGCCGCATACCTTGAAGAGGTCCGCAAGCTCGAGAAGCACTTCAGGGGCATGGAACTCATGCACATCCCAAGGAAAGAGAACCAGGAGGCTGATGACATCGCCAAGCGGGCCTCGCGGAGGCAACCCCAGCAGGCCGGCGTCTTTGAGGAAAGACTCGCCAAGGCATCCATCAAGCAGCCTCGAGAGGCCACAGCCGCAAGCACAGATGAAGCGCTCCCACCACCTCCCGAGTCTGGGACTCATGCACATCCCGAGGAAAGAGAACCAGGAGGCCGACGACATCGCCAAGCGAGCCTCGCGAAGACAAGCCCAGCAGGCAGGCGTCTTTGAAGAAAGGCTCACCAAGGCATCCATAAAGCAGCCACAAGAAGCTACGGCCGCAAGCGCAGGCGAAGCGCTCCCACCACCTCCTGAAGCTGGGGCACCCGATTGCGGTCCTCACACAGGGGAGCGTCTGTTGCTGACGGCAGCCCACCAAGCCACAGGCTGGATCGACGAGCTCAAGGACTACCTGACGAAAGGGATCCTCCCTGAAGAGGATGCAGAAGCAGAACGAATCGCTCGACAGGCAAAATCCTACTGCATCCTCGAGGGAAGCCTCTACCGCAAGCGCCCGAATCGCATCGCGCTCAAGTGCGTCCCCCCCGAGGAAGGCCGATCGCTGATCAAGGACATCCACTGCGGGGAATGCGGCCACCACTCGTGTGCGCGCACCCTCGCAGGCAAGGTCTTCAGGAGCGGCTTCTACTGGCCTCAAGTGCTTCAAGACGCGGTCGCCATCGTACAAACCTGCGACGCCTGCCAGTTCCACGCCAAGCAAATTCATCAGCCAGCGCTGGGGCTCCAAACCATCCCGCTCTCCTGGCCGTTCGCGGCCTGGGGGCTGGACATCTTGGGCCCCTTCCCAAAGTCGCAGGGGGGCTATCGCTTCCTCTTCGTGGCCATCGACAAGTTCACCAAGTGGCCCGAGGTTGAACCAGTGCGCACCATTCCGGCCGGTGCCGCGGTGAAGTTCATCAGGAGCCTGGTCTGCCGCTTCGGTGTGCCTAACTGCATCATCACCGATAATGGCTCGCAATTCACCAGTGGCATCTTCCGAGCCTACTGCGACAGGCTTGGCGTCAAGATCTGCTTCGCCTCAGTGGCTCACCCGCGCAGCAACGGTCAAGCCGAGCGAGCGAACGCAGAGGTCCTCAGGGGCCTCAAGACCAGAAGCTTCAACATGCTCAAGGGGCACGGCAAGGGCTGGATCGATGAGCTCCCATCCGTGCTCTGGTCCATCCGCACAACCGCTTCAAGGCCTACAGGCGAAACGCCGTTCGCCCTTGTCTACGGAGCCGAAGCTGTCCTCCCCACAGAAATCAAGCATGGATACCCACGGGTCCTTGCCTTCAACGAGGACATCCAAGAGGGCCTCCACAACGACGACCTACTGTTCCTCGAGGGACTGCGCCGCCACGCCGCCCTCAGAGCGGCGAAGTACCAGCAAGATCTGCGACGCTACCACAGCCGCCATGTGCGCTCGCGCACCCTCGAGGCGGGTGACCTCGTTCTTAGGCGAATCCTCTCCAGGGAAGGCCTCCACAAGCTCTCGCCGATGTGGGAAGGCCCCTACAGGGTCTCCCACATCGCTAGGCCTGGCGCAGTACGCCTCGAGACCGAAGACGGCATCCCCGTCAAGAACCCGTGGAACATCGCGCATCTGCGCAAGTTCTACCCGTGATCATAGTCACGCCAGGCATTTTTTGTCTCTAGAGGGAAGCTCACAGCTTCACCTCCAAGCTTCTCAAAGCTTCTCCCGAGGCTCAGCCCTCCGAGCTCTCCTGCCGATGAGCCACCGCAGGCCGCAGTGAACCTCTGCCACTAATGGGTGGTCCCCATGCCTCGACATGGAAGGAACGTTAGCTTGGCAAACCCAAGTGTAATGAACCGTTTTCATTCCAAGTGAACTTTGCGCTCAAGCGCCGTTTTCGTTCCAAGTGAACTTTGCGCTCCGGCGCTGTTTTCGTTCCAAGTGAACTTTGCGCCAAGGCGCCGCTATGTAATATTTATATGGCAAGTTTTACTGTCATCCTTTACTTTCAAATGTGCGCTTATATTTTTCCTATGCGCACCTCGCGAGCGGGGGCTGAGTACGGTGCCTGTGCCCAAGAGCACCCCAGCAGCACTGCAAAATCCAAGGGACCCTGAGCTCTGGCTAAAGGGCATGCTCCCGGATACACGCCACCTCTCCAAAGGACCTTGGTACTCTCTCTCCTCGCGAGGCACCCATGAGGAGACCTATAAGCGCGCATAAGTCCTTACTACTATGCTCTAGCGTTTTGGTTCGCCTCTCTAACGTCCACAGGGAACGAGAGCCTCTCCAGGCCTGTGGAGGAAAAACTCGGCCCCTGAAGGGAAGGACATCGCCAGAGGAATCCCCCGCAGGGCGAAAAGCCTCGCGAAGCTAAGTTCCCTGTTCACAGCAAGAGAATCCTTGCATTTCGCTCACAAGCACTCTGCGTCCCTCGAGTGGTCCCTTCCCTCACTCTCCATGGGCTACTTGCGCGTCAAAGGGGGGCCCTCAGCATCGCGACTCGAGGGTTCTTACCTCTCTAAGCCTTAAACTCCCCCCGGCCTTGCCGAGTCATTGCTCGAGCATACCGCAGCGGCGGAGTCATAGCGCGAAGAGAAGGGTCCGGCGACGCAGAGCGAAAAAGACATGGAGTTGTCGTCGTGGTGAACAGACAGATGCCTACGGGTAGGCTAATTTGTGGGGCCGATGGACGCTAGAGGATTCGGGGAGGGATAGCGCGCTGAGAAGCACACACAAATGAACACATGGACACGGGGACACGAGGATTTACCCTGCTTCGGGGCTCTCGTGAGGAGATAAAACCCCTACTGCAGCATCTATCCTATTTGGTGTATTTCTTCTCTCCGCATATGCTGTGTACAGGATGCTCCATGAGCTGAACCGAGTTACCTCTAAGAGGTTTTTGGGGAGAAAGAGAGCAAGGGGCAAAGGGAACCAGCCCGTGCGTGGCTTGGCCGTGGCCGCGGATGTGTGTCTCTCCTCTCTTTTGGCCTTCCCCCTGGTGCTCCTTATATAGGAGGAGCCCAGGGGACAAGAGATGGCCCACGTGACACTATTCCGGCACTGTAGCTGACATGACTACTGGGGTCTTGTCAATACTATTCCCTGCATCATGAGTTGTACTCTAGTCACATCAGGGGATGGGCTTGTCATGTCTTGTCTGTCCTTTGTCCTGTAGCGCTTGGCATGACATCTTCTCCGCATAACCCGGCATGGATATGCCGGATAACTTGGCGACTCCTCTCCTGGGCAACCCGGCATGGATATGCCGGATTCCACCTCTCAACCCGGCGTGGGTATGCCGGATAATCTGCTTCTCCCGAGACCCGGCATGGTTATGCCGGATTACCCTTCATAAACCGTTCTTCCTGCACATCAGAATAACACAATGCATACCGACATAGATATGTCGGGTAAAATCTGATTAAGTCGGTTAGAGTATGTCGGGCTGCACCAATATCATATCCCGGTCCCTTCCGACCCGGGCATATGTCGGTCAGCAAGTATGTCGGTTCCGTCTTGGACGTAGCTTTTACCATATCTTTACCCTACCCGGGGGTAACCCCCCGACACTAGTCCCCGAGGCTGCGGGGGACTCGCAGAGTCGCGCGCAGACTTAGAAAAAATAACAACACCACCATCTTTACCTACTCCACCGTGTACCTGCAAAAATACAATCATATGCCGGTTCCTTAGCCACTCTGGGCGTTTTACCGACATAGATGTCTTCGGCCACTGCCGGCTTGACATAAACATACAACACATGCCGGCATGTAGCCACTCTGGGCGTATACCGACACGGACGTCTCATGTGCCGGCCTTTAGCCACTCTGGGGGTATACCGACACAGAGTCTCATGTGCCGGCGTTTAGCCACTCTGGGCGTATACCGACACAGACGTCTCATGTGCCGGCCTTTAGCCACTCTGGGCGTATACCGACACAGAGTCTCATGTGCCGGCGTTTAGCCACTCTGGGCGTATACCGACACAGACGTCTCCAACCTCTTTGTTTTGTCATAAGAGTATCTCGTGTGTCTCGAATGTCCGGTAGCCCCTCTGGGCACATACCGACGCAGAAGTCTCCAGACTCTGCTGGTTTGACATAAGGGTGTCTCGTATGCTGCTCTTGGCTAACTCTGGCAAACCGAAACAAACGGCGATATGGAAATATTGCATGATGCCGCGATACAGGGGCAAACCGACATAAACGGTGATCTGGAAATAACCAATACCTCGACTTGAGCCACCTGCATGCCAGATTTTAACAATATAAGTCGGATCATAACCTCATCTCGGAATTTGCAAATTCAACTCGGATTTTGGATAAGTCGGATTTCAGGATAACTCGGATTTCAGGGTAAGTCGGATTTCAGGATAACTCGGATTTCAGGGATAACTCGGATTTCAGAGGTAACTCGGATTTCAGGGTAACTCGGATTTCAGAGATAACTCGGATTTCAGGGTAACTCGGATTTCAGAGGTAACTCGGATTTCAGGGTAACTCGGATTTCAGAGATAACTCGGATTTCAGGGTAACTCGGATTTCAGAGATAACTCGGATTCCAGGGTAAGTCGGATTTCAGGGATAACTCGGATTCCAGGGTAAGTCGGATTTCGGGATAAGTCGGTAACAATTACTTTTTTAGCAGAATCAATATCACCATTCAATGTTAGTCCAAACATACACATATTTAACAAGGACAATAACTCTATTTTAACGGATCAAAGTAAGTCTTAGCACAGTATAGAAAGCAATTCTAGCAGCGAAACTACACAACAGGAGGCAGACTCGGTTTCCATCGAGTCCCCGAGTTACTCTAGAGATTTAGCAGAAAGAATAGAACGGACTGGCGAGCCAGTCCCCGGGTCAAGACATCTTGCCCCCGGGGAAAACACAGACAACGTATGTCGAATTACTCTTCAGACCGAGTTCCCGAGTTTACTTCGTGTTTACCATACTTAGTGATTTCTGCTCTTGTCTACCATGTTGGTGTTCGACAGTCGAGTCACAAAATCAGAACCATAGTATACAGTACTCGTAAACCTCTGAGGTAAGGCTTAAAGTTATCCGACATACAGAAAACGTAATGAGGGAACCTGGTTAATAAAATAACACATGCCGAATTGCTTTTTAGACCGAGTCCCCGAGTTTGTTTTCATGTTTACCACTCTCCACAACCTCTGCTCTTGACTACCATTCTAGGCGTTCGTCAGTCGAGTCACAAGATCATCTTGGATAGCATACATTACTTTAACTTTGAAACACGGTTATAAGTTTATTCGGCACACAAACGACACAGACACCGCGCACCAAGATAAGGCAATCCCCGAAATTCATCTCGGTGTGCCAACACAGCAATAACTTAGGAAAACAGACACGAACCACATGCATACAGGTAAATTAATTTCCGAGTTACTCTACCGACTTAGGAGAAAACACAACTGACCGGTAAGCCAGTCCCCGGGTCAAGACATCTTGCCCCCGGGGAAAATTTACAGATAACACAACATGGCAGTCCCCGGGTTACGACCTCTCGCTCCCGGGTTAACAACTAAATTAGGCACGAAGGGGCTGTCCCCGAGTTACTCTCAAGACAGGCCAACTGCATGATACAGACGAAGATACTCACGGAGCACTGGTGCGGTCGGGATCGACGGAACCGACATGACCCGGGCAACTGTCGGGGAGTTACCCGGAATCTGTCGACGGCGAGCGCTGGTGTAGGTCGGAACGGCCTCTGCGTGCGGCAGCAAGTCGGGGCGTGGAGACCATGGTGATGTCGAGTCCCCGAGTTGATGAAGAAGGTCCCGTCCGAAATTAGTCCAGCAAGCGCCACTGATGCCCCACGGTGGGCGCCAACTGTCGTCGTGGTGAACAGACAGATGCCTACGGGTAGGCTAATTTGTGGGGCCGATGGACGCTAGAGGATTCGGGGAGGGATAGCGCGCTGAGAAGCACACACAAATGAACACATGGACACGGGGACACGAGGATTTACCCTGCTTCGGGGCTCTCGTGAGGAGATAAAACCCCTACTGCAGCATCTATCCTATTTGGTGTATTTCTTCTCTCCGCATATGCTGTGTACAGGATGCTCCATGAGCTGAACCGAGTTACCGAGTTACCTCTAAGAGGTTTTTGGGGAGAAAGAGAGCAAGGGGCAAAGGGAACCAGCCCGTGCGTGGCTTGGCCGTGGCCGCGGATGTGTGTCTCTCCTCTCTTTTGGCCTTCCCCCTGGTGCTCCTTATATAGGAGGAGCCCAGGGGACAAGAGATGGCCCACGTGACACTATTCCGGCACTGTAGCTGACATGACTACTGGGGTCTTGTCAATACTATTCCCTGCATCATGAGTTGTACTCTAGTCACATCAGGGGATGGGCTTGTCATGTCTTGTCTGTCCTTTGTCCTGTAGCGCTTGGCATGACATCTTCTCCGCATAACCCGGCATGGATATGCCGGATAACTTGGCGACTCCTCTCCTGGGCAACCCGGCATGGATATGCCGGATTCCACCTCTCAACCCGGCGTGGGTATGCCGGATAATCTGCTTCTCCCGAGACTCGGCATGGTTATGCCGGATTACCCTTCATAAACCGTTCTTCCTGCACATCAGAATAACACAATGCATACCGACATAGATATGTCGGGTAAAATCTGATTAAGTCGGTTAGAGTATGTCGGGCTGCACCAATATCATATCCCGGTCCCTTCCGACCCGGGCATATGTCGGTCAGCAAGTATGTCGGTTCCGTCTTGGACGTAGCTTTTACCATATCTTTACCCTACCCGGGGGTAACCCCCCGACAGGAGTTGAAGCAAAGGCTCCTCGAGGGAAGCACACACAGACTTAGCGGCACATGCTTAAAATAAGAAGTATATTACAGACTGAACAACAAAAGTCTTGAAGATAAACATCCCTACAGCGCTACAAGCGCACTACACTGCAGGAGAGGATCTCAGGAGGAAGTTAGGCAGCGGCCTCGTCGTCGTCCTGGCCGGATCCCTCCTCTTCAAGCTCGCTCCCCTCGTCGTCGTCCTCGTCCTCCGCTGCGGCCCGCTTAAAGCGGCTGCAGAAGTCGTCCACTTGGTCGCGGACGGAGTTGGAGGCTTTCCACCTTTCCTCCCCCTCGAGGGGCTCGGTCACCGTCGCAAGGTCGAACCCGGGCTGGAGGTGCACGAGGTTGGAGAAGATGCGGTCCACCGCCACCGCCAGGAGCTGGCGGCACTCCTCCTCGACCACGTCGCGGAGCTCCGCGGAGCTCCGCGGCGGGGCCCTCGAGCGCCGTGAAGAGCTGCTCGATGTACAGGAGGTAGGTGGCGGCGTCGGCGTGGCCTTGAGCCGGGACAGACGGCGCTTCTGCTCCCAACTTCGCAGCGAGCTCGCGGCCCCGGCCCGCCAGGGTCAGGAACATGCGCTCCCGCTGCTGCGACAGCACCTGCGCCGCCTTGGCGCTCTCAGCGGCCTCCACCGCCTTCTCCACGGCAGGACCCACCTGCTGGTTCATCTACTCCATGTCGGCCATGAGGGAGGCGAGGTCTTGCTCTGTGCGCTTGCGGGCCTCCTCAGTGACGCGGCGGCGATCCGTCTCGCGCTTCACCTTGGCGACAAGGGTAGCGTTCATATCCTCGAGCTGGTGGATCCGGGCGCCGCTCTCGCCAAGCCTCTTCTTGAAGCGGGTCTCCTGCTTGGTGAATTTGTCGGCGTAGTCCCGGGAGACGGCGGCGCGGTACGCCTTCTCTCAGGCCTGGAACTCCTCCTCAGCCTCTTTCTTCTGCTCGGCGAACCTCTTGTTGAAGCGCTCCACATGCCTCTTGTGGGTAGTCACCTCGCGTTCATACTTGACGAGAGCCGCAGCCAGGCTCTCTTCGCGGGCCTCGAGGGCAGCACGCTGCCCCGACAGCTCCTGCTCCCGCAGAGCCAGCTGCTCGTCGCGGCGGCGCACATCCTCCTCGCGCTCGCACAGGCTCTGTCCCCTGGCCTCCAATCTCGTGCGGATCTCGTCCAGGGCGGACCGCACAGTCTCGGAGTCAGCAAGGATCTTCTTCTCGGATCTCGTCCAAGGAGTGCTCCACGGCCTCCCGCTCGGCCCTGGCCGCGGCCAGGTCTTCTGCCGCTGCCCGGCGCTCGGCCTTCAAGGGCTGCAGGAGCTCCTCGGCGTCCCGCGCAGCGCCCTCGCGGACCTCCTCGGCGAAGCGCACCGCCTCCTCGCGATCCGCCTGCACAGCCTGGTCGCTCTGCCTGCGGGCCTCCACAGCCGCGTGAAGAGCGGCCCAGGCCCCCGCAAGCTCGTCCCGCTGCTGGGCGAGCTTCTCGTCCTCGAGAGCGAGGTGGGCCTCCAGGTCCTCCAGTGACTCTCTCACCAGGCGGAAGGTGACATCGCGTCGCCCCCTACTCCAGTCCCAGCCGCTGAGAGATAGGGCCTGGGATGCCTTGCGTGGCGCGGAGGGCCCAGCGCCGGTGTCGAGCTTGGAGGAGGAGGCCTCCGCGTGGGCCTGGGGGCTTGGAGGCAAATCCTCCGCCTCGGCGCCTGTGCTCTGCGCCTTGGTGTCGCCTCGCTCAGGCGGCACCTCCTCAGTTGCTTCCGGGGCAGAGGAGGTCTGCCCCGTCGCCGTTGCCTCCTCCATCCTAGCGGATGGCGGGGATGGCGGAATATCCTCCCTGCTGGCCTCAGGCGCGCTCGGGGCCGACGCAGCGCCAGCCGCTGCTTCAGGTTGCGCCGGAGGGGTTGCCGTGCGGGGCGGAGTGGGTGCCCTCTCCAGCTGCTCCTCCATGTGCTCCTCCTCCGGAGGCGGCTCAGGCGCCTCCGCCTGAGGCATGTCCACCTGAGGGCCTGCAGAAGCCTCCTCCTCAGGCCTCGCGGCCTCATCTGCCGCAGCCTCGCCCGCTTCGGCCTCGGGCGCGGCCTCGGGAGCGGCCTTCTTCACATCCGCAGCCTTGCGGAGCCTGCGGCGCTTCGCGGGCGCTGGGTCGCTGGCGTGAGACGAGGAGACCGGTCAGGGGAGGAGACAGGCGGAAAACCGAAGGAAAACGACAGAACCCAAGAGCACTTACTTGGACTTCTTCGCGCGGGTGTCGACCCACGCCATACCAGACGCGCGCCATGAGGGCGCGGTCCGGACTCCTGACCCTTCAGGAGCCGCCTCAGCCTTCCTCTTGAGGGAAGCGCTTGGGGGCTCCCCGGCAGGCCTATCATGGGCCGCCTTAGTCCGAGGCTCTTGGCGCCCAGCCTCGGCCTCCTCGCCGTCGCTGGACGAAAGCTCGTAGACCTCCGCTGTGGGTGGCGCGGCTTGAGACGAGCTCGCCCCGCCTGCGGAGGGCACCGCCTCCGCCTCCGCGTCACCTTGCTCCGCGTCGCCGTGCTCCGCCTCTGACGCGTACGGAGACTCGACAGCGTCCCCGTCCTTCGCCATGGGCATTGGCCCCTCCTCCTCTTCCTCCTCCCCCGCCAGGCCCAGCGCGGTGAATGTGGGCATCTGCGCCAGGGTGGCCTGGCGCTGGTCCGGAACCTGGTACAGAGGCCTTATCGCCACAGGGACCGCCGCGGTCACGTCGGGGTTGACGAAGAGGCCGCCCATGATGGTGGCGACGACGGCGGGGCGATGATCGCAGGGGTGGAGCCGCATCGGGTCCGTGAGCCCTGAGTACGCCCACATCGGCTTCTTGTGCGCCTGAAGGGGGGCGATGCGGCGCCTCACAAACTCCTCCGCCACCATTTGGCCGGTGAGGCCGTGTTCCCGGAGCAACCTCAAGTGGCCCACGAGGCCCGTTACCTGAGGGCCCTCGAGAGCCCGCTTGTCCCAGTGGGTGTTCTTCACGGGCGGCGCTTCTGGGACGTCGAGGAGGGAGCTCTGCGACGGGACGCCGATGAGGAACCACTTCTGCCTGAAGTCGTCCACTTTCTTCGACACCGCCGTCACGGGCCTCTCGCCGCTCCAGGACATGGGGATGTAGATATCCCCCATGCCGTCCGCGATGCGAAATGACACGCAGCCCGTCCGCTCGGTCTTCGCGGTGTTCCGGAGCGCGTAGAAGCTCCTGAAGAGGGCCACCGATGGCCTCACCCCCAAATAAGCCTCACACAGGAAGGCGAAGATGGAGAGGATAAGAACGGAGTTGGGGTGAAGGTGCAGGAGGTGGATCTGATAGAACTCTAAAGCGGCCTCGAGGAATGGCGAGTACGGAGGCACCAGCCCTGCAAAGAGGGTCTGGAGGAAGATGGGGTAAAAACCCGCCGGAAGACGGCCGAACCTCGCGGCCCGGATGGCGGTGGCGCCGTGCTCATTGCTCTTTCCGGCGACCAGATGCTGGATCTTGTCCAGCGCTGCAGCATCGACGCGCGTCCCAATCAGGGCGGGGCCGAGCGTCTCATCCTCCTGCGCATCCTGGCGGGCTGAGGTCGTCGCCGCCTTGCCTTTGGATCCCCCCATTGGCGGAGCAAGACGGAGGCGCGGGAGAGCGAAGGAAAGGGGAATGCTCGCCGGAGAGGAAAAGAGTTCGCCGGAGAAGGAGAGCTAGGAGGTCGAGAGTTGGGAAAATGGAGGCGCAGAATGGGAAGCAATGACTGCGATTCAGACCGGCGCGCAGCTTTATACCGCCGTCGGGCAGTAACCAAGGCGCGGTCGTGGTGATCGTGGTGGGACCCCCCACTACGCACGTTCCTACCGAAGAAACCGAGTCGCCGCAAGTTTATCTCCAAGTGACGCGTATCACGGGCAGGCCGGACGTTTTGGACCCGCGACGCTTCGTCTGGGCCCGATGGGCCTCGCCGTTCCCGTCGTGGGCCCGGGGGCTACTGTCGGTCCAGTGGATTCTAGGGTGTGCAGAGCCCACTCTCCACGGCCCTCACACGCGTCGATGCCGACGAAACAACTAAGGACCCAGCGGAACGCTTGGGGAGACCCCCGAGGGGAGAGCTCTCTCGAGGGGACTTGAGGGGGCAGCGAAGGGCCTGAAGGGGCTCCCCCTGAGGCCGCCCCCCGGCAAGCCTATTCCCCCTTGAGGAGAAGTCAACGCAGCTCCCTCGGCAGGGCCTCCCGGGCCCTGCGGGAATACTTCGCTACGAAGGAACCGCTGCAGAGCGCACATGGCCTCTGCAGCAGCCGCAGAGTGACGCACGCCTCTGGGCGTGATGACGACGGCGCCGCAGTTGCCGTTCCGGTGATAAAAGGAGTCAACAAAGCTCTGTGTCCCCTGCGCCGCCAACAAAGCTTTCCTCTTCGGTGATAAAGCAGATGGCCGGCGCAACGCTCCAATGGCGACGTCACCGTGGGCACCCCCACGGTCTCTGCAGCACCAGCTGTCCGCTCTGCAAAGACGGAGGCTGCCCTGCCACGAAGGCAGGCTTTACGACCATGGACCAAGTCCATGGACAACCGAGCTGCGGTGCACCCCGCTCCTCCGCTTCGTCGCCATGTGGGAACCCTTCCACTGCGCAGGACGCAGGGATGAGGCCCGGGGCGCCTATATAAGGAGCATGAGCACCACCGTAGACGGGGGATCGAAAAACCAACCACTGACCCGTGTACACCCTACCATAGCCTAGCCAAGCTTAGCGAGCTCGAGGAGGAAGAAGAGCTCGTCCTTCCCCCTCCAAGCTCCGCATAGCCGCTCGAGAGCCCTCGGCAAGCTCATTGTACTGTTCCTACCGCAGTGCAATACAGACAGGCAGGAGTAGCGGTTTTACCTCACCCTGAGGGCCGTGAACCTGGGTACGGGCCGGACTCCATCTCTGTCGTGCTGTCCCGCTGCAGGCACAACGAGCACCGTCGCCGTGCCGGCTGAGGGTTGTTGACTAACGTGTTCAGTCCCCTTCATGAACTTCTCCCCCGAGAGTGGTTATCCCTGTTCCGTGGGAATCCCACCTCGACAAAGCTGAGCGTGCAAGGTTTCTATGGGAAGCACCTCGTTCAGGAGGCACCCAAGGAGGACTACACCGCGGACTACACCTCGCACTATGCCGGAGCATCCTCGAGCTCGTACCATGGCAAAGGTTCTTCGTCATACCATGAAGACACCTCATCATGGGCACCATGGGATTGATCTCCACTTAGGACAAAAGCCTAAGCTTGGGGGGAGGTATACCGATAGCACACTCATCTACATATCATTATCATTCGGTACTTTGTATATCCATTTTTTCGTTTTCGTTTTCGTTCATTCTTTTATTTGTTCATGCTTCGTATTACTTTCTTAAAACTCAAAAAGACCAAAAATATTTCTGTTATTTGTCTTGCTAGTTTGCTGTAGTATCTAGTATTAGTATGTTTAGTATTTAATTCGGTTCAATATGCAAAAACACAAAAATATTTTGCTTTGTTGTTGCTGTTTTGCGCCGGGACAGATTTCTGCTGTCCACCGTTTAATTCATAACTCTTCACAGAAAAATCAGAATGATCTGAAATTTCGTGTGCATGTTCCTCAGATATGTACGCAACTTTCATTAGTTTTGAGTTTTCTGATTTGGGCATGTTAAGGTCCTCGAAAAAATTCATCTTCACAGGCTGTTCTGTTTTCAGTTTCTAAATCCGAAAACCCAAAAATATTTGTTATTTCTTTTTGGTTTTGTACAATTTGTTTCAGAGGTTATTACCATCCATTACTCCGTGGAGTTTGGTTATTATTTCATATCTTTCGAAGCACACAAGTGAAAAGGCAATAATGATGATCTATGACAATTCGAGTTGGGTAAGAGACTGGTAATGAACTCTATTTGTTTTCATTTTTGTACATATACTCATTCATGTGAGCATGCTTAGATGGTTCGCATACGGTATATGCCTATTGGTGTATGCTTAGTAGTTCATGTTCTCTTATGATCGGTCCCAATTTATTAATGGTAGATAACATGCCTCGTGGATGTTTGCTTACATTGTTTTGTTCATAGTAGAATATGACATTGTGGTATCCTCCTCTGAATAATTCATTTGAATCGACTTGGCACATGCTTACACATGTTATGACTGAAAACAAAAAGTCAATTAAGCCTCGATGATCTATTTTGCCTCAGAGTTTTAGTATCATTTTTATGCCTCCGTTAATTTTATTTTGTCGCAAGCATGATTATGACGGCTATTGCTTTCTTGAATTGTCGCTTCCCTGTCTATTGCTAGCCTCCACTTGTACTAAGCTGCAAATGCTTGTGCTTTCAAATCCCTGAAAACCAAGTTATTCCCAAAGAGTCCACCATAAACACCTATGCATGGCATTTCAAACCATTCAAGTAAATTTGCATGTGCTACATTTAAAACCTTCAAAACACTTCTCAATTTGTGCCACTGTTTCGAGCTCATGAGGAAGTAGTAGTTGGACTTGTTATCTTCCATACTAATTAAGTAACCGACTTGCATGTTTCATTTGCTCGTAATTAATTTTGCAAAGGGCTGGTTAGACCACTATAATATCAAAAAGATTTGAGAAAATAAAATAGACACTCCTCCATGGTTTGAGATTGATTGGTGGGCACCCGAGGATTCGGTTAGCCATGGTTTGTGAAAGCAAAGGTTGGAACGAGTGTCAAGTTATCAAAATAAATGAATATAAGGATGCACATTATAAATGCTTGTTTAAAAAAAATTCGGAACCGCTCTCAACTTGCTTAGTATGGAAGATAACAAGAACTCTATTGCCAGTCGTCGACGGAACAACCACCACTCAAAAACAATTTTACCTCTGTTTTCAAAATAATGAAAAGCTCTAGCACATGTTAAATCCCTGCTTCCCTCAATGAAGGGGATATCTTTTACTTTATTGTTGAGTCACCATCATTCTTTGAGCACCTTCTTGAGAGCATAGTTGTCATTCTTAGTGTAATGTGCTTGTCCCAGAATACTGTTAACTGTGGTATAATTTTGATGCTCTTATCTTTGAAATCTTTATATCTAGTCTTCTCTTGAAACTCAGAGGTGCCTGTGTATTTATGTTTTGCTGTACACATTCGAGCAAGCGAGATACCACCTTATCATACTTTATTATGAGCTTTACAATCTTGTGAATTGATATGTTTCATGTTATTTATTATTAGTATGATTGGCATCTCTTCATAATTTACATGGTTATTAGGTGACACCGTTTGCATATATCTTATTATGAATATTCTAAGCATTTGTCTTCACAATGAGAATATTTACATCATATGAACAAATGTGTTCGTGAAAGTTCTTTTATCGCACTCTGTTGTTAACTGAATTGCTCGAGGACAAGCAATAAGCTAAGCTTGGGGGGAGTTGATACGTCCAAAACGTATCTACTTTCCCGAACACTTTTGTTATTATTTTACCTCTAATTTGTGTGTTTTGAATGCAACTAACACGGACTAACGCCGTTTTCAGCAGAATTGCCCTGGTGTCTCATTTTTGTGCAGGAAATCAACTTTTAGGAAAAATACCAGAAAAATCATAAAAGTGCCTATTTTGCGCAGAGTCCCGGAGCCAGAAGACGAGAAGGGGGCGGCCAACATGGCGCCCACACCCCGTGCTCGCGGGGCCCTGCTGCGCCGGGAGGGGGTGTGGCCGACTCGGCCACCCCCTCGCGCCCCCCTCTCGGCTACTTAGCCCCTCCTGACCTAAAAACTACTATCACGAAGAGTTTTTCCCCAAAAACCCATCGGAGCGCCGCCGCCACCTCGAAACTCAATTCGGGGACCAGAAGTTCATGTTCCGGCACTCCGCCGGGACGGGGAATCGAAGGAAATCATCGCCATCGTCATCGCCACCACTTCTCCATCAACCATCCATGTTTCCCCCATCCATGTGTGAGTAATCCACCGTTGTAGGCTTGAGGGGATGGTAGGGATTGGATGAGATCGTTCATGTAATAGCTGTAATATCATTAGGGCATGGTGCCTAGTATCCGTTATCGGTGTTTTATGTCATTGTTGCAACTTATTATGCTTAATGCTTGACACTAGGGCCCGAGTGCCATGATTTCAGATCTGAACATGTTATTGTATCATGAGGATAATCATTGTTTTAGATCATATCTATGAGTTGTATACACATATTATTGTCCGGAACCCGAGGTCCCCAAGTGACAATAATTGGGACAGCCGAGGGGAATGGTTGTGATGTGAGGATCACATGTGTTCACGGAGTGTTAATGCTTTGCTCCGGTACTCTATTAAAAGGAGTACCTTAATTAACAGTAGTTTCCCTTGAGTCCCCGCCGCAAACGGGCTGGTAGGACAAAAGTTGATGTGCAAGTTTCTCATTGCGAGCACGCACAACTAAATTGGAACACATGCCTATGGTTAATAAATACTTGGATGCTTTATCTTATTTATTTGCAAATGTCCATGGGTTATTATATGAAATATCTCATCCATGCAACGCCCGTTCATCCGACCCTATGCCTACAATATTTTAATCCTGCTCTCTACTATAATCATCACTGCTGTTTTTATTCTACTGCTGCCACTACTAGGAAAAGGCTTATAGGTAGGATGGCATTTTGTGGCGCACCATCTGGCCCATGCGCCACAAAAAAGATTTAGTGGCGCATCAAAAAACGTGCGCTAGAGATACCTGTGGCGCATTACATACCCATGCGCCACTGAATACCTTCTTTTTGTGGCGCATCCCTGTCCATGCGTCACAGAAAGACAGTGGGCCCCACAACCCCGTGCGGTTTCCAAAACCCGGGGCCATTTCAGTGGCGCACCCAGACCATGCGCCACAGAAAGTGGTGATTTTGTGGCGCACCCTGAGACATGCGCCACAAAATTCCCGCGTTCTGTGGCGCAGGGGCCAGGGTGCGCCACAGAATGTCTATAACGTTACGTAGGCCCGCCCCGCGCCTGCCTCATTTAGATCTGGCGCCGGCCGTGCGTGCACATAGGCCAGGGTTTCGCTGGCTCCTCTCGATCCCCCACCGCCGCCGCCGCTGCACTCCCCCACCACCACACCCCACTCCCCGACCCGCCGCTGCTCCCACCCCCACCTCGACCGCCCCCGTTCGCGAGGCTCGCGCTAGCGGCAGCGGCTAGCGGTGGCTAGCTGCAGCGGCTAGCGACGGCTAGCGGCCCCAAGACGCCAAGACGCGGCCGGCCGGGAGGAGCTCATCGAGGCGGAGGCCGCGGGCATCCTCCGCGCCGCCACCACCACACCCCACTCCCCCACCCGCCGCCGCTCCCACCCCCACCTCGACCGCCCCCGTTTGCGAGGCTCGCGCTAGCGGCAGCGGCTAGCGGCCCCAAGACGCAAGACGCGTCCGAGAGGAGCTCATCGAGGCGGAGGCTGCGGGCATCCTCCTCGCCGCCACCACTGTGCAGGAGCCCCTCGACCCGGCCCTCGCCCTCGCCTCGGTTCGGTCGACATCCTCCGCGTTTTTTAATCTGGCATTGTTTGATATGTTTTGTTGGTTGAATTATCGCAGATCGGGTGTAGGAAATTAGGTATTGCTATCATGTTATTGTCGTCAGGATTAGAAATTTATTGATTGCTTGTTGATGCATGTTAATGTTAATGTTAATATTTTCTTTATCGATTGCTTGTTGATGCATGTTAATGTTCAGATGGTATTACAGCTTTGTTAAAATGTTTAAAATGTTATGTTAATACTTTTTGCAAGTCATTTCATGCCGATGATTCAAATGTTTATAGTTTTGTATTTGATCTCTAGGGATGTCGACGATTAAAATGCTGTGACACCGTGAGATCTAGAGGTGGTGTTAGTGAGGGCCAGTGGAATGCGACCTGATGTGCACGAATATACATTTTTTACATCCCACTGTCTCTCACTGACACCATCTCGGACCATTTGTGTTCCAGCCTAAGTATGAGGCAAGATTTTTTAGTTGACCCAATTCCATTTCTAAAATTTATTTATTTATCATCTGTTAGTCTGATTTTGTTGGCTCAGTTTAAGATAACTACTTTTGGCCGATGATTAGATGGTTGCACGTTGCATATATCTTCAGGGAGGTGTGAGTGAACCATGTTGTCTGAACATATATGCAGTGTTCATTCCACGTTGTTCGCTCACACCGTCCCTGAAGCAATTCCATATGAGGCCTTGCTTGTTTTTGTTGAGTGCTTTTTAACTTGCTGATGATTAAAATGTTGTGACACAGTGTGTTCCAGGGGTGGGGCGAGCGAGCCTTGTGATATGCACGAGTGCACAGATCTCGTGCATTCCACCTGGCTCGCTTGCTCCATCCCTGAAGCATGTGTGTCACTTCTAAGTATGAGGCATGCATCATTCTTGTTTATAGTTTCTAAAATGCCGATGATTAAAATAATGTGGCGCACTGTATGATATATATCCTGATAGTTTGTTGAACCTTATATCATACACACATATAAGTTGTGTGCCTCCTACTTGGTTCTACAAAGTTATCAGGATTCCTTGTGTATTTCCAAGTATGAGGCATAATTTTTTTGAATCTTGTTTTGTCTACAAGTGTTACAATATCAATGATTTGTTGATATATGAGGCATGCTATGAGTCTTGACCTACTTCATTTAGAATTTTTATTTACATGTCACCATTAAGCAAGTTTAATGTGCTTTACTAACCGCTGAACCTCCTCTTGTGTAGACGATGCCGCCGCGCCGCCGCGGGTCGTCCGGCTTCCGCGGTGTTCGGGAGCGGCCCAACGGCACCTACTACGCCGAAATCCGTGTCGGCGGATTCCAGCAGACGCTCGGGACGTACGCCACGCCGGAGCAGGCAGCGCGTGCATACGACGCGGTCGCGTGGCGTTTCCGGCGCCCGCGGAGCGAGCTAAACTTCCCGGACTGCGCGGACATCGTGGAGGCGGAGTTCCTCGCGCCACGGCCAACCCTCCTCACCGACGAAGATCGTGACCGCCACCGCCAGGTGCAGCGCCGAATCGCCACCGCCGAGCACGACGAGGAGCTGATGCGTAGGTGGAGGGAGGAGTTCCCGGGCGACGTCGCCGACGAGGAGGCATTCTTCAGGAACTGAAGGGAGCAAAGGAGGGCAGACCGGCGCCGCCGTCGGGAGGCCGCCCAGAGGGAGAGCGAGTAACACTGGGACACCGATGATAACAGGTGGTCCGACTTCTTCTATAACACCAGCTCCGACGACGAGTAGTTTACTCGTGTGACTTGTTCTAGCTTAGGTTCTAGTTTGTAATAATAAGACTTCTCTATTAATTGTAACACCGCCTTCTCTACTCGTGCGACTTCTGTGTATTTCTTCTGTTCAATTCTACTGTGTCAAATATATCATTGTTTATAATATATCTGAATAAATGCTGTATATATACCTATATTTGTACGGTGGCAGAAAATTTCGAAAATTCTTGTAAATTATTCTGTGGCGCATGCCACACGTTTTCTGTGGCACATGCATTTCTGTGGCGCACGGCCAAGGATGCGCCACCGGTAAGTTTCTGTGGCGCAGTGCGCCACAGAATTACAATTTAGTGGCGAGAATTCTGTGGCGCACCACGCATTTTTCTCGGTGCGCCACAGAATGTCCTTTTTGGTGCGCCACTTATAGGCTTCTCCCAACTAGTGTGCTGTTATATCATTACTGTCACTGGTATAAAAATGTTGCTACTGATAATCTGTCTCGAGCAAGTCTATTCACAGGTGCAGCTGAATTGACAACTCCGCTGTTAAGGCTTATAAATATTTTTTGGCTCCACTTGTGTCGAATCAATAAATTTGGGTTTTATTTCCCTCGAAGACTGTTGCGATCCCCTATACTTGTGGGTCATCACCGATCCCACAACCTCGACTCGTAGTAGAAGGCGGGATCGTTACGCAGGTCCGGCGGAAGGAGCGATCGCCGGCGCCTGATCTTGTCGCGCCGCGCCAGCCCACGGCGGGACACCGGAGGGACCGGTACCCTCCTGGCGTTGAGGAGCCAGCCGTCGGGGAGGTGGACGTCGCCCAAGGGAACCGGAGCTGGTCGTGGAGGGCCTGTGGGAGAGGAACCGACACATACGTTCGGTTCCTCTCCTTCTTCGGCGGCGGCGCCTTCTTGGCGGCCGAGGACGACGCGTCGGTGTCGGTCTTGGTCTTCTTGAACGGCCAGCCTCATGTGATGGTGGCCGTGGGAATGGAAGGTTCTGTTCCTGGACGCGGCCGTGTCAGCTGCTTTTTAAAGACGGCGAGGACGTGGTCTTCTAGGGCCATTGATGGCGGCGCAGAGATGGAAGCGCTGTGGCCAGTGGCGCGTCACTATTAATGTCGGCACAGAACCGGAAGCGGCCGCGCAGCCTTTCCCGGTGTAGGAATCTACGTCGTCGCGGGCGCAGGCCGCGATCGCCGACTCGCGGGCCCCGGGCAAAAGGGGAGGACACGCGCAGACGTAGCGGTCAGTCCGGGGCGATGAAAACCTCGGCCAAATTTGGGCCGAAATCATAACTATCTAGCAACCCAAACAGATAAAAAAACAAAAAAAAAACATCCGTTTAGATCGGCCCGATGAAGTCATCCTTACATTTCGGTCATGTGATGCAAATTGTAAAGCTGTGGTGCACATACATTTCGTTGTTTCTATTCCCCTTGCTTCTGAAGGGTGTCATGACTTGCGTTTCTCAAGGTTTTGCTGCTGTAAAAGACCGGCTAGCAGGTTTCGTTGATTTCTTCGATGGAACCGGGGATGGTGATCCCCGTTGATCTAGAAAAAAATATCGGACCAGCATAGCATTTTGTGGTTCCGAGCCTCGGATCGGTCGGGTACTGTGGAGTGCGAGTACACGGCAGCCAGCAGACCGTCAATGAAGCAAGCATCCATGCATTGCTACATAAAGAAATCATGGATGCCGCACTAGTAGTTAGGGTTTGTCCATCGGTCTATCTCATCATGTCGCCTACGGCCGACAGACCGCCGTGCATGAAGAAGCTGATTTCATCGGGAGATGACATGATACTACTGTAATCAACCGGTCGCTGCTACACTGCTACTGTGCTCGTACTAGCTAAGCCTAATCACCCCATATAGTGTCCTAGGAGGCACTAATAGTAACTAGTATGGAAATCTGGAAATTTTTTATGGAAATAATTTTCAAATACTGCTAAAAAGTGTACAACTCCGTTCATGACTTGTCCCTGCTGTTTCCGCATCAAACAAACTAACTACTGAAAGTTCCTCTATCTAAACAAAAAACTTTGCTTCAAACAAGTCCTGATCAGAGCTATATAAAGCTCTAGAACAACGACACGATTAAGTAGCAGCAGCACCCAACTCATGCATCGTCGCAATGATGAATGCGCTAAGAAAGCGTGTTCACTATAAATTAACTACAGAAAAGCTGATGGAAAGAAGGGTTCATGCATCAATTAAACTTGATACCAATCACTTAAAGGCAGAAAAGACGCTATACTCTACTCCTGTAACAGTACAGTGCTGGTGGTTGCAGACAAATTAAAAACAGCTCGAGCCAACCAGATTACGCTTGATTGGGGGTGGCTAAGGCTAACCACTGTCACCTCGATCACTAGCTCGGCAGCAACACGGAGTTGGATTAATTGCGCGAGACAATAGTAGTAGTACCAGCAAAATGCCCGTGCCTTGCAACGGGCAGAAAAATTATATTTTTTATAAAAAAGAATATCAACACAATCCATAATGGATATTTTTCTGAAAAATCAAGTAATGTAAAGTTTGAACAATCTTTTAGAAAAAATAAACGGCAACAACAATGATAATATATGGATATCATATGATGTATCTAACGGTATTACCTTCATATTTACAAGTTTCCAAATAATATATTTAGAAAAAATATAGAGATAAGGTAGTATGTTGCCGCTTCATGGTCGCTCCTGGGATGGTTAGCACAAAGCCCGTGCTTCGCTACGGAAACTTGTCGTGTGCTTGGTTATATTCGTCCGCGGGTCGAGGAAGGCAAGTTTCATGCCTAGCACTCACCATGACTTCGACTCTATTCTTGTATATCCCACGCCCTTCGTAACTCGGTCTACTTCGTAGCGTGTAACTGTCGCGCAACGTCCGCCGCGACACGGCTGGTGGACCGCGCGACGTCGTGGCTCAGCATAAGCTTCATCTTGAAATCCCGAACCTCTTTGCGCCGGATGCGGGCAGGGAGGGAGGGCAGGTGCCTGAGAACAAGGCCCAAGAGTTTCGGCGACAAGTCCGCCCATCCAGACTCGTGCTCGGCCGCCATCACACTGAGCCACAACCCAGCGCCGGCCTCTCCTCCCGCCGCACCATCGTCCTCATCGGTAAGAATTGGGGTTTCTTATCTCTTACGGTAAGTTTACAGATGAAAACATGACAACATATACAATCATGTACAATAGTCAAATGTAGGCCTTTCACCCGTGACTATGTAGCGTGCCTTTGTTCTCGTATAAATTTATTTATTTTTATGACAGAAAAATTACTGGGCATTAAATGCAGGACGGGAGAAAATAGGTATATTAAACAAACAAATAAGCTACTAAACTGAATCAACAAAAAAAATTGAAAGCTCGACAGTACATTTGTGTGCGGGTCAAATAATTTTCTAGTTGAAAAAATGCTGAAAATTATAAATTTTCTAGTTCAGTTGAAAAGAATTGTCGAGTTGAAAAAATGGTTTCGCCAATCTTTCGCTATAAGGCGTCGGACATTTGATTAATCCCCTTGCTCTGAGGATGCGCCATGTCCCTTTGGACAAAACTGCAGGCGATGTCATGTAGCTTAACTATGCTTTTAGCAACCGTCCAGCCCCTTCTCCATCATGAGTGATTTTATTATCTCTAAATCCTCCCATCTCTCAGCATGAGAGCCTAAATGGAAGAAAGACGAACATAGCAGTATGTGTTTTCATGCTCTAGCTCTAGCTCTAGCTGGACTATCCTCTTCGCTGCATAATTTGGTAAATCGATATCATTCCTGTTCATTCTTGCAATCAGAAGGGAGCCTAAGATTCTGAAAGTAATATGATCGTATCATGCTGTCCCTCTCAGCCCACCGATTTTCCTTTTTGTCAAAGTTATCGGCAGCATAGAACTGAATAATGCTTGAAAGAAGAATAGAGAAAACATCAGGGAAGAAACGACACTTGCTTATTCTGGCATCAAAGACGGAAGAACTCATGACCAGCAGCTTCTTCAGCACCATCTTCCTGGAGGTGCGCTTCTCGGACATCGAGGAGAAGCACGGCAAGTCCCTGCCGGCCAACTTCAAGAAGACGCTCTCCGTCCAGCTCCGTGGAGGAGAAGCACAAGCTCCGTGGCTCCGCCGCCAAGGGCAAGCTCGTCAAGGTGAAGGCCTCCTACAAGCTCTCCGACGCCGCCAAGAAGGACTCTCCCAAGGCCAAGATCCCAGCGGCGCCGAAGCCAGCCAAGGGCACCGCCAAGCCGGGGAAGAAGAAGGACGCCGCAAAGCTCAAGAAGGCGGCATCCGCCGTCACCAAGCGGAAGGCACCTGAGAAGAAGCCGATCGCTAAGGCCAAGAAGTCGCCGGTCCCCGGCCGCCAAGAAGGCCCACAAGGTCGCGGCCGCTTGATCTCTGTTGCATGTATGCTTGTCACATATGATTGTTCACATAGTTTCATATCTAGATATTCTCAAATTATTGTTATATCCATTAATTTGAAAAGGAGATTGAATTGTATAGCCGTCTGGCCTATTAACCCCCCCCCCCCCCCCCCCTCCCCACTGCCACTGTAGTCGATTGGACCGTATTTTTGGGTTCCCTTCGCATAGTTAGATGATTTGTTGAGAAAGTTTTGTATGTTCACACTTGGTAGTGTTATCATGCACTTGAACCAGTAAAAATGCACCGTGTTGGATTTATAGGTGACATATGTAACATTATTTATTTGCCTGAAAGGCATGTAATTACGATGATTCCCTCTCAAGTTTCTCATGACGTATAAATAATTACCTATTACATTAAAATTTTCTTATTAATTCTTTTTTTTTTCATGTAGGCACTTCAATGATCGCTAAACAAAATTATACAAGTGTATTCTGATAGGTGCACTCCAAATATGGAAGATTCATTGCACCAAAGGAAACAAGATTGTTCATGAGCACATAATAGGGAATTGAAGTTTTTTTTGTCGCATCTAGGATTTCCTACAGAGCGTAGAATAGAAGGAGATAGGAGCTATCTCTGGTATATGAGATAACTGAAACAAACTAGAAGCTACCAACCAGAACTAAAACAATCTTCTTTCTTAATTACCTGCTAAAAAAACTAAAATTCGTCTCACAAGCCAAGGAGCTGCATGTCAAACTCAAGATACGCATCGCCAGATCCGCGCACCTGCCACATGATTGGAACACCGTTTAGAGTTAAACTCCTTTTCTACGAATGTTTTTTTAATTATATCCGTAATTTTTCATTTACCAGAATTAAACTTTGTGGTTAATCTAATATATCAACGCGCCGAATTCACACCACATAAACAATGTTGGTCCAAGTAATATTCTGACCCATGCGACTTAAAATAAATAAGATTTATACTGAACTTTATACTTTTATTTATTTCATTTATAGCATTTTTCATTTTATTTGAATTTAATATTACTTATTTGGCATACTTGACCACATAATAAAGTTTTAAAATATTAGCTGGAATGTTATTTGTTCTAAGGTTGAAATGTGCATCGTTGAGTAAAATACACTAATTGCTAAATTTAATGTGTACTTTGAAAAGTATCTTTCTTTATTAATTGTTTTTGGACATATAAACTATAGAGCATATATGGTTTAAGTATCTTAATGTAGGTGTCCTTTTAGTTTACGGTTAGGTAGATATGTTTCTAGAATTTTCAAGATTATAAAGTGGATTGCTTAGCATGATACTTTACCCTTTTGTGGTCAAATGTGTCATGCGTTAACCCATATATAATTATACTAGCAATATGCCCGTGCATTGCTACGGGTTGTTTTTCATTGAATATACCTTCGTGAACGACCACATGTATTTTTATGTGTGTTTTCACAACGCTTTTGACGTCTCCGTATCTTGCACCATATACATCACCGTCAATAAACCGGCTCGTACATCCGCCCAGCACGGCATGTGTAGCTCGCCGATGGTGAAAGGCGCGGCGATACGCTGCGCCCGTGTGAATTAGCTTTGTTGTAACAGTTGTCTCTCTCAGACATAAGGTGAAAACACTCCTATAATCAAAAACCGGAGTAGCAGTGCTGAATTATGATGCCGTCAGCACGATAAAAAAAGTATATAAAATATGAAATACACCAAAAGAAAAGGAAAAGGAATAAGCCAGAGTGTAATAAAGACAATAAGATAGGTAGGATCTCAGAAAAGATGGCATCTAGATGGCATCCGGAAGAGAGAAGCAAAGACAGTAACTCATACATCAAATAGCAAAAGCAATTTTAAGACCATATATTTCAGAATAGCCCAATAATTAGTACTGAACTCATGCTTAACCTACTAAACATGCTACATGTCCAGAAAATGAGAAAAACTTTTCCCTTTCCTCAAAATTCATCTACACAGGATAACATATTAGTACTATATTGAAAGCTGACATCCTTAAGACTTCAACAAATATCTGTAAATTCAGTTATGACAGTTAAGCTTGTTGTAGCTGGCAAGAGGAAGGCATCACTAATGCATCTTCTGAGAGGCACTAAAACAACACATATATGTTCCCGAATAAATAAAGTGTGTTGCAATCAAAATCCCAAAAACAACACCAGAGAAGGCATTGAAAAAAACCCTTAACAATCAAGTCTTTCTCAAACTCTCACAAAGGAAATGAATGCACGTTCAATTGAAGCAACCAAAACTCATATATGTAAAGTGGTTTATGATCCATAGTACAAATGAAGAGGAAAGGTATAAACGTTCTCAGAAAAGAAGCCAATTGCATACATTAGAAATTCCAGTATCTCTTCCATTGCTAGAGCATGCACATTTGCTTGTATAGACATATCCTCAAAGATCTGAAAAGACAATACGTGCCTTCATGGAAAAATTCAAAAATAGAAATAGAAAGTTCGTCAGTAGCTTGTGATGTAAATGGAGGCCAAAAAAACATATGGATGTAGAGCATTCTAGAATGATCGCATAAAACCAAGCTGGCCAATGTGGTAAGGAACACCTCCAAACAAATTGACAGGCTCTCAAGTAAAGTATCAAGTGTGACCTATTGTCTTTGGAATATTTTTTGACTGGGGAATAGGAGGATCAACAGCGGAGGACATGAGGACAAAAATAGTATTTGATAAACAAATATTTATGTCCAAGAATCATTCATATATTATATGAACTATAGCTTTAATAGGCAGGGGCATAATATTGCATCATCCAACAATAAAGGTGCTACTGGTTTGTGCTTTCGCAGACAACAAACTATGTCTAGAAAGCCCAGCAGCGAGTCGAATAAAACTCGTGCGGGACTAATCTTGTCCAGAAAAGGCTGTGCCTAGGACAATTTAAAATATTAACCTGGCAACTTCCAGAAATACAATGTTGGTGCTTTATTTTGAACTGTCCAAAATATGAACTACAATCAGAACCAAAATATGCACACACTGTTTTTTTTTGGTACCCGATACATCTCACTAAAAATAAACGATGGCACCATACTGGAATTTGTGGGAAGACTGAAAAGATAAAAGGTTATTTAGAACCATTCTCACTCTATGTAAATATATCTTATTACAGAGTATTGTTCGACGAATGTGATTTAGATGCACATATGTAGTATATAACCTATTCTGCTGCGCACAATGGAATGCATATCTATTAATTTCGTGAAGACAGATTTAGCTAACAATATTGAAACCAAAATAAATGAATACAACTCAGCTGTATAAATATGAAATACACTAAATGGGCTCTCTGGCATCATCTTCTATATGTGTCATTTATAAATCTAGACTCTAGAACTGCAAAGGAGAGGTCATAAATAATATTAAAATGAGCGAACGAAATATGGATACCGCAGTTAAAATTGCAGGAAATCCATGGACAAGATAAACTGCAGCTCACACCTTGATTGTAAGTAAGAAAATATTTGGAGTTCAGTCATGAGAGAAACCAAAGGGGGGCCATTAACAGATTAAGCAAAACACCATCCACCTGTTGCAGCTGGTAGAATGGAACAAACCTGCATATTGGTGTTCAGAAATTAATATTTTGATGATGACACGCACGTAGAGTATTGTTTTTTTTTTAATATCTGTTTGCCATTTAGAAAATACTGACATCTTGTACTAAAAATATAATAAAAACATTGTACTTGTACTAAAAATATGTATATAGCCCTCATTGCGAACCTCACAGTCAGATAAGACATACTTCTACTTAACATCTATGAACATTTTGTAGTGAAATCATGGTATATATTCATCTCGTTAACTAAAGATAGAACTTTTTAATGGAAGACCTCGTGTGATATAAACTTGGACTTCACATACATTATATATCAGAATAAACAAATCATGTCGCGCATAATTGCCAGCCTCTTAACTAAAACAAAGAATACCAAGGCAAAATACCAGGGAGTAGATTGGATTGGATGCTTCAGTTCCATATACTCGTCTTCCAATCGCTGCATAAATCAAGAGGAAAAGCGCCCAAATCAGCTCACCCACTTCACTGAACGAATGAAGAAGCAAATAAAATCCACGAACACAAAACTACCGGGGAGTAGATTGGATTGGATGCTTCAGTTCCATACACTCGCCCCATACACTCGCCTTCCAATGGCTGCATAGATCAAGGGGAAAAGCGCCCAAATCAGCTCACCCGCTTCACTGAACAGAATGAAAAAGCAAATAAAATCTATGAACACAAAACTACCGGGGAGTAGATTGGATTGGATGCTTCAGTTCCATACACTCGCCTTCCAATCGCTGCATAGATCAAGAGGAAAAGCGCCCAAATCAGCTCACCCAGTTCACTGAACAGAATGAAAAAGCAAATAAAATCATGAACACAAAACTATACAGCGGTGGTATGCATCACAAGATTGACAACGCGTATTTCAAGAAAGTAGAGGTTGACCACATAACATATCCATGATTCATTTAAATGCTAATACAGTTGTAACAATTTAAAATTTATATGTACGTGTATGCAGTCAGTGCGGAAGCAAATACAATGTTTAGCAAGCAAGTTTACCGAAGAGGGAAAAAGATTCAGCTGAGCACAGCCACTGATCCCATGGTGATTAGCTGCTACGGCTAGCTTGCTATGTGATTGAAAAGTTAATTAGCTCGAACAGAAGAGTAAATAACGATAGGGATCGGTAGGTGGACATGCAGAGAGGCTGAGAGGGAGCAACGGCGGACATCGTGCTTACCCTGGAGCTTGGCGGAGAGGAGACGGCGCTTCTTGCGAGGGGCGGCGCAGCAGGAGCTCCGGACGGCCACGGCGTGAGGATGGATGCAAGCCGCGGAGCAGAGGCAAGGGGGGCAGCGGAGGCGGGGCAGCACGGGCGCAGGCGGGCGGTGGAGAAGAGGCGCGGCGAGCTCGAGCGGCCTTCAAGCCTGAGAAGAAGAAGAGGGCGGCCGTGTTGAGCACGCGCAAGCGCGGCGGCCAGAGGGATGCCCCGCGGCGGACAGAGGACGGCGGGCGCGCGGTCCTCTCCTCCTCCAGTGCGGAGACCTCGAGGCCCTGCCGGCGTCCTGCGAGGGCTGCGCGTAACACGGCAGGTGGTTGAGGCCGACGCCGGCGGAAGGTGGGATTGGGCGGCGAGCGGAGACGGCGCGGAAGGCGGGGGACGGCGGCGGCGCATGGCGCGGTAGACGGGGGAGGACGTCGCCGAAGCTTTAAAGGCGGGGAGGCGTCTCGATCCATGGAGGAGGCTCAGGGCGGCGCTGGCTCTCGGAGGGCGACGAAGGGGAATAGAGGAACCGGTACGCGACTTAAAAAAGGACCGCGGGTTGATTTTCGCAAACCTGAGAGGCTAAAACGAAAAATGCCCACGACGTACCGGACACCTTAAACCGTATTATATAGTATATACTAGCAAAATACCCGTGCGTTGCTACGGGTGAACAAAATCTCATCGTGCACACACAAATGACTCATCTCGCTCTATCATGAATTAATATTTTGTTTTACATGATGATCAAATTCAGATAAAAATAATCATGTCGAATTCAGATAGTGCAATATAATGCAATTGTCGATTTACTTAAAACAGTTGAGACATGGGATGTGCTATATAGGAGAATACATGTTCAAATCCGGGATGTAATATTCAGATTGAGGGCACATTCATCATATAAACTGAGATATTTCGTGTCAGGCAAAAGAAATATTGGGTGACATAGTGGGCAATGTCTGGTTCAGTTAATCATTGTGGGTTTCCCATCTACAGTCTACAATATAATGAACTGTTCCATGAAAGTACTGTTTCATGCATTTGCATCTATGCCTTGCCCTCTCTCATGTAACCATGATATTCAGTTCAGTTTAATTCACCAAGGACAGAATCGTGTGTGCTGAGCAATCCAAAATACAAACAGATTCAGATAGAAAATAAAGGGGAAGGAAAGAGTAGTACCCGTACGTTGTGTTGGCGAGACGGCAGCAATGTCGATCTTAGGCGTGGCGATTTCGAGCTGTGGTTATTTTTGGTTACGATCAAGGGACTGGAGTCCTTTTAATGGAGGCACCCCATGGCTGCGTTGTCGACTACAGTCCCGGTCAGTATGTAGTGATACTGATTTGTATCAATCTCTGGACTAAATTATGTGACTGTCCTTGTTGGTTATTGCCGAGCGCTGTGTTTGTAACATCGAACAGTTTCAAGCAGTTCATAACCTGAAGGAACCAGCAGAGATGCATCATTATCTCTTAATAAGCTCAGAGGATCCCAGATGCAATGCAGAACGGTCCCCCTCCCCTCCCCCTCGCGGCCGACGGGGGAAACCCTAGCCGCCGCCCACCTCCCTCCTCCATCCACGCCCTCCTTCCCTCCACCGCCGCCAAAGGGTGCGGCTGGGCAAAGCCTGGCCGGCGCCAGCGGCGGCGGGCCCCTCCTCGCTCCCTCCCACGCGGATCCAAGGTCGGCGATGGCGGCGGCGGATCAGCTACGAGGGCCTAGACGTGGTACTGTCGGGTACCACGGCGTGACGTCCTCGACGTCGGCGTGGCGGACAACATCGACTCTTTTTCGGGTAGATCGACGGCGAGTGGGGCGGGCTGGCCGGTGAGAACCGGGCTCCGTTTGGAGCCGACGATGGTGGCATCCCCGTGCGTCATCACCTTGTTGAAAGCATCGTTGCTCCGTACTCAACCTGTTTGTTCCGGGGGAAACCCCAGATCTGGTTTTCCAGTCCTCAACCTGTTTGTTCCGGGGGAAACCCCAGATCTGGTTTTCCAGACCGGACGATGGCGTCACCTACGGTGTCGTTCACCCTCTTGAGAGCATCGTTTTGGAACACGAATTACCTGCAGGGGGTCAGCTGGCGGAGCGGCGTTCCATTTTTCGTGTCGACAATGATCAGCGTGGATGCGTGCGAATGGACGAGGGCAGGGCGGTGGTGCTGTTTGGCGTCATGGTGACGTCGCCGGCTGGCCTTGCAAGACCATGGCGTTGATCTTTGCCTGAAGATGGGTTCGAGGAAGACGGTGGTAGCGACTTCTGTAGCGCGCATCCGCGTTGAGGTTCTGCTGGACCTGTATTCCGGTTGTAGATGATGCGTGTAGGTGTGAGGTCAAGGCATGCGGCTTTGATCATGGCCACCCCTATCATAGTTGTTGCGACTTTTTGTTGCCGAGCGGCTGACTTCGGTTTGATCAATGTTCTAACTTGTAAGTTTTGATGACTAATTACGGATGGCTGTGTGCATCATTTTGATGCAAAGACCGGTGATCCGCACACCCTTATCTAAAAAAAAGTTGCAACGCATAGATTTTTTTTCTAGGGTCAACGTCCACGCACCTAGCACTAATAAATCTTAATAGATGTGATATATAATAGACGATACGATCACGCTTATCAGCCTGCTGGTCGCCAGAAAGGACAGATGTTGCATAATTGCACATGTTCTTGATTCATTCGCAGAATCAAATCAGAAGCCGAAGATACACCAAGTAAACAAAGGAGGCACGCAGATCATGCATGAGTTCCATGTATCTATATAAAGCCACGCCCCGATGCAGCAGGAGCCATCAAGCCTGGATCGATCCTACAGGTAGTAGTAGCTAGCAAATTCAGTCAGCTGATCATGGGTCGTCGAAGCAGCGTCCTCAACCACCTTCTGCTCATCCCTGTTCTGGTCGGTGCCATGGTGCAGTTGAGCGCGCTGTGCATGGCGGAGGCCGGGAGAGCGCTGCTGCAGAGCGGCGCCGATCAATGTCTGCGGCTGAAGAATAATCCTGCCGTCGTCCATCAGCGGCGATAACCTTGTCCAAGCTGGCTACGTGGTGACTGTTTCAGGTCCACGCCTGTCAATATCCATAGCTTAGCCGTCGGACTACGTAGTGCCGATCGATGTATATATATATATACTCCCAGGGTACATACTCCCACCTCCTACTGGGCATTTTGGATGAGATATACCCGCTAAAACCTAGCCGTTGGGAAAAAAACAGTCTGCATGTGGCCGGCTTACACGCAGACGCAAGTAGCTGATCCTAAAATCAAGGAGGGTGCATGCAGGATTGAATTTCGAACCTATCTCATACGTACGCCTCCACTTCTGCTGCAAAATGCTACAGGTGGTACTTTCAAAAGGAGTATGTCACCGTTTTCCTAAAAGACCTATATACTGATTATTTTAAGTGAGTATGTGCTAGTTTTTGAAGGAGTATATACTGATTTTTCTGGAGTATATACTAGATTTTTAAGGCGTGTGTACACATTTTGAGAGAGTAGTATATACCCTTTTCTGATAGAGTAGTATATACCCTTTTTTATAGAGTAGTATATACTTCTTTTTTGATTGAGTAGTATATACCCTTTGGTATACTGGTATGTAGCATGTAGTATACTGGTATATATTAAGAAGAAATAGTATGTACTGCTTTGTAGTCAAAGAAGTATGTACATATATTTTTTTAAAGGAGGATATACCTTTTTTCAAAGAAGAATGTACATTTTTTCAAAGGAGTATATACCTTTCGAAGGAGTATACTGGTTCGTGTTGAAGTATGTTCAACCAAAAAGGAGTATATGTCCAATGATATTAGCAAACCGATTCATGGTACATACTGATGTTTTATTGAGCACTAGTTGAATGCCCGTGCGCTGCTACGGGTTTTCAAATTACCCATTTTATCGTTCAAATTACCCTTTTTCATCATTATTGTTGTTATTACCTTAGTACAAACACCACCATAGTACCTACTCCAACAGCGCATTACTCGCCACCGCCACAGTACCTACTCCAACAGCGCATTACTCGCCAGTGTTTTTTCCAACTCTAGCTAATCGTTGCCACAGCCCATAGCTTATAAGTTTTTACAGAGTAAGATAAAAACAAATAGAGGCAACATTTATTAGTATAATCATTATATGTGTGCTTTCTCTCACTTTAATATATGGCTAAATATCAGTGATTTTCAACAAAGAGAATATATTGATCAAATAATCATTTTGTTTTTTGTGTACACATCACAAGTCTTGATATTTTCCCTAGTATAACAAGTGATATGCAATGACATCTTTCTTGTGCATCTCTCTCGGCTACAAGATTCATGGTGTACTCCTCGGCTCCTATGACCTTGACTTTGTATTCCAAATGTGGAAGAGGAAATACTTCCTAGTTGCCTTTGCCTTCTTTTGCTTCCTCCTAGCTTTGCGTTTGCACCACCGGCAGTAGCACATCCCTTCACATCAGGATAAAACACACATGTACACAATGGGCTGCACATCCAGAGAGGAATTCACCCCGCTCAGCCTCAATATACACAACGACACTTGGACAAAGTTCAACAAGGAATATTGACCTCACCAAGTTAATCTTTCCAGCAGTTTTACAAGCGTAATCCCTCTGTCCCTCACATAATGTGGAATGCCGATTCAGAATGGCTAACCTAATCTGTACGAACCAGAAACGCACATCGAGAATGTTAAAAAATGAAAAAATTACCGGTTTAAATTTGCATGTCACATGAATGATGAAAAAATTGAGACTAATCCTTATATCGAAACTTGAAAAAAACTACACTAATTATAACCCTAAGACAGGGATATGTCCACAAAATATTGGCGATGGAGGTATAATTTTGTCAATGCAATTATAGAGATTATCTTGAGATTTTTTATGCTCGGCGTAATCATGGAATATTTCAGTGAAATCGGCATATAAAATCTATGCCAGAAACAGGGATGATGAGTATGCACAATTTTCAGAATATTTGTAAATGGCAAAGTATGTTGTGATGTGTGTGTCAGAAGTGAGATATAGACGGGGCACATCGTTTTCTAACATATAAAATGAAGTAAGAAAGATGTGAAGAGTTATGGATCTTGAGGATATACATGTTGTGACCACGTAAAAAGGTGGTGAATATGATACTTGCTAAAGAATCGGAAGTTGTGATCGATAGTGTCTATATACTTTGGTGATGGGAGAACAGGAACAAGATTAATACGTTTCACAAATAAAGTCTGTTTCCAAGCAAGTAGGTGGTCTAGTGAAATAAAAATGGCTACTCAATTTGCAAAATCCACTGTCCTGACAACCCAACCAATGGGCTTCAAACAATTCATCCAAAGAAGACTACACGATCCATCATCCATGAGCAAGAAGCAAACAGGTTCAACAGAACTTTGTTGAATCAAAAATAAGTAATTCAGAGAAGGGTGTTACTCGTATTCAGATGTCGACAATCCCTACGAGTCGCTGCTTCCTTTGCACGACATTCCATCGGCATCCTCTCGTACAGGTACTTGGCGTAGTTCTCTCGCATGCCCGCAATGCGTTCGTTGCCGCCCCCGCCGCCCGCTAAAACGTGCAATGCTCCTGTGAAACGGACTGAACATTTAGATACTGAAACTTGAAAAGTAGTAGAATCCTAAGAATAACAAAGGCGCTGAAACTGAAAGTCTGAAATAGAAATCCATATATCAGTAGCTGGAAACTGACTATATTCAAGGACATCTATATAAAAATTTAAGCACTAAGCAATAGAAATTTCTTGAAGTGCACAGGCATTATGATCATGGTAGTCTATTCAAGAAACGGGGCAATGTTCATAAACTATCAACAACATCTATCTAGGAAAACAGTTCTCACCTTGACCTTTCAAAGTAGTAGCTTGTTAGACTTTGTATTAGACTCGTATAGCTTCTGTGTATTTGTACCGTACAGGTACTCGTAACATGTATACCAATATATATATGAGATCAGCCACGTCCCAGAGACGTTGAGCTGGTTCCCCCGAGCCCTAAGTTTCTACAATAGCTAGGTAGTAAGAATATGTAGCCAGGTAATTGCACATAAGAATGATGATTTTAGTTAACGTTCTCATAATAATTCATTTGGATCAGCTGGTTCTTACACATAGACCATTTAATAACATTTAGCTTTTTTCAATAAATAATCAGATTAATTTACTAACAAAGCGTACATAACGATTTTAACAGAAATATCTATAAGAAGTAGGGAGCTCGGCCGGCACCGCATGCATAGGCCATGGCGGCGGAGAGCAGAGCAAGCAGAGCAGGCGTGTCGTTACCGCAGGTAGAGGAAAGGGGTTCGAGGAAATATTTCCGTTCGGTGAAAAGGTAGGTGACTTAAACGAGGAGTGCGGGTTGATTCCAAGATTTGTGAGGGGCTAAAACGCAAAAACGCCACGACGTACCGGACACCTTAAGCCATATTATATAGTAGATAGATAGATATATAGTAGATAGAGATAGAGATATTCTGGGAGACGTACGTTCGGTACAGACAGGGATGAGTGCGTGGCTGGCTAAATAAATTAACGTTAATTATAGATTAATCATTCATGAGGAGTAGGTTAATTAGTCTGCGGTATCCCATTTTGGGTAATTAAGGCTGGCACATCCGTTGCTGGTGTGTGCTAGGTCCTTCGGTACTGAGCTCGAGCGCATCAAAAGTCTGACGAGGCCTATTTTTGCGGGGCCGTGTTCAGTTTACTTCAAGTTTGTGAAACTTATCTTACTTTCATGCATCTGGGCACTAATTTTATATTGCAGACTCATTTGGTCAAAACGAACTCAAGCTTATGGCCTAATCAAGCTTACCAGTATAGTAATTTATATGACTAGATATTGATCAATCTTTATTGAGTCAAACGCAAGCCTTCACGAGCGTCTTACAAGTCGAGGTCGAAGCTAGCCAAAAACGGATTGAAAACCGACTCAAACTCGCTCTGCCTCAGTTTAAGCTTCTATCATGCTTGAGTCGAGAATTTAGCACGGAGTAGATATTAGCTCACGCGGAGAGCCTTCCATCAGTTAACCAGCAGTAAAGTGAATTCCTAATTTTCTAAATATGCAAGTTAAAATCTAGTTATTCAATTGGTGTGAAAAACTGAGGCCGCTCGTTCAATCAAATGTGTGCCAGGGCTCTCATTTCTCCCCTTTCCCTTCTCTCTCTCCCCCCGCCTTGTGAGTCGCGTCGTGCGCTCCGGGTTCTCTCCCCCTCTTCTCTTGCGGCCTCACTGACCAGAGATGAAGCGGGAGAGGTGCTGGGCCTCCTCTGTGCATATTAGTCTAGGTTTTCCTTTCCTGTTTTGTGTCCTTGTGGAGTATGGCGTCATGCCAAGGGGATCCCGGCCGTTGATGCATCCGAGCTGCGTCCACTTGCTGCTGGTGCTGCTTTTTCTTGCCACTGTGCTCCGGAGGGCGGAGCCAAGGGTGGGAGGCGACGGAGCTCCAGCTTTCCTTTATGTTCTTCCTCAGTAAGCTCGACGCTTGGTTCAGATTCAAGTTCTTCCTCAGACCTGGGCGTCGTGGAGACGTGCAAGGTTGGGGGAGGGTTGGATCTGTTGACCTTGGTCCGCATCTGGTGGTGGAAGTTTGGTCTCTACTTTTCTCCCCTTCCTGCTACTGTCAAGGCGATGGGGCTGGAAGTCGAGATGAGCAGAGGCCCCGATCTTCTCGATTGGGTCGTGCTTCTCCCTCTGCAGCAACTTGGAAGAAACCGTAATGTGGTCCACTGATGGACATCGCCGTTCTCATGCAGGTTTCTGAAGGGGGTCGCAGGCAGAAAACAATAAATTTTCTAACAACGATAACCTTAAACTAGCCAGGATCTATACTAAGCAGATATAGTAATACGGAGGAGATCGATATACATACCCTTGTAGACCGAAACGCGGGGATTACGCTCCCGCACAAGCGTTGTCGATGAAGCCGACGAAGAGGAAGAAGACCTCCGAGCACCACTAGTGTGGCACCTCGCAGGGTTCCACACACGTACGGTGAAGATGACGACCTCCGGGCTCCGATCCAGGGACGAGCAGCGGAAGACTTGGACCGGAAGACCAGCAGCACGGCGGTGTGCGTATGGTGGAGAGAACTTCACCTTGGCGCAACTCCAATGGAGGAATCACGTTTCAAGGAGAAGAAGAGAGAGAGAGATTGGTTGTACTTTAAAAGCCAAGGGGGCACCTCTATATATAGGTGGAGGGGGGCTGCCAGCCTTGCTGGTTGGGTGGTGTGGGACTATTCCCACACCAGCCCGCCCCCAAGGGGTGCGCCGGCCCGAGGTGGGCCCCATTTGGCCCACCTAGGGCAGCCCCCTTTCCTCATGCGCACCTAGGGGGGAAATTTCCCCCTTATGGGCCTTCTCTCCCATGGGAAGGCCCATTTAAGGTGGGCTGCCTTTTAAATTCTGAAAATTATTAAATAAAAATGTATTTAACTATTAATTACACTAATTAATATTAAACACACATTATCTAATTTATTCCGGCTCCGAAAACTATTTCGTCGCTCTCCGATCTTCATCGGATCTTTCCCGGGACGCTCCCGGTGCTCTCTTCTAATTTCTCTTCCGGTAAACTTGTCGACTCCCCTTAAGTGTGTTACCCTAGCGGTTCGAGATCTCGCCAGACATGATCGAGACGCGCTCTCCGATCAATGACTAATTCGTGGACCTTGGATACCCAGAATTAATCCCTGTGAGATAACGAATAACTTTATCGTTCGAACCTAGATGTCGAATCTTAAACCTTTTGCCATGGCGATACTTAGCGTGTCCGAGACTCGTCCATAGATATCGCGATACCTAGCTTGATCTCGTTACCGACAACGCTCTTCAGCACGAGATTTTGAGTCTCGCGTGTCTACCATTTCACCATCAAGGCATCTTGAAAGTGAATCGTATTCCATGAATATGATATCTATCTAATGTGATATATGGAATATATGACAAAGGTGGAGTCTTGGAGTATTTCGATCGATCGGTCATATAGGCCTGAGTCAGACATAAAATAGCTTCGATTTTCTGGTTAAATACATTACAAGATGTTTTTCCATACTTTCCGCATTCAGTTCTAGCTATTTCCGCACCCCCTAATCGACCAGAACAACAAATACGTATCCCCTCCACCCCTTTTGGCATTTTTATTCTACTCGTCCATGATATTATGTCCTGGTGACCTAGTCACATGCTTGCAAGCTTATTTGACATAATCTCACCGAGTGGGCCCTAGAGTATCTATCCTGCTATGCGGACTGGCAAATCCCGCTCTTGATCCCTCGTCTCAACATACTCCCTTCCGATACTCGAGAGGGACACCTTTATTGTCATACTATTAAGACATGACGTTTGATGCAATCAAAGTATCTTTCAGGAATAGCAATAAGAGTTGATCTCACGATCAAAGGTGTAATGACTACGTCCTACAAATATTGGGTATGTCCATCACATCGTTCTACCAACGATATGACTCCATTGTCAACTGACACCATGTCACATGATCGGGAAACCTCGATCATCGATTGCACAATGAACTAGTCACGTAGAGGCTACTAGGGACCTGGTTGTCTTACGTATCACACATGTATTAATGTTTCCGCTTAATACAGTTATAGCATCACACAAAAACGTATTATGAACTAATGAGATATGATAAATAAAACACTTTATTAATTGCCTCTAGGGCATATCTCCTTCAGTTTCCGTGCTGCAGAATCTGCTGGCCGAAAGGCGGCCATCCAATCTTTTCCTCCTAGCCCATAGTTGACATCAAAGGAGGCAGTATAGCAACTTTGGCTCGGAGTCCACATCGCCTTCATCCTCGACGTGTTGGAGGAGGAGGTGTGGCGGCGTTGCGACCCCAAGTGGCGATGTCGATTCCGTCCTGGAGGTGCTTCAAGGACCTGATCGCATTTTACATTTTCCCTGTAGGGTCCTCCATGTAAAATCTAGTGTCTGGATTGTTTTTTACCTTTCTTTGTGTACCCTATTGGCTTGTATGTCATTGCTTTAATATATTATAGCCTAGATATGTTTAAAAAATCAAATGTGTACCAAGATGATCCCGTCACTGCAGATTTTATATATACGTGGAAGTGGGACCTTTTTCACGTAGCTGAGAGCCACTGTGTTGAGTACCCTCACATGGGAAGTATTTAGTCGATGAAATCCCTACATGTTAACCAGTAGTAGAGTGAAGTTAACATATCTACAATAGACAAGGCGAGAATCATTTAGATAAGTACGATATACAAAGAGACACTTCTTCTAGGCTCTGGGCTTCTAGGGCTGCTTCTACGTCCCACGAAGCGGAAGTCCAAACGAAGTCTTTGGCTTTCAGTTTGCTTATTCCCATCAAGAAGGGCCCTATGTGTATTTTAAGAATTCAGGAACGAGCATATTCACGAGCTTCTCCGTTGAGCTGTCGAAACAATCACTACACCACAGCAGAAGAACCCCGACAGGCAAGTTGGTCAGGAAAATGGTCTTCGCAGACAGAAAGTTGGACGGGGATTAGTATTCCCGACCGTCACGGTCGGTCACCGTAAGCCTGGTCGGCAAAGGCCTTTCCTGATCGACTTTGGTTTGTCGACTGACGGTTCGACATCACGCCTAGAGCTTTGGTGACCATCGTTTCCTTTGTCGATCGTCTTTTCTTTGCCGACCGGACATTTTCATTGGCCCCGTGATACCAGAGATTTCCTTCTAACGGTCGGTCGGGGATTAGTATTGCCGACCAACAATTAATTTTTTTTAGGTTTTTGTATTTCAAATTCCAGTACATTTTCTGATCTAAGACAAGTATACATGCATATAATACACAAAAGAGCACACATGACTTAAATTCTTGCAATACTAATACTCATATGTACGTTCTCAGTTGATTACAACACAATCAAATTCACATAATAATAGATAACTTGCCCATAAGTAGGTTTACACAATGGAAGTCAAATGACCACCATATAACCAAGTTTACAAAATGGAAGCCAAATTACTAGCATATAACCAGTTTTACAAAGTGGAAGCCAAATGACTACCATATGACCAAGTTTTCACAAATCTTGTTGATGGAAAAATCCAGCTACTTGGTGGTGTGCAGCAAAAGCTTTGCATGTTTTAAGGGGACACTTGCCACAATATACACACATGAGATTGTTCCTTAGATTGTGCAAGTAACAACTAAAGGAAGCAAAATGATAAGCCGCATGCAAATTGATTTTCTAGTGATAACTAGCAAGCAGAATGATAACCACCAAATGAAAATTGATAATCAACTGAATGATACCAACAAAAGCAAATTGATGAAATGCTATTATATTAAATGATACCAGCAGACAACTTTTTTGAGCAAGTAACAACTACAACAAAGCATAAGCAAATGTACAAGCAAAAGATACATGCCTTGCTTCATTCATGAACAGCGAGACGAGCTAGAGGAAGCTGCTTTATAGGGCTTCATCTAGCAAAATTATCACAAGTCAGCATAACACAAGGAACAATACCGTGGAAGTGGATGAAAACACATGCATGGTGATTAATTATCTTGCTAGATAGCCATGCAAGTGACCCTGCGACACTATCGCTGATGTATAGTAAATCCTCATACTGATACAGAAGAATATCATCCCTTTTAATGGCAACATTCACAATAATTTCATAAGTATATGGTCCAAGGGGCTCCCCACCCACAGTTGTGTTTGGATCGAGTGCTTGTTACCTATTAGGACGGCCCCGTTGACGCCTAAACGTACTACTGTCGGCCTAACCTATGCTACACCTATGATTAAACTGCGTCCACGACCACTTTATTGGACTGTCCAGTTCAAATCCTACAAACATAACTACATCATAGGAAATAAAAATATGGATGCCATATTTGGTCTACTCTTATTTTTCTAATCGATTAGACATTTTATTTGTTAAACTTCATGAATTTAAATATATGAATAATTTCATATTAAATGAAAAAATAGCTATGCCGACGAATGCCATATTAAATGAAAAAATAGCTATGCCGACAAATGTCATATTAAATGAACAAAATAGCTATGAATTATTTCATATTAAATGAAAAAAATATGGACGTCACCGTAGCACGTCGACATCTACTGTCGGGCCCAACCTAAGCTATGTCTATGGTTAAACTGCGTGGACGGCCATTTTATTGGGATGTCCAGTTCAAACCCTACACCAACAATCTCGACAAAAAGCAGTCAGCATACCAATCGGCCGTTGACGTCTTAGCCGTTTTCCTCGTAGTACCGTGGCAACGGTAAGGAATCGATTCAACATTAGCGATTCAAGTATAGAGATTACGAGCTAGTCCGTAGTACAGCGCATCACGAGACATGCTTTGCCGCTTGAACCAAAGGTGAGGAGAGCAATGATGGAATGCCGTTGCCCGCAAAAGCTGCAACGGCAGCTAGCTTTCCTTCCCGCTTTTTGTGTAGACTTATTGATTAGCACGCCACGAGAAGCATACGCTTGGCGCACCCCTTATCTCACACCCCGATGTGAGTGACTCCGCCTTGATTACCGACGTGATTTGCACAAAGCAAAAAAGCACCGGAGCAAAAGGTAGATGGTCATTGTCTGACAAAATTAGAGAATGTGCCGGCATTTCACTTGCAATGGCACAATCCGTTTGCAAAAGGAACATACACCTCATGCAGATTTTATACCTTGAATATGAATATACTCAGGCAACACCGTTGCTTATTTCTGTAGAAAAGTTGCTTCGTTACACATCTTTCTTGTATGAATAAACACTAGTGCTTAAATCAATTAATTATTTTAAGCATGTCTCTAAGAACCATAATTGTACATTGTAAATGCCTCAACGAGAAGACACCCGTGGCTACTTACCAGTAACCAACCACAACATACATTAACAACCAACTAGATAATACTACTTACTCTAACTCATATGGGGTCAATGTATTTTGAGATTCAACTTCGATCATTATTTTGACTAATAAAATATGACCCATGAAAAAAGAATCAACCACTAAATTATTATTTAAAGAGAAATTAGGATTGTATTATTTTTCATGATAATAACTTATGGTATCATCAAACTGATTGTGAGTTAATCGCTACGTGGATGCCATGCATACATGTTAGTGAATATAGATAATACACCCCGTCCATCAATATAACTATTATTTTAGCTTACCAAAACATGTTATATTTATGTGACAGAGGAGTAGCCAATTAGGGCATGTATAATGGTAGAGAGGGCATTGTCCCTAACAATTAATGAGAATTAATTATATAACGAAGGAGTAGCCAATTAGGGCATGTTCAGAGAAAGCTGACGTCATCTCATTGTACATGCTCTATACCTAACAAATCTAACAAATGTAAGTGCAGAGCAGTTTAATGGTTGATTAAACTATGGTTAATCAGTATATCACATAATCACACTTTGGGGGTACTTGGCGATGCACCCTAGCAAATAACGCCACATAAACTCCCCACACAGCTCACACACCTACAGTACATAATATGCTCACTCCCCCGAGACGCCAACCCAAAAAAGAAAGCCCAGAGCCAGCGACCGCGCCCGATGCCGACGACGAGCACGTCGCCGGCGGCAGCCCACCGCCGCCGGAGCCGCCGCCGCCGCCCACCTCCTCCACGCCAGCCTTGGTGCTGCTCTTTCGGCCTCGATCCCCTCTCCTCCACCAGTCGGAGCCCCGTCCCTGCGCCGCCGCGAGCCAAGCCGGCCCCCCAGCTCTCCCGCCGCATACGCTCCCCCGGCCGCGTCTCCCCAATCGATGACCTCTACACCGATGCCACCTCGGCTTGTCCTTCCGCGCGGCTGTCGTCTGTCAGCGAGTACCCGCTGCCTCCCCTGCCCCCGCCGCCCCCACCGCCGGCGGCGGAGAGGCCAAAGAGTTCTCTGCGGCTCAGGCTGGTGGCCAAGGGGTTAATCCTGGAGGTAGATGAGGTGGAGAGGGTGCGTAGGGAGAGTAGGGTAATCGACAATGTTCTTCGGAGAGGAGGTGGCAGCAGCTGCGGCGGCGAGGTGGCGATGGAAGGAAAGGTGGAGGTGTGGGCGGTCAGGGAGGTTGTGGAGATGATGTTGGGGGTAGACGACGAGGTCAACGCGATGAGGCGGCTCGCGCGCGGTGGCGTGGAGCGCGCCATTAGCCTGCTCGAGGTGAGCTCTCTGTCTCTGATACCATTAACGCCTCTGGTAGTTCATTGTTAGTTTTTTTTTGTTCGTGATGGGATATTTGATTGTTAGCTATATCTTGTCCCAAACTTAGGAAACATATTTTAAATATTTTATTTGTGCGCTAATCTTCTACACGTCTATAAAAATTACTTTCGTACTATAATAAAATGGTCAATATCTATAACGTAAAAAATATATAGTATGAAAGTATATCGTACAATGAATCTAATAGAATTAAGTTGGTGTGGTAGAGGTTGAACTTTTGATAGTTTGACTTAGCACAAACCTAGGACTCATATATTTTGGAGCGGAGGGAGTAGGAGACTCAACCACAAACAAAGTAGCAAAACATTATAGTAGATAGTGCACCGTCCGTTCCTAAATGTAAGATGTTTTAGCTGTTCCAGATGCTGACTAGATGCGGACTAAAATGACTGAACATACAGAATAAAACGTGTCTACATCCATGTGGATACATGGGAATCTGGAAAAGGCTAAAACATCTTACATTTAGGAATGAAGTGAGTATTTCACTAGAAAGACTATTATACAAAATATGAGTGTCATGTCGTTTTCGTGTTGGGATTTTCTCGAATTTCTATCCCTTGGAACTTCTCCAGTTATATAAACATTTAGGCAGTAATGCATTCTACTTTATTTTTTGTTTCCTATATTTGCAACCATTGGAACATCTATAGTTCTTTTTTACATTCAAAATTGTTTCTATTATTTTCTTTTTCTTCTGTTTCTTTATTATCTTTATATGTTTTACTCTTAGCGTATTTGGGTATAGAACAAATTAAAATATGCATACATTATATTTTCCTTTATTTTGCATTCCTTTGTATATGCATAGCGGTTTTAATAAAAAAATCCATTTAATTTCTGATTGAACTTATTGTATTTAACTGTTTGGCAATCCTCTTGTTTCTTAATGTGTGGCGAGTTGGTAACTGCTTTTCTTTCTAATCTGTTAGTCTTTCGTATTTGCTCCTTCAAAGATAAATTTTGTGTTATTTGCGGGACTGATAACATTAACATTATCATGAAAGGATCTTAGCAAACCTTTATCTTTATTTCTTGGGCCTGGTTTAAGAAATTAAGACAGTGAGACTACTCTATAGGGATTTGTAATAAATGCACACCAACTGAGAAAAGTAATACTGTTTACCCTGATGAGCGAGAGCCTAAATTATGCTTCAAAGCTTGTTAATATGGTTGTTGGTGCTTGAACTGGTAGAAATGGTTTGTTTTTTTTACTTAAATAAGGCCTTAGCCCAATACATCATTTGAATTCAGTTTTCGCATTCAGGTCAGAAAAAAATTCAGTTTTCGCGTAACGACAATAGAACTGTAGTTGTTGCGGTAGCCAGGCAACCTTCTCTTGACAAATTCACACCAGTTGCAATATTTTCGATAGGGTAACACATGCATGTCCTTAAGTTTCTTAGCTTCACCTAGTAACGACATGATAATATTGCAATCGTGAAATATGAAGCTATAAGGTACTATACCTGGAAAGTGCAAGAGTTGATTCTTCGGTGTTATATGATGGGAGTTTAGCTCTTGCACTTTATGTGGCATCTACCAAGGGCTCAAGTGATTTATCCAATTGCTCCTAGATGTCTTCTCACTGCGGTCACAGGCTTGCAGCAATAATCATGCTGCTTTAGTGCTCTTGATGTAAACATCCATAATTCCATATGATCCTTAGAAGGGCTAACAAGTCCACAACATTTGGGAACATATACTAAAATCTGTACTGTATGGTCTAGTTCTGTACATTGAAATCGATGTTGCTATTGCATTATTTTACTACTTCCTCGTGTGTATTGTTAATATCTGTCTTTGTAATAACATATTTTTTTCATCTTGGTCTCAACATGTTTTATATATGCCTGAACAAAATTCTCAGGTATCCTTCGCCCTTATGTTTGACAGAGGAGTTAACAATTGTCTGAAATATCTTGAAGCTGTCCCATGGAATGAACCAGAAGAGGAGAAAATTAAGAGCTTGCTTTCTCAGCATTCTTCCAATGAAGCAGCTTCACAAGATTTGCTAACAAGGTTACAGCCACAAAACTCCACCTCATCTACAGAGCTGGTATCTGAACTCATACAGTCCATCACAAAGGGGGCCAACAATAATGCTCGGAAGGAGCTACGCACTCTTGTCAGTAGTATCTTGTCCAGGACTCCCATCTACGTTAAGCGCGATAAAGAGCTGGACAAGACGAGTATTTACCGTATCTGCCATTCTTGCCTGAACTGTCTGGTGGAATTATTTGAAGAAGCCTCTGACCTTATTAGCCCTGCTGACCAAACAACCATTTCTGTTGGAAAAGGACCACTTGAGAGAATATACAAGCAAGTTGACGACCTCAACTGGTTGTTGCAGATTCTAATAGACAGGCAGATGGGGGAGGAATTTGTGGATTTATGGGCCAATCAGAAGACCCTTTCTATGATGCACAAACAGATGTCACCAATGGTGCGTTACGAGCTCAGCCGTATTTCTGCCACAATTTTTATCGGCATGGGGAGTGGGAAGCTCCATTGTAACGGGGAGAAAAGGCTCAGCATCTTTCAGGCCTGGTTTGGGCCAATGCTGGCAGATTTCGGTTGGCTCAGGAGGTGTCCCAAGGGTCTTAACATGATGATGCTGGAGGAAGGAATCGGGCAGTCTCTGTTGACACTCGGACTGATGCAGCAACAGGCATTGTTCATGGACTGGTTTGAGGCTTTTGGTCGTCATGGCCGTGAATGTCCAAACCTTATGAAGGCCTTCCAGATCTGGTGGCGACGATCATTCGTAAGACCAGTAGTTAGCAGCTGAATGGGGCTACTTCGTTCTCGCAATACACCACATAGGGAGTAGAACTTCCATTATCTATAGAAATCACCTAAGTTCTTGCACACTTTCCGTTTGTGTTCGGTATTTTGATAATGTTGGTATATATGTATGTATAGCTCATGAGTGAGATCCGTGATGGAGCCTCTGGCCCACTGATCGTTATTTGGAATTCTTTCTCTGCTAGGATGTAACAAAAACATATTCTTTGGTTGTTTCATATTCAACACAACGTATTTGCTGTAGTGGTTAGGAAGTTGGTCCATGTAACCATGTTTATTCTTCATGGAATGAGTGTTGTTAGTACAAGTTTATTAATAACCTTAAGTGTGTTTAAAGCTTGTGGTCCACTGGCGTGATAATTCTACTCGTACATTAAGATACAGGACAATGCGTGCTTGCCGTCTTGTAATAATGTCTTCATGATGTGCTCTGCATTATATGACCGCAATGTTTGTACTTGTCACGATGTACTTTGTTGATGTTTGTTTTATCTGCCTGGCTGCTCTCTCGACCATCATCAAGGAAGGTGTTATGGAACATGACCCGATCTTTGTGTTTGCCTATAGTACTTCTGAAAATTGTACCATTGAATTTTTTTCTGAAAATTGTACCATTGAAAAAAAAAACTTCTGAAAATCGTGGAATGAACAATCATTCGAGGCAGGGTGTAAGCTGGATAATTGCTCAAGTTGCATGTCAAACAAGAGTGGTATGCGAAAACCAAGAACTGCAGGCGCATCTTTAGTTGCAGACTAATCTTTACATTATTAGATTAATTTGCATATGTAAAGGCGCCTCTTTTCTTGGTCAGCTTGTGTGTAAGAGATGGCTTTGGCAGAAGTTATGTGGGATTAATACTTTCAATGCCCCCAGCCTGGTTTTCATACCTTTGTTCATGCATCAGCTGCTTAATTGCACATAAATGGAGTTAATTGGATGGCATAAAAGCATTTCGTACAGAGAGATTTGTTTAAGCTTTTGGCCAGGTGGCAGCCATAAGGAGCCATTCAGTTCCAGTGGGTGAGGTTGTCAGTACTCTGAAGTTAGTTATAGGTATCTGTTAGAATGTCATGGTTCACAAGGAAGAAACCAAGCGTCCAACCACTCGTGACTAGTCTCTTGGCAGCATTTGTTGCTACTACTGTGACCACCGAGATTCTTACTCTGGGCACTCTCCGAAATCTGAGTTCACAATTTATTCTGTGGAAAATACTTGACGTCTGATGGTGCAGATTGTTAGATGTATAGATGTGTTAGTGTTACTGTTCATCTCTCTTGTATTTGTACTGGCCTTTGGCCCCTTTGAATATACGAGCTCATTCATAACATGGTATCAGAGCACAGGTGCTCTCCTCTTCCCCACCGCACGTAGCCATCGTCGCCGGTCCGCCGTGTCGCTGCCGCTGTCTCCGGCCTGCAGCGCCGTCGCCGCCGTCCTCGTCTCCGGCTTGTCCGGCCGCCGCCGCCCCGTGCGGCCTGCCGCCGTCCTCCTCCGGCCGCCGCCGCCCCGTGCGGCCTGCTGCCGTCCGCCCCCGTGCGGCCTGCAGCCGTCCGCCCCCGTGCGGCCTGCAGCCGCCGCGGACCTGTCCGGCCGCCGCCGCCCTCGTGAGGTCTGCAGCCGCCCCGGCCGCCTCTGCCCTTGTTCCGGCTGCCCACGGCCGCCGGCGCCCTTGCCCCGGCTGCCACCGGCCTGCCAGTGCCCTTCCCGGCCGTCCCTTTGCTCTACCTGCTCGCGTCGTCGCGACCTCGGGCAGGTGAGCACGAGATCTACATTCTCTCTCCTCGGTTGACCAAAAAAAAAAAAAAACGATGTCCTCTTCGGGCTATGTTGCTGTTCCTCGGTGCTCTGTGATCTTTGATGGCACCAACTACGCCGAGTTTGTGGGCTTTATGCGCATCCACATGCGTGGCCTCCTGTTGTGGGGTGTTCTCTCTGGCGAGGTCCCCTGTCCGCCGTGCCCCGTTGCTCCTGTGGCTCCTACTCCACCGGTGCCACCCGCTCTTGCTGCTGATGCTTCTGAGGCTGATCGTGCTGCCGCCAAGGATGCTGATGATCTTGCAGTTCAAGCCTATGACCAGCAGGTATCGGATTACTCGGACTCTCTCTCTATTTATCGGGATGCTCTGTCTGTTTACACTCAGTGGTGCAATGATGATGCTCGTGCTGCTGCTGTCCTCACGGCTAGCGTTCTACCCCAGTTTGCTTCTGAGTTTATAGGTTTGGGCACCACTGCTGCGATGTGGACTTATCTTTGTCAGCGCTATCAGCCCTCTGGTGATGCTCTCTACCTGTCTGTGGTGCGTCAGGAGCATGCTCTTCAGCAGGGTGACTCTACTATTGATGAGTTCTACACACATTGCTCTGCCATCTGGCGTCAGCTTGACTCTCTGAGAACTGTTGTTTGCGGTACTTGTCGATGCTGTCAGACAGTGAGGTCAGACTTGGAGTTTCAGCGTGTCCATGAGTTCTTGTCTCGCCTGCGTTCCGAGTTTGAGCCTCGGCGTGCACACTTGCTTGCCCGTGGTCGACGTGTTCCCATCTCAGAGGTACTTGCTGAGCTTCGCGCTGAGGAGACTCGACTCCGTTCTGCTGGCCTGCTTGTGGTTCCCACGGTGCTTGCTGCCCGTGCTCCGGTGTCGTCTGTTCCACCGCTGCTACCCACTCCTTCACGGGGGGTGGGCGGGCGGCCCTCTGCAGGGGGGGTCGGCCTCGCTTTCACATGTTCTGCGACTACTGCAAGAAGCCGGGCCACCCAGAGTCTGATTGTTTCAAGAAGCAGCGTGACATGGGTCGCTCCTCTCCTGCGGTTCGTGCGCCTCTGTCTGCACAGTCCTTCACTGCCCAGGATATTGCCCAGCTCAAGCGTATGCTGGCTTCCTCTGGCTCTTCTTCGATGGGCACCGTTGCTTCGCTGACTGCTTCCACTACTGCTACTCCGCCACCGCCGCCTACACAGTCAGGTACATCTCCGTGGGTTCTGGATTATGGAGCTTCTTTTCACATGTCTTCTGATGCTTCCGCTCTGTCTTCTCTTCGCCCTCTTGATTCCCCTGTCAATGTTCTTACTGCCGATGGCACACCTCTTCCTGTTGCTAGTCGTGGCATTCTTTCTACTCCATCTTTTTCTGTTCCTAGTGTTTCCCATGTTCCCCGTCTTACCATGAATCTCTTTTCCGCTGCTCAACTTACTGATTCTGGCTGTCGTGTTATTCTTGATACCGACTCTTGCTCTGTTCAGGATCGTCGCACCCAGGTTCTAGTTGGAGCTGGCCCTCGGCGCCGTGAGGCTCAGGGCCTTTGGGAGGTTGACTGGCTTTGTGTTCCTTCCGCTGCCACCACACCCGCCAGCTTGCATGCTCTTGCTGCCTCCTCCTCTGCGTCCTTCCAACAGTGGCATCATCGGCTTGGTCATATATGTGGCTCTCGCTTGTCCTCGCTAGTGCATCAAGGTGTCTTAGGGTCTGTCTCTGGCGATGTATCTTTACATTGTAATGGTTGTAGACTTGGCAAACAGACTCAATTACCTTATCCTACGAGTGAGTCAGTCTCTCAGCGTCCTTTCGACTTAGTTCATTCTGATGTATGGGGTCCTGCTCCCTTTGATTCGAAAGGTGGTCACCGCTACTATGTTTTATTTATTGATGACTTCTCTCGCTACACTTGGCTCTATTGTATGAAATCTCGCAGTGAGGTTCTCCTTATATACAAGCGATTTGTTGCCATGGTACAGACCCAGTTTTCCACGCCCATTCGTGTCTTTCGTGCTGACTCGGCTGGTGAGTATATCTCCCAGATGTTGCGTGGTTTTCTTGCCAAACAGGGTACTCTCGCCCAGTTCTCTTGTCCTGGTGCTCACGCTCAGAATGGCGTTGCTGAGCGCAAGCATCGTCACCTTCTTGAGACGGCTCGTGCGATGATGATCGCCGCCTCTCTCCCACCCCACTTTTGGGCTGAGGCTATCTCCGCATCCACCTATCTCATTAATATCCAGCCTTCGGCTGCTTTGCATGGTGGTATTCCTATGGAGCGTCTCTCTGGTCGTTCTCCTGACTACTCTGCTCTTCGCATGTTTGGTTGCGTGTGCTATGTTCTCCTTGCTCCCCGCGAACGCACCAAACTGACCGCTCAGTCGGTGGAGTGTGTTTTTCTTGGCTACAGTGATGAGCACAAGGGCTATCGATGTTGGGATCCTGTTAGTCGTCGGCTACGTATTTCCCGTGATGTGACTTTTGATGAGTCTCGTCCGTACTATCCGCGTCCTACTGCCTCGCCCTTCTCGGTTGAGGATATCTCCTTCCTTATTCTTCCCGACACCTCTCCCTCTGTGCCTCATGTTCCTCCTCCTCCACCTCCTCCTATGATGAGTCCCACTCTTCCTGATACACCACCGACGCCACCCTCTCCACCTTCCTCCTCTCCTTCCTCGTCATCCACCTCTCCACCTTCCTCTCCGATACATCGTCCCCTCTCTCCTTTTCCTCTCCACTACACTCGTCGCCCTCGTGCTGTGGATGATCCTTCTGACGTGCCCTCCACTTTCAGTGCGCCTCCTTCCCCATGTACATCGGTTCATAACCTTCGTTCTCGGACCTCATTACGGTCTCCTGATCGCTATTCTCCTTCCCAGTACAGTCTTTCTGCTGGTGCCGAGCCCACTTCCTATCGGGATGCCATGGCTCAGTCTGAATGGCAGCTTGCGATGGCTGAGGAGATTGCTGCACTTGAGCGCACTGGCACATGGGATCTTGTTTCCCCTCCTCCCGGTGTTCGTCCCATCACTTGCAAGTGGGTCTATAAGATCAAGACTCGCTCTGATGGTTCTCTTGAGCGTTACAAAGCTCGTCTTGTGGCTCGTGGCTTTCAGCAGGAGCAGGGACGTGATTATGATGAGACATTCGCTCCTGTTGCCCACATGACCACTGTTCGCACTCTTCTCGCTGTGGCTTCTGTTCGTCATTGGTCTGTGTCTCAGCTTGACGTCCAGAATGCCTTTCTCAATGGTGAGTTGCGTGAGGAGGTTTATATGCAACCACCACCGGGGTACTCTGTTCCTGATGGTATGGTTTGTCGTCTTCGGCGCTCTCTCTATGGCCTTAAACAAGCCCCTCGCGCCTGGTTTGAGCGTTTCGCCTCTGTGGTGACTGCCGCCGGTTTTGTGCCTAGCGACCATGACCCTGCGCTGTTTGTCCACACCTCACCTCGTGGTCGGACGCTCCTCCTCTTATATGTTGATGACATGATCATTACTGGCGATGACTCTGAGTATATTGCCTTTGTTAAGGCCCGCCTCCGTGAGCAGTTCCTAATGTCAGATCTTGGTCCTCTTCGCTATTTTCTTGGGATTGAGGTTTCTTCGACTTCTGATGGTTTCTACATCTCCCAAGAAAAATATATTCAGGATCTTCTTGCTCGTGCTGCTCTTGGTGACGAGTGCACTGCTGAGACTCCAATGGAGCTCAATGTTCAGCTTCGTGCTACCGATGGTGATCCCCTCACAGACCCGACACGCTATCGCCATCTTGTTGGGAGTCTTGTCTATCTGGCTGTCACTCGTCCAGACATATCATATCCTGTCCACATTCTGAGTCAGTTCGTATCTGCTCCCAGTTCTGTCCACTATAGTCACCTTCTCCGTGTTCTACGATATCTTCGTGGCACGATCTCTCGCCGCCTTTTCTTTCCTCGCTCCAGCTCTCTCCAGCTCCAGGCCTACTCTGATGCTACGTGGGCCAGTGATCCTTCTGATCGCCGCTCGCTGTCTGCCTATTGTGTTTTTCTTGGAGGATCTCTCATTGCCTGGAAGACGAAGAAACAGAAGGCAGTTTCCCGCTCCAGTGCAGAGGCTGAGTTGCGAGCGATGGCTATGTTGACGGCCGAGGTGACCTGGTTGCGATGGTTGCTAGCAGACTTTGGTGTTTCTGCTGCTGCACCGACTTCTCTATTATCAGACAGTACAGGTGCCATCAGCATTGCGTGTGACCCGGTGAAGCATGAGCTCACCAAGCACATCGGAGTGGATGCCTCCTTTGTTCGTGCTGCTGTGCAGGATCAGATTCTTACTCTTCACTATGTGCCCTCCGAGTTACAGCTAGCGGATTTCTTCACGAAGGCACAGACTCGAGCGCAGTATGGGTTCTTCCTCTCCAAACTCAGTGTCGTTGACCCACCATGAGTTTGAGGGGGGTGTTAGATGTATAGATGTGTTAGTGTTACTGTTCATCTCTCTTATATTTGTACTGGTCTTTGGCCCCTTTGGAATATACGAGCTCATTCATAACACAGATGTCTGGGTGCTTTTATTCGCAAACCGAAAACATTATCAACTACTTCCTCTGTAACTAATTATAAGATGTTTTGGTAGTTCAATTTAAACTACCAAAACGTGTCTTAAGATACGATTGTCATCGGACTTACAGCCGGGGTCCAACAAGAGCCACATGTCGTGAACACCACGTGTGAATTAGGATTTTATATGGAGAGGCTTATATAATCATATCCAGTTGGAGCTTATAAACTTACGTTTATTTGCATACTGTCTAGCAAGGACGAGGTTAAGTAGAGTGGGAATGTGAAAAATTGTGCGCCTCTTTGAGGAAAACACCGTTGTTTTCTTATCATCTCAATCCAGGATCATACTCAACCTAAAAAAACACCAGGACAGAAGCAAGCCCGGACTTTTTACCCTTAGTTCATTGTTCTTTTTAGCGTGGACGAAGCGTGAACGAAGCACGTCCAATCAGTGCTCTCGAATCTCGATATACGGTCCCTGTCCGAACTGAAATTGTCTTGTACAGAAGACTTGTCGTTATCTATAGTTGAAAAACCAATAAACATAGTCCTGATAATTATTATAATCAAACTTTTATTATCAAGGTCAACACAGTTCCAAACATAATATATGAAATCAACGAGGCATGTGAAGAGGAGGCTTATATCATCACTAGTACAGAACAGACCAACAGTCCCGGTTAGTAATGGCTTTTAGTCGTGGTTTACCAACCGGGACTGCAGTATCGGGACTAAAAACCCCCACCTTTAGTCCCGGTTCGGTCTGCAATCGGGACAAATAGGCATCCACGTGGGCGCGCAGGCGTGCTGCTCACGCGATGACAAACAGGGACTAAAGGTGCAAGGGGTTTTAGGTTTTAGGATTTTTTATTTTATTTCCTGTTTTATGCTTTATTTATGATTTAAACAATTATTCGTACACTACAATGCATATATTATATGAAGGGTCTAACGAGAATAGATGCATATATTATATAACGAGTCTTACGAGACGAGCATACATCAGTCATATATATACATGAGTGTCGTCCCAACACGATCATTACATGAAAATCATTATTTACGACTTATATTGTATTCTCCTATTGGGGCTATGAGCTCGTCAAGCAGAAATCCAGAAATATCCTCTTTAATTCCTCTTGAGCGTTGATATGCATTGAGATGCTCCAGTTTATTCATTTGCTGGATATATCAAGAGAAGAAGGTCGATATAAATACATCAATCGTCATTTTAAAAAGTTAAACTGTGAATTGATATATAAATGCTTTACGTATCACCATATCTGTCCGCTCATTGACATACATGCGCATATACTCGCAAACGAAATATCCACATAGATTTGTCGTCGGTGGCTGTCTCTTGCACTTTACGAAAATAGAGTTCAGTCAAATAATAATCAAGCATGACAATCCGATATTGAAACTAGAATTAAAGAGAGTACTCTACTTACGTCGATTTGTTGAAAGTTCAGCTTTGGTTTAAATTAATTTTTTTCGGCCCGTTTTACGAACTGCTTCCCTGCAAAGAAAATGAATAAAGAAGATATTCATAACTGGAACTCAGGAAATGAACAAAAGAGGCTGATATAGTGCGATAATTAACGATTGAAATTACCTCTGGAGCATTTCAGTAATGCTTGTGTAATCCGTCATGGGTCGATGTAATGAGTCCTCGATCTAAACATTCGTTTTGTCAATTTCAATGTTGAACAGAATCCAGTGATAGCTGCACACATCAACACATAGAAGAGAATTCAGTAAATATTAAGTCTCTTGCTAACTCATCAACATCGAGTAAGAGGAAAAGTGAACGTGTACAAGACAGTAACACTCTCACCTGAAGTTATACGGAAACAATATGCTCTTCATGCAATGTTGTTTCACCAAAAAAATTGAGCAAGTTCTTCTCCGTTTCCTCCGACTTTATTGTTAAGGTATGTATATGAACTCGATCTAGTTCAACGAACCGAACTTGATAAATTTGTTTCCTCCTACACTCGAGAATCTTCATTTTGCATAGTAGCATACAAAAGAATGTAGTGAGGACAATTATATTGTAGCTAGGCAAATGAGACGAGATTAGCTATAGAGAGACTTAATTAATTACAGAAATAAAATAATCACTTACCGACAATAGCAGCAGACGATAGATTTGTCGAGGACCCTTGGTTGAACAACTGAAATAGTTCGTCAAAATAATATGGATCGTTTGTTCTCCCATGAAGTAATGCTCCTAACTTTAACAGACAGTATTTCATCCCTTTTTGCTGAGGCCTCCATGTACCATTTATGTAATGCTCGCATTTTTGTAGGTAGGCTATCCCAGTCCTCCTTTGAGACCAGCTCCTTCCCAAAGCGAAATTTCCTTGCCTCGGGAGCCGCTTCGAGCTCTACCAAACCTACCATTTCCTCTAGGGTCAGATCAGGAATTTCATACCCTTCTAGTATTACAATCTCGGATGCAACCTTCAGCGGAGCGATCGATTGTTTGTTCTGTTGTCCAAGCTGAGGAACGACGCGTCTCTGCGGCTTTCTTTCTCCAGCCCCTCAGTATATGCCTTGTCAATAGCACGATCATAGTTCGATGGTGCATTTACCATAAATTGTGGTGGTTGCGTAAGCATTCTCCTAAAGTGCTCCCTTAATTTCGGATCAGTTGGTACCTTTGGCCGGGGTGGGTCTGGATGAAAATGGAACTTCACAGAGGCTGCCACGCTCACCTCGATTTCCTCCGGGGTAGGTAACTTGGGAGGACCCTTGGGGACTGATACGTCTCAAACGTATCTATAATTTCTTATGTTCCATGCTTATATTATGCCACTTGCTACATGTCTTATATACACTTTTATATCATTTTATGCATTTTCTGGGACTAACCTATTAACAAGATGCCACAGTGCCAGTTGCCTGTTTTCTACTGTTTTTGGTTTCGGAAAAGTTGTTAAGGAAATATTCTCGGAATTGGACAAACGAAACGTCAAAAGTCTTATTTTCCCCGGGAGGTTCTAGAACACCGAAGACCACACGGAGGGGACCCCCGAGGGGCCCACAACACCAGGTGGCGCGGCACCCCTCTCTGCCGCGCGAGCAGGGGGTGTGGGGCCCTCGAGGCCCCGCCGCCTTCGCCCTTTCGCCTACTTATACCCCCCAGAATATCAAGACCTGGGACGCGAACCTTTTTCCCCCACGGAGTCCAGAGCCGCCGCCGTCGTCAACCCTAGATCGGGACGGTTCAGAAGCTCTTCCCGGCACCCTGCCGGAGAGGGGAATCATCACCGGAGGGCTCTACATCACCATGCCCGCCTCCGGACTGATGCGTGAGTAGTTCATCCTTGGACTATGGGTCCATAGCAGTAGCTAGATGGTTGTCTTCTCCTCTTGTGCTACCATGTTTAGATCTTGTGAGCTGCCTATCATGATCAAGATCATCTTTATGTAATGCTACATGTTGTGTTTGCTGGGATCCGATGAATATTGAGTACTATGTTATTGCTTCATAATATATCTTGTGAGTGCGTTGTTTATGATCTTGCATGCTCTCCGTTGCTAGTAGATGCTCTGGCTTAAGGGGATCGCAGGCAGAAAACAATAAATTTTCTAACAACGATAACCTTAAACTAGCCAGGATCTATACTATGCAGATATAGTAATACGGAGGAGATCGATATACATACCCTTGTAGACCGAAACGCGGGGATTACGCTCCCGCACAAGCGTTGTCGGTGAAGCCGACGAAGACGACCTCGAGGTCGTGTAGAGGAAGAAGACCTCCGAGCACCACTAGCGTGGCACCTCGCAGGGATCCACACACGTACGGTGAAGACGACGACCTCCGGGCTCCGATCCAGGGACGAGCAGCGGAAGACTTGGACCGGAAGACCAGCAGCACGGCGGTGTGCGTATGGTGGAGAGAACTTCACCTTGGCGCAACTCCAATGGAGGAATCACGTTTCAAGGAGAAGAAGAGAGAGAGAGAGATTGGTTGTTCTTTTAAAAGCCAAAGGGGGCATCTCTATATATAGGTGGAGGGGGGCTGCCAGCCTTGCTGGCTGGGTGGTGTGGGACTATTCCCACACCAACCCGCCCCCAAGGGGTGCTCCGGCCCTAGGTGGCCCCCATTTGGCCCACCTAGGGCAGCCCCTTTCCTCATGCGCACCTAGCGGGGAAATTCCCCCCCTATGGGCCTTCTCTCCCATGGGAAGGCCCATTTAAGGTGGGCTGCCTTTTAAATTCCGAAAATCATTAAATAAAAATGTATTTAACTATTAATTACACTAATTAATATTAAACACACATTATCTAATTTATTCCGGCTCCGAAAACTATTTCGTCGCTCTCCGATCTTCATCGTATCTTTCCCGGGACGCTCCCGGTGCTCTCTTCTAATTTCTCTTCCGGTAAACTTGTCGACTCCCCTTAAGTGTGTTACCCTAGCGGTTCGAGATCTCGCCAGACATGATCAAGACACGCTCTCCGATCAATGACTAATTCGTGGACCTTGGATACCCAGAATTAATCCCAGTGAGATAACGAATAACTTTGTCGTTCGAACCTAGACGTCGAGTCTTAAACCTTTTGCCATGGCGATACTTAGCGTGTCCGAGACTCGTTCATAGATATCGCGATACCTAGCTTGATCTCGTTACCGACAACACTATCTTCTACTCGTCCATGATATTGTGTCCTGGTGACCTAGTCACATACTTGCAAGCTTATTTGACATAATCTCACCGAGTGGGCCCTAGAGTATCTATCCTGCTATGCGGACTGGCAAATCCCGCTCTTGATCCCTCGTCTCAACATATTCCCTTCCGATACCCGAGAGGGACACCTTTATTGTCATACTATTAAGACATGACGTTTGATGCAATCAAAGTATCCTTCAGGAATAGCAATAAGAGTTGATCTCACGGTCAAAGGCGTAATGACTACGTACTACAAATATTGGGCATGTCCATCACATCGTTCTACCAACGATATGACTCCATTGTCAACTGACACCATGTCACATGATCGGGAAACCTCGATCATCGATTGCACAATGAACTAGTCACGTAGAGGCTACTAGGGACCTGGTTGCCTTACGTATTACACGTGTATTAATGTTTCCGCTTAATACAGTTATAGCATGACACAAAAACGTATTATGAACAGATGAGATATGATAAATAAAACACTTTATTAATTGCCTCTAGGGCAAATCTCCTTCACTGGCCAAGTAGATGCTTATGACTCCAAGAGGGGGTATTTATGCTCGATAGTAGGTTCATGTCTCTATTTAATCTGGGTGGTGACAGCTAGCTCTAAGATTGTAGATGTACTGTTGCTACTAGGGATAAAACAGTAGTACTTTATCTAAGGGTATTTGTATTACTTACATTACACACATTGCCTATTGCAATTATCTGTTGCTTGCAACTTAATACTGAAAGGGGTGCGGACGCTAACTGGAAGGTGGATTATTAGTCATAGATGCTGTTGGAACGGTCTATGTATATTGTTGTAATGCCCAAATGAATATCACACTAGACATCATAACTATAGTATATGCATCATTATGTACTTCTTTATTCTGTCAATTGCCCAGCTGTAATTTGTTTACCCGCATGTATGCTATTATTATTTATGGAGAGACACCACTAGTGAACTGTGGACCCCGGTCCTTTTTCCTCAAACTGTTAAACAATCCTGTTACTTTCATTCTCTGCAAACAAACATCATCTTCCACACATACGTTTAATCCTTTGTTACAGCAAGCCAGTGAGATTGACAACCTCACTGTTAAGTTGGGGCAAAGTATCTTGGTTGTGTTGTGTGCAGGTTCCACGTTGGTTATCGTAAACGGCGCCACCAACAACCTCCGGGAGATCTCTAGTCTCCTACTGGATCGATAAACCTTGGTTTCACAACTGAGGGAAACTTGCTGCTACACGGCTTCATACCTTCCTCTTGGGGTTCCCAACACCACCTCACCGGTGCCATCAAGCAATTTTCTGGCGCCGTTGCCGGGGAGACTAGATTCTTCTACGAGGGGAGTCTCTCACATCCAATCTTTTTATTTTGTTATTGTCTTGCTTAGTTTATTTTTATTATTGTCTTGTTTGCTTAATATAAAAAATACAAAAAAATTAGTTACTTGCATTATTATTTTCATTTCGGTTTAGTCATTTTTATTTTAGTTTTTATTATTGTTTATTTCGGTTTCCTTTTAATTTGCTAAAATGAGTACTCCTGAGAATACTAAGTTGTGTGATTTCACTAGCACCAATAATAAAGATTTTATATGCACTCCTATTGCTCCACCTGCTTCTAAAGCAGAATTCTTTGAAATAAAACCTGCTTTGTTAAACCTTGTTATGAGAGAGCAATTTTCTGGTGTTAGTACTGATGATGCTGCTGCCCATCTAAATAATTTTGTTGAACTTTGTGAAATGCAAAAGCAAATAGATGTAGATGGTGATATTATAAAACTGAAATTATTTCCTTTCTCTTTGAGAGGAAGAGCTAAAGAATGGTTGCTTTCATTGCCTAGGAATAGTATTGATTCATGGACTAAATGCAAAGATGCTTTTATTGGAAAATACTATCCTCCTGCTAAGATTATTTCTCTAAGAATTAGCATTATGAATTTTATACAACTTGATAATGAACATGTTGCTCAAGCTTGGGAAAGAATAAAATCTTTGGTTAAAAATTGCCCAACCCATGGACTGACTACTTGGATGATCATCCAAACCTTTTATGCGGGACTGAATTTTTCTTCAAGAAACCTTCTTGATTCGGCTGCGGGAGGTACCTTTATGTCCATCACTTTGGGGGCTGCAACAAAACTCTTGGATGATATGATGGTGAATTATTCTGAGTGGCATACTGAAAGGACACCTCAAGGTAAGAAGGTAAATTCTGTTGAAGAAACCTCCTCCTTGAGTGAAAAGATTGATATTATTATGTCTATGCTTGTGAATGGTAAATCTCATGTTGATCCAAATAATGTTCCCTTAGCTTCTTTAGTTGCACAAGAAGAGCATGTTGATGTGAACTTCATTAAAAATAACAATTTCAACAACAATGCCTATAGGAACAATTATGGTAATAATAACTATAAGCCCTATCCTTCTAATAATAGTGGTGGTTATGCTAATTCTTATGGTAATTCTTATAACAATAATAGGAATACCTCTACTGAACTTGAAACCATGCTAAAAGATTTTATCACTACACAAACTGCTTTTAATAAAACTGTTGAGGAAAAGCTTGGTAAAATTGATATTCTTGCCTCTAAAGTTGATAGTCTTGCCCTTGATGTTGATCTTTTAAAATCTAAAGTCATGCCTAATGATACTAAAGAGAGTAAGGCCTTTGCTAAAATTAATGCCATACAAGTTAGAATTGATGAAAATGTTAGGATGATGGCTCAATTGCATGCTAGGTGGGAAAGAGAGAAATAACTAGCTAAGGAAGATAATATTGTTAAAGTTTTTACTATTACCACTACTAAAAATAATGTTACTTCACATGCTAGTAAGTCTCCTACTATTAATGGTAACATAGTTGGTGTTGGAAATATTTCATCTACTTCTTCCAAAAAGTTAAAATTGCCTAAAATTGCTGAAACTGTTATTGATAAAAGTGCTAAAATTTTTAAGAACATGGGAGAAGGTGGTTCGGTTTGATTTGATGATAATAATTTTGATTTTGATAATTGTAATATTACTGAAGTTATTAAGTTCTTGCAAAAGTTAGCCACATGTCCTAATGCTAGTGCCATGAACTTGGCATTTACAACTCATATTACAAATGCTCTCATTAAGGATAGGGAAGAGAAACTAAAACTTGAAACTTCTATCCCTAAGAAGTTAGAAGATGGTTGGGAGCCCATCATTAAAATAAAAGTGGATAAATTTGAACGCAATGCTTTATGTGACCTTGGTGCAAGTATCTCTGTTATGCCTAAAAAGCTCTATGATATGGTTGATTTGCCACCTTTGGAACATTGTTATTTGGATGTTTTTTTTGTTGATAATGCTATGAAGAAACCTGTGGGGAGAGTCAATGATGTTCTTATTATGGTTAACAATAACCTTGTCCCCGTTGATTTTATTGTCTTGGATATTGAATGCAACCCATCTTGTCCAATTGTGTTGGGAAGAACTTTTATTAGAACTGTGGGTGCTATTATTGATATGAAAGAAGGAAATATTAGATACCAATTCCCACTCAAGAAAGGTATGGAACACTTCTCTAGAAAAATAATGAAGCTACCTTTTGATTCTATCATTCATACAAATTATGATGTTGATGCTTCATCTCTTGGAAATACTTGAATATCACTTTCTGTGCCTAGCTGAAAGGCGTTAAAGAAAAGCGCTTATGGGAGACAATCCACTTTTTATTTCTGTTATTTTATTTTATTGAGTCAAGTAATATGTCTACCTCTGTAGCAATTCCTTTGTATCTTTACTTTATTGCATTGTTGTGTCAAGTTAACCCTCTAGTAGAAAGTTGATGCTAGATTTGGATTGCTGTGCTGAAACTGTTTTCTGCTGTCCACCGTTAAATTCATAACTCCTTACAGAAAATTTGACAAAATCTGATATTTTCTGTGCTTAATCCTCAGATATGTATTCAACTTTCATTAGTTTTGAGTTTTCTGATTTGAGCAAGTTAAGTGCCTCGAAAAAATTCGTCTTTAGGGACTGTTCTGTTTTTGACAGATTCTGCCATTTATTTTGCAATGCCTCTTTTACTATTTTGAATGGATCTTTTTGTTCCATAAAGTATCAGTGGCTGTAGCTAATGTCCAGTAGCATTGGTAGCAATTGTGTTCATGCAGAATATAAGAATTTTTTGTGCACTAACCCTCTAATGAAGTTTACTTTGAGTTTGGTGTGGAGGAAGTTTTCAAGGATCAAGAGAGAAGGATGATGTGATGTGATCAAGAAGATGAAAGAGCCAAAGCTTGGGGATGCCCAGGGCATCCCCTTCTTCATCAACAAACTATCATGTCCTCTCTAGTGAAACTATATTTTAATTCCGACAAATCTTATGTGCTTTACTTGAAACGTCTGTTTGTTTTTATTTTTGTTTTTGTTATTTTCATTCTCTGAATAAAATGGATCCTAGCATTCCTTTGTGGGAGAGAGACACGCTCCGCTTTTTCTTATGAATACTCGTATTCTTCACTTATATTTGTTGAGTATTCTTCTATGTTATTTCAATACTATTAGCTCTTGTTTTTCATGCATCTCTTGTTGGAGTTGTTAGTTTTTCATATGTTACACTCTCATATCTCATTGTTATATACTTGGAGAGTTTATCTTTAAATAAGTTGATTGGTGTTTGGTTGGAAACAGAAAATGCTAAACGTGGTAGATGGTATAATGAAAAGATACACATGCTCTTATGAATTGTTATCTTGTATGTTGTGGTGCTTGGCAATTGTTTTGAGCTCTCAAGTAGATCATGTTTAAGCTTTTACATCATGTAGTTAAAACCTATTAATGAAGAACTACCGTAAAGCTTGTTGAAATTTGGTTTGCATGTTTGGTATCTCTACGGTCTAGATATTTTCTAGTAAAGGTGTTTGAACAACAAGAAAGACAATGTAGAGTTTTATAATACTTGCAATATGTTTTTATATACGTCTTGTTGTCATAGTTTATACTTGCGTTTGCTTCAAATAACCTTGCTAGCCAAAGCCTTGTACTGAGAGGGAATGCTTCTCGTGCATCCAAAACCTTGAGCCAAAACCCATGCCATTTGTGTCTACCATACCTACCTACTACATGGTATTTCCTGCCATTCCAAGCAAATACTTCGTGTGCTACCTTTTATTATTCAAAACCTACTATCTCTTATTTGTGTCAATGTTTATTAGCTCATGAGGAAGTATGTGGTGTTACGGATATCAACCTTGTCATTTGCTTTTAGACAGACTTTCACAACCGGACTAGTGGCATATACATCCGCTTATCCATTAACTTTGCAAAAAGAGCTGGCAAATGGGGTGCCCGGTCCCAATTAATTACAACTTTAACCGCTTCAATCTCTTCACATTTTTGGCCTGATCTAATCAGTCAAGCAACAACAATAGTTTTTAACTATATGTGTAAACAAAAGATATAAGAGGGATGATCTACCTTGCTGGTAGAAATAACGTCCTTCATGGGAGCCGCTCTTGAAAGTCTGGTTGACAAGGGGGGTAGAGTGCCCATTACCATTCGTTGTCAACAACAAACACCTCTCAAAACTTACTTTTATGCTCTCTATATGATTTCAAAAACTTATAAAATTAAAAAGCTTTAGCACATGTTTGTATCCCTGCTTCCCTCTGCGAAGGGCCTTTCTTTTACATTATGTTGAGTCAGTTTACCTACTTCTTCCTGTCTTAGAAGCAAACACTTGTGTCAACTGTGTCCAACAATTCTTATATGCTTACTTATTGCATTTGTCATATTCCTCTGTGTTGACAACTATCTATATGATATACATGTTACAAGTTGAAAGCCAATGCTTAAACTTATATCTTCCTTTGTGTTGCTTCAATGCTCTTTTGCTTAGAGACTATTGCTTTATGAGTTAACTTTCATGTGAATCATTTTGATGCTTGTTTGAAAGTACTATCCATGAAAAGTTTTTTCTTATATGATGTAGTTGTTTACTCCTTGTCTATTTTGTTAGCAAACTATAAACCATTGCTTTGAATCACTTCATTCATAACATGAGCCTTACATTATTATATGATCAAGATTGTGTGAAGCATGTCACTTCAGAAATTATTCTTGTTATCGTTTAACCTACTCGGGACGAGTAGAACTAAGCTTGGGGATGCTTGATATGTCTCAAACGTATCTATAATTTCTTATGTTCCATGCTTATATTACGCCACTTGCTACATGTCTTATATACACTTTTATATCATTTTATGCATTTTCTTTGACTAACCTATTAACAAGATGCCACAGTGCCAGTTGCCTGTTTTCTGCTGTTTTTGGTTTCATAAAAGTTGTTAAGTAAATATTCTCGGAATTGGACAAACGAAACGTCAAAAGTCTTATTTTCCCCGGGAGGTTACAGAACACCGAAGACCACACGGAGGGGACCCCCGAGGGGCCCACACCACCAGGTGGCGCGGCACCCCCCTCTGCCGCGCGAGCAGGGGGTGTGGGGCCCTCGAGGCCCCGCCGCCTTCGCCCTTTCGCCTACTTATACCCCCAGAATATCAAGACCTGGGACGCGAACCTTTTATCCCCACAGAGTCCAGAGCCGCCGCCGTCGTCAACCCTAGATCGGGAGGGTTCAGAAGCTCTTCCCGGCACCCTGCCGGAGAGGGGAATCATCACCGGAGGGCTCTACATCACCATGCCCGCCTCCGGACTGATGCGTGAGTAGTTCATCCTTGGACTACGGGTCCATAGCAGTAGCTAGATGGTTGTCTTCTCCTCTTGTGCTACCATGTTTAGATCTTGTGAGCTGCCTATCATGATCAAGATCATCTTTATGTAATGCTACATGTTGTGTTTGCTGGGATCCGATGAATATTGAGTACTATGTTATTGCTTCATAATATATCTTGTGAGTGCGTTGTTTATGATCTTGCATGCTCTCCGTTGCTAGTAGATGCTCTGGCCAAGTAGATGCTTGTGACTCCAAGAGGGGGTATTTATGCTCGATAGTAGGTTCATGTCTCTATTTAATCTGGGGTGGTGACAGCTAGCTCTAAGATTGTAGATGTACTGTTGCTACTAGGGATAAAACAGTAGTACTTTATCTAAGGGTATTTGTATTACTTACATTACACACATTGCCTAATGCAATTATCTGTTGCTTGCAACTTAATACTGAAAGGGGTGCGGACGCTAACCGAAAGGTGGATTATTAGTCATAGATGCGGTTGGAACGGTCTATGTATATTGTTGTAATGCCCAAATGAATATCACACTAGACATCATAACTATAGTATATGCATCATTATGCACTTCTTTATTCTGTCAATTGCCCAGCTGTAATTTGTTTACCCGCATGTATGCTATTATTATTTATGGAGAGACACCACTAGTGAACTGTGGACCCCGGTCCTTTTTCCTCAAACTGTTAAACAATCCTGTTACTTTCATTCTCTGCAAACAAGCATCATCTTCCACACATACATTTAATCCTTTGTTACAACAAGCCAGTGAGATTGACAACCTCACTGTTAAGTTGGGGCAAAGTATCTTGGTTGTGTTGTGTGCAGGTTCCACGTTGGTTATCGTAAACGGCGCCACCAACAACCTCCGGGAGATCTCTAGTCTCCTACTGGATCGATAAACCTTGGTTTCACAACTGAGGGAAACTTGCTGCTGCACCGCTTCATACTTTCCTCTTGGGGTTCCCAACACCACCTCACCGGTGCCATCAGGGACCTTTGGAAGCGGCGACAATTTCGCCTTAGTAGGCGGAGGCGGGCACTTAGTCACGTTACCCCACTTGGCCTGGCTTATCTTCCGCTTTACCCCCCTGTACTAATTGGGCGGAGGCGAATCTTGAGGCGGTGAAGATTGAGTCCGCTAACGCGGCGGCGAAGATCGAGGTGGAGTCATGTAGGTGTCGTCGTCGTCCCTGTCGAAGTTGGGTGGACTTGGAGGTGGTGGAGGTGAGGGAGACGGTGGCCGTTTGCGCCGAGCCTGGAAATATGATGTATTTCTTTTTCCATAAAACGATTCCATGCTTGACTTCTCCCAGGGTCGCCTCCTCTTCAGAGCCAGGGAAGTCCATCTCCAATGTCTCAAATCCAGGTAAAATTTCATCCACCCCAACATGAGCATACCCAGCCGGAACCTCGCGGCAATGCCAACGCACTGCAGGATCAGCTTTTAAAGCAAAGCCGACGGGCACCTTCATGGACATGTTCTTCATTGGCTGGTGCAGCTCACAATCAGTCTTCTCTTCGATATTATCCACGGGGTAGCGTTCCATCAGTGACGCATCAACCTGTGCATCCTCGAGATGCAACACCGTGGAAGCCACGCTGCTTTTCCGGTTAGATTGGCAGTCGGGTGCAGTATCTATGTACATCCGATCGCCCTCTTGACGGCCTGATAAGAGCTGCTCCTGCATCTTCGTATACATCGCAAAGAGCTGCTCATTCCTTTCCTCCACCTTCTTCAGCCGGTCTGCCGCCTGCTGCTCCTACCTCTTCTTTGCTCTCGCTCGGCTTCTATATGTGTTATAGTCCTCATCAAACCCCATCTTCCAAGGAACACCAGATCCATAGCCTCGTGTTCGTCCTTCGTGCTCAGGATTTCCGAGTGCCTTTGTCAGCTCGAGAATGAACGTTCCCGCCTCCACCTCGGCTATTGCTTTTTAAAGGTTATCGTGGGTAGTCAACACTGCTTTCTTCGTCGGATCACGAAGAACCAAATCCCCCGTTTCCTGATCCAACATCATACCATGCGCCATTAGGAAATTTCCTGCTCTATCGAACACTTTCTCCGTAGCTGGAGTTAACCCTTTCGCCTTAATTTCAGCCTTAAGTTTATCCCACTAAGGCTGAGCAGTCTTGTATCCACCTGCCCCCAAATTATGATGATATACCTTTAGCTTGGCATTATCCGCATTCTTTTTCGACCTGGCAGTAGCTTCTTCTGATTCCTTGTACGCCTTGAACTCATCCCATTGAGAACGTAACCTCTCTTCTGTTCCCTTGAAGTCCGAAGCAATTTTTCCGCCCTTGGCATATTTCGTCCACAATCTTTTCTTGTGGTTCTGGAATTGTGTTGCCATCTTCTTAAAAACCCACACCCTGACCTTGTTCACTAAGGCCGCCGTTTGCTCATCGGTGTCCATCTTCGGCAGGGAGAAATGTGCCATCAGCTTATCCCAAATAGTGTTTTTTGCTACGTCAGATACATAATATGGGCTCTCTGGGGCTTCTCTTGCTCCCTTATTCCATTCTCGACAGGTGATCGGGATGATGTCCCTAACAAGAACTCCTGCTTTAGATACAAATGCTCTCGCGCTCTTTTGGGGCTCCAAAGGTGCCCCAGTTGCACTGACTACGTCAATCTTGTAATGTGTATCGGCATCAAACTTTTTGGTCGGGCACCGTAGCTTTGAAGAAGTAGATTTGTTTGATTTGGAGGTCTAAAGAAGAAACATTCGTTAATATATGCTCAATGTGGAGGTCTAACTAGTGAGCAGAGGCTTAAATATTTACATCAGAGGACTTGGTTGAGGGCCCAGCACTAGCATCGACATCAGTACTTGTTTGCGGGTTGCCTCTGTTGTGTTCTTCTAACAACTCATCCAACAACCCATAACCATCTGCGTCCAGATACTGTGAGTCGTCATCTATAAAGTTCTCTACCTCTTCTCCTTCCGCTATTATGTTCACATTGCTTCTTCCTGATCATCTCTACCGTTGTGGTCCATAGCTTAACTATAAAGAATAAATATTAAAAGTAGTAGCAATAACAACAAAGAGCAAGATTAAAAGTAGTAGCAATAACATCAATTCATTACAAGTCATAATAATATATATCACTATATAATACATCTCGCTCATCAAAATGGACGTCGAACCGCCGGAAAACATGCTGCGGGTGGTGAAAACCCAGAGTGAAGGAACCCAAACATGATCATAACTAATGTGAGATCCCCGTAGATGTTGCCATGTGTTGGAGTACATGACGTCTGATGACTCCCAAGTGTAGGAGATCAATTGTAGTACCTTTCGAATAGAAAAGGTTGTCGAACCCACGAGGAGCTGAAGGTATTGGTCAGGAAGAATGACAAATATAACAATGAAAGATGCAAGTGTTTTTGGGATTTTTGGTTGTATGGTTGCAATAAGAGTAAAAATGCAGAAAGTAAATAGTAACAATTGAAAGCTCTCAATGAGAGAAAAGCCCAATCCTCTATGTGGCAAGAGGACAAGCTCAAGTGATGTGTGTATTATATTAGGAAAACGTTGCCGAGGGCGGCATGGATATAGCTAGTCCTAAAGATTTATTAAACAACACGTTGAATATCTTGTCAAGTTTTAATCTTCTTTTGGACGGAGCCACAATTTAAGTAAAGCTAAATAAATAAACTAAACCCTCTTATGATGGATCATGTGGCCAAGTAAATGACTGCACAAGAATTATTAAGACATAAAGTCCCACGATAGCATTACACTCTAAGATCCCCGATATTAATACCCCATAATAATAATTTCATGACTCGATCTCAGGTTTCTTGTCCTCCCAAGTCTTCCTCATTTCATTATACTACGGTGTTCTCCTATGAGCCCATATATGTGAAGTGTCATATATGAATAATTGCCAATTCATTTTATGTCCTCAGGAACATACGGGAACTACTCACAACGTGGAAACATGATCATATTCAGTGGCATAAGTGGTACAACACAATCTGAAAATATAACTTCACCTCTAAACAATGACAAGTACTCAATCACAAACAAGAATAGGAGCACAAAACAAGTATCTAGGGTATAGCAACTCTCAAACTACGAGGGGGATGGAGTGGATCACGGAGGTGATGATGGAGATGGTGCTGGTCTTGGTGATGGTGATGACGGAGAGGCCTCCTCCCACGCCAAGGAGGAGAGGTGATGACGGTGACGATGATTTCCCTCTTCTCTCGAGCTCCGGAGCAGCAGGATATGACCTCCTCGGAGGGAATCAGGAGTTTTCGCCGCCGCCGCCGCGGCCTCGGATGGTCTCTGGAAAATTAGTGCGCCCCCTTTTTGGGCGAGACGGAGGTCGTGATAAAAAAACCCGAGCGAGGAAGTGCCCGAGGCTCCAGATGGTGGGCCCCACGCGGCCAAAGCATCTAGCCCCTCTCTTTTGGGCCTCGTGGCTCTTCCTTCTTCGATCTTCTTCCCTCTGGTGTTCTCCTGATGAAAAACCAAATGTGCAATTTTCCATTTTCCATTTGGGTCCCTGTAGCTCCTGAAACAGTAAAAACAAGAAAAAGGAGGTTTTCTGCCTCTCATATATTAAATACCAAAAATGGGGACTTTGTAGGAAAGTCCCCTAAATTATCTTAAACATGTAGAAACACATTGATATAATAATGTCAATAACATTCTAATATGATAATATGAGTTGTATAAATGATGATATAAAATGCACGTATCAACTCCCCCAAGCTTAAACCTTTACTCGTCGTCGAGTAAGTAAGGACGTAGATCATTACATGCATCAATGGACTTATGGTTGATATATAAATACGGGCATCGTATCATCATCATGTTCAGTTGTAAAAGAAAGATAAATGGACTAAAACCCATACACATGAGGGCAATATAAGTAGAAGCTCTAGCAATCACCCCTTACTTTTGAACATAGATAACCATTGTATGTTGGACAATTGAACCATACTCTTATTCATACTCTTTTACCAATGCATTTGCTCTTATTTGCAAGCATTATACTCTTTTATAATTTGCTGAAATTTAAAGACAAGATAAACTCTCATGGAATAAATAGTTAGAAGAAGACAAATGAAAGGATAAATATGATATTGCTTATCGCCTTGCTTCTCTAGTAACTAGTACAAACTTAAGTCATGGATATTTAAATCAAGTTCTAATGCTCAACACAACCTTTGTCTCACACTTTCCATGGCTAACCGAATCCTCGGGTGCCCACCTTTTCATTCACTTTTCAAGAGCATAAGTATTGAAACATCCATGATCATTAATTTTCTCAAAAGATACTAGAGTCTAGCAAGAGTGTTTCATATTTCCTTTCATTAACCCTCCTAAATATTTATTCTACAAGACCACATCTTTACTTTAAACTATTATTCTTCATGTCATATTGACTTATTCTTTTACTTACTCTATTGAAGAGATAGTTCTACAAGTGTCCAACTCAAGTTAAATAAGTTCAAGGCAAGATGTGACTGAAACCTATAAAATATACCACGCTCATTTGCATGAGTGTTACCCATAAATCTTCAAAACAATATACCTATGAATGACACCATACTTTAATATTCATTGATAAACCATAGGGGATACATGATAATGCTCAATGAGTTCACACAAGCCTAAGAGAGATTGTTAACTAAACGATAAAAACAAAGCATGCCATGACTAGATAGATATGATAAACTAGTAAATATAAAGACTAGGTTGAACTCCCCCAAGCTTGACGTTTGGAGACTCTTATTTCTCTTCCTTCTTGACTTCATGATAGTTCTCTTCAATTTCTCCAATGATACTCCTCATAAGATTGTAAGCTTGGTCAAACTTGTTTGCAGCTTCTCCCAGTTTTCCCATGAGGTTCTTCTCCCTTGACTCCTTGCTAGGCTTCCACTCCGGGCTTGGCACTTTTATGTTCGGGATCTTGCGGTCCCATTCACCAGGATAGTTGTCTGTGGTAGCCTTCTGAAATTCCCTGACAATAAGAGTAAAAACCACGTTTCTGCTTGCGGGAGTGTGCATAGGAGCCTTCCCTCCAATTCTCATGCGAGCGGTCTGCCTCTTCTTTCCAAGAGACACGTTCAATCTCACGGCAGCAACAGGGATAGGAGCAGGTGGTGACGGTGGTGCAGACGTGAGGTGGACGAAGGGCTTGTATTCTCCATCTTCTTCTTCTTCTTTCTCCATCTCCTCCACGTCGGGCTTGCCGTCTTCATCATCCGAGTAGTGCTTTCTCTTCCTATTCCTCCTCCACATGGATGTGGGGCTATTCCCCTCAAGCTCATCATCATCATTGTCCATGGAGGAGCATTGGAAAGAGTCTCCCGAAGACATGGCCAAAACCCTGACAGTCAGAAACAAAGAAAACAAAGATCGCTCGAGAACGCTTGGTGCGAGATTAGATCAGCGAAAAAGGGTATATATTGAAGGTTTTTAGGGTAAGACAAAGCGTCGGAGTCCAAAACGAGACGGAACGGGACTCCAAGGGGCAAAAGGGAAGGGCCCATGCGGCCAAGGAATCTGGCCGCGTGGGGTAGTCCCTTTCCTCCCTCGGGGCTCCGTTCCTTCCAAGTTTCATTTCCCACGCGTTTATTTCCATAAAAAATGATCTCCGTAAAATCTTATGCAATTCCGAGAAACTTTCCAACACAAAACTTACCAATTATTGATTCTGGGTTTCTGAAACTGCAGAGTTTCTCTCTATTACCTCCTCCAGTGTCTTTAGGTCCATTTCTTCCACCATTCCGATGAAGCTTTGTCCTGCAATATAATGTTTAAGGCGTTTTCCATTGACTACATGAGGTTTACCTTGAAGGGGATCGCAGGCAGAAAAACAAAAAATTTCCTAACAGCGATAACCTAAAAACAGCCAGAATCTATACTATGCAGATATAGTAATACGCAGGGGGGTCTTCGCACATACCTCTTGAAGACCGAAAGCGGGGATTACGCTCCCGCACAAGCGTTGTCGATGAAGCCGACGAAGACTTCGATGCCGTGTAGAGGAAGCAGACCTCTAGCACCACAAGTGTGATGCCTCGCAGGGAGTCACACACGTACGGTGAAGCCGACGCACTCCGGGCTCCGATCCAGGGACGAAGCAGCGGAAGACTGGGACCGGGAGACCAGCAGCACGACGGTGTGCGTATGGTGGAGAAACAATTCCGAGGCGCAACTCCAAACTTGGGAATCACGTGATCCTCGGAGAGAGAGAGAGAGAAAACTGTGTGTCTTTTCAAAGGCCAGGGGTACCCTTCTATATAAAGGGGTCCAGGGGCTGCCCACCTTGCCAGGCTGGCGGTGTGGGACTATTCCCACACCCCAGCCGGCCAGCTTGGTGCGCCGGCCTAGGTGGGCCCCATGTGGCCCACCTAGGGCCGGCCGAACTGCCCCCTCCCTCATGGGGGGGACTTCCCCCCCCTCATGGGCCTCTTTGCCCAAAGAGGCCCATTAAGGGATTTTTGCCTTTAAAAATTCAGAAAAAATTAAAATAAAATATATTTAAGTATTAATTACACTAATTAATATTAAATACATATTACATAATTTGTTCTGGCTCCGAAAACTATTTCGTCGCTGCCCGATGTCCATCGGAACTTTCCCGGGACGTTCCCGGTCTCTCTTTTCCTATTTTTCTCTTCCGGTAAAATGTCGACTCCCCTTAAGCGTGCTACCCTAGCGGTTCGATTACCTCTCCAGACATGATCGAGACTCCTCTCCGATCAATGACTAATTCGTGGACCTTGGATACCCAGAATTAATCCCTGCGAGATAACGAATACTTTTCCTTATCGAACCTGGACGTCTAAGTCTTAAACCTTTTGCCATGCGATACTTAGCGTGTCCGAGACTCGTTCATAGATATCTCCATACCTAGCTTGATCTCGTTATCGACACCGCTAACTTCTACTCGTCCATGATCTTATGTCCTGGTGACCTAGTCACACGCTTGCAAGCTCGTTTGACATAATCTCACCGAGTGGGCCCTAGAGTATCTATCCTGCTATGGGATTGGCAAATCCCGCTCTTGACCCCCCGTCTCAACATACTCCTATCCGACACCCGAGAGGGACACCTTTATTGTCACACTATGTAAGATATGACGTTGGATGCAATCAAAGTGTCTTCCAGGAATAGCAATAAGAGTAGGTCTCACGGTCGAAGGCGTAATGACTACGTCCTATAAATATTGGGTATGTCCATCACATCGTTCTACCAACGATATGACTTCATTGTCAAATAGACGCTATGTCACATGATCGGGAAACCTCGACCATCGATTGCACAATGAACCAGCCAAACAGAGGTTGCTGGGGACCTGGTTGTTTTAGGTATCACACGTGTATTAATGTTTCCGCTTAATACAGTTATAGCATGACACAAAAACGTATTATGAACAAATGAGATATGATAAATAAAACACTTTATTAATTGCCTCTAGGGCATATCTCCTACATACCTTTCATATCACCGTTAAGACGAGTGGCTCGTGAACGGTACACCTCCTGTATCACTAATGGTCCCTGCCATTTTGAAGCAAACTTTCCTGCAGAAAACCTGAAACGAGAGTTGTATAATAGAACTTGATCACCTACTTTGAATTCTTTCTTCTTAATTTTCTTATCATGCCAAATTTTAACTTTCTCTTTAAATAACCTAGCACTTTCATAAGCTTCATTTCTCCATTCATCAAGCAAGTTTAAATTAAGGATCCTCTTCTCTCCAGCAGTTTTTAAATCAAAGTTAAATTGTTTAATAGCCCATCTAGCTTTATGTTCTAATTCAACAGGTAAATGACAAGCTTTTCCATAAACCTATCTATAAGGAGACATTCCCATAGGATTTTTATAAGCAGTTCTATAAGCCCATAATGCATCATTAATCTTAAATGGCCAATCAGACCTAGACCTATTAACTGTCTTCTCCAAGATGAGTTTAATTTCCCTATTACTTAATTCAACTTGTCCACTTGTTTGAGATGATAAGGAGATGCAACTCTATGATTAACATCATATTTTGCTAATGTTTTCCTAAGAATACCATGCATGAAATGAGAACCACCATCAGTAATTAAGAACCTAGGAACACCAAACCTGGGGAAAATGATGTCCTTTAGCATCTTCATTGTTGTGGCATGATCTGCACTTTTGGTTGGAATTGCTTCCACCCACTTTGTAACATAATACACTGCAACCAAAATGTGAGCATGCTTTGTCTTTGAGGCTGGGAAAGGTCCCATAATGATGTAGATGTTTGCCCGATCTTTCACCGCAAGACCACCGGATAACTATTCTTCCAATCACGGGAACGATCCGCGCAACCTGAAGAACGAGAGAACGAATCTCACGGCGAGCAACATGATGATGAACACCACGCCTCACGCCAAGCACGACAATCCTTGGCAGATCCAAGAACCTTCGCGCACGCACGATAACTCTTGACAATTCAAGCACACTCATGCCTTTATTTCAAAGATAACCGACGAACGTCCGAGACGCCGTCTACACGCCGGTCCCTTGGGACGGAGGCGACCTTGAACACAATGTTCTACATAACTTTTCAACTCCCCTAATATTGTGGCACCCCCTCTGGTTATAAAGGCCAAAGGGGTAGGAGCCGCTGAAACCTAACCTGGTTCGACTCAGACACCTAATCCTAATTGGACTCAAACTGATACAAACCGACCCATGGTTGGGTTCGGCCATGTTTGGCACGCAGGCCCTAATTAACAACACCTTAGACTTATATTACTATTACATATGTCCTAGCGTGTCAACGGACCAATATAATGCCGACGATGCCCGTATCATCCTCCCCTTCTTAGAAAGGCGTTGTCCTCAACGCCGGAAGGTCTTCTCCAGCGCTTGTGGCGTCAAATTTGCACATCGCCACGATCCTTGTTCATCTTCAAGTCTTCGCCGGCCTGCCACACCACATCCTCCCTCTCGGCTAGCTAGACCTGCTCTTGGCGCCAACCATGTTTGGCACCATCACCCGGACTGAGACACAAAACTTTCGGACTGCAACGCAAACGCACCACGCAAATCACCCCAAACACAACAGGACAATTCCTGCACACCCAGGGTCCAAATCAGCTGAATACGCCTGCGGAGGCAATCTGAAATTGTTGGGACAAACTTGGCACATCATCCAAAACAAACAGCACAAATTGCTGCACACCAAGGATCCAAATGATTCAAGTCTACCGCCGTTTGAATTAAAATCAGTGTCTTTTTTTTTCTCTTCACCGTACGCAAAAGTCCACCAAGCACATAGACTAGTCACCAATCCGATCTTTTCTTCTTTTTCCATCTTGACCGCAGGTCAAGTAAACTCACGTACCACATAGAATATTTTCCTTTCCTTTCGTGTCAACCAATCAAAATCCGAACCTGCCTTTCCTAGTCCCACGCGGATTCTTTTTTTACCTACTCGTGAAAACTCCAACAGAATCCGATGTGATAGACTTTCCTTCCTTTGCTTACCATCCGAAGACCCCAAACAGACTTGTTCCCGATAGGATCCCAAACTGATCCCGATCGGATCGTACACAACTGTACTCTGATCCGATCTCTGATTCCTTTCCTTTTTTTTTAATTTCCTCCCTTCACACCACGTGATGGCCCCTTCCTTTTCCTTTCGCCTGGACACCACACGGAACGACGAATCGTACGCGATCGGAAGTTTATGACAGCAGCCTGTACGCGGAAATAACTAACTCGACGAGATGCATCAACACGCCGACTCGTCGCCTTCCTCAAAACAAACCAGACGAATTTTCTCCTCCACGACGAGATGCAAATCCTTGCCAATTTGTCGCCTTTCCTCCAACCGATTCCAGCAAAAACAAATCTGCCAATCTGTAACAAACCTGCAGATCGATATTCAACTGGACGAATTCCCTCGCGGTGATCAACCTGGCTCTGATACCAAGATGATATAGATGTTTGCCCGATCTTTCACCGCAAGAACCACCGGATAACTATTCTTCCAATCACGGGAACGATCCGCGCAACCTGAAGAACGAGAGAACGAATCTCACGGCGAGCAACATGATTATGAACACCACGCCTCACGCCAAGCACGACAACCCTTGGCAGATCCAAGAACCTTCGCGCACGCACGATAACTCTTGACAATTCAAGAACACTCATGCCTTTATTTCAAAGATAACCGACGAACGTCCGAGACTCCGTCTACACGCCGGTCCCTTGGGACGGAGGCGACCTTGAACACAATGTTCTACATAACTTTTCAACTCCCCTAATATTGTGGCACCCCCTCTGGTTATAAAGGCCAAAGGGGTAGGAGCCGCTGAAACCTAACCTGGTTCGACTCAGACACCTAAACCTAATTGGACTCAAACAGATACAAACCGACCCATGGTTGGGTTCGGCCATGTTTGGCACGCAGGCCCTAATTAACAACACCTTAGACTTATATTACTATTACATATGTCCTAGCGTGTCAACGGACCAATATAATGCCGACGATGCCCATATCACATAAAGTCAAAACCCCACACATCAAAAGGCTCAAGTGGTAAAGAATAATTCATAGGCATTTCATTTCTCCTACCAATATTTCCTACTCTTTGACATTTATCACAAGTTTTAACATATTCAGCACAATCCTTAAATAGAGTAGGCCAATAAAAACCAGATTGCAATACCTTTCCTCCTGTGCGATCTCCTGCATGATGCCCTCCATAAGGACTATCATGACAGTCTTTTATAATAGCCTGTTGTTCATGCTCGGGTACACAACGTCTAATAATACCATCTACACTCTTCTTATAAAGGAAAGCATCATCCCAAAAATAATGTCTAAGATCATAAAAGAATTTCTTTCTTTGCAGAAGAGTAAACTGTGGTGGCAAAACATTGCCAACAATAAAATTTGCATAATTAGCAAACCATGGAGATGCAACTTTAGCCATAGAAACATTAATGTTTGCAAGTTGTTTATTAGCAAAACTATCATTAATAGGCAGGTATGTTTTCCATTCTAGAAAGGTGATCAGCTACTTGATTATCTTCCCCTTTCCTATCAACAATATGTAAATCGAATTCTTGCAACAAAAGTACCCATCTTATTAATCTAGGCTTACATCTTTCTTATTCATTAGATATTTAATAGCAGAACGATCAGAATGCACAATGACTTTTGAATCAATGATATAAGGTCTAAACTTATCACATGCAAATATCACTGCTAAAAATTCTTTCTGAGTTGTGACATAGTTTCTTTGGGCACCATCAAGTGTCTTACTAGCATAGTAAATAACATTAAGTTTCTTATCAACACTTTGGCCCAAAACAGCCCCAACTGCATAATCACTTGCATCACACATAATTTTAAAAGGCAAATTCCAATCAGGAGGTTGAATAATTGGTGCACTTATTAAAGCATTCTTCAAAATATTAAAGGATTCAATGCAATCATCATTAAAAGAGAAAGGAACATCCTTTTGCAAGAGATTGGTTAGAGGTTTTGATATTTTGGAGAAATCTTTAATAACCTACGATAAAAACCTGCATATGCCCAAAAAAACTTCTTATACCTTTAATATCCCTTGGGTATGGTAGCCTCTCAATAGCTTCTATCTTTGCTGGATCAACTTCTATTCCTCTTTCAGAAATACGATGTCCAAGAACAATACCTTCATTAACCATAAAGTGACACTTTCCCAATTAAGGACTAGGTTTTGATCTTCACATCGCTGCAAAACTTTGTTAAGGTTGAACAAGCAATTATCGAATGAAGTACCATACACGGAAAAATCATCCATAAAAACTTCCATTATCTTCTCAATATAATCAACAAATAGCAGGAGCATTACACAAACCGAATGACATTCTCCTATAAGCAAATGTACCATATGGGTAAGTAAAAGTGGTCTTTTCTTGATCATCTTTGTGAACAGGAATTTGTGAGAAACCTGAATAACCATCTAAATAACAAAAGTGAGAGTGTTTAGATAACCTTTCTAACATTTGATCAATAAATGTCAATGGATAATGATCTTTACGAGTTGCTTTATTTAAATTTTGAAAATCAATACACATCCTATAACCAACAACTGTGCGTTGAGCCACAAGTTCATCTTCATCATTTGGAACAACAGTCATTCCACCCTTTTTAGGAACACAATGAACAGGATTAACCCACTTACTATCAGCTATGTGATAAATAATCTCAGCTTCAATAAGTCTTATTACCTCTTTCCTTACCACTTCTTTCATTTTTGGGTGAAGACGGCATTGAAAATCAACAACAGGCTTTGCATCTTCCCCCAATTTTTTTTTTTGCATACATAGAGCTGGGCTTATACCTTTTAGATCATCAAGAGAATATCCAATAGCTGCTCGGTGAGCTTTCACCACATCAATTAATTTCTCTTCCTCTTCAGCTGAAAGGTTAGCACTAATAATAACAGGATATATGCTCTTCTCATCCAAATATGCATATTTAAGATTTTCAGGCAAAGTTTTTAACTCAAAACTCGGATCCCCTTTAGGTGGTGGTAACACTCCTAAATTATCAGGTGGAATATGCAATTGTAATTGTGGTGGTTGTTTCCATAATATTTGTTCTAAAACATCCTTTTCTTCATTCATTAAATGGTTCATCTTGATTAAGCATATAACGTTCTACCACATCCGTTGAAGCTGCAGCTATATGAGCAAGAGTTTCAATTACATCTTTAGCAAATGGCTCTTTGTTTAAATGTTTATCAGTAAATTTAGAGAAGTTGAACTCAAGTTTTTCTCCAGCACATCTTTAGTAGGTAGGTATGGTGGACACAAATGGCATGGGTTTTGGCTCAAGGTTTTGGATGCACAAGAAGCATTCCCTCTCAGTACAAAGTTTTAGGCTAGCAAGGTTGTTTGAAGCAAACACAAGATGACAACTGGCACAACAAGACTTACATAAAAACATATTGCAAGCATTATAGGACTCTATATTATCTTCCTTGTTGTTCAAACACTTTTACTAGAAAATATCTAGACCTTAGAGATACCAAACATGCAAACCAAATTTCAACAAGCTCTACGGTAGTTCTTCACTAATAGGTTTTTAACTACATGATGCAAGAGCTTAAACATGCTCTACTTGAGAGTTCAAAACAATTGCCAAGCACCACAACATACAAGACAATGATCTATAAGAATATGTATGTCTTTTCATTATACCATCTACCACGTGTAGCATTTTCTGTTTCAAACCAAACACCAATCAACTTATTTAAACATAAACTCTCAAAGTAATTAACAATGAAACAAGAGAGTATTTCATAACTGCTGCGGCTTTTAGCTTTCGCCATAAACATAAAACAATAAGTGCTGAGGCTTTCAGCTTTCAGCTTTCGCCATAAACATAAAAGATAAGTGCCGAGGCTTTCAGCTTTCGCATAAACATAAAATAATACAAGGGTCCAATTTATTCAGAAATGAAAATAACAAAGCATAAATAAAAGCAAACAGACGCTCCAAGTAAAGCACATAAGATGTGAAAGAATTAAAATATAGTTTCACTAGATATGACCTGATAGTTTGTTGATGAAGAAGGGGATGCCCTGGGCATCCCCAAGCTTAGACGCTTGAGTCTTCTTGAAATATGCTTGGGTGACCCACGGAGGCATCCCCAAGCTTAGGCTTTTTCATCTTCTTGATCACTTCATATCATCCTCTCTCTTGATCCTTGAAAATTCCTTCACACCAAACTGAAAGTAATCTTCATTAAAGGGTTAGTGCATAATCAAAAATTCTCATATTCTGCATGGACACAATCATCACAAATGCTACTGGACAATAGCTACGGCCACTAGTATTTTGTGGAACAAAAAGATCCATTCAAAAACAGTAAAATAGGCAATTAAAAAATAAATGCCAGAATCTGTCAAAAACAGAACAGTCCGTAAAGAAGAATTTTTTCGAGGCACTTAACTTGCTCAGATTAAAAAACTTAAAACTAATGAAAGTTGCGTACATATTTGAGGATCACGCACAAACAATATCAGTTCATTTCTACTTTTCTGTGAATTCTTACGAATTAAACGGTGGACAGCAGAAAACTGTTCCTGTGCAGAAATCCAAATTTAGCATCAACTTCCTACTAGAGGTTTTACTAGACACAACAATGTGATAAAATAACGATACAAAGGAGTTGGTATAGAGGTAAGCATGCTCCTTGACTCAAATAAAGGAAAAATAACAAAAATAAAAAGGTGGGTTGTCTCCAATAAGCTCATTTCACGCCTTTCAGCTAGGCACAGAAAGTAAAACTCAAGTGTTTACAAGAGAAGAAGCATCAACAGAATAGTTAGTGCTAATAATAGAATCAAAATGTAACTTCATTCTTTTTCTAGGGAAGTGGTCCATACCTTTCTTGAGTGGGAATTTGTATCTAATATTTCCTTCTTTCATATCAATAATAGCACCCACAGTTCTAAGAAAAGGTCTTCCCAAAACAATAGGACAAGTGGCATTGCATTCAATATCCAAAACAATAAAATCAACGGGGACAACGTTATTATTAACCATAATAAGAACATCATCAACTATCCCCAAAGGTTTCTTCATAGCATTATCAAAAAGAAAAACATCCAAATAGCAATGTTCCAAAGGTGGAAAATCAAACATATCATAAAGTTTCTTAGACATAACAGAGATACTTGCACCAAGGTCACATAAAGTATTGCAATCAAATTCATTCACCTTTATTTTAATTTCTCCTCCCTAGCTTTAATGAGAGCATTTGTAATATATGTTGTGAAGGCCTTTTTTATAGTACTAGCATTAGGACTTGTAGCTAACTTTTGCAAGAACTTAATAACTTCAGAGATATTACAGTCATCACAATCAAAGTTATTATCATCAAAAGAAATAGAACCATTATCTCCTATGTTCTTAAAATTTTCAGCACTTTTATCAATAACAGTTTCAACAGTTTTAGGCAATTTTAAACGTTTAGATGAAGTAGAGTAAACATTGCCAACACCAATTATGTTACCATTAATAGTAGGAGGTTTACTAGCATGTGAGGTAGCATTATTTTCAGTAGTAGTAATAGTGCAAACTCTAGCTATATTATCCTTTTTAGCTAGTTCATCTTCTCTTTCCCATCTAGCATGCAACTCAGCCAACATCGTAACGTTATCATCAATTCTTACTTGAATGACAGTAGCAGTAGCAAAGCGATTATCATCAATAGTTTCAGGTTTAGCAGCCATTTTATTAATCAAAGAAGATTGTGTTTTAGACATAGATGAAATACAGGTTTCAGCATTTGAAATTTTACCTTGCAAACCAGAAATTTCCCTATTTAACTTCTCCATTTGATAACTAATATTTTTCAACATAGCAGATTGTTCCTCCATAGTTTTAGTGAATACTTTATTTTGCTCATATTGAGTTTGCATAAAGTTTTTAGTGGCTCTTTCAACTTCCAAAATCCTTTCCTCGCTAGGCATTCTACCATAAGAATTAACATAACCATTACCATTATTAGAAGGATAAGGCTTGTAGTTGTCATTACCATAATTGTTCCTATAAGCATTGTTGTTCAAATTATTATTTTTAATGAAGTTCACATCAACATGCTCTTCTTGTGCAACTAACTAAGCTAAGAGAACATTATTTGGATCAATATGAGATTTACCATTCACAAGCATAGACATAATAACATCAATCTTATCACTCAAAGAAGAGGTTTCTTTAACAGAATTTACCTTCTTACCTTGAGGACTCCTTTCAGTATGCCATTCAGAATAATTAATCATCATATCATCTAGAAGTTTTGTTGCAGCCCCCAAGGTGATGGACATAAAAGTACCTCATGTAGCCGAATCCAGCAAGTTTCTTGAAGAAAAGTTCAGTCCTGCATAAAAGGTTTGGATGATCATCCAAGCAGTCAGTCCATGGGTAGGGCAATTCTTTACCAAAGATTTCATTCTTTCCCGTGCTTGAGCAACATGTTCATTATCAAATTGTTTAAAGTTCATAATGCTACTTCTTAAAGAAATAATCTTAGCAGGAGGATAATATTTTCCAATGAAAGCATCTTTGCATTTAGTCCATGAATCAATGCTATTCCTAGGCAATGACAGCAACCATTCTTTAGCTCTTCCTCTTAAAGAGAAAGGAAAAAAATTTAGTTTAATAATATCCCCATCTATATCCTTATATTTTTGCATTTCACAAAGTTCAACAAAATTATTAAGATGGGCGGCAGCAGCATCAGTACTAACACCAGAAAATTGCACTTTCATAAGAAGATTTAGCAAAGCAGGTGTAATTTCATAGAAGTCTACTTTAGAAGCAGGTGGAGCAATAGGAGTGCATATGAAATCATTATTATTTGTGCTAGTAAAGTCACACAACTTAGTATTCTCAACAGTATTCATTTTAGCAGAATTAAAGTAAAAACCGAAATATAAAAATGCAAGTAACTAATTTTTTTTGTGTTTTTAATAATAATAAGGAAACAAGACAATAATAAAAATAAACTAAGCAAGACAAAAACAAAATAAAAAGATTGGAAGTGAGAGACTCCCCTTGCAGAAGTGCTTGATCTCCCCGGCAACGGCGCCAGAAAATTCTTGATGCTCTCTGCAGCGTTGGGAAACCCCAAGAGGAAGGTGTGAAGTTTGTAGCAGCAAGTTTTCCCTCAGTTATAAAACCAAGGTTATCGAACCAGTAGGAGATGAAGATTCTTCTGAATGTGACAACGGCGCCAGAAAATTCTTGGCGTGTAGTTGACGAGGGAGTGTCAAGGTCTTCTGAACAGAGACGCTTCTTCTCCCCGGCAACGGCGCCAGAAAGTCTTGGTGGTGTGTAGTTGACGTGGAACCTGCACACAACACAACCAAGATACTTTGCCCCAACTTAACAGTGAGGTTGTCAATCTCACTGGCTTGCTGTAATAAAGGATTAGACGTATAGTGTGGGAGATGATGCAGAAAATGAAAGGAAACAGTGTTTGCAGTAGGTTGTATTATCAATGTAAAAGAATGGACTGGGGTCCACAGTTCACTAGTGGTGTCTCTCCATAAATAAATAATAGCATACATGTGGGTAAACAAATTACATCTGGGCAATTGACAAAATAAAGAACTGCATAATGATGCATATACTTGTCATGGTGTTTAGTATGAGATTCATTTGGGCATTACAACAATATTCATATACCGTTCCAACCGCATCTATGACTAATAATCAACCTTCCGGTTAGCGTCCGCACCCCATTCAGTATTAAGTTGCAAGCAACAGATTATTGCATTAAGTAACGTGTGTAATGTAAGTAACACAACTATCCTTAGACTAATACATCCACAACCTTAGAGGTTGCTGTCACTCCCCCAGATTAAATGGAGACTGAACTCACTATCGAGCATAAATACCCCCTCTTGGAGTCATAAGCATCTACTTGGCCAGAGCATCTACTAGTAACGGAGAGCATGCAAGGTCATAAATAACACACACATAATATATTATGAACCAAATGACATAGTACTTAATATTCATCGGATCCCAGCAAACACAACATGTAGCATTACAATAAGATGATCTTGATCATGATAGGCAGCTCATAAGATCTAAACATGATAGCACAAGTGGAGAAGACAACCATCTAGCTACTGCTATGGACCCGTAGTCTAAGGATGAACTACTCACGCATCAGTCCGGAGGCGCGCATGGTTATGTAGAGCCCTCCGGTGATGATTCCCCTCTCCGGCAGGGTGCCGGGAGGAGCTTCTGAACCCTCCCAAACTAGGGTCGATGGTGGCGGCGGCTCTGGAACTTTTCGTGGAAAATTGCTGGGGTTAGGGTTTTTCCGTCGGGGGGATTAAATAGGCGAAATGGCAACGTCGGTGGGCGCCCGAGGGGCCCACACCACGTGGCGGCGTGGCCAAGGAAGGAGCCGCGCAACCACCAGGTGTGGCTACCTCGTGGCCCCTCTCCGTCTCCTCTTCGGTGTTCTGGATCCTTCCGGAAAAAATAGGAGTTTTGGCTTTTGTTTCGTCCAATTCCGAGAATATTTTCTGAACAACTTTTCTGAAACAAAAAAAAAACAAAAAAACAGGAACTGGTACTATGGCATCTTGTTTGTAGGTTAGTCACAGAAAATGCATAAAAATGATACAAAGTGTATATAAAATATGTAGCAATTGGTATAATATATGCATGGAACGAAAGACATTATAGATACGTTTGAGACGTATCATATATGCAATGTGAGCTCAAATTTTAGCTATTTAGTTTGCATATGTGTGTAGATGTGGTCAACTTAGCTCAACATATATAGCTCAACTTTAGCTCAACTTAGCTATTTATGTATATAATAATATGTCGCATATCCGAGCCGCATCCATATACGGTGGTCGACAACAGCGAGCTCCTCTATGGCGCCGTGAACAACTCCTCCTTGTCGGATGAGGTATTAATTAGCACATCTAGATGCCATGTCATTTCTCTAATTAAAATTGAATATGCAGTACCCTCTTAATCTTTATGGCAGGTTGATGTTTATCCTAATGTTTACTGAGTGGCTTTTTAAACAGAGATTTTATTGACGTAAATTATCTTTTAAATAACACACCTATATGAGTCTAATGGTTAAACTTAGCTGTCCATGAGAGTGTGGTGCTCTCCTCATTAAAAGGTTTTGTAGTATGACGTATAAGGCCCACCCACTGAGAAACCCTACGGAAGCCTTGTATCAAGCCATATTCGCAAAAAAAAAACAAATTCAAGGTCAAGGTAGTTCAAAAAAAAATTGAATATAAAGGTAGTTCAAATTTTAAACTAGTCTAGCAAAGATTTGTAGGTGAAATTTCAATTTAATAGTCTCCACCAAATACCAGTACATAAACAATATCATGTAACAATTTCTGCTAGTGTCAATTAGTTTAGATATGTTGTCTTCATTCTCTTCACTAGTTAGCATGACTAGTTTAATTTCTACTTTTATGGTCATGATTTACCTATTGTTTCTGTGGATTAAACATTATAGAAAACTAGGAAACATGCCCGTGCGTTGCAACGGGAGATAAAAATCTATATCATTTTAACTAATTGATTAATACGCTTCAAAGTGAAGAAAAAGGTTTAACGCATTGTGCCTAAAATAATTGAATGCCATATATATTTTTAAATAAGAATTAATAAGAGTTCTTGGGTACAAATATTCTATAAAATTTTAATACATAGCAACGCAAACAGAACGAAGTACTCACCAATCTTATTTGTGTCAGTAGAAGGCTAGCTTATGCAGTACAGTTTCTTTTCCCTTAATTCACACAGCTGGAAGTGATGTTCATTCCTCCCATATGCAGTTTTCAGACCTGTTCAGGCCTCGAGAGGGCACATGCATGGTAATGAACTACGCCATCAAGTAGTAGGTAATGAGCTATGTACCAGATCAGATTGAAGTTTCATGTACATGCAATCGACATGCCAGTATACCACACATCTTCGCGAGGGAGAACAATAGAAAACTTCAGCAACATGTACAACCGTGTCGCAGTGGATGACCAGATCTACGTGCGCCAGGGACAGCGCTGAATGCTCCGATGCTCATGGTTGCGCTGGGATGAGCCGCGACGCGATGCTCGTGGCGATGGAGATGGACGAAAGAGTCGAAGCTTGGCGCCCCCGCCGTGCGTGGTTGACAGGGACATCATAGTGTGGTCGGATGCTTGTCGCGGCCGCGGGTTTAACAGCCCCCAAACCACAGATAGCTCGGCAGCGCGAAGCCTCCAATCAGACTGAAAATCCAGTCATGCGCGCTAGAACCGCTTGGCCTTGAAATTCGATGTGGCACGCTCCCGAGTCCCGACCCTTCCAGTTCTAGGGCGTGGTGCAGCGCCCTACGGCGATGCGTCCGCCCAAGGCCAACTTGTCCGTCAGCTTGCCAAGTCGCTGATTGATGACTTTCTGGGAGCTGGGCATCCAGTCAGGTTCGCACCTTCATCCGGTGGAGCGCGCCACCCGCCGTAACTGCTCGAGCTCGGCAGTCGGCAGTCGCTCAGCGGCCGTCGGCTGTCGCGCCTTCTTCTCCCGCCGCAGCGCAAACTTGAGGTCCCCGACCCTCGCCGCGGACCACGGAACCGCCGTTGAAGGGGATGATAGTGTTGAGCCTGGGTCTCGTGTTTGGAGGGTCGGAAATCTCCATGGAGCACGGACTCGGCGGACGATTCGATGAGGCCGACGGTAGCCAAGCTGCCAGAGTTCGGATGGCGATGCTTGCATCAATGACGGAGCAGCAAAAAAAACCACAATTAGGACGACAGACGCGGCGAGGATCGTCCAGGTTATCGACGCCTTGGAGCACAAAGTTGATTCTCTCGCCGGCCAACGGCGTCGCGGCGAAGAACTCTTGGCTTCCCTTTTATTGGACGAATCTTGCTTTTATTTGGACACGGAGCCGGTTTACGGTTGTGGCTCTTTTACGTATCCTCGCGTGATTAAACGATGGACGACCGATCTCCTCGCGTGGTAGAAGGATCCGATCAGAATACGAAAGCTAGCACAAATCCACATCTTTTCTTTTCTGACGTACCAAACGACGGATGAAAAAGGTACCAAAAATTGGAGGGAAGAAACCTTCCTTCCTTTATTATTATATTAGGTAGGTACTAGTAGAAATGCCCATGCGTTGCCACGGGAGAGAAAGAATATTGTCAAACACATAAACATTCCCTCCAACATTGACAAGACCTAGGACTTCATCGACAAATTCCCATCAAATTGATCGTTGTCGACGTGGGGTTAGTGCAGGGGATGGTCTATCATAATTGCTATTAGTTCTAACAACTATCATAACTGCTATTTTAAATCGACTTAGTTACGGTAGAAAAAATGAGGACTTCAATTGAAATTACTCTACTAAATAGGAAATGTCACGACGATAAAAATGACAACGTCCATGCTCTGTCAAGTGCGACGGTGCGACGAGCAATGGTAGGTGGATTTGATCGTCAACGAAGACATGACGTTGCGTCACACAACACATGTACCCGTGCTAAGCAATGCCTAGCAAAGCGTCCGTGCATTGGAACATATGCATATTAAATCGACTTGTCTTTACGAAAGGAATGTTTTTTACAGTAACGATAATAAATCGACATGTGTTCCCGAAATAGCAAAGTTCACTTATGATAGCAAATGTGTCCTATGTTTAAATACAAATTGATTTCCTTTGATTTTTTTATGTAACAGGGCATTTTACTACTGGAAACGAGTTTTTCTTTCATTTCCTTCCATCTGCAAATAATCAACACAAACATACAATAATAAGGAGTAAATAATCAACACAAATACACAACCGTCACTGCCAAATATATTAGCAGCAATTCTCTTTATGTCTCTCATTTTCTCTAGTCACTGTCAGTACATGCAAATCAGAGAGTAGGTGCAAGCAATAAGTAGTTGTCTCTCTGTCTAGCAGCTTTGCTGGCAAATCGCAGAATTTCTTTTCTCTGTTGTACTCCATCTTTTTTTCCTTCTCTACCAACGGAGCAACCCACAATGCCAACGTACAGGATGATCATGTGTACATATAGTGTAATAGTTGTCTGAGAACTAATATGTGTTTCTTCGACAAAAGATGCTATGGATATCGGTGAGCAGCAAATACTCCCTCCATTCTAAATTAATTGACTTCTATTTGTCCACATATGTGTATGTCATGTGGGTAAATAGAAATCAATTAATTTGGAATGGAGGGAGTAGTTGTCTAAACACCAAACACAATATATATATGAGTGCATGTCAGTTTGGTCAGATTAAATCAAACAAATAAAAAGGAAGATTATCAATCTGAACAACCAACCACTGTTATGGGAAAATAATACCAAATGCAAGTGAAACCAACTCACTGGACAATAAAAATCCATCTGCGTCACTCAGAAAAACCAAGGCGAAATTGAACTCAGTAAGTTGCAGGACGTGGCGTTCTGCATCGATGGCGATTACAAGTCCACTCTCAACTAAAGGTCTTACCAGGTACAATGATAGTGTCAGATTCAGGGATAGTATTAGGGATTCCATTGCCATATCCTTCAGCTCAGATACGCTAGACTCATGGTACCAACTTGTAGCATCCAGCTTTTGAACCCAATTTTTGTAATCTTTCATTCTTCTTGGCCTGGGCAATCCAACACCATCGATGTAGCTTGATGACACAAGACAAAATGCATAGAACGGCCGGTTTGGCCAATATGTTACATTGTGCTGGGCTTGCTTGATGACATGGACCAAAGACAGGTTGCTCTGTTGTACATCCAACGTCTCGTTGAACAGCTTGAGCAGCGGGAGCAAATGCTCGAACCCAGATTGTGCTCTGTTCCCTGAATTTGAACAGAAATTATTTCTCTCTGGACCTGCAAATATTAATAAGTGGCTAGAAATTTAAACAGAAACACATTATATATATTATATATTCACAATCTAGGCATCAAACTTCACTGAATGTTGAAAGACAAAAGTATTAGATACTTCGTGAAGAAATCGGAAGATTTAGCGTGTATTTGCAAGAAAACATCACACTACGTCTAAATTATTTCCATAAGAAACTCAAGCAGTGACTTGGTTGTTCCATGTTTGACTTGTTTTTATATGTAAAGAACGCAGCTAAAGGCGCTGTAGATAAAATTTCTTTCTCTCCCAACAGCTTATAAAGTCGTCTATGATATTGGTGAGCAATGGCATACAAAATTGATTTTTCTTTATACACGTCAGAGATTAGGGATAAATCCGATTTGTGGGGCTTCTATAATGAACTGAGCGAACTGGAAAATAGATGAGTAAATCTTAGATGGTTGTTGTTTATCTGCAAACCACAAAGAATGGAACAGAGAACAGCATATTTGGTTAATCAGACATCATCAGTTCAAAAGCAGTAAAAGTAAACCTTCTATGTGCAGCAAAAATGAAAAGTTCAGGTCGATCTATAGAAACCGATCAGTGCAAGGTTACTCACAGATCATCAGTTCAAATGCAGTAAAAGTAAAGCTTGTTCAAAAATTAACACTTCAGGTCAATCTGCAGAAACCGACTTGTGGACTGCTGATGTGGAGGCTGCTGATAAGCATGTTGCTGGTGAGGACGTGTCATGGGCAGTCTTCTCCAGTGCAGAACAGCTCGTCCACCGCCTTCCGATGAGGATGCAGCATCAGCACTGCAGCGCCGGTGACCCCAACGGTGGGGCTCCCCGTCACGAATTTAAGGCGCAGCGTGAACGTGCTTATCAGCGACGTCGTCACCTGCTGCCCCCACACCTCCGCCGCCATCACCAGCAGCAGCACGGCCACGGCCACCACCACATCTCATGCCACCATACGGTGGGAGTTATCGTGCTCTTGAGATGGAGCATGCCTGGTCCGGCATCGAAGAAGGAGATGGTGGTGGTGGATTTTGCGCAGGGGTGCCGCGAGCTACGGCGGGGCTTGCACGGACGTTCGAGGCAGGGAGGGGGCAGGCGAGGACGGCGCCTGGCGGAGGAGATGGGGAACGGGATTTCTCGCTGGAAAGCGTCGGTGATCTATTGCACTGTTCCTGCCTGTTTAGAACGAACAGTTAATTTCACTTCGCGGTGGCAATTCTATAATAACTAATCAGGAGGGAGGGCAAAAGCGTAAATTTATGACGGACGAAACAAGAAGCCTTATAGTCACTTTATTATCTTTACTATTAATAGTAAAAATGCCCGTGCGTTGCAACGGGAGAGAAAAATCCATGTATTTCAAACGCATAATCATCAATTCCAACACTAACAAATTTTGTTTTTTTAGAAAAATATCCGTGCATTGCAACGAGCTGTTTTTTTAGTGAATATTTTGAAGATATGGGAAAACATCGTTATGTGCCTCTCAAACAGATTTCTTATCTTCCATTGTAACGCACGGGCAGGCACCCTTTCGTCCTGTGACATCACCGACCAATGACAACTCCTTTGCTGTTATAGTGGTGACCGTAGCCGATATGTCCACTGCCAACCAACCACGGCTCCTTCATGACTATTAGCAACGCACGTAGCCAAACGCGGTCACTGCTGACCGGCGCTTCAGTGTCCGCGGTTGTAGCTCGTGCTTTGCTACGGCTATTATTTCTTTGTATTGCTACGGAATTAGAATTTTTATTTTGGAGATATGACTTGAAGTATGTTAAAAATATTTCAGGTCAGTTTCCCGTCAGTTTATGTAGAGTCAATTAGTCCAAATAAAGTACAATCAGGATATTCTCGGCATATAAACTAACGTATTATTACTTTTGTTGGCAAGTAGCTCATTTAATACTTCAAAAACTGAAGATAACTATTTCCATAACAACAAAGTGGTAAAATATTCAAATGGCTTACTACATCATCGTATAGCAGAGGATCTACTACAACCATTGCTCTTTTTCCATCGTTCATTGGTACTGCTACTACAATACAGATAAACTGAACCGAACGACAACTGTTCTCCACTGCCATCTGCATAGGTTACTTACGGTGACATATAATCTCGACTCTTCTAGAGCTGGTAGCAACGATGCCAGTTTGTATTCAGTCTTCACCAACGTCGAGCAGAGCTCCAGTTCACTAAAGATGGCAACAAATGCAACCGTGCTGACGCACCTAGCCTGAAGCTTCAGAAGCAACTGCCTCGATGGTAAACCTGCGAGTTGGGAGGAGGGCGGGAGAGAAGGCTTGGTCCAGCGCAGGAGATTGATTGCGCTGCGGCTGTACAGAAGCTCCGGGAGAGAGGAGGCACCGCTGGAGGGTCTAGATAATAGGGAGGGACGGGGCAGGCCGTTCCTGCTGACACCGCCCCCTTGCTCCCCACCAGCGTCAGCCACCATGGTCGCGATGCCCCTTGTTCCTGCCTGCCGCCGCACGGTCTCCCGCAGCCAGTCGTGAGCCTGCTGCGACAGCTAGTCCTAACCGTCTTGATACCCACACGCCGGTCATGCAAGCATACGAGGGAATCCCGTGTGAATCGATTGTCGGACGGCAAGGTCGCCTGCATGAACCGTGGGACATCGACAGTCGACAGATCTGGGGTTGCTTGGAAAGTTGGAAGAAGAATGGACGGCGGAGTAGAGTGTGGAGGGCTTGATGGAGCATCCAGAGTTGTGGAAAGCGCCGAGACAGATGTGTTTCCTCATCTTCTCCACGCCCGGGATCAGATGGTAGTGCTAGCTAGGTCCAGGATGCAGCGCCGTCTCCACCCCGTTTTTTTGCTCTTCCTGGCGAGGAGGAGGACCCTGTGGCTGTCTATGATCTCCCAGGGTAGTTGGCGACCTTCGGGGGACGGGGAGACCGTAGGTGGCAAGCAAAGCATGTCGGAGGAGAAGGAGAGGGGCAGTGTCGGCGTGGAGCCTGGGAGGAGATGAGGATGAGAGAGAACGAGATAGTCGGGAAAGGTAGGGCAGAAAAAGTAATCGAAACGTTTTTTCCACCTACCGGTGGCAGTGGTGGGTAATTTTCTTCAACTCTTGGGGCAATTTCGTAAAATCGTGACGGACGACACAAGAAGCCTTGCTTCCTTTATTATTAGGTATAGATATAGATATAGATATAGATATAGATAGTAAATATGCCCGTGCGTTGCAACGGGAGGGGAAAATCCGAGTCACATAAACACACAAAATAAATTCTCATTGTTATAGTTGTGGCATGTCGGAAACCAGCCAACTCAGTCCGCTCGAATTTTGAAGTACTTTCAGAGGATACAACAGCCATATATCATTTAGTACCGTTGACAATGAGATTAAAAACAATACCGTGTTAGTTGCTAGTGATTATATCTTGTAGACCACAAATAATCATGAATTTGGTGATAAATACCAAAATATTAATTGTCTGTATTATGCAATCCATCTTCACCTAGGTTCCAAAAAAGAACAAAATGATGATGAATTAGTCTGATGCATATCTCTAACGAATCTTTAAAAAAGTGCACGCGGTGGTGCTCATGCGGTGGTGGCTGAGATGACGACGAAGCAGTTTGTTGATCACCTCGGTGAGGTCAGCAACGACGACCCCTCTCACCTCATTGCTTCGATCAAGAAGGAGGTCGATGACGGTGCTGGCCACGCAACATGCCCGTGCGTTGCAGCGGGAGAAATATCCACATACACACATTGTTCTCCATATAGTTGCACCACCAATGTGGGTCGTGCCTGATGATAGTGAGGTTATACTGTCCATTATTCTTCCTTAAAATATCAGGGTCAGGATGCATCTTAGGTGCTGTTTGTCAGGAGTACATAATAATAGAGAGTGCATTAGTTAATGAGCTGACTAAAGTCCCCAGTTATTTATTCTCGGTGTTGCGTTGATTCAGTCATTACGGCTCCTTTGATCAATTTACAGGGGTAGCTGCTTGGTCCATTTACATTGAGCACTATCGTCTCAGGTCCACACAAAAAAACTGTAGGGGGCGATGGTTCTCAGCGTGGGCAAATATATTGTGAAGGTGTCGCTTAGACATGTCGAATCTGCTGTTGCAGCGGAGCTGCGGAGGTACCGTGCAGCTGGGAGTCCAGCGCTAGTCGACCAGGCTCAGCGATATGCTGGAGATGAGGCAGTGGCCAAAGCACCAGCGTAATCCCCAATAGAAGAGCAGCATGCGAAGTTGCAAACTGCAGAGAAGAGGAAGTGGGTACGGGATGCCACAAGAACCTGTAGATTACAGAGAAGAGCAGCGGGGGATTCAGGATTTTAGGATTTTCTGTTCTTCACGGGAAGCTACAGATTGCAGCGAAGAGCCGCACGGAAAGCGCACCAATGAACGATGGAACTCTCAGATCCAATTCCTCTTCTCCCACCCAGAGATGCCCATAAGCTTATACGAACCTTGAGACTTCGGCCGAGCTCCTTATAGAGGAGGAAGCCGGAGAAATCGGCGGTGCAGGAGCGCTCGAGGAACTCAACGAAGATCTAGCGGAGAAGAGCAGGCCCTGCATCTTGTCGGCGGCCTCCTTTAACTCGGGGTTGCGGATCAAATGTGTCTGGTTGTAGTCCTTCTTGAACTCCTGCAGAAGCGCGTCGAACTCGTCCTGGTTGAGCTGCTTGTTGATCTCCGCGTTGAAGAGCTGCTCCATCTCGTCGAAGTCCGTGGTGTAGAACCGCGGCGTGAGCAGCGACTCCGTGACCTCCATCCTGCCCCGCTTCTTGGGGGAACCGGGGTTCGCGGCGGGTGCGGGCGGCGCCACGACGGAGGCCCTCACGCGGAAGCGTACGACGCAGGACGAGGCCCGGCGCGCGGGGACGGCGGGGAGGTGGGAGGCTGTCTTGGAGGCGATGCCGTGGTGGAGAAGAAGCAGAGGCAGCGGTAACGAACCGTTATTTTGACTTGTCGGTGGCAGTACCTGTAAATATCCAGCAAAAGTAAGGGCAAATCGGTAAAATCGTGACGAACGAAACAAGAAGTCTTACTGCTTTTATTATTAGGTATAGATATAAATATAGATAGGAAACATGCCCGTGCGTTGCAACGGGAGAAAAATTAAAGGGAGACGTGATTGGAGAATTCTGACGACGGGACTAAACATGAAGTCATGCATGTTTTCCAGCACATACGCCCAGTTCTTCTCATTGCCCAACCATGGATTATTCCACATGCTTCAAGAGCTTTCGCTTCAGCTTCTTCAGCGTCCAGGCACGAGCTCGTGGCCTGGCTGAGAGCAGCGATGAGGGCCAGTGATCTTCTTGGCCTGCGAGTTGTCCTTCTTGGTCTCGATTTCGACTGCGCCGCTGGGCTCTTAGCTTGCAGTCTGTAATAGACTTTTCTGTCGAGCATCATCTTTGTCGGTATCTTGTTTCTTGGCCGGGCTAACGCTCCCGTCGTCACCATGGCCTTTGCTGCCTTTATCCGCCGGCGTTGCTGCGCGGCCAGGGCACGTCGTGTGTTGCTATAAACTTCTCGGCGAGCTAGCTGCTACAAGGAGCGAGCACGACGCAGAGACGTCTTTCCCGAGCTGGGCGTGTCGTCTCGCACAAGGAAGCTGTCCGATCGGCGCCGCGTGATGGGCTTGGCCGGCAGTTATTTCAGCATGTCGTGTGCGGCGGCCAGTCCTGAAGTCGGCAGCGCCGAATTCGTCTTCGTCAGGGGACAGCCGGCAGGTACCAGATGGTGCAGAGCGACAATTCTACTCTTTTTATTAGGGACGCTGGGCAAGACGCGCACATCTAGGATACTACTTCGTATGCGGGTCCAAGTCCGACTGAATTAAGCGACGTATCTTCAGCGGATTCTAACGCGCCGTCGAGGAACGGAGACGTATTAAGCGACGTACCAAAACGTACTATGAAGCCGGACGAAAAACGTACGAAGACGTGGGAGGAAGAAACCTTCATGCTTTTATTATCTTTATTATTACTATTAAATGGGAGTACGTACGCTCCATAAAACATTTTTGCCGATTCGCTCGTCTGCCTCGCCCCTCCATAAAACCTGCGCCGACAGGTGGGACCAAACTCGCTAAGTCCACCCCTCTCTCTTAAGGCCGGCAATGGGTCGGGTATGGTCGGGTCGACCTATTCCAGACCCATGCCCATATAACAAATGGGCGAGGGTCTCTACCCATGACCCTGCCCATGGGTCAGATCTCAGACCCATGCCCGTACCCGTCGGGTCACCCGACCCGATGGGCGACCCATCGGGTCTGTAGGAAGCACCTTGCATCAGAACATAAACAACACCAAATTTGTAACATACACAAGTGCAGCTAGAGGATTCACCTCATGCCGGCCAGCAGGGAGTAGGGGACGGAGGCGTCGGGGACGGCAGGGGAAGCTTTAGCGGGCGACGAGGCGGCGACGTCGGGGACGGAAGGGAGTAGGCGACGACAGGGAGTTGGAGACGGTGGCGTTGGGAGATGCAACAACGGCTTCGCTCGGTGGAGTCGGGAGCAGGCAGTCAGGGACTCAGGGTCGGCGCAGCGGCTTCGCTCGGTGACGGGAGAGCATCGCTCGGCGAGGCGGTGAGGGAGAGGGATTGCGGTTGCGGGTTGCGGCTGGGAGGCGGGAGCTGGGAGACAGGGAGAGTGCGGACTCGACTCGAGTCTAGGGTTTGTGCGCTGCTCTTGTCGATGTGCTGTGGACTAAATTGGCTGGGCTATTGGGTTGTGCTGAACTATTGGACTGGGCGCTAGCTGGAGTGGACTATGTCATTTCTTACAACGGGACCCCACATGTCAGCTAATCGGGTTGCCCATCAGGTCGCCCATGGGTAGACATGTTACCCTAACCACGACTAATCGGATCGCCCATGGACGAGACCCATCCATGGGTGAACATAGCGACCCATACCGTACCCATTAGGGTCGGGTGCCCATGGGCAGACGTGCCCATGGGCGGAATTGCCGGTTTGACTCTCTCTCGGTCTCTCCCCTCACATCTTGAATCTCCTGGAGAAAGAACGGGATCTCGCAACACCGCGCCTGCCGCCGCCGCCGCCAAGCACCGCCGCTTCTGCCTACGACTAGGCCCGATCTGATCCCCGCCACCGCTGTCCTCTTCCCCGTGTGCTTCCGCTATCTCTCTCCTCGAGACATCGGCGTCGTCCCAGCCGTGCGCATCCCGGTCGATGACGACCTCGCTCGCACGTCGTGGTGCGCCGCCCCTGAGATCCGCCGACACGCGACACCTTCGTCTGTTGGGATCCATCAAGACTCTCGGTCCCGACGTCACCCCTCATCAGAGCGCCGCTGCCCCTCCCCCTTCCCTCTCCCGCGCTGCAACTCGCCTGGATTCCGGACCACTCGCCCGAAGTTTCTGCCACAAGTCCATCTCCGCTTGCATCCAGCCACCTCCTCTCGTGAAGAGCAGATGCAGCTCCACGCGCGATGGGATGCTCCTCCCCATGATCGAACGAGCCTCTGAAGATGGGATCCGCCTCCCATAGCAAAAGTGAGATGAGCCACGGCATGACCTTCTTCTCCATGCCACGGAACCTTGCCAGGCTCCCGCCCGTGCCACCGCGCCTTTCTGCTGGCGTCCACATGTGTCCCTGCCGCTGAGGCGCATCTACGGGCTGCTGGAGGGTGCTCAGTCCATGGCTGATGTACCGCCAAGATGGAAGCCATGGACAGATCGTCAGCGACGCAGGAGGCCAGACTGGATCAGCAATGGCTTCTGCCACCACTGGCTCCCGTCCAGCGCAAGAGCACAAGGTATGCTAGTGTTTTCATGGACTGCTCTATATACCCCTAGAGTTGATTCCAGGGACATGTTCCATTCGTGAAATTTGGGATAATTTCCCCATAAATAAATGTTATCTAATTGAGACTTTAAATTCGGTTGTTTATACCATAACAATTTCACCATAGCAAAAGTAATTTGATTCCTGCACCAATGTAGGATATGATTGTACCTGGTGCATATGTGCATAAAATTAAACCACTACTTTTCACTCCGTGTCAGAGTAGGCGCTCTTGTAACAAATGATGTATTCTCCACTCATTTGCAAAATATATGTGTTCATTGAATTCTTAGTACTAAAACTCTCGGAAATAATGTACTATAAGTAGAAATGCCACTGTCATAGTCCTTATCTTTTTGGTTGTAATTTTCCCCTTGACTAACATTTCCCTCTATAGTAATTTTGTATTTATATCATTCTCGTTGCACGATCACCTACGGTAAGGAGGGGCAGGAGCAACAACCGCAAAAACTAGACCACATGCCGAGAGGTTTCTTTTCTTTTCTTTCTTTCAAAAAATTCCGGCAGTTTCAAATTAATTACTTTTCTTTCAAGACGAGAAATGCGAAATCCATGGTTTTTTTAAGATGGATGAATATAAGGTGTTGGTACTCACTATTAATTTGCTTCCCTTTTTTATTTTCAGCCTTTATGTCCACTATAACCATCTTTGCTTTTGCAATTATAAACTATCCAGAACTAATGCTTTTAATGTGGTTAACTGAACTATACTTTCTTTTCAGATCCTCAACTAACTTCGACCAATGGATCAAGATTCTTGTTGTATTTCCTCCCAATAAAATGGATAGCAGCATGAAATTCTAATTGATTCCCCTAGAATTATACCTTGGATCAACATATTAATTATATAGGGATGTATTGAAAGGAGAAGTTATTCTTAGGTACGAGCTTTAGTCAATTCATAACTCTTAATCACTATGTCTTTTATAATTTCCATGAATAAAACCACTGTAGTTTGCTTTTGATTAAGTACTTTGACATATATCACCTACCGCCGCATCCCCGCCAACAATGGATTTGAGATATTCCTGCATCGAACACATTAAAGTTATTATGTTGAAGTTGCCTCAGTATTTTGCTCTTTCGGCATGAGTGTCTAGCAGAAATATTTTCCGTTCCAACTTGCAGGAAGTAAGAACATGCTATTTAAAGAAACATGTTACGTAGTTATTTTCACCGTAGTAAAATTTCGTGTTTTCTAATCTGCTATTTTTCTTCATTTCCTGTTTTAGGGAATAAACAGTTTAGTTGTAATATTCAATATTCATGCTGCTATATCTCTTAGATTTCATGTACTGGTCAATCAAAACTAATTTGGTAGCTGATAAAAAATTGTGTCATAATTATTGTTACATCTTACCGAATACATTTGTAGAGTTTCAGTTCTAGATTTAATTTAATAGCAATGCTTGTATGTTCATTCTTGGCACTAGGTTTAAATTCAGTATCATGGTTCTTTGCTTTAGTCCATCAACCATTGCATTCTTTACTTTCCTTCGTCATTTGTTTTTGCTTCGGTTGGAGATTTATATGATTCAACCTGTACGGCATGTGTAGCTCAGACATCCAATGAGCTATGTGATCCAGTGATTGGTTTAGTATTGTGGTGCACCACTTTCTCTAGGCTTTTCGCTGATGGTAGATACTATATATGTACTTCTCCTTGGTATTCCATCTCTTACCTTCAAAAGTTCAAAATACTAAGTCAAAATCTATCTAGCTCCAAATTAGATCAGTAGTGCTACAAATCCCGATAGCCCTCACCTGTCCTTCAGTATCATAGTACACTGAACAATGCATTGCTCCGTTTTGACCTCAAATGCAGAAGAAGCTCTCCTACAATTTTTGGTGTTGTTTAAATCTAGCTAAAGTATGCTGCATCATATATTGCAGATGTTAACTATGGTGGAGGTGTAAGAAAAAAGAATTACAATCTCCATTTCGGCAAATGTAACCTAACTTTCAAATAATGCCTTCGGCCATTGTAGAAACTTCATTTGTACCACCCTTGGGGCTCCCAAGTTGCCATATAATTTAGCTTTAGTTCTTATTTACAGTAAAAAAAATGATATGTACTTATCTGATGGAATACTCTCTTTTTACTGTTGCATTAAAGCTGCTACCAAGTGAGTAGTACACTGATGTGTACTACTAACTATGAGGAAACTTGATTGGGAAGATTGAGTCTTGTCTTTGCTAATGTACATTGGTCACAAATTAAACTATTATTGGTGGATTTGTTACAGAGTGGCCATTCTTGAGTTTGAAGCGGGTCATCACCTTCATGGCTACAGGTGCGCAACTTAGTCTGGGACCAAGAGTCGCAACCATTGTCACCATACTGGCAAGAGCAGTGATATGCACACTGCGCAGAGGCGAAGCTGCTGCCACGCCACCAACACGAATCACAAGTGGAAGGGGAAGGGAAGTCATTGGGCGGGATATAAAATGGATTCTAAGCAATGATGAAGATGATTAGCTTGTGTCATGAGATTACTCAATGGTTATTCTTTTTTTTTTTTTGAGAAACACAGTACAAACGCAGACGCTCACATACACGCGCGCACACTCACCCCTGCTCACATACACGCGCGCACACTCACCCCTATGAACGCACAAACGCACACCCTACCCCTATGAGCACCTCCGAAATTGCGGGCTGCGGTGCGGCGGGAGAGGGGGCAGCGAGGTGAGGGAGAGAGGGGGGGGGGGGGGGGGGGGCTGGCACGGGCCAGCACGGCGTGGCTTCTCCACGGCCACAGTGCCGACCATGTCGCGGCCGCGCCGGCGGCTGTCCCCTGGCGTCCTTCGGCGTTCCCGGCCCGATTTCTTCACGTTCTCGAGTGCGGTGAGGCGAGTGGAGTGAGGCAATTCGAGTGGGAGCAATGGCTTGCATCAATTTGGTCCAGATTGATCAGTTCATCCATGGATTTTGATTCGGTTTGGGGATGAACAGGTGATGACCACCAGGTGTTCGATGAAATGCTTGAACCAGAAACAATTTCCAAATTTTGAATTTTATTTTCATAATTTGCTTCACATAGGTTTATCAAGATTTATGGTGCTGTTTGATTTGTTATTGGACAAGTGCAACATAGCACATTTTGTGATTTGAATAAGATAAAGAAAGAATATAATTTAAATTTAGATTTTTGAAATTAATATTTGAAGAGGGGAAAATGGTGGGAATAAAGTGGGAGTGTTAACATGTCACTCCACTGAATTTGGTTTGAAAGAAAATAATTTCCCACTTTGAGAAATAGGGTGACATTTGTCACATTGTTTTAATTGTTTTAATGTTTTGTTTTGTTTATTCTCTTTTCTTCAAGTTTTTAATTAGAGCTAACAAACAACACATTCACAAGAAATATTTATCACAAGCAACAATAAGACATCCACACATATTAATTTATAAAAAAGTTTTTGTTGGCCCACATTTTTTATATAATATTTCATAATATTAATTTGGGATGTTACAGATCCTTCCCCCCTTAAAATAAATCTCGTCCCGAGATTTACTAGGTTTGGGCACTAAAGAGGTTTGGGAATTCGCTTCTAAGATAGTCTTCGCGTTCCCAAGTTGCTTCATCTTCCGAATGGTTAGTCCACTGGACTTTGTAGAACTTGATCGCGCGCCTTCGGGTAAGACGAACATCTTCGTCGAGAATCTGGATGGGTCTCTCACGATAAGTCAGATCTTGGTTCAGGTCGATGGAAAGGTGGTCGATGTTTTTGAAAACATCAGGCTGGTCCGGAACTTCAAGACATTTCCGGAGCAAGGAAATGTGGAAGACATCGTGGTAATCTGCTAACTCTTGAGGCAACTCCAGTTGATAAGACACTTCTCCTCGACGGGCAATGATCTTAAAGGGCCCAATATACCTTGGCGCTAATTTTCCTTTGACATGGAAACGCTGCATTCCTTTAAGGGGTGTCACTCGGAGATAGACATAATCTCCGATACTGAAAGTGCCATCACGACGCTTGGGATCAGCGTAACTCTTCTGACGGGATTGGGCGGTTTTAAGTCGCTCACGGATAAGCTGGACTTGCTCTTCAGCCTCACGGAGGGTATCTGGTCCAAACAGTTTGCCTTCTCCGGTGTCGGACCAATTCAGGGGCGTACGACACTTCCTGCCGTAAAGGGCTTCAAAAGGGGCCATTTGCAGACTAGACTGGTAACTATTGTTGTAGGAGAATTCTGCAAATGGAAGACAATCTTCCCACTTGGATCCATAGGATAAAACACACGCGCGAAGCATGTCCTCTAATATCTGGTTCACTCTCTCAGTTTGGCCTCCGGTCTGGGGATGATAAGCTGTGCTAAATGCTAACTTGGTTCCGAGGGCTTCGTGTAGGGCTTTCCAGAACCTTGAGGTGAATTGTGTGCCTCTATCCGATACAATCCTCTTAGGCACACCATGCAGGCTTACTATTCTGGAAATATACAGGTCTGCTAACTGATTTCCCCGATAGGTGGTGTTGACGGGAATAAAATGGGCAACCTTGGTTAGTCTATCAACGATGACCCAAATTGAGTCATGGCCTCGGTTGGATCTTGGAAGTCCAGTGATAAAATCCATTCCAATCTCATCCCACTTCCACTCGGGAATTTTCAAGGGTTGAAGCAATCCAGCGGGTCGCTGATGTTCAGCCTTGACTCGCTGACAGATATCACACTTGGCTACAAAAACACCAATCTCTCGCTTCATTCCGTGCCACCAAAATCTCTCACGAAGGTCTTGGTACATTTTGGTTCCGCCGGGGTGGATTGAATAGGGGGTCTCGTGGGCTTCCTTTAGGATTAACCCCTTAAGTTCCGTGACATTAGGGACACAGATACGACCATTGAATCTCAACACTCCTTCAGCATCTTCGGTAAAACCAGGCGCTTTACCGAGAGAAATCTTCTTCTTAATTCCTTCTATGCTCTCATGACCTTTCTGGGCTTCCTTGATTTGATCTATCAGGGTTGGGGCTAACTCTAAATTGGCGAGATAACCGCGGCTAACAAGCTCTAGTCCAAAATCTTGGAACTCTTTGAACAAGGCTGGCTGTTCGACTTGGATCAAGGCATTCAGGGTGCAGGGTTTGCGACTAAGGGCATCGGCAACTACATTAGCCTTTCCGGGGTGATAATGGATACCGATATCATAATCCTTGATTAATTCCATCCACCTTCTCTGTCGCAGATTTAACTCCTTCTGGGTGAAGATATACTTCAAGCTCTTATGATCCGTATAGATCTCGCAACGATGTCCCGCAAGATAGGAACGCCACGTCTTCAGAGCAAGAACAACAGCGGCTAACTCCAGGTCATGGGTTGGGTAGTTCTCTTCATGCGGTCGCAACTGCCGAGACAGATACGACACCACTTTGCCTTCTTGCATCAGAACGCAACCAAGTCCGAGGCGTGATGCATCGCAATACACGTCGAAACTCTTGGTGACGTCTGGCATAATCAGGACGGGGGTTGAGGTCAGTCTCTTCTTCAATTCCTGGAAACTCTCTTCACACTTCTGAGTCCATTCAAACTTCTTGTCCTTTTTCAGCAGTTGGGTAAGGGGTTTGGCTATACTGGAGAATCCCTCAACGAACTTGCGGTAGTAACCCGCTAGTCCGAGAAAGTTTCGGATTTCCGTCACACTAGTTGGGGCTTCCCAGTTCACAATGGCTTGGATCTTCTCTGGGTCAACAGAAATTCCTCCCGCAGACACAACATGTCCGAGAAATGCCACTTCACTGAGCCAAAACTCACACTTGCTAAGCTTGGCATACAACTGATGCTCTCGGAGGGTTGCTAAAACTAGACGCAGGTGTTCAGCATGCTCTTCTTCGGTTTTGGAGTAAATAAGGATGTCATCGAGGAAAACCACCACGAACTTGTCAAGATACTCCATGAAGATCTTGTTCATGAGATTCATAAAATAGGCTGGGGCATTGGTCAGACCAAAGGACATTACGGTGTATTCAAATAAACCGTAGCGGGTGGTGAAGGCAGTCTTGGGAATGTCTGTCTCTCGGATTTTTAACTGATGATATCCTGACCGAAGATCGATCTTGGAAAAGACTCGGGCTCCGTTCATTTGATCGAACAGATCCTCGATCTTTGGGAGAGGGTACTTGTTTTTAATGGTCACTTCATTTAACTTACGATAATCCACACACAGGCGTGTGGTACCGTCTCTTTTATCCACAAAAATAATGGGTGATCCCCAAGGTGAAGCGCTTGGGCGAATAAGTCCTTTGCTGAGCATATCTGCTAACTGCTTCTTCAACTCCACCAACTCTTCCGGATTCATCCGATAAGGCCTTTGGGATATAGGGGCTGTTCCTGGGATAAGTTCAATGATGAACTCAATATCCCGGTCTGGCGGCATACCAGGCAATTCTTCAGGGAAAACATCTCGGAACAAGTGAACAACACGGATCTCATCTAGGGTGGGTCGAGCTATGCTCTCATGGCATCCTGGTTGGGGTCGACTGGTTTCTGACACATACTCCACTTCTACTTCTTTGTCGGTGGTGAGGGATACAGCTCTTCTGGCGCAGTCAATTCGACCACGGTACTTGGCTAGCCAATTCATACCCAGTATAACATCTATACCTTGGGTTCCTAGAATGATTAAGTCGACTAGGAACCTTTCCCCTTTGATCTCAAGGGAAACGTCCGGGCAAAACGACTTGGTATCTATGGTGGATTCTGGGATTTGGATGACCATAGGTTTGGGTAAGAGGTTTCCGACTAAATCTCCCTTAGCAACAAATTCTTGGGTAACAAAAGAATGGGTAGCACCAGAATCAAACAGAACAGTTGCGGGTACTGAGTTGACAAGGAACGTACCCAGCACAACATCTGGCGCATCCGTGGCCTCTTCAGCATTGATGTGGTGCAGACGTCCCTTGGCAACAGCAACATTTCCGCGGGGTGCGGGGTTCTTGCCATTTCCATTTCGGCCTTGGCCATTGTTCGGCGCTTGTGCATCGGGGCGTGGACCATTCTTCTTAGGATTGGGGCATTCTTTGGAGTAGTGACCCTTAGTGCCGCAATTAAAGCAGACAACATTGGCATTGCGGTTGAAGTTGTTTGGGTTGTTTGGGCGATTAGGGTAATTGGGGCGTGGGGTTTGTGGTGGTCGATAGGCTGGCTTGGGGTTTTGTGGGTAGGTGCGAGGCTTCTGGCTGCTCGAACCTTCCTGGGCAATCATTCTCCTCTTACGACCTTCAAACATAGACTTGCGCTTGGTCTCCAGCTGGATGGCTTTGTCCACAAGTGACTCCAAATCAACAAAGTCATGGATAACCAAAGCACACTGCAACTCATCATGAAGTCCATTCATGAAACGCTCCATCTTCTTCCTCTCGGTGTCGGTGTCATCAGGAGCATACCGAGACAAGTCAGTGAACTCATCCAGGTATCCGACCACATCTCTACTTCCTTGCCGCAACTTGCGGAATTCATCCTTCTTCCTCTCAATGAGCCCACCGGGGATGTGCTTCTTGCGGAACTTCTCCTGGAACTCAACCCAGTTGATAACATAACCAGCTTGCTGGAGAGCCTTGGTAGCTTCCCACCAAGACCGTGCAGGTCCTGCAAGATAGTGGGTCGCATACAGCACTTTCTCAGGTTCTCCCACGGCTGCAACTTCCAGGTTGTTGTTAATGGTGCGAAGCCAATCATCGGCCTCTAGTGGGTGAAGTCCCTTGGAATAGGTGGGTGGATTGGTCTTCTGAAAGTCGCTCAAAGTGGACCGCTGATTTCCTTCACCATTGCCATTGCCATTGTTGTTGTTGTTATTGTTGTTGTTGTGAGCGGCAGCGATCTGCTGCAGGGCAGCGATATGAGCTTGACGCTCTGCCCGGGCAGCTTGGCGTTCCTCCATGATAAGCGCAAGAAGTTGGGCGGTGGTTGGTTCCGGTGGGGGTGGTGGTCCTCCATCCGTGTTGGAGCGACGAGTGTCCACCATCCTGAAGCACACCGGGTATAAGGGGCAAGGCAAAAAGGTTTTGACCAAAGGAAAAAGGTTGGTTTCGCGTAGTGATTGATTAATTAAGGATTCATGAGAAATATTTTACACAGATCAACAGGACTAACACACTTATATAGCACAATCATTACATCAAGAGTTCACTACATCAAGCTTACAACATTGCCCTTCAGCTAATGTACATAGTGCAAGTTTTTCCAAAAGAACCACTACTTCGACTCGACTAGCGATAGGGGGTCAACCTAATCCTGCGGTAGTACTCAAGTCACTCGCCTACTGAGGTGGAACCTCAGGCTCTGCTGCGTCCGCGTCGGACTGGTAGGGTGGCTCCTCTGGGTCCTCCTCCTCGTCATCCTCCTGCTCATAGTCCATCTCCTCCAGATAGTCGTCATCGTCGCTGAGGAAAGCGTTGTTCTCCTTGCGGAGATCCTCGCCCTCCTCCTCCATCTCGTCGGTACGGAGCTCCAGATCCTCGATCAGCTCGTCCTGCTCTGCCACCTTCTTGCGGAGCTTCGCTATGGTCTTCCTCATCTGGGTCCTCTTCTTGAGAAGAGCGACCTTCTCCTCCTTCAGCTGTGCCTCACTCTCGCGACTCTCCTTGAGCGAGAGGCGCTCAAAGTGAGACCGAAGTCTAGCGCACCTCAGATCCTCCTGGGTGCGAAAGAGCATAATCTCCATGTCCAAGATATACTCTCCGAACGTCGGGTGCAGAGGGGACCGAATAGGATGTCCATCGACGGTGCGCCTCCCGTAGAACTGGAAACGAGAGTTCACCAACTCCGCCTTGTGCTCCTCACAAAGCCGGGATAGCATCCGCTACATGGAACGACACAATCCGTCGTCCCAGTGGACGTCCATGGTGGTAAAGATGAGTGTCCTAGATCCGGGGGACTTGATGTTCCCGCGAACAGACGCCTCGACCAACCAAGACAGGTTCCCATTGCCGGGAGTGTCCACCTGGGCTCCCTTAAACTCAGGAGTGGGGCGACCTAACAGCTTGGTCAACTCGAACAGGTCCTTCTCGAACATCAACTTGCCGTCCTTCTCAAGCTGAACAAACTCGGTGAAATGGATCACCATCTACAATTTTTAATCAAATTTTAAGTTAGTGAGATGACAAGTGTATCAAAATTTTAAATGTAGTGAGGCAACAAGTGAGCAAAATTTTAAGTTTAATAGAATGACGAGTGCGCCAAATTTTTTTAAGGATATAAGGGAAAACGTAATATTTAGTGAGAGTAGAATTTTGCATAAGTGAGAGGATTAGAGATAAGCATTTTTCGAAAATACTTCATTCCTTTATTCTTTTAGAATTTAACTTTTGTAACTCCTACCTAGCGACCATGCTAATCTAAGGTTCCTAAAGTCGAGATGGCTCTGATACCAGCTCTGTGGGGACCCCGGACTAGCTGTCCGAAATACCCGATTATGCTTAACACAACGATCCCGTGATCAGTCTGTCGTTGCACATAATCCGAACTGAATACCAAAGTTTACATCCATTACAATACCGAATTAAAGTCTTACATAAACGGTCATTTAGACCAAGTCTTACATAGGTGCCTTCATGGGCCAAACCAAAATAATCAGCGGAAGCTAAGGCGTAGTAGACATCATAGCCCAACAACGACCCGACATGCAGTCGACTTATGAAGATCCCTAGTTCGCATAGAAGTCGCCATACTCCTCCTTGGCGTAGTCCTCCTCCATGTCTGGCTACGACAATAGCCAGGGACGAAACTATTATGAGTACAATTGATTGTACTCGCAAACTACTCCAACGTGAGTATGCACTAATCTCATTTTTAGTTTCACACTTTTATTTATTTAAAACATCTCTGTATCTTCGTTGAATAAGGTAAGAAGAATTTTATAACTATCATTAATATAATGTCCCATTCTATTAGTTTCACCAAAACTCCTCCTTTTTCTTGGCCATAACCCGCCAGGGTTCCTGGTCTCCAACAACCTCATACCGATCCGTTGGTATAGGTGTATGGAACATACTCCAGTTCCTTTTCTTTTTAAAATTTAAATCTTTCAAAACTTGCACATGGTCAAAGTAGGGTCTCTCAACTGTCCATATCCGAGGACTCGGCTATTCGAATAGTTTTACACTCTGCAGAGGTAGCACGCTTTTCCCACATCCATCCGGTAACTCATCGTGTCAGCCACGTTTCGCCATACAAGGTGTATGCGAGGTTGAGACACCGATCCTAGTCTGTCCTTTGCTCATGCTAGTATAGGAACCTGCCCATATGATACTTTCCATCAACACTTAATCCAGCCCGTCGGGATCTAAGTGTGAGGACTCATAGTTTTGTCTGGCGGTGTATAGGGGACATCCTTCTATCCTCCTCCTTATCTTTTCATAGAGTTGAGCGAGGACCCAGGTCAGGGGTAGTTCATCAAACCATCCCCTCATGCATAACGGAGTCATCTCCGTAGATGAGGTATCCCATACTAATATGAGCAAACTATATGACCAAGCCCTTTCCCATATGTGGGTAAATGTGGTCGCACAGAGTATTGGCTGATTGACGTAAGTACAAAGACACAATGTGCGTTTTATCAAAACCACCATTCTCCTTCTCTCCGCTCCAACACCGACGTCTTGGTGCTTCATAACCACACAGGTTTCAAAGGGGTTTTGAATAAAACAATCTTTATTTTTCCCATCCTATAATTTATCTTATATTTCTACATAAGGTGGTAAAATAATTACCATTTACTTTTTGAAAAGGGCTTTTTAGAAAATATTTGTTTAAAAGTAATCTTGTTCTAAGAATGAATGCATGTATTAGGGTGCAAGCTCAGAGAGTAGCTTGCCTTGCTCGGCAAAGTGTTCTTGGTCTTGGTCTTCGGGTTCCACGAACTCCTCCTCCTCGATAAACCCGACAACGGTCTCGTCTAATTCACAACCAAGCAAATGCAAACAATCACTAACCTACTCAATCAATCATCACAACAATACAACCTTAAATGCTCTAAATAGCCACTTCATGCATCAAACAATACAATTTGGTTTTACTTTAATTGAGTTAACCATTATTTAATTATGTCCTAATTATGGCAGAAACTAGTTGAACATGTTTTAATTACACAACTCTAGTTCTGTTGGTCACAAAAATACAAACTAAATTTCTACAGAAAGCTATTGATGTGTAGAACACAACACAATTGGATTTGGGTCAATTGGAGTTACCAAACTCCCTACACAATGGTTTGAAACCAGAAGCTTAATAATCCAGTTTTAGCTACTAATTAAGTTCTGTTGATCTAAAAATTAAATCCTCTTAGGAGTAACTAACCATGACTAAATGTGATTCAATAAAATTGGCCTTAACCCATTTGGACTAACAGAGTATCAGAAACAAACAAGTTTAGGTTTTAAACCCTATTTGGCATTTTTAATACTATATTTTTATTATTTATCCAAATGAGGTGAAACCACTTGGGTTGGATAGACAATTTCATAAGCTTTCCAGAACATTTTGATTTGATTTATTTGGAGTTATAAATCTCAAGTTATGGAGTTTCACAGTTTGAACCCAGTACTGGTTCTAATTAAATCTAAATTTTCGAATTTAAACTCTGAGTGGATAATGTTGAGAATCCTGACGGGTGGGGTCCACTCGTCAGTGACTCAACAAAAAACGGTTCGCGCGCTGGAAATGTTTAAAAATCTGACGTGCAGGGCCCGCACGTCAGCCTCTCTTTTTCTAAACGAAACGGTATGGCACCGTTGGATCAAGGTCCAACGGCCCACGTTCGTCCACGTCAGTGGCGAACGGCGGCGACCTAAACCGAGCGGCGCGACGGCGCCGGCGACGGCACGGTGGACGGACGGCTCACCTAGGGGGCTCGGGAGGGCGTGCGGACGATGCGGATCGACGGCGGCGACTCGGGGAAGATCGTGGGACGAGCGGCGCGTGCTGGGGTGGCTCCAATCGACGGCGGCGAGCAACTCCTCCTCCGCGGCCGTGCTCCAACTCCGGCGAGGTCTCCGCGTCGCTCCTGGGCACGAAACAGAGGGGAAAAGAGGGCGGGTGAGCGAGGGGTTCATGGAGAAGGGGGTGCGGCCAGAGAGGAGAGAAGGGGAAGGGCAGCACGGCCTGGCCGTGGTCGTCGTCTACCTCGGCACGGCGGGCTCGATGAGAACCACGGGCGGCCGGGGCTTCTCGGCTACGGCTCCGCCCTCCTGGTGGTGCACGAGAGGCGGTGGTGTGAGGGGAAGAGACAGTGGGGAGGTGTGGAGAAATGGCGAGGCTCGGGCGGGGTATTTATACCGGCGGTCCGGTGCACGGTGGACATGGCGTTGGGGTGGTCCAGGGGAGGCCAGGGCTCGCCATAGGGGCGGTGGCGGGGCGGCTACGGTGTCGGGGCGCAGAGGGGCACGAATGGTGGCGTGGAGACGAGCTGTGCGTGCTCGACGTGGGGGACGGCCTTGGGAGAGCTTGGGCGGTGCGCGGCGCGCACTGGTCACGGCGACCCTCCGGCGGGGGCGGGTTCCTGCGGGCTGCGGTGCGGCGGGAGAGGGGGCAGCGAGGTGAGGGAGAGAGGGGGGGGCCTGGCACGGGCCAGCACGGCGTGGCTTCTCCACGGCCACAGTGCCGACCATGTCGCGGCCGCGCCGGCGGCTGTCCCCTGGCGTCCTTCGGCGTTCCCGGCCCGATTTCTTCACGTTCTCGAGTGCGGTGAGGCGAGTGGAGTGAGGCAATTCGAGTGGGAGCAATGGCTTGCATCAATTTGGTCCAGATTGATCAGTTCATCCATGGATTTTGATTCGGTTTGGGGATGAACAGGTGGTGAGCACCAGGTGTTCGATGAAATGCTTGAACCAGAAACAATTTCCAAATTTTGAATTTTATTTTCATAATTTGGTTCACATAGGTTTATCAAGATTTATGGTGCTGTTTGATTTGTTATTGGACAAGTGCAACATAGCACATTTTGTAATTTGAATAAGATAAAGAAAGAATATAATTTAAATTTAGATTTTTGAAATTAATATTTGAAGAGGGAAAAATGGTGGGAATAAAGTGGGAGTGTTAACATGTCACTCCACTGAATTTGGTTTGAAAGAAAATAATTTCCCACTTTGAGAAATAGGGTGACATTTGTCACATTGTTTTAATTGTTTTAATGTTTTGTTTTGTTTATTCTCTTTTCTTCAAGTTTTTAATTAGAGCTAACAAACAACACATTCACAAGAAATATTTATCACAAGCAACAATAAGACATCCACACATATTAATTTATAAAAAAGTTTTTGTTGGCCCACATTTTTGATATAATATTTCATAATATTAATTTGGGATGTTACAGAAATACTGAGCCGGCGGATCGAGTCTTGAGATTGGCGAAGTCACCACGGGCGTCTCGCTGTCGACGGGAACGTCGCCTCCCACTGAAAGAATATTCCGTCTAAATGCAACACACAGACGTCAAATCTGAGATTTGAACTCTGGTGGGCTGAGGGTACAACCACCCTGCTAACCATCCAACCACATGTTGGTTTGCACTCAATGGTTATTCCATGTTGGTTTGCACTCAATGGTTATTCGTATGATCAGTTTGGCTGCAAAAGGTTAACGTATTTTGATTTGATCCGAGTTGTCATATTTTGTATTCTTACATGTTGTGGCACCATGGAGGGAAGTTGAACATGTGTGACAGCCTGAGTTAAATTTGGCACAAGTTAAATAAATGTCTATGAAATAACATTTTTCTTACTTATTAGCTCACTCAAACAAGTTGCAATATATGTGTATTTATGAGATCAAATTGTGTTAATTTATGGCGATCAAATTGTTGTGGATTGTTATTTTTATTGGATAATTGTTTGATCTACGTCTGCCTAATTTTTCGTTATTCCGTGGCTAGCTAGAGCTATCACGCAATCCTTACGTGTTTGAAACAATTTGTGTGTAAGCATTATAATTTTATGCACCCGTTGTAACGCACGGGCATTCAACTAGTTAGGTATAGATATAGAGGTATAGATAGATAGATTTCTCATTTCCAACTTTTGGCACTGGTTGAAAGCAGGGTTTACATTAATACGGAGTATATGTCATCTTAGAGCAAGTCAGTCAAAAAATGAACATAGTTATGACATTTCAGAATGTGCATTGCATGCTAAGTTAGTTGTGACTAGAAGGATAGGCGCGCGTTGCCGCGCCGCCTAGTTATACCTGAAAAGAAGAAGATCTTGTAAAAAAATCGAACATGCAGCATTAAATTACATTGTTTGTAGAAACTTTAAAATGTCTGGATATTGGTGTCGACAATGTGAGTAGGCTTCATGATCAGATTATAGATTTGACTCTAACAACAACATTTCACTATTGATGATAAAAAACAGACATACTCGCAGATCAACACACTGATAGGTTCAGCGATATAGCTGGGTCGGTGCTTAGTGATGAATTCACCCGTGATTTTCTCTAGCGGTTTGTTCTGCTCTCACCTTGTATAACCAAGACCAAAATATAATCAAGTAAACAAAGGAGAGATTGTAACCGTACTAAGATCAGTAGTCATCTTGATATAGAGGCAAACATAATTCCTTCATTTCCGGTTGTACCAACCAAGATTCATATATACTCATTAAGCTCCTGCAATTCTATAACTGGCGATTATGTCGAAAAGTTGGTTGTTTTCTGCCTGATGTCTGTATTGCGTCGGGAGTGTATCCAACAGCCCGACGCAAATTACGCCACTGTCAATGGCTTCCCGCCCGACGGTAGAATTAGCTACATCCCGCCACGCCTGCTTCCCGCCCGCCGTTCCCCGCGTTCCCGTCCACGATGACGTTTCCCGCCACCTTCTTCCCGCGCGCGGGGCGGAAGGTTGTTCCCGCGTGCCGGCCATTCGTCTCCCGCCCACCGAGTCCTTTATAAGGCACTGACGGAGTTTTTCCGCCAGCACAAAACAATGGCCGACCAACCCGACAACACCTGCGTTAGAATCGTCGTGATGCTGCGCGACCGCTTCCCCGATGACGAACCCGCGGCGCAGGCCTACGCCCGGTTCACCGACGACGGGGCGGAGCCCGTGGCGTACGCTGCCATCCCGGATGAGATCGCCGCGGAGCAGGCTGTCCTCGACACTTCTCGCAGGGCGACCCAGCTCTGCGGTGAGCTCTGCGCCGAGCTGCGGGACGAGGCGATCGCATCCGCCTTCGCCACCACCTCTGCCTCAGATGCTACTGGACGATCTGCCATGGCGCTTGCGCAGGCGGAGCGCGCGGAGGTCCTCCATGTCAACGGCCCGCCAGGTTGGGGTACATGGAGGAGGTACAGGAGGAGGTCGACGACGACGACGACCTCGACTTCGTCAATCCGGACCCGGACACTCCGGATCCAGAGGAGGAGAAGAGGGCGCTCCTGGCCTCGTTCGAGACGGCTCGCCACGACCGAGCTGGGCAGCAGCTCATGGCCACGCAGCGTGCCGCCCAACAGGAGGTCCGGTGCGTGTGGCAGCACGCCCAGATGAATGTCCAGCGCGCTCGTACGTGCGCTTGGCATACCGGACGTCGTTGCCCAAGCAGACGCCGCGGCGGAGGTTGCAGCAATAAGGGTGGAGGCGGAAGCCCTTGCGGACGCCGCGGCGGAGAGGCTGCCCAAGCGCAGGCGGAAGCGGAGTAGGCGGCGCGGCAGGCGCACTGGAGGAGGGCCAGGCGGCGGAGGCTGGAGGAGGACCATAGGCAGAGGGCGCTGCAGCGGGTTCCAGCCGCTGACACCACAGCGGCGGCACCGCCTAGTCGACCAGCGCGCGATCTGGGCGATGGTGGCGGCGCCGAGGGCTTCTGTTGGGGGGATCATAACCCGGTAGGCCCACCGACCTAGAAGATAAGCCGGCCTGGCAGAAGCCTGGGCCGGATCAAGCATAAAGTTATGGGTCGGGTCCCACGTAAGCCGGTGCGCAACGTGTGCCTTGGCCCACAAGTTAAGAAGGATCCAGAAGGCCGGAGACCAAGTACAAGACGGAGTCCTGATAAGTAAGGCGAAGACATAGAGGACTTAGAATAGAGTCCGGGTACGATTGTAACCCGGATCCCCGCTTGTACCTCCAGCGAGACCCACCGCCTATATAAGGGGGTCTCCTGACTCCTAGAGGAGGAAGCTTTTACCAGATCGCAAGTACCACCATTGTAATCTCGAGACCCGGAAGCTAAGGCGCCGAGTCCTCGAAACCCATATCAATAAAGCAGTAGCAGGAAGTAGGTCTTTACCTCAAGACGAGGGGCCGAACCTGGGTAAACCTTTGTTTCCCCATGCCACGCTAGACAAACTCCAAATGTCGGAAGTCGCTATGTCCCAATACTCGAGTTTCCACCCGGAAACATCTGTCGTGACAATCCCACGGCAGTTGGCGCCCACCGTGGGGCCTGCGGCCAAGAACATCGTGATTGTTGGAGAAGCGCGGCGCGGTATGGAAAACCTAGCTATCGGCTAGATCTACACGCTCCCAGGAGGGGAGCGGATCGTGGACGACTTTGGATGGAAAGAAGAAGCAGATCAATTGGAGACGGGATCTATGATCGTCTTTGGTCAGATCAACGTCTTCGTCGGCGTGATCCAGACTTCAGGAGCCGGCACAGATCAATATGAGCCGGAATATGAGTCACAATCCGGGTCAACTACCATGGCCCAGACAGATGGAGAAGAGTCAGTCGGATCACCTGAGTGCGAGATCATGACCGAAGAGGAAGAGGCGGCGATCCAAGCTTTGCAGGATTCCGCCATCACACCAATAAACATGTCAGATCTGGATACCGACACCGAGTCAATTTTACCGATGTTCGAGGATCGTTGGGGATACGGACTTGAGGAAGAAGATCACCCGGTATCACCGGGTCCCGTGCGCCATATAACGGTTCACGTTGTGACCACGGCTAAACCGGCTGACGGAGTGACGACTTCGGTTAGCGATGAGAATAGCGCGGAGAGGACCGCCAGATTAAACATCGACGCTTGGGATCAGGGTCAGCTTGGCATGCCAGCTACGGCGTATGCGCCACCCAATCCCAATACCGGAGCAGTTTTACCGACCTTTAGTGCGGCGTTGCAGACACAGACGCCGGCGCCCGGGACGGCCTTCACGAACCCGATCCTGGCAAATACCCCTGTTCCGCCGCCAAACCCGAGAATCCAGCCTCCGGCGGTAGATGATCAGACGAGAGCTGGTGCATCGGGAAACCCTGCGCAGAACTTGGGAGAGCTAACAAACACCAACTCAGCCATACAGAGAGAGCTTGAAGATCTAAGGCGGGCCGTGGCGAGAGCAAACCAAGATCGCGCGGATGAAGCTCAGCGCGTAGCAGAAAAGGAACGGCTTTTGGCCCAGCAGGAGCAGAGGTTACAGGATGAAAGAGATGCTCTCCAAAGAAGGAGGGACGAGTTCACCGCTGTATAGAACAGAAGACGCGGAAGCCGGTTGCCTCTGCCAACTGGAGCAAACACCATAGTACCCCAAGTCCTCGAACTTCAGTACCATACGACACCCAATAACGTACCAGTACCAGTAGCGGCGGCCAACCCGGTGATGGGAGCCGGCACGCCGCAGGCCGGGTTACAAGGAGTGCAAGCCGGAGGAGCTGCGGGAAGCCCAGCTGGAGGAGCCAGAGCCGGAGAAGCAGTTGTCGAACAACTCCCACCGCCACCCCCCCAGGTTTAACACTCCCCCGGGTCATTATAATAATCCAGTTGACAATGTTTTTGCAGCGGCACACACCCTGGAACAGATCCCGTTCGATAATTCGCCAGCCGGCATTGAAGCACGGAGAGCCGTCGATTTATTACGCACCGCCGTGGTCCAGCAGAACAATAACCCACGAGGCTCGCAAGATTTCAACTCAGAACCACATCGGAGTCGTACCAGAACCTGGCATGGAGAGCCGGCCGCGGCAAGATCAGTCCAGAACCGGCTTGGGCCGGTAAATCAGCAAGTGCAGCAACATAATCAAGTGGTGCAGCAGCAACAGCCGGCGGCCGCACCCCAGAGGGTGGTCGTGCCGGCTATGTCCGCGGCACAATCGATAGTTAACAGTTCAAGAGCAAGACGCATGGCTGCGGCCGCAGCAATCCCGGAAGCCGGAGCTGGAGCAGCCGGAGTTGGAGTAGTAGTTCCCGCCAGACCCGCCGTATCTTCGCCTGCGCCGGGTCATGGTGGAGCCGCTTCTTCAAACTTGACAGGGCCAAAATGTTTATCAGATGCCATAAGAGCGGAGCCGTTCCCAGAGAAATTCAAAGAGCCGACCAAAGTAAGCAATTATGAGCCACACATGAACCCGGAGACGTGGTTGGGCAGTTACGCCATGGCCATGGACATGAAGAATGCAACAGCAAATCTATGTGCACGCTACCTGTATCTCATGATGGCAGAAGGAGCACCCAAGATATGGTTGGACCGACTTCCACCACGCAGTATCAACTCTTGGGAGGAATTAAAGGCAGCATTTATCAAAAATTTCTCAGGAACCTGCAAGAAGCAATACACGGAGTCAGATTTAGATCGATGTGTCATGAGGAAAACCGAGTCAGCAAGGCAATGGATGTCCAGAGTCACATAAATTTTGCAGTCATCCATCAACATCTCACCACACACGGCGATAACATACATGGAGAAAAATTGCATTTTTGAGCCTTTGATGCATAAGCTCGGGCGTATGAAGGAAGATCCGGCTTGCAGGGAGATCTCGATAGGCGAGATGGTAACAACGGCCAATAAGTATGCAGCTATAGACAAAAGGCCGGGTGAGACGGAAGAGCAACAGAGGAACTTCCGGGTCAGTGGAGGTCGTAACCCAAATCCAAACCAGAATAATGGCAATCAGAACGGGAATAACAAGCGTCCTTATGAGGGTGGAAATTCAGAGTTCGTGGTAACAACTCAGTCGACGGGTTACAGAGGACCGAGACCCGGTGGCAACTTCAGGAGAGGTCCTCCGAGAGATTCAAACTTCAACGAGATGTACAGCATGCCATGCCCAAAGCACAGCAAGAACGGGAGACCATCAAATCACTCATTAGCTCAGTGCACTGACATAAGAGCTTGGATGAGACATGAGCAAGAGAGGCAGAGGAGTCAGGGAAACTTCGGAAACAACGGCAACTGCGGTAACAATGGAAACAATGGTCACCCGTCAGGACCCGGACAGGGGGCTGGGTCGAACGGACCATCAAATTCCGGGTCTAGTCAACAACAGAATCAAGTCATGACCGGGTATCAGCAGAACCCGAAAGAGCTCCATAGTCAAGGCCAGTATCACGTCTTCACTACAAGCACATCCAGGAGGGAAAAGAAGTTACAAGCACGAGCCGTCAATGCAGTAGTATCAGTCGTTCCAAGATTTCTGAAGTGGTCAGAGCAAACTGTCACTTGGAGCAGGTAAGATCATCCTCCGGCAGTGGAACATCCAGGTCTCCTGGCTCTTGTTGTTGCACCGCAAGTCGACGGGTTTTCCTTGAACAAGGTTCTGATGGACGGAGGCAGCAGTATCAATATCTTATATCTAGACACGTTCAAAAGGATGGGTTTGACAGAAGACCGACTGACTCCAACATCAACAATTTTTCATGGCATAGTCCCAGGGAAGTCGGCACATCCAATTGGCCAGATCAACCTAGAGGTGGCATTTGGAGTGAGTAAGGACCAGTTCAGACCCGAGTTCCTGAAATTTGAGGTTGTTGATCTGAAAAGTTCGTATCATGCTTTGTTTGGGAGGCCGGCTTACGCCAAGTTTATGGCTAGGCCGTGTTCCGTATACCTCAAGTTGAAGATACCAGGACCCCAGGGAATAATCACAATAGAAGGAAGCAAAGACATGGCTATAGAGTGTGATAATGGAGATGCTATCATGGCAGAGCAGGCTTGTTTAGAAGAAGAGCTTAAGTATTATAAGTCTCAAGTAGACCCGGCAGACAAACGTGTGCTAGAAAACCCGGCTCACGAAGAAGAAAAGAAAAAATTCAAGTCGGCTCAGGACACAAAGATGATTGACTTCGTACAAGGGGACTCCTCCAAGCAGTTTTCAGTAGGAGCCCACATGGATCCGAAATAGGAAAGCGCGCTCATCAAGTTCATCCGTGAGAATCGGGATATCTTTGCATGGTCTCCTTCAGACATGCCAGGTGTACCGAGTGAACTTGCTGAGCACAGTTTACATGTTGATCCAAAAGCTAAGCCGGTTAAACAAGGACTACGTCGTTTCAACGCAGAAATGAAAAAGATCATTGGAGAAGAGATCGCTCGTCTGCTCGCAGCCGGGTTTATCATGGAGGTTTACCATCCCAAGTGGCTGGCTAACCCGGTCCTAGTCATGAAGAAAAACGGAGAGTGGCGCATGTGTGTTGACTATACCAGTCTGAACAAGGTTTGTCCAAAAGACCCCTTTGCTTTGCCTCGCATAGATCAGATCATCGATGCTACAGCCGGCAGCGAGTTGCTATGTTTCCTGGATGCATATTCCGGGTATCATCAGATCAAGCTCAATGTTGATGACCAGGACAAGACTTCGTTCATCACCCCCTTCGGTGCTTTTTGTTACAAAACCATGTCTTTTGGTCTCAAGAAGGCAGGTGCCACCTACCAGAGATGCATCCAGAACTGTTTCCAGAACCAGATCGGTCGCAACGTACATGCTTATGTTGATGACGTCGTGATCAAGTCACAGAAAGCCGGGTCATTGCTGGATGACCTGGCAGAGACCTTCACCAACCTTCGCAAGTACCAGATGAAGCTAAACCCGACCAAGTGCGTATTCGGGGTTCCAGCAGGCATGCTGCTGGGTTTCATAGTCTCAGAGAGAGGAATAGAAGCAAACCCGGCAAAGATTAAGGCCATCATGAACCTTAAGAAGCCGGAGTGCATAAATGATGTACAGAAGTTGACGGGTTGTGTCACAGCCCTAAGCCGGTTCATTGCGAGGATGGGAGAGAAGACACTTCCACTTTACAAGCTGTTAAAGAAGTCGGACAAATTTGTTTGGGGTCAGGAAGCAGATGACGCCTTTGAAGACTTGAAGAAAACATTATCATCAGCACCAGTTCTGGCGGCTCCCACGAGCAAGGAGCCGATGTTGCTATACGTCTTTGCAAATTCACGAGCCGTCAGTGCCGTGGTCGTGGTGGAGCGCAAAGAAGAAGGCAAGAAGTACCCAATTCAAAGGCCGGTTTACTATGTTAGCAAAGCATTGACGGAGTCAAAACAAAGGTATCCATAGTGGCAGAAGCTAGTTTACGGTGTCTTCATGGCAAGCCGGAAAATGCCCCACTATTTTCAAGAGCACCCCATCACGGTGGTGAGTTCCGCTCCCTTAGCAGAGATCATCAGAAACAGAGAAGCCACAGGAGGTATTGCAAAGTGGGCCATCGAGATGGGGCCATACCACATCAACTATGAGCCAAGAACAGCAATCAAGTCTCAAGCCCTAGTTGATTTTGTCAATGACTGGACAGAGTTTGATCCTTTACCACCTGCACCAAGCGCGAAGCACTGGGTTATGCATTTTGACGGGTCAAAACAATTTGAAGGAGCAGGAGCCGGCGTCGTCTTAACTTCACCGAAGGGAGACAAGTTAAGTTATGTCTTGCAAATACACTTTGAACCTTGCACCAATAACAACGCAGAGTACGAGGCCTTGTTGCACGGCCTGAAAGTCGACAAAGAGATGAACATCAAGAGGATCATGTGCTATGGAGATTCCGACCTTGTTGCTCAACAAGTGTCAGGAACTTGGGACAGGAAAGACGCCAACATGGCGGCTTACAAAAGAGAGGTAGACCGAGTGGCCGGCTTCTTCTCTGGATATCAGGTCGAACACATCGACAGGCGGAAGAACGAGGCAGCTGACGCCTTATTAAGACTCGGCTCTAGGAGAGAGACGGTACCTCCAAACGTGTTCCTCGCCGAGTTACACCACCCATCAGTCAAGCTTCCGACAGAAGAGGAGTTAGCAAACCCGGATGACCTGGATTCACAGTTAGTCGCTGCCATACACCAGACTCCATCATGGACAGAGCCGTACCTGGCTTACTTATTGAGAGAAGAGCTACCACAAGACGAAGTATTGGCACGGCAGATCGTACGCTGGGCTAAGGGTTACGTTATCATCAACGGAGAGCTGCACAAGAGGAGCGCGTCGGGAGTATTCTTATGATGTGTCTCACCAGAGGAAGGCCGGAAGATTCTTCAGGAAATCCACTCAGGGGATTGTGGACATGATGCTTCTACAAGATCAATGGTTGCCAAAGCCTACAGACATGGTTTCTTTTGGTTGACGGCTTTGGCAGACGCGGAGAATATAGCCCGGGTTTGCGATGGATGCCAGCGATATGCAAGACAGATACACGTGCCGGCTCAGGATTTGAGGACTATCCCGATAACATGGCCCTTTGCAGTTTGGGGCATGGATATGGTGGGACCCTTCCAGACTTCACCCAATAAGAAGACTCACCTCTTAGTTGCAGTGGACAAATTCACGAAGTGGGTCGAGGTTCAAGCAGTCAACAGTTGCACAGCGGCAACAGCGGTCAAGTTCTTAAAGAAGATCATATATCGCTTCGGATATCCTCACAGCATCATCACTGATAACGGGACACACTTTTCACTTGGAGAGATGCAGATATTTTGCAAAGAGAACGGCATCTGGCTTGACCTCGCTTCAGTTTCACATCCTCAGTCAAACAGACAGGTAGAGAGGACAAATCAAGAGCTCTTAAGAGGCATCAAACCAAGACTCCGGGTTCCATTAATCCGGGCAGCCGGGTGATGGCACCGGTGAGGTGTTGTTGGGAACCCCAAGAGGAATGTATGAAGCAGTGCAGCAGCAAGTTTCACTCAGTTGTGAAACCAAGGTTTATCGATCCAGTAGGAGACTAGAGATCTCCCGGAGGTTGTTGGTGGCGCCGTTTACGATAACCAACGTGGAACCTGCACACAACACAACCAAGATACTTTGCCCCAACTTAACAGTGAGGTTGTCAATCTCACTGGCTTGCTGTAACAAAGGATTAAACGTATGTGTGGAAGATGATGCTTGTTTGCAAAGAATGAAAGTAACAGGATTGTTTAACAGTTTGAGGAAAAAGGACCGGGGTCCACAGTTCACTAGTGGTGTCTCTCCATAAATAATAATAGCATACATGCGGGTAAACAAATTACAGCTGGGCAATTGACAGAATAAAGAAGTGCATAATGATGCATATACTATAGTTATGATGTCTAGTGTGATATTCATTTGGGCATTACAACAATATACATAGACCGTTCCAACCGCATCTATGACTAATAATCCACCTTCCGGTTAGCGTCCGCACCCCTTTCAGTATTAAGTTGCAAGCAACAGATAATTGCATTAGGCAATGTGTGTAATGTAAGTAATACAAATACCCTTAGATAAAGTACTACTGTTTTATCCCTAGTAGCAACAGTACATCTACAATCTTAGAGCTAGCTGTCACCACCCAGATTAAATAGAGACATGAACCTACTATCGAGCATAAATACCCCCTCTTGGAGTAACAAGCATCTACTTGGCCAGAGCATCTACTAGCAACGGAGAGCATGCAAGATCATAAACAACGCACTCACAAGATATATTATGAAGCAATAACATAGTACTCAATATTCATCGGATCCCAGCAAACACAACATGTAGCATTACATAAAGATGATCTTGATCATGATAGGCAGCTCATAAGATCTAAACATGGTAGCACAAGAGGAGAAGACAACCATCTAGCTACTGCTATGGACCCGTAGTCCAAGGATGAACTACTCACGCATCAGTCCGGAGGCAGGCATGGTGATGTAGAGCCCTCCGGTGATGATTCCCCTCTCCGGCAGGGTGCCGGGAAGAACTTCTGAACCCTCCCGATCTAGGATTGACGACGGCGGCGGCTCTGGACTCCGTGGGGGAAAAAGGTTCGCATCCGAGATCTTGATATTCTGGGGGGGTATAAGTAGGCGAAAGGGCGAAGGCGGCGGGGCCTCGAGGGCCCCACACCCCCTGCTCGCACGGCCAGGGGGCGAGCCGCGCCACCTGGTGGTGTGGGCCCCTCGGGGGTCCCCTCCGTGTGGTCTTCGGTGTTCTGGAACCTCCCGGGGAAAATAAGACTTTTGACGTTTTGTTTGTCCAATTCCGAGAATATTTCCTTAACAACTTTTCTGAAACAAAAAACAGCAGAAAACAGGCAACTGGCACTGTCGCATCTTGTTAATAGGTTAGTCCCAGAAAATGCATAAAATGATATAAAAATGTATATAAAACATGTAGCAAGTGGCATAATATAAGCATGGAACATAAGAAATTATAGATACGTTTGAGACGTATCAAGCATCCCCAAGCTTAGTTCTACTCGTCCCGAGTAGGTAAAACGATAACAAGAATAATTTCTGAAGTGACATGCTTCACACAATCTTGATCATATAATAATTTAAGGCTCATGTTATGAATGAAGTGATTCAAAGCAATGGTTTATAGTTTGCTAACAAATAGACAAGGAGTAAACAACTACATCATATAAGCAAAAAAAAATCATGGATAGTACTTTCAAACAAGCATCAAAATGATTCACATGAAAGTTAACTCATAAAGCAATAGTCTCTAAGCAAAAGAGCATTGAAGCAACGCAAAGGAAGATATAAGTTTAAGCATTGGCTTTCAACTTGTAACATGTATATCATATAGATAGTTGTCAACACAAAGGAATATAACAAGTGCAATAAGTAAGCATATAAGAATTGTTGCACACGGTTGACACAAGTGTTTGCTTCTAAGACAGAAAGAAGTAGGTAAACTGACTCAACATAAAGTAAAAGAAAAGCCCTTCGCAGAGGGAAGCAGGGATACAAACATGTGCTAGAGCTTTTTAATTTTATAAGTTTTTGAAATCATATAGAGAGCATAAAAGTAAGTTTTGAGAGGTGTCTACCCCCCTTGTCAACCAGACTTTCAAGAGCGGCTCCCATGAAGGACGTTATTTCTACCAGCAAGGTAGATCATCCCTCTTATCTCTTTTGTTTACACATATAGTTAAAAACTGTTGTCATTGCTTGACTGATTAGATCAGGGCAAAAATGTGAAGAGATTGAAGCGGTTAAAGTTGTAATTAATTGGGACTGGGCACCCCATTTGCCAGCTCTTTTTGCAAAGTTAATGGATAAGCGGATGTATATGCCACTAGTCCGGTTGTGAAAGTCTGTCTAAAAGCAAATGACAAGCTTGATATCCGTAACACCACATACTTACTCATGAGCTAATAAACATTGACACAAATAAGAGATAGTAGGTTTTGAATAATAAAAGGTAGCACACGAAGTATTTGCTTGGAATGGCAGGAAATACCATGTAGTAGGTAGGTATGGTGGACACAAATGGCATGGATTTTGGCTCAAGGTTTTGGATGCACGAGAAGCATTCCCTCTCAGTACAAGGCTTTGGCTAGCAAGGTTATTCGAAGCAAACACAAGTATAAACTATGACAACAAGACGTATATAAAAACATATTGCAAGCATTATAAAACTCTACATTGTCTTCCTTGTTGTTCAAACACCTTTACTAGAAAATATCTAGACCTTAGAGATACCAAACATGCAAACCAAATTTCAACAAGCTTTACGGTAGTTCTTCATTAATAGGTTTTAACTACATGATGTAAAAGCTTAAACATGATCTACTTGAGAGCTCAAAACAATTGCCAAGCACCACAACATACAAGATAACAATCCATAAGAGCATGTGTATCTTTTTCATTATACAATCTACCACGTTTAGCATTTTCTGTTTCCAACCAAACACCAATCAACTTATTTAAAAGATAAACTCTCCAAGTATATAACAATGAGATATGAGAGTGTAACATATGAAAAACTAACAGCTCCAACAAGAGATGCATGAAAAACAAGAGCTAATAGTATGGAAATAACATAGAAGAATACTCAACAAATATAAGTGAAGAATACGAGTATTCATAAGAAAAAGCGGAGCGTGTCTCTCTCCCACAAAGGAATGCTAGGATCCATTTTATTCAGAGAATGAAAATAACAAAAACAAAAACAAAAACAAACAGACGATTCAAGTAAAGCACATAAGATGTGTCGGAATTAAAATATAGTTTCACTAGAGATGACCTGATAATTTGTTGATGAAGAAGGGGATGCCTTGGGCATCCCCAAGCTTTGACGCTTGAGTCTTCTTGAAATATGCTTGGGTGACCCATGGGGGCATCCCCAAGCTTTGGCTCTTTCATCTTCTTGATCACATCACATCATCCTTCTCTCTTGATACTTGAAAACTTTCTCCACACCAAACTCAAAGTATACTTCATTAGAGGGTTAGTGCAAGAAAAATTCTTATATTCTGCATGAACACAATTGCTACCAATGCTAATGGACATTAGCTACAGCCACTGATACTTTATGGAACAAAAAGATCCATTCAAAATAGTAAAAGAGGCATTGCAAAATAAATGGCAGAATCTGTCAAAAACAGAACAGTTACTAAAGACGAATTTTTTTCGAGGCTCAAATCAGAAAACTTAAAACTAATGAAAGTTGCATACATATCTGAGGATTACGCACAGAAAATATCAGATTTGTTCAATTTTTCTGTAAGGAGTTATGAATTTAACGGTGGACAGCAGAAAACAGTTTCAGCACAGCAATCCAAATCTAGCATCAACTTTCTACTAGAGGCTTAACTTGACACAACAATGCAATAAAGTAAAGATACAAAGGAATTGCTATAGAGGTAGACATCTTTATTGACTCAATAAAATAAAATAACAGAAATAAAAAGGTGGGTTGTCTCCCATAAGCGTTTTTCTTTAACGCCTTTCATCTAGGCACAGAAAGTGATATTCAAGTATTTCCAAGAGATGAAGCATCAACATCATAATTTGTACGAATGATAGAATCACAAGGTAGCTTCATTCTTTTTCTAGGGAAGTGTTCCATACCTTTCTTGAGTGGGAATTGGTATCTAATATTTCCTTCTTTCATATCAATAATAGCACCCACAGTTCTAAGAAAAGGTCTTCCCAACACAATTGGACAAGATGGGTTGCATTCAATATCCAAGACAATAAAATCAACGGGGACAAGGTTATTGTTAACCATAATAAGAACATCATTAACTCTCCCCACAGGTTTCTTCATAGCATTATCAACAAGAAAAACATCCAAATAACAATGTTCCAAAGGTGGCAAATCAAACATATCATAGAGCTTTTTAGACATAACCGAGATACTTGCACCAAGGTCACATAAAGCATTGCAATCAAATTTATCCACTTTCATTTTAATGATGGGCTCCCAACCATCTTCTAACTTCTTAGGGATAGAAGCTTCAAGTTTTAATTTCTCTTCCCTAGCCTTATGAGAGCATTTGTAATATGAGTTGTAAATGCCAAGTTCATGTCACTAGCATTAGGACATGTGGCTAACTTTTGCAAGAACTTAATAACTTCAGTAATATTACAATTATCAAAATCAAAATTATTATCATCAAAGCAAACCGAACCACCTTCTCCCATGTTCTTAAAAATTTCAGCACTTTTATCAATAACAGTTTCAGCAGTTTTAGGCAATTTTAACTTTTTGGAAGAAGTAGAAGAAATATTTCCAACACCAACTATGTTACCATTAATAGTAGGAGACTTACTAGCATGTGAAGTAACATTATTTTCAGTAGTGGTAATAGTAAAACCTTTAACAATATTATCTTCCTTAGCTAGTTCTTTCTCTCTTTCCCACCTAGCATCCAATTGAGCAATCATCCTAACATTTTCATCAATTCTAACTTGGATGGCATTAATTTTAGCAAAGGCCTTACTCTCTTTAGTATCATTAGGCATGACTTTAGATTTTAAAAGATAAACATCAAGGGCAAGACTATCAACTTTAGAGGCAAGAATATCAATTTTACCAAGCTTTTCCTCAACAGTTTTATTAAAAGAAGTTTGTGTAGTGATAAAATCTTTTAGCATGGTTTCAAGTTCAGTAGAGGTATTCCTATTATTGCTATAAGAATTACCATAAGAATTAGCATAACCACCACTATTATTAGAAGGATAGGGCTTATAGTTATTATTACCATAATTGTTCCTATAGGCATTGTTGTTGAAATTGTTATTTTTAATGAAGTTCACATCAACATGCTCTTCTTGTGCAACTAAAGAAGCTAAGGGAACATTATTTGGATCAACATGAGATTTACCATTCACAAGCATAGACATAATAATATCAATCTTTTCACTCAAAGAGGAGGTCTCTTCAACAGAATTTACTGTAACATCCCAAATATTAATATAAATTATTAATGCAAAAATGTGGGCCAACAAAAACTTTTCTTATAAATTGGTATGTGTTTGTTTCATGATTATTGTTTGTTATGCTTGCTTGCAAGATTGTTGGATTCTAATTCTAAATCACAAAATTGAAGAATAGAAAATAAACAAAACAACATTCCAAAATTATAAAACTATGTGACACATGTCACCATAATTTTTCCAAAAATAAGAAACTTACTTTATTTCTCAAACCAAGGTTAGTGAGGAATAATTCCAAGACCACACCATTGGGTTTCCACAAACTATTCCCTTTCAAATATTTAATTCAAAAACCTAAATTCAAATTTATATTTCCTTCTTTACCAAATTCAAAGCACAAAATGTGCTATGTTGGACTTACCCCATAAATAATCAAATAACACAACAAACCTTGATAAACATATGTGAAGCAAGTTATGAAAGAAAAATTCAAAAATTTGAATTTAATTTTGGTTCAGACTTTTCGTCGAACACCTGGTGATCATCACCCAGTTCATCCCAAACCGAACCAAGTCACGGATCAAATCGAGCAATTGCAGGTTTAATTCATCAAATTAAGGCATCCATTGGATTCACCTCATCTCCACGATCACGAAGCAACCGAGAACGCGGGATATGGTGGCCGGAGTCGCCGTGGAGGAGCTGGCGACAGCACGGCCGCGTGCACGTCGTCGTGCCGGCACTGTGGCCGCGGCGACGCCGCGCCGTGCCGGCCGCGCTGCGCCCTCTCTCTCCCTCCCTCACCCCTCTGTCTCCTCGCGCAGCAGCAGCCCGCACCGCAGCCGCCCGCAGCCCGCAGCCACGCCGCGACAGCCATGCCGCGAAGTGCACGCCGCGCGCCGCCCGTGCACTCTCACGGCCGGCCCATTTTCGAGCACGCCCCGCTCGCCTCCACATCGCCCCCATGTCTCTCTCCCTCCCGACACCGTAGCCGCACCCCCACCGCCCCTATGGCGAGCCCGGCCGTCCCCTGGACCACCCCTGCGCCGTGTCCACCGTGCGCCGGCGCGCCGGTATAAATACCCCGCTCGAGCTCGCCGATTCCTCCACACTCACCACTGCCTCTCCCCTCACACCACCCCCTCTTGTGCACCGCCTGGAGGGCGGAGCCTTCGCCGCGAAACCCCGGCCGCCCGTGGGTCTCCTCGAGCTCGCCGTGCCCGAGGTAGACGACGACCACGGCCGAGCCGTGCTTGCCTCCCTTTCTCTCCTCTTTGGCCTGCAACCCCTTCTCCATTACCACCTCACTCACCCGGCCCCTTTTCCCCTCTGGTTCGTGCACAGGATCGACGCAGAGGACTCGCCGGAGTTGGAGCACGGCCGCGGAGGAGGAGCTGCTCGCCGCCGTCGATTGGAGCCGCCCCAGCAACCGCCGTTCGTCCAGCAAGCTTCCCCGAGTCGCCGCCGTCGATCCGCACCATCCGCACGCCCTCCCGAGCCCCCTAGGTGAGCCGCCTGTCCCCCTCGCCGTCGCCGGCGCCGTCGCGCCGCTCGGTTTAGGTCGCCGCCGTTCGCCACTGACGTGGACGAACGAGGGCCGTTGGATCTTGATCCAACGGTAACATACCGTTTCGTTTTAATAAAAGGAAAACTGACGAGTGGACCCCACCCGTCAGAATTTTAAACATTTCCAGCGCGCGCACTGTTTTCCGTTGAGTCACTGACGAGTGGACCCCACCCGTCAGGATTCTCAACATTATCCACTCAGGCTTAAATTCGAATTTTTAGTTTGAATAGAAAACAGTACTGGACTAAACTTTGAAATTCCATAACTTGAGATCTGCAACTCCAAATAAATCAAATAAAAATGTTCTGAAAAGCTTATGAAAATGTCTATCCAACCCAAGTGGTTTCATCTCATTTGGATAAATAATAAAAAAATAGTATTAAAAATGCCAAATAGGGTTTGAAATCTAAACTTGTTTGTTTCTGATGCTCTGTTAGTCCAAATGATTTAAGACCAATTTTATTGGATCACAATTAGCCATGGTTAGTCAATCCTAAAAGGGTTTGATTTTTAGATTAACAGAATTTAGTTAATAGCCAAAACTTGATTAACTAGCCTATGGATTCAAAACAATGTGTAGGGAGTTTGGTAACTCCAAATGACCCAAATCCAATTGTGTCATCTTCTACACATCAGTAGCTCCCTGTAGAATTTTAGTTTGTATTTTTGTGACCAACAGAACTCAAACTATGCAATTAAACATGTGTGACTAATTTCTGCCCAAATTAAGGTATATTTGAATAGTGACAAAATTCAACTAAATTGGAACCACATAGTGTTGTTGATGTGTGAAATGGTTAATTAGAACCTCTAAGAGTGTATTGCTGTGATGATTGATTGAATAGGCTAGTGATTGTTTGTATTTGCTTAATTGTGTATTAGACGAGAGCGTTGTCGAGTACATCGAGGAGGAAGGATTTGTGGAACCTGAAGACCAAGACCAGGATCACTTTGCCGAGCAAGGCAAGCTACTCTCTGAGCTTGCACATAACTTATGCATCTAGATTTACAAAGTCCTTTTTCAAAAGCAAAGGTTTATAAAAATCCTTTTTCAAAAGTATACCTGAGTTATTTTGCCACCCTATATAGAAATATATGATAAAACTATAGGATGGGAAAACCAACACTGTTTTATTCAAAACTCCTTTGAAAACCTTGTGTGGATACAAAACACCAAGATGTGGTGTTGAAATAAAGAAGTGGAGAAAGATGGTTTTAAGAAAAGCACATTGTGTCCTAGTACTCAGTCAAGCAACCGATAATCTGTGCGACCACATTTACCCACATATGGGAAAGGGCTTAGTCATATAGCTTGCTCTTATTAGTATGGGACACTGCATCAACGGAGATGACTCCGTTATGCATGAGGGAATGGTTTGGTGACCTACCCCTGACCTGGGTCCTCGCTCAAACTCTATGAGTAGATAAGGAGGAGGATAGAAGGATGTCCCCTATACACCGCCAGATAAAACCTATGAGTCCTCACACTTAGATTCCGACGGGCTGGGTTAAGTGTCGATGGAAAGTATCATAGGGGCAGGATCCTATACTAGCAGGAGCAAAGGACAGACTAGGATCGGTGACTCAACTTCGCATACCCCTGGTATGGCGAGACGTGGCAGACACGATGAGTTATCGGATGGGTGTGGGAAAAGCGTGCTACCTCTGCAGAGGGTTAAAACTATTCGAATAGCCGAGTCCTCGGATATGGACAGTTGAGAGGCCCTACTTTGACCATGTGCAAGTTTTGAAAAGAATTGTGTTTTCAAAAGAAAGGAAGTTGGTGGAATGATCCATACACCTATGCCAACGGATTTGGTATGAGGTTGTTGGAGATTTGGTACCATGATGGACCATGGTTAGCAAGAGGAGGAGTTTTGAAGAAACTAATACTCATGAGATACTAGGAATAGTTATAATCTTCTTACCTTCTTCAACAAAGATACAGAGATGTTTTAAATAAATAAAAATGTGAAACTAAAAATGAGACTAGTGCACTCATGTTGGAGTAGTTTGCGAGTACATTCCAATGTACTCATACTAGCTTGTCTCTGGCTATTGTCGTAGCCAGACTTGGAGGAGTATTACGCCCAGGAGGAATATGGCGACATCTACGCCAACTAAGGATCTTCTCAAGTCGACTGCCTGTCGGGTCATCGTTAGCTTTTGGATGTCTACTACGTTTAAGTTCCGCTGCTTATGTTGATTTGGCCCTAGAAGGCACCTGTGTAAGACTTGGTCTATATGACCTGTTATGTCAGACTTATTCCGGTATTGTAATGGATGTAAACTTTGGTATTCAGTTCGGATTATGTGCAACGACAGACTGATCACGGGATCGTTGTGTTAAGCATAATCGGGTATTTCGGACAGCTAGTCCGGGGTCCCCACAGACCTGGTATCAGAGCCATCTCGACTTTAGGAGCCTTAGATTAGCATGGTCGCTAGGTAGGAGTTACAAAAGTTAAATTCTAAAGAAATAAAGGAATGAACTATTTTCGAAAAATGCTTATCTCTCATCCTCTCACTTCTGCAAAATTCTACCCTTACTAAATATTAAGTTTTCCCTTATATATTAAACTTAAAATTTTGCTCACTTGCTGCCTCACTACATTTAAAATTTTGATACACTTGTCATCTCACTAACTTAAAAACTTGACTTAAAATTGTAGATGGCACTCCACTTCACCGAGTTTGTTCAGCTCGAGAAGGACGGCACGTTGATGTTCGAGAAGGACCTGTTCGAGTTGACCAAGCTGTTAGGTCGTCCCACTCCTGAGTTTAAGGGAGCCCTGGTGGACACTCCCGGCAGCGGGAACCTGTCTTGGTTGGTCGAGGGGTCTGTTCGCGGGAACATCAAGTCCCCCGGATCCAGGACACGCATCTTTACCACCATGGACGTCCACTGGGACGACGGACTGTGTCGTTCCATGGAGCGGATGCTATCCCGGCTTTGTGAGGAGCACAAGGCGGAGTTGGTGAACTCTCGTTTCCAGTTCTACGGGAGGCGCACTGTCGACGGACACCCTATTCAGTCCCCTCTACACCCGACGTTCGGAGAGTATATCTTGGACATGGAGATTATGCTCTTTCGCACCCAGGAGGATCTGAGGTGCGCTAGACTTCGGTCTCACTTTGAGCGCCTCTCGCTCAAGGAGAGTCGCGAGAGTGAGGCACAGCTGAAGGAGGAGAAGGTCGCTCTTCTCAAGAAGAGGACCCAATTGAAGAAGACCATAGCGAAACTCCGCAAGAAGGTGGCAGAGCAGGACGAGCTGATCGAGGATCTGGAGCTCCGTACTGATGAGATGGAGGAGGAGGGCGAGGATCTCCGCAAGGAGAACAACGCTTTCCTCAGTGACGATGACGACTATCTGGAGGAGATGGACTATGAGCAGGAGGATGACGAGGAGGAAGACCCCGAGGAGCCACCCTACCAGTCCGACGCTAACGTATCCGAGCCTGAGGTTCCACCTCAGTAGGCGAGTGACTTGAGTACTACCGCAGGATTAGGTCGACCCCCTATCGCTAAACTAGTAGGAGTAGTAGTTCTTTTGGAGAACTTGTACCATGTGCCTTAGCTAAAAAGCAAGGATGTAAGCTTGATGTGATGAACCCTTTGATGTGATGCTTGTGCTATACCAGTGTGCTAGTCTTGTTAGTCTATGAAAAGTATTTTTCACATAATCCTTAAGTAATCCACCACTATGTGAAACCAACCTTTATCTCCCCTTAATCAGACCCTTTTGCCTTGCCCTTATAACCGGTGTTCTTCAGGATGGTGGACACTCGTCGCTCCAACCCGGATGGAGGACCACCACCCCCACCGGAACCAACCACCGCCCAACTTCTTGCGCTTATCATGGAGGAACGCCAAGCTGGTCGGGCAGAGCGTCAAGCTCATATCGCTGCCCTGCAGCAGATCGCTGCCGCACACAACAACAACAACAACAACAACCACCACAATGGCAATGGCAATGGTGAAGGAAATCAGCGATCCACTTTGAGTGACTTTCAGAAGACCAACCCACCCACCTATTCCAAGGGGCTTCATCCACTAGAGGCCGATGATTGGCTTCGCACCATCAACAACAACCTAGAAATTGCTGCCGTAGGAGAACCTGAGAAGGTGCTTTATGCAACCCACTATCTTGCTGGACCTGCACGGTCTTGGTGGGAAGCTACCAAGGCTCTCCAACAAGCCGGTCATGCTATCGGCTGGGCAGAGTTCCAGGAGAAGTTCCGCAAGAAGCACATACCCGGCGGACTTATTGAGAGGAAGAAGGACGAATTCCGCAGGCTGCGGCAGGGAAGCAAGGACGTGGTCGGATACCTAGATGAGTTTACGGACTTATCCCGGTACGCTCCTGATGATACTGACACCGAGAGGAAAAGAATGGAGCGTTTCATGGATGGGCTCCATGATGAACTGCAGTGTGCCCTGGTGATCCACGACTTCCTGGACCTGGAGTCACTGGTGGACAAGGCTATTCAATTGGAGACCAAACGTAAAACTATGTTCGAGAGTCGCAAGAGAAGGATGATGGCCAAGGAAAGTTCGAGCAGTCAGAAGCCTCGCACCTTTCCACCAACCCCGAAACCAGCATATCGACCACCACAACCTACACGCCCCAATTTCCCTACTCGTCCCAACAACCCAAACCCAAACACCCCCAGCAACCCAAACAGCTTCAACCGCCCCAACAACCCTACTCGCCCCGGAGGAAACCCCAACAACTTCAACCGCAACGCCAATGTTGTCTGCTTTGACTGTGGCGCTAAGGGCCACTACTCCAGAGAATGCCCCAATCCCAAGAAGAATGGTCCGCGCCCCGATACACCAGCACCGAACAATGGCCAAGGCCGTAATGGGAACGGCAAGAACCCCGCACCTCGCGGGAATACTGCTGTTGCCAAGGGACGTCTGCACCACATCAATGCAGAGGAAGCCATGGAAGCGCCAGATGTTGTGCTGGGTACGTTCCTTGTCAACTCGGTACCTGCAACTGTTCTGTTTGATTCTGGTACTACCCATTCCTTTGTTACCCAAGAGTTTGTTGCTAAGGGAGGTTTAGTCGGGAACCTTTTACCCAAACCCATGATCATCCAAATCCCAGAATCCACCATAGATACCAAGTCGTATTGCCCGGACGTTTCCCTTGAAATCAAGGGGGAAAAGTTCCTAGTCGACTTAATCATTTTAGGAACCCAAGGAATAGATGTCATACTGGGTATGAATTGGCTAGCCAAGTACCGTGGTCAAATTGACTGCGCCAGAAGAGCTGTAACCCTCACCACCGACAAAGGAGTAGAAGTGAAGTATGTGTCAGAAACCAGTCGACCCCGACCAGGATGCCATGAGGGCATAGCCAGACCCACCCTAGATGAGATCCGTGTTGTTCACCTGTTCCGAGATGTTTTCCCGGAAGAATTGCCTGGTATGCCGCTAGACCGGGATATTGAGTTCATCATTGAACTTATCCCCGGAACAGCTCCTATATCCCAGAGGCCTTATCGGATGAATCCGGAAGAACTGGTTGAGTTGAAGAAGCAGTTAGCAGATATGCTCAGCAAAGGACTTATTCGCCCAAGTGCGTCACCCTGGGGATCACCCATTATTTTTGTGGATAAGAGGGACGGTACCACACGCTTGTGTGTGGATTATCGCAAGTTAAATGATGTGACCATTAAGAACAAGTACCCTCTCCCAAAGATCGAGGATCTGTTCGATCAAATGAACGGAGCCTGAGTCTTTTCCAAGATCGATCTTCGGTCAGGGTATCATCAGCTAAAAATCCGAGAGACAGACATTCCCAAGACTGCCTTCACCACCCGCTACGGTTTATTTGAATACACCGTAATGTCTTTTGGTCTGACCAATGCCCCAGCCTATTTCATGAATCTCATGAACAAGATCTTCATGGAGTATCTTGACAAGTTCGTGGTAGTTTTCCTCGATGACATCCTTATCTACTCCAAAACCGCAGAAGAGCATGCTGAACATCTGCGTCTAGTTTTAGCAACCCTCCGAGAACACCAGTTGTATGCCAAGTTTAGCAAGTGTGAGTTTTGGCTCAGTGAAGTAGCATTTCTCGGACATGTTGTGTCTGCGGGAGGAATTTCTGTGGACCCAGAGAAGATCCAAGCCATTGTGAACTGGGAAGCCCCAACTAGTGTGACTGAAATCCGAAGCTTTCTCGGATTAGCGGGCTACTACCGCAAGTTCGTTGAAGGATTCTCCAGTTTAGCCAAACCCCTGACCCAACTGCTGAAAAAGGACAAGAAGTTTGAGTGGACTCAGAAGTGTGAAGAGAGTTTCCAGGAATTAAAGAAGAGATTGACCTCAACCCCTGTCCTGATTATGCCAGACGTCACCAAGAGTTTCGACGTGTATTGCGATGCATCACGCCTCGGACTTGGTTGCGTTCTGATGCAAGAAGGCAAGGTGGTATCGTATCTGTCTCGGCAGTTGCGACCACATGAAGAGAATTACCCAACCCATGACCTGGAGTTGGCCGCTGTTGTTCTTGCTCTGAAAACATGGCACTCCTATCTTGCGGGACATCGTTGCGAGATCTATACGGATCACAAGAGCTTGAAGTATATCTTCACCCAGAAGGAGTTAAACCTGCGACAAAGAAGGTGGATGGAATTAATCAAGGATTATGATATCGGTATCCATTATCACCCTGGGAAGGCTAACGTAGTTGCCGATGCCCTTAGTCGCAAACCCTGCACCCTGAATGCCCTGATCCAAGCAGAACAACCAGCCCTGTTCAGAGAGTTCAAAGATTTTGGACTAGAGCTTGTTAGCCATGGATATCTTGCCAACTTAGAGTTAACCCCAACCTTGATGAGCCAAATCAAGGAAGCCCAGAGGGGTCATGAGAGTATAGAAGGGATCAAGAAGAAGATTTCCCTCGGTAAAGCACCTGGTTTTACCGAAGATGCTGAAGGAGTGCTGAGATACCAGGATCGTATCTGTGTCCCCAGCATCACGGAGCTTAAAGAGTTAATCCTGAAGGAAGCCCACGAGACCCCCTATTCGATCCACCCTGGCGGAACCAAAATGTATCAAGACCTTCGTGAGAGATTTTGGTGGCACGGAATGAAGCGAGAGATTGGTGTTTTTGTAGCCAAGTGTGATATCTGTCAGCGAGTCAAGGCTGAACACCAGCGACCCGCTGGATTGCTTCAACCCTTGAAAATTCCCGAGTGGAAGTGGGATGAGATTGGAATGGATTTTATCACTGGACTTCCAAGATCCAACCGAGGTCATGACTCAATTTGGGTCATCGTTGATAGACTAACCAAGGTTGCCCATTTCATTCCCGTCCATACCACCTATCGGGGAAATCAGTTAGCAGACCTGTATATTTCCAGAATAGTAAGCCTGCATGGTGTGCCTAAGAGGATTGTATCGGATAGAGGCACACAATTCACCTCAAGGTTCTGGAAAGCCTTACACGAAGCCCTCGGAACCAAGTTAGCATTTAGCACAGCTTATCATCCCCAGACCGGAGGCCAAACTGAAAGAGTGAACCAGATATTGGAGGACATGCTTCGCGCGTGTGTTCTATCCTATGGATCCAAGTGGGAAGATTGTCTTCCATTTGCAGAGTTCTCCTACAATAATAGTTACCAGTCTAGTCTGCAAATGGCCCCTTTTGAAGCCCTTTACGGAAGGAAGTGTCGTACACCCCTGAATTGGTCCGACACCGGAGAAGGCAAACTGTTTGGACCAGATACCCTCCGTAAGGCTGAAGAGCAAGTCCGACTGATCCGCGAGCGTCTTAAAACTGCACAATCTCGTCAGAAAAGCTACGCTGATCCCAAGCGTCGTGATGTCACCTTCAGTGTCGGAGATTATGTCTATCTCCGAGTGACACCCCTTAAAGGAATGCAGCGTTTCCATGTCAAAGGAAAATTGGCACCAAGATATATTGGACCCTTTAAGATCCTTTCCCGTCATGGTGAAGTGTCTTATCAACTGGAGTTGCCTCAAGAGTTAGCAGATTACCACGATGTCTTCCACATTTCACTGCTCCGGAAATGTCTTCAAGTTCCTGACCAGCCGGATGTTTTCAAAAACATCGACCACCATTCCATCGACCTAAATCAAGATCTGACTTATCGTGAGCAACCCATCAAGATTCTCGACGAAGATGTTCGTCCCACCCGTAGGCGAGCAATCAAGTTCTACAAGGTCCAGTGGACTAACCACTCTGAAGATGAAGCCACGTGGGAACGTGAGGACTATCTTAAAAGTGAATTCCCGAACCTCTTTAGTACCCAGACCTAGCAAATCTCGGGACGAGATTTATTTTAAGGGGGGGAGGATTTGTAACATCCCAAATATTAATATAAATTATTAATGCAAAAATGTGGGCCAACAAAAACTTTTCTTATAAATTGGTATGTGTTTGTTTCATGATTATTGTTTGTTATGCTTGCTTGCAAGATTGTTGGATTCTAATTCTAAATCACAAAATTGAAGAATAGAAAATAAACAAAACAACATTCCAAAATTATAAAACTATGTGACACATGTCACCATAATTTTTCCAAAAATAAGAAACTTACTTTATTTCTCAAACCAAGGTTAGTGAGGAATAATTCCAAGACCACACCATTGGGTTTCCACAAACTATTCCCTTTCAAATATTTAATTCAAAAACCTAAATTCAAATTTATATTTCCTTCTTTACCAAATTCAAAGCACAAAATGTGCTATGTTGGACTTACCCCATAAATAATCAAATAACACAACAAACCTTGATAAACATATGTGAAGCAAGTTATGAAAGAAAAATTCAAAAATTTGAATTTAATTTTGGTTCAGACTTTTCGTCGAACACCTGGTGATCATCACCCAGTTCATCCCAAACCGAACCAAGTCACGGATCAAATCGAGCAATTGCAGGTTTAATTCATCAAATTAAGGCATCCATTGGATTCACCTCATCTCCACGATCACGAAGCAACCGAGAACGCGGGATATGGTGGCCGGAGTCGCCGTGGAGGAGCTGGCGACAGCACGGCCGCGTGCACGTCGTCGTGCCGGCACTATGGCCGCGGCGACGCCGCGCCGTGCCGGCCGCGCTGCGCCCTCTCTCTCCCTCCCTCACCCCTCTGTCTCCTCGCGCAGCAGCAGCCCGCACCGCAGCCGCCCGCAGCCCGCAGCCACGCCGCGACAGCCATGCCGCGAAGTGCACGCCGCGCGCCGCCCGTGCACTCTCACGGCCGGCCCATTTTCGAGCACGCCCCGCTCGCCTCCACGTCGCCCCCATGTCTCTCTCCCTCCCGACACCGTAGCCGCACCCCCACCGCCCCTATGGCGAGCCCGGCCGTCCCCTGGACCACCCCTGCGCCGTGTCCACCGTGCGCCGGCGCGCCGGTATAAATACCCCGCTCGAGCTCGCCGATTCCTCCACACTCACCACTGCCTCTCCCCTCACACCACCCCCTCTTGTGCACCGCCTGGAGGGCGGAGCCTTCGCCGCGAAACCCCGGCCGCCCGTGGGTCTCCTCGAGCTCGCCGTGCCCGAGGTAGACGACGACCACGGCCGAGCCGTGCTTGCCTCCCTTTCTCTCCTCTTTGGCCTGCAACCCCTTCTCCATTACCACCTCACTCACCCGGCCCCTTTTCCCCTCTGGTTCGTGCACAGGATCGACGCAGAGGACTCGCCGGAGTTGGAGCACGGCCGCGGAGGAGGAGCTGCTCGCCGCCGTCGATTGGAGCCGCCCCAGCAACCGCCGTTCGTCCAGCAAGCTTCCCCGAGTCGCCGCCGTCGATCCGCACCATCCGCACGCCCTCCCGAGCCCCCTAGGTGAGCCGCCTGTCCCCCTCGCCGTCGCCGGCGCCGTCGCGCCGCTCGGTTTAGGTCGCCGCCGTTCGCCACTGACGTGGACGAACGAGGGCCGTTGGATCTTGATCCAACGGTAACATACCGTTTCGTTTTAATAAAAGGAAAACTGACGAGTGGACCCCACCCGTCAGAATTTTAAACATTTCCAGCGCGCGCACTGTTTTCCGTTGAGTCACTGACGAGTGGACCCCACCCGTCAGGATTCTCAACATTATCCACTCAGGCTTAAATTCGAATTTTTAGTTTGAATAGAAAACAGTACTGGACTAAACTTTGAAATTCCATAACTTGAGATCTGCAACTCCAAATAAATCAAATCAAAATGTTCTGAAAAGCTTATGAAAATGTCTATCCAACCCAAGTGGTTTCATCTCATTTGGATAAATAATAAAAAAATAGTATTAAAAATGCCAAATAGGGTTTGAAATCTAAACTTGTTTGTTTCTGATGCTCTGTTAGTCCAAATGATTTAAGACCAATTTTATTGGATCACAATTAGCCATGGTTAGTCAATCCTAAAAGGGTTTGATTTTTAGATTAACAGAATTTAGTTAATAGCCAAAACTTGATTAACTAGCCTATGGATTCAAAACAATGTGTAGGGAGTTTGGTAACTCCAAATGACCCAAATCCAATTGTGTCATCTTCTACACATCAGTAGCTCCCTGTAGAATTTTAGTTTGTATTTTTGTGACCAACAGAACTCAAACTATGCAATTAAACATGTGTGACTAATTTCTGCCCAAATTAAGGTATATTTGAATAGTGACAAAATTCAACTAAATTGGAACCACATAGTGTTGTTGATGTGTGAAATGGTTAATTAGAACCTCTAAGAGTGTATTGCTGTGATGATTGATTGAATAGGCTAGTGATTGTTTGTATTTGCTTAATTGTGTATTAGACGAGAGCGTTGTCGAGTACATCGAGGAGGAAGGATTTGTGGAACCTGAAGACCAAGACCAGGATCACTTTGCCGAGCAAGGCAAGCTACTCTCTGAGCTTGCACATAACTTATGCATCTAGATTTACAAAGTCCTTTTTCAAAAGCAAAGGTTTATAAAAATCCTTTTTCAAAAGTATACCTGAGTTATTTTGCCACCCTATATAGAAATATATGATAAAACTATAGGATGGGAAAACCAACACTGTTTTATTCAAAACTCCTTTGAAAACCTTGTGTGGATACAAAACACCAAGATGTGGTGTTGAAATAAAGAAGTGGAGAAAGATGGTTTTAAGAAAAGCACATTGTGTCCTAGTACTCAGTCAAGCAACCGATAATCTGTGCGACCACATTTACCCACATATGGGAAAGGGCTTAGTCATATAGCTTGCTCTTATTAGTATGGGACACTGCATCAACGGAGATGACTCCGTTATGCATGAGGGAATGGTTTGGTGACCTACCCCTGACCTGGGTCCTCGCTCAAACTCTATGAGTAGATAAGGAGGAGGATAGAAGGATGTCCCCTATACACCGCCAGATAAAACCTATGAGTCCTCACACTTAGATTCCGACGGGCTGGGTTAAGTGTCGATGGAAAGTATCATAGGGGCAGGATCCTATACTAGCAGGAGCAAAGGACAGACTAGGATCGGTGACTCAACTTCGCATACCCCTGGTATGGCGAGACGTGGCAGACACGATGAGTTATCGGATGGGTGTGGGAAAAGCGTGCTACCTCTGCAGAGGGTTAAAACTATTCGAATAGCCGAGTCCTCGGATATGGACAGTTGAGAGGCCCTACTTTGACCATGTGCAAGTTTTGAAAAGAATTGTGTTTTCAAAAGAAAGGAAGTTGGTGGAATGATCCATACACCTATGCCAACGGATTTGGTATGAGGTTGTTGGAGACTTGGTACCATGATGGACCATGGTTAGCAAGAGGAGGAGTTTTGAAGAAACTAATACTCATGAGATACTAGGAATAGTTATAATCTTCTTACCTTCTTCAACAAAGATACAGAGATGTTTTAAATAAATAAAAATGTGAAACTAAAAATGAGACTAGTGCACTCATGTTGGAGTAGTTTGCGAGTACATTCCAATGTACTCATACTAGCTTGTCTCTGGCTATTGTCGTAGCCAGACTTGGAGGAGTATTACGCCCAGGAGGAATATGGCGACATCTACGCCAACTAAGGATCTTCTCAAGTCGACTGCCTGTCGGGTCATCGTTAGCTTTTGGATGTCTACTACGTTTAAGTTCCGCTGCTTATGTTGATTTGGCCCTAGAAGGCACCTGTGTAAGACTTGGTCTATATGACCTGTTATGTCAGACTTATTCCGGTATTGTAATGGATGTAAACTTTGGTATTCAGTTCGGATTATGTGCAACGACAGACTGATCACGGGATCGTTGTGTTAAGCATAATCGGGTATTTCGGACAGCTAGTCCGGGGTCCCCACATTTACCTTCTTACCTTGAGGTGTCCTTTCAGTATGCCACTCAGAATAATTCACCATCATATCATTCAAGAGTTTTGTTGCAGCCCCCAAAGTGATGGACATAAAGGTACCTCCCGCAGCCGAATCAAGAAGGTTTCTTGAAGAAAAATTCAGTCCCGCATAAAAGGTTTGGATGATCATCCAAGTAGTCAGTCCATGGGTTGGGCAATTTTTAACCAAAGATTTCATTCTTTCCCAAGCTTGAGCAACATGTTCATTATCAAGTTGTTTAAAATTCATAATGCTACTTCTTAGAGAAATAATCTTAGCAGGAGGATAGTATTTTCCAATAAAAGCATCTTTGCATTTAGTCCATGAATCAATACTATTCCTAGGCAATGAAAGCAACCATTCTTTAGCTCTTCCTGTCAAAGAGAAAGGAAATAATTTCAGTTTTATAATATCACCATCTACATCTTTTTGCTTTTGCATTTCACAAAGTTCAACAAAATTATTTAGATGGGCAGCAGCATCATCAGTACTAACAACATAAAATTGCTCTCTCATAACAAGGTTTAACAAAGCAGGTTTTATTTCAAAGAATTCTGCTTTAGAAGCAGGTGGAGCAATAGGAGTGCATATAAAATCATTATTGTTGGTGCTAGTGAAATCACACAACTTAGTATTCTCAGGAGTACTCATTTTAGCAATTTAAAAGGCAAACCGAAATAAACAATAATAAAAACTGAAATAAAAATGACTAAACCGAAATGAAAATAATAATGCAAGTAACTAATTTTTTTGTATTTTTGATATTAAGCAAACAAGACAATAATAAAAATAAACTAAGCAACACAATAACAAAATAAAAAGATTGGATGTGAGAGACTCCCCTCGTAGAAGAGTCTAGTCTCCCCGGCAACGGCGCTAGAAAATTGCTTGATGGCACCGGTGAGGTCGTGTTGGGAAACCCCAAGAGGAAGGTATGAAGCAGTGCAGCAGCAAGTTTCCCTCAGTTGTGAAACCAAGGTTTATCGATCCAGTAGGAGACTAGAGATCTCCCGGAGGTTGTTGGTGGCGCCGTTTACGATAACCAACGTGGAACCTGCACACAACACAACCAAGATACTTTGCCCCAACTTAACAGTGAGGTTGTCAATCTCACTGGCTTGCTGTAACAAAGGATTAAACGTATGTGTGGAAGATGATGCTTGTTTGAAGAGAATGAAAGTAACAGGATTGTTTAACAGTTTGAGGAAAAAGGACCGGGGTCCACAGTTCACTAGTGGTGTCTCTCCATAAATAATAATAGCATACATGCGGGTAAACAAATTACACCTGGGCAATTGACAGAATAAAGAAGTGCATAATGATGCATATACTATAGTTATGATGTCTAGTGTGATATTCATTTGGGCATTACAACAATATACATAGACCGTTCCAACCGCATCTATGACTAATAATCCACCTTCCGGTTAGCGTCCGCACCCCTTTCAGTATTAAGTTGCAAGCAACAGATAATTGCATTAGGCAATGTGTGTAATGTAAGTAATACAAATACCCTTAGATAAAGTACTACTGTTTTATCCCTAGTAGCAACAGTACATCTACAATCTTAGAGCTAGCTGTCACCACCCCAGATTAAATAGAGACATGAACCTACTATCGAGCATAAATACCCCCTCTTGGAGTCACAAGCATCTACTTGGCCAGAGCATCTACTAGCAACGGAGAGCATGCAAGATCATAAACAACGCTCTCACAAGATATATTATGAAGCAATAACATAGTACTCAATATTCATCGGATCCCAACAAACACAATATGTAGCATTACATAAAGATGATCTTGATCATGATAGGCACCTCACAAGATCTAAACATGGTAGCACAAGAGGAGAAGACAACCATCTAGCTACTGCTATGGACCCGTAGTCCAAGGATGAACTACTCACGCGTCAGTCCGGAGGCGGGCATGGTGATGTAGAGCCCTCCGGTGATGATTCCCCTCTCCGGCAGGGTGCCGGGAAGAGCTTCTGAACCCTCCCGATCTAGGGTTGACGACGGCGACGGCTCTGGACTCCGTGGGGGGGGGGGAAGGTTCGCATCCTAGGTCTTGATATTCTGGGGGGTATAAGTAGGCGAAAGGGCGAAGTTGGCGGGGCCTCGAGGGCCCCACACCCCCTGCTCGCGCGGCCAGGGGGGAGCCGCGCCACCTGGTGGTGTGGGCCCCTCGGGGGTCCGCTCCGTGTGGTCTTCGGTGTTCTGGAACCTCCCGGGGAAAATAAGACTTTTGACGTTTCGTTTGTCCAATTCCGAGAATATTTCCTTAACAACTTTTCTGAAACCAAAAAACAGCAGAAAACAGGCAACTGGCACTGTGGCATCTTGTTAATAGGTTAGTCCCAGAAAATGCATAAAATGATATAAAAGTGTATATAAATCATGTAGCAAGTGACATAATATAAGCATGGAACATAAGAAATTATAGATACGTTTGAGACGTATCACCGGGTGTTGGGAAGAAGAGTTACCATCAGTCGTCTGGAGCATAAACACAACCCCCAATAGGTCAACAGACTTCACTCCTTTCTTCATGGTCTATGGGGCAGAAGCTGTGTTACCCAGCGACATCATCCACGATTCTCCAAGAGTTGCAAACTACGTCGAGGTAGAGAACGAGCAAGCCCGGCAGGATTCAGTTGATATGCTTGAGGAGGCAAGAGAGCTAGCTCTGGAAAGATCAGCCGTATACCAGCAAGACCTGAGGCGTTATCACAGCCGCCGGGTCAGATCAAGAACTTTCCAAGAGGGAGACCTAGTCTTACGGCTAGCCCAGAACAAGACCGGCTTTCACAAGCTGACTCCCGCATGGGAAGGTCCCTTCGTGATAAGCCGGAACTTGCACGACGGGTTTTATTACTTGGTGGATCTCAAAGAAGAAACTACAACAACAGGAAACAACACAGACCATACAAGATACCCAATGACAGAGAACGACATGCCCTGGAACATAGCAGAGCTTAGACCATACTACACTTAGGTTTTGTGAGCTCCCGGATGAGACGAGCTCCACCTTTTTGTATCTTTTCAGTTTAAAAGCAGCAGGTTTCAGACGCGCTCTTTTCCTTACCAGGGTACCTAAGGGGACTGGAATGTTTTTAATGAGGCGGCTTGCTAGCTATGTACATATTATATGATCAATGAAATGAGGAAGGCACCTCTAAAAAGAAAGAGCATTGTGTTTTCAGTTCCTTATTTTTCATGTGATCAGGGTCTTGGGGGCTTACTAACTAAGAAAGTTGTAAGTTACAAACTCAAGACCCGGCAGAGACGCCACAATTATTCTTGGTTATACTTGCCTGCTAGCTTGATGTTATTCTCACTTAATACATGACCAGATGCTGAAATACCGGTTTTCAATCTGACTATGAATCCCATGGGGACTTAGCAGACCCTGATCGCTCGGGAATTTTGTGCACAGAAGTCACGAGAAAACCGGCTTTGCAGAGAGCTAAAGAAACCAAAAGGGTTATCGAAACCGAAAAGACATAGACTTCTAGAAAAACGGATTTCATTAAACATCAGCGCACGAAGGCGCATCAAAAGGTAAGGCAAGTATTCATATCTAACCTATTACAGGCCAAGAAGGCCAATAAAATGTTCCAGTACTAAGACAAGCCAAAAGTTTATAAGCCGACACAAGAGTCGGCGTTCGGAACATCCGGGCGATCTATTGGAGTGGAGGTGCCGGTGCAGATCCTTGCCCAGGGTCCTTCGTACCCCTTGTAGTTTCGCCTTGTGGCTTCTGCAAAACGACCGAGGCCAAGGCCTCAAAGTCGTCAAGATCAGAAGGGCGAGAAGGAGCCGGTACATCAGGAGTATAGCTTGAAGGATTCACACTTGTTTTAAAGGGCGTGAAGAGTTGCGGCGCTTCCTCCACCGGCTTTCACAGGTTGACCGGCTCTGGCGGGATTTCTTTGATGGCCCGGTTCTCTTCATCATATGCAGCCTGGAATTCATCCAGCGTCAACCCGTCAGCAATTTGACAAGGTGGGCGCCGAACCGACTTCACAAGCTTCCCGTAGATCTTCGCCGTCTCCTGGCCGTCTGCTTGAAACTCCGGGAAGCCCTTTGTCAGCTTAACCGGGTCAAGGTTGGGATAATACGCCTTCGCCAGAGCCAGCGCACGGATTGCACCCTTGCGACAGGAGGACGCTTTCCATCGCTCCATCAGCACCGGCACAACAGAAGTGGCGGCGAGGAAGTCCGGCAGACCCGGCGGGCAGGTACCAGCAGAGGACGACATCTTGATCATCTCAGCGCAACCGAAATACAGCCGCCGGGTGACGCCATAGATGGCTTGAATCTTGTCAAGTGTTCCCTTGATGGTCACCCCTTGAGCCGGACCTGACAAGAGGCAGATGAACATAAGAATAACCAAGGAAATAACGTAACAGTACAAAGCAAAGGAGCAGAGCAAACTCACCGAAGACAGCAACTGACAGGTTGTGGATAAACTTTTTAATCTTTTCCAGCTCGGAGACGACCTTTTGCAGCTCGAGGGCTTTAACCTGGATTGCAAGCTCCTGATCGTGAACTTTCTTTCGCAAGGCCTCATTGTCGGCTTGCAGCAGGCTCAAGGTCTCCTCCTGAGCTTTCAGTTGTTCTTCGGCTTTCTCCCGGAGACCCATTTCCTGCGCAAGCTGGTGGCGCACCTCACTGTTGACCTTGGCGGACGACTCAGAGTACTCCTGTAAAGAACAAGGCTTAAACATTAAAAGACAGCTTACGAGACCCGGGTAGCCGCAAGCAGCATACACGGCCCTTGGGGACTACTAAGCAGAAGTTAAAAGTCAAGGTCGGATCACAAAGTTTCGCCTAAAGGAAGACCCAGAGCGTAGCAAGCTACTGCTCCGACTCTTGGGGACTACTTATTTCAAGTTTCGCCTAAAGGAAGACCCGGAGTGAAGCAAGCTACTGCTGTGACTCTTGGGGACTACTTATTTCAAGTTTCGCCTAAAGGAAGACCCGGAGCGTAGCAAGCTACTGCTCCGACTCTTGGGGACTACTTCGAAGTTCTATCAAAAATAGCAGGCATGTTCCCTCTGAAGGAAGTACTAAGCATCTACTGAAGTAAAAGCTAAGTACTTGGGGACTACTGAAAGGGAACACATACCTGGAAGCGGTGGTGAAGATAATGTCGAAGCTGAGACTCTTCTTTCCGCACCCTGGAGAGCCGTGCGTGAACTTTCTCAAATAGCTCCGAGAACTCCAAGGTGTTCAGGGGAACCTCCTCCTCGGAGTCCGAGTCTTCTACCTCAGCCACTTGCCCCTTGCCAGCAGCATGGGAAGCAGGTTGCTCCTCTACCTTGGCTTTCGGCTCCAGGACCTTGGTCATTGAAGAAGAAGGAGCGCTCGGGTCTTGGACGCCGGTCCCGGTAACAGCAACATCCGGCTCTTCCGGAATGACAGGAAGAGTGTCCTTTGGGGGAGAGCCGGCAGCAGATGTGGAAACCGGGTCAGGAAGAACCGGATCCACGGGCGTCTCTACTTGGGTCTCCTCAACCTCAGTCTCTGCTTGAGGAGCCGCCTCAGCGTCAGGAGTTTCTTCGTCGCTAAGGACGGCTTTAGCTCTGAAAAAGGTAAACTCATGTAAGCAACCAAGAGTAAGCAAGTCGAACCAGAAAGACCTGATAGAGAAATTTACCCCTTATTGACGACGAAGTCGGAGGGGAGAGTCTCAGAGCCGGAATCTGAAGAGCAGGACATAGACCGGGATTTAGAGACCCGGAGTTGGCCCGCCAAAGGGTGTAGAGCATTTGGGGAGACTTGTTGAGCATTTCGTCTGCGAGGAGAAGGGCTGTATGGTTTACCTGAGGAGAGTTCGTCGGAGGAGGTAGAAGACCGGGTCCTCTAGCGTTTCGTAGGCACCTCCTCCTTGTCCTGTGTAGATGGACGAACTTGAGATGCGGATGCTTCGAGATCGAGGAAACGAGAGCGTGGTATCATGCATACCGCGTGGTGGGCCCGCTTGGCTTGAGCCGGCGGGGGAGAAGGCGGTGCCGGGTTTTGGACGGAGTCTTGGTCGTCCTGACCTGGAAGTTTGTGAATGTAAGAAGAGGTATTGTCTTGAATATCGGCTTCCCAGAGGTCGCGGAGGAGCTGGTCCACGGAATCAAGCTCACCTTCGGCTTCGGCTTCGGCGTCTCCTCCATCCGAGTTATCTTCATGGTCGGAGGAGGCCGGAGTTTCTTCGGCAGCTTTCCACCAGTCGTCGGTAGCCTGGGATGGATAAGAGGCGGTCGTGAAAGGTACAAGAGCATATAAGTATAACAACGTAAAGTGAGAGTTTGGAAGATATGGTACCTGGGGAGCCGGGTTCTCAGAGCAGAAGGGCAGAAGCCCATCTAGTTTAACCGCGGCGATAGACTCCGCCAGAAGTCTCTTGGAGACCCGGATGACTTCTGCATCCTCCGGCTCTCGAGAGGTGTAGCGAAGATTGTCTGAGGGGATGTTGGTGTATTCAGAAATAAGCTTGGGACGGATGGAGAGTGGTTTGATGCACCACCCGACCCAGCACTTGACCAGATCCGTACCCTTGAGTCCGTGGGCTTTAAGAGCCCGGATCCTGGAAAGTACAGGCGATAAGGCAGCGCGATCTTGGGCGTAGGAGTTGATGGTCTCCCCCAGCACCAGCGGGTCTATGCGGAAACCCGGCAATTTGGGTTGGCCTTTTGGGGAGGTGTCTTTGCAGTAGAAGAATGTGGACTGCCAGGCCCGAGGGTGGCTATTGAGCTTAAGAGCCGGAAAAACGGAGTCGCGGCGCCTTTGGATCGCGACTCCTCCGCAGATGTTCAGAGGAAGAGAGGTGGAGGAACGCTGCGGGTTGCAGTAGAAGAATTCAAGAAAAAGATCGACGGTGGGTTCCATTTGAAGATAATCTTTGCATAGAACCGTGAAGTTCGAAATGGAGATAATAGAGTTGGGAGCGAGATCTTGGGGCCTAAGGCCGTAATAGGCGAGCAGAGAGCGAAAGAACAAAGAGCCCGGAGGCTTGAAGCCACGATTGAGATGGTCGGCGAAGACGATTACCTCATCGTCTTGAGGCGTGGGGATGACCTCGCCGCGAGGAGCTCGCCAATGGATAACTTTCTGCTTTTGGAGGTCGCCGGAGTCCGCCAGGTCTTGGAGCTTGGCATTTGTTATAGTGGACCCCGACCAGTTCCCGGAGGGCGCCGCCGCGGAAGCGGCGCCAGATGCAGAGGCACTGGCGGCGGACTTTGTCTTCTTGGGGTTGGCCTTGGCGGCGGCGGCGGCAGCAGCGGCGAACGGACCCTTGCTGGCAACCTTCTTCCCCATTGAAGAAGATGACTCAGATCTAGATCTAAGAAGTGGGAGTGGGTGCGAGCGGAAGGAAGGAAATGGGCGCAGCGCTGCACTGAGCAAGGAAACGCTAGAGGATCGGCGGCGGCGCGAGCGGATTCCGGCGAGGACGAGCGAGCTCGGGCGCGGAAGTGACAGCGGTGGCCGCTGGAGGAGGAAGACGAAGTGGGGCGCACGGGGGGAAATGATTACATTTCCCCCGTCCCCACTTATTTATTCCCCGAATGGAGTTGACCTAGGGGCAAAACAGGAAAAGGCCAAGCGCAATGATAGCTTGGGGGAACAGTATCTAGGCGATGGATTCGGTATCTGACAGGATCTTGGGTTCCCGAGGTGGCCGCACGACTCCTCGGTTCTCGCGAAGGGATAAACATTAAAAATGTCGTTGACTCAAAAGGTTGACCGTCGCCCGTGAGGAAGACCAAGAAAGGTTGCAAAACTGACAAGTCCTGAAGAGAAAGTCGTCAAGTGATGGCCGGGTTATGAACGGGCCGCCATCAAAAGCCGGCCAAACTGACACCCGAGTGCCTGCTTGCTTAATGAGTTGATTATTGTTTTTCAGATGATAACCCGGACAAAAGAAAAGACGGCTTCCCCATGACTATGCCCGAAGAGCGTGAAGGTGAAGCAAGTCAATTCTGGTGTCCAAGTTATCCTGGGGGCTACTGTTGGGGGGATCATAACCCGATAGGCCCACCGACCTAGAAGATAAGCCGGGCTGGCAGAAGCCTGGGCCGGATCAAGCATAAAGTTATGGGCCGGGTCCCACGTAAACCGGTGCGCAACGTGTGCCTTGGCCCACAAGTTAAGAAGGATCCAGAAGGCCGGAGACCAAGTACAAGACGGAGTCCTGATAAGGAAGGCGAATACTTAGAGGACTTAGAATAGAGTCCGGGTACGATTGTAACCCGGATCCTTGCTTGTACCTCCAGCGAGACCCACCGCCTATATAAGGGGGTCTCCTGATTCCTAGAGGAGGAAGCTTTTACCAGATCGCAAGTACCACCATTGTAATCTCGAGACCCGGAAGCTAAGCGCCGAGTCCTCGAAACCCATATCAATAAAGCAGTAGCAGGAAGTAGGTCTTTAACTCAAGACGAGGGGCCGAACCTAGGTAAACCTTTGTTTCCCCACGCCACGCTAGACAAACTCCAGATATCGGAAGTCGCTATGTCCCAATACTCAAGTTTCCACCCGAAAACATCTGTCGTGACAATCCCACGACAGCTTCGGTGGCCAATAGGGCGAGCGACGACGAGTATGCGGTCGTCGGCGCAATTTTGGGTGTAATAGGAGGGCTAACTATATTACCTATTAATAAAATTATCTAATTTACATTTATGTGCATGCTATGTGGAGCCGAGACCGATTAAAGAGGGCGCACACAGACAGCGCAGTCAGTCCGCGACAACGCAAACCGCGCCCAAATTTACGGACAATTTGTGTCGGCCGCTGGGCTGGATTTTTTCGAGTCCCGAACAAAATCGGATCGAATCGGGTGTCCACGGTCCCTCTGCGTCAGCCTATTGGAAATGCTCTAACTCGCTTCAAAACGATATAATTGAACCGACCAACGAGACCCATGCCCACGCATGCTTGCTGCATGCCTATGATGGCGCAAAATAAGTTGATGATGTGCATGCTACAAAACACAAAACGAATGATGACGTGGCATGCTCCATAGTCCAGAGATCCCCGCTCCTTTAGTTCTTGTAAAGGATGAGTCCTGAAAGGACCTTCGGGAGTTATCAACCAGGCACTGAATGCTGCGATGTTGTGGTATGTTCAGAAGAATCGAGCTAGAATTACTGGCCGAGATACATCAAATTATTTGTCCTTTGGTACACAGAGGACATCAAACACATAATTACAGACATGCATGTATATTGACGTGCACCCAAATAAATCAGTTTTGATTTGCATCTGAATTAACAGTAGTAACTCACAACTGACCGGCCGGTGGATCGTATGCATAATCATACATATATGTTGTGTGACGAACAGAACAGAAATGGTGTGTACGTCCTCGATTAATCGCTAATTAAGAATGATTAATTAGCTTCCGATGTACTTGTCGATGATGGTGCAGAGGCTGGTCTTGGGGACGGCGCCGATGACGCTCTCCTTCTTCTTGCCGTCCTTGAACATGAGCACGGTGGGGATGCTCCGGATGCCGTAGGTGGAGGCGATGTTTGGGCAGTCGTCCGTGTTAACCTTGCAGCACTTGATCTTCCCCACGTAGTCCTTGGCAAGCTCGTCGATCACCGGCGCAATCATCCGGCAGGGCCCGCACCAGGGCGCCCAGAACTCCACCAGCACCGGCGAGTCGGACGCGATCACCAAGGTGTCCCAGTTCTTCTCGTCCGCCACAATCACTGCGCCGTTATTAACAGTAGCGACTCTCAAGATCTGCTTCTTTACATTTCATTTCACTGAGGGAGATGGATAAGGGCTGGGCAGTGACGTACCTTCGTCGATGACGTTCTTGCACTGGCAGACGAAGCGAGACGGCCGCCGGGGCGCCACTAGGGCGGACGGCGACGGGGACGGCGTGACGACGGCGGGGGCAGCTGTCCTTGGCCTGGACGGAGCGTAGCTGCTGCTGCTAAGCCTCTCCCTGCTGCCGGCCTGGGGCGCATGCAGGGCCCAGGCTCTGAGGCATGTCTCCAACGCCATTGCTGGTCTCGGAGAAAGAGGGAGAAAGAAAGAGAGAAGGAGCTGGTTCCTGTGCCAGTATCCTGGCGAGGAGAAGAGGGAAAAAGATGTGAATGGTGTAGTGTGGGAGGGAGGAGGATAGGATTTGTTTGCCTCTCTCTGCCATTGGATTGGATGACAGGGAAGAGGTTTTTGGGGGGCATTGTGAGGTGGCGAGAGCCCCCTTCTCTGCATGTGGATGAGGTGATTTTCATCTCCTGATCTTTTTCCAGCCTTCGTACTCGTACGTGTGTCTGGCTCCGGCCCTAACAGTAGAAGGTTTTAGTTAGGGCATCTCCAAAAGACACCCGAAATAAGTTTCCGGCACCCTACAATTGTGTCCTCTTTGGAAGGTGTTTGCACATTTGGAGCAGCGTGTCTCCAGTGGCACCTCCAATCAAGCCAGACATTTTATTATTTTCTCTGTTTTCATTACTACAAACACTTTGTGGGCATGAAGCAAGCACACCGGCTACATTGAATGTGAGATTAAGCACAGACACCACACATACTAGCAGGAGCCAGCACAAAAATATGGCATCAACCACTAGCCAAATCCATCTAGAACTCGAAACTAGGGGACATGGCACCGCGGCAACAAGGGACACGAGTACCACGGTTAGGCATTTTGGATAGTGGTTCATCCTGACCATTGAATGTGTTGAGGTGAGAGAAGGACGAAGAGTGGGCTATAATAGTAGGCAATTTGGGTGCTGGTTTGAAAGCATTGAGTGAAGAATCCATGTTATCAAACTGAATGCATGCCAATGAGTATATTTCATCAAGATCAAACTTGTCATTCTCAACATCTCATATTAGTTTCTCTATAAAACTGGCCACGGTCGACTAATTAACTACATGATCGGTAAATCTCCAAGTCTTTGTATGGAGGAAATAATCACATATATATCCGTCCCTACTCCGCAAATAAAGTCACCAATATAAGAGTTTTTTATCTCATTGAAATGAACAAAAAATTAATTTATGGTCATCTCAATCTTTGGCTGTTTGATAAAACTATAGTCGAATTACCATATCATCCAAAAGTTCAAAAACTGGAGACTGCTACTTGGATACTTACATCACCTATTGCCCCCACACAACATGAGTAGGATGACCCAGTCTTCCACATTTGCTTTCCTAATTTGGCTTCTATTTGTCGAGTCCTAGACCACAACCACCAGGGATACAAATAACCCAGTATATGGGTGCTAGGAGGAACCGGCGAGCTTCTGAACAACGATAAAGTATACCTAGGTTCAGGCCAATGTTAAGCGTAACCCCCAACGCCTACTTGTCTGTAGATGATGGTGAGTGTTTCGGAGCTATAAGGTGAGTTCCCTAGGAACTCTGGATCTCAACATCTTGAGGAGGAACAAAGGTATGTGAGGCCAGATCTGATTTGTCATCCTCTTAGACTGGATTTGGTATAGTGGTGCTCGGAGGAACCGGCAAGCTTCAAAACAATGAGAAAGTAAACCTAGGTTCAGGGCACTTTTAAGCTTAAGACCATATTCCTACCTGCATGTAGATGATGGTGAGTGTTTTCGGGCAATAAGGCGAGTTCCCAAGGAACTATGGATCTCAACGTCTCGAGGAGGAATAAAGGAACGACGAGGCTAGATCTGATCCAGATGTCTCTCTTCCTATTTGGCTTGCTATTCAAGATGATCCGTCATCCTCTGGGGAAGCTTTGGCCCTCTTTTTATAACTCAAGGGGATACCACAATGGCCAAGCAATAGTTGTCCAATCACAAAAGGATGCAGCCTAAGATACCCAAAAGGTATGGGTTGGTAGAAGGAAGGGGCTTCATTCCGTATTGTCTGCCTATGATCAGCATGAGGCCAAAGTTGTGCAGGTTTTACCAAAGAGTGGCAAGGTGGGGAAGTGATCCTGCCGGCTCGTGTTGGTACGGGTGCTGATACGCCTCAACATAGCTTGGGCACCACTCATTTGGACTTGTCTTCTTCTACGAGGATGTCTCGGGGACCCTTTGTTCGTGGGGCTGAACTGATCCCACATAATGGCGATACCGGGAAAACATTGCCCGCTTCCCGGAAAGCTTTCCTCGGCGAAGCCCAAGGGGTCATGGAAGGTTCTCCTCACGTTCTTCCCAGGACGCCTTCCTGGAGGTCTTGTCATTATGGATGCCAACTTCTATTCGTGATAGGATGTTCGCGTGTATGGAGGGTTGCTCGCGCTCTTTCTGACTTGGTCAATCCTTGACCATGGTGTCTGTGTTGACTGTGGTCAACGCTTGGCGGCTCGTGGGATCCTAGTTCCACGGGTGCGACACTCTTTTACTCTATAAAATGTGTGGGAGGAAGGTTTTAAGGTACTAGAAAAGGCCCGATTTGGTCCATACAAAAATAACTCGTCGGAATACATTTGCACGATCACATACTAGGTGCATCATGCTCCCCTGATTTCCAGGCTAAAAAGCAAATCGTACCTACAACGAACACAACACGAGTAGTGAAAAAACAGATATGGTTTCTACGATTAAGGAAATTCCATGGTAAAACAATGAGGAAGATGAACAAGATCGAGCCCACATCAATTGTTTCTCAAAGGCCAAGGGGGCACCTCTATATATAGGTGGAGGGGGGCTGCCAGCCTTGCTGGCTGGGCGGTGTGGGACTAAACCCCACACCAGCCCGCCCCCCTCATGGTGCGCCAGCCCTAGGTGGGCCCCAATTGGCCCACCTAGGTCAGCCCCCCCTTCTCAATTCGCACCTAGGGGGAAGTTTCCCCCCCTATGGGCCTTTCTTCCAAAAGTTAGGCCCATTTAGAATTGGGGATGCCAATAAATCCAAAAATCATTAAATAAAATGTATTTAACTATTAATTACACTAATTAATATTAAACACACATTATCTAATTTATTCCGGCTCCGAAAACTATTTCGTCGTCCTCCGATCTCCATCGGATCTTTCCCGGGACGCTCCCGGTGCTCTCTGTTAATTTCTCTTCTTCTTCCGGTCTATTAAACTTGTCGACTTCCCTTAAGTGTGTTACCCTAGCGGTTCGAGATCTCGACAGACATGATCGAGACGCGCTCTCCGATCAATGACTAATTCGTGGACCTTGGATACCCAGAATTAATCCCTGTGAGATAACGAATAACTTTGTCGTTCGAACCTAGACGTCGAGTCTTAAACCTTTTGCCATGGCGATACGTAGCATGTCCGAGACTCGTTCATAGATATCGCGATACCTAGCTTGATCTCGTTACCGACAACACTATCTTCTACTCGTCCATGATATTATGTCCTGGTGACCTAGTCACATGCTTGCAAGCTTATTTGACATAATCTTACCGAGTGGCCCTAGAGTATCTATCCTGCTATGCGGACTGGCAAATCCCGCTCTTGATCCCTCGTCTCAACATACTCCCTTCCGATAACCGAAAGGGACACCTTTATTGTCATACTATTAAGACATGACGTTTGATGCAATCAAAGTATCTTTCAAGAATAGCAATAAGAGTTGATCTCACGGTCAAAGGCGTAATGACTACGTCCTACAAATATTGGGTATGTCCATCACGTCATTCTCCCAATGACATGATTCCATTGTCAACTGACATCAATGTCACATGATCGGGAAACCTCGATCATCAATTGCCCAATGAACTAGTTAGATAGAGGCTACTAGGGACCTGGTTGTTTATCTACCACACGCGTATTAATGTTTCCGCTTAATATAGTTATAGCATGGTATAAAACATATAATGAACAATTGAGATATGACGAATAAACTATCTTTATTAAGTGCCTCTAGGGCATATCTCCTTCAGTCTCCCACTTGCACTAGAGTAACACTTAATCTAGTTTACAACTTGGTAAAAGCTCAGCACCCATAGCAACTTGGTGCATGCTTGTCTTGTGGAAGAGGAATACAGTCAACAGATCTCACAGATTGAGACCTATATGTGCTTTGCAACACTTCTATGTCACCTAGTTTGACATCATCCCGTATCTTACGATGACGGTGAAATATATCTTAGTCGATGGGGTGAGACTCGAAGCTTCGCGTAGCATGGGCCTTAAAAGTCTAAGAGATCTATTAAGGGGAACCACATATGCTCGGAAAACTGTTCAGTCCAATCACACTTGCTACTTCTGAAGTTGCCATATATTTCTATACCTATGTAGATTATGCGACAGTGCATTCATATGCGACTTCGCAAGCTAACCATGTCTTTCTTCAAAATAAAGGACACCTCCTATATGAGATTTCTAGTCGTATTGGTCAGTGTCATAACTTGCATCATCGTAACCGTTTTACGGCAAGTTGTCTTTGCACTCTTACCCTTTACCAGAAAACATATCTTTAGTTCTCACAGACACTGAAGAATATACTTAACGTTTGTTCATTGATCCACACAAGGATCACTCTAGAACCCGTTCTTCAACCAAGAACTTGGGTCACACCAAGTCGAGCTTTCAGTCTGATAGAATCTATGTCTGAGGCATAGAGAATGTCGAACATCATTTTCTTTCATTAGCTATCACTGAAAATGCCAAGATAAACTTAATATTTTACCTAGTAATACAAGCAAGAACCTTTTTCTTCGCTTGTTCTATTCTGAAACACTTCAGAATCTTAACCTAGGAAAATATTCCGACCTAATGTTATTAAGCCCCTTTTGATCTATACAATTATAGATCGGATGCCTAATACTCCTAACTTCATTCATAGAAAATTTAATCACTTAAATAATCCTTTATACTTTACTAGAGGATCTGTATCATTCTCAATATGTCGTTACATATAAAATTATGAATGACACCTACCTCCCACTCAAATATGCCTTCCACATATAAGATCAAGAAAAGCTACTTAGCTCCCACTCACTTCTTTGCAAATGCAAGTTTTTTCAACTATTTTGGACAACTCCAAAATCCTTTGATCACATCATCAAAGTGAAGATTCCAGCTCTGATATGCTTGCTTCAGCCCATGAATGGACAGCTGAAGTTTGCATACATGTTTAGCATCCTCAGGATCACCAAACCATTTCATTGTACTAATTACAACTCTTTCTTAATGATACCATTAAGAAACATGGTTTCCTTATCCATCTATGAATTTCTCAATTTGAAATTATAGTAATTGCTAAACGACCCCGAATAGATTTAGGCTTCGCCACTTGAGACAAAATCTCGTTGTGGTCAACTTTTGAATCTGTCGGAACTGTTTCACGACAAATCGATTCTTATCAGTGTCTACTCTCTCATAAAATTCCATATTCTATTGACAGCTTAGATGCCATCAATAAGATCTCCCAAGTCATTACCTGGTAATCGTACATGGATTTTATCTCGGATCATATACGACTCATAGCCATTTCTCGGACTTAGGTCTACCATCTCTTCTTCGCAGTTCGTAGGTCTGTCATATTCCATTAACATGACCTTCATAACAAGATCGTCGTACCACACAATGTGGAACACAACCTCGTACGCCTACGTTCTTAGTATGAGCTCAGAGCATCATGATCTTTATCATCAGCTTCTTTCCAGTTGAGGAGCATAACACCGGAAACACTTTCCGTTGCGCCACTCTGATGTCTGGAGAGAAAGTTCATTAATTTCGTCTTGCTCTACTTTCTTTCCCACTTATACCCTTGGACAAGAAACTATTTCTTTTGCAAGGTATATTCCGGCAACGTTTTTGCCTATGTCGTGAGACATGTACCCAACTAATTCTTTAGGTACGGTACACTACAAAGATTTATCCATTTTAGGTTTGATCACATCGAAACACTAAATTGCTGAAACGACAATCTAGGCTAAAAGCCATGCCATCACTCATATGGTATTGTCTCTATGGATTTAAATGGTTTCCCTATTATCTAACGTGAATGTTATGTTTCTACCATATGACTCCAATGATCACAATAATTCGATAAGAGATATATTTACCACACACTATTCGATAGGGTGCGATTACGACGTCCTAACATACCATAACACTATGGTGTCCCATGCGACGTAATTTGTGAAACTCTTCTCACAAGTCTTCCAATGATATGCCAACATTATAACTCAAATCTTTATTTCCTCGATCTCTATCGCAGGAATTTGATTTTTCTTGTTAAATTTATTTTCCTACTTCATTCTGAACTTGTTTGATCGAATCAAAATTTACAGACTAACATTTCCTAAGTGGATATCCACCACTATACGTTAAAGTACTTCATTGATTCACATACACCCATATGCATGATTCTCAACAAGTTATACTCAAAACGTTCAGTGAAGTTTACGAAATAAAGGTCTCCACTACACGTTAACTAATTCATTGATCCACATACATCTATATGCATGATTATCAATAAGTTATATGCCCGCTTTCCGAAAACGGTGTCTTAGTTATCTTGCAAGTGTCAAAAGATCAAATCTAAGAACTTGTAGATCCATCCGTATGGAGCTTGTTCATTGACTATAACATTGACATGACTTAAACGGTAGTGCCACACGAATGTGGTATCTTTATTAAGTTTGTATCCTTTGGCATTAATATTATGAATGTGGGAGCTTCTACCATCTAAATTCAAATCGGCTTATGATCGTTACTTCATAAATATAGGACAACGATTTTGTCACTTACATATATGAACAATCGTCTTGGTAGAGAAAACACACTTATAACGATCATACTAACAGACGATCATAAAAGAATTTATTCAAATGGTAGATCTAGAGGGAGAGTGTCTATGGCCATCACAACATTTTGTCTGCCATCATCAACACACATTGTCGCCTCATCCTTCCAAGCTACTCAAGTAGTAAATCTGGTTTTCATAAAACATGACTAGTATCAAAAACTTAGTCACTACTGCGAGTACTTGCTTAGGTAAAACATTCATAACGTGTATATCATATATACACCATCATCATTGATGACTTCCCGGCGATCTGTTTCATCTTCTTGATTCTTCCAACGCAATCAAGAACCATGAAGGTGAACGATTCCCCTTGCATGACATAGTCTATGACAAAGCATTTGCATTTGGCAACGTTGTCTGTCATCCAGTGATCGAGCTGAGCGAGGCGTCTCAATGTCATCAAGTATGACCAATGTCATCGAGTATGACCAGTGTCATCAAGTATGACTGCCACGTGCTCCTTCAATGCGTGTATTCTCTTCCATCTTGGTTGAGAAGAAAACAGTCAACGCACTGATAAACTTCATCAACCCAACTTTAGGTGTATCCTGAGTTTAGCGATCATCTCATATGTTCGCGATCTAACAACTCGCACCCACCGTTAATTCTCTATGGCAGAGATCATAGCATACACTGGACTATGATGATATTATCCGCACAAAAACTTGATAATCCAAATTATCCTTTTGTTAGCGGAATCTCCGGGTTTATCTCCTAGCGGGTATTGTATCACAAAGAGCTAATGGTTTAAACAAGGAGTATCCTCAAGCTAAAGTATAAAACTATGAAGTTTGGACCCAACCTTTTAAGTTTCTCAATCGCAGGATTGCGCCTAATTTTTAAAGAAGGCTATTACATTGGTTAATATCTACAAAGGTTTTGCAAAACATAAAGACTTTGTTCATTATAAAATAGGTTTCAAGTTTTAATAAAATAAAACTACCAGAACTCCCACTCAAAACGAATATCCCTCTAATCGTTTTAGTGATTACACGATCCTCATCCATTATGCAACCCCTCATCGTCAGAGCCGGCAACATAACTTCAAAGGTAGACATCGACATGTCAATCACAACAACTCTGTGACTCATGCTTAACCTTTCGGTCACCGTGTTCCGAGGCCATGTCTGTACATGCTAGGCTCGCCATAATAACCTTCAGCGTATACGCTTGTGCAAACATGTCTTACACCCACTGTATGCGAACGACGATATGTCTGACACCCGATCGACACGGCCTGCCTCATAACGTAGAACTTTCTTGGTGGTGCACGCCAAAGGGAGAACACTAATGGTATTTTGGAGTGATCATCTTATATTACTACCGCCGTGTAACTAATATATAACTATATATATATATACACACAATATAAGATGTAAACAACAACATAACATCAAATGTAATGCGACGTGATATGGTCCTTACGCCGATGGTCTCCTTCGCGCCCACAGTTTATAAACAATTTATCAAACCTACCTTGACCATATCACATTGCCCCCTGCAAGATAAAGTTAGACGCTTTCTACTTTATCTTTTGCATATTTTACGTGGCTTGGGGCTTTCGTAAATAGAACAGGTTTCATACCTACGAACCTATTACCACAACAACGATCAAATAATTGCATGTTTATTCATCCCTTTCGGGCCCTCCATTGAAAATGCAAAGCCAACTAAAGAGAGAGAGACAGACACCCGCCAGCCACATATACGGTACAAGCCGCATGTCAGTTGTGGAACCAGTCTCACGTAAGCGTACGTGTAAAGTCGGTCCGGGCAGCTTCATCAACTCAATGCTGCCGACAATACAAGTGCACGCGAGAGGGTAGCAAATAAAAGAATGATGCCCCCGTGATAAACACGGGTTCTAAAAGCGTACAACTATATCTACGCATAACCTGGCTCTGATACCACTGAAGGGAATCGTAGGCAGAAAACAATAAATTTTCTAACAACGATAAGCTTAAACTAGCCAGGATCTATACTATGCAGATATAGTAATACGAAGGAGATCGATATACATACCCTTGTAGACCGAAACGCGGGGATTACGCTCCCGCACAAGCGTTGTCGATGAAGCCGACGAAGACGACCTCGAGGTCGTGTAGAGGAAGAAGACCTCCGAGCACCACTAGCGTGGCACCTCGCAGGGATCCACACACGTACGGTGAAGACGACGACCTCCGGGCTCCGATCCAGGGACGAGCAGCGGAAGACTTGGACCGGAAGACCAGCAGCACGGCGATGTGCGTATGGTGGAGAGAACTTCACCTTGGCGCAACTCCAATGGAGGAATCACGTTTCAAGGAGAAGAAGAGATTGGTTGTTCCTCAAAGGCCAAGGGGGCACCTCTATATATAGGTGGAGGGGGGCTGCCAGCCTTGCTGGCTGGGCGGTGTGGGACTAAACCCCACACCAGCCCGCCCCCCCCTCATGGTGCGCCAGCCCTAGGTGGGCCCCAAGGGCAGCCCCCCCTTCTCAATTCGCACCTAGGGGGAAGTTTCCCCCCCTATGGGCCTTTCTTCCAAAAGTTAGGCCCATTTAGAATTGGGGCTGCCAATAAATCCGAAAATCATTAAATAAAATGTATTTAACTATTAATTACACTAATTAATATTAAACACACATTATCTAATTTATTCCGGCTCCGAAAACTATTTCGTCACCCTCCGATCTCCATCGGATCTTTCCCGGGACGCTCTCGGTGCTCTCTGTTAATTTCTCTTCTTCTTCCGGTCTATTAAACTTGTCGACTTCCCTTAAGTGTGTTACCCTAGCGGTTCGAGATCTCGCCAGACATGATCGAGACGCGCTCTCCGATCAATGACTAATTCGTGGACCTTGGATACCCAGAATTAATCCCTGTGAGATAACGAATAACTTTGTCGTTCGAACCTAGACGTCGAGTCTTAAACCTTTTGCCATGGCGATACTTAGCGTGTCCGAGACTCGTTCATAGATATCGCGATACCTAGCTTGATCTCGTTACCGACAACACTATCTTCTACTCGTCCATGATATTATGTCCTGGTGACCTAATCACATGCTTTCAAGCTTATTTGACATAATCTCACCGAGTGGGCCCTAGAGTATCTATCCTGCAATGCGGACTGGCAAATCCCGCTCTTGATCCCTCGTCTCAACATACTCCCTTCCGATACCCGAAAGGGACACCTTTATTGTCATACTATTAAGACATGACGTTTGATGCAATCAAAGTATCTTTCAGGAATAGCAATAAGAGTTGATCTCACGGTCAAATGCGTAATGACTACGTCCTACAAATATTGGGTATGTCCATCACGTCATTCTCCCAATGACATGACTCCATTGTCAAATGACATCAATGTCACATGATCGGGAAACCTCGATCATCAATTGCCCAATGAACTAGTTAGATAGAGTCTACTAGGGACCTGGTTGTTTATCTACCACACGCGTATTAATGTTTCCGCTTAATACAGTTATAGCATGGTATAAAACATATAATGAACAATTGAGATATGACGAATAAACTATCTTTATTAAGTGCCTCTAGGGCATATCTCCTTCAGTTTTAATCATACCATGTAATCGTTATATAGATATAAAATATGTTCTACAATGGATACTTTTTAGCCTTATCTTCACTAACCAGAATCCCTAATGTGCGGTGAGAGAGATGTTGCTAAGAGACGACAAGCATATTTTTTTGTTTCAATCTTCCAACTTAACAATTATATTATGTGGTGAGACTCAGATATCCCCATTGTAGATACTCTGATGCCTAGACCTCCAATATTGCGATTTATATAGATTTTTGTTTAACTTTATTCAACCGAGCTGACCGAAATCGCTACCTTTTTTTGTAACAGGGACGGTCCCCAAAGGACCCAGATGCTACTCATTACCAACTGTGGGGGTTAAACATTACATAAAGGTACACAAAGAAAATAAAACTACAGTCAGTACCTACACTTTTACAATAAAGGCCATGGAAAGATAAAGAGGAAAGCAATCGAGTCCTCTAGGCCATTCTCCACCGCAACAATGAACACAACGACCGGACCAATGATACTAGAACTAGGGACGAACCACTTGGGCCAACACCTCAGGAAACTCTCCCACTAGAGTTGAGATCCTCCCAGCTAGAGGAAGTATGCAACCTGCAAAACGTGACTTGATGAGGGTTGTCCTTCGACAATGTGAAGCAGCGGCAAGACAACCATGCCATCACATAAACCACAGTTGAGTGACTCCAAGAGATTTGAGAAGCATACAAGATAGATCGATAAACCATGCCTCCTTCTTCCCCTCCCCTTGACGTGGTTATACCCTCCGGGTACCCCCACTATGACGTATAATGGAGATGAGGCCCACCAGGTGGCCCAATGAGGACCAAGAAGCTGCTAAGGAAATAACTTAAAGGACAAGACAAGGACTCCTATTCGTAGTCTACTAGGACTCATGTAAAACCCCCTTGGCTGCATATATAAAGAATATAAAGACAGGGAGGGGTAGCCAAAAATACAAACCAACAGATAGACGGAAATAGCAAGGCGACATCGCCATAGACAATAGACAGATAGATCGTCGGGCAAACCCAGCGAGATCACCATCGCCATCACGGCCACCATGTAATCATTATCAATACCAGATCATACAAGCAGGAGTAGGTCTTTACCTCACAATGAGGGGCCGAAACTGGGTAAACTCTTTGCTTGTCAGCCGTCCGGAACCATCAGCCGCCATACTTCTCTCTATAAGAAACCCAAGGTACCTAACCGAGATATTTACCGGGTTTACACCCCGTCACCCCTCCTTCAACTCCTTGATGAGCGGAGTAGAGCAAAAGAACAACATAGCCCACCTTAACATCACCCACTGAACCTTCCATATCTGGAAGGCCCCTTTGAGCTAGTGCGGGGTTGGAGGGGGCATCAAATCACTCTCCACAGCTCTCAACTACTACCACCCCTCAAGATGAAGCTATACTCATGATGGGAGAAAACAACCAACCACTACCGTTATGTACAGGAAGGACCTAGCCTCCCCCTCCCAATCGGTCGGTGAAGCCGCCGCGAGAAGAGGGAGAGGAGCCGGGGTAACACATGCACGGGAGGAAGAAGAAAGAGGGGAAGAAAGGAAATGAGCCCCCACCACTTCTCTTTCAAAAATTGCTGTCTCAAGTACCCCAAAACAAGTCTAAAAAAAAGTACCCCAAAACCACGAAGGAAACTGGCCCCCGGCCCCAGTGGATTTTTTCAGATCAGAGGTTTTTGCTCAAACAGTAGCACACATCAAAATGGCGTATTTACAGAAAAGCTCTCAAGGTAGTAGTGCTAGTGGTACAGCTACGATAAAGTCGGAAGATGATCGCACGTTAGGACGTTGGGTAGGACCTAAGCTATTCAGAGGGCCTCCACGCGTAAGCCTAGCATCAGAGTTCAGAGCGCCAAAGCCCTAGAGGCGTGACTCCCTCGGCGGCGCCCACCATGTCGACGCCCTCCGGCTCCGGCGAAGCGGACGGAGTAGCTCCCGCCGCATCCACTTACCACGAAGTGTTCGGCCCCGACGTACGTGCTTTCTTCCCCTCCTATTTTTCTCCTCTTTGTGTGAAAATTAAGCTTTCACTGTGTCAGAGTGGTAGAACCGGGGAAGTTTTAATCACCCGGAGGGCCGGAGCTATATTAATCTCTTGCTAGGAAAAGCAGTATTTTCGTTTTGGGCTTGCCGGCTTGTTATTGTCTCGTTAATTTCCCGATACAACTGCAGCATTAGATTGTAATGCGATTCCCTGTTCATGTAATTTTGGATTGTTCCACTGAACTTTTGGGGGCAAAAACCTAGGCTGACTGCTTGTTTGGCAGAGGAGCGTCTTTCCTATATGAAAATAAAAGAAATGCACTCCACTTGGAATTGATGAATACGTTGTCGATTGTTTCTATCAGAGTTTGCCCTTGACACTACAAACCTTTTATGCTGGCTCTGTTTTGCAAATATCTGAATTGAACTCTACATATTATGAATGGATAGAAGTGATGTATGTTTTATCATCTATGCTGTCTCTGGTATCAAAGGTTTGAATTGAACTCTACATAATATAAATGGACTATTAGATGCAGGAGTGATGTATGTTTTGTATAATATTCAATAATTTTTATCATAAACAGTTATGTAGTTGACATCTGGTATCTGGATGTTTGCTCATTGGTTATCCGTCAGGAGTAATCTTGTGTGGCTGACGTTACTTATTACCATATTTGCTGCTCCAAGCTATACCTTATTTCTTACTGTATTGATTCTCGTACTGTTGCTTTATATCTAATCCAGGCTAAACCTGACGTTGTTTTTAAGGAGGCCACTTCAGATTCTACATTAAATTTACAGGTCCCTTTCATTACAGAAACACCGTCCAAATTGACCTGATTTCTTTCTCTGGTAACCCACCATTTATTTGTAACACAGGACGTCCAGGGGCTAGTCACCTGGGTTATTGGTGAAGGCATGCTGCCTTCTTGGGTGTTTGTTAAAGTAACTCGTTCTTCTTACTCCATGGAGCACATGGTTTTCTTTTTTACTTCCCACTGTATAAGTCATTATCGATGAAGAATAACTGAGGTTTTTCCTGTTCATATTTTTTCATCACAGCAATTTTACCGAGAACAACAACTTCTTTAGTTACTAAGTTCTATCTCAGAAACGTTTGTTACATCTGTTAGGGGTAGTAATAAAAGATAAGAAGTATCTGTAACTCGTGATGACAATAAGTGAATTATGTAATATGTTGATTTTCAGTAAGCATTGATACTTGATCTGCATATGCAATATTGTCTTTGCTAATTGTTTTATATTATTTGATGCTTCAGAAAACTTACCTCTTCTTAGCACTAAAAGTATGCTTGTGTTTGACCTTCAGAACAAGCCTCTTATCCCAAAAGTTATCCTTTTGTATGTTCCTGGCCTCGATGCAGCTTTATATATGTCGCAGTCCCGCCTCCTTTCTTCTTTGAAAGAATTGTGTGGCAATCCAAAACCTGTTCTAGCTTCAAGGTTTGTGCATTAAACAGAAGTCTTAAACGGCCTGCCCACTGATCTTCATATTCTGGTGTATCATCTGTATATAGTTGTGGCACCATTATGTCTTACTTGATATTTTCTGGCAGTTGTGTACCGGATGAAAGGCACACCATTGATGCACTCCTAACATGCAGAGTAAAGCGAAAGCGACAGGCACAAACATCAAACCATTCATATGAATCTGCTGGAGGTATGACACCATGACTCCTGAGGATTGTGTTTCTACTTGTTGAAGTCTGTGTTTTTCTTTGCTAGGCTCATACTATGTGATGTGGTCTGCTATTATGGTACTCCCTCTGTTCCAAATTAGATGACTTCCATACATCTACATGTGGACAAATGGAAGCCATCTGATTTAGAACCGAGGGAGTAGTAGCCAAAAGTTCCGAGGTTTGCTTGATGGTTAAGATTCTAGTTTGAGAGATCATGTAATTTATCAACTAACTCCCATCATTTTCTGATGCCCTTCACTTCCTATAGAACTGTTATTTACTTCTGCATTTCTCAGTCATGTTCCATTTTGAAATTTCAGCTTGCATTATAATTTGAAGTAATGATCACATCAGAACTTTTCTTATTAGCCCCGAGCTGAGAGTATAGCCAGTTAATCGGAATTGGATATATCGTATATGTTTTGCTGAGCATCTATCATTTGTTTGCTACCTTAGTATGTCTCCCTTTAGCTCTCTAAGCTCAAGATGTTCTTCTCCATTCTCTCTAATTTCAATGTGTCTTCTAAAAATTAATTATTCATTCTCTACATTATGTTGGTTCTTCTGTTTATTTGGTGTTTATGCACATTTACTGAAATTAGAATATTTATTCCTTTTCTGTGACAAGTGTGTACTCCTGATTCCTGAACCTGAATTTGCAACTAGTTAACCTATTTTTTCAGGTAAATTATCGAGTCTGGATGACCTAAAAGATATACCCTTTCCTGTTAAATATTACACACTTTCTGCGGGAGAGTTACACGGGAATGACTACCCTATCAGTTTACCAGGTTGGATTTTGTAGTTTTGTTTTGTCTCTACTTTCCACGTTTTGCTCTGATACTGAAATGAATGTGTTATTTTCTTGCCAAAATATCCAGGTTTTATCCCTACGGTCCCAGCTCCTTCAGGCTCTTCTCCATATGAAATTCTAGCACTTGACTGTGAGATGGTAAGATGATTATCTGTTTATTGAATGTTTGTCCATGTACATTTTGAGGCCCTTTTTTGATTTGTCCATCCAAGAAAATTTGACATTAGATTTGTCTAGTTGATAGGTGCAGTTATGATACTTTCTTAATTCTTATTCTAGTATTCATTATCTTATCTCATGTTACTTTTCAGTGCGTGACGGCTGCTGGATTTGAACTTACAAGAGTGACATTAGTTGATATTAAAGGAGAGGTATGGACTTCCTCTCTGAAGCTTGGTTAGAGCACACATTGCCTTTATGAAGAATCATCCCTATTACTGTAATGCTTAACTGAGATTTTTATCTCCCTTTGATCAAATTGATCTTAATATGGCAAAATAATCTTTCTACTGTATGTATGCTTGTATGACCCATTATTTTCTTCACACTGCCCATGTGTCCGTATTAACTCTGTTGCGGTTTCTTCAGGTGGTACTCGATAAACTAGTTAAGCCTGCCAATCCAATCACTGACTACAATACAAGGTAATATGGTGCCTTTGCTTTCCTTTCTTGCCGATCTACTAGGAATTTGTTGAGTGTTTCTGTCAATCCTCAACGTTGAACTGAGTTATGATGTTTGAAGATTGTTGGGAGTTGTTGCCCGCTCTTCGAAGCACTATCAAATTCTTATTTATCAATTGAAATTCTATTGTCCTAATTTGAGCCTTTATATTCCTCTACTGCTCTACATGATATTTTTGGTAATATTCTCAGTAGACTCTGAGTGATAAGTTTGAGTATAGTAATTCTTAATAGCGCAGGTTCAGTGGAATAACTGCTGAGATGCTATCCGATGTGACCACAACTCTCCAGGAGATTCAGGTAATATGTTTAAAAATTTCTATGATCTGTTGTATGTGTGTCATGAACTCATCATACTTTGCCTGACACTTGTTTTCCACTTCCAGGAAGTGTTTGTTGGACTTGTGTACAAAGAAACCATTCTTGTTGGGCATTCTCTGGAAAATGACCTTATGGCATTACAGATATCTCATAATATGGTTATTGATACTGCAGTTTTGTACAAATATAATCGTGGCCCTCGCTGTAAAATTGCTTTACGTGTCCTGGCAAACAAATATCTTAGCCGGGTGATCCAGAACACGGGATCTGGACATGATAGCGTGGAAGACGCAAGAGCTGCTCTGGATCTTGCCCTTCTGAAAATAAAAAACGGTAAAGCATACTTTGTGTACAGTTTTTATTGCTTGCTGAACTGTGATTTCTTTGAATTGCTTACTTGGGTATGGACAGAATATGAATGAATAGCATATGTTTTCTGTAATTCTATTTGTCCAGTTTGATAACTTTTCTATGGTAATGTCTACCATCTGATGTCTAGTTTACCAGGTCCTGATTTCGGCTCTCCACCATCATTTTCGAGGCGAAAATTAGCTTCCCTTCTTCATGAAAGTGGCAAAAAATGTTCCCTCATTGATGATGTGGGTGTTCTTGATCGCTATTCAGATGCTTCTTGCAATTCGATTGCTGTTTTCTCTGATGATGATGCCCTCTCTAGATCAATGAAAGAGGTAGTCTACAGAGTTCTAATGGCAGTATAACTTCTGTGATTTTATGCAATTCCTCATTAGCTGCTGAAATCCTACTGTAGGTAAAGAATGACAAAATCAGCTTTGTGTGGACTCAGTTTTCTGGATTGATCTCTTATTTACACACAAGAGCTCAAGATCCTGTGAAATTGAAATCCTGTGTTGCAGAGGCTATAGCATTGAAAACATGTGACAGAAAAGCTGCTCGGAAAAGGGCAAAGGAACAAACTTGCCCAGAGTTAAAGGAAATTTTGAGTGAATTGGACAAGAAAATTAGAAAGTTATATGATACACTGCCTGAAAATGCTATGTTTATTATATGTACTGGTCATGGAGATACTCCTTTGGTACAAAGGTAAATTTAATATTCATAAATTTATACTTCTTGAGCTGCAATGTAGCGCCGTGTTGCGTATCTTCATTTAGTAACCTTGGTACACATGCAGATTAAAGAAACTGCTTAACCACGGAGAAGAAACAATTGAAAGCCGGCAAAATATTGTTGAAGCACTGGAAGATTTACAAGCTCAAGCAGAAGTTGCTCTATGCTTCTGTTGTGTCAAGCATTAGCTGTAAGCAACTTGTCCTTTTCCCGCATTCTGAGTTTGCATTGTTGAGAACCATTTTTCAAGATTAATGAAAAAAAATTAATGTACAAAGAGAACTGAGTGTATAGCTCAGTGGCAGCGTGTGCGGGTGTGCACGCAGCCCACCCGGGTTCGAGTCCCAGCGGGACCAAATTAAACGGGGTGTTATCTAGCGCGTGTAAACCGCTGCTGGAGAGGTCTCATCTTCTACCTAACAACGGACAGACAAGGGAGGGATCCGTCCCCCTTTGGTCAACGTTTTAAGGTTAATGTACAAAATCGCTTCAGTAAATTTAGGAAGGATGGGATCAACCAACGTTTTTTAAGATTGATATACTTACGCATGACTTTGGTAGTTCTAGGATGGAGTCATGCATGGATCCTAACCTCCAGACATGTAAAACTTCTGGCTAGGAGAGATTCATTTCCAAAACTCGACTTCAAAGTCCCAGATGCGCTTTCTTTTGATTTTGGGAGGTGTGGGATGATAAGTTCTAGATTCTTGTGGAACAAATGATTGAAATTCTTGCCAAAATACTAACATTTGGAACAAGATGCATTTATCAATAGCCAGCTATAGAGCATCTATTAGCATCTATTCCTTTTTCTCTTGAATGTAGGGATAGCTTAGATAATAAATTTATACTCCCTCCGTTCCTAAATATAATATGTTTTAGGTCTTCCACATATTGGCTAGATGCGGACTAAAATGAGTGAACGTAAACACTAAAACATATCTAGATACATGTGAATCTGGAAAAAGGGCAAAGCGTCTTATATTTAGGTACGGGGAGAGTAGGTATTTGTTCAGTCTTGGAGGGGCTTAATGCATTTAAGTATTTTGGTAAAATCAACAACATATTTTTTTTGTATTTGTGCACCTACGTGAAATATTATGGCGCCATGCACAAATCATCCACAAGTCGAACTCTTTCCACTAATTTTACGTTTTTCGATTTTGACTGAATTGGTCGGAGCGTGGACAAGCAAGCAGTGATCGTCATAGAGCAATTGATTATAAGTACGGAGTATAAGAAGGATTTTTTATGCTCGTTTTTTTACTAAGTGTATAATCTCCTTTCTGGGGAAGGGGTAACATAGACAGAGGCACATGTAGACAGATGCATACCTTTTCAATCTAGTAATGCAAAAAATACTTTTGGGTCAATTCTTCAATTGATGTCGGAAAGTTTAATTACCATGTGACACTTTTTGTAACATTAATGTGGTCTTCAAAATTACACTTTGACCATCAATTTCCACAACAATATGTTTCTTCAGTATAGATGTAGTTTTTTTGTTTTGAAAATGTATATATCCGTAGGGTAGTATTATCAATTGGGTGTGGTATTGGTTAACTTTCGTGTTGACCGAAGTTGGGGAAAAAACAGGTAAAAGGAGCACCAAGACTGTTCAAGAAGAAGTCAGGCAGGGCCATCTGTGCAAGCAAATTTCCCACATAGTACAAATTGGAACAAGAAACTAGGAAACACAAGCGAGCTCATCAATCTCGTGCAACTCCGGTAATGACAGATAGGGTTACACCGTCCATCACGCCAAAGCGTGGTGAACGACGACCTGGGCATCAGCAATTGGGGGGTAGGAACACCATCTTGCAAGAGCTAATTAGCGAACGGCATGTAGTAATGAAGACAACAGCTGAGAGAAACGCATGACCACATTTATTAGTCTTGTGATAAGGTACTCTGAAAAAGTTGATTCTTCAAAACAGTAGTTCTAACCCATGGTTGGTGGGTTTAACCATTTGATTTGGTGTAACCTGTATAATCACTACGTTGGTTCTTAGACTAGCCACAGTGGGGTATCATAGGTGGTATCATGCATGCCATGTTGGCAAAAAGCTGACATGTCACTGCAATTAATGAAGAGAGATGTGATACTGATATAATAGGTAGATATCGTAACATAACGGATTCCAAGGAAAGATGAGTCTAGCACCTAATAAATACAATATTATATGATATCACAAATATGTTACTATGCATTATGGAAGTAGTAACATAATGTAGTACTCCCTCCGTTCCTGAATGTAAGGCGTATAGTTTTCTGCACGAATACTAAGACAATGGTATTTGGAATATGGTGGACTCATTCGTTTCTGAATTTTTTTGAAATAGAGGATTCCCTAATAGCCATGAAATGAAAACAATCCGTAAAATCACTTTGTTCTAGACTGGAAATGATTTTTAGATGGGTACCCTATATTTTGGAATTTTTCTCAAAAAACTATACGCCCTATATAGGAACGGAGGGAGTATCATATATGACTGTCTTATGGGCTAACAAATCTATTGCCAATCGTCTAAACATTAGTGAAGCTACAGTGAACAGAACTGGACAATCTGATCCATACATGGATGTTATTCAAATTCAAATCAATATACACACAATGACAGTATGCCATAAGCACATAATGTCCATCTCGAGATCCAAAGGGCCAAGGAGATCCTAGCACGCAAACCAACCTGTGGTTGGATGGTTAGCAGGGTGGTTGTACGCTCAGCCCACCAGAGTTCAAACCCCAGGTTTGACGTCTGTGCATTTAGGCGGAATATTCTTTCAGTGGGAGGCGACGTTCCCGTCGACAGTGAGGCGCCCGTGGTGACTTCGTCAATCTCAAGACTCGATCCGCCGGCTCAGGATTTCGGAGGTGCTCATAGGGGTAGGGTGTGCGTGTGTGCGTTCATAGGGATGAGTGTGCGCGCGTGTATGTGAGCGTCTGCATTTGTACTGTGTTTCTCAAAAAAAAAAAAGGAGATCCTAGCACGTGTTTCATGGGACCCACTCTATATGTGGATAATGGAAGCCACCGTGGCGCCAAGGGCAACCAATGGGATCGAGGCAAGCCTCACCCTATCCACACTCCCACCACAACCACACATTTTCCCTCCACAACAGTCCCCTCCCACGATCAAAAACAAAACCATCACCACACCCCTCACCTTGATGCCAACCAAACACACTGCACACTCACTAAATTAATCAAGAAGCCTCAACAGGCCCATGGCAGGAGTGAATTCCAGTGTGGTCGGCCTCAAGCCCGCTGCGGCGGTGCCGCAGTCTGCCAACGCCTCACCCTTGGCGGCAAAGCGCGTTCAGGTTGCCCCGGCCAAGGACCGGCGCTCGGCGCTTCTTGGTCTAGCGGCCGTCTTTGCAGTCACGGCTGCCACCGGCTCCGCAAAGGCCAGCGTCTTCGACGAGTACCTCGAGAAGAGCAAGCTCAACAAGGTGTGTTCTGTTTCCTCCCTTTCGCCGATCGTCAGTTTCTTGCCAAAGTGAAGGTCATTTCTCACCGGAGTTTCATGAACCTGTTGATATTTTGCATCTGATCAGGAGCTGAACGACAAGAAGAGGGCGGCCACGAGTGGCGCCAACTTCGCGCGTGCCTATACCGTGCAGTTCGGCAGCTGCAAGTTCCCCTACAACTTCACCGGCTGCCAGGACCTCGCCAAGCAGAAGGTAACGCATACTTCAGATCAGATTATTATCACATTTCTCCGTCACACGGCGGATTCTGATATCTGATCATTTCTTTTGTGCTTGCAGAAAGTCCCATTCATTTCCGATGACCTCGAGATCGAGTGCGAGGGAAAGGAGAAGTTCAAGTGCGGATCCAACGTGTTCTGGAAATGGTGAAGCTGACGATTGGCCAAGGAGAATGACGAGTGCTGATGTGATGTGTGTATGTCAGCGCGTGTACCTAGATGTTCAAACTGCACAAGTATTTCGGCTGTAAACTTATTGTCATTGTGTTTTTACCAACAAGTGGGAACTGTACTCACCTGAATATACGCGCGTGTTTGTTGGCACAACCATAACGAAAATCCTTCAGGCTGTCTCCATGCAAGAGATTTAAACTTCAAGGTGGCCAATTTAGCTAGGTTTGTCGGTTCAGATGGAGACTCCCGTCTCTTTTAGTGTTTTAGCTAGTTTTTTTCTTTCTAAAATGCAGCTCGGGACATACCTTTTTTTTCGAAAAGGGGAATGACCCCGGTGCACATAGCCAATTAGGGGCATTAAAACTGAGTCAAATATAGGAGGCATCTCACGTTACTAGCGAGTTTAGCCATCGGATCATGTGTTTTGGTTGTTTTTGGCCACCCGATGCACCTCTTCTCGCCACATGGGCCGCTCTTGGACTGAATGTCCCAAGGGCGGCTGCTCTGCCTATCAAATCGGTGGCCTCTCCTTGAGTGAAATGCACGTACAGTCCCGGAAGTCATTGGCCAGGTCCAAAACGGTCCTGGAACTCAGGGAATGGATCGATTCAGTCCCTGATGTTGCTTAGGATGTCCATCAACGGTCCTGGCTACGTATGGGCACCGTATGGAGCTGACGTGGCAAGTGAGCGGGCCCCTCGACGGCGCCGAGCGAGTCCTCTCCAACCATCAGCGGGACCGTGATTGCTGCAAACCTAGATCGTGAAATTCCCCACCGGGCGCGCGAGGGAGTGAGCTACCGCCAACGCCGCCGCCTGCTACCACTCCCTCCTCCAGAGCTGCATGATCTGCGTCCGGCAAGGAAGGTCCGTCCACGGCAGGATAATCGCCTCCGCCTCTGCCCCGGACCTGCACCTCAGCACTAAGCTGGTCATCTTCTACAGCAAGCACGGCGACGTGGCCGCGGCCCGGAAGGTGTTCGACGGAATGCCGCACCGTAGCGTCGTCTCCTGGACGGCCATGGTCTCCGGGTACTCCAGGAACGGCCGCCTGCGCGAGGCGCTGGAGCTGTTCTTCCTCATCCGGGTACTCCACGAACGGGCGCCATCTCCGCAACCTTGCTGGGCTGCCACGGTCACCTTGACTGCCGCCGTCAATCGCCTCCGTCTCCCTCGTCTTTCACCTTCTCCAGCCGCCAATCATGTTCTTCCAATGTCGTCGTCGTTCACCTCGAGCAGTCCGCGCCGAAAAAGCAGGGGAACAGAGGATTGTCGACTTGATTTTAGTTGCCAAAAGAGCTGCAGGGGCGAATCTGCAAATTTGCCATCATAAACGAGAAGGCGCTGGGCTCTCTCCGTGCTGTGCTGGGCCCGTTCACCTGCCACGTCAGCGCCCATACGTAGACAGGATCGTCGATGGACATCCTACGCAACATTAGGGACTGAATCGATCCATTCCCTGAGTTCCAGGACCGTTTTGGACCTGGCCAATGACTTCCGGGACTGTACGTGCATTTCACTCCCTCTCCTTCCATCAATATAGACGGTTCTGATGTGGTTCTGAATGGTCCCGTGTCGCAAGTTCACCTCCAAATGCCTCCGCCTTAGCTCGCCGCCAAGCTCCCTGTTTTGGTCGTTGTCTAGCTCGGCGATACACGAGTCTCCATTAGCTAGCCAGGAAGGTCGCTGTGCAAGCCCCCTGAGGTCCATCTGTTCCACGAGGCCTAAGAGCATCTCTAGCAGACACCGTATTTCTCGCGGAACTGCATTTTTTCGGTGAATGCGGGCCGGGCCCAGTTCGGTGCGCATAGTAGAACCCGCAAACGCGGCCCGGCCTGCATTTCGTTTTCAGGTCAACGCAAATAGGACAGCCGTGACGGTATTTATGCCGATCCGCTCCAAATCTTATCCTCTCCCTCCCGTGTCGCTCGCAGGGGGGGCGACACCGGAGGCGCCCCATCGCCGCGCCCAACAGCCCCCAGCACCGGCCTCCTCCCCGCCGTCGTCGCCGGCTCCGGCCGCGGCGGCGGCAAGGCCCGCCTCCAAAGGAAGCGCGGCGGCGAGCTCCTAAGCGGAGGTGCTCCCTTTTTCGGCGCGGGCAAGCAGGGGCGGCGGCCCCTGACACTCTCCCGGCAGCGGGCTTTCCTAGCCGCCGTGGTCGTCGGAGCTCGGCGGCGTCCTCGGCCGGTCGGGCGGCAGGGCGTGGCTCCAGGTGCCCCTCACGGCCGCGGCGCGAGTGGACGGGCCCGATCTGGGCCAGGAGGGCCCGATCTGGGTCTGTCGACTGCTTGCGCGGGCGCGGCTCAGCTGGGCGTGGCTGCGGTCGTCCGGCAACGCTGGGCGTGTGGGCAGGTTGGAGGTGGGTGGCTGTGACCCTCGTCGGTGCAGGCTGCTCCTGGCTGCGGGTCGCGGTGGTGGTGGTGTCGACGTTGGCAGCGGGTCTGGCGGTTCTGCTCGCGGTGGCGGCTGGTCGTGTCCGTGTTGCTCTCTCCTTTGCAATCGGGTAGGCTGGTGGTGATGATCCGTACGACGGCACTTCTCGTCGAGGCGACGGGGAGCCTAGGCGTGGCGGCGTGTTGGGGGCTGAGCTCGGTTGTTCAGTTCCGACGGTCTCGACGGCGGGCGTCGCGGTTTCTTCGTGACGGTTCACGGACGGATCATGGTGGGATCCTGCTGGGTTGCAGCTTGGTGCGGTGCCCGGAAGCCGGGGCGGCGGCCCCAGATGGTGGTTTTCGTCGCTGCGAGCAAGGAGGTGGCGCAGTGCGAGGCGGTTCTAGGCCCCGGCGTCTAGTTCTGATGGTGGCCACAGACGTCGGGCGCATGGGGCTGGCGGTCTGCGTGCGGGTTTGCGGCAATGGTCTGGTCGGCCCATGGGGTGGGCGGGAGCTTTGCGACTCATCACCGGGTGAAAGCCTTGCCCCGATTGCCGTGCAGGGCAGGCGACGGCGACGCTCTTGGGCGCCGCGTTCTTCTCGAAGACGTCGTTGAGGTGTTGTTTTTTCGCTCCTTAGCCCGGAAGCTTCCGGGGGAAACCTTGATCCCACGTGGGATCGGGCGAGGTCGGCGTTTCTGCGTCGTTTGTCTCTTGAGACCTTGTCTTGGATGCTTCGCCGGCCGGAGGGACCCGTGGAGAGATGGTGGTAGGCGGCGGCGAGATACAAGGCGTCTCTGTCGTCTTTTTCGTCATCGGCTAGGTGGTGCGTGGCCTTGGGGCCGGCGTGGACGTCGGAGCGGCGGCTCCGGATTTTTCCTCCGGCGTGTTGCGTTGAGGCGTGTTGGGTGGTGGCTTTGATCGCTTGGGTGTTTTTCGCCGCCAACTCGTTTGGAACGCGGCCTTGGGCCGGTGTGTTGTGTTTTTACGTTGTATCAGTTTTCGGCCAGGTTCCCTTATAAACTGGCCAATTCTCTTCTTCTATATCAATGAAAAAGCAAATCTTTTGCCACGTTTCAAAAAAAAAAATTATGCCGATCCGGAGACGATTTGCAGGCCGGGCCCGTTCCCCTCCGCCGCCAAACCCTAGCCAAAATCCCCAACATTCCTCGCCGCCGGCAACTCCCCCAGCTCGCTGCAGTCGCCGATTCCGGCCACCACAGCCAGAATGGACGGGCTCCCGTGGCACCTGCAGCAAGAGCGCCGCCGCTGCGTCATCGCCGACGGCGCACGCAAGCGCGCGAGCTGGAAGTGGACGAGGCATGGGCAGCCGGTGCCGCAGTCGCTGTTGCGGCGGGAGACGGAGGAGTTCGATCTCCTCCACGGTCTCGTGCTGCCTCCGGCACCGCCCGCAGCTGTAGCGCCACCAGCGCCTCCGGCACCGCCCTCTCCTCCCGCGGCTGCCGCGCCACCCGAAGACGAGGGGACCTCCTCCGGCACATGGACCTTGTCGCCGTCGCCGCGCAGTCCGCCCGAGGTCGCTGTGGACGAAGAAGGCTACGAGATCTACGATCCCGCGGCCTTCGAGTCCACGGTGACCCGCGCCGACTTCGTCCCCGACGAGGTCCTCGACACGGTCACCGGCACTGATGAGGGGTGTCCTCATCATTACCCATAGTGGATAGCCTAGGGTTAGAGTTTTGAGGTAGAGAACGCGTAGTGCTGGTAGACTCGACGGCTGACAAGCGGGATTTACCCAGGTTCAGGGCCCTCGACTGAGGTAACACCCCTACTTCCTGCTTGTCTGTTATTGCTCTTGCGGATATGCGATGGTTACAAGGGTCCAGCGAGAGTTCGTCTCGCTAGGGTTTGGAGGTTCTGATGTGCGTGTCCCTGATCGGTAACCCTCCCAGCCCTTATATAGGGGGCTGGGTCTCGGGTACGTAACCGACTAGGATTACAAGTATGGAAACTACAACCGACTATGAATAACTTGGAAAGCAATCTTCGTCTTGGGCCTTCCTTGATGGGCTTCGCCAGTCTATTGACAATTGGGCTATAATCATCACGTGAACCAGGTACCCACACGACAGGATACCCGTTCGGTATATCCTCGTCACTAGCCCCCGAGTGCTTGGCTGATTCGGAGAATCAGGCATGGACTCACTCGACAGTGCACGTCATATGTTTGTGTTTGATATCGTACTTTTTGTATTGTCTTTCGACTATGAATTTATGTTTTTGACAAAGGATTATTGACTTAGTAGGCCTGGATTTACTCGATAAGTCAAGACCAGTTAACTGCACACTTGGGCAAAACCTTACTAGTCTTCAATCAAATTCGAGTCCCCGGGCTCGAACCTGGAACACACTGGACAGACTCGACTCGGGCCGTTGAGGTCTTACTGAATCGTTCTGCAGTCTTAACTTTGCTACCCAGCGCGTCCGCCGGGATTTTCATCGCATCTGCTGATACGGAAAAGAATTAAGGACTTAACACTGCCGGAGTGGTCCTCAGCCCAGCTCGACTGATCGGCGGGTCTTACCTTTGCATTTTATGCATGCAGCATCCGAATTGTCATCGACTGACGTAACTCGGGAATTTCTTTGAGTTTATGCCTTTTTGCTTTTTTGAATCTATCGGGTGCGCGACAGCGCTCCCGATGGGAGTAGCCCCCGAGATTGTGCTTTATTACTCGTAATGAAGGATAATCTCAAATCAATGAGCGTAAAAGAAAATGTCAGTCGAAGACATTTTCCCCCACTCCCGATGAAATGCGCTTGAAGATACTCGAAGTGTTTGCTTTTAACTTAGTAGATAGACCTTTGAAGGATTGCGTGACTTTGGCGTATGCCAGTCGAAGAAAATTTTATCCGCTCCCGATGGGAGTATATTTGACTGTACTTGGATCAGTCGACTAACATATCGACTATCACTTTGGTATGAGTAATCGAGAGACTTTTGTATGATTGCCTGTCATTGGTTCAGTCGACTAGCAGATCGATTATTACTTTTGCACTCCACCCATGTGCCAACTGAGTGATGTCATGCGTGACCACCGTGGCGTGCGCGCAGACCTTTGACAGGACGTGTCATTGTGGGTCCGCTTTTTTGACCGTGGTGAACGCCGGTTCAGTTCTGATTTGACCGGACGTGGCGAAATTTCCGCGGACGTGATCATGACTTCCTCGTTTTTCGTGCGTAGTGGGCGTTGTGGCTTGCGACGGTTTCTCTCCGATAACGCCACGTGGCTTGGCGATTATGCACGAACGGCCGAGATTGTTTCTTTTACCGTGGTAAATACAGATCTCACCGTCGTAGATTAATTTTCCTTGCCATTTGCCTCCTGTTCCTCGCGCGCGCGCTTCCTTTGCCTTTGCTCTTGCTCCTCCTCTGCTCGCCATGGCTCCGAAGAAGAACACGAGCGCCGCCGTCCCCTCTTCCTCCGCTAATGTTAGCAAGAAGAGGAAGGGTGCTGCGGCCGCCGCGGCCTCCACGGGAAATCCCGCCGCCGCTTTGAAGAAGATTCCCGGTGACTGGGCGAAATCCGCCGTCACTGAGAAGAAGCTGGCGGCGTTCCGCCATACGGGCCTGCTCCCGCCGGCCGACAAGCTCGCCGCCCGCGCGCCCTCCAACAAGGAGGTACTTCCTGAGCCCCGCGCCGGCGAGCGTGTTTGTTTCGCTGAATTTTTGCCCCGCGGCTTTGCCCTCCCGCTGCACGATTTTGTGCGCGGGCTTCTGTACGCGTATGGGGTACAGATCCATGATCTCACCCCCAATAGCATTTTGCACATTGCCTGTTTCATGGTTTTGTGCGAGTGTTTTTTGGGGGTATCCCCTAGCTGGGCACTATGGAAGTCCATCTTCCGAGTGCGCCATATGGTCCGCGACGGGCGTGTGTGCCCGCTTGGCGGGGTGGGCATCCAGGTCCGTAGCGACTGCCACTACTTCAACCTCAAGGCAGTCGATTCTGCCCAAGGATGGAGGAACAAGTGGTTCTACGTCCCCATCGACCAGGACGTGCTCCCGGCCTTCTCGATTGGGAGGACCCCGCTGAAGACAAAGGCGTGGGAGCATTCTCTCTCGACTGAGGAGAAGGAAGAAGCTGCTCCCCTTATGGTCAAGATCAGCAAGCTGCTGGGCACCGTTACCGGTGTCCAGTTGATGAGCACCTTCATCAAGCGTTGAGTGTGGCCCCTGCAGCAACGCTCCCACCCGATGTGGCGATATGAAGGCCCGCTCGACGCCACTCGAATGAGCAATGTGGAGCTGTCGCCCAATGAGCTGGACGCGCATGTGAAATACATCACCAGCATCAAGGCCGACGAAGTTATCGACTTCAACTCCTCCGTCGCTCCTTTTGGATTGGAGAACGCCCTCCCTGAGGTAAATATTATTGACTGTGCTGTTTTTGCCGTCCTTGGTTTCTGGTGTACATATCTTTTGAGTGTCGTTTTTTTGTTTGCGATCAGGGCCATTCGACTGCCACCTCTCTTCCTCCCCTCCCCGAGTCTGGTCCTGCCGATGAGGCAGCTCTGCTAGATGAGGGGAAGAAAACCGTTACTCCCCCTCCTTCGGCTAACACCTCCGCCACAGAGGAAACATAAACCGAGGAGGTGAACCAGGTTCGTGAGGGTGGCAACTCTGCGACTGAGCCTGCTGCCAAGCGTCGTCGTGTTCCTCGACAGGAGGTTTCGAGTTCTCACTCGGGGAGTGCGGAGCGACGGGACCTGGAGGATTCTGGCCACTCCTCGCCTGCGAAGGACGTATCCCCTCTGGCTCGACGCTCCCCGTCGCACTCGACTGGCCGCCTGAGTTTCGGAGGCCCCTGCCTCGACGCTGAGCCGGATTCAGATGAGGGCGAACACAGGTACGTAGTTATGAAGCATTTTTGCTATGTTCGCCTTTCGCTTGCTTTCATACTTTGCCTTAAGCTCGTTGACACTGCCGCAGCAGCGCCAGTGACGATCGGGTGCAATCTCCTCCTTTTGTGGAGGAGTTGACTGTTGCCTCCCCTCGTGCCGACTTGGATGTCGCTAAGACCACCTTGGTGGTTGAGGCGACTACCACAGTTTTGACGCTACCCACTGCTGCTTCGACTGCAAACCTTTCCACTTCTGCAGCTCCCTCCTGGACTGATCATGTAAGTGTGTTCACGTTTTATGTGTTTATGCTGAATCATTAATCTTGCTGATATCTGTTGCAAATCCTTTCGAAGCCTGCCGTCCGTGACCTTGTCGCGGCTGGTAAGGCCTTTGTGCAGTCGGAGGAGGAACGGGTCGTTCTTCGCTCGCACCTCGACGGATTAAGCCGTAAGCTTTATTACTTTCTTCTTGAGGTGCTTCGCTTTTTTCCTTTGGTCTTCTGCGACTGAGCTTGGAATTAACTATCTCAGGTGAGAGGGACACCATCGCGAAGCGATCGTCCGAGCTGGAGCAGCGATTGAAGGATCTGGAACGACAACTTGCCAACCAGCAGTCGCTTGCGAAGAAGGATCTGGACGATGCGCTGAGCTCGGCTGCCTCCCGCGAGCTGGAGTATGCGGCTCAGGTGTCCGATCTTGCGCGTGTGATGGAAGGTTAGCAGTCTTTGTGTTTACCTTTCACACTTTTATTTGCTGGTCCTTGTGTTGATTTTTGTATCTTTTTTCTTTTGAAATTGTGAAGGGTCTGCAGCCCCATCTGCCTCCAAGGGCAAGACGAGTGAAGACCTGTCACTCGACCGTGCCATTGAGAAGCTGAGCGTTGCCATCCAACACGCCAAAAGCTCTCTGGATACGTCCACTCGCACCCTTGGCGCTGTCTTTAAGGAGGTGCTTCCGTCGAGCGAAGTTCCTGCTACTGCGCAAGGTTTTGCAGACGTACTGGGCCCCGGCTCGTCGACTGTGGCGGAGTTTGCACGCGACTTGACGGTACGCGGCTCGGAGTCTACCCTCAAGCCCCTTCTTGGTAACGGCGTTATTGCCGATTATGAGGCTGTCCTGTCTGACTTCCCGAAAAGGTCAGATGGGCAGCCTTTGTCTTTGAAGGGTGTGACCGAGGCCGCCACGCGACTATCGCGTACATGTATCGACACCATGGAGCGCAGATCTGTTGCTGTTGCTGCTATGCCGAAGTCGCGTAGGGCTAGGTCCGAGTCCGTGTCTCGTATTTAGACTTGTTTGATTTTGAATTTATGTAATGAAGATTTGATATCCATCATGGGTACTTCACTTCCTGCTTTGTTTATGCTATGGACCCTATGATGCATCTTTCACTATGTATTTGGCTTCTGTTGTCTTGTCTTGATTCGTGCCCTCGTCTGAAATATATGATTATGCGTTTGCCAGCCAGACGATACCAATTCGGCTGAAGCTTCCCAGCCGTGCACGGATACTCGAGCAGCCGCCGAAGCGAGAAATAATGCCAAGGTTTTGGCTTATGCGAAGAAGCGAGTGGTTACTCTAGAGCAGGAACTAAAAGCCACTCAAACGGAGTTGAAACTCCTTAAGGCAAAACCTGCTCTCGCCACCCAGCGTGAAGAATATGTGCTTGGTGAAGTCGAGCACTCGAACAGGCAGCTTGAAGGTATGTATCAGACGATCGCCTTTGTGATCTTCTTATGTCTTCTTTATAGCTTGTTGATAGCTGCTCGTATGCAGTTTTTGTTCATAACTTCAAAGAAGAGGTGGAACGGGTTAACGAGCGTCTGGACAACGCGACTGATAACCCGGTCTCCGGCCACCAGCATTTTTGGGCGGACAGGCATCGCGCCCGCGAACTTGCTAGACTTAAGGATCGAGTGTTTCGCGGCGCGGTCCTACTCGAGCGTTGCCGGGCGGCGTTTATGCGCATCAACCACTTCTTGTTTCCTGAGGGGCCGCAGCCGCAAGGAATTCATGCGTTGGTTGATCTGTTCCAGTCTGCAACTCCTATCCGGGAGGCTTTGACTCGAAGAGTTGTCCTTGGAGCCAACGCCGTCATGGGATATATTCGTAGTCAACATCCTACTTTTCGCATTTCTTCACCTGCAGCTGGCTCGCGTCTGGAGCAGAAGTTTTTGGACAGGACTGCGGCTTCAGCGGAAGTATTTGTGGATCGTTTGCACGACCAGCTTATCGACTCCAGCTTGCCTGTGAAGGATGAACCTATGTAACTTGTGTAATTATACAGCCCCCGAGTCCCTCGAGTGGGGTGTGAATAGTAAGATGTTTATGTAAGCTCGTATGTATCCAGCCCCCGAGCCTTCGAGTGTGGCTGAGCTTTGCTGTTTATGACAAAGACCCAGCCCCCGAGTCTTCGAGTGTTTCGGGTTGAGAGTGATTTGACTTATGATAGTAAATTATGCGAAGAAGAACATCTTTCTTTATTCCAGATATTGGCCAGCAAGCCGCCTCATTAAAAATCTTCCAGTCCCCTTAGGTACCCTGGTAAGGAAAAGAGCGTGTCTGAAACCTGCTGGCCTTTCCGACATTTATGCTCTGTTACATTGATCGACTATGACATCTAGGCATAGAAGCGACGCAAGTGCGCCACATTCCATGGGTTATTTGATAATTCTCCCGTCTGGGCGTGCTTAAGTCGATAGGCACCACCGTCGATGACCTCCGTGATAATGAAGGGCCCTTCCCATGGTGATGCGAGCTTGTGCACCTTCTTCTGCTTCATCCGGAGTACCAAGTCGCCTACCATGAATGTTCTGGGGCGGAGCCGTCGACTGTGGTAGTTGCGGAGATCCTGTTGATAGACTGCTGTGCGAGCGAGGGCCGCGTTGCGTGATTCTTCGAGTAGATCCATCGAGTCTTCGAGTGACTCGTTCGCGTCGTCCTCGTCGTACATCTCGACTCTTGGTGCGCTGAATTTCACCTCTAGTGGCAGTACTGCCTCTGCGCCGTAGACCATAAAAAACGGAGTAAACTGGGTCGAGGCGTTTGGGGTTGTGCGCAAACTCCATAGTACTGCCGGGAGCTCCTCGACCCAAGCACCTGCGGCCCTTTTGAGTGGTACCAGTAGTCTTTTCTTAGTGCCCGTGCAGACGAGACGGTTGGCTTTTTCAACCTGTCCGTTAGACTATGGGTGCGCGACTGATGCGTAGTTGAGCGCAATGTTCCACTCTTTGCAGAAGGAACGAAATTCCTCGGCTGTGAAGTTTGTGCCGTTGTCCGTGATGATGCTGTTTGGGACGCCAAATCGATAGACGATAGTTTTTATGAAATTGACTGCTGTAGCGGCAGTCGAGCTTGTGATTGGGACTGCTTCTATCCACTTCGTAAATTTGTCCACTGCCACCAGCAGGTGAGTGTGTCCTCCAGGTGATGATTTTTTGAGTGGTCCAACCATGTCGAGCCCCCACTGGGCGAAAGGCCAAGCCAATGGTATGGTTTTGAGTGCTGATGCGGGTGCGTGAGGCTTGGTGGCGAATTTCTGGCACCCGATGCACCTTTTGACAATGTCTTCTGCGTCCTTAAGTGCTGTAGGCCAGTAAAATCCTGCTCGGAAGGCTTTGGCTACGAGTGATCGACTGCCAGCATGATGCCCACAGGTTCCTGCATGAATATCGCGAAGTATGGTTTTTCCATCCTCAATTTCCACACACCTTTGGAACATACCTGAGATGCTTCGTTTGTAGAGTTCACCGTTGATGATGGTGTATGCTTTGGAGCGTCGAGTGACTCGTCGAGCCTCTGCTGCATCGTCTGGTAGTTCGTCGCGGAGCATGTATGCTAGGAAGGGTTGAGTCCATGCTGGTATTACCTGATCGTCTTGGCATAGTAGCACTTCGACTGGCGGATCCTCTGAGCTGGGCGCTTTGTCTTTGGATGTGGCAGTCGAGGTCGATGGGGGCCGCTGCTTCTTAATGGACCTGTGCTGGATTCGCTCCAGGAAGACGCCTGGTGGGACTTGTGCTTTAGTCGAGCCGATGTTGGCTAGTATGTCCGCTTCCTCATTGCTTTCTCGCCCAACATGTCGTAGTTCGCATCCATCGAAGTCACCTTCTAATGTGTTGTAGAGGTCACGATATGCGATCATATTGTCGGCTATGGCGTCGCAAGCTTTCATTGTCTGCTGTACGACTAAGTTTGAGTCACCGTATATCATAAGTCGAGTGCACCCCAATGCCTTAGCCATTCGCATGCCGTGGATCAGGCCTTCATATTCTGCCTCGTTGTTGGATGGTCGTACGAAGTCCATCTGCAACACGTACTTGAGTTTGTCGCCTTTAGGTGATATGAGTATGACGCCTGCACCCGCGGCTTCGTTCTTCTTAGACCCATCGAAGTACATTGTCCATGAGTTGGACACATCAGGGATTCCTGGCAGCTGAGATTCTATCCATACCGTTGTGAAGTCGGGTAGGACTTGTGCTTTGATGGCCTTCGGGTGATCATATGTTATTCCCAGTGGCCCGAGCTCGATGAGCCATTTTGCTACTCGCCCTGTTGCGTCGGGATTGGTGAGTATATCTCCAATTGCTGATTTACTGACCACCGTTATCGGGTGCTCCGTGAAGTAGTGGCGTAGCTTCCTGGATGTTATGAAGACAGCGTACGCTAGCTTTTGAAAGTGCGGGTATCTTTGCTTTGACAGGGACAGGACTTCGCTGACGTAGTAGACTGGCCTCTGGATGCTCTGAGTTTTTCCTTCCTCCATGCGCTCGACTTCCAAGGCCGTACTTACTACTCTATTTGTGGCTGCAACGTAAAGGTATAACGGTTCCCTCTCCTTGGGTGCCGCCAGGATGGGAGGATTTGTGAGTATCCGTTTGAGATCTTTGAAGGCTGCTTCAGCTTCATCTGTCCATTCGAACTTGTCTGCCTTCTTCATCAGTCGATAAAGTGGTAATGCCTTTTCACCCAGTTTACTGATGAAGCGACTGAGCGCTGCTATTCGACCTGTCAACTGCTGTACCTCGTAGAGCTTTTTAGGTCTTTGCATGGTTAATATGGCCTGTATCTTTTCCGGGTTCGCTTCTATTCCTCGGGCAGACACCAAGTACCCCAAAAGCTCTCCGGCCGGAACACCAAAAGTACACTTGTCTGGGTTAAGTTTGATGTTGTACCTGTTGAGATTGTCGAATGTTTCTCGCAAGTCTGCGAGTAGTGTGCTTTCTTCTTTTGACTTGATGACGATGTCATCTACGTAAACCTCGACGTTGTGTCCAATTTGCGTCTTCAAACAATTCTGCATCATACGCTGGTAGGTGGCACCTGCGTTCTTGAGCCCGAAGGGCATTGTGGTGTAGCAATATACTCCGAGTGGAGTTGTGAAGGCTGTCTTTTCCTCGTCTTCGACTTTCATCCGTATCTGGTGATACCCCGAGTATGCATCTAGGAAGGATAAACGTTCGCATCCCGCAGTGGAGTCGACGATTTGGTCGATACGTGGCAGTGGAAAATGATATTTGGGGCAGCACTTGTTGAGCCCTGTGAAGTCGACACACATCCTAGTTGCTCCTGTCTTCTTCTTCTCGACTAGCACAGGGTTGGCTACCCACTCTGATTTTTTGATTTCTCGAATGAAGTTTGCTTTGAGTAACTTTTCTACATGCTTCTCTATAGCCTCTCTTTTGGGACCGGAGACACGACGTATTGCTTGCTTGACTGGCCTAGTTCCTGGATTAAGCTGGAGGGAGTGCTCGGCGAATTCCCTGGGAATACCTGGCATGTCGGCTGCACACCATGCAAATATATCCCAGTTCTCACGGAGGAATTCGACGAGCGCGCTTTCCTATGCAGGAGACAGGCTTGTGGACACCCTGACTGTCTTGGCTGGATAAGTCGGGTGTACCTGGTGCTTTTTTATGCCATCTGCGGCGCTGAATGCCTTGTCGACTGCCTGCTTCTTTTGCTCAGGCATGTATGTTGGGTCGTTGGTGAGCGAGAGCTCTTCGAGGGTTTGCTCCATACCGAACGTCTCGGAGATTTTGCTGAAGTCGCGGTCGCAAGCGTCTGACCTTTGAAAGTTTCCGTTGACTGTGATGACTCCTTTCGGGCCTGGCATCTTCAACTTGAGGTATGCGTAGTGTGGCACCGCCATGAATCGAGCAAATGCGGGGCGCCCTAATATGGCATGGTATTGTGACTTCCAGTCGACGACTTCGAATTCGATCGACTCGGTTCTGAAGTGGTTTGCGTCGCCGAAGGTGACATCGAGTTGTATCGTGCCTTCTGGGAGAACAGGTTTACCTGGGACAATACCATAAAAAGTGTTTGTGGACTGGGGTAAATTTTCGACTGACCTATTCATCCGGCGAAGTGTATCGGCGAAGATGATGTTGATGCCGCTGCCTCCATCCATGAAGACCTTGGTAATGGTGTATCCACCAATCTGAGCGTCGAGTACCAGGGCAGCGTGGCCTGGTCGGTAGACAGATGGTGGGTGATCTTCTCGATTGAAGGTTATTGCGGTTTCAGATCCCCGCAAGAAGTCTGGTATGGCTGGAGGCGCCATAACCGCCATGTTAACGTGTCGAGTGTGGATCTTTTGCTGCCTGTTGGAGGGACACCCTTTTTGAATCATGAACATCTGTCCCTGGGGCTTTGGGTATTGCTCCTCCGTTGCTTGAGGTATGTGATGTATGGCTCCCGCGACTTGGTTTCCTGGGTTGTATGGTGGTGGGGGTGGTAATGCCGCGACTGGCTGTGTTGGTGGTGGCTCGATGTAGGCTGATGGTGCAGTCGAGGGTGCGGTCCTTCTGATTCTCGTCATGTAATCCGCCGCTATTTGTTCGAACTCTCGGCAGTTCCCCATGGTGTGGTTGGAGACTAGCCTTCCATCATCTCCATTGAATAGGTGCAGCCTGCAGTAATCATCCATCTTCTCTTGAAATGTTTTCTCTGGTTTTGCATCTGTGCGTTTACGCCACTCTTGCCTTCGGTATCCACCGCTACGCTGATCGCGGTCTCGACTGCCTCGTCGGTCGTCCGTTCGACTGTCTCGGCGATCATCTCCTCGACTGTCGCGGCGACTATCGTTTCGACTGTCGCGGCGATCTTCTGGTCGTCTGTCGTCCTGGACGTGATTGTCCTGTGAGAAAACCGCTGCTACGAATTTTACCTTGTCGTTGTCGCTGTAACCACTTTTGCGTCTTCGTCTTCTATCATCCCTGTCGTGGTGGTCTCGACTATTACGTCGATCCTCACGGTCATGTGGGGAAAGTGGGCGCTTGGTCCTTATGGAATCTTCGCCGTCTGCCCACTCGGTTGCTATTTTCATGAGCTCTGCCATGGATTTTGGCTTTTGGCGACCGAGTGCTTCTCTGAAGTCCTCTCTGAGGACCCCCATGGTGAAGGCGTCCATGGCTCTGTCTTCGGAGATTGTGCCGACTGAATTGCGGATGGCAGTCCATCGCCTGATGTATGCTCGAATTGGTTCGTCCGACCTTTGCTTGCAAGCCCGTAATTCCTCGAATGTTTTGGGCCGCTCACACAGAGGATCGAAATATTTCATGAAGTCCTCCCGAAAGTGATCCCAGGAGTCGTATGATGCTTCGGGTAATGCTTTGAGCCAGTCGCGAGCTGTGCCTTCAAGCATCAGCTGTATGTACTGCAGTGCTGTTGTAGTTGTCCCCCTTTGGCACACGACTGCGAGCTTGTAGTCCTCGAGCCAGCCTGACGGCTCTTGTTTGCAGTTGAACTTCGGCGTTGTTGGTAACCCGAACCTTTTGGGCAACCTGGCGTCGCGGATTCGCCGTGTGAAGCATCGTGCTCCGCAAGGTCCTGTATCGCGACCGTCACTCGAATCGTTGCTGGCGGATCTCCTAGACCTGCTCCGTGAACGGCGACGACTCGAGTATCTTCGTGTGCCACTCCTGCGAGGGCTTCGACTGCGACGATCTCGTGAACGGCTTCTGCTGCGCTCTCTGTGCTTCTCCGTCTGGAGTCCTTTTGCCGCGAGTGCGAGCGCCTTTAATTGCTGAAGATGTAGTTCTTCGGCCGGATCGCCTGCTGGAGGTGCTGTCGCCTTGAGGTATGCTCCAAGTGATATCAAGGCACCTTCAGCTGTTTTGGGTACTAGTACGCTTTCAGAGTCCAGGGTCATGAACGAATGTTCTAAGTTGCGAGTGATTCCGGATCTCTCTCCTTCTGGGATGCTGGCGAATCTCGATCTATGCCTGCGCTCCGTTGCCCCTGTGGAGCTAAGGGAAAGCTGCCTTCTCCGCATACTCGAGATGCTAGCCTGCTTTCTGCGTTCTTCTAGTGTTGCTCTGTATTCCTTTAATCGCATTGTTTCTTGCCAATTGAAATAATTGTATGTCATCACCTACTCTGGGGTTGCATCTGCTGGCATCATTGTGCAGTCCTTTATGATTTTGTCAACTTTTGCTGCTATCTCTGCTGTGATAGTTAATGGCGTCACGCCATCTGGTAATGTGACTGTGCAAGGAAATTCTGTAGGTCTGCGACTAGCTGCTGCCGCTGAGGTTTCGGCGCTGAACGCAACGTAGACCTGCCGAGGTATGACCGGGGGATATGTGTATGCGCTATCGATGCCGGTTATGGGCTCGGAGTCGTCGTCCAAACTCATGTCGGAGTCGTTGCTGATCTGAGCGTCGGTGTTGACGTATGCTTCGGGTATCTTTTCAGGATCGTCTTCGTTGCTGGAGAGGAACTCGTGATCCGCTTGGATCTCTGGCCCGGCGAAGTCGGCGAGGTAGATGCTGTCGCCCGTGTCTTCCGCTTGCCTGCAGTCGGGTGCAGTGTCGAGTGTCGCGATGTGTTCGACTGTGGTGACTTGATAGTCAGACTGTACCTCATCATCTAGAAACTCTTGCGCCAAGAGTTTATTGAACTCTTGGGTTGTCATGGAGCCGACTAGAGATCTTGACGGCGAGATCGAGTTGACCTTTGACGACGTAGCTTCCATGTCTGCGGTATCTGTGATCATAGTAGATGGTTTTTCGACTGCGCCTTCCTGATGGGTAGATTGTGTCTCATTCTCTGGGAATTCCTGCGCCATGATCCTGTTGAACTCTTGAGTTGACATGGATGAGGTTGGTGATGTCGGTGATAGGATCGGATCGATCTGCGATGAGGTATCTTCTTTGTCTGCTGGTGATGCGATCGCAGTCGATGGATCTTCGAGTGCCTCCATTGCGATCGCGTCGGTCAAGTCCTGCACACCAAGCTTATCGACGAAAAATTGTGCTCTCCGATGGTTAGATTAAAACCTGAATCGAGATTAGCGAAAACTTCCTGTGCTTCCGATGAGTACGGCTTGATTCTTTTTGGCGATGCAGCTTGCGAAGATGGCGACTGATCGCCTGGTGCTTCAACGCCAGTTGAGATTGTCAGCGCGTGGCTGTTTGCTGATGCAGTCGGCGAGTTACCGTTTGAAGACGAAACCAGCGAATCCGTAGATCCAACACTACCTCTTCCCACAGACGGCGCCAATTGACGAGGGGTGTCCTCATCATTACCCATAGTCGATAGCCTAGGGTTAGAGTTTTGAGGTAGAGAACGCGTAGTGCTGGTAGACTCGACGGCTGACAAGCGGGATTTACCCAGGTTCAGGGCCCTCGACTGAGGTAACACCCCTACTTCCTGCTTGTCTGTTATTGCTCTTGCGGATATGCGATGGTTACAAGGGTCCAGCGAGAGTTCGTCTCGCTAGGGTTTGGAGGTTCTGATGTGCGTGTCCCTGATCGGTAACCCTCCCAGCCCTTATATAGGGGGCTGGGTCTCGGGTACGTAACCGACTAGGATTACAAGTATGGAAACTACAACCGACTATGAATAACTTGGAAAGCAATCTTCGTCTTGGGCCTTCCTTGATGGGCTTCGCCAGTCTATTGACAATTGGGCTATAATCATCACGTGAACCAGGTACCCACACGACAGGATACCCGTTCGGTATATCCTCGTCAGGCGCCGTGTAGGCGCGCTCCGCGGAGGAGGTCCAAGCGGACGCCAAGCGCCGCTGCCGCGAGCAGGACATCGACCAGCTCATGCTCGACCAAGGCCTCGAGCAGGACCGCCTCCACCGCGAGAAGGAGGCTAGCAGCAGCAAGGGCAAGGGGAAGGCCGTCGTCGTGTACGTTGACGACGACACATCCGACGAGGAGTGAAGACACTCCGGCGATGGCGCGGCCGCACCCTGCGAGCTCCGGTGAGCTCATTTTGCTCCGTTAGGGTTAGGGCCGTGTAGTGTAGATTGTTTTGGCTGATCGAGCGAGCTCCGGTGAGTATTCCGGCGAGCAAGCTCCTATTGTAAAGATGAAATTCTCCCGCGAAGTTTGAAATCGAAATTTGCAGTTCTATTTGCAGTGTCTGTTCTGCACTACACACAACTCGGCCTGCATACGCTTTTTTCGCGAACCGTAAATCGCGTTTGCAGTTTCAGAATATGCGGGGTCTGCTAGAGATGCTCTAAAGGTAATTATTTGGGACGCTCCTGTATCTCTGATTACTGTGGATGCACGAATTGATACATTACCTGAAGGGAATGCTCTTCAAAATAGTTCTTAACATGTCCAATTTGCTGGTAGCATATTCACATGCGGGGTAAAATATTTATTTTTGTTGATGAAAACCATTTCGAGTTACTTTTGCGGTTGTTGATCTGTTCTATTATATGTAAAATGTACCAGGGTATTTCCCCAGATTTTTGCTTTGATGTGAATAAGCATTAGTAAAGATAAAATCGAGCAGGTACAGGTGCATTGAGTTTTTTTTTAAATAATACGATTTTTTAATATAAATTCGGAATCCAGCGCGCGGAATCGAGAAATTCGCAAAATAGCGCGCCGTCGGCGTGACTCGTGCCGATCGGCACGGCCCGTGCCGAAAGGTACCGGTCGGCATTTGCCGACGGCTGCATGATCTGCGTGAATCAACTGCCGACGGCACGTTTCGGCACGGCCCGTGCCGATCGGCATGGCTAATGCCGAAATGTGACCAGCCTACCATTTTTTACCCCTCTAAATTTCCGGTACCCGTCATGTTCTGTTGTCGGCGATTCCCGCCAATTTTCGCCCGCCTCTTTTCTCCCGCCACCGTTTGCCGCCACCGATTTCCGCCAACCTTGCGCGCACAATATTTTCCCGCCACAGTTTCCCGCCAGAAATCTGCCGCCACCGTTTCCCGCCTGTTTCTCCCGCCACCGTTTCCCGCCTGTTTCTCCCGCCACCGCTTCCCGCCCACTTGTCCACCAGTTATCCTATAAAACCCACTCGAAGATAGCCATGTGAGTCACTTGAGCGCAAGCATGGTGTGTATTGTTCCTTGTGAGAAGTGTGTGTCCGGGTTTCACATAGCCGCATCCGAGCATCTGGCTAAGATTTCCGAAGAATTGAAGGTAGATGGTAGGATAGTTCCCATCTCAGAAATTATTGGTAGTGAGAGACATCTCGCTTTGCTTGGGGCGAGACAAATTCGAGACGGGTTTCCGTATAGGACCCCGCAACAAATCCGTGCAGAAATCCTGAGGCTTGTAGATAAGTATGATAGGAAGGTTACCAATGGTCCGTATCTCCGGACCGAAGATTACCGCTATTTTTACGGCGAGTCCTATCTTTGGGTAGTCTCCAGCGATGATGATGACGATTTCATGCCGACATCAAAGGAAAGGAGGGCTGAAGCATCGAGGAAGGGTAAGGAGAAGAAGGCCAAAGCATCGAGCAAGGGCAAGGAGAAGAAGGCTGAAACATCGAGCAAGGGCAAGGGAGCTAAATCGGCGGATGGTGCAGGGTGCATCGATGGGAGATAGGTAGAGTTGTGTTATTTCATTTCTCGTGTGGTGTGATCAGCATGTACTCGGCTTGTGTTCTATCTTATTTTTATTATCTTTATTTATTATGTTGTGTGGAGAGTATGGACTCGGTTTGTGTTATATCTTAATTTTCGTACCAATTTATTATCTAGTATGTTAATCGATAGATTTTTAGAAGTTGTAGTTTTTGAACTACCGAGTATGTTTACCTAATCATATGAATATGTCTAGTACTGTCGAACGGAACACGGAGATGTCTCGTACATAGAAATATGTATAGTACATAATATCGAGTAGCACATAGGTAAAAGCATCACTCCTCGTCGACCTGACGACGGTACCGTGTCCTCCTACGCCGAGGCCCGGAAGGTGACAAACGCGTGGGAGCGTGGTGTTGCCGCATTCCGCGGCCTTGCAACGGCGTATCGTCCTGCTCGTCCTCTGGCTGTGCTGTCTCCGGAGGTGGTGTCTGCTGAGTGGGCATCGGTGGCGAAGGCGCGTATGCCTGAGTGGTGTCCAAGTCGTACTGCGGAGAGTTGTACGCCTGATCTGCACCTGCACAAGATAATATGTTAGTGCGTGCTGTTGGTGAATAAACGTTCTATGTATTAGAAATAATAATTTCTAACCTCCGTGCATTAGTTGCTGAGAGTACTGGCCCATAAGATTGGCCATCTGCGGCTGGTGTGATGCTCCAACGAACTGTGGTCCGCCCCCATAACCGTACGAATATGGCATCCCGGTGTACGATGGTGCATGTGCCTGCCAGGATGAACTACCCGGCATAAAGAGTGGAGGCTGTGAAGGACCCGACATAAACAATGGCGACTGTGAAGTTGCCGGCATAAACATAGTCGGCTGTGAAGGACCCGACACATACACTGGAATCTCTGAAAGAGGTGGCTGGGATGGACCAGGGTCGATAGCGTCCGGCTGGCGAGAGGTAGACGCAAATGTGTGGTCTGTGGGACGTGTGCAAGGACTGTGCTGAGGTGTAAAACGTGGGCGTGGGTCGTGCCGAGGAGTGGTGTCACGGGGTGGTGATACCTGTGCGGCACCTAACAGCCATGCCGAGGAGTGCCGTGGGGGACGCGGGGGTGCATGGCGTGGAACAACGTCCCCAGCATCTGTGCAGGTCAGCACACCATAAGCACGTCGTAGCTTGCCCTGTAGACGCTTGAACCACGACTGGTGCTGGGCACCAACGACGGGGTAGTACGCAGCGACGTCCGCCTGAATATCTGCTATGATGTCGGCCTGTTAAATATAAATAAAATGTCAGATATGTTATTACTGTAGTACGTAAATTGAGTAGTAGAGTACTGAAACTAGAGCACTTACCGCTGTGTTTCCCCGAGCCCCGATTCCCTGTGTTGGGTACATGGCCGTGATATCAGCCGCAGGAAGCTCGTCAGGGTCGGCAGTCGTAACCAAACGAGTGCGACAGGCGAGCCTGTACGTCCGGAGGTACTCCTCAAAATCAGCAAGCACAAAGGGTGCATCTGCGGGCCATAAATTTGCCGGATCCGTCGCACTCCCCCATTCTTGTTTGTATGGGAGGATCGTCTGGATATAAGATGCGAGCGATCTCTCTCCCTGCCGTCCTTTCCTGCCACATACACACATAGCATAAGTACGTACTACAACACTAGTACCCCACTTTATAAATACAAGTTCTTGTACTTACTTGTGCACGTGCTGAGGAAGTGTAGCTCTAGTCGGAGGCACCGGCCACTGGCGAAGTCCAAACTGTCTCATAACACGGTGTTGTGACATCTCCTCCACCAAGACGTCGAACACAATCCGACGTGTAGTCAACCAGTATGCACGATCTCTCGTGCACAGAGAAGAAATCCCGCCGGGGTATCGTGCCTGTATCCGCGACTCGTGGTATGGCTCCCATATAACCTGGTGATGTGGGAGTTGATCGAACCACTCAGTGAACATCACGTAGCAGTTTCTCACTTGATCACCCACGAAGCGTCTCTGCACATATTTGACAGGGAACCTCTCCCAAGACCAGGGCTACAGAAGTAGAGGACATCCAAGTATCGAAGAGCTATCCGAGTTCTTCGTGCAGACGGTGCATAGAGCCCTGTATGTACTAGCTAATAGAGCTGACCCCCAACTCCGCTGCACTATGTCTTCTTGGTTCTGTGCCGCTGCAATCTCTAGTGCTATAGGTACCCAACGAGCAGTAATAGTGTCGTGATGAGTCTCAGTGAACATCACCTTGCCAAATAGCCAAAGTAGATACGCCTCGAGGCTCCGCGTAAGCTGCTCGTGAGTCAGGTGCTGCACCGGGATGCCGTATGCCCGTACCTGGAAACAGCAAACAAAAGAAGTTAATTATTGAGGATAAACCGACAAAGTTAACTCACTACATAATTCACATTTTACCTGCCACTTGTTAAGCCAATTCTGCTGTACACCATGCTTGTGCTCAGGCAACATGGGGTTCGCCGGATGCACGCCTGCGAACCGTGCCTGCATGACCTCATGCCAATCGGGCGGAGGATCTGAAGGTCCAAGCACTGCGCCAGCCAAAGGGAGTCCCAACAAATATGACACATCCTGAAGAGTCGGTGCCATCTCCCCCCACGGGAAGTGAAAAGTGTGGGTTTCTGGCCTCCAACGGTCCACTAAGCAGCTGAGCAGTGACCTGTCCATCGTGATCTTATTAGTGGCAATCTGGTACATCTGTCTCGGCTCGCCGTGTACCTCGTCCGGCTGAAGCTGAACCCATCCTGCGGGTATGCTCTCAACTAGACGTGCAAGCGGTAAAAGACCTGCCCAAGTCAACCTGCAAATAGTTAAAAAAAGTTTATTAGAACTCCGTTAGTACAACCGTTGACAGTCTAAACAATATAAAATATTATTAAGTCCAACGTACCGATCAATCCAGTCAGGATGCAACTCCCAGTTACTCGATGATGTCCGAGTACGCAGAAGATGCGGCTGCCCACCTGACTCCCATATCTTAGCGCGATGTTTCGAATCAACATCGGCACTAAGCAAAGCACGCCCCGCCATCTGTAAAGTTATACCACATGAATTAAAACATAAAAGGTAGAACATACTCATTACAAATGGATACATACATATAAAATGCCAATTAAAACATATTGTTCGAATAAACAGGAATTGTACTTAATCCTTACAAATACGAATTAAAACATAGTCCTCGAACAAACAACTTCGAACAATTGTACTTAATTATTACAAATACGAATTAAAACATAGTCCTCGAACAAACAACTTCGAACAATTGTACTTAATTATTACAAATACGAATTAAAGCATAATACTAGCCACGATTTGCTCGCCCTCTACCTCCTCGGCCACCTCTTGTGCCTCGGCCACGTACAGGTTCGCCTCCTTGGGGGAATTTTGGACAATGTTTCTCTTTGTGGCCGAACAAATTGCATAACAAGCACTGACGAGTTGAACCACCTGCTTCAGCCTCGTCCATATCATTCCTGATGCGCCGTGACTGACGTCGTCCTCTGCTAGTCCGCATGGTTAATGGATTAGGAATGATTTCTCTTTTTGCCTCGTCAACCTTGTTGAAGTTACCTTCGATTCGGAAACCTCTCATCTCCCCGGTCCAGGTTTGCACCACTGCCTCCTTCATGTAGTATGGTGACACAAAACACCCAGCATGCAACCCCATCTGTCCACATACTGCTAACACATGAGAGCAAGGAAGATGAAGAAGCCTCGGTTTGTTGCAGGTACATTCACATTTTGGCGGATATCCGTCAGTTATGAACACCTCGTGGGTTCTCAGCACGGCAGCCCCAAATCTTTCTGGCGGCAGGCCCACCTCATACCGAGCTTCTACATTACCAACTCTAACGACATTGTGCAACCGAGCCTTCTGTGTTTTCTTCTCCATGTATGTTCTTATCTTGCGACAGTAAGGTGTGTCAGGGTACCAATGGCAGTGATTCACGGCTTCGACACGTCTATCTCTAAAATAATTCATTGTTCCGTGCATAATCCCCTCGACCAGAGCTGTAAGTGGAAGACCCCGGTTCCCTCTGAGGACAAAGTTATATATCTCTGCAAGGTTCGTAGTCATGATGCCATATCTCGCTCCGTGTGCATCATGCAACAAAGACCACTTCACGGGCGGCTCTTTCTCTATCCACTCTTCGAAATTCCGGATGCGTGCTCCTTTCTTTCTCTTTGTTCCTGGTGAATCAATTCCGGGCAAATCACACAACCCTACTGGTTCAGACTCATCAGCTTGTGCCGCTTGTGCTGCCGCCACCTGAGCAGCTACTGCCGTTGCCTGTGCAGCTCTTCTTTCCTTCACTTGTTTCTGCGTGAATTCAGTTAGCCTTTCCCACAAAAATTCATACTTTCTTTGCTGATTCACATTGCAGAGTCTTTTGAACAAATTCATAAGACGTTTACTCTTAAAACAAGAGTAAAAGTTAGCAGCCAGATGTCTCATACACCATCGGCTCTGCACATCAGTCCACGGAGTTTCTTCGTCTTCAGCAGGGTGCTGCAGAGTCTTGATTGCTTTCAACAGACCTGCATGCCTGTCATGAAGAATACACACGTTCGGCCTATCCTTCACAACCCCCTTTTTCAACTGCCTGAGAAAAAATAGCCAGCTTTCATAATTCTCACCCTCAACAAAGGCAAACGCAATAGGGACGATTTGTCCGTTGCCGTCCACTCCTATTGCAGTCAATATCACCCCCTTGTACTTGCCGGTGAGAAATGTGCCGTCGATGCACAAGACTGGTCGGCAGTATTTAAAAGCTTCAATGCAGATGCCGAAGGAGAAGAACAACCGGGCAAACACCACCAACGTAGGATGGTTGTTCCAATGAGAACATTGAAATTGAACCTCTGTACCAGGATTTCTCTTTTGCAGTGTGTCCACCATGGCAACAACGCTGTCATAAGCATCATAAAAAGTCCCGAACCTCTCTTCTAGAGCCTTCTGCTTAGCTCTCCAAGCCTTCCCATACTTAATACTGGTTTTCCATCTACTCTTAACTGTCAACTGAATGCTTCTCGCGGTCATGTCTTTCTTCTGCACTATCTCGCTGAACAAGAGGCGTGCAATGAGAGTTGAAGACAGGTTTGGATGGTCCGTCACCGTACTAGATATCTCACAAGTGTGTGGCTGAAAATCAGACACCACCCACATCACGTCGTACTTCGGTACGTGAGCGTGGACCCTTGCAGGACAGTCGATGTTAGTGCAGCTCATAGTCAAATATCGACTATTTGACACATCAGTACGGAAAACCCTTTGCGTTGCCAATGCCCACTCAGTCACGGCTTCCCTCAGCTCCTGCTTTGTGTTATACTGGGCTCCGATTCGAATATTATTCATTCGATACTCCCATGCCGCAGAATATCCATCGTCCACAGTTGTCATGTTCGACTTGTCCATATCCCAGGAGTGAGGAATCGGCACATCTGCAACACTATCTTCTTCATCATTAGCAATATCATCCTGATTTGCGTCATCTTCATCATCCGAATCAAGATCTTCTTCAACACCATCCTCATCTTCAACCAGCATCTCTTCTTGCACAGTACCTTCGTACTCATCCGCATCAGCCTCTCCGACTGGCGGAGGTCCTTCCGAGTCAACACATAGTGCTGGCTCATACCTATCAGGAATATCCACATTTTGTGAATCAGCACCCTGACTGCTCCCTCCATGCTGAAAACCTCCGCCACCTTGTTCTACATTGTTCTGCTTCGGATAAAATATCAGCAGGATTTCTGGTTGGGTACCTCGACGTTTGCATGATGCTAGCCAAGTTATCCACTGACCTGTTCGATCCAGCGGTAACAACTCCCGAAAAATATTTGTACGGGATTTCGACCATACTGACTGAATCTTAACCGTAAATATATTAGGATCATACCCAAAATTACCAGTGAAATACTCCTGCACTACAGCTATTCTAGCTCTCTCTGGGTCTGGCAACTGCATCACCATATTATTATATTCACAAAGATCAACCCCAGTCTCTGTAACGCGGACAGTACCGGCGCCGAAGTGCACAATGAAATCAATCACTTCCATTACCTAAACAATTTATTGCGTCAAATACTACATAAACAATTATTACTACCACCCTAAATATTACCAATATTACTAATACTCCTAAAATAGTAACACAAAACCGACATTCACCGATAAATATCGACCGACACAGCCACCGAAATCCACCGACAAACGCATCCATCCCATTAAATTATTTATACAACTACTATATTAACACATTCATCTCGTAAATATCCACCGACAGTATGAACGCATCCATTTAACATATATCTAGACTACAACTAACGCATTGTTCGGACAAATTTTTTAATACAACTATATTAACACAATAACCAACATCCACCGATACAATATTTTACACTACAACTATCACATCCACCGACACAAATATTGTACAACTAACACATACATAATAAATAAATCCACTAAATAAGATAAACAAGATTCATCTAGTGATTACTTAGGGTTTACCCTTGACGCGTGGAAATCCCGTTTCTTCCGTTCCTGGCCTCAATCTACCGCCACCACTGCTCCACCACCACACCTCCTCCTCCAACACGAGCTCCCACCACTGCTATCCACCATTGTTGGCCTCCATTGCTTCCAATCCTCCACCTCCTCTCCTTAAAACGAATCCACGAAAATTTACTGCATGGACAGATCCTTGATGCCCTAGTCCTCCTCTCTTGTTTTCTAGCAATCTAACCTTCTCACACTAATTTTTTGGGCAAGATTTCGCAGTGTATTCGTGGGGGGAGGAAGAACAGAGCTCACAGCTCTTGGGTGCGACGGGAGGAAGAAGAAGAAGGAAGAAAGGAAGGGAGCCGGCGCGGGGCAGATATCTGGCCCAGATCGGCACGAGCCGTGCCGATCGGCGCGAGTAACGCCGAAATGTGAGGGCCCGGCCTGCGCGCGTCTGCCGCATGCAGCCGTCGGCGTGGGTCCCGCCGACCAGGACTTTTCGGCACGGGCCGTGCCGATCGGCACGAGTCACGCCGACGGCGCGCTATTTTGCGAATTTCTCGATTCCGCGCGCTGGATTCCGAATTTATATTAAAAAATCGTATTATTTTAAAAAAAAACTCCAGGTGCATTGCTCTTATGGTAGTTTGTATGGTTTGTACCAGTTCGTTCGATGAGATATATCATTGCTTTTACTTATTTGACCATGCAATATTGGTGAATCATTTACGTACATGTTTTACTACTCAATTTAGTATTGCACTGACAAAGCATTTTGATATATATTGCCTTCTCGATGGACTGATACATATTTAGTTGGAAAATCTGCATACATTGATTCTCAAAAGTTGGTCTAACCAATAATGTAACTTTAGGTTTGAATTGCTAATAGATGCAAATAAATAAAAGTGAACTGATTTTATTTTTAAAAAGTTTAAATAGGCAAAAGCTTTGCCTTTTTATATTGATATAGTAGGAGAAAACAGAGAGCAGCTGAAGCCGCAAAATAAAAAGAGAGCCAGTGAACTAACTAAGCAATCATCTCAGCCAAGTGTTTTGTGCCAGCAAGGATCCAGTTCCTGCTTTATCTTTTATTCGTTGAAGGAGGGTCATCGGCATGGTGAATTTATTGTTGAAAACTCTGCTATTGCATTCCTTCCATATCTCCCACGAGATCAGAGTAACCGCCGACCTTAGCCCTTTTGGATGGTGCTCAAGCTGATTAATTGTTTTCCACTTAGCAGGGAGACTATGACTGATGTTAATGACTGTCAGTTACCCCTTTATTTTCAGAGAAGATGCAGAGAAATTCCATATATTTCCGTTAAGAGGTGCGTCTACTTTTTTTCTTTCTTTGGAACATGCAAAGACCATTACATGATGCTGCTTTGGGCAAATCCCCGCCCTGGAAACACTCCTCTCCTCCCACCTCCCACCGCCGTTCGCCACTCCGGCGGCGGCATCCACACAGCCCCACGCTGCTGGCCACTCCGGCGCCGGCGGCCACCCGTCCAGCCTCCCCATCACCCCCAACCTTCCGCTCCTCGGCCATGGCCGCGCCCGCTCCGGAGGATGCCTCCCCACTGCGAGGTCCTGCGCAGCGGGAACCCTCCGGCGACGCCCTCGCCGGTGCGCCCGCCTTCCCCCCCCCCCCCCCCCCCCCCCCCGGTTGCGGTGCCCCCTCCCGCCCGAGCGGCGCTGCTGCAGCGAGCTCGCTGCCCCCCGGCCGCGCCTCTGGAGGAAGATCCCCGTCCTTGGGTTCAGGGTGGCGGTCAGAAGAGGCGCCGCGGAGCGCAGCTGCCGGCGTTGGTCATCCGGGAAGACATCCCCTCCGATTTGGCCGGCTGCTGCTTCAATTGTGCGCGCCCGGGCCACATATCCCGCGAGTGCACGAACCCAACGGTGTGTCTCCGGTGCAAAGGGGAGGGACACCTCGCCAGGGAGTGCCACCAGTGCCGCCTGCCGGCGCCGGGGTTTGCGCGTGGAAGGTCGAGCCCGTGGGGCGTGGAGGAGGCACCAAGGCGGGCCGCTGTGCACGACAGGATCGGCGTCCGGGTGCCGGCGTCGCCGCAGGTGGCCGTGGAGTCAGTGGCGTCGCGCGCTGGAGTGCTGTAGGACGCGCGCGGTGGTCAGGACAGGGGCGGCGTCCCGGCGGCCGCTGGCCGCCGTGATGGGCGTGGTGTGGAAAGGGACTTTGTTCCCGAGCCCCGTGATGGGCGTGGATTCGGTGACCGCGAGCTTCGTGCTGGGCGCGACCCCGAGCCCCGTGCTGGGCGTGGTTTCGGCGACCGTGAGGAGCGGCGGCCGGTGGAAAGGCGCACCGAGGAGCAGCGAGTTGTGCACAGGCGCGATGAGGAGCGTCGCGGAGAGCCGGTGTAGGGAGGAAGCTATCGCCATGGCGACCGCCGTGGGGAACCCGTCCGCGGCCGGGAAGATCGTCGCCAGGAGGAGCACCCGCGTGATGGCGACCGGCGTGGGCGTGAAGATTTCCCCCCGCTCCGTCCGTCCCGTGCGTGGGATGCGCCGGGGCCGCTGCAGGGAGTGCAGGCTGCAGACTCTGGGTGTGCGTTTCCCCGGCGTGAGATCGTCGTCCTCCCGCGCTCCGAGGAGATTGACCGGGCGGAGGCTGCGCTGCGGTGGAGTTTGGTGGCCTTTGTGTCGGGTAGCCGTGCACGAGTCTCGCCGGACGAAGCAGCGCGCGCGGTGGCGGAGCTGATGCCAAGGGCGGAGGGGAAATTCTCCGTCCACCAGTATTGGCCGGTGGACTTCCTATTCCTCTTCACCAGCCGGCGTGCGAAGGAAGAGGTTGCGGCGGCTGGAGTCGTGGAGGGGCGAGGCTTCACCCTGTGCTTCTCGCCGTGGAACCGTCAGTTGCAGGCGGTGGCCTGTGACATGCGTTTTCGTGCGGCGGTGGAAATCGTCGGCATTCCGGCCCATGCTTGGAAGTGCGCGACCGCGACGGCTGTGATGGGTTTGGCAGCGTGGATTGAGAGCATTGCGGAGAGCACGGCGAGCGCCGATGACATGCGCCGGTTTGAGTTCACGGCCTGGCTCAACGACGTGGACCGCATCCCCTCCGAGAAGGATCTCTGGGTGGAGGAGCCAAATGATGCTATGGAGGTTGATGAAGGTCTGGTGCTGCCCGGCGAGGCGCTGCTACCGCTTGAAAAAACCTTCCTCAAGTACGTCGTGCGTATCTCGGTGATCCGGGTGGATGACATGCGGAGCTCGCCGCGTTCGCGTTCTTCGTCACTGGACGTCGATGGAGGTGGTCACGGTGGTGACGGCGGCTTCGGAGGCGGTGGCAGTGGCTTTGGCGGTGGCGGCGGCGGCGGTGCACAGCGAGACTCGCCTCCACCTGGCCGCAGGGGTTCGGCCAACCAAGGAGTCCGCGAAGGGGAGCGCTGGCGCGGTGGCGGCGCTGGCGCCAGCGGCAGTTACGGTGGCCGGAGCAGGACTGATTCCGCGCCACGGCGCGAGGCAGACGAAGCAGACGTGGAGGCTGCGTCGTGGCGGGCCCCAGGCGCGGTTTCTCCAGACCCGCTGATCGTGGGTGGTGGGCCCCTGTCCGTTCCGGATCGGTGGGATCCGATGGAGTTGGAGGCTTCGCTGACCAGTGTTGCGACGCCGCGTGGTAGTCCTGTTGTGGGCGTGGAAAATTTTGGTCAAGCCGAGCCGGTCGTGGCCAGAGGAGCTGGGCCAGATGACGTGGGCGTGGGCATAGTAGCTGGGCCAGCTCACGCAGAGGTGCTTGCTTTCTCAGATGGCAGGCTCCCACCAGAGCTTGGACTAGTCAAAAGTGCCCAGCACCGTGGCGTGCAAGGTGGGATGGAGGAAGCTTCCCCCAAATTTCAAATTTGGGGTAGCTCTCTCCCGCCTTTGGGATTTCCACCTGTGGAGAGAGGCTTCGTTGTAGGGGATGAACTGCTGCTCTCCTCGACGGGCTTGCTCTCTTCTGTCGGTTGTGGATCGTCTGGGTCGCCGCCGTGGACGCCTCGCGGCGTGGCTTGCTGCAGCTCCCCCGTTTCGGTTCTTGACTACTTCTCGGTCAGCCTTTCGAGGGAGAGCGAGCAGCCGCAAGACGCAACGCCCCAGTAGTTGGACCCAGTTGGGCCAGTAGTGGCCGTGGAGGAGGAGACGCTGGAGCTCGACCAGTTCAGAGCGTGTGCTGCCAAGGCAGTGACGCCGGTCTTGAACAGGCCGGCAAAGCGTTGCCGCTCTAAGAGGATTCACACAGGACCAGTTCGGCGTAGCAGTAGGCACCGAAGCAAGTTCACCTCTGGGATGCCGGTGAAGCGGCAACAGAGGGAACTGATCACGCGTCTGCAGATCGCGAGGGAGGGGGAGACCGTTGGGGAGGAGGCCTTGAGTGCGTACCTGGACCTCTTCAGCCAGCCCTTACCGCAGCAGCACATTGACGTGATCCTGAACCTGTTCGGGTGGATGCCTGAGGCGTTGCCTGACCTTCCAGTGGAGATCCTAGTTTAGGGTGTTGTATCTGTCTGTATTTTCCCTAGTGTACTGTTGTATTGGATTCCTGAGACTATGTTGGATCTTGATTTAGTGTTTGCCATTTGGAATGCGCGTGGACTCAACTCGGTGGCTCGTCGGCAGTCATTTTTCAGGCCATGTCGGCCACGGGGGCTAAAATCATTTGTCTCCAGGAGACAAAGATGGAGGTGATTACGACACAGATAGTGCGTGAGTGCCTAGGCATGGCCTTCGATGGGTTTTATTACCTACCGGCCGTTGGCACCCGTGGTGGTGTGTTGCTTGCGTGGCAGTCCGAGTTTGTCTCGGTAACAAATCCCCACCTATCAAATAATGCCTTAACGGCGAGCGTTTCAATAGGAGGGGGGCAAGCGTGGTGGTTCACTGGAGTCTATGGTCCTCAAAGTCCGGCAGCAAAGCAGGCCTTCCTCCAAGAGTTGCGGGATGTTAGGGACCTCCATGCAGGCCCGTGGATGGTAGCAGGTGACTTTAACCTCATTGTTGACCCTGAGGATAAAAACCAGGGTGTCCTCCACCGTGCCATGATGGGTAGATTTCGGCGGACCTTGTCGCTGCTGGAGTTGAAAGAGATTTACCTGAATGGCCGGCGGTTCACCTGATCGAATGAGCGCCAGCAACCGACCATGGAGAAGCTAGACAGGGTCTTCGTGACTGTGGATTGGGAGGACTGCTTTCCGGATGCTTTCCTCTCAGCAAACTCTTCTGGGCCATCCAACCATTGCCCCCTCGTTTTGAGCTTAGCCCCGGACCTCCGGTTGGGGCGTAGATTCCAGTTTCAGTCCTTCTGGACGAAGGCGGACGGCTTTCTAGACGTGGTCCAGGAGGCGTGGTCCTCGGTTGAGCATGAGATCAACCCCTTCAAGAGGTTGGATCTCAAGTTGCGAGCTACTGCCAAGAGCTTGTCGCGGTGGAGCAGTTGTTTCATCGGCAATATTAAGATGCAGATTCTGATGGACAATGAGCTCATCCTGTGCCTCGATGTGGCTATGGAGTCCAGGCCACTATCGGAGGCAGAGAGGGGGCTCAGGAAGATCCTTAAGGGGAAGCTTTTGGGTCTAGCTTCGCTGGAGCGTTCGATGGCGAGGCAGAGAGCGAGAGTGCTCTGGCTGCGGGAGGGTGATGCATGCACGAAATTCTTTCACCTGCATGCGAGCCACAGGCGGAGGCAAAACTTCATTGGTCACCTCATGGTAGATGGAGTTCGACAGACCGAGCACGAGGCCAAGGCTGAGGCCGTGGACTCCTTCTTCGATAACCTGCTTGGGGCGGAGGTGGATAGAGAGCTCTCACTTGACCTAGATTTCCTGCAGCTTCCCACGGTGGATCTCTCTCACCTGGAGGTAGCCTTCTCAGAGGAGGAGGTGTGGAATGCGATTCGGAGCATGCGGTTGGACAAATGCCCAGGACCAGATGGGTTCTCTAACAGATTCTTTGTAGCCTGTTGGGGGATCATCAAAGGCGATGTTATGGCGGCTTTCGACTCGCTTTCTCGCCGCGACACCCATGGATTTGGTGGTTAACCAGGCGCTCATCACGCTGTTGCCAAAGAAGGCGGGGGCAGAAGAGGTGCGAGACTTTCGGCCCATCAGCTTGATTCACGGTATCGCCAAGTTGGTGGCTAAATTAGTTGCTTCCAGGGTGACCCCCTCCCTGCCACAGCTAGTGGGTGCACATCAGAGTGCGTTTGTGCGTGGTAGATGCCTTCATGACAATTTCATGATGGTACGGTGCACGGCGCGCAAGCTCCAAAGTATGAGAACCCCTGCGGTCCTCCTGAAGCTAGATATCACCAAAGCTTTCGACACGGTGGACTGGGCCTTCCTCTTGGAGGTGTTGAGAAAGATGGGTTTTGGAGACCTCCTTCTTGCGACGATTTGCGCCCTGCTCTCCTCGGCCTCCACGCGGGTTCTTCTTGCCATGAGTTTATGAAGGTATATGTTGATTTGTTTTTTCCACCAACCTAGTCTTCACCTAAAATGGGATTATTCTAAGATAACGTTAATGCATGATAAATTGCATATCATTTATCTATAAATTAACTATTCTGGAAAGTTCGACATCTTTATTCAGTCTTTTACAACAGTATGTACATGGCCATTTCATGTAATTACAAATGAAAAATAAATATCCAAACCTCCTTTCTCCTTTTTGATCCTGCATGGAATCCTTCCAACAAACCAGAATAGAACAATATGAACGTTATTGCAGACAGTAGGACAAACGTGGCAGTGTGCAACGAAGTTATTCTCTGTCATAGTTACACCGTAGCATTCACCATCGTAAAATAGAAGATCATAAAGTGGAACCATACGGGACTTCGAGATTCATCTGAAAGCTAGACATCTGGTCGATATGTAATGGTCTTTTTTTTTAAGGATACGTCCCAGCAGACGTATCGGTTTCAAGAAGGAGAGGCCAAGCGGCCATTACAACGCGTTTTGGCACATGCGCCGTTAACGCCACCCACCGAAAAGAGAAGAAAACGGATCACTCGCCAATCCTCCACCTCTCTACGGGTCCTAAGACACCCTTAAACAGCCCTGCCGCCCTCCAAAGGTCCGCCTCTGCTACCACCATCCCGATCGCGGCCTCCACCGATGGCGTCTGCCCTTGGAAAATCACATTGTTCCTGTGCTTCCAAAGGCTCCAACAAATCAAGGCAATCGCTGTCCACAGGTCTTTGGCATCCTTACCACTGGCTTCCTTAGATGAGAGCCACTCCACCAGTCGTCCCCCATGGCCTGGGACCCAGTCCGCTTTCCCCCATTCCCTCAAGAAGAAGGACCAAACTTCTCTCACAAGGACGCACCCGAGTAAGAGGTGGCTAATATCTTCTTCCTCCTAGTCACAGAAGGGGCAGGCGGCTGGGCGGGGGAGGCCTCTGCGCCCTAGGCGATCAGCCATCCAGCACCTGTTTCTCAAGGCAAGCCAAAGGAAAACTTTGCATTTGTTCGGGGCATGCGACTTCCAAATCTGTCGAGCTCCTGGCATCTCTACCTTGCCTTCAAAGAAAGCCCGGTAAGCCGATCTAGCGGAGTATTTGTGGCTAGCCTCCCAGTTCCACCTGAGCTCATCGGCGACACCCTCAGAGAGGGTGAAAGCCACCACACTGTCTGCTAAGAACAACAATTCCCTAATCTCTCTGGCATCGAGGTCAGGTGGGACATCCAGAAGCCAGCCACCGGCCAGGCCCTCGCTGACCAATCTCGAGTCCTTCGCGCTCTTCGGCACCTTCAGGAGGATGTTTGGGGCTAAGTCCCTCACGCGCCCTCCAGGCAGCCATCTATCCGTCCAGAAGAAAGTGGACGTTCCGTCCCCCACGACCGAGGTTGTTGCTGCCTCGAACAGGTGTCGAACCACTCGGGGGACCTGAATATTGAATTCCCTCCACGGCTTCGAGCCATCCGTCCTGCTGAGCCAAAGCCATCTAGCTCTGAGCGCGTGATTCATCAACCTCAGGTTCGGGACACCAAGGCCCCCCATGCGTTTGGGCATACATACCCTCTCCCACGCCACCAGGCAGTGACCTCCACGGACGTCCTTACGTCCTGCCCAAAGAAAGCCCCGGATGATCTTCTCAATGGCCACCAGAGTTTTCATCGACAAGTCCAAGGACATCATGGCGAAGATGGAGATCGCCGATAGAGTAGTCCTGACCAACTCAAGTCGCCCTCCACGGTTTAGCAACCCCGCACGCCACTTCGGAAGGTGGTTCGCCACATTATCCACCACATACTGGAGCTGGGCTGCCGTCGGCTTGCGAAGGGAGAGCGGGAGGCCAAGGTACCTCAACGGAAAGGGGAGCACCGGGCAACCCAGTTCCTGTTCCACCAGCTCGGCCTCAGTGTCTCCACAGCGAATGAGGTGGGCCGAGCACTTGTCGAGGTTGACTCTCAAGCCCGAAGCCCCTCCAAAATCTTCCAGCAGCTGCGAGAAAACCCGGAGGTCCCTCTGTAAGGGCCGGAGGAAAGTCACCACATCGTCCGCATACATCGAGGTCCGATGCCTCAGTCCTGTCTCAGACAACCGAGTCAAAAGTCCACAGGCCGTGGCCCTCTCCACTAGCAGGTGCAGCACCTCCATGATCAAAATGAATAACTGTGGCGAGAGCGGGTCCCCTTATCTCAGTCCACGCCTGTTGAAGATCTTGCCACCGGGGTGTCCAAGTATCGAACTTTCTAGAATAGTTAATTTATAGATAAATGATATGCAATTTATCATGCATTAACGTTATCTTAGAATAATCCCATTTTAGGTGAAGACTAGGTTGGTGTAAAAAAGAAATCAACATATACCTTCATAAACTCATGGCAAGTATCGGTCTATCATACACTCTGCTCTGTTTTGATTACTAGGAAAAGAATTCCTTAGCAATACCCTATATTTGCCTGCTTGGTAATTTGTTCCTGAGCTTGATATGAAGTTAATTGGCATGCATATTCGATTAGTGTTATGAAAATATTGTTAGCAAAAACTTAATAAAGCACTAGGTAATCTCTTCTATAGTTCTACCTATATGGTGTAAACAATTTATTATAGATGTAGATAAGGCCAACATTTAAAAGAACTGTAGCTTGAAAGTTACATTGAGAGTGCTGTGAATTACCAAGTGATTTTTGGTAAGACAAAAGCACAAAGTGAACAAACATTACTTAAAGTATTAAAGTATGCATAGGAATTAAGTGCAAAGCTGTTTCACTAATTAAAGGATACTATATTGTTGACAATAACTGCTTCATGTAAACATTAGTCAACACTTGAGTTGAGTTCTAATCAAACAGATATTGTCCTAAGACCTAACTAACCATGATAGAGTTTGAGCTAACCTATTGAGTTTAGTACTGTTCCAAGATGTGAGTTTAGTACTGTTTCAAATTGGAGGCATCTCACAACACCTCACGTTCTAGACAATTTCGGCCGTCGGATCTTCTGTTGGTCACGATCTTGACTGTTAGATCTCTTTACCCAGGCGAAATGGGCCAAATGTCCCTGAGGGACACAGCATTGGCAGCAGTTTACGCATCAAAATGGCCTTTTATAGTGCGTTCGGGCCCGTTTAACCTTAAAGCCCACGGAGCTCGCGAAAAAAAAACCCAAACGTTGTGTCGTTCCCCAGCGAGCAAACACACTGTAAAAAGTCAACCACGCCTCGATCCGGCGCGGCCCGTCCGCTTCCCTGCTGCAGTTCGTCCGCTGGGCACTCCTAGTTGCCGCAGCACGTGGAGCTAACACAGCTCCGCTCGCCCGCACGGATTCGTGGGCCACGACCCACCTCCTCCTTCTTCCTCGTTTCGTCTGCATGCACGCACGAGCTCTCCGTCCATCCCCCGCCACCGCCACCGGCCTAACCGCCTGCTCCCACCGCCCGTGCTCGGCGCCGCTTCCGCGCCGCCTCTACGCCCACTATAAGAAATATGCTATGTTGTGATCTTCAATATTGGTCACTGAATGGTCATGTTTTCTTATCTGTGACCTTTTTATGACCAAAACAAAAAGGTCAGGTTACGAGCGTCAGTAATGAACCAATGTGACCTTTTCTATGAATTGGTCATAGACGATTATGACCAATCAGGAAGGTCACAGAAATTATGACCGTTTATTTGGTCACGGTCAATCTGCTCAGTCCACGTCAGATCCAACGTGGCAAGTCTGACGTGGCAGATTTTGTGACCAATTGAAATAGTCATATACCAGAATCAGCCCAATCCATTGGAGAGATCTAGACGGGCCGAGCCCAATAATTTAGGCTATTTAATTTCTCTCTGTCCAATAATTTAGCCTATTTAATTTCTCTCTGTCCAATTAGACGGGCCAAGCCCAATACTTTTGCCTTTTAATTTTATGGGTTTGGCCTTTTTATTTAATGGGTTTCAGCCCTATTATTTTATTTTTATTATGATTTGTTGCTGGTCCCATTTGTCAGGTCGTTTCAAATTTTCAGTTCAGTCCCACATGTCAGGTCGGTCCCGCTTGGCATTAAAACAATAAACTGAACCCACACATCAGAATATTTCACAATTCAGTTCCACTAGTCAGGTTTCCATATCACACATCTTAAGATCACATATTGAATATTTCAAACAAGGTACAAAAAACATCAATTCATCAAAAAAAAACACTAATTAGTATATTACAGCCTCGCCAAACTCCTCTGCTGCCTTGGCAGGGTGCTCCTAACCCAGATCTTCTGGCCTAGGTCCATCATCAGCACCTGGGCATCACCAGCACTGGGGACGAGTTGCTGCCTTGCCGAGGGGCTTCTCACCCAGGTCCATCACCAACACCTGGGCCATCACCAATGCCCAGCGCCATCACCAGCGCCCAACACAGCGACACAGCAACAAGCATAGGACAGCTAGTTAGCGACACCGTCTGCGACAAGCACATCGACACAGCAAGTTAAGCACAGCAACAGTAAGCACAAATAGAGAAATAAGGAACAACAAATAAAACCACATCTACCTAAAGAATATCAGTAGCACAAAAGGGCATCAGTATGGTGATCCTAGACCTGAACATGACTCCGCTTGAAGAAGATGGTGTAGAGGAACATGTAGAATATGCAAATTTAGAGGAATCTGTAGAAGTAGCAAATGTAGAGAAACATGTACAAGGTGCAGGTACTGTAACTTATGCAAGCAAAGTTACAATTACTAACCTACATCAGGCATGTACTCATCGATATCTGATATATTTCTGCAGTGTATGCAATCAAAAAAACATATGCATCAATATAGGAACACTAGTAATCTTGTTAATGATAAACAGGAATAATGATCTATTCAAGTAAAAACAATAGTAGTAGCAGTAATTGCATAGTGTAATTACATAAAGTATTTCAGTGGTAAGTACAGTAGCAGTAGCAAATAATGAACCTGATACTTCATTTTATTACCATTTTACTACTCCAAGCAAGCAAGCAGAAACTGGCAGTGTGTGCTACTGCTTCTTATGTGTGTACTGCGTGCTAATGTATGTGTGTGGCAGAGAATGCAAATAATATCTGCTTAGTACAAAATTTGTCCTTACTTTAATCTTCGCAGAGTAGGGCTTCACACTTCCAACTTTGTTAGGCCTGGAGCTCCTGTAAAGAGGAACAACACCACATTTTAGTCTCAATGAATGTATTACCTAATATACAGCAAATCAACCTGTAATTCAATGATAAAAGTACTTCCAGTATAGTGGCATCAAGCAGTGATAAAACCACAACCCCATCCTACAGATGAACAAATCACACCGATGCGTTAAGGGGAGGAGGAAAGGGGTTAGGGACTCACCATGGACGTAGATACCTTAGCAGAAGAGCAGCAGGTCCAAGCATGCGCTTCCTTGTGTCCTGGTCCACAGGCATAATGCATAAAAAAAGAACAGAAACTTGGGACGGCTTCACAGGCCACCAGCTACTACTAATCTACTCTACTGAACTAATGACAGCATTTTATAAGAACAGAAACATGTGACGGTCTATGCTTTCCATCCAGAACCAAAACATCATGAATACAACAGAATTCTACTTAGACAGAAACATGTGACAGTATATTTCTTGTGGAGTTAGAGAGAAACCATATTACCATACTATAGCGATAACTAACTATCAAATAAGATAAAGTATCACACATAACTCAACGAAAGTAATCTGGGCACAAACCGCAACATTAAGCATATTCACGAAATACAAATTGGTAAGCAAAGTAACAGGACATATCAAAATGTAAGGCAAGGCCATGTGCATTAAATAAACGCCCACTCAGGAAGAGAAGACTAGGTCTGATCTATTTTGATTAGATACCTACACATCACGGTCTACATAATGATAAAAGAAGTTTGCATTTCTGCATATGCTTCAAGGCAAAAGAACGAACAGTCGGTGGGCAGGCGAACCTGCTCCATCCAGATCGACATTTTTCGAGCATAATATCATCGCGAATCCTAGCGACAGCACCGGAACGATTCAACATGAGGTTTCGAGACAGGCGGGATTAGCACGTACCGAGTGGGCGGTGTCCCAGGAGAGCCAGGCGGTGGAGAAGTGGCCCCAGCCGAGCTTGGACCGCACGACGTAGGCGCCGTGCTTGAATGTGTCGCCGGGGCGGACGACATGGTAGCCGCCGCGGCGGTAGTCCTCTGTGCCCTCGTCCTTCGACGTGTAGTCGCTGCTGTCTCCGTCCCTCTCCGCCGCCTCTGCCTCGGCCTCCTCCTCCTCCTCCGCGCGCCACCGGCTGCAGGCCTCCTCCGCCCTGTGGCTCGCCGCCGGATCCTCAGCCATCGCGTGGAAGGCCCGGATCTGGGGGCCGAGCGGGGACTAGGGTTTCCAGTCCCGCGGTGTCGCAGATATGGGCCTTGACCTCCTTGTCGATGAGAAATCAACCCCGATGGTGGCCTTGCCTGTCATCTGCATGGAACAAACAAGGAGGAGAGAGTCAGATGAGAAGCGGGCGGGGCGGACAAGAGGTTTGGAGAAGGGGGCTTGAGGAAGGTGAAGGGGCGACGCGGGGCGGCCTCGTCGGATGGGTCGTCGTCGGCGAGGAGCGAGGCGGCGTGGCGCATGGACTCGAAGAGTTGGATGAGCTCGTCCATGTCGTCCATGGCAGCGGACGACGACATGGGCGCAGGGAGGCAGGCGGTGGATCTGGCGGCGGGAGGCATGTGGTGGATCTGGCGGCGGGAGGCATGCGGTGGATCTGGCGGCGGGAGCCGCTGGCGGTGGAGCACGGGAAAGAGACAGGGAGGGAGGCAGCGGCTAGGGTTCGGGTGGAAATTGTTAGTCGTGGAGGGCGCTGATATTTGCTACCATGGGAGAATTACATGGTTGCCCTTGGTTGTGTGGTGCGTGCGTGAATGTGTGAGGGTGTTCCAGCCATTTGTTCTGTTGTGTGTGAAGTGAGGCAGAGACATTGGATCGCTAAGTGCGGACGGCTCAGATCGGCTAGTAGAGTGATTCGTGGGAGAGTGGTTCTGCATTTTGATTGGTTTGGGAGAGTGACCCTAAAAATGGTTTCAACCCAAATTACCAATGTTATAACGATAACCGTGTTATAGTTTGTTCAAATGTTTCCATATTGCGCACAAACATGCATATTGAAATGGGGAACAATGTTGCCGAACAAAGTTTTCAACTTTATTGCAGAAAAAATTCATTTTTCATTTTCCGAGTGTGAAAAATGGGTGTTTTTGTGAAGCACATACAAAAATTATGAAACAAAATAGAACCACACAATTTTTGTAAAATATCAGACCACATTTTATCTACAAATAACCAAAAGTTTGTGTGTGTAAGCCTTTCCATCCACCTTTTGTAAAAAGATAAATTGTCGCCAATTCAGCTGGAAACGGGTCAAATTTGAACTACGGGTGCTTCTTACTTTGCTCATGATTTTTTGTAAAAATCATTTTTCGGTACACAAGTACCTATTTCATCATAGATACACAAAGAGTTTCACAAGATTCGATCCCTTGGTACGAACGGTCATGTCCGCCGTTTTGACCGTATTTTGAAAATAATCGTATAGAATTCAAAAAAATTCAAAAGGATGTGAATCCTTCGCAAAGTGTCATTATATGTGACCTAGTTTTAAGGAAAAATAATAAACTTGGAAAATTCAAGATATTTTAAAAAAGTGTTCACAGAAATGACCTCTCATGTACGAAGATTCGTGGCTTTCAGCCCAAATGACCAATGTTATGGCGATAACTGTGGCATAGTTTTATAAAATGTTCCCATATTGCGCACAAGCGTGCATATTGGAATGGGGAACAATGTTGCCGAACAAAGTTTTCAACTTTATTGTAGCAAAAAATCAATTTTCATTTTCCGAGTGTGAAAAATGGGTTTTTTTGTCAAGTACATACCAAAATTATGATAGAAAATAGGAACACAACATTTCTGTAAAATATAAGACCACATTTTATATACAAATGACCAAAAATTTGTGTGTGTAAGCCTTTCCATCCACCATTTGTAAAAAATACAAATTGTCGCCAATTCAGCTGGAAACGGGTCAAATTTGAACTACGGGTGCTTCTTACTTTGCTCATGATTTTTTGTAAAAATCATTTTTCGGTACACAAGTACCTATTTCATCATAGATACACAAAGATTTTCACAAGATTCGATCCCTAGGTACGAACGGTCATGTCCGCCGTTTTGACCGTATTTTGAAATCAGCGTATAGAATTCAAAAAAATTCAAAAGGATGTGAATCCTTCGCAAAATGTCATTATATGTGACCTAGTTTCAAGTAAAAATAATAAACTTGGAAAATTCAAGATATTTTAAAAAAGTGTTCACATAAATGACCTCTAATGTTTCGTAGCTTTCAACCCAAATGACCAATGTTATGGCGATAACCGTGGCATAGTTTGTTCAAATATTCCCATATTACACACACTCGTGCATATTGGAATATAGAACAATGTTGCCGAAGAAAGTTTTCCACTTTATTGCACAGAAAAATCAATTTTCATTTTCCGAGTGTGAAAATAGAGTTTTTTTGTGAAGCGCGTACCAAAAATATGTTGCAAATTTGGATCACATCATTTTTATAAAATATAATACCACATTTAATATACAAATAACCAAATGGTTGTGTGCTAAAAGGTTTCTATCCACCTCTTGTAAAAATGAAAAACTTCCGCCGATTCAGCTGAAAACGGGTCAAATTTGAACTACAGGTGCCTCGTAGTTTTCTCGAATTTTTTTGTAAAAATCATTTTTGGGTACACAAGTACCTATTTCATCATAGATACACAAATAGTTTCACAAGATGCACTCTCTAGGTACGAACGGTTATGTCTGCCGTTTTGACCGTATTTTGAAATCGGCGTATAGAATTTAAAAAAAATCGAAATGATGTAAATCCTTCGCGAAGTGTCATTATATGTGACCTAGTATCAAGTAAAAATAACAAACTTGGAAAATAGAAGATAGTTTTAAAAAGTGTTCACAGAAATGACCTCTCATGTACGAAGATTCGTGGCTTTCAGCCCAAATGACCAATGTTATGATGATAATCGTGACATATTTTGTTCAAATATTCCCATATTATGCACACTCGTGCATATTGGAATATAGAACAATGTTGCCGAAGAAAGTTTTCCACTTTATTGGACAGAAAAATCAATTTTCATTTTCCGAGTGTGAAAATAGGTTTTTTTTAAGCACGTACCAAAAATATGTTGCAAATTTAGATCACATCATTTTTCTAAAATATCAGACCACATTTAATCTACAAATAACCAAATTGTTGTGTGCTAAAAGGTTTCTATCCACCTCTTGTAAAAATGAAAAATTTCCGCCGATTCAGCTGAAAACGGGTCAAATTTGAACTACAGGTGCCTCGTAGTTTTCTCGAGATTTTTTGTAAAAATCATTTTTGGTTACACAAGTACCTATTTCACCATAGATACACAAATAGGTTCACAAGATCCACCCTCTAGTTAGGAACGGTCATGTCCGCCGTTTTGACCGTATTTTGAAATCGGCGTATAGAATTTAAAAAAAATCGAAATGACGTAAATCCTTCGCGAAGTGTCATTATATGTGACCTAGTATTAAGGAAAAATAACAAACTTGAAAAATAGAAGATAGTTTAAAAAAGTGTTCATATAAATGACCTCTCATGTACGAAGATTCGTGGCTTTCACCACAAATGACCAATGTTATGATGATAATCGTGACATAGTTTGTTCAAATATTCCCATATTACGCACACTCGTGCATATTGGAATATAGAACAATGTTGCCGAAGAAAGTTTTCCACTTTATTGGACAGAAAAATCAATTTTCATTTTTCGAGTGTGAAAATAGGTTTTTTGTGAATCATGTATCAAAAATATGTTGCAAATTTAGATCACATCATTTTTCTAAAATATCAGACCACATTTAATCTACAAATAACCAAATGGTTGTGTGCTAAAAAGTTTCTATCCACCTCTTGTAAAAATGAAAAGTTATGAGGAAAACAAAAAATGAATAAAAAGAAAAGAAAAAAAGGACCAGCTGAGATGGGCCAGCCCATGAAGTTACACTGCCAATACTTTTGATTTCGTGCATGTGTTTGAAATGGGCTTTGGCCCAGGACTCGTTACCGATAGAAGAAGCTTTTCTGTCTAAACTTAACAGCAAAGACTAGTTGGTCTAGTGGTTGAGTTGCTTCGGGGCGTAGTGCAGGTTGCGGGTTCGAAACCCCCTCGCGGCGCTCTTTCTTTTGATTTCTCGAGCTCCTGGGCGCGCGCGTTAGGGTGGGTGAGGGGCCCTCGTGTCAGGACCGCGGGCGGGACCCTTGGGGATGGCGGGTGCGGGGCCCGCTTGACGGGGCCGCGGTTTGGACCCGCCTGTCAGGGCGGATGCGTAGCCGGACCCTTGGGGATGGCGGGTGCGGGGCCCGTATGTCGGGGCCGCGGTTTGGACCCGCCTGTCAGGGCTGATGCGGGGCCCGCATGTCAGGGCCGGGGTTGGGACCCGCATGTCAGGCGGGTGAGCGACCAGCATGTCAGGTCCGGGGTGGTACCCCGCATGTCAGGCCGGTGGTGGGACCCGCGTTTGGGTTCGAACCCCCCTCGCGGCGCTCTTTCTTTTGATTTCTCGAGCTCCTGGGCGTGCGCGTTAGGGTGGGTGAGGGGCCCTCGTGTCAGGACCGCGGGCGGGACCCTTGGGGATGGCGGGTGCGGGGCCCGCATGACGGGGCCGCGGTCTGGACCCGCCTGTCAGGGCGGATGCGTAGCCGGACCCTTGGGGATGGCGGGTGCGGGGCCCGCATGTCGGGGCCGCGGTTTGGACCCGCCTGTCAGGGCTGATGCGGGGCCCGCATGTCAGGGCCGGGGTTGGGACCCGCATGTCAGGCGGGTGAGCGACCAGCATGTCAGGTCCGGGGTGGTACCCCGCATGTCGGGCCGGTGGTGGGACCCGCGTTTCTGATGGGTGGGGTGGGCTCTCACTTATCAGATTTGTGAACAGTCAACACCTCCTGTCAATAGACCCCACATGTCAGTGCGTGACACATAGGCAGCGACATGGGACATGTACGAGAGAAGTAGCGACACGTAGACGAGCTCGCTGATGTGGCAGTCCAGTCATACCAATATATCACTATGACCAATTAATTTGGTCGTAATAGTCTACAATTTATTTCATAAAACAATGTTGTAGATTTTATGACCAATTAGTGTCTATGAATTATGACTTTCTAACATAAAAGGTCATATTTTTTAAGTGTTTGGTCCCTCTCAAGTGGGTTATGACCAATGAGTTTAAAATGGTCACAGATCTATGACCAATATTTTGAGGGTCATAATTGAAAGGTCATAAGATAGCATATTTCTTGTAGTGGCCCCGCCCTGCTCAAGCTGCCACCTACGTCGGTCTGCCGCCCGCCGGCCTTCCCACTAAGCGCGAGCCCCCCCCGAATCTTAACCCTAAATCCAGAGCTTCGGCGACCACCCCACCTCTTCGCCGCCTTCGCCGGCGACGTGGCCGCCCGCCGCGTCGTCCCCGTTTCAGACGAGGTCCTGGCCTCACCTTCGCCGGGGCGTCGTGACCAGTCGCGTCACCACGGTCGGCGGCGAGGTCGGCCTACATCTTCCCTCACGACCCCCTCGCCTCACTCGTCTTCCTCGCCTCCGGCCGCTCCGGTCGTTGGGCTGGCCCATAATCCACAGATGGGTGCGCGGAGCTTTTTTCCGTACGCGGCACGCGACAACTAGGAATTGCCGCGTGCGCTTCCCATCCTCATGTGTCGGCGCCGCCCCTGGCGCAGCAGCCCCAGCGCGGCCCGTCCGCTCATGCGCCACCAAATTAATGGAGGGATGTGTCGATTCGCAACCCTAATTGATGGAGGCGACATGGTGATTGCTATTCATGCCTTCCTGCGGTGAAGCTTCTACTCCGTCCGTCCCGGTTTATAAGTCACTTACGTATCCCTAGGTCGTAAATTTGAGCAACATAATATGATATATATACTATAAAAAAATATTACTAGAAAATTCAGACTTTATATTTTCTAATGGTATAATTTTTATATTTTAAAAATTATATTATATTAGTTAAATTCACGACCTAGGGATACGTAAGTGACTTATAAACCGGGACGGAGGGAGTATTAATTTTCAGTTCGTGTTGCCCTGTAATGACAGCCATCATGGCCAAATTGCCAGCGTTGATTGATGCGCCTCCCCAACTTATGCGGCAACGAGAAGGCACGATTCTCTGTTGATTTAAAGTGGTGCTCCAGTTTTCAACCCAGAGTTAATTTTCAATTTGTTCAAGCCAATAATGGTCGGTAATAGATGCCTGATTTTGCCTATATAATCTTTTCGGAGCCAAGATCTCTACTACGTCAGAGCCAACGCGCTTAGGCGGCCGCAAGCGAACCATCGGAGGGCGGAGGGTTGATGGCGACAGCAAACGAGGCATTGGACTATCAGAGGGCAGGTGAAAAGTGGAAGGGATTTTAGCCAGTGTGGTTGGGCTTATCCCCTCTGGCCGATTGCTTGCTGTGGGGAGGAGGCGACCAAGAAGATGAACACGGACGGTAGGGTCATGAGGGCCGACGGCAAGGACCCGTTCCCCGTGGGCATGTGCCTACTCGCTGTCAATGACGATCCCACCTGCGTCATATCCTCGAGAAGACGCTCCCAGTATCAAGGTACGACAAACTACCGGGCTCTCTCGGTCTCCCCCTCCTCGTTTTGGCTATCTGTTGTTCTATACCAGTGTTTTAGTTTTAGGCGAATTTGTAACTTAAACTCGGTTTGATTCTCCGCTGTTCTGGTATGTTAGCCTTGGAGGGTGGTACGGGTTTGTTTGTGAATTTATCGAGTTTCGATGTTGCCAGCTGCGTTCGGGTATCATCAAAAAAAATTGCAGGTTGGAGCAGTTTATTCTAGGATTTCATGCAAAATTTGTGGCCTCTATATGGACATCTGTGGCCTCACCGCACTCCATCAAATACGACACAGGTTGCATGCAAAATTTGATACGCATAGGTGAAATTCCAATCCAATCCACCCGCCATGAAGACTTATGTTGCTTTACTTAAAATTCTAGGATTTTTTTAATTTTTGGTTAAGCCAGTTTGGTGGTGGATTTTTTATGTCAATTTGGTGGTGGATTGGTCTTGTTCGCTTGATCTGCTATGTTTTTATGTCCTGAGTAAATGGAGGAAAAAATAAATAATGGGAAAAATAACGTCAAAATAGAACAAATATTAGAAACTAAACTAAGAAAAAGTTGTCAAAAAAAATAGAACGTAATGAGCACAACATGGATGTGGAAAAAGCGCGTCATCCCTTTCCAAATATTTGCTGGTGACGTGGACGTGGTTGTTGTGCTTCTCATTCAGACAGATGGACAAACCGAAAAAAATCCAACTAGCCTATGTGAAACCACGATCGGGACATCGAGCTGCTTGTCACGTTGGAAGGAAGGCAAGCAAAACACAGGAAAACATGCCAAGCCCACAAACACAAATCCTTATGCGAAATGGCTTCAGCGAATCAGGTGATACAGAGGGATTCCCTATCACCTTTTTTTTAAGGGCAACCATAACACTTTATTGAGCTAATATATTGTTCAAGATACACAGACCATCAAGGGGGCTGTAAGAGCCAAACCTGACGTCCCACACTAGTAGACGTTGCTGAACGAGCTAAAATATGAGCTTCAGAGTTTGAGGCTCGGTTTTCATGCCTGAAAGAGGCAACTTGCAGGAGGTCAGCCGAAGCTTTGATCTCCTGTATAACCATACTATATCTACCAAAGTACGGTCTCGCCAAATCGTTGATGATCGTCAAGCAGTCTGTCGCCACTGTTATTTTATGCAGCTGGAAGTCTTGCGCCAAGGCTAAAGCCTCCCTGCACGCCAAAGCCTCCATGGTTGTTGGACCATCGACTGTTAGAGTAGAGGCGCCGAGGAAGTTTCCCGCCTCATCTCTGCATATAACACCTACTGCTCCTCCTGGCCTCTCCTTGGCCATGGCAGCATCGACATTTACCTTGGCACACCCCTGCACCGGAGGGATCCACCGCGGGTGCGCTGGGCGGAGTCTGTCACGACCCGATCATGAAGGGGATCGAGATCGGACGAGGAACAGAGTAGGTGAGGGCAAGCAAGCAGGAGATGAGGAAACAGATAGAGGATGAGGAATGCTTCTTCTCCAAGTTCTATTCATTCCATAATCGATACAGAGAGGTGGTCAGGTTTATATAACACCTGCCATCCACACACACGGCACACACGCCTCGGCCTTAGGCCCATGCCACATTCGGCCCATGTCACACTGTTACAGTAGCTGAGGATGGAACAGGTGTGACATTGTCCTCTCCTTCAGACGAAGCTCCTTCCCATATCGCAGCTTGCGGATAGCGACGACGAAGTACGTCGTAGTCCTCCCATGTAGCAGTTGATGTTGGCATCGCATCCCACTGAATCTTGAGCTGCACCGCTGCTTCGTTGCCTCGTTTCACCATCCTGCAATCAAGTATAGCTACTGGAACTGTATCCTTTGTTGTCAGGTCTGGTAATTTGGGTAATTCAGCAAACACGGGCGAGTAATTGGGAGTGAACGGCTTGAGCTGTGACACATGAAATACTGGATGAATTCGACTGTCAGGTGGCATCGTCAGTTTGTATGCCAGTGACCCGAACTTCTCCTCCACCACAAACGGGCCAAAGAACTTGTAAGCCAACTTAGCACAAGGGCGATTAGCAACAGATGATTGTGCATAAGGTTGTAACTTCAGGAGTACTTGATCTCCCACCTGAAACGTTCGCTCAGTTCTGTTCTTGTCTGCTTTCTTCTTGAAACGTGTCTGAGCTTGAGTTAAACGAGCACGCAACACATCCGTATGTGCCAGCCAATCCATCTCACTCGACATTGCCTCTGTGTCTGTTGTCTGCAACATTCCTCCCAGATTCGGCTCCCTGCCATATAAGGCCTTAAACGGTGAACATCCCAAGGACGCATGGTGACTGGAGTTGTACCAAAATTCTGCTGTCGGCAACCATCGACGCCACTGCTTCGGGGAATCATGGATTGCACTGCGCAAGTACATCTCAAGGCACTGATTCACACGCTCAGTCTGCCCATCCGTTTGCGGATGATACGCTGTTGAATACAGCAACTTGGTTCCTGCCGTTGCAAACATCTCACGCCACACTGAACTGGTGAATATACGATCCCTGTCTGACACAATTGACAAAGGAATGCCGTGTAGCTTAATCACATGATCCCACAGAGCTTTAGCCACCTGACTTGCAGTGAAGGGGTGTTGGAGAGGTATGAACTGTGACAGCTTGGTGAAACGATCGACAACCACAAGAATAGAATCAAAACCCTCTGATGTAGGCAACCCTTCCACAAAATCCATCGAAATATCTTGCCAAGGTGCAGCAGGAATTGGCAATGGTTGCAACTTCCCTGGTATCTTGATATTTTCGTGCTTCGATTGCTGGCAGACCTGACACTGACGAACATACTCTTCCACAGCTGTTCGTAACCCTGTCCAAGCAAACAGTTTCTTGACACGCTGGTAAGTAACAGTAACACCAGAATGTCCACCCACAGCGCTATCATGCAGGGCACTAATCAACTTGGTTCGCATCGCAGAGTTCGCGCCAATCGAAATGCGACCTTTGAACCGAATCAAACCTTGATGCAAGGCAAAACCCTTCCCATCTGGGCTAAGAACTGTCAGTTGCTGTAGCAATTCTTGTGCCGCTGCATCAGTTTCATACGAGTTGACCACTTCCTGAACCCAATTCGACTGACAGAGCGAAATGGCACTGACAGACAACAGGTGACCCACTCGGGATAATGCATCTGCGGCGCCGTTGTCAGCTCCTTTGCGATACACAAACTTGAACTGTAGCCCAACCAGTTTTGCCATTGCTTTCCGCTGTAGCTGGGTGTCCAATTGCTGATCACCCAAATTGCACAGACTTTTGTGATCAGTAACAATGGTGAATGGACCCCGTTGTAAGTACGAGCGCCAACGATCGACTGCCATCATAACAGCTAAGAACTCCTTCTTGTATGTGGACAGTTTCTGATTGCGAACACCCAACGCCTTGCTGAAATATGCCAATGGATGGCCATCTTGCATCAGAACTGCGCTGATGCCGGTATCACAAGCATCGGTCTCGACCGAGAATGGTCGATCGAAGTTAGGTAAAGCTAACACGGGTGTCTGAATCATCGCCTGTTTAAGCTGCTCAAATGCCTCTTGTGCTTGTGGATTCCAAGTGAACCCCTTCTTCGTCAACAACTGCGTTAGTGGCTTGGCAATGACACCGTAACGGGGTACGAACTTGCGATAGTATCCCGTGAAACCCAAGATGCCTCTCAACTCTGTGGCATTGGTTGGTGTCGGCCACTCATGCATTGCCTGTGTCTTGGCTGGATCTGTAGCCACCCCTTCGGCCGTGATAACATGTCCCAAGTACTCAATGCGTGTTTGGGCAAACGAACATTTGGATTCCTTGGCGAACAGTTGGTGTTGACGAAGACGAGCAAGAATCACTCGAAGATGCGCTCGATGTTCCTGCAACGTCTTGCTGTACACGAGTATATCATCCAAGAAGACAATGACAAACTTACGTGTGACATCTGCGAAGATTGCATTCATTAGACACTGAAATGTCGCCGGTGCGTTCGTCAAGCCGAATGGCATCACCCGAAAATGAAAATGACCATGATGTGTCTTGAAAGCGGTCTTCTCTTCATCCTCTGGCCTCATTCGAATCTGATGGTAGCCCGCTCGTAGATCGAGCTTGGAAAAATAAGCTGCGCCTACTAGTTCATCGAGAAGCTCGTCCACAATTGGTAACGGAAACTTGTTCTTGACGGTGATGAGATTCAGTCGACGAAAATCAATGCAAAATCGCCAGCTACCGTCCTTTTTCTTCACCAAGAGCACTGGAGCTGCGAAAGGACTCATACTATGCACGATTGTTCCTGCTTTGAGCATTTCCCGAACCTGGCGCTCAATTTCATCTTTCTGATGTGGCGCATAGCGATAAGGTTTGGAATTTGGAGGCTTGGCACCATTCTCCAACGTAATTGCATGATCGTACTGCCGTGATGGTGGAAGTCCTGTGGGTTCAGCAAATACATCCCGAAATTCAGATAACACCACTTGTATGTCAGGTGTGACTGACGGTTCTGACGAAACTGTAGTTGCTGTTCTGTGCTCGATAACAGCCATCGCCCAGATTTCATTTTGTTCTTCCCACTCCTGCAACATGTGTATTGTTGCAGTTGTTGGTGTTGCCTTCTTGTCAGTAGTGATCCCTTGCAATGTAACTTGCTGTCCATTGTGTGCAAATGTGATATTTTTCAATTTCCAATCACACTGCATCGGACTGTATTTACCCAACCAATCCACGCCCAAAACACCATCGTAAGCACCCAATTCAATCACACGCCAATCGGATGTGAATGTGTGGCCTTGACTGCCCCATTCCAGTGTTGGCACCATTGTTTTGCATACCAACTGTTGCCCATTAGCTACCTTAACTGGCACTGCTGGAATGTCAAGCTGCTGCACTCCAATACGAGACACAAAGGATGCATCAATGAAGCTATGAGTACTGCCTGAATACAACAACAGCAGCATCACCTGATTACCAACCTGTGCACGTAGTCTGATGCACGCTGAAGATTCAGTACCACTAGTCGCATGAGAAGACAGCGCACAACACTCAGCCTCGTCAGGTTCAGGCTCCTGTATCAGTTCCAGTGCTCGCACTGCTTCGTCAGTTAACACTTCACCAAACTCGCCAACTTGTATTGTCAAAAGCTGAGCACCTTGTTTCTTACACTGATGTTCTCGAGAGTAACGATCCCCACATTTGAAACACAAGTTATTAGCCCGACGAAAATCCCGCAGTTGGCGCTCTCGGCCAAACTCATCTGTCGCAGCTCGTGGTACCACATGAGCACGAGCTGGAACTGCTGGAGGAGGTGGTGGTGGTCTACCTGCTGGTACAATGCGACCCCGAGGACGAACAATCTCCAACTCTTCTTCCTGAATCGTCGCAAACACGGTAGCTCGTGTGATGCTGGTTGGTGCCTGAATTCTCACTCCTGCTCGGAGTTCATCCTTCACACCCAACAGGAATCGAGTGACGAAAAACTTGGTGTTCAACGACAGATCCAATGCCAGCAATTGATACATGTATGTTTCAAATTGCTGTCTGTACTCCTTTACTGAACCTGTCTGATGCAATTGCAGCAACTTGTGCATCTGTGCTTCGAACTCATCCGGTCCAAATTCCTCAATCACCGCTGCACAAAACCCTTCCCAGGTAATAACACGGCCTGACTGACGGAACGCCTGCAGCCACAGAGCGGCATGGCCGTCCATGTACATGGACGCCGTGGTGAACCACTGATTTGCCGGCACATGGTACAGGTCGAAATACAGACGACAACGATCCACCCAGAGACTCGGCAAGGACCCGGAGAACCTCGTAAAATCATGTTTCGGTGGTTTCACATACCCCTGATCGTCGCCGCGCTCCTCTCTGCGCGGCTGTTGGTGGTGTTGTGGTGGTGCTGGTGGCTGCCGGTGCACGACCTGTGGCTGCGGTAGCATCTGCGCGGCTGGCGGCTGCGGCATCAGTGGTTCGCGCTCGTTGGTCAGCCGCGCTTGAGATTGCACACGCAGATCTGTGCTCGTTGTCGCCACCGAAGCAGATGTTACGGACAGCGCCTTCCTGGCCTCGTCGACGTCATGCTGCGTTAGCACCAGCTGCTTCTGCACCCCTGCGAAATCCGAAGAGATCTGGTTGTTGAAGGAGAGCTGCTCCGCATGGCGCTGGTCGCTGGTGGTGATTTGCGAGTCGAGGCGCTTGATGATGGTCTCCAGTAACGCCTTCACCTCGCCGGTCTGCTCCGCCATGACCGCCAGCACTTGCTGCGTCTGAGCGGTCTGCTTTGGTGGTGCCGTCGCGCCCGCCCCAAGCCGATCCGACCGTGCTCAGGATTTTGCGCGAAATCACCGAAGTGATCTCACACCTTTCGCCCGGAATTACAGATCGAAGCCGTGGGAGTGAGGGTGCAGCGGATCAACACGGTGGGGAATTTTTTTGGCTCTAGATACCAAATTGTCACGACCCGATCATGAAGGGGATCGAGATCGGACGAGGAACAGAGTAGGTGAGGGCAAGCAAGCAGGAGATGAGGAAACAAATAGAGGATGAGGAATGCTTCTTCTCCAAGTTCTATTCATTCCATAATCAATACAGAGAGGTGGTCAGGTTTATATAACACCTGCCATCCACACACACGGCACACACGCCTCGGCCTTAGTCCCATGCCACATTCGGCCCATGTCACACTGTTACAGTAGCTGAGGATGGAACAGGTGTGACAAGTCCTTTTCTCCCCGTTGGTCTCTGTGAGCTTGATGACCCACAAGTATAGGGGATCGCAACAGTCTTCGAGGGAAGTAAAACCCAAATTTATTGATTCGACACAAGGGGAGCCAAAAATTATTTATAAGCCTTAACAGCGGAGTTGTCAATTTAGCTACACCTGTGAATAGACTTGCTCGAGACAAATTATCAGTAGCAACAGTTTTATAGCAACGACAGTAGTGATATAACAGCAGCAGTAGAATAAAAACAGCAGTGATGATTATAGTAGACAGCAGGATTAAAATACTGTAGGCAAAGGGACAGATGAACGGGCGTTGCATGGATGAGATATTTCATATAATAATCAAGTCATGGGCATTTGCAGATAAATAATATAAAGCATCCAAGTATTTATTAACCATAGGCATGTGTTCCAATTTAGTTGTGCGTGCTCGCAATGAGAAATTTGCACATCATCTTTTGTCCTACCAGCCCGTTTGCAGCGGGGCCTCAAGGGAAACTACTGGTAATTAAGGTACTCCTTTTAATAAAGTACCTGAGCAAAGCATTAACACTCCGTGAACACATGTGATCCTTACATCACAGCCATTCCCCTCGGCTGTCCCAATTATTGTCACTTTGGGACCTCGGGTTCCGGACAGCAATATGTGTATACAACTAATAGATATGATCTAAAACAACAATTTATCTTCATGATACAATAACATGTTCAGATCTGAAATCATGGCACTCGGGACCTAGTGTCAAGCATTAAGCATAACAAGTTGCAACAATGACATAAAACACCGATAACGGATACTAGGCACCATGCCCTAATGATATTACAGCTATTACATGAACGATCTCATCCAATCCCTACCATCCCCTCAAGCGTACAACGGTGGATTACTCGCACATGGATGGGGGAAACATGGATGGTTGATGGAGAAGTGGTGGCGATGACGATGGCGATGATCTCCTTCGATTCCCCATCCCGGCGGAGTGCCGGAACAGGAACTTCTGGTCCCCGAATTGAGTTTCGAGGTGGCGGCGGCGCTCCGATGGGTTTCTGGAGAAAAACTCTTCGTGGTATCGATTTTTAGGTCAGGAGGGACTAAGTAGCCGAGAGGGGGGCGCGAGGGAGTGGCCGAGTCGGCCACACCCCCTCCTCGCGCGGCAGGGCCCCACCCGCGCGAGCACGTGGTGTGGTCGCCCTGTTGGCCGCCTCCTTCTCGTCCTCTGGCTCCGGGAGTCTTCGGGCAAAATAGGCAATTTTATGATTTTTCTGATATTTTTCCTAAAAGTTGATTTCCTGCACAAAAATGAGACACCAGGGCAATTCTGCTGAAAACTGCGTTAGTCCATGTTAGTTGCATTCAAAACACACAAATTAGAGGTAAAATAATAACAAAAGTGTTCGGGAAAGTAGATACGTTTTGGACGTATCAACTCCCCCCAAACTTAGCTTATTGCTTGTCCTCAAGCAATTCAGTTAACAACTGAGTGCAATAAAAGAACTTTCACGAACACATTTGTTCATATGATGTAAATATTCTCATTGTGAGGACAAATGCTTAGACTATTCATAATAAGATATATGCAAACGGTGTCACCTAATAACCATGTAAACTATTAAGAGATGCCAATCATACTAATAATAAACAACATGAAACATATCAATTCACAAGATTGCAAAGCTCATAATAAAGTATGATAAGGTGGTATCTCGCTTGCCCGAATGTGTACAGCAAAACATAAATGCCCAGGCACCTCTGAGTTTCAAGAGAAGACTAGAAATAAAGATATCAAAGATAAGAGCATCACAATTATACCGCAGTTAACAGTATTCTGGGACAAGCACATTACACTAAGAATGACAACTGTGCTCTCAAGAAGGTGCTCAAAGAATGATGGTGACTCAACAATAAAGTAAAAGATATGCCCTTCATTGAGGGAAGCAGGGATTTAACATGTGCTAGAGCTTTTCATTATTTTAAAAACAGAGGTAAAATTGTTTTTGCGTGGTGGTTGTTCCGTCAACGAATGGCAATAGAGTTCTTGTTATCTTCCATACTAAGCAAGTTGAGAGCGGTTCCGAATTTTTTTAAAACAAGAATTTATAATATGCATCCTTATATTCATTTATTTTGATAGCTTGACACTCCTCCCAACCTTTGCTTTCACAAACCATGGCTAACCGAATCCTCGGGTGCCCACCAATCAATCTCAAACCATGGAGGAGTGTCTATTTTATTTTCTCAAATCTTTTGATATTATAGTGGTCTAACCAGCCCTTTGCAAAATTAATGACGAGCAGATGAAGCATGCAAGTCGGTTACTTAATTAGTATGGAAGATAACAAGTCCAACTACTACTTCCTCATGAGCTCGAAACAGTGGCACAAATTAAGAAGTGTTTTGAAGGTTTTAAAGGTAGCACATGCAAATTTACTTGAATGGTTTGAAATGCCATACATAGGTGTTTATGGTGGACTCTTTTGGGATAACTTGGTTTTCAGGGATTTGGAAGCACAAGCATTTGTAGCTTAGTACAGGTGGAGGGTAGCAATAGACAGGGGAGCGACAATTCAAGAGAGTAATAGCCGTCATAATCATGCTTGCGACAAAATAAAATTAACGGAGGCATAAAAATGATACTAGAACTCTGAGGCAAAATAGATCATCGAGGCTTAATTGACTTTTTGTTTTCTGTCATAACATGTGTAAGCATGTGCCAAGTCGATTCAAATGAATTATTCAGAGGAGGATACCACAATGTCATATTCTACTATGAACAGAACAATGCAAGCAAACATCTATGAAGCATGTTGTACACCATTAATAAATTGGGACTGATCATAAGAGAACATGAACTACTAAGCATCCACCAATAGACATACACCGTATGCGAACCATATAAGCATGCTCACATAAATGAGTATATGTATAAAAATGAAAACAAATAGAGTTCATTACCAGCCTCTTACCCTTCTCGAATTGTCATAGATCATGATTATTGCCTTTTCACTTGTGTGCTTCGAAAGATATGAAATAATAACCAAGCCCCACGCAGCAATGGATGGTAATAAACTCTCAAACAAACTATACAAAACCAAAAAGAAACAACAAATATTTTTGGGTTTTCGGATTTAGAAACTGAAAACAGAACAGCCTGTGAAGATGAATTTTTTCGAGGAACTTAACATGCCCAGATCAGAAAACTCAAAACTAATGAAAGTTGCGTACATATCTGAGGAACATGCACCCGAAATTTCAGGTCATTCTGATTTTTCTGTGAAAAGTTATGAATTAAACAGTGGACAGCAGAAATCTGTCCCTGCGCGAAACAGTAACAACAAAGCAATTTTTTTTTGTGTTTTTGCATATTGAACCGAACTAAATACTAAGCATACTAATACTAGATACTACAGCAAACTAGCAAGAGAAATAAAAGAAATATTTTTGGTCTTTTTGAGTTTTAAGAAAGTAATGCGAAGTATGAACAAATAAAAGAAAGAACGAAAACGAAAACGAAACATGGATATACAAAGTACCGAATGATAATGATATGTAGATGAGTGTGCTATCGGTATACCTCCCCCCAAGCTTAGGCTTTTGGCCTAAGTGGAGATCAATCCCATGGTGTCCAGTCCTGGGCTTCATCGTGGTATGTTGAGGAGCCCTCCCCATAGTATGAGCTCGAAGACGCCCCGATATAATGCGAGGTGTAGTCCGCGGTGTAGTCCTCCTCGGGTGCATCTTGAATGAGGTGCTGCCCATAGAAACCTTGCACGCTCAGCTTCTCGTCCAACTCCACCTTTGTGATCGACCACGGCCTCCTGTCAAGATCAAACAAACCAGGCTGGGGCAAAGGGACTTCCCTCTCATCCGTGTCAGCAAACACCATCCTATACACAAGATGGTCCATAGTAGAGCCAAGAGTAACAAATTGGTGACCTTTCATTGCATCAAGGTCAAGTTTACAGGGAGCAAGTATTTCATCATTTGGATCAATGTGAAGTCCTAGATGTGCAACAATACGAGAGGCTATAATCCCCCGTAAATGGGTCCCTTAGCGGACAATCGGCGAGCAATAAGAGCACCAAGATTATATGTAGTACTATTGGTAAGTGCAGCATTAAGGAAAGCAAGATGGAGATGTGAAATGTTACTAGTGTTTTCCCTACCAAGCACGCTAGTACAAAGATAGTAAATAAAATACTTAATGGCAGGGTATAGGATGCTCCTTATCTTGCCGCGTTGTGCACGGCGGGTGTCATCATCTGTCATCTCGCGGTAGAGCTGCGTCAACTCTCGTGGCTCCCCTTGGATCCTCTTGGTTGTTCCTTGATATGCAGTACCTATTACATCACAAAACTTGCAAAAAGACATGGTGATAGGCCTGTCATAAATCTTGAAGGAAACAGTTGGGTTGAATGTTTTGTTATTAAAATAAAATCTCTCAACAAAAATCTTGGTGAGCCTGACATATTGTGGACTCTCGTCCATCATATATGTGGTCAAGCCCACCCTCTGCACAAGAAGCAAGAAATCGTCAAGTAATCCTGCAGCACGCAAAAAGTCAGTACATGGGAAGGAAGATGAGTTTGGAAACCCATCATCCCTATCATCTCCGATTCCCGGTGCCAAGATATCTTCATTGTAGGATCGCCTAATGAGAGTAGTTGATCTTGAGGGCCTTGATACCCTTGGTGCATCACTCTTAAAGACCTCTCCAAAGGTGTGGTTGTACATTTTCCTTTTCTGAAATTTTTAACCAATGTCATAAAAATTGATTTTTAGCCAACTAAATGAAGGGCAACTACTATAGTGACTTGCTAGAGGCTTAAGCATGCATCAAAACTAGTTATTCCAACTTGAAACAAGCATTCAAACTCACTAAGCATGGCATCTACAGCAGAAAAATACTCAATATATAATCCACTAAACAAAATTCCATTTTGATAAGCGGAGGAGTCACATACCGGAGAGCAAATGCCCCAAATCTCAGCAACAAAGATGGGCTGAGGAAGGAGATCGAAAATCCGAGGGCAAGAACAACAAGAACATGATTTTTTCGAATGTTGGAGTGTTTGGTCGGGAGAGAGGAAGGCAGGGGAGGAAGGAGAGTAAGTGGGGGGGCCTGTGGGCCCCACACCTTGTGCTGGCGCGGCCCAAGGGCTGCCGCGCCACCATGTGGTGTGGTGGCCCTGTGGGTCCCCCTAGCCACTCTCTGGTCCTCCCAGGAACCTCCCAGAAAAAAATAGGAATTTTGACATAAATTTTTTTAAATTCTGAGAATTTTTATTTCTGGGCATTTTCTGAATTTTAAGATATTAAATTTAATGCATGAAAATTATTTTCAAATCATATCCAATTAAAAACTATGCAAACCAAATAGTATTACAGTAGGTAAAGTAAAGAGGAGGAGAAAATTGTTGTTTAGCTCTTCCATGCATTTAAAACATATTTGTTAGCAAGGTTGATCAAGTCTTGCCACCAAATAAATTTTAGATGACATAAAAGGATTCAAACATTGTGAGACACTCATGTTACCTTATATGGTATTGATATGGATCCAATAACAAGAGTTTTGAATTCTTCTTTATAAGGGCAATCAATACTTCCCACTTTGATGGAACTCACATTAGTAATTGTATTAACTCCAGGCATTTTATCAATTTTCTTGGGGAAATAAACAGTATGTTCCTTGTCATTCACATTGAAAGTTAGTTTTGCTTTATTGGAATCAATAACAGCCCCTGCAGTGTTTAGAAAAGGTCTCCCAAGAATAATAGACATATTATCATCTTCAGGCATTTCAAGGACAACAAAGTCAGTCATGATCAAACAATTATTAGCCACTTGAACAGGAACATCCTCACAAATACCAACAGGAACAGCAGTAGATTTATCAGCCATTTGCAAAGATATATCAGTAGGTATCAATTTATCAAGGTAAAGTATCTTGTAAAGAGAGAAAGGCATCACACTAACTCCTGCTCCCAAGTCACATAGAGCAGTTCTAACATAATTATTTTTGATAGAGCAAGGAATGGTTGGTATACCTGGATCACCCAACTTCTTTGGAACCTTGCCATTGAAAGAATAATTAGCAAGCATAGTAGATATTTCCTCATTAGGAATTTTCCTTTTGTTAGACACAATATCTTTCATATATTTTGAATAAGGAGGCAATTTAATAGCACCAGTCAAAGGAATTTGTAAGAACAAAGGTTTCATCCATTCACAAAATTTATTATAATGTTCTTGTTCTTTCGTTTTAAGTTTCTTACCAGGGAAAGGCATTTGTTTTTGAACCCAAGGCTCTCTTTCACTACCATGTTTCTTAGCAATAAAATCTTCCTTATTGTACTTCTCATTTTTATTTTGCTTTTCAGGTTCCTCTTCTAATTCTTCTTTATCAGAATCATCATTATTATCATTGTTATTAGAACTATCATTGTTGTGTTCATTACCACTTTCAGTTTCAGCATCAGAAATAGATATACTATTAGGATCATTAACAGGTTCAGAGGATTCTACAACAGTTTTATGTTTCTTCTTCTTTTTCTTAGAAGGAGCACTAGGTTCATTAACTCGTTGAGAATCTTGTTCAATTCTTTTAGAATGTCCCTCAGGATATAAAGGATCTTGAGTAGATTTACCACCTCTAGTTGTTACTTCACAAACATGTTTTTCTTTAGCTATAGAGGCATTTACTAACAATTCTTTTTGCACTTTAGTAAGTTGATCAATTTGAGTTTGAACCATATGAAAATGTTTAATGAGTATTTTAACATCATTGGAGGTTCTATCAACAACATCATGCAAGTTACTAATAGCTCGAGAATTTTTCATTAAATGATTTTCTATTCTCATATTAAAGTTACTTTGCTTAGCAATAAAAGTATCAAATTCATCTAAGCATTGAGCAGGTGGTTTAGAGTAAGGAATATCTCTATCATCAAACCTTTGGAGAGGGTGTACCTCAATCAATGGTGTAGGAGGGATTGGCTTACATAAGTCTTCTATAGGAGGTAAGTTCTTCACATCTTCAGCTTTAATACCCTTGTCCTTAAGAGATTTCTTGGCCTCCTTCATGACTTCATCATTTAATTCAATAATACCCCTCTTCTTAGGTGTTGGTGTAGGTTCAGGAATATCCCAATCATCACGATTCTTGCATATTTTAGCTAATAATTCCTCAGCTTCTTCGGGAGTCCTTTTCCTGAAAACACAACTTGCAAAACTATCCAGGTATGTCCTAGATTTAGCAGTTAGTCCACTATAAAATATATCAAGTAGATCATTTTTCTCCAAATCATGGTTCGGCTGGCCTCTTAATATGGAGCAAAAACGTGTCCAAGCCTTAGGCAATTTCTCATCCTCTTCTTGATTAAAATTATAAATTCTTAGCAAAGCATCATGTTGAGCACTAGCAGGAAAATATTTCTGAAAGAAAGTATCAAGCAAACCAATGGGACTAGTAATGGAACCAGGAGATAAGTTATTATGCCAAGTTTTAGCTTCTCCTTTTAATGAGAAAGGAAATATTTTAGTCACAAAGTAAGTGCGTATTTTTATGTCTTCGGAAAACATACCACTTAGATTAGAGAGCTCATTCATATGTTCTACAGCACTTTCATTTTCAGTTCCACAGAAAAGTTCTCTTTCAACAATAGCTATGTGAGCTAAATCAATAGAGAAATCATAATCTTTATCTTTAATGTTTATAGGAGATGTAGCAAATTTGGCATCAGGAGATAATTTATATCTAACAACATGTTTTTCAAAAAGACTTTTCCTAGCACTAGCATCTTTAGTGGCATTAATCTCATCAACAAAATCATCATCAAGCTCCACATACATTTCATCAGGATCATCAATATTATTTGTAAACTCGGGTGAATTAACAGGTGTTTCAGCATCTTCATTAGGAATTTCAGCATTTTCAAATTGTTTAGATCTAGCAATTGTAGCATCTAAGAAGGGACCTAATGAACCAGTATCATCAAGAACAGTAGAAGCATCATCATAAGTAATTTCAGATTCAGCAGGAGTAACAGTGCAAAAAGCTTGAGGTGGTGTAACAAGGTTACTTAAAACAGACGGTGAATCAAGAGCAGCAGCGGAACTCAGAGTTGTACCTTTTCTCGTAGTAGATGGTATGATGGGAAATTTCTTATCACCAGGTCTTCCCATGATGAATGAATTCCAGAGAGCAATATCACACTCAGGTGAACTTATAAAAAAAGCTATGCTCCCCGGCAACGGCGCCAGAAAATAGTCTTGATGACCCACAAGTATAGGGGATCGCAACAGTCTTCGAGGGAAGTAAAACCCAAATTTATTGATTCGACACAAGGGGAGCCAAAGAATATTTATAAGACTTAACAGCGGAGTTGTCAATTCAGCTGCACCTGTGAATAGACTTGCTCGAGACAGATTATCAGTAGCAACAGTTTTATAGCAATGACAGTAGTGATATAACAGCAGCAGTAGAGTAAAAACAGCAGTGATGATTATAGTAGACAGCAGGATTAAAATACTGTAGGCAAAGGGACGGATGAACGGGCGTTGCATGGATGAGATATTTCATATAATAATCAAGTCATGGGCATTTGCAGATAAATAATATAAAGCATCCAAGTATTTATTAACCATAGGCATGTGTTCCAATTTAGTTGTGCGTGCTCGCAATGAGAAATTTGCACATCATCTTTTGTCCTACCAGCCCGTTTGCAGCGGGGCCTCAAGGGAAACTACTGGTAATTAAGGTACTCCTTTTAATAAAGTACCTGAGCAAAGCATTAACACTCCGTGAACACATGTGATCCTTACATCACAGCCATTCCCCTCGGCTGTCCCAATTATTGTCACTTTGGGACCTCGGGTTTCGGACAGCAATATGTGTATACAACTAATAGATATGATCTAAAACAACAATTTATCTTCATGATACAATAACATGTTCAGATCTGAAATCATGGCACTCGGGACCTAGTGTCAAGCATTAAGCATAACAAGTTGCAACAATGACATAAAACACCGATAACGGAACTAGGCACCATGCCCTAATGATATTACAGCTATTACATGAACGATCTCATCCAATCCCTACCATCCCCTCAAGCGTACAACGGTGGATTACTCACACATGGATGGGGGAAACATGGATGGTTGATGGAGAACTGGTGGCGATGACGATGGCGATGATCTCCTTCGATTCCCCGTCCCGGCGGAGTGCCGGAACAGGAACTTCTGGTCCCCGAATTGAGTTTCGAGGTGGCGGCGGCGCTCCGATGGGTTTCTGGAGAAAAACTCTTCGTGGTATCGATTTTTAGGTCAGGAGGGACTAAGTAGCCGAGAGGGGGCGCCAGGGGTGGCCGAGTCGGCCAGACCCCCTCCTCGCGCGGCAGGGCCCCACCCGCGTGAGCACGTGGTGTGGGCGCCCTGTTGGCCGCCTCCTTCTCGTCCTCTGGCTCCGGGAGTCTTCGGGCAAAATAGGCACTTTTATGATTTTTCTGGTATTTTTCCTAAAAGTTGATTTCCTGCACAAAAATGAGACACCAGGGCAATTCTGCTGAAAACAGCGTTAGTCTGTGTTAGTTGCATTCAAAACACACAAATTAGAGGTAAAACAATAACAAAAGTGTTCGGGAAAGTAGATACGTTTTGGACGTATCAGAGCTCACCACCGAGAGATCCCGCAGGTATTTTTCGATGAAGAGATGCGTGGACAGCGGGCTTTGGAATTCTTCATCATGTATTATCTTCTGCCTGGCGTACCAGATAGCCCACAGGGTGACAGCCACTCTAGCAAAGTCATCCCTGGATAATGTCTCCATCATCGCAAACAGCCATTGCTTCCCCGAGGCCGCTTCGTTCAGACTAACATGTTCCGCAACACCTTCGTCAGCGAGCGCCCAGACTGACCGAGCCACTGCACAATCTAGCAGGGAGTGTCTCCATGAATCCTCTGCCCCACATATTGAGCATGCTCTTGTAGTTGCCATGTGCCTATGATGCCGCACATCCCCCGTAGGTAACGATTGTTTATCCAAGCTCCACAAGAAAACACGCAGCTTGGAAGGTACCTCCGACTTCCAGGGGCGTTGCCACGCTTTCTGTTCCGTGATTGTACGTGATCCCGCTGATCTTTCATCTAGCCAATCTTCTCGGCGCATTTTGGTCAGAATCAGCAGGCGATAAGCCGATCGAACAGTTAGAATCCCTGACTTCTCGTAATGCCAAGCCCAGTGATCCTCCATGCCCCTCGTGCTGAGCAGGATGGATTTAATAACCTCCGCATCCATGGGGAGAAAAAACTCATCAATAAGATCAATTCTCCAAGAAGCAGAGGTGATGTCGATAAACTCGGCAACTGTGGAAGGCGCATCATCCTTTACACAAGCAACAGGCTGGAGAAGAAAATCTCGTGGTAGCCAGTTGTGGTTCCACGCATGAGTGCCTTCTCTAGTACCAATGCGGCGGATTAGACCTTGTTTCATCATGTCTCTTCCTTCCACCATAGCGCTCCACACATGAGAGGGAGCAGACCCCAGAGTAGCATCCAGGAAGTCCACCTCAGGAAAATAGACAGCCTTCAAAACCCTCCCGGTGAGAGTCTCGGGGTTTTGCAGAATTCTCCAAGCTTGGCGTGCCAACATCGCCAATTAAACAACTCAATGTCTCTGAATCCCATACCACCACAGAATTTTGGAGAGCACATTGATTCCCATGAGACCCAACATGGTTTGCGGTTGCCATCTTTGCTTCCCCACCAGAAGTCACGGAGCATGGCGTTGATTGCTTTACACAAACCTCTTGGTAATTTGAAACAGGACATGGAGAAGGTAGGAATTGCTTGGGCAACTGATTTGATCAACACCTCTTTCCCTCCCGATGCCAACGTCTTCTCAAGCCATCCTTGAATTCTCTTCCAGATTCTGTCTTTTAAATACTTGAACGGCCCACACGTGGACCGTCCAATATCTGAAGGCATGCCAAGGTATTTTTCGTTCAAGGTTTCATTCGGAACATTGAGAATATCCTTCACATTCTGCCTGCAGCCTTCCGAACAGCCCTTGCTGAAGAAGACCAAAGATTTATCCAGATTCACACGTTGGCCTGAGGCATTGCAATATTTCTCAAGAATTGCATTAACCTCAGTAGCTCCCTCCTCATTGGCTTTTACGAACAGCAGGCTATCATCCTCGAAAAGAAGGTGATTAACAGCTGGAGCTGTCGGAGCCAACTTAATTCCTTCAAGTTGCGATGATCGATGACTTTGTTTTAGGAGGCCCGAGAGGCCCTCTGCTGCAAGTAAAAATAAGTAGGGGGATATGGGATCACCTTGGCGGAGACCCCTGGATGGCCTAAACTCCTCTATAGGTACTCCATTAAAGAGCACCGAAAAGGATACCGAAGAGACTAGTCTCATTATCAAACCGACCCATTGTTGGTGAAAACCCATACGCGACATGATCGCCTGCAAATAGTTCCACTCAACTCGGTCATAGGCCTTGCACATATCTAGTTTCAATGCACAATATTGATTCCTCCTTGCACTCTTCCTCTTCATGAAATGAAGACACTGATATGCCGTAATGATATTATCCGTTATCAGCCTTCCAGGGACAAAGGCTGATTGCTCCTCAGATATGATCTCTGGCAAAATCAACTTCAGCCTGTTTGCTAAGACTTTGGAAGCAATCTTGTACATAACATTACACAAGCTGATCGGCCGAAACTGTCCAAGCTCCTCTGGTGAGGCAACCCTGGGAATTAGGACGATGAACGTCTTGTTTATAACTTGTGGGCTCTCATCACCGCGCAGAATACGCAAAACTGCACTCGTGACTTCCTCTCCACAAAGATCCCAATGTTTCTGAAAAAATTGAGCTAGAAAGCCGTCGGGCCCCGGCGCTTTCAGAGGAAACATCTCAAAGAGAGCTCTTTAACTTCCTCTTCCTTGTATGGTGATAGTAGCATCTCATTCATAGCTGCCGTTACCGTAACCGGTACAGTTGACAACACCTCATCCATCCCTGTGGTCCCCTCGGCCGCATACAGGTTGGAGTAGAAATTCCTGGCCATCTGCCCGAGTTCTTGCTGATCCTCCGAAACAGTGCCATCCGGTCTCAACAAACGGCTAATCCTATTCTTCTTTTTCCTCCGACTAGCTCGCAAGTGGAAGAACTTTGTATTGCGATCTCCCTCGGATAACCATTGTATACGTGAGCGCTGTCTCCACATAACTTCTTCTCTATGTTGGAGTTCAACCAGGCGCTCCACAATTTTTATCTCCTCATAGCCCGGCCCCACTCTGTCTGGCGCCGCCCGAAACTCTGAAAGTTTAGCACGTAGGGTCTTAAGTTCCTTTCTGACACTACCGAAAGTTTCCCTCCCCCACGAGGACATAGACTGAGAGATGTCCTTCAGCTTCCCATGCAGATCGTGCATGGTATTGCATGTGTCCGCCTTCCACGACGCTTCAACCAGCGGCTTAAAATCTTTATGTGATTCCCACATTGCCTCGTAGCGGAAGGTACGGGGGATCCGAATCTGCGGTTCCGCTGGAGTGTGCCGAAGAAGGATCGGTGAATGATCTGACACCGCTGTCGTCAGATACTGCAGTGTAGCCAAAGGAAAACGGCTGCTCCAACTGGCTAAAGCGAGCGCTCTATCAAGCCGTACCCGGAAGAAAGTCCCACCAGCGACCCTTCTTTTGAAGGTCCATGGTGTGCCAGAATAACCAAGGTCCATGAGCTCACAAACATCCACAGTCTCCCGGAAAGCCTGGATCTGAGTGTTGCTTCTCTCATGCACACCCATATGCTCCTCCTGAAGGAGTACTTCGTTAAAATCACCAATGCACAGCCACGGAAGCGGCGATGCAGACTTGATGAATTTTAACATGTCCCAAGTCTTGTGACGATGTCGTACTTGGGCCTCTCCGTAGACACATGTTAGCCGCCATGGTTCCTCACCAGGAGGGAAAACGGCCGCATCAATATGGTACTGAGAGTAAGGTAAAAGGTCTATCTTAGAGCCCGCCGATGGTTGCATATCCTTCCCTTTCTTCGGTGTTGAGACTTTCTTTGGCCTTTTGACTTCCCTAGCTGACGGTGGGGGAGGGGGGGTACCCGTACGTGGTACATAAGACTTGCCCACCTCCTCGCCCTCGAAGTCCAGCATCTTGCACGCTGTCGAAACCTCAGCTGGTTCAATGACTCCCTTATGTTTCCATTCCAGCATCAGAGGTGCCGCAGAGGTATCAACTGTAGCCTTTGCCGGGCTAACTTCAGTCAGTAGCGCCGCCGCAGAACTGCGTTTCCGAGAGTCGGGCAGGGGGTCGTCGCCGCGGCCAAAACCACGTTCGCGCCCACGGCCAGCATCACGTCCACCCATGCGAGCACCACGACCAAAGCGGCCCACACCACGACCTCGAGAGGGAGGGTTTCCAGGTGGAGCCCGACTCTTATGGGAAGAAGCACCATCCCCAGGAATTTGGCTTCTATTCCATGGCGTATCAGCGAGCATCCACGTGCCAAACTTAATCTGCCAGGGGCATGGACACCCGAGCCACACTCCTCTTGTACATGTCCGAGGAGTCCGCACACCGCACAAAAGCGCGGCACCTTCTCATACTTCACACGCATTATCACCGGAGGAAGCCCCTCTAGGGTAATAGACACAAACCTTGTCAGTTCCCTCCTCACATCTAACCAGACGCGGATTCTGACAAAAACACCGCTCTCAAACTTTGAGTTGTTGAGGACAACTGAAACGACCTATCCCACATTGGATTCCAGGTCGGAGATGATATGCTTCTTGCGGTACAGTTCAGGAACATCATGGATTTGGATCCATGCATGTATACGATTCAGCTCCACCATTGAGGCCTTGCAACTCCCATCATATTTCTCAATCAGCAATCCCTGATCCCTGAAGATCCATGGCCCTTGCTCGGTAATTCTCTGCCAATCTCCTAGGCACTTGGCCTGGATCACAAACCTATTGTTCTCGAGGTCCCGAAAAGTGACCTCCTGCACCGGCGTCCATGCGAACATCATCGTTTTCTTCAGCGAAGTAGCACTGAACGGCCTCGATGTGAGCACACGCATGACTGCCATCCACTTCGTCTCCTCCTTCAATGATTCGACTTCTTCCTTTGGAACAAAAACGCCGCCAATGTCTTCACCCTTGAGGTTCAGACTGCTCAGCAGCTCATCCAGAGTTGGTTCGGGAGGAGCCTGCTCCGAGGGGACGCTGGCCTCTCCCTGCTCCTGCGCCGCCGCCATGATCGATCCGATCTGAAACCCTAGGTCAGAAGTTGCCAAGGCCGGGTGGTCAGACCAGCTAACCCCTTAATCAGCCCGAGCAGCTCCTTCGCTAGGGGAGAAAGATGGCTCGATCGTGGAGGGATTAGAGGGCTTCTCGCCGGAGATCAGAAAGATCGCCACCGATGTATTGCCAAACCCTAGTCGCCCATTCGTCGCGAGAGCGCTATGAGGACGAAGAGGTATTTTCCTTCCCGCAAAATCTTTTCGGACCCAAGATCTCTACTACACGTACGTCAGAGCCAACGCGCTTAGGCGGCCGCAAGCGAACCATCAGAGGGCGGAGGGTTGATGGCGATAGCAAACGAGGCATCAGACTATCAGAGGGCAGATGAAAAGTGGAAGGGATTGTAGCCGGCGTCGTTGGGCGCATCCCCTCTGGCTGATTGCTTGCTGTGAGGAGGAAGCGACCAAGAAGATGAACACGGACGGCAGGGTCACGAGGGCCGACGGCAAGGACCTGTTCCCCGTGGGCATGTGCCTACTCGCTGTCAATGACGATCCCACCTGCGTCATATCCTCGAGAAGCCGCTCCCAGTATCAAGGTACGACAAACTACCAGCCTCTCTCGGTCTCTCCCTCCTCATTTTGGCTATTTGTTGTTCTATACCAGTGTTTTAGTTTTAGGCGAATTTGTAACTTAAACTCGGTTTGATTCTCCGCTGTTCTGGTATGTTAGCCTTGGAGGGTGGTACGGTTTTGTTTGTGGATTTATCGACTTTCGATGTTACCAGCTGCGTTCGGTTATCATCGATTTTTTTTGTAGGTTGGAGCAGTTTATTCAAAAGTAGTAGTGCAAAGTGCTAGCATATCGCCTCTATATGGACATCTGTGGCCTCACCGCACTCCGTCAAATACGACACAGGTTGCATGCAAAATCTGATACGCATAGGTGAAATTCCAATCCAATCCACCCGCCATGAAGACTTATGTTGCTTTACTTAAAATTCTAGGATTTTTTAATTTTTGGTTAAGCCAGTTTGGTGGTGGATTTTTTATGTCAATTTGGTGGTGGATTGGTCTTGTTCGCTTGATCTGCTATGTTTTTATGTCCTGAGTAAATGGAGGAAAAAATAAATAATGGAAAAAAATAACGTCAAAATAGAACAAATACTCCCTCCGTCACAAAATAAGTGTTTCAAATTTGATAGAAAGTGGATGTATGTAGACATGTTTAGAAACTAAACTAAGAAAAAGTTGTCAAAAAAAACGTAATGAGCACAACATGGATGTGGAAAAAGCGCGTCATCCCTTTCCTAACATTTGCTGGTGACGTGGACGTGGTTGTTGTGCTTCTCATTCAGACAGATGGACAAACCGAAAAAAATCCAACTAGCCTATGTGAAACCACGATCGGGACATCGAGCTGCTTGTCACGTTGGAAGGAAGGCAAGCAAAACACAGGAAAACATGCCAAGCCCACAAACACAAATCCTTATGCGAAATGGGCAAATGGCTTCAGCGAATCAGGTGATACAGAGGGATTCCCTATCACGTAACACCAGCGCTAGAGGGTCGTGCCGCATGAAGGTTTTCGCGATGGGCTAGCCCATTTAACGATTTTTTTGTTGTTTTTAGTTTATCCTATGTTTCTTTGTTTCCTTTTATTTCTATTTCCTTTTTTATTTTAATGATCTTTTGAAGAAAAAATAAGTTTAAAAAATGTTCACTTTTGAAAATGGTTCAAATTTTAAAATTTCCAAAAAATGTTATGTTTTTTTGAAATCATTGAATTTTTAAGATGTTCAGACCAGAAAAGGTTAGAATTCGAAAAATTCAGATTTAAAAAGGTTTAAATTTGTAAATGCTTATATTCAAAAATAGTTCATGTTTAAAAAATCTATTTGGATTTTGAAAAATTTCATACTTCTAAACTAAAAACAAAATTCATATATTATCTTTTCATTCAGCCGCATTTTGAGCAGCCCATGAAGCGGTTGCTTGAGGTGGCGGGGTGAGTAGCACCATTGCTGGGCGATGTATAGGCGCTCTCTAGCAAACCCACTTGTTGCGTCGAAGAATGGGTTGTTGCATTCGTCCTTACTCTCGTGGTCGACTTTGGGCTGGTCCTTTGTGTATTTCTCTGTTTTGATCCATATGTGTCTTTCCACAGTATTTCCGTCGCCTCCTCGCCCAGTTTCCCCATTTTTTGGTTTCCTTTTTCCATTTTTAGTTCATCTCTGCATTTGATTTGTTGTTTTCTTACTTTTAATGTTATTTTATGTTATATTTTCCAGAAATATAAATTTATATTTGTTGTCTTTAATACTTTTAATATACTTTGTATCTTACTACTTTACGATTATGTGAATATGTTAAACAAATTTATGAATATTTTGGATTGTGCCGCATGAACAATTAGTATTTGGTATGATAAATTATTTTAGTGCTCGTCAGTAAAATTATCTTACTAAACTATCATAAGTCCCATGAATGATTTTTTTGATCTTCCTATACAAATATCTAAAATTCATAAGAGAAATATCTTGCCACCGTATTCGTCTAGACAATAGAAAAATTAATTTAATCCTGACGAAAACTAGCTTTAATTGTAGGAACAATTATTTTGATTGTCACAACTAATTATCTTGTAGTGATGAACATTTTTTATTGTGCTAGATAAAAATTCATTTGGATGAAACGAACATTTATTTTGTTCCTCATGGAAAATTATTTGAACAATCTTTTGAACTCAAGACATGAATTTGATCTTCGTGAACAGTTCTCTTGAACACATGAATATTTATTCTGAACCTCGTGAACAATTGGGTACAGATTTCCGGTTTCCGAGCACCAATGACCCTCTATTAATATGTTTTTAAGAATCATATTTATAATTTTGAAAAAAATCTGAAAATATTACGCATGTTGTGAATTATTTCTCTCAAAACTTGCAAAATATTGATTATATTTTGAGCTACAGAAAATTGACAAATGTGTGTATCTACATGCACACTTCCAAATCTCCAAAATTACAAGATTTATCATTTGTGTGTATCTCAGGATATACATTATTTCACTTAACATTTTATGTTTGTGCGATAGATTTTTGACAACATGCGGGGCTTTTCAGATTTTTCGAAAACTTAAAAATATGATTTTTTTTTATTTTTTTAACAAATAGAGTGAGGAGTGGACCTCGGGAGTCAAAATGAGTTTCCGCTCACATTGTTGAATAGGGGCTCCCTGAGTAGGGGGCAATCACCATACGACACATGTTGCGGGCGCAACGCGTGACCCCTCCTAGCACTAGCAGCCCCTATAGAAACGATTCCGCCGATTTTAGGAAACTTCTAGAAGCATTAGGTTTGTTTTTTTGCTCGTTTTGGTTACTTTTTTCCTGTTCGCGTTTTCTTCTCGTTTTTGTGATAGCGATGAAAATGTGAGTCATACAATTGAAACAGGTTGGATGAAGTGGCGCCAAACTTCTGGCGTCCTCTGTGACAGGAGAGTGCCCCAAAAGCTAAAAGGCAATCTCTATAGGACGGCAATTCGACATGTGATGTTGTATGGTGTAGAATATTGGCTGACCAAGAGGCGACATATCCAACAATAGGTGTAGTGGAGATGCACATGTTGAGATTGATATGTGGACACACAAGGAAGGATCGGGTCCAGAATGATGATATATGTGAGCGAGTTGGGGTAGCGCCGATTGAAGAGAAGTTTGTCCAATATCGCCTAAGATGGTTTGGTCATATAGAACGCAGTCCTCCGGACACACCGGTGCATAGCGAACAGATAAATCGTGATGAGAATGTTAAGAGGGGTCGTGGTAGCCCAAACTTTACATGGGAGGATTATGTTAAGAGAGATCTGAATGAACCTGCCATGGACATGGTTGCGTGGAAGTTAGCTAACAATGTGCCAGAATCATGACTTAGTTTCGAGATCTTATGGGTTTTACTCTAGCCTACCCCAACTTGTTTACGAATAAAAAGCTTTGTTGTTTGTTGTCGTTGTTGCTTTTTTTTGTCTCCTTCTTCTTTGTTTATAAAATCTATGAAAAACTTCTAAGTATTTTCTAGACAACTTCAAAATCATGAACATTCTTTCAAATCCACCTACATTTATAGAATTGTGAAGATGTTTTCAAATTCGCGAGCATTTTTATCAAATTTGTGAAATTTTTTTGTTCGCAAAGATTTTCCCAATTCATATTTTTCTTAATCCAATGCTATTTTAAGATTTGTGAACCTTTTGAAATTGTGATTTGTTTTAAAAAATTCATGAATATTTATAATATGTTAATATTTGTTATTAAATATTTATGGATTATATATTTAATATGAAAGAAAACAGAAAAATGAAATAGTGAGAAAAAAAGTTTTATGTCTAGCCGGGATAGCCGTTGGAGCTTTTATTTCACATGTAGGTACTGAAGTTGTTGATACCAGGAAATGCACATGAGATCAAAATAATAATAATGCTGAAACAGTGGTAATGCAATAAATGGGCCAAGCCCGTAAAGATTAGTGGGTACGTGCAACCTCTCCTTGTGACGCTAAACGCATCATATAGGATCTCCCGTTTAAGTGGCATGTGAGAGTAGTAGCACTTAGCAGGACATTCGAAGAAAAAAGAATCATGATGAGTTTTCACTGCAGTTTCAATTTAATATGAAAGTTTAATAATTTAATTTGGTGGAATCTTAGGGAAACTATATAAACACAAATAACTAGGAATGTTGACAAATAGACTAAAATCTTGACTTCCACAATGCTTAATGAGAGTAAAGGTAAGATGATAGATCGGTTACAAAAGATAATGGTAGGTAATTTAGTCTGGATAACGTTAGTCCTCGGCTTCAATCTTCCTTATAGCTTCCATGAGGCTCGGTACCAAGTTGCCGAGCGCGAGCCTTAAGCCAGCAGAGCACGGGCGCTCGCTGCTCTCAGTATCACTAGTAAGCGCGTCGTCGACAGTGCATCCCCCACTAAGTAGGTACGCCTCACATGTCCTAAGTATGAATCTTCCCCGACTTCGGAAGTGGTCCTTGACGAAGTCCTCAAATCCCAACGGCGGTCGGCGAACCAGGTGGAGCATTGTCCGTAGGGTGAGCAGGTATGCCTTCTCGTTGTAAGGCAATGCATTGCGGTGGCCCTGAGGTGTGCCGACCAGTTCTTGATAACCGGCCTCGTTATAATATGGTTGATTGTTGAGGACCAGTCCCTGGATGGAGACAACGACCTGAAGGAGTGTTGACGTCGACGCAGACCAGACCTCAGCACCCTCACCACCCACTACACCACAGCAGAAGAACCCCGACAGGCCGGTTGGTCGGGAAAAGGACCTTCGCCGACAGAAAGTCGGTCGGGGATTAGTATTGCCGACCGACAAGGTCGGTCGGCGTAAGTGGGGTCGGCAAAGCCCTTTCCCGACCAACCTTTATTTGCCGACCGATGGTTTGACACCAAGCCTAGAGCTTTGCCGACCAACTTTTGCTTTGCCGACCGTCAATTCTTTGCCGACCGACATTTTCAGTAGACTGCAATGCAAGAGATTTCCTTCTAGCAGTCGGTCGGGGATTAGTATTGCCGACCAAAGATTAAGCAATTTTAGGTTTTTGATATTCAAATTTCAGTACATTTTCTGATATGAGACAGGTATACTTCATATCATACACAGAAGAGCATACATGACTTAAATTCTTACAATACTAATACTCATATACGTTCTCAATTGATTGCGACATAATCAAGTTCACATAATAATTGATCAGTAGCTTGTCACCCCATAAGTAGGTTTACACAGAGAAAGTCAAATGACCACCATATAACAAGGTTTACAAAATGGAAGCCAAGTTACTAGCATAGAAAATAAATAGAGCAGCATCGTCAGACTGTGTTCATGAATCTTTCACCATGTAGCAACTCAAATAGAGCAGCATGCTACAGAGTTGTCCCAAAAGAAAAATACTATATATATGTAATGTCCAGCAAACTATTTGACACAAACCAAAGCTTGATCGCATCTGGAAATTAAATTAATTTGGGCTTCACCGTGGTTACCCACTCTGCATGGTTTGCTTTAAAATCAGACCTGAAAAATGAGTGGTCACAGAATCAGTCTCATCCATGGATGCGGGTACGTGCAATCTGAAGTGAACTGCTGCCATTCTGCTTGATTAATGTGAGTAAGTGCAGAGTCTGTAGGCAACTGAAAGCAACGAACCTCTGAAGCACTCGCATGACGTACGATGCTCGGGACGTTGCTGGACACGAAATCACCAAGATCTTCATTGCCTACCACGTGACCTGTCAGTTATGTAGCAGCTGGAAAGTAAATAGTCGATCGCCTTGAGAAAGTTCCGAAGTGTAGGTTGCTCTGCTCTGTTCTGCTATGAGTTCTGCAGTATAACCTGGAAACAGTCTGCCGAAACCGTCACACGGCTCGGGCATCGCTCGGCCGCTGCTGCCGCCGGCAGCAGCACATAAGTGACACGAGCCAGCCTAGCCAGGTCTCTAGCAAACCAACCTGCAACCAAAGAAGGTGTCACACTCTAGAAACAACATCAACCAAAGAAGATGTTCCCCGCAGCTCCAAAAATAATTGATACTGAATCTAAATAGTATGGCCTTGCAATATCAAAAGGTAGAAATAACAAACAACCGGATTACCTTGGAAGCAACAAAATAAATATGGATGTGCTAAACAGAAACAATAACAGCAGCATGATGGCAAAACACAAATTGGAAAATAGCAACAGCAGCATGTGATAAACAAACAAAATCCTCTACCTCAGGTCTACAGAAAGTTTGAAAGCTAAACCATAAAAATCAATTCCACAAGCACCCTATCCTATCTCCAGTCGATAATATATGTATAAATAATTGATAAAACCCTTACAAGGAAAGTCAGAGCTAGAACTCATGCAAAACACTATTCTCACATGTCCTGTCCTTATTCCTTCCTCTTCCGCTTGCCATTTCTTCTGCAAAAGACAGACTATATAAATACATTGCTGAAAATACAACGCATAAGCGATAAATTATACACAAGTCTTACTTTTTATTAACATCACTTGATTTAAGAATAAATCCATCAATATCTGTCCTACTAGAACCAATGCCTCCATCAGCAACGCTCACACGTATAGAAGTGCATGGATCAAGCAATGTCGCATTACCAGGTTGAATATTTTCAGTTTCATTTATGTCATAATATGATGGTATAACAACAGTAGCCCACTCAGCATCAATGGGATCTTCAACATAATAAACTTGAGTTGCCTGTGTTGCCAAAATGAAAGGCTCGTCTGACAACTTCTCACCGGTATTGAATAGATGCTTGAAATTCACAGAAGTGATTCCAAACTGATCAGTCTTCACCCATTTATCTTCTACACGATTGTCAACCCAGTCACATTTGAGCAACACTAATTTCCTTTCATGTTGATAGTGTAACTCAAGAATCTCCTTTATAATGCCATAATATGCCTTGTTTCTTACACTAGTGTTGTCACCATTTCCCTTTTGAAAGGATGTGGTCTGTGCAATAAGAGCTACTCCACTACCTTGAACCGGACGACCGTCATCATATGATTGTGTACGAAAGTCTATCCCATTTAGTGTGTAGCTACTATACTTCAGCACAACCATGTTTGGCTCTTTAGCTAATATTTGTATCTCTTGTGGTACTTCGTTACCCATCTCTGCCACCTGTGATTATGGAACACATTAGTTACAGTAGACTAGAATTTTCATGTCTTAATGGTTTTAAAATTTTCATGTGTACTTACGTGCAACTTAAACCACTCATGGAAGGTCTCGTAATGCACACGGTTGATTTCTAGTTTACTTTGAAGACCAATAGTGGAAAGGTACTTAATATGTTCGCTGCAAAAGGTTACATTTGTCAATCAGACAAGGAATAAGGCATGTTTGTGGGCTGAATATGATAGGGGCATCTTACTTTAAGTACGGTTCTATGTGGTCATAGTTGAATAAGACATATCTGTGGGCTTGAAGCCAAGTTTTATCATCTAACATCACTTGACACTTGCCAGCCAGCCCTCGGCCAGAGTTGAGGAAGAATGGAGTTGCAGCAGCAATTTCCGTATCGAAATCTCCATCATTTCTACCTCCTCGGTTAAACCTAGTCTCGCCGTCTAAATAGCGAGAGCAAAATGTTAAGCTCTCCTCAAACAAATAGCCTTCCGCAATTGATCCTTCCACGTGACTTCTAGTATGGACATGTCCCTTCAGATTTCCTATATACCTATAATCACACACACACACAGAACTACACATAAGATTAAAATATGAAATTGTTGTTACTGTCCTATAAAATTGCTTGTGGTACAATATACCTCTCTGTAGACCACATGCTACGAAAATATACCGGACCAGCAATCATTGCTTGTGCTGGAAGATGAACCATCAAATGCACCATAATATCAAAGAAGGATGGGAGAAATATAGCCTCAAGAAGGCTTAAGGTCTCAGCAATTTCAGCTCCTAACTTTTCCATGTCACTTACACGAATAACTGGTGAGTACATTTTCTTAAAAAATCTGCTAACACGTATCAATACAGCACTCACTCTTTCTGGAAGTGTCCTTCTCACAGCAAGGGGCAACAAGTCTTGCAAAAGTATATGGTTGTCATGGCTTTTCAATCCAGTTATCTTTCTATCCTTGACATGCACATTCCGACGTATATCAGATGCATAATGGGGAGGAAATTTGGCACTTTTAATTACTTTGCAGACTGTCCTTTGCTGACCTGGCTCCATTGCATAAGGTGCAGGCGGGAAGTAGACTTCTTCATCATTAAGATCAATAGGATGAAGATCACTTCTAATATTATGTTCTTCAAGGTCAAACCGAGAATTAATGTTATCCTTGGTTTTTCCCTCGACACCCAACAATGTGTTAACTATGTTATCACACACGTTTTTAAGTATGTGCATAATATCAAAGTTGTGGTGCATCTTCAAATCCTTCCAATATGGCAGTTTAAAAAAATAGAATGCCTTTTCCAAATGATAAGTGGTTCTCCTTCCCTGCGTTTCTTCTTTCTAGGCTTCTTCCCACTAGGATCCTTCCCAAAGTTGCTTGGAATATTTTTAGTCAGTTCATAGATTTCCCTACCAGAAAGTGGAACAGGTGTTGTCCTTGTTTCTACTTTCCCAAATGTACGTGTGTCATACCTTAAATGGTGTTTTTCATGCAAGAACCTACGATGCCCCATATAGCAATTCTTACTACCATTATTCAGCCTTAGCCAACATGTATTGGAATGGCATTCAGGGCAGGCTCCTTGTCCAGATGAAGCACATGCATAAACATTCGCAAGACCCGGAAAATCTGTAATCGTGCATATTATGGCAGCATACAATTGAAAAAACTCTCCTTTCGAAGAATCATATGTCCTAACACCATCAACAAACATATCGAGCATATCATCAACTAGAGGCTCTAAATAGACATCAATATCACTACCGGGAGCTCTTTGGCCAGGAATCAACAAAGATAACATAAAATTTGGTTGCTTCATGACCATATTGGGAGGAAAGTTATATGGAATCATTAGGACAGGCCATATGCTATAGCTGAGATTCATGGAACGGAAGGGATTAAAACCATCTGTGGCTAGTGCAAGCCTGATGCTTCGGCTATCTTGAGCAAATTTTGGATTTTTTTCCTCAAAGTCTTTCCAAAGAAGAGAATCTGCGGGATGTCTAAGCAAACCATCTTGCGTGCGCTCTTCTGCATGCCATCTTGTGAGAGCTGCAGTTCTAGAGCACGCAAACAACCTCTGAAGCCTTTTCTTTATTGGGAAGTAGCGCAAAATCTTCCTAGGAGCCTTGTGAACACGTGTCCCATCTGCATGCTTTCTTTCAGATTTCCATCGCGAGGCTTTACATTTTGGGCATGAATTGGCACTGGCATTGTCTTTCCAAAAGAGAATGCAATCATTCTCACATGCATCAATCTTAACATACCCAAGTCCCATGCATTTCACTAGTTTTTTAGTTTCATTGCAGTTTTTAGGTATTGCGGACTCGGGGTAAGCCTCTTTAAGAAGATCTAATAGAAGATTAAAACTTTTATCAGACCACCCTCCTAGCATTTTGGTGTGAAGAAGCCTGACTAGGAAACGGAGCTTCGAAAAGTTTTTACAACCAGGATATAGCTCTTGTCTAGATTCAGCTTGCAGCTTGTGAAGAGATTGTAAGAAAGGATCATCCTCATTTTCAGCACCACCATATTCAAATTCTCCCCTATCATCATCTAAACCACCGCCTAGGTCTCTTAGCAAGGCAGAAATATCATCACCCTCATCCCTCTCTTGGACATCATAAAAATTTAGTGGATCCTTAGAAGAAGAGGCGCACTCTCCATGAAAAATCCATTGGCTATATCCTTTAGCAAAACCCTCACATACCAGGTGCTCACGAACTATTCTTTCTTCTCTCCAGTATGAGTTCACACAGTTTTTGCAAGGACATAAGATTTTGTTCTCTACCGATGATTTAGCAAACGAGTAGCCCAAGAATCTAGCCAGCCCTTGTAAGTACTCCTCTGTATGCCTACATGCGAGTGTACATATGCAGCGTGTTATATATATAATTTCAGAAAGTACAAACGTCTAAGAATTTTTAAAATGTGATATGTACCTAGGTGCATCCATCCATGTTTTATCCATGCTAGCTGCAGACTTGATTACTACCAGAACAATAAAAATCCTGAGACAAAAATGGTAAAACCATGAATTCAGGTAAAATGCATTGGGGAATTGGGGCTTCGGTCTAAGAAAACTTGCATCTATTAATTTAGACTTGCATCTCACAAATTAGATCTACTACTAGAAAATCTGGGTGGAGCAAGTAAATAAAATCCAACCAAATCGTCGCCAATTGCTAGCTAGGGCTGGCCGCTTTGTGCGTCTGGTCAACAGAGAAGAGAGAGCAAGTCTGGCAGGATGCTTCGCTGTGACTTGCAAGGGGATACAGGTGCGCTGCTGCCATACGAATACTTGCAAAATACTTCTGATTGCGAGCGAATGCAAATGTGTGCGCTGCTGCCATACAGGTGCAGAACCCAGCGCCGCCACTGGCCTAGGCACAGAGAAAGGGGAGAGAGAGGTGACTCACTGCGCAGGTAGGAGAGCGCCGCCGCCGGAGGTAGGAGAACGCCGCCGCCACCACCCGTCCGAGAGCGCCGCCGCCACCGCCCGTCCGAGAGCGCCGCCGCCACCGCCCGTCCGTGAGCGCCGCCGCCACCGCCCGTCCGTGAGCGCCGCCGCCACCGCCCGTCCGAGAGCGCCGCCGCCGCCCGTCAAGAGAGCCGCCGCCGGACGGAGAGAGCACGTCGGCTGCGGAGAGAGCTCGAGCGAGAGCTGGGGCAGTAGACGGTGGAGAAAGACGGGGGAGAGAGATTGGTGGGCAGCAGGGTGGAGAGAGACATGGAGTCGAGGGTGGAGAGAGATTGGTGATTTGGGGATTTAGGGTTCTACGCGTCGCGCGCAGTGATTTGGGGATTTAGGGATCCAAATGAAACTTGGGCGCGTGGCCTATTGCTTTGGCGCTAAATTTTCGCCGCGCGCGGGCTGAAAGTTGGTCGGGATTCTTTGCCGACCGATGGTCCGATGAGTATAGTGGTATTACCGACCGATGATTAGACAGCAAAAGAGGTGGTATTACCGACCGACTGTCTGATGCTATACACCAATTTTACCGACCAACCGTTGGACGGAAGCTTTCCCGACCAACTTTCTGTCGGTGATGCATACTTTTGCCGACCGACGCCCGTCGGGAATGTACTGCTGTGGTGTAGTGACCGAAAGTGTTGAGCAGGTTGAGGCACACCGTGCCGGACGTGTAGAGGTTGGGGTTGAGACGGAGGCCAAAAGAGTGGTAGTATACCTGCGGTGGCACGGCTGGATAGGACGGCGGTAGCTGCAAGTCGAAGAAGAAAAGCCCGTCGTGGTACGGCGTCCCGCTCGCACCCACCATCACCACCCTGAGAAGGTCCATGCGGTCCTCGAATGCCCGAACGTAGATAGTGTCTGCATACATTTAAATGCAGTTGAAAAGTTCAGTTGTCCTGGTCAGATTTTATGCGTGCGTGCATATCCAAGCATGCATATACTGGTCACCTTAGGGCCGGTGGTAATTAATTAACGTACCTGGTAAGTCGTCTAGTACTATTTTCCATTCCTTTTGCACTGTCTTGACCCAAGTTCTTCCGATACCGCCACCCTGCCATTCATTTTGAAAACAACAATGGTTATATAATTGTACGAGATCTGTACTAAACTGCAACGTCATGCATGCATAAATAGAGCACGATATTGTTGTTGTATAAGTTGCCGCTAGCTAGCCAGTAATGAAGCAAACTAACCTCATATAATTTTCAAAGTCAGGTTATTCTTTTAGCTACAAACTAACCTCAGATACTTGTGAAATAAGTTTATATATATGTGGTAAGTCGAGTGTACCTCCGGGTTTGTGGTTTCAAGGTAGTGGTGATCCTGCGGGGTCTGCACTACATCAAAGCGCGGGAAGCAAAATGGGCCAACAATGGCATCCTCCTCTTCCTCTGGATCGGAGTCGTGATTACCGTCGCTGCTTATCACCTCAACAACGCTATTGTCACCACTTCCTGGCACAGGCACAGGCACTGCGGCATTTTCACCGGCGACAAGTGGTAACTCCGGCATTGGTGGGAATGACCACCTCGCAAGATACCTCTTGCCTTGACCCACCGCTTCTCCTGCAAATCGGGTCATTAACCGGATGACACCACCCAAGCCCCATGTCCACGTCGTAGCACGGGCAGCAGAATCATCAACGCCTTGTATGTTGCCTTCCGCTGGGTTGGCGGGAAGCTTGTCCTGGAATCGGGATATAAGCAACATATATCGGTTAAGACATAATAAATGTAGTCCGTGTAGATTAAAGCCCGCCCGCTAATTAAGGAGAGCTAGCACAGGGTACTTATAAGTAATAATGTGAATATGATTGGTATACCCTATCCGATAAGTCTTCAACGCCGTCGTCCTAGACCCAGTCGCCCATTTCAGCGAGCAGTTTCGTGTAGTCGTCAGCGTTGACGACGATGATCTCATGGGGTAACACCTGAAAATCGAAGCAGTTTAGTTGTAATATGCTACGGCGCCCGGATACACTTGTGGCCGTCTGTAAAACGAGATGCAATGTGCAATTCTACATACCGTAGAAATACTGCCGTCGCCCCATCTGACTTGGTCGTGGCCGTCAGGAAGGTCAACAACATGCCCTACCCATGAAAGATCAGTCGTAGCAAGTGATGGTTGCATGTGGGTCGGCACAAGGCGGATGACGACATCTCCGTAGAAAGCACAGTAGTCACGGTCAATTCCCAGATCATATGCACTCACGGTGTCATCGCACGCCACCTCGAGGCAAGTCGACGCGGCCGCCTTGAACCATGACACATGCACCGTCTGGTCCTTGTAATTCAGGGTTTTGACGATACCCAAGCGTCGTCTAACGACAGCAGAGGCGCCATCTGGTGTAGGAGCGTTGTCCACGACGTACTGCCCGGGGAAGAGCTCGTGCTCGTTCATGATCTCAAAGGGCACGACGGACGTCGACGGCGCACCATGCTGCCGCGTGCCGTCCTGCCACAGCACGTCCACGCTTGTGCGCGTGTTGGAGACGCTCATGGGCAGCTCCAACTTGGTGTGGCTCCTATCGTCTCGCCGCGTTCGCCTGTGCCCCACGAACAAGAATTTCCTCATCTGCTTCCGGTCCGACGTCCTCTCCTCCGACCGCTTCTTCCTACTTAGCACTGTAGTATGCGCATGATCTTCGTCACCTGCTGTCGACAGCAGCGACTCGTCCACTTCTTCCTCCTCGGAAGAGGCACTTGTAGTAGCTGCACCGTCCGGAGGATGGAGAACATCAATGCTATCAGTTGGTGAACATGATGCGTAGTAGTGCAAGTTATTCTCATCCTCGTTATGGACTTGGTGGGGTGTTTCCCCAAGGAAGCAGCGGTCGGCTACCGCCCAGGTGCAATCAGATGCCGGGCAGAAGAAAGTTAGATTGCCGGGATTCTGATAGGCTGGAGGAGCGGTCGACTCATGGAAGTCGATGCCGCAGAGCGCCGACGCGATCCAGTAGACAAGAACGCCAGCCATCTCGACGTTGCATACGGTGCCAACCTCACGGCTGGGTTTCCAGTACCCGTTAAGCCACTGGGAGGCCTTGAAGACGGTATAAGGATCGCCAGTGACTGGCGCATGCCCCCGCCGGCAGCAGCTTCTTGGACTCCGTGTCAGTAACCCTACATACAGCGCCGTCATCGAACAACACGTCGACGTCGAGGGACACCTCCATCACCCGGCCGAGCCACTTCCCAGAAACGACGTAGTCGCCAAGGCTGAGCGCCCTGACACGCCGCAGGTCACAAGGGGACATGCCCTGTAAGACTGCCGTTGGATCGCCGAGCTCAATCAAGTCGAGCTCAGTGGTGACGCCGGTGACGACGCCGATCTGGCCGCCGAGGTTTGAGGCCGAAGCGACGACCTGGCCAGGGCTAATGTAACTCCTGTCGAGGAGAGTGATCTCGCCGGCGTTCCCGGTCGTTACGGTGGAGTCCACGGAGAGAATCTTGAAGCAGCTGGCGGGGATAGATCGGTTATTCCAGCTATAGCTGTACATATATACCATTGGCCGGGATGACCAGACCGCGGTCAGCAGGCCCGCCGCGTTCTGACTCGAAACTCACGAGGTCCAGCACTTACATATCGGCGGAGACGGCTGCCTTCTCGGCGGCCAACTCCATCTTAAGATAACTTTCTTTTTCGACGACTGCTGATCTAGCTCCCGGTGACTCCTCCGGTGTTGTTTAGTTATTGATTTTGATCTTACGGTTTATGCTTTTGATTTCAAGAAGACTAGCTGTAGCTGTCAGGCTAGGTATGATCATAGTTACGCAGGAACGAAACTGAATCGTGCTACAACTGTCGTTGGAAGGTGAATATGACTCGGCTTACACTTCCTGCCAGGGCGCGAAACTGAATCGTGCTACAACTGTCGTTGGAAGGTTAAGGTGTCAGAAAGAACAAGGAAAACCGAATATAAGAATTTTAAAAGAGGAAAGGAAAGATATATACAATCACGGGTGCTTAATTAAGGAGTTCCAGTTGGACGGGAAATCCCTGCCGTCGTCCATGTATAGGAGTATATATAGATATAGATGGTTCTGCGCTTGTTAGTTCTTGATTGATACATCGTTCAGCTTGGGTCGCCGACATGGAGAATATCGCCAGTGGTGTCAGGTAAGCGCAATCGATCCCCTCGCTTGACACCAATCCGTCGGCAAGTTTTTAGATCCCCTTTGTTTTAAACTGCATTTGTTACCAACGTAGGCGAGAACAACGCAGCAAGATCAAATATAAGATTCCAAGAAGAAAGTTTCGTCTATGTGTTCGCGACGAGTGTGGGACTAGAATATGTGATGAAGGCCGCGACGAAGATGCTGCTGTGCTCCGAACCACATTGTTGGGCCGTGAAGTTGGTCTGATAGAGGATATGTCGATGATGACGAGCTACTTCCTCTCGCTTAAGAAATTGGGCATGCTCCGTTGGACATGTTATAAGGAACATCGAGACAGCATAACAGAATCGCTAGATATAATCAATCAGAGAATCAAGAAATACAAAGAGTGTCGCTTGGAGTCTGCATGGTTCTATTTGGTGCAAAATCTTAAGACTAACAGGGTCGCAATCAGAAGCCATTTACACCACATGCCAATCAAGGAAGCAACGATGAAGAGACAGCTAGAACTCCAAAAGAGGAAAGACGTGCTCGAAAGGTATAACACGAGCTCTAAGGGATCAGAGGTCTCAGACGACGTTTCTTCCCCTTCGCCCGTAAATAGAATAAATAGACTAATTTTGTACACCCTGTGCGCGATGATCCTAGGTTGTGTAATAATCTTCGTTTAAAGCTTCATTTCATCTCCGAGGTTCTGAAAATAGTTGCTTCTTCCCAGTTTTCATACGCAAGCATGTGTTTCGTTTTAGAAAAATAATAAAAGAAAACCCTCGACATGTGTATTGATTGGAGCATCTCTAACAACTGCCCTATAATAGGACACCACCTTTTTTTAACTAGTAAATGTGCACGTGCAACGCACGTGTAGTATCATGAATTGATTTGTCATCCTTTTCTAACTCGTTATTCTAAATTTTTACTCTGGCCATTATAAATGATTAATGCAAACATCGTAAAAATATACTTCAAACATAGGTAATTTAGAATTTACATATACAATTTTATCTAAACTTAGCAATATCATTAATGTTATTTAAATTACAATTGGATTTAAAAGTTTACGGACCACTCAACTTATTATTTATTCCGGAGATGCATTCTAATTTACTCCATCTTGCCAAGTTGCTCCAGCGAGAACAGCTTCAAATATCATCTCCACTCTAGGAAGTGTGGATCAGATAGTTGAAATATATTTCCTTGAGAAATATTGCACAGGTACCGCGAACGTAAGTTTTCATAAGTGTGGGATGATTCCAGCCCGACACAGTAGCCGGTAATCATACTGATTAGTACCAATGGCCGCTATAAAATATGGAAGCGGATAAAATGCGACTGGACAAAGGACTGTATGCCCGTGTAGATGACATCAGGTGACAAAAGTTAAACAATCAGCGCATAAGAAATTCCTTTCAGAAAACTACAAGACAGATTAAATTTTCTCATTTACATATTCTCATACAGAGAGGAGTAGGGCATATGGCGGGTGACCAGAAACATCTAATTTATGTTGTCTTCAGTGTGAGGAACCAGATAGTGTAGAGAATGGAATTACAAAGTCGGACAACTTGGCTTGAGGAGATGACCATATCACAGACGGAAACATGAAAAGCTTATCCAAGCATATGGTTTTCTTTGATGACACTCAGCGATGATTTTCATGCCAAGCTCTTTGAAGCTCTTGTTCAATCTTCTGATTCGCTTTGATTTTCAAATGGCATGACCATCTTATCCTGGAAAATAGGATTCAATAACACCAACATTGTCAGATGGTTTTTAACTACTGGTCGGATGTTGTAAGAGCTGTAGAAAGCAATTGGATACCAAATAAAAGTACAATATGCAGCTTACAGAGAGAGTGATACAAAGAAATAAGTATATTGTATATACAGCTATGCCACAACTTGTGCATCAGAATCTAGCTAATTGTTGACAATAAGCAGTAAAAGAAATCTTCTCACAAGCTTATGAGTATATTTTCCATATATGCATATTAACTGTAGAATACTTGGTGAACTAAGCATATATGCTAAATTGAGAACTCTAGTTTCAATTAGCACATTTTATACCTGGAAAACATTACAGTAGCTGATAGAAGTTTGAAGCTGAACCAAATGGAACAAATGATCGGCTGTTATCTATATGTGTTAAAAACATCTAATTGATGAATCGGAAACAAACTTTAAAAATCCAAATAAAGTGCTATCACCGATAGTTCAGCTGAACATAATTAAAGCTACATATAAAGAACATGTTTACAGAAATAAAGGACAAAATTAAAGTTATACTATTAGCTCGACTGATTGAACAAACAATGAGATGAGCAAGATATGCATTAATAAGATAAAAGAATACGACATACCGGCCCAAGGAAAGAAAAAATCATCCTTCCAAGACATCTCTGTACATAATGTTCTTTGTGCTCTTTCCCGTGGGATCAATGTCTTTATTTGGCTTGGCCAAAATCCGAGTGGTCTGTCTTGAAACACCCCTTGACAGTGCAACATAAAACTGGCCATGCGAGAACACAGGCTCGGGAAGGTAAATACCAACATTTGGAATTGTTTGCCCTTGGGCTTTGTTGATGGTCATTGCAAAACTCAACCGGATGGGGAATTGTTTCCTCTTGAATCTGAAAGGAAGTGAAATGTCTTCCGAGGGGGACAAAGGAATCCTCGGTACAAACACTCTATTTCCAGCATGTTCTCCACCGACAATCTCGGCGTCAATTGCATTATCTTGGAATGCTCTAATCATCAATCTTGTTCCATTGCACAAACCGTTGTGAGGATCGAGATTTCGGAGAAGAATGACGGGAAAATTGGCTTTGAGTTTCAAAATATGCGGTGGCAAGCCATTTGGAGTGATGGAGTTCAGATAGTCAATTGGGTAATTATTGCGTGCATCGTCCTCGACGGAGTCAAAGCTGTAATATATCTTTTCTTGTCCAGGAAACCTGTCAATCATCTTTGTATTCAGATCGTCCACATGCTCATTCTTGGTTGAAAGAATGGCACGTGCGCTCATGCATGATCTAGATGCAGCATTCTCATGAAGCGATGGGAAGACATCTTCGATAAGCTTGTTCACTGGCTCTTCGGTCCCGGTGTAAGGAATAACAATATCATCAGGAAGACGCACGTAATCACCACCAATTGTCTCTTCTGTACCTTCGCCAATTCTCAAGAGGTAACTGGAGAACCATTGGTCGGTTTGTACTCGCATATTACGTGTGTGCCGTATCTTCCTAATCTTCTCCCATAAATAAGATCGTCACCACTGGAAGGACCTGTCTGAAATCCCCTCCAAACACCACGACCTTCCCCCCAAAAGGCAAATCACATCCCATGATGTCCTGTAGGGACCTATCAAGTGTCTCAACTGTCTGACGTTTGGTCATGGCAACTTCATCCCAGATTATCAAGGATGCCCTATGGAGTAATTCTGCGGTACCACTCTGTTTGGTGAAATTGCACATGCTGCTGCTTGTGAGCCTAATTGGAATTTTGAACCTGGAGTGGGCGGTGCGTCCACCAGGCATGATCGATGCCGCTATGCCAGATGTTGCAGTTGCAATAGCTATTTTACCCAAGGAACGGACCTTAGCAAGGAGTGCCTTGTACAGATAAGTCTTCCCCGTTCCACCCGGACCATCAACAAAGAAAATATGGCTCCTGTTGTTGACGACGTGCAAGAGGATTTCATCAAAACCAGCACGTTGCTCGGTGTTAAGAGATGTAAACATATTTACGTGATCTTTGTCCACAGTGAGAGACAGCTCCTCTTGAACCTCTCTCGGTTGCCCGCTGACAAAATCATCATAAACAGGATCCAAATCCGGCAAGCCGTAACTTTTTATATCCTTCCCCATTGAATGCACCAGATCCCTAATATCTCTAAGGACCATCTGCTCTAATGCGTCCTGGTTGGACTGGTTACGACGGTAGTCCTCGGACATTGACTCGAGGTGCTTCTCCCACAATGATCTGATGTTGGTCACCTCGCAGAATACCAAAATTGTTGCAAAAAGCCTTCGTAAAGCACATGGCATCTGGAAAGTAGCAGCCTCAGTCAAACAGTCATCAAGGGACTCGTCAGCCTCTATGAGACCTCTTCTCTCACATGCTTCTCTGAAGGTCGAGCACAGCTTGCCATGCACAGTTTTCAAGTCCTCATATGAAGTTGCACCTATGACATGATTCATGAGTACTCTTAGGAAGTACCTCTCACCTTCTCCAGGATGGGCATACACAATTCTTCCAACCTGTCCCCGCCCCCTTAATTTCCTTCTCTGCCACTTCTTCTTACCCTTAATCCACCGGTAGAATTCTGGAAACTCTTTGTACAAGAACTTCCTCGCATAAGGATCCACCTGGTTCATCTTGAAATACTCAGTGAGCATGGTACTGGAAGATGAGGGCCGATTGATAACATCCTCTAGATTATCGCCCTCTTTGAATGCGACAGTATGCATATTTTCCAACTGAAGCTGCAGTTGTAGGACAGAGGGATAGACACTATACATTGGAAAAGCACAAATCCTGTAGATAGCCTCTGGCGGTGACACGAACCTAGCATCCCTGTATTGTTTAATCTCATTGATTACTCCATCATCATTATCCACTGCTGGGTCGACTGAGAATGACGCACGATCATGTCCTTTATAGATGTACTTGAATAAATACTTAACTGCCTTGATGCTCGAGCAAGCTTCAACATTTATGTGACAGTTATAACGCATAAGCAGGCCAGGATTATATGGTACAACCCATCTATTATCCAGATCAGCTCCTCTAACCGTCACTTGACAACCATCACGCCTCCTCCTATAGATAGGATATGAATCCTTTCCTTGTTGCGTAGCATCACAAAATTGCCGCGGATAGCGAAATCGACATTCTCCATCTATCATGCAAGGGCAAGTTTTCTGAGAGCACCACATGGTCCGTGAAGCATATGTTTGATGACCAGAGCATGAAGAACAGGGTACCTATCTTTGTCAGGAATTTCTGCTGATATCACCTTGTCGTACTCATCTGGGTTTGTTAACTTACTATCCGAGTGCATGATCAAGAGCATGTGCTCATGCGGCAATCCCCTCTTTTGAAACTCAGTAACATGGACATATGCAGGAACCTCACCAAAATATTTTTCTTGATCAGAAGCTCTTTCATACTTCACAATTTAGCTCTGAATACTCTCGCCACAAGGTCGGGTCGGTCTTGTGGTGTCTGCCCGGGTTCAAGTTTGGACGTGATCTCCTCCCAATGTGGGTTGCAAGTCATCGTGATGAAATAATCAGGCTTTCCAAACCGTTGGACTATCGCCATTGCATCTAGAAATCTTCTCTGCATGTCTCGATCACCTCCAGGAAAAGTCCGCGGTAGCACAATTCTCTTGCCAACTTGAGAACCACGCGTCTCGCCAGCATCAATGATGTCAACAACACCCTACGAAAACAAATGAATGTAAACATCATTTTCCAAAAGTTGGAACTGGTTTTTATTGAAAGGTTAGCCGATGTATGTGTAACATAGCATGAAAATTTGAATAATTGTAGAACATTATGATACCTGGTATAGCTCAGCCCGAATGAGCTTCTGATGCTTAGGCTTGGAGTAGAAATCAAGTCTCATTGTCTCCATCTTAATATACATGTCGACAGCCCATTGTTGAAACGCTCGTGCACCAAACAATATAATGTTAAAAAGTTTTTTCCTAACTTGTATCTTGAAACAGTAGTACTCCCTTGCGCTGACATATTTTCTGGACTCTCCAACTTCATCATCCTCTTGGTATTCTTCATCGTCTAGAATAAGATTTGTCATAATGAATAACCAATAATCACTATTAATACAAAAACAAACAGTGTTGAATGAAATAGTCAATCACATTAAAACACAGTCAAGTAATTAGAAGCAATGGGTCTAATTACCTGCTGCCTCATCAGTGTTTTGTTCCACATGTACATTTGAGGCTGCTGCCTCATCATGTACATGTTCCACATGTACTTTTAAAGACTCATCAGTGTTTTGTTCCACTTGTACATTTGAAGTACCATCAAGATTTTGTAATTCCTCGCCCTGATTGCGATCCTCGTTGTTCGCTTCAACTACTGGTTCTGGTTCATCATATGGCATCCAACGATTCCATCTCGTCTCCCCTCCCGGGAAGAATAACAGATACGCCAAAGGATCATAGCAACCATAGTATGCTCTGATAAATATAGGACGATCCCCTTTGCCATGCAGGACTACTTGCCTATCAAAAGTGTTATCTGGGTCGCTCCCTTCAACCCATAGAGCGGCCACCTGAGAAGTTGTGGGGGCATTGTACCTTCGTTGGTCCAGTCTAATATCTGTGTTTAGTGAAATCTTATATTCTTCTATATTTGGAACAGAGCCAATGCTCTTAAATATCTGCACATATGGATTGTTCTTTAGTATCTCCAGAATCTTCCGTATGAGATTAATGTCAAGATCCGGAGACCGCTTCACTCTATGTCCCATGGTTTCATCTGTGTCATATATGTAAAGCTATAGATGTCTAGGTCCTTGACCACCAGGCACCAGATGGTCCATCCTATAGTACAACGCCCCTTGTGCACAAAATGTATAGACACCGCTTCCGGTCGGATTGCTGACCCTCTTATCAAGGGTGACTCCAAGGCTTGTGAAGGAGAAGTGGCTGTTGAAATACCGTATGTGTTTTCTGAAATATTTAGCATCCTCATCATCCTGACTTGTAAACAACCGGCGCAACTCTTGAGGAACCTCAGGAATAGCTATCTTCACCTTTCCTTTTCTGCAACAGAACGCAGGGCCCTCATATTGGATCCTCATTGCACCACAATGATCACAGTCTTTTACTGGTTTCAAAACATGATGCTTGGTTGGTAGATTGTGTTACACATAGTCATAAGGATCAAGATTCTGGTTACTCGGAGCAACACTACTTGTCACTCGCCACGAATCAAATACATCGCCTGCCAAGATATAACAAGTAGGAATATAACATGTGAAAATATAATATTAGGATGAAATAACACAATGTAATTTGTGGTATGACTTACCTTGACCCCTAAAAATCCTGCATTCCTCGTCATCGTCATGTAGTGTTTGTTCCTCTTGTATGGTACCCAAGTTATCTGTGAGGAACACATGTTGAATCAGTTAACCTATTTTATGGCTATTTTATATATGAAGGCTTTAGAAAAATGCAAAGAAATTATTCTATATCACCTTCGAATATAGCACCATATTCAGTCGGCTCAAAAATCCCTCCAGAATCGGTTTCCTCATCACTGTTTGTATTTGTGTCACCTGGAAGATGCAGAAATTACGACCCTGAAATGAAGTGTACATTTATATAATATCTACATGTGGGACATTACCTGTTCGATGATTTCTGGATGGCTGTGCATGCACAATAGGTGTGCAACCCGCAGCTACAATGTTATCATGGCCAGATACTGTCCTGGTTTGGCGGAGTGTTTTTTTATACTCGCGACTCTTCTGTAACTTGACGTCCCTCTGTTCATCCGTCATTAATGAGTACCGTTCCCTATGACGTTGTCTTGTCTGCTCAGAAGAATCACGTTGTCGCTTCTTCTCATAATATGCACTTTTAGTTACAAAGCTTTCTTGCCCATGCAAGTCCCAAGATGTAGACATGCTTTGTAGTTGTTCCTCTCTCGTGTAAGTACCATTTCTGTGTAGCCAATCACTTTCATCATCGTCAAGCATAGTTGACTCGAGGCATTGCTTGTTATGATCCTTGTTTTTGCTAGAATCTCCCGATCCATTCTCCATAATACCTGAACAATGTGAAACACTCAATTTCCTAAACATTAAAGAATTGAAAATACCAATTGCGATGTTTGAGGTTCAACCGTCCAAAAATGTTTGAGGTTCTTACCATGTGAATCATGACACATGTATGTATGAGGTACCATGGCAGATACAGCAACATCTATAGTTTTCTTTTGCTGCCATGACACCCGTTGCTGCATTAAGTGATCTGATTTCTTCTCGTCGGATAGTCGCGCATACCAGCCTTGATTAATTTCTGGTGATTGGTGATGAATAATAACCGGGCTTTGATCTGAACATACCCCTGCAGGCACAATTAAAACAATTAAGACATATATTCCATTTTTTTAAAATTGACTGAAAACAGGTTTATGTACCATCTGCATATATGCTGGTTATGTTTCTCAATGGTGTACGTTGTGAGCTCAGTAAGGAACCCGACGGTGTATGAGACACATCCGCAGAATTAGCACCACTCCGGGTTGCAGCCTTTTTTTGCTCACGAGATATACGCTGCCTTTGTATGTACTCCGCTTTTTTCTCCTCAGTCAATCGAGCATACCAACTTTGTCCACTCTTTTGTTTTTGACGTCCAAAATTTTGATTATTATGATCGTTTGGTAGGTCTATACCCGGGCCACACTCAGCAGACAGTGGGTAAGATGCACCTGGTTGATCGTCGAGTAATAGTTCTGAATTTGTATCAACAAACTGGGATGCATAGTTCTGTTGAACAACTGGAGCCACACCTACAAATTGATTGTAGTTGGAAAATCAATATTTTGTACATATAATTCTGTTGTAGGAAACACAAAACTTATATGTTGCAAGTTACGAAACACAAGACCTCTTGTAGGTGTTATGTATTGCAGTTGGGTGAGACCTGATTGTCCAGGAGCTGGTGTATCACATAATGTATTCTCGTCAGTCGCCGTTGACTCTTTTTTAAGCTCTCGTGCTTGGCGCCGACGCTTTGAAATATCATCTTTATTCCTTGCATACCACTCTCTATTCCGCTGTCTCTTGAGTTCTTTAGGGTCTGCAAATATGGAAAAATTTAATATATACTCACATGGTAAAAACTGCAGAAGTTATTTTTAATTACCTTGGTTTTGCTTGTTAGTTACGTCCTGCAATGGAGTGCGTTGTGAAGATGACATTTGTGTTTCTGCCTACTCTGTATGGGAAAAGAAATTCGTATTTAAAAGACATCCTCTGTGTGAAAACTGTGGTAGCACTGAAATTTAAACATGAGAAGTTTGAAGCAAATGTGACTGAAATTTAAACATGAGCAATTTATTTAAACAAAACATCAGAAGTTAAAAGCACATATTTAAATGCTTGACATAGGGCACTGAATATTGGTCTGATTAATGTAGGTAGCAACAGGGGCGATTTTACCACAAGAACAGTGAAATATCTGAATCAAAATGCTTTCCCTCTCCACGGTGCTGTTGACAAAATGACATTGTCCTTTTTTTTAGAAAGAGAGAGGGAGACGTAAGGCGTTGACTCAGACTGAATCTCTAGCCTATCTGATTGGACGTGCCTAGAGTGATGTGAAGACTCGCGTGTTCGTCACTGCAGCAAGTGCTTCTGATCCGTATAACCAGATCAGATTAGCATGGGGATTCTAAAATCCGCGGCTAAAATTGACCTTGAAGCCAATGGACGGAAGGGAAGAATGGAGGGACAGAAGCGGGGATTGGTGCGTGCTTTTGCGTACCGATGCTGAACTCGAAGACAACAAAGACGGTGAGGATGGCCCAGATGGCGCGGCAGCGCGCGTGGATGCGCCAGCGGCGGCGCGCGTGGATGCGCTGGTGGCGGGCGCGTGGATGCGGAGACACAGCGCGCGTGCGATGGGAGCGTAGGTTTGATTAGGCCGGTAGGCGTAGCGGTGATTACATGTGATTAGTGTCGGACGGTGTGTTTTAGCGTTAAAGAGGGATTAGATATGGACCATTGGATGTTGTTGTTGGACGGTGAAGATCGGTTGGATCCCCCCACTCTTTGTCTTTTTATATTAGTGGTGATTATGGAGCATCAGTTTTTGAGTTTTAGGACCAGAAAATGGCCTTCGTTCGAGCGGCTTTCCTATTTTAGGGCCGACTGCCGCATAACACCCCTCTCCTTTATGTATGTTTTTGCACATTTACATACATATGTCAAATAAATAGTATGAAGAATGATCTAAAACGAATTCAAACAAATAAAGATTAAATAGTACTTAGTTATTACAACACAATATAAATTGTTCATCAAATGTTTCCTCAAGTTGCACACAAATAACAATTGTTTCTTGATATACAACAACATATATCAAGTGCACGGTTTTGATTTTTTCTTTCCATGCGTTCCCTCGGAATCACCTCACGATCAAACTCCGATCGACCGCTTGTTTTTTGTGCAACATAAAAATCAAGGCAATGTTGTCTTCCTTCGCGGCAGTTGGGTTGCACGCGTGTTCTCACGATTTTGTAGCGCGGTCTCCGACATGCTTTTCCGCGGTATCATTCGTTACAAAAAGATAAATCCTCTAACACTGGAAAGAGCTAATCCTCTAACAATGGTTGGACATAGATTGCTACATTGGGCCTCCGCCTCTACACGTTCAAGTATAGACCACATATGTATTCAGTGGGCACACATATGAATAACCAGCGAGAATTAAACACTGGCCTGCTACGAAATTAAAATTATTTGGATGATTAAAAATAACCAAAGATAAACACCTATCGATCCGAAATGTGCCATAAGTTTATAGCAAAGCCAAAAAAAGAGCATATTTGCGACAATACTCGTTGGAGGTGGAAAACATATCCAGTAAACAATATGCATCATAGTAATCATGCAAAGGGAAATGAAAGAAAGAAAAAATACCCCAACCTGATTCGTGTCATAAGTTGTTGGCTAAGCCCAACCGATCAATTTCCGGATGAAAGGTTATATGCAACAAACACTATGCATCACAATAGTCAAACAAAAGGAGAAAAAAAATTGAACCTTATAGTGTTTGATCCATTATCACAACCTGGAAAACGAATGCATCATAATTTTCCAAAAATGAATGCTTCTTTTCACTCCAGGAATGTGTGCATGCATGTACGTACAAACCTAGCAAGACTAATTTATCACAGCATGGAAACACCTTGCGGTTGAATCCTTGACGGAGTGGGCAATCAAATAGTTTGGTGAAGATGTGAATTGGTAGGAGCGAACCAGTTAAGCAAATTATATGAATAACAAGCCCTCGTCTATATGAGTTTAAAACCATACAGCAAGCAAGCAAATAGGCGGCACCTCATGTTCTTCAGAAAGGACCAGCATTGCTATGCCTATGCGAAGCATGAAAAATATACATAGCAGACATAGTGGCTGACCACGGTGGTGGAAGACAATCAAAACACGAGCTTCGAGGGATGAAAATAATCAAAGCTACAGGATCTTGCATTCTAAACATACGAACGATTGGGTTTGAGTTCAGTTGCAAACGCAGCAGCAGCTACCGTAGGATGCAATACGCTCTGATGAAGAAGCAAACAAACGATTGAGAGTTCAGTTGCAATTGCAACAGCTACCTTAATTAGGATGCAATACGCTCTGATGAAGAAGATAAACACCAGGCCGTCGTCCAAACATAATCGACTCAACATCATGCTATAAAAATTTGGAAAATCATACGGCATGGAGGATCAAATTAATATGGGAATCCTCCAAACAAATATGCTGTTCTAGACAACAAGTAATCACGTACAGTAACCAATATGAGTTGATGAACTCATGAACCAGACGCAAACGGATGCAGCATTAGAAGGAGATACCAACCAATCCACTCATATTAAGGCTGGAGTTTGGCAACATAACATGCACTGTTACCATCATATGATGAACCAATAGCCAGGCGCGCGCTACGCGCCAGTCGGGTGTACCGACGTGTTTCTACAGCCGCCTCGACAGCCGTTGGATGTTTTTGTTGAGCGCGCGAGACGTTGACGTCGCTTTCCCGCATCCGGCAGCCGGGGTAAGCTGCATGCTGCATCCCATGTGGGTGGATCCCACCATACGAAAACGACTGCCTCCCTCCGCTGCTCTTTTCTATTCTTCAGTGGTGCTTTCTAGTACTCCTATGCATGCGTGACCTCCAGATCATTATTGCAAGAATTCTGTCATTGGTTCAAAACAAAATCTTGAACATACACGATATTTTTCTGTGTATGTAGCATTTTTAACAGATGTGGAAACTTGCCACTGTAGCAAAAAACCGTTGTAACATTTTGAACATATTAATGTCGTAAAAATCAACATTTTATGTAACAAATCCTCAATTGTTTACAGAAACATATATGTAACCTGGAGAAATCTCTATGTAGCATACTCACAAAAATCATTGTAACATTTTGGACACATTAATGTAGCAAACATTAACATAGTTCCTATTTATGTAGCATTTTCATAGATCGTTTGCCCATGCATGCGTCGACCTCCCGATCATTGTCGTTCATCGGTACAAAACAAAACCTCAAATGTAACATTTTTTCCTATGTATGTGGCATTATTTTCGGAGATGTGAAAACTCACGAAGTGTAACAAAACATATTGTAACATTTTGGACATATCAGTGTAGCAAAAATCAACAATTTATGTAACAAATCCTCTTTTGTTTGGTAAAACATAAGAATACATGTCTCTGTTCCAAACAAAAAACTACAACGCATTCAACATTATAATAATATGTATGCAACATTGAAAAAATCCCTATGTAGCATTTTACCTGTGTCGTCGCATGTCCGCGCGCTGAGCACGTAGCTAGCTGAGAGAGAGCACGCGCTAGCTAGCTAATTAAGAGTTGGACGCACGTGGAAAGAGTTGGACGCGCGACAAGGAGAAGTGGGCCTACGCCAAAAGCAACCGCGCGACAAGCCGGCTGTAGCTACAGCCGGCTAGAAATAAGCGTTTTCCAATCGACATAGAGTCTGATCACAGATCCATGTATGGAAACAGTAGTAAAAGACAAGTCACGAGAGTTTAGGTAAGACCTCCATGTCACATCTCAGGCCGGGAGGAAGGGCTCGCGGTCGCGGGAAATGGAGGTGTAGGCGCTGCCTGCGGGCCGCTTACTCCTCGTCGGGGACGGGGACGGGCTGGACGGGGGGCACGGCGGCGGCTCCCTGGACAGGGACGGGCTGGACGGGGGGCGCGGGGTGGATGAGGTCGCCGACCGGGACCGCGGCGTGGTCGTCGTCGGCGGCGGCGGCGTCCTCCATGGCGTCGAGAGCACGCAGGGTGGAGAAGGAGTTCCGCTCCTCCAGCACGCCGGGAGGAAGGCTGCGAGCGATCCGGACGGTCGTGGTTGGGCCGCTGCGGTGGACGACGATAGCGAGCTTCTCCTCCGGCGCGGTCTCGGTGATGTACCCGTGTCGAAGCAGGCGGCCGGGGCGGCGAGGACTGCATGGGTTGGGCGGGGAGGTGGCGGCAGCGGCGGCGCCATCCTGGGATCGGGGGGGGATCGGGGGTGAAGGAAGGGCGGCCGGTGCTCTCTAGAAGACGATGGGAAGTTCCTGGCTTTCGAGCGTGTGTGGTGTGGTGAGGTGACGAGCCGGAGGAGAGAGCCCTTACTTAAAGGGGTTTGCGTGGGCGAGGGGATGGTGCAAGGCGTCGAGCCTTCCACTCACTGACAGGTAGGACCGGTATCTTGTGGACCTACCGTTAGTGAAAGAAGACGATCCAGTACTTAACCCGGCCCAAAAACACTGTACGTTCGCTTCGGCCCAAAATACAGATCTGCTGTATTTTCCATTCCTTACGTCATAACCACGGAGTATTAAGCAATACGACAGGTTAGAATTACGGACGTGGGGAGGTCCTCCTAAAATTCCGGCGACGCAACGCAGCAGCTCCATAATAATTTCCGCCTCCGTATTATTTACAGACCATCCAAGCGAGGCCTTAACGGAATTCTGCTTGTCCCAAAATACACGGTTCTATGTCCCGACTTCTCCTTTTTATCCCAGCGAATAGACTGTCCAGTTGTCAACCTGTATATCTACAAAAGTGCACCTACAACATGCATGCAGAGATGAGACTGTAAAAAATACGTAAGAGGTAAGACGGGAGATCGCTTGTACGGATATTCATAAGCAGTGGAACTAGGGACGAGGTTAATAAACAAGGATGGCATCACATCACACAATGTTTTTTTTTTTAAATCGTTCATTTGCTTACGATGCTGCATGCATGCATTTAGCATTAAAAAAACTATCCGCAAAAGACCCATGCATGTGTTGGTAAATGATGCACAAGATGCTAAACATTGTTGATTTAGTGCGTTGATAAATAACGATGTCATCGGTGTTTTTATAATTGTGCGAGGTTTACTCCAGATGTTGATCTAGCACGTACTCACATTTCAAACTTAATAATACTCCCTCCAATACAAAATGCATGTCGTGGTTTTAAACCGTCATTAGTTCAAACCTGCGATGCTTATTATGAACCAACCAGAGGTAGTAGTAAGAATATTGACGATCCACAAGAAATAAAACTTTGCATTGCACGTTTCCACAAATCATTCAGAATTATATTACTCCCTCCGTGTCAAAATAAGTGTCTCAATTTCGATAGAAAGTGGATGTATGTGACATAAAAACATGTCTACATACCTCCATTTTCTATCAAAGTTGAGACACTTATTTTGGACGGAGGGAGTACTATTGAGCGCTAATTAATTACACTAAAACCTTAAACCCAAAGACTCGGTGATGCCCCCAGTACCTAGCATGCATGGATTATTGCTTGCGTCATTAGGGCATAAGTCCCTGATGGCATTATCTTCCCCCCTTATCGGGTTTTGTAGGTCTTGTGTGGTGGATTCGTAGTTGTTTGATGCATGTTCTTGCTAGAACTTTCTTGAGTAAAATTTAGTAAAGAATGTATTCATCTTTTCAATACAAAGGTCGAGGATCTCAATCTTCCTTTTGAAAGAAAACAATATCTTTGTCCCCGGTCAAAGGCTCACACGCATCACACACTGAAAAACGCAAAGGCTTTGCGGAACCCGGCAAAGCCTTTGCCGTGAGGACTCGCACGACAAATATCGCACGACAAATATCGCACGGCATAATACTCGTAGGCAAAGGCTCTTTGCCGTGCGCTTACCCTCAAATGGACGGCAAAGGCTTTGCCGTGAGCCCTACGAGCATTGCACGGCACAAAACTGTCAGAATGCGGTCAACCCTGATCCTCCTCTTTGCCATGAGCTTTCGTAAAGGAAGCACGGCACATTATTTTTTCTTTGTCGTGCGCTCTGTAGAACAAAGCACGGCATATCTGTCTTCTTTGCCGTGCGCTTTGTAGAAAATGCACGGCATATCTTTCTTCTTTGCCGTGTGCCGCAAATCCTATGTGCCGTGAAGGCTTGGTTTGCCGTGCGCCTCTCTCCTTGCCACATGGCAAATCAGTCTGGGTCGTGTTCCGCAAAATTGAACACGACAAAGGAAGATTTTCCGGTAGTGAATCCATGCCTAGATGCTATAAACTGCTAGGCCCGAGACCTAGTGTTATAGCCTACATGCAGATGTATCTAGACATGACTTATTGTATAGATACATCTAAATTTGATCAAAATTGTGACATCTTTTGTTGGACGGAGGGAGTATAAGATGTTCTAGCATTTGACTAGATTCACATGTATGTCATGTATGTAGACGTGTTTTAGTGTGTATGTACATTAATTTAAGTGTGTATCTAGCCAATCTACACACTATCTAAATGTCTTATAATTATAAAGAGAGGCAGTACACATGTACAATCCATTTTATAAATAAGGCCTCATCACGGCCAACACATGCACTTGCTCTCCATTTGTAGAATAAGAATACAAGAAAACATAAAATCGTGTCGATGAATAAGAGAAAGAGAATCACAATAGTCATATAAATTAAGGCCTTCATTATTCGTTACGCTCCTAAATGATTTAGTGATGAGTGGATTGTACCTGAGGTCACTGGACTTGTCCACTTTGGTCCATGTACTTTAGAAAGTGCAAGTTACTCGGTCACTGAAGATACATTAGAGATCTATTTTAGCCTCCGTGTCCTAAAAACCGTTCTTTAGGGCACGAGAGGGCAAAAAACGACCTCCAACAGCTGCCCTATGACGTGCCCTATTTTGGGGCTGCCCCAAATTTAGCTCGGTCGGAGCTGCCCTATTCTTTTCTTTTCACCGCGCGGGACCAACCGCCACGCTGAACTGTTCCAATTCGCCCCTTCCGTCACCCGATTCGACCGCCGCCGGCCACCTCCGCGCCATGGATGGGGACGTCGCGCCCTTCCCGAGCACCGCACGCCGCCGGCGACTCTCTCTGCCCCATCTGCGCTCCCAAGCGCCGCCGCGAACGCACCCGCGGCTGCGGCGAAGCCTAGGGTTCCGCCTCTTCGCCGGCCCGTCTTCGCCGCGCCCCGTACCGCCTCTGCTCCGGTCAATCCGACGCCGGCCGGTGCAGTGGAGCTCCCCGCGGCCTCAATTCGTCTGAAGTCAGCCGCCAAATGAGCGCCGACGGCTGCAGCGCTCTGATACGTCTCAAACGTATCTATAATTTCTTATGTTCCATGCTTATATTATACCAATTGCTACATGTTTTATATACACTTTATATGGTTTTTATGCATTTTCTGGGACTAACCTATTAACAAGATGCCACAGTGCCAGTTCCCTGTTTTCTGCTGTTTTTGGTTTCAGAAAAGTTGTTAAGAAAATATTCTCGGAATTGCACGAAACAAAAGCCAATACCCCTATTTTCCCTGGAAGCATCCAGAACACCGAAGAGGATACGGAGGAGGGCCACGAGGCGGCCACACCTGTTGGTGGCGCGGCTCCCTCCTTGGCCGCGCCACCACGTGGTGTGGGCCCCTCGAGGCCCCACCTCCTTCGCCCTTTCGCCTACATAAACCCCCCGACGGGAAAACCCTAAGTACCCGAACACTTTTGCAGAAAACATTATGGAGCCGCCGCCGTCATCAACCCTAGTTTGGTAGGGTTCAGAAGCTCTTCCCGGCACCCTGCCGGAGAGGGGAATCATCACCGGAGGGCTCTACATCACCATGCCCGCCTCCGGACTGATGCGTGAGTAGTTCATCCTTGGACTACGGGTCCATAGCAGTAGCTAGATGGTTGTCTTCTCCTATTGTGTCATCATGTTTAGATCTTGTGAGGTGCCTATCATGATCAAGATCATCTTTATGTAATTCTACATGTTGTGTTTGCTGGGATCCGATGAATATTTGAGTACTATGTCATTTGCTTCATAATATATCTTGTGAGTGCGTTATTTATGATCTTGCATGCTCTCCGTTACTAGTAGATGCTCTGGCCAAGTAGATGCTTGTGACTCCAAGAGGGGGTTTTATGCTCGATAGTGGGTTCATGTCTCTATTTAATCTGGGGGAGTGACAGCAACCTCTAAGATTGTAGATGTACTGTTGCTAATAGGGATAAAACAGTAGTTTTTTATCTAAGGATATTTGTGCTACTTACATTACACACTTTACTTAATGCAATAATCTGTTGCTTGCAACTTAATACCGAATGGTGTTGCGGATGCTATCCTGAAGGTGGATTATTAGTCATAGATGCAGTTGGATGACGGTCTATGTATCATGTTGTAATGCCCAAATGAATCTCACACTAGATATCATGATTTGTATATGCATTGTTATGCAATTCTTTATTCTGTCAATTGCCCAGCTGTAATTTGTTTACCCGCATGTATGCTATTATTATTTATGGAGAGACACCACTAGTGAACTGTGGACCCCGGTCCTTCTTCCTTAAACTGATAACACAAGCTACTGCAATCCTGTTACTTTCATTCTCTGCAAACAAACATCATTTTCTACACATACGTTTAATCCTTTGTTACAGCAAGCCAGTGAGATTGACAACCTCACTGTTAAGTTGGGGCAAAGTGTCTTGATTGTGTTGTGTGCAGGTTTCACGTCAGCTACACGCCAAGCTCTGATGCACACGGTGGGTGTGTTGTTGGGAGACCCCAAGAGGAAGGTATGAAGTAGTGCAGCAGCAAGTTTCGCTCAGTTGTGAAACCAAGGTTATCGAACCAGTAGGAAATAATGAATTCCCCCGAGGTGTCAACGGCGCCAGAAAAGTCTGCGACGTAAGGGCGCCAGAGAATGCTTCCTGGGACGTAGGTGACGTGGAACCTGCACACAACACAATCAAGATACTTTGCCCCAACTTAACGGTGAGGTTGTCAATCTCACCGGCTTGCTGTAACAAAGGATTAAACGTATGTGTGGAAGAAAGATGTTTGTTTGCAGAAAGTAACAGGTTTGCAGTTTGTGGTTTATCAGATTAAAGAGATGGACCGGGGTCCACAGTCCACTAGTTGTGTCTCTCCATAAATAATAATAACATTCATGCGGGTAAACAAATTACAGCTGGGCAATTGATAGAATAACAATGCATATACCAACGTTATGATGTCTAGTGTGAGATTCATTCGGGCATTACAACAATATACATAGACCGTTCCAACCGCGTCTATGACTAATAATCCACCTTCCGGTTAGCGTCTGCACCCCTTTCAGTATTAAGTTGCATGCAACAGATTATCGCCTTAAGCACTGTGTGTAAAGTAAGTAAGTAACATCATCCTTAGACAAAGTACTACTGTTTTATCCCTAGTAGCAACAGTACATCTACAACCTTAGAGCTAGCTGTCACCACCCCAGATTTAATAGAGACATGAACCTACTATCGAGCATAAATACCCCCTCTTGGAGTCACAAGCATCTACTTGGCCAGAGCATACACAAGTAACGGAGAGCATGCAAGATCATTAAATAGCACACACATGATATATTATGAAGCAATAACTTTAGTACTCAATATTCATCGGATCCCAGCAAACACAACATGAAGTATTACATAACGGTGATCTTGATCATGATAGGCAGCTCACAAGATCTAAACATGATAGCACAAGAGGAGAAGACAACCATCTAGCTACTGCTATGGACCCGTAGTCCAAGGGTAGACTACTCACGCATCAGTCCGGAGGCGGTCATGGTGACGTAGAGGCCTCCGGTGACGATTCCCCCTCCCGGCAGGGTGCCGGGGAGGAGTTCTGATCTCTCCCGAATTGGTGTTGACGACGGCGGCGGCTCGGGACCCGTGGAGGAAAATATGAACACCGTGCTAGGGTTTTTGGTCTGGGGGGTATATGTAGGCGAAAGGGCGAGGTCGGTGGCACCCCGAGGGGCCCACACCAGGTCCTCGCGTGGCCAGAAAGGCTGCCGCGCGAGCACCAGGTGGCGGCGCCTCGGTCGCCCACTTCGTCTCGTCTTCGGTTTTCTGGAACGTTCCCAAATAAAAACTGACTTCTGAAAAGAAATCGTCCAATTCCGAGAATATTTCCTTAAATACTTTTCTGAAACCAAAAACAGCAGAAAACAGGGAACTGGCACTGTGGCATCTTGTTAATAGGTTAGTCCCAGAAAATGCATAAAACTATATAAAATGAATATAAAACATGTAATAACTTGGTATAATATAGCATGGAACATAAGAAATTATAGATACGTTGGAGACGTATCAACATCCCCAAGCTTAGTTCTACTCGTCCCGAGTAGGCAAGAACGATAAAAGAAGAATAATTTCTGAAGTGACATGCTTAAACACAATCTTGATCATAATATAATGTAAGGCTCATGTTATGAATGAAGTGACTCAAGGCAATGATCTATAGTTTGCTAACAAATAGACAAGGAGTAAACAACTACATCATATAAGTAAAACTTTTCATGAATAGTACTTTCAAACAAGCATAAAAAAGATTTGCATAAGAGTTAACTCATAAAGCAATATTATCTAAGCAAAAGAGCATTGAAGCAACACAAAGGAAGATATAAGTTTCAGCATAGGCTTTCAACTTTGAACATGTAGATCATATAGATAGTTGTCAACACAAAGAAATATAACAAGTACAATAAGTAAGTATATAAGAATTGTTGCACACAGTTGACACAAGTGTTTGCTTCGGGGATAGAAAGAAGTAGGTAAACTGACTCAACATAAAGTAAAAGATAGGCCCTTCGCAGAGGGAAGCAGGGATACAAGCATGTGCTAGAGCTTCTTAGTTTTATAGGTTTTTGAAATCGTATAGAGAGCATAAAAGTAAGTTTTGAGCGGTGTTTGTCGTTGTCAACGAATGGTAATGGGCACTCTACCCCCCTTGTCAACCAGACTTTCAAGAGCGGCTCCCATGAAGGACGTTATTTCTACCAGCAAGGTAGATCATCCCTCTTATCTCTTTTGTTTACACATATAGTTAAAAACTGTTGTCATTGCTTGACTAATTGGATCAGGGCAAAAATGTGAAGAGATTGCAGTGGTTAAAGTTGTAATTAATTGGGACTGGGCACCCCATTTGCCAGCTCTTTTTGCAAAGTTAATGGATAAGCGGATGTATATGCCACTAGTCCGGTTGTGAAAGTCTGTCTAAAAGCAAATGACAAGGTTGATATCCGTAACACCACATACTTCCTCATGAGCTAATAAACATTGACACAAATAAGAGATAGTATGTTTTGAATAATAAAAGGTAGCACACGAAGTATTTGCTTGGAATGGCAGGAAATACCATGTAGTAGGTAGGTATGGTGGACACAAATGGCATGGGTTTTGGCTCAAGGTTTTGGATGCACGAGAAGCATTCCTTCTCAGTACAAGGCTTTGGCTAGCAAGGTTGTTTGAAACAAACACAAGTATAAACTATGACAACAAGACGTATATAAAAACATATTGCAAGCATTATAAAACTCTACATTGTCTTCCTTGTTGTTCAAACAGTTTAACTAGAAAATATCTGGACCTTAGAGATACCAAACATGCAAACCAAATTTCAGCAAGTTTTACGGTAGTTCCTCACTAATAGGTTTTAACTACATGATGTAAAAGCTTAAACATGATCTACTTGAGAGCTCAAAACAATTGTCAAGCAAGAGATATGAGAGTATGATATAATAAAGCTAACAGCTCTAGCAAGAGATGCATGAAAAACAAGCGCTAGAAAGCATTGAAGTAACATAGAGGAATACTCAACAAACATAAGTGAAGAATACGAGTATTCATAAGAAAAAGCGGAGCGTGTCTCTCTCCCACAACGGAATGCTAGGATTTATTTTATTCAGAGAATGAAAATAACAAAAACAAAAACAAAAACAAAAACAAACCGACGCTTCAAGAAAAGCACATAAGAAGTGGCGGAATTAAAATATAGTTTCACTAGAAAGGACCAGATAGTTTGTTGATGAAGAAGGGGATGCCCAAGGCATCCCCAAGCTTTGACGCTTGAGTCTTCTTGAAATATGTTGGGGATGAACCACCGGGGCATCCCCAAGCTTTGGCTTACTATCCTCTTGATCACATCATATCATCCTTCTCTCTTGATCCTTGAAAACTTCCTCCACACCAAACTTAGAGTAAACTTCATTAGAGGGTTAGTGCACGAAAAATTATGATATTCTGTAGGAACACAATTGCTACCAATGCTACTGGACATTAGCTACAGCCCAGATTTAATAGAGACATGAACCTACTATCGAGCATAAATACCCCCTCTTGGAGTCACAAGCATCTACTTGGCCAGAGCATACACAAGTAACGGAGAGCATGCAAGATCATTAAATAGCACACACATGATATATTATGAAGCAATAACTTTAGTACTCAATATTCATCGGATCCCAGCTAACACAACACGGAGTATTACATAACGGTGATCTTGATCATGATAGGCAGCTCACAAGATCTAAACATGATAGCACAAGAGGAGAAGACAACCATCTAGCTACTGCCATGGACCCGTAGTCCACGGGTAGACTACTCACGCATCAGTCCGGAGGCGGTCATGGCGACGTAGAAGCCTCCGGTGACGATTCCCCCTCCCGACAGGGTGCCGGGGAGGAGTTCTGATCTCTCCCGAATTGGTGTTGACGACGGCGGCGGCTCGGGACCCGTGGAGGAAAATATGAACACTGTGCTAGGGTTTTTGGTCTGGGGGGTATATGTAGGCGAAAGGGCGAAGTCGGTGGCGCCCCGAGGGGCCCACACCACGTGCTCGCGCGGCCAGGGGGCCTGCCGCGCGAGGACCTGATGACGGCGCCTCGGTCGCCCACTTCGTCTCGTCTTCGGTTTTCTGGAACGTTCCCAAATAAAAACTGACTTCTGAAAAGAAATCGTCCAATTCCGAGAATATTTCCTTAAGTACTTTTCTGAAACCAAAAACAGCAGAAAACAGGGAACTGGCACTGTGGCATCTTGTTAATAGGTTAGTCCCAGAAAATGCATAAAACTATATAAAATGCATATAAAACATGTGATAACTTGGTATAATATAGCATGGAATATAAGATATTATAGATACGTTGGAGACGTATCAGCTATCACCCTGACATTGTTTTGTTGATGCATCTGGAAACTTTGGTTTTGCATTCATTGTTGCGGAAACATCTTTTGGAAGGATCTTGGTAAACTTGACTAAGAACTTAATAACCTCCCTCGACTAGATTGAGTCAGCGGTGCCATTCACCAAACCTTATTGCTCAGTCACGTGTCGTCTGTATGGGCGGATCTAGCTTAGTAGCATTATCGGGATCCCCTTTGATGTCACCCCTTGGCAAGTCTAGTCGGTTACCTGTGTGGTCGGGGCTAGTCTTTTGATAGTCCGGAGCTAGGTGTTGCTCATAGGTTGGGGACGTGCCGGAAAGTAGTTCAGCCTAAGACAAGGCCCGTAGGGCATGTCGGTGACTATACAAGGGGCGTCTTGGTTTTGTGGACCGTTGGGGAGTGTGGAGTTATACTTGTCGCCAGTAATGGTTTTAGTACTTCGGTACCGGCGGGATTTCTTTACACTCCAGCGTGTGTATTGTTGCAACCTCTCGAGTGTGTATCTAGATACTAGCCTAGTCCCAAGGATACGGGACAAGTTTGGGTCGAGTCACACTTAGAGTCAGTCTTGTCACGGGGAAAACTTTACAAATAATCTTGAAACAGGTTGTGAAATAGGTTGTGAGACTCGTGGAGTCTAATTGTCGCGCCAGAGTTGGCGAGGGGCCGGAGTGCCCGGAATTGTGAATTTACCCATGTGAACTATGCATATTGGACACCGCTCCTCGGTGTCGAGATTTAAGTCCAACCGTTAAGATTGGACTCGTTCTTGCCATGTTACTTTCTGAACATATGCCATGCTATATTCTGAATTTATGTCATGCTTGATTGTTGATACCCATTGATTGTTCATGCCATGTTGTTTGCAATGCCATGCTACCATTATGTTGTTCTACTTAGATTTGACTCTTGCCATGTCGTAGGATATTTTATTTACGAATAACTTGTCACATGATTGTTTGCTGCATGATTGTTGGATTGTTTGTAGCAATGGACTACCTCTTGCTGAGTAAATACGTAATGTACTCACGGGCCTTGTGATTGTGGCCAGATGTCGGCGAGGATTCATCTTCCACCTTAGTGAGGAGATGGAGCAAGAGCGTGCGTGCTAGGAATCCGTAGTCCAGCCAGATGCCCGTGGGAATGGAGTCGCTCCAAGCCGTTGCCTCAATTCTTCTTCCGCTGCCAGTTAAAACTCTGACCTGTGCCATGCTTGGCTCGATATTCTATCGTGCCTCGATGGCCTTATAAACCCTTTTGTAGCACTTATGTGCCTGATTGTGTAATGATATCACATATGTTACACTATCGTGACGTGCGGCCAGATATCTTGGGCTGGCGCACGGGACGACCGCCTCGCTGGCAAGTTGTGCCAGGGAGGGGTGTTACAGTGGCTGTAGACTACCCTAGCATGGAAAGCCCCGCCTTACTTTACCAGACAATGAGCCCGACGGATTTAACCCGTCCCCGCCTAACCGGCATGGCTTTTGTCGGTCCACAGTAAGGTGCAGTAGGATTGGTCCACTTCCCTGAGTGAGGCCAGCCGATTTCTTACTTGAGAAGGAATCGACACAACCTAGTCTATAAGAACCCAGTCCTACCTGCCATTAATCCCAACCCTCGCCTGCTACCCTTACCAACCCAACTCTATAGAAGTAGGATCCTGCTGAAGAATTCGCACTCCACCAACTGCAAGAGACCGTCAAGCAAAGTAGAACTCGCGTTTAGTTAGCCTGAGTGGCGCTTATATGTTGATAGGTGAGAACGGTTGCTTGTTTTCTCTTGTGTGGCTTGTGTGAATAAAGTTGTTGTCTGCTTTTAGTTATTGTTTAATTAGCCCAGGTAAAACTTTTGTTCTAATCCTCCTTCTAACGGGTATGGTTGAAATGATTATGCCATACTTCTGAAAATATTTTGAGATATCCTTATCTCACAGTCTGTGCGAGCCAATAATATTGGTGACACGAATATCTTCTTCTAAAAAGAAAACTCTGATATTTTTCAAAACCCGGGTATGTACAAAAATGAATATACAACTTTCTAGAATAAAGACCCTAAACGTGGAATATAATAATTGCATTTCTAACCTTCTGATTTACAAGATTTCTTTTACCGTGTCGACGACCAAAACCTTAGATCTAATTTTGTAAACATGCAAGTAGATCCTATGTTGATTGATTGTGTGAGCCCCTACCGGTTTTAAATGCATTGAGTATGGTAAAAACATCCTGTTTGAGCGATACCTATTTTGATAAAAATCTTTTGAGTGTAAATCTTTTGATACAAAAAAATTTATTATTTTCGTAGAAAAGTTTTGACTTGAGCGTATCCGATGATTTGAAAATTATCTTATAAAACCTTCTTAATCTCAAGGACGAGATTCTTTTTAAGGGGGGGAGGTTTGTAACGCCCCGAAAATGTAGACCGAATTTTAAATTATTTTCAGACGCCGGAAAACTTTTTCTAATTTTAGCAAACGGTTTATACAATCTTTCGAGACGATTTGACTTAGTATTATCTCTCTCGTTGAATACCGAAGGACTCGCCAACCCATTTCTAGACGAACCGATCAAAACATTTTGTACTCCAGTACCCAGATTTCCATTTCCGACGTAGACTGTTAAATGTCGGTCCCGATCCCAAATTCTTCGGCCAGCTTAGAAGTCTCGGAAAATTCTCATACTTTAGAGAGTTTCATATTTCTGCATTTCCTATACTTCTTCTGTTGAACCCAAATCAATTTGAGCAACTTTTGACCTACTTCCTTTGTAAGCCAAACACCGATGTCAGTATGCGGCTTAGCGGATATTTGTAAAACCTTCTTCCACACCACCAAATGAGCTCAAACTCCTTAGACACCATCCCTATGCCAACCATACCTTGTGAGTTTTATTTGAGATTTTTCTGAGTTGAGAAAACCCCCATTCTTCTGTCGGACACCTTCTTTGCGTGTGGTTTTCGAAAAACTTTGTGTTGCCAAAGGTGCAGTTCCAGTGTGAGATTGGTGCAGCGTCGTATTCCTTCTTCTTAGAAACCCGTAGGTATCTTCCGTTTTGCGTTTGGTGCTCCGGGTCTCCGGAAATCCTCCGGTGCCGCTCGCGTTCCACCGGAGCATTCGGGACGCACGTTTCTTGTCTGCGTGATGTTTCATCCTTTGCTGCATGCGGAGCAAGTGCTGGCGGACTGACGCGTGCGTTCCTACAACCAAGACTGCACATCTAGAGGAGCAATCTTGTCAGAAGATGTAATGCCGAAATACCTGGGCTGCCGATTGTACATGACTTCGAATGGTGATTTTCCCAATGAAGAATGCCAGTTGGTGTTGTACCAGAAGTTGCACAAGGATAACCATTTGCTCCATTGATTTGGATGGGCACTGATGAAGCACCGAAGATAGCACTCAATGGACTGGTTAACACGCTCGGTTTGGCCGTCAGTTTCAGGATGATAAGCCGTGTTCATCCGGAGTTGGGTACCAGTAGTTTTGAACACCGCTTGCCAGAATCTGCTGGTGAAGATAGGGTCACGGTCGGACACCAGTGACACGGGAAGACCATGCAAGCGATATATGTTATCGACAAAGACTTCAGCTACCTTAGATGCTGTGTAGGGGTGCTTCAAGGGTATGAAATGCGCATACTTCGAGAGTTTGTCGACAACCACTAGTATACAGCTGTATTGGCGAGATTGTGGTAAACCCTCGATGAAATCCATCGTTGCAATTTCCCAGGGTGCAGATGGAATTGGCAGAGGCTGGAGTAGTCCTGGCGACAACACTCGCTCAGGTTTAGTTTGCTGGCAGGTGTGGCAAATGCGGACAAATTCCTTCACAGCAGTTTTCATACCAGGTCATTTGAACAATGAAATTAGACGCCGGTAAGTAACTGGAAAGCCAGAGTGACCATCTTGTGGGCTGTAATGAAAAGCAGCAATGACCTGATGTTGTAATGCTGCATCATTACCAATCCAAATTCTATTGTCGTAGCAGAGCAGCCCTGAACGCCAGGTGTAATGAGGAACTGCTGCTGGATCTAGCACTAGCTTTTGCACGAGATCTTTGACGAAGGAGTCATTGGTATAGCTGGTTTCTACAACTTCTAACCATGCAGGTTTTACTGTAGTCATTGACATCACCCGGGAGCTATCTGTTGGCTTGCGTGACAAGGAATCCGCTGCACCGTTGAGGATGCCCTTCTTGTACACAACTTTGAATTGGAGACCCATCATCTTTGTCAAAGCCTTTTGCTGCCAATCTGTGTGTAGCCGCTGGTCTGTCAGGTGCACTAGGCTCTTATGATCTGTACGTATCACGAACTCGCCGAGTTGGAGATAAGGCCTCCACTGTTGTACTGCTAGGAGAGTTGCCAAGTATTCTTTCTCGTAGACCGACAATGTGCGATTACGAGGACCGACAATGTGCGATTACGAGGACCGACAATGTGCGATTACGTATCACGAACTCGCCGAGTTGGAGATAAGGCCTCCACTGTTGTACTGCTAGGAGAGTTGCCAAGTATTCTTTCTCGTAGACCGACAATGTGCGATTACGAGGACCGAGAGCACGGCTAACAAAAGCCAACGGATGCCCTCGCTATGACAAGACTGCGCCAATACCAATGTCGCAAGCATCAGTCTCGACAGTGAATGGCTTCATGAAATCAGGCAAGGCGAGTACAGGAGCTGAGATCAATGCTTGCTTCAGTGTTTGAAAGTTAATCTCAGTATCGTTTGTCCACAAGAATATGGCACCTTTTTTCAGCAAGGCTGTAAGAGGCTGGCTAATTATCGCATACACTGAATGAACTTGCGATAATAGCCACTGAGACCAAGAAACCCCCTCAATTCCTTCAAAATTTTCGGCTGAGGCCAATCTTTGACAGTCTGAATCTTTGTTTCGTCAGTTGACACCCCATGTTCAGACACTACATGCCCCAGATAAGTGATCCTCCGTTGAGCAAATGCACATTTGGATTCTTTTATGCACCACTGCTCCTTTTGCAAGATTCCCATTACTGCTTTGATGTGATCCAAGGTAAATTTCCTCAAAAATGGTGTGAGGGCTGCATTCATTGCGTACTGAAATGTTGCCGGCGCGCCACTCAGACCAAATGCCATGACTTTGAACTCGTAGTGCCCATTGTGGCACTGAAAAGCAGTCTGATATTCCTCGTCGGGAGCTAGCCTGATTTGATGATATCCTGCACGCAGATCGACCTTGGAAAACCACTTGGCTCCTGCGAGTTCGTCGAGGAGCTCATCAATAACTGGCAGAGGGTATTTACCCTTGATTGTTAGGGCATTCAAGTGGTCTGCCATGTTTTATCTGCCTTGCGTACCAGCAAAATTGGAGAAGCAAAGGCACTATTGCTGTGTGTGATTACTCCTTGGCGAAGCAGTTCCTCAATCTGCTTCTCAATTTCTGATTTTAACTTAGGTGCCACTCTGTATGGTCGTATTGACACATGCCTTGCTCCTGGAATCAATGGTATCTGGTGATCATACTGACGGCGAGGTGGTAAGCCTTCTGGTGTATCGAAGACTTCAGAGAATTGATTCAGTAGCCCCTGAACACCGGCAGCTAAGTTAGTCTGCTCGGTTGCTTCTGTTTCCTTGACCAAATGCAGCTCAACTAATGCATGTGTCACTTCCTGAACTCCATCACCATGTAACACTGTTAACTGACCATTAACTGCAATTGCAATCCAGTTCTGAGCCCAATGAGTCAGCATGGGACTATGTTTGGCTAGCCAATCAATGCCCAGAATACCATCATAATTTTTGAGGTCCAACACACGAAAGGAATCACTGAATGTAAGACCTTGCGTGTTCCATTGCAGCTCGGGAAAATAATTCTGACAGGCGAGACGAGCTCCACCAGCAACTTGAACATGAACTGGCTGAGGATGTTGTTGCAGTAATTGCAATTTTGTTGCTAGCCCAGCATCAATGAAACAAGTTGAACTTCCAGAATCAACAAGGAATTTACAATGACGGCCTTGTATTTGTACGGACAATTGCATTGTTCTCGGTCCACTGACACCACCATTGACAGCAGCAACAGACAACATCATGGACTGGTGTTCAGATTCAGGATGAGCTACAGTGTCAGGTTCCTGTTCACCATCAGAATTCTGCAAGCATTCCAACATCTCCTGCACAATGTGTAACTGAATGGATGTCTTGCAAACATGCTCACGGTTCCATTTTTCACCACAGAGGAAACATAACCCCTTTGCTCTTCTGTAGGCTTTCAAATTCGACCAACGATCATCTGTTCCATTTTTACTTTCCTGTTGTCGTTTCTCTTCTACAGTCTTTGATATCCACTTTGTGGGTGACTGTGGTAGTGGTGGTGGCAACTGTAATGCAGGTGGACGCCGTGCATGGAATTGTGGTAAATGGGGTGTGTTGATACAGTTGCTACCATCACCTAACTCCTCAAACAACAGAGCCATAGTGTAAGCAGCATCAAGATCAGTTGGTTGTTGAATAGCCACTAACACACGAACAGTGGGCTGGAGACCATCTAGGAACCGAGTCAGGTTGTGTACTGGATCTGGTTCAACATCATAAGCTGCTAATTGGTTCATCAGCTGTGAGAAGCGCTTCACATAGTCTTCGACTGAACCTGTCTGTGAGATGTGGAACAGACGACGCAGCAGTACCTGATGTTGATTCCTCATGAAACGCCTGTGCACCGCAGCGACAAATTCAGGCCATTCTGTCTGCGGAAATTTTGTCAGGTGTGCTTCCAACCAAGTTGCCGCTGATCCCGTAAATTGTGAGGACGCATGCGCCTCTGGCGTGTTCCAGCGCTTGAAGTATTCCTTAGATCGGCGCTGCCACAGTTTGGAATTTGCGCCGTCGAATTGAGGTAATTCAACGCACGGACCCGAGTCAGAAGTATCACGAACAGGCGAGATAATTGGTGAATTTGGTGCGGTAGCAGTTTTGATACGGATCAACGTGATCCAAAAGGGTTTTAGGCCCAATCTTTCACGGCGAACCAAGAACAGCAACGTTGGATAGATCGGAATCAATCCCACGCACGCAGCAACAACAGATCAATACGATCAGCAATCAAAACTGGCAATATCTCGATCTCGGCGACCCATCTTGGGACGAACCTCACGATAACTTTAATCTCAAAAATCTTGTCTCCCCTACATGGCTGCTGCCGTGACCCTTATATAGGGTGACTCGAACCTAACTCGGTTGGACAGGCCCAAACCGAACCTAACACAAATACCGACCTATTGGGCAGGTTCGGCAATAAAACACAATAAGGCACGTAGGCCTAAAATAAAACGTGTACATACTTAGACAAATATTACCGACTCGCTGGTTATCCTGTATGCAACACGTCTCTCACCACACCACCCAGACTAACCATGTTTGGCCTTACTTTGTTGACCAAACTGAAACAACATAGGTGGTGTTCTAAAATTGGGTTTCACCTCATCTTGCGGAGGAACGGCAAAGCTGAAAGCTCCGACCACTAGAATATACGGAGGTGGTGGCGCCATGGCAGGAATAGATATCCTCCCCTCATCATCCCCCCCAACTTGAAAGGAAACCGTCCTCGGTTTCAGCTTGTCACTTGGAACCTTTGCCGTCACAGTAAGAATATTCACTTTGATATCTTTGTCAAGCATAGGCTGCAGCACATGACGCTTCCCTTCATGCCACAAGGAATATACATTGGTCCTGCCTTCATGAGTAGAGCGCCTATCAAATTGCCACGGTCGGCCCAGCAGCACATGACATGCATCCATAGGCAAAACATCACAGATCACCGTGTCCTCATAATCACCTACAGAAAATTTCAGGCGCACCTTATGTGTTACCTTCAGCTTGCCTGAATTATACAACCACTCAACGCAATGTGGTTGCGGATGCTTCCATGTAGGTAAAGACAATGAATCAACCAAACTCTTGCTGACTAGATTGGTGTAGCTTCCACCATCCACAATCAGCTTGCAACTGGTATCCTTGATAGTGCATTGGGTCTGAAAAATATTCCAGCGCTGCCCTTGTCCCTGTATGCGGTCTTGCGGCACACGTTGAATCATCAAACTTTTGCAATTAGGGGCAGCGTCAGCAGGATACACATCCCACTTGTCGTCATCAGATTTCACACTAGAAGGCTCTTCAATCTTCTCCTCGTCGCTAGCAGAAATATAGCCATCTTGTGTGAGCATCACCCTCTTAGCATTAGGGCAATCACGCCTCATGTGTCCTCGTCCTCCACAAGTAAAACACTCAATATTAGCGCTGGACCGAGAAGACGCAGCCGTAGACACTCCAGGTTTGGGCGCTTCAAGAGAAATATTATTGGAGCGTGAAGGTGTCGGTTTAGCACTAGAACCAGTAGCCTCTGTATGTGAACGACGCCATGTGGGTGTAGGGGCTGTAACTTGACGTCGCTTAATTTGTTGCTCCGCACGCTCAGCTTGGTGCACAAGATCCTGAATATTATAATAAAGAACCATCTCCACACGATCTTGTACCTCAATATTCAGCCCATAAAAGAACCGAGACATAGTGGCCTCCGGATCCTCACGTGTTCCTGTACGTATCATGAGCAACTCCATCTCTTTATAATATGCATCAACAGATTTGTTACCTTGAGTGAGCTGCTGTAATTTATTGTGCATATCCCTCTTATAATGCTCAGGAACAAAACGACGCCGCATGATCTCTTTCATACCAGCCCATGTCGTCGGCCTTGTATGCATACGTAAAATTTGACTCCACCAAATTAGCACATAACCCGTGAATTCAACTGCAGCAAGTTGGAGTCTTTTCTCCTCAGTATAATGGTGAGAAGCAAAAATCTGATCCATACGCATCTCCCACTCCAAATAATCTTCAGGTCCGTCGTTACCGGAGAACGGAGGGATGGACAATTTGATACGGCCAAGGCCACCATCATCAATGGGAATACGAACAGCCTGACCAATACGATCACGAACATGTTGCTGAACAACACGAGCACCTGCAGGACGAGCATGAAACGGGAGCTGTGGTGGTGCATAATCAGCATCATCCTCAAGTTCGCCATCTTGATTGGGTGCTAGCAGTCGACGATCACGATTTTCAGCTGGGCGGAGCTGGGCAGCAGGAGGGGGCTGCAGGGGTGCATGGGCGGGAGCGTCGCTCAAGGCATCAATCCTGGTAGCCAACCGTGCAATCTGCGCCGTCAACGCCGCATGACTCTGGCGAATATAGTCGCACGTGCTGTCAAAACCAGCCCGGACATTGGGAGCTAAATCTTCAGCAAAAATAGGTGGCACAAGCTCCGCAGGTTGCTCGACAATGGCTGCTGAATTTTCTGCATTAACCGAGTTCACCATCTTCAGCAAAATCAACACCTCGGCGGCAGCAATATCCGCAAAACACTACCACGAGGGACCAAATCCTCGTCGGTCAAAACAAATAGCAGCTCTGTAGCAAGACGATCAAGAGCCACAACACGATCGCGGCGGCCGGTGGGGTGCTAATTAAATATACCTAGGCAAACGTGTCCAAGTAGTACTCAATATGATCAAGGAAGCTCTCGTACGTGGACTTAGGTACGGAAACCTAGTGCAACACGGACAAGTAACTTGGCGGCGGCCGCAAGGACTCAAAACCTGCTTACGATCCAGACTTCAACAGATCACAACACCAGCAGATCGCAACTCCAAACGGCAAGCGTTCAACGACTCCAGCAGAAACAAGCAGATAAATCTTAGAACGAAATCGCCGTGAGAAACCCGACGAATCTGATACCAAGATGATACGGATCAACGTGATCCAAAAGGGTTTTAGGCCCAATCTTTCACGGCGAACCAAGAACAGCAACGTTGGATAGATCGGAATCAATCCCACGCACGCAGCAACAACAGATCAATACGATCAGCAATCAAAACTGGCAATATCTCGATCTCGGCGACCCATCTTGGGACGAACCTCACGATAACTTTAATCTCAAAAATCTTGTCTCCCCTACATGGCTGCTGCCGTGACCCTTATATAGGGTGACTCGAACCTAACTCGGTTGGACAGGCCCAAACCGAACCTAACACAAATACCGACCTATTGGGCAGGTTCGGCAATAAAACACAATAAGGCACGTAGGCCTAAAATAAAACGTGTACATACTTAGACAAATATTACCGACTCGCTGGTTATCCTGTATGCAACACGTCTCTCACCACACCACCCAGACTAACCATGTTTGGCCTTACTTTGTTGACCAAACTGAAACAACATAGGTGGTGTTCTAAAATTGGGTTTCACCTCATCTTGCGGAGGAACGGCAAAGCTGAAAGCTCCGACCACTAGAATATACGGAGGTGGTGGCGGCATGGCAGGAATAGATATCCTCCCCTCATCAAGTTTGTGGTCGGGTGTTCGTACCTCCGACCGGAGGCGGCGTACTCGAGGAGTACGGCGTCCCCCGGTGATCGTGTGCAGAGTTGGGCCCTTGGCCGACAACGCCTCCCCCCGGCGATCGAATCGGCGGCGCCGAAGTGCTCGGGGACGAACAGATGGCGCGGTCAACAGTAGTAGACAGAGTCGCGATGTCGAGGCGGATCGCACTCGTGACGGACTCGATCTCCTCCGTGATTGAGGCTTGAACATCAGTGAGCTCGGTCCCCATCTTGGTCAAATCTGCCCTGAGCTCGCGGAATTGCTTGTTGGTGTCGTCGACGAAGTCGCGCGCCGCATCCAGGACCTCTTTCTTGTGGTCGAGGTAGCGCTGCTCGTACTCCTCGCGGCTGCCGGCCTTGATGAGGTCGAAGATGAGGCGTCCTTCCGGTGGGAGATTCTCCATCGCGAGTGCTCGCTGCCGGGCGGCGAATCTCGTTAGGCGTGAGTGCCGGGGAAGCGCCAGATCTAGGAACATACTGACTTTTGATACCAGATGTAAGCAGAATCGATGAACTGAGATTAATTATCGAGGCTCGATCCTCCCAACCACCCCCGAGCCAATCCATACACGGCACTGCCGTTCATCCGTTTCTTCCTAGCCAAGTCTATTCCTCACAGGTTCTCTCTTACATATGGGAGACGATGATCAGCGAGTCCACTCTGGACCTCCGATGCGGGCTGGAACGTGGCCTTGTCTCTTGGGCCACGAGTCCATCCTTCGCTTCTGGTGGTGACGCTGGCGAGTGGACCTGGTCCTCTTGGTCGTTGACACCTTGCGGGCAGATGGTTGTGTTTGAGAAAGGTGGAGCAGCGTGACATGGCACATCGCAGCTTTGGCGATGGACCCGTTCTGATGGACAAGCACAGAGCGCTCATCGGCAGGTGACCTGACAAGATCAATGTGTTGATCCCTGTTTTGAAGATGGATTCGCGGACAGATGGTGGCGACGACTTCTTGAGTCTCTACATGCGTTGCGTGCTGAGTAATTTGCTGGACTACTGCTCTGACTTTAAAAGATGTGTGTAGGTGTATGGTCGGAGCAAACGGCTTTGATATCGTCACCCAACCTTGTATGTGTAGTGACACTTGTCGCCGAGAGGGAGGCTTCAGATTGGTGAATATTTTACTTTTTTTTTTTGATAACTGTGAATATTTTACTTTGTAAGGCTTTGTTGAATGATTTAATGAACGTTATTTCTAATGCAGAGGCCAAAGTATTCTCTCTCCACGCTTAGCTCTTTTTTATTTTTTGGAAATAAGACGTCTTTTATTAGGCATTCGGTGCCGTCCGTTGATTCCACGATTCTTTTGTCGGTCCTCAGCTAAAACAGGGTTTCGTTTGGCTCTCGTCTTTTCCGTGCTTGTCTAGCTAGTGGGCAAGGTGCAGAGCACCAGATAAATGGAGTAACGTCAAGGAACATGATATTATTGCGTCTGATCAATGAGTTTGGTAAGGAACGTCTAGTAATCTAGAAACTGATGATTTTGTTCCATACATATCCAATATACTTAGACGAAAAGGTTAGTACTGCTGGTCTGCAACATAGATGATTATATGGTCGCATACGTCTTGAAAGCCAAATATGCTTTCGAAGAAGCTTACAAAATTCGGAAGAGGTTTCTTGAAAGGAAAGAAGATTAATCCAGCTAAGGATACATGCGTCTTCATAGTTCATACACGTCCATGAGCATGTGACTGGGAACTTTGTTCATGAAGCTGTGGTCACTTCAGAAACTGACGATATTTGTGACGTACATACATATACTTTTGCCAGGGACTTTATCGAGTTAAATGCATATAGACATCGTGTACATATGTAAAGCTAGTTTGTTCAGCTTATTCAGTTTAGAAGGGGTTTCTTTAAAGGAAATAGAACTAATCCACCTAGAACATGCAAAAAAATTTTTTTTTTTTTTTTTGCGAAAGACATGCAAATTAAATGCGGCCATGGCGTCTGATATATTTGTCAGTACGTTGTTGTTCAGAAACTGATGATGTTTGTGTCTACATATCCAGTATACACTTTGCAGAAAACAGAGTTGTGATTTAGGCTGGAAATTAAATAGGGAAAATTTGCCACCGGACACCGTTATTTTCTGGTGTTTGCCAAAACACACCGTTCGATTTTGCCTTTGCCAGATAACATTATTATTTCGTGGTTGTTTGCCAGAACACATCGTTTGACCAAAAACGGAAAGTTTGATATATTTGATTGAGATGAGCATCGTACGTCCGGTTTGGAACAGTTTTTTTTTCCGTGAGGCAGTCCTTTTGGATATTAAAATGCAAAGAAAAATCGGACAGCACTTAGTCCTAAAACAAACCATATTTTCGGTTCCGGAAACAAAGCGAACCATATTCAGTACCGGAAATGATACCAACGTATGTGACTGATCTTGTCAACACATGATAAAAAGTTGAACATAATAGCCCACAAAATGGCAGGTTGAACATATGTCGCGACGAGGAACGCCGTTCGCTGTCAGGACCTGGCCGGCGACGCGAGGGACGGGGCCGGCGACGGGCCGGCGACGAGGACGGGTCGGCGACGCGGGCAGTGGCAGGGCGGCCGAGAATGATTGCGTTGCTCTGCGCCGCTTGCCCTGGCTCATCTCTGCAGTTTAGATCGTGGGAGATGAGATGAACGATTGGAACTTGGAAAAAAGCCAGAGGGTAGGAACTTACTATTCATGCGAGAAAAAGTCCACCTTTCCGTTTTGGGCCAAACAATGTGTTGTGGCAAACAACCACGAAATAATAATGGTACCCGGCAAAGTCACAATTAAACGGTGTATCCTGGCAATTTTTCCCAATTAAATATGATAGAGTAAATTCCAGTTTTACCCCCTAGTTTGAAATTTGTGACAACAATTACCCCATTTAATAGAAATTATCCCAGCCTACCCCATTTAGCTAAATTTATGCCACTTTTTACCACATTTACACTTTTACTCTGTTTTGTTAGGTGGGATCTAGTTGCCGTGTCTATGTATCTAGTGTAATTTATCCTAGGTGATCTCCCCATCCTAGTCCCACCACTGTCATGCTCACCGCGTCCTTTCCGGTTGATGGCGTGGCAAGTGCACCAATGACCGCTTGGCAGGTGCTCGTTTTTGGTGAACATATAGATGGATGTTTCTATTGTCACTTGCGTCAATCTCTTGGCTGAAACCACTACGGAGCTAGTGTATGCAATGCCAGTGCTGCTATGTTCTAGTGCTGGAAGAAGAGCTCCAGTTTCCTAGAGGTGCAGTACAACACTATGGCATGCTCTATCTAGCTAGCCATTTGTCGCTGAAGATAATGAATTGCAGCGGCCGATAACACAAGCGATGGCAGCGACCTGCTAGTCACACAAGCACACAACAAGCTTGCGTATTAAGTCCGGACGGGAACACCATGAATCATGATAGTGTCTTGATGGGGCTAGTGTAGGGGAAGAGCATGTCGATAAAGGAAATCGCCACCAAACCAACATGGGAAGGAGATGACGACATCTTGGGCGAGGACGAGTGCTGGCAAGAGGGAGCATAAGACGATACCATAGGATAAAAGTTTAAATGGGGTAAAATCTGGCACAACTTTCACTAAATGGGGTAAATGAGAAGAATTTCTGTTAAAACGGGTACGTTTTGTCACAAATGTCAAACTAGGGGGTAAAAGGTGGAATTTGCTCAATATGATATGGCTAGTATTAACGGTAAACCGTAGAAGTCAGTGATGCAGGTTGCTATTATTTCCTTTGTATGCAAATCAACTTGTATTAATTTGAACCCACATGAACAAAAAGACTGAAAATCGTTGGAATTGAATAAAAAGGGGTCCAGTGCTATGGTACATGAACAAATATCCCGTCCACACGACACATTGTCCCACTCTTTACAATCCGTCAAGATCAAATTCTTGCTTCTGTATTGCAAAATATTACTTATCTGTTTTTCGCTTTGCGATTAGTTTTTGCCGTTTGTATTTTGCTGGTTATTCAGTCGCTGAATTGTATTTTGCTGGTTATTTAATCCGCTCTTTTGTGGCTTACTAGTTAATCCTACTTTGGGCTGAACACATAAATCATACAGGGTTAGTATTAGTCCGTTCTGAAGTTAGTAAGCCTGACCAGACACAAATGTATGAAATGCTCCGCGAAAATGTTATGGTGTATATTTGAATCCAGAGGAAAAAGGCTCTCTTGACGTTTAAGTTAGTGAACATATGCCATCACAATACCATCAACACATAAATTAAATAATTGTAGATTATATGAATATCACAATACTCCAAACATAGAACTATTGCAACAACTTTTAACAAAACTCAATCACATCAACACTGAAAAACACTTGCCAGACCAAGGTAAGACATTATCCTAATCGAATAATGTCATTTTTATGTGGGCTTCGATGTCATTAGCAACGATCTTCGCATCGTGTGCTATACCAGCCAATCCCCTTCTTCCAAATCCAACACAATAGAGTCCATTTGCACCTTTCCAATGGTTCGGGAAGTTGTTCTTCGGTATGCCATCACTATTTAGCATACTCATGTCTTTCTGCATTTATTAATAATAATTTTCAAAAGTTATTTCAAGAAAACATGGTACAGTGTTTCTACTTCAAATCTGAGAACATTCTATTCATATAGCTTGCCCAAATAACTTCTATGGCATCGTAGAACATTTATAGTACAATATTCACATGCAAAACTATTTTCCTCAGGTTAAACTATAATGAATATGTATATACCTTAAGCCAGATATTTGTGGTGCTTTTGTAGCCAGTTGCGAATACAATACTGTCATAGTATCTTTCACTCCCATCCTCAAACTCTACGAGATTTCCTCGGATGCGGGATATTGGCCCATATACCTACAAAAAAAATCAATCAATTTTATCATGTTCCCTATACAGTGTATGTGTAGTAGTGTTGTAACAAGAGTGTGCTCTCACCTTGATAACACCTTTCTTTATTAGCTTGGTGGTGCCAACATCTATAACAGCAGACCGACCCGTTTTTGATTTTAGAAAGAGTGGACCCATATTAGGCCTCACAATACCATACGTTGACAGATCACCAAACACAAAATAGGCAAGGAGCACAAGAATGAAATCTACAAGTCTCAGTGAAATGTTCCACCGTGCTAGAATCATTCCTAAATGGATCAGCTCCTTTGTCATAACATGAAACTTCAGAATAAACAAGGTAAGGACAGGATTAATATCAACAGCATCTCTCAAAATAACACCGTAATCAGAATGGAATCGTGTACATACCGGACCACGGATAACGATGCTGGTGTTGGCTCCATGTACTGCAAGGTCATAGGAAATCTCAAAGCCTGAGTTTCCACATCCAACCACAAGCACGCTTTTCCCAACATAATCACTTCCAGACTTGTAGCTTGATGAGTGGATGGCCTCACCGGGGAAACTTTGTAGACCAACAACCTCTGGAATATTACCCGTACTATTTTCACCTGTTGCTACAACCACGAACCTGGATGCATAATTCTTATTCGTGCCATCCACTTTGTCTTGGGCTGTGATAGTCCAACACTTCCTCGCCTCATCATACATACATGACTCAACCAAAGTGTTAAACTTGGGGGAAATATTAAATTTCTCGACATAGTCCTCCATATACCTTAGAAACTGGTTTTTGAGAATGTAGGTCGGTGAATCGCTGGGGTATGACATGTGGGGTAGCTCACAGAACTCTTTGGCGATGTGGAGCTTGAGGCAATCATATGTGTGTTTACGCCACAAGGACGCAATGCAGTCTTCGCGCTCTACAATGACATATGGTATGGAGAGTTTGCTAAGACATGCTGCTGTAGCAAGACCAGATGGACCAGCTCCAACGATGAGGACTTGTACCTTCTCCATAGAAAATCCAGAATATGAGCTACTATGTTGGAATTTCCCTTTGTTGAGATGGGTTCGGGTCACACCTATTACTATTTATACCTGCAGTCTTAGCCGTTACTACATATGTTACTTTCGGTGGTTTGTTTCTTTGTTATTTTGATGCCTTGTTTATTTGTTCTTTTTGTAGCTTGTTTCTTTCATACAATGTTACTAGCTTAGTTGTGCTCGACGTTTCATATTTCTATACATATATGAAAAAGGTGCCCCTTCTCACTCTATGAGCACAAGCACATATTATAGTTTTAGTAAGTTCTTCAAAACAAAGATTATTTTCATAAATAGAACTAGAAAAAAAATCACCTTGATAGTAGTTATCGAGTATGGTGAGACATAGTTATATCTATATTTAATATATTTCGCAATGTATGTGAAGATTTTTTTTAACGTTGACTAACATAAAGTATTTAAATTAACTTAAGAGCTGAAAATAAAATAATTTCTTACATAGAAGGTAGTGTCCCATATACCACTATACTTGTATTTACTGTGAAATATTAAATTTATGTCCAGTACTATAAGATTTAAAAAATAAGTGGTATTTATTTATTTTATTTACTTATGTATCTCCTACTTGTGAATGGAACAAATATATTGATAAAAGAAAGTGCAGATCTCAATATATACAAGAAACATATGTGGAATAGGTATCCGATGGAGGATCATTATCTCCTCATTTTGCATGTTTTGCGCAAGCTAAAAAAGTACGTTAGTAGAAACTGATGCTTTAATGGTATGTTGCTCAATATAACCTGTAAAGACACTACTTTACAAAGAGTTTGTTTCTTGCAAGTTAAAGTAGTCCAAAATTGTGTACTTGCGTGACAAAATTGGTATTACACATATAACTTTACATACTACTGTTTCTATGTTAGTATGTTTGTTTCTTAAACTTTTAGTGTGTCACATATCTATTTATAAATATTTTAGACTATATGAGACATGTGCAAAGAGTGCACACCTGGTGTCATATTAACATATGCGTGCAGATAATTTTATGATTGCATTGAATGAAGAGGAATAACCATGTGTTTCAAGTGACTACGACCATTCAAATTTTGTATTTGTTCGGTTTATGATCAAATAAATAATTATGTGGACAAGGTATACAATATTATGAATAAATACTTGAATATGGAAACATGTTTGTGCTAATAAGATAAGTCCCATAAGATAATACAACCGAAAGCTACACATGTTGAGTGTTAATGTCCATGCGTCACAAAATCAGAATGAAGCGTTAGTTAGGAAAGTACAAACAAGAAACTGAAACCTGGTTGTAAAGTCTAAAACTGAACATATAAATGTGGGTTTCTAATAAGTACACGAATATATGTGGGGCCATCTTGTTTTGTGAGTACTCTATATTGTTTGTTTTATGTGTATGCCGTATATGATTGCCCATAATCTTTGTACCTAACAGAGAATGGGTGTGATTGTACAAATTTTTGTTTGTGTGAATATGTATTAATTAATTCTCGGTGAATATATAATTTTTTTGTTTTCTCTATGTAAAACTTGGTTTGATAATTGAATGGACAACCCTCACACCTAGGTTTAAATCTTCAGATGCGAATTTAAGTTCTTATTTTTGCGCAGGAATTGTTCTAGGGCTACCTTCCTTTGAGAAAAACGTTCTCTCTCACATACACAATATGCTTGATTGGGCCACATCTTTTCAAATACTATTAGCAAACAAATATAGTCTATTATATCAATTTTTAAAGAAACTTGTTTGCATGGGTTGGTGGATATCTTGCATGCGAAAATATTTACTTTGTTCACTAAATCTTTAGGGTACCGTAAACACTATGGTACCCGGTCATAATTAAATGGAAAAATCACTTGTAGAAATATGTAGGTCTTCTGATTTAATTTTTAAGTTAAAAATATATCACTACTAGGGTTTTATATTTACCTCCGGATCTGCATCAAGATTCATTTTTTACCCATCATCGGCAGTCTCCATCGACTTTATAGTCTGGATTTTGAAGAGATAGATCAAGATCACTTCGACACCGACCTTCGGCTTTGAATGGCTAGATGAGTGGTTAGCCTTCAATCACACGAGTGGAGTCGGGGTGGTGGCAAGTGGATGCTAGGCGATTCGCCACTGAGAAACCTATGGGGACAGGTCGAAAGATGCAGAATGTAAGACAGTTGAGCTTCAGTAGCCCGCATGAGAGGAGCAGGAAGGAAGAAGGCGGGGTTGGTGGAACGTGGTTGTGAAAGGGGTGTTTGCGGCTTTCAGGAAGAGGATAGGATGTCTGGATTAGACGATTATATAGTCCGAGAGATAAGAGGACTTTGCGTTTAGATCTAGATTTGTAATGCGGACAAAATAAGCATGTGGTGATAAAATTAATATTGGCAATAATGTATTTAAAACCTACTAATTTTTATTTAGAATATATTAGATAATTAGCATATAAAAATATTAAGTTTATCTACATACTTATCCATTCAAAGCTTATTAAATTTGTTGCCAATACTTATTCGCGATTAAATCTAGTGGAGCCTAGTATTGTAAAAAAAATCAAGTAATATTTAAATTTTCATACATGTATAAAGGTGTGACAAAGTATCAGCAATAACATTATCTTTAATTATTTGTGTTTAATGACATAAGAAAAAGATTCATTAAATTCCACCCACATGCATGACGCTTACTCAACTTAGCTTCACTACGAATGTGATTTAAAAGATTCATGATCAGAATGTATAACAAATTCTTTAGGACATAAATAATGTTGCCAAGTTTCTAATATCCGAACCAGCGCATATAATTCTTTATCATAAAGTATAATAATTCAGACTTAGCCCACTCAATTTTCAAAAAATATGCAGCAGGTTTACCCTCTTGTAACACCACACCTCCCAGTCCAATACCACTAGCATCACATCTAAGTTCAAAAGTCTTATCGAAATTAAGAAGTTACAATAAAGTAGCATGAGTTAAACTGTCTTTCAGGAAAATGAAAGCGTCTTGTTGTGCATCTCCCAAAACAAAGGGAACATCTTTCTTTGTAAGCTCATTCAGCGGCGCAACAATAGATCCAAAATCTTTTACACAGCGCTGATAAAATGCCGTGAGGCCTGATACGTCTCAAACGTATATATAATTTCTTTTGTTCCATGCTTATATTAAACCAATTGATACATGTTATATATATACTTTATATCATTTTTATGCATTTTCTGGGACTAACCTATTAACAAGATGCCACAGTGACAGTTCCTGTTTTTCTGCTGTTTTTGGTTATCGAAAAGTTGCTAAGGAAATATTCTCGGAATTGCACGAAACAAAAGCCAAAGTCCTTATTTTCCCCGGAAGCATCCAGAACACCGAAGAGGAGTAGGAGGGGGGCCACGAGGCAGCCACACCTGTTGGTGGCGCGGCAGCCTCCTTGGCCACACAGCCACGTCGTGTGGGCCCCTCGGGCGCCCACCGACGTTTCCCTTTCGCCTATTTATACCCCCCGACAGAAAAATTCTAAGTACCCGAGCACTTTTCCATGAAACATCCCGTAGCCGCCGCCGTTGTCAACTCTAGTTCGGGAGGGTTCTGCAGCTCTTCCCAGCACCCTGTCGGAGAGGAGAATCATCACCGGAGGGCTCTACATCACCATGCCCGCCTCCGGACTGATGCGTGAGTAGTTCATACTTGGACTATGGGTCCATAGCAGTAGCTAGATGGTTGTCTTCTCCACTTGTGCTATCATGTTTAGATCTTGTTAGCTGCCTATCATGATCAAGATCATCTTATTGTAATACTACATGTTGTGTTTGGTGGGATCCGATGAATATTGAGTACTATGACATTTGCTTCATAATATATCATGTGTATGTCATTTATGATCTTGCATGCTCTCCGTTGCTAGTAGATGCTCTGGCCAAGTAGATGCTTGTGACTCCAAGAGGGGGTATTTATGCTCGATAGTGGGTACATGTCTCCATTTAATCTGGGGGAGTGACAGCAACCTCTAAGTTTGTGGATGTACTGTTGCTACTAGGGATAAAACAGTAATGCTTTGTCTAAGGATAATTGTGTTACTTACATTACACACTTTGCCTAATGCAATAATCTGTTTCTTGCAACTTAATACTAAAAGGGGTACGGACGTTAACCGGAAGGTGGATTATTAGTCATAGATGCAGTTGGAACGGTCTATGTATATTGTTGTAATGCCCAAATGAATCTCATACTAGACATCATGAGAAGTATATGCATCATTATGCAGTTCTTTATTTTGTCAATTGCCCAGCTGTAATTTGTTTACCCACACATGTATGCTATTATTTATTTATGGAGAGACACCACTAGTGAACTGTGGACCCCGGTCCATTCTTTTACATTGATACAACCTACTGCAACCACTGTTTCCTTTCATTCTCTGTAAACAAACATCATTTTCCACATTATACGTCTAATCCTTTATTACAGCAAGCCGGTGAGATTGACAACCTCACTGTTTAGTTGGGACAAAATATCTTGGTTGTGTTGTATGCAGGTTCCATGTTCGATGTTGACACCGGTAGTGTGCCCTGCCAACGTCAGCTTCTACAACCTTCAGAAGAGTCTTCATCTCCTACTGGATGATAACCTTGGTTTCATAACTGAGGGAAAACTTCCTGCTGTAGTCTCCACACCTTCCTCTTGGGGTTTCCCAACGCTGCCGAGTGCATCAAGACTTTTTCTGGCGCCGTTGCCGGGGAGAAGAAGCACATCTGCAAGGGGAGTCTCTCACTTCCAATCTCTTTACTTTGTTATTGTCTTGCTTAGTTTATTTTTATTATTGTCTTGTTTGCTTCTTATTATGAAAAACACAAAAAAAAAATAGTTTCTTGCATCTAGTTTACTTCGGTTTATTACTATGTCTAGTTCTTTACTTGATATCAATGGATTCTCTATTTGATACAAAATATTATTGGCACGGCGGGTTCACGAAGGAAGACCAAAATTATTATAAGGAATACCGCTTGTCTAAAAAAGGGAAATATTTATGGCAACAAATAAGTAGATTGAATTATTTTGCTAAGAACTTGTGTTCCACATATGATGAATCCTACTGCTTTAATGAATCTTTTTGTTGTAGAAGGCATAAACACCTCCCTTTCCAATGTGATTTTAATGATAATAAAACCTTGGCTGCTTATGCTAAAGGAAACTATTACTTTGGTAATCTTAAACAAATTGAAGAATTTGTTGTTTTTAAGGGTGCCTACGAAATTGCAGGTTATATTCAAAATTATGACGCTCCTTGTAAAACTGAGAGTTATGCTATACTTGGTTACTGTCTTGAATATTATAATGATAATCCTTATATCACTAAATTTCTTGAGAAAGTTATTCTCCAGAACAACTTGCTTCTTTTCAGGAACCTGTGGAAGAAGAAATTGCTAAACCTGAAAGCTCATTAGATGAAAAGGAGGAGGAGAGTGAAGAACAAAAGGAGGATCTACCTTCTAATGATAGTAACTCTTTAACTCTTACATTATATGATTACCCTTCATGCCTACCTAAGGAGGAAGAATGCTATATTGTTGAATATCATGATCCTATTGAAATATCTCTTTTTGATAAATTTGAAGTAGCATGCTCCTTGACTCAAATAAAAGAGGAAATTGCAGAAAGTAAAAAATGTGCTCCCTAATGTTATGTATGATAATGCTCTTGATGACGGTCCTATATTGCCTAATGATATTTATTATACTACTATTGTCAAAAGTGGGTCTAATGACCCCGCTGTTTTTTAACCTAATAGAAATTATGTGTTTGTAGATCATGAAAAACATGCTTTATGTGATAGTTATATTGTTGAGTTTGTTCATGATGGTACTGAAAGTTATTATGAGAGAGGAAAATATGGTTGTAAAAATATTCAAGTTACTAAAACACCTCTCTTTATGTTGAAAGTTTTGAAATTGCATTTGTTTCGTCTTTCTATGCTAGTTGCTTTAAGCTTCAACAATTTATTTTATTACAATATTCCCTTGCATAGGAAGTGGGTTAGACTTAAATGTGTTTGATATTTTACCACTTGATGCTCTCTTTTGTTTTTCAACTCTTATTCTTATGAGAGCATCATTGAAATCTGCTAGCCTAGCTAAAAGGCATTAGAGAAAGCGCTTTTGGGAGGCAACCCATTATCTTTTATTTTCAGCTTTAGTCAAGGAGCATGCTTACCTATGTAGCAACTCCTTTGTATCTTTATTTTATCGCATTGTTGTGTCAAGTAAAGCCTCTAGTAGGAAGTTGATGCTAGATTTGGATTTCTGCGCAGGAACAGTAATCTGCTATCCACCGTTTAATTCGTAAGGATTCACAGAAAAATAAAAATGACCTGAGATTGTTTGTGCGTGATCCTCAGATATGTTGTACGTAACTTTCATTAGTTTTGAGTTTTCTGATCTGAGCAAGTTAACTGCCTCAAAAAAAATTCGTCTTTACGGACTGTTCTGTTTTTGACAGATTCTGCCATTTATTTTGCATTGCCTCTTTTACTGTTTTTGAGTCGATCTTTTTGCTCCACAAAATACTAGTGACTGTAGCTAATTTCCAGTAGCATTGGTGATGATTGTGTCCATGCAGAATATGAGAATTTCTGATTATGCACTAACCCTCTAATGAATTTTACTTTGAGTTTGGTGTGGAGGAAGTTTTCGGATCAAGAGAGAGGATGATATGATGTGATCAATAAGATGAAAAAGCCTAAACTTGGGGATGCCCCCGTGGGTCACCCAAGCATATTTCAAGAAGACTCAAGCGTCTAAGTTTGGGGATGCCCAAGGCATCCCCTTCTTCATCAACAAACTATCAGGTCATCTCTAGTGAAACTATATTTTAATTCCTTCACATCTTATGTGCTTTACTGGAAGCGTTAGTTTGCTTTTATTTTTTGCTTTGTTATTTTCATTTTCTGAATAAATTGGATCCTAACATTCTTTTATGTTTATGGCCAAAGCTGAAAGCCTCAGCACTTATCTTTTATATTTATGGCGGAAGTTGAAAGCCGCAACACTTATTGTTTTATGTTTATGGCGAAAGCTGGAAGCCGCAACGGTTAGGAAATACTCTCTTGTTTAATTGTTAATTACTTGGAGAGTTTATGTTTAAATAAGTTGATTGGAGTTTGGTTTGAAACAGAAAATGCTACATGTGGTAGATGGTATAATGAAAAGACATACATGTTCTTATAGATCATTATCTTGCATGTTGTTGATGCACCGGTGAGGTGTTGTTGGGAAACCCCAAGAGGAAGGTATGAAGTACTGCAGCAGCAAGTTTCCCTCAGTTGTGAAACCAAGGTTTATCAAACCAGTAGGAAACTAGAGTTCTCCCGGAGGTTGTTGATGGCGGAATATGGCACGGCGCAACACAAGGGATTCCGGCACTGACGTGGAACCTGCACACAACACAATCAAACTATTTTGCCCTAACTTGACAGTGAGGTTGTCAATCTCACTGGCTTGCTGTAACAAAAGGATTAAACGTATGTGTGGATGATGTTTGTTTGCAGAGAATGAAAGTAACAGGATTCCAATAGGATTGTTTATCAATTTAGAGAAAAGGACCGGGGTCCACAGTTCACTAGTGGTGCATGCGGGTAAACAAATTACAGCTGGGCAATTGACAGAATAAAGAAGTGCATAATAATGCATACACTATAGTTATGATGTCTAGTGTGATATTCATTTGGGCATTACAACAATATACATAGACCGTTCCAACCGCATCTATGACTAATAATCCACCTTCCGGTTAGCGTCCGCAACCCTTTCAGTATTAAGTTGCAAGCAACAGATTATTGCATTAGGCAATGTGTGTAATGTAAGTAATACAAATACCCTTAGATAAAGTACTACTGTTTTATCCCTAGTAGCAACAGTACATCTACAATCTTAGAGCTTGCTGTCACTACCCCAGATTAAATAGAGACATGAACCTACTATCGAGCATAAATGCCCCCTCTTGGAGTCACAAGCATATTCTTGGCCAGAGCATCTACTAGCAACGGAGAGCATGCAAGATCATAAACAACGCACTCACAAGATATATTATGAAGCAATAACATAGTACTCAATATTCATCGGATCCCAGCAAACACAACATGTAGCATTACATAAAGATGATCTTGATCATGTTAGGCAGCTCACAAGATCTAAACATGGTAGCACAAGAGGAGAAGACAACCATCTAGCTACTGCTATGGACCCGTAGTCCAAGGATGAACTACTCACGCATCAGTCCGGAGGCGGGCATGGTGATGTAGAGCCCTCCGGTGATGATTCCCCTCTCCGGCAGGGTGCCGGGAAGAGCTTCTGAACCCTCCCGATCTAGGATTAATGACGGCGGCGGCTATGGACTTCGTGGAGGAAAAAGGGTCGCGTCTTAGGGCTTAGATATCCGAGGGGTATAAGTAGGCGAAGGCGGTGGAGCCACGAGGGCCCCACACCCCCTGCTCACGCGGTAGAGGGGGGTGCCGTGCCACGAGGTGGTGTGGGCCCCTCAGGGGTCCCCTCCGTGACTTCTTCGATGTTCTGGAACCTCCCGGGAAAAATAAGAATTTTGACGTAAAGTTTGTCCAATTTCGAGAATATTTCTTTAACAACTTTTCTGAAACCAAAAATAGCAGAAAACAGGCAACTGGCACTGTGGCATCTTGTTAATAGGTTAGTCCCAGAAAATGCATAAAATGATATAAAAGTGTATATAAAACATGTAGCAAGTGGCATAATATAAGCATGGAACATAAGAAATTATAGATACGTTTGAAACGTATCAAGCATCCCCAAGCTTAGTTCTACTCGTCCCGAGTAGGTAAAATGATAATAAGAATAATTTCTGAAGTGACATGCTTCACACAATCTTGATCATATAATAATGTAAGGCTCATGTTATGAATGAAGTGATTCAAAGCAATGGTTTATAGTTTGCTAACAAATAGACAAGGAGTAAACAACTACATCATATAAGCAAAAACTTTTCATGGATAGTACTTTCAAACAAGCATCAAAATGATTCACATGAGAGTTAACTCATAAAGCAATAGTCTCTAAGTAAATGAGCATTGAAGCAACACAAAGGAAGATATAAGTTTAAGCATTGGCTTTCAACTTGAACATGTATATCATATAGATAGTTGTCAACACAAAGGAATATAACAAGTGCAATAAGTAAGCATATAAGAATTGTTGCACACAGGTTACACAAGTGTTTGCTTCTAAGACAGAAAGAAGTAGCTAAACTGACTCAACATAAAGTAAAAGAAAGGCCCTTCGCAGAGGGAAGCAGGGATACAAACATGTGCTAGAGCTTTTTAGTTTTTATAAGTTTTTGAAATCGTATAGAGAGCATAAAAGTAAGTTTTGAGAGGTGTTTGTTGTTGTCAACGAATGGTAATGGGCACTCTACCCCCTTGTCAACCAGACTTTCAAGAGCGGCTCCCATGAAGGACGTTATTTCTACCAGCAAGGCAGATCATCCCTCTTATCTCTTTTGTTTACACATATAGTTAAAAACTATTGTCATTGCTTGACTGATTAGATCAGGTCAAAAATGTGAAGAGATTGAAGCGGTTAAAGTTGTAATTAATTGGGACTGGGCACCCCATTTGCCAGCTCTTTTTGCAAAGTTAATGGATAAGCGGATGTATATGCCACTAGTCCGGTTGTGAAATTCTGTCTAAAAGCAAATGACAAGGTTGATATCCGTAATACCACATACTTACTCATGAGCTAATAAACATTGACACAAATAAGAGATAATAAGTTTTGAATAATAAAAGGTAGCACACGAACTATTTGCTTGGAATGGCAGGAAATACCATGTAGTAGGTAGGTATGGCGGACACAAATGGCATGGGTTTTGGTTCAAGGTTTTGGATGCACGAGAAGCATTCCCTCTCAGTACAAGGCATTGGCTAGCAAGGTTATTTGAAGCAAACACAAGTATATAAAAACATATTTCAAGTATTATAAAACTCTACATTGCCTTCCTTGTTGTTCGAACACCTTTACTAGAAAATATCTAGACCTTAGAGATACCAAACATGCAAACCAAATTTTAACAAGCTTTACGGTAGTTCTTCACTAATAGGTTTTAACTACATGATATAAAAGCTTAAACATGATCTACTTGAGACCTCAAAACAATTGCCAAGCACCACAACATACAAGATAACAATCCATAAGAGCATGTATATCTTTTTCATTATACCATCTACCACATTTAGCATTTTCTGTTTCCAACCAAACACCAATAAACTTATTTAAAGATGAACTCTCCAAGTATTTAACAATGAGATATGAGAGTATAACATATGAAAAACTAACAGCTCTAACAAGAGATGCATGAAAAACAAGAGCTAATAGTATTGAAGTAACATAGAAGAATACTCAACAAATATAAGTGAAGAATACGAGTATTCATAAGAAAAAGCGGAGCGTGTCTCTCTCCCACAAAGGAATGCTAGGATCCATTTTATTCAGAGAATGAAAATAACAAAAACAAAAATAAAAACAAATAGACGCTTCAAGTAAGGCACATAAGATGTGTCGGAATTAAAATATAGTTTCACTAGAGATGACCTGATAGTTTGTTGATGAAGAAGGGGATGCCTTGGGCATCCCCAAGCTTTGACGCTTGAGTCTTCTTGAAATATGCTTGGGTGACCCACGGAGGCATCCCCAAGCTTTGGCTCTTTCATCTTCTTGATCACATCACATCATCCTTCTCTCTTGATCCTTGAAAACTTACTCCACACCAAACTCAAAGTAAACTTCATTAGAGGGTTAGTGCATAATCAAAAATTCTTATATTCTACATGAACACAATTGCTACCAATGCTACTGGATATTAGCTACAGCCACTGATACTTTATGGAACAAAAAGATCCATTCAAAGTAGTAAAAAAGGCATTGCAAAATAAATGGCAGAATCTGTCAAAACCAGAACAGTCCGTAAAGACGAATTTTTTCGAGGCACTTAACTTGCTCAAATCAGAAAACTCAAAACTAATGAAAGTTGCATACATATCTGAGGATCACGCACAAAAAATCCCCGGTCCATCTGATTTTTCTGTAAAGAGTTATGAATTTAACGGTGGACAGCAGAAAACTTTTTCAGCACAGCAATCCAAATCTAGCATCAACTTTCTACTACAGGTTTAACTTGACACAACAATGCAATAAAGGAAAGATACAAAGGAATTTCTACAGAGGTAGACATCTTCCTTGACTCAACAAAATAAAATAACAGAAATAAAAAGTGGGTTGTTTCACATAAGCGCTTTTCTTTAACGCCTTTCAGCTAGGCACAGAAAGTGATATTCAAGTGTTATCCAAATCAAGAACAGAAATCCTCTCAACTATGCATTTTATTTTATCTATATAAGGTTTAGAGGTTCCTTTTTCATTACTTTTAGGTCTACTACATTTATCAAATGGGTTTTGGGGAACAATCCAATCAAAATTTTCTTCCAAGGCTTCATGCATAGCTACAAGTTTAATAGGTATTGATACTTTAATTTCCTCCCCCTTCGTAGGTTCAGTTTTACCCAATTTTTCAAGTGCATTAATAACATCTACACATGAGACTAGCATATCAAAACGATCAAAGACTTTCCTAGCTTCTATAGCAACATCACCAAATTCATTAAGCAAGGTTTCCATAATAAAATCTTTCTTTTCAGCATTTTTAACATCATGAAGATTAAGAAACATTTGTTGCATTATGGGATGTAGGTTAACAAACCTAGCCTCTAGCATGTGAACTAAAGAAGCTGCAGCGGTTTCATAATTAGGGGCAAGTTCTGTTATGGATTTCTCCTCAAGATTTTTATGCTTACTAACATGATTAAAGAATTCTTCAATATTTTCCTTCCCAATTATAGATCCACTACCTACTTAGGAAGCAACATTATAGCGAAATTAAAACTGAAACCGAAATAACAATAATACTAAACCGAAATAATAAATATGCAAACCGAAATAAAATAACAATGCAAGTAACTAATTTTTTTGTATTTTTGATATTAAGCAAACAAGACAATAATAAAAATAAACTAAGCAAGACAATAACAAAATAAAAAGACTGGAAGTGAGAGATTCCCCTCGCAGAAGAATCTTGTTTCCCCGGCAACGGCACCAGAAAAGAGCTTGATGCACCGGTGAGGTGTTGTTGGGAAACCCCAAGAGGAAGGTATGAAGCAATGCAGCAGCAAGTTTCCCTCAGTTGTGAAACCAAGGTTTATCGAACCAGTAGGAACTAGAGTTCTCCCAGAGGTTGTTGGTGGCGGAATATGGCACGGCGCAACACCAGGGATTCCGGCACTGACGTGAAACCTGCACACAACACAATCAAACTATTTTGCCCCAACTTGACAGTGTGGTTGTCAACCTCACTTGCTTGCTATAACAAAAGGATTAAACGTATGTGTGGATGATGTTTGTTTGCAGAGAATGAAAGTAACAGGATTGCAATAGGATTGTTTATCAGTTTAGAGAAAAGGACCGGGGTCCACAGTTCACTAGTGGTTTCTCTTCATAAATAATAATAGCATACATGCGGGTAAACAAATTACAGCTGGGCAATTGACAGAATAAAGAAGTGCATAATGATGCATATACTATAGTTATGATGTCTAGTGTGATATTCATTTGGGCATTACAACAATATACATAGACCGTTCCAACCGCATCTATGACTAATAATCCACCTTTCGGTTAGCGTCTGCACCCCTTTCAGTATTAAGTTGCAAGCAACAGATTATTGCATTAGGCAATGTGTGTAATGTAAGTAATACAAATACCCTTAGATAAAGTACTACTGTTTTATCCCTAGTAGCAAGAGTACATCTACAATCTTAGAGCTTGCTGTCACTACCCCGGATTAAATAGAGACATGAACCTACTATCGAGCATAAATACCCCCACTTGGAGTCACAAGCATCTACTTGGCCAGAGCATCTACTAGCAACGGAGAGCATGCAAGATCATAAACAACGCACTCACAAGACATATTATGAAGCAATAACATAGTACTCAATATTCATCGGATCCCAGCAAACACAACATGTAGCATTACATAAAGATGATCTTAATCATGTTAGGCAGCTCACAAGATCTAAACATGGTAGCACAAGAGGAGAAGACAACCATCTAGCTACTGCTATGGACCCGTAGTCCAAGGATGAACTACTCACGCATCAGTCTGGAGGCGGGCATGGTGATGTAGAGCCCTCCGGTGATGATTCCCCTCTCCGGCAGGGTGCCGGGAAGAGCTTCTGAACCCTCCCGATCTAGGGTTGACGACGGCGGCGGCTCTGGACTTCGTGGAGGAAAAAGGGTCGCGTCTTAGGGCTTAGATATCCGAGGGGTATAAGTAGGCGAAGGGGCGAAGGCGGTGGAGCCACGAGGGCCCCACACCCCCTGCTCACGCGGTAGAGGGGGGTGCCGCGCCACGAGGTGGTGTGGGCCCCTCGGGGGTCCCCTCCGTGACTTCTTCGATGTTCTGGAACCTCCCGGGAAAAATAAGAACTTTGACGTAAAGTTTGTCCAATTCCGAGAATATTTCTTTAACAACATTTCTGAAACCAAAAACAGCAGAAAATAGACAACTGGCACTGTGGCATCTTGTTAATAGGTTAGTCCCAGAAAATGCATAAAATGATATAAAAGTGTATATAAAACATGTAGCAAGTGGCATAATATAAGCATGGAACATAAGAAATTATAGATACGTTTGAGACGTATCAGTTGTGGTGCTTGGCAATTGTTCTGAGCTCTCAAGTAGATCATGTTTAAGCTCTTGCATCATGTAGTTAAAAACCTATTAGTGAAGAACTACTGTAGAGCTTGTAGAAATTTGGTTTGCATGTTTGGTATCTCTAAGGTCTAGATATTTTCTAGTAAAAGTGTTTGAACAACAAGGAAGACAATGTAGAGTTCTATAATGCTTGCAATATGTTTTTATGTGAGTGTTGTTGTGCCAGTTGTCATCTTGTGTTTGCTTCAAACAACCTTGCTAGCCAATGCCTTGTATAGAGAGGAATTCTTCTCATGCATCCAAAACCTTGAGCCAAAACCCATGCCATTTGTGTCCACCATGGCTACCTACAACATGATATTTTCTGCCATTCCCAGCAAATACTTCATGTGCTACCTTTATTCAAAACTTATTATCCCTTATTTATGTCAATGTTTATTAGCTCATAAGGAAGTATGTGGTGTTTTAGATATGAACCTTGTTATTTGCTTATGACAGACCTTCACCAATGGACTAGTGGCACATCCACTTATCCAATAATTTTGCAAAAAGAGCTGGCAAATGGGGTGCCCAGTCCCAATTAATTACAACTTTAACCGCTTAATTCTCTTCGCAATTTTGCCCTGATCCAATCAGTCAAGAAATAATACCAGTTTCTAAAACTGCATGTGTAAAAAAAAGAGAACAAGAGGGATGATATCGTCCTTCAATGGGAGCCGCTCTTGAAAGTCTGGTTGACAAGGGGGGTAGAAGTGCCCACTACCATTCGGTGACAACAACAAACACCGCTCAAAAACTTACTTTTATGCTCTCTATATGATTTCAAAAACCTATAAAAACTAAAAAAGCTCTAGCACATGCTTGTATCCCTGCTTCCCTCTGCGAAGGGCCTTTCTTTTACTTTATGTTGAGTCAGTTTACCTACTTATTTTTGTCTTAGAAGCGAACACTTGTGTCAACTTTGTGTGCAACAATTCTTACATGCTTACTTATTGCACTTATTATATTTCTTTGTGTTGACAAATATCTATATGATATACATGTTACAAGTTGAAAGCCAATGCTGAAACTTAAATCTTCCTATGTGTTGCTTCAATGCTCTTTTACTTAGAAACTATTGTTTTATGAGTTAACTCTTATGCAAAACTTTTTGATGCTTGTTTGAAAGTACTATCCATAAAAAAAAATTACTTATATGATTCAGTTGTTTACTCCTTGTCTATTTGTTAGCAAACTATAGACCATTGCCTTGAGTCACTTCATTCATAACATGAGCCTTACAATATTATTTGATCAAGATTGTGTGAAGCATGTCACTACAGAAATTATTTGTTGTTATCGTTTTACCTGCTCGGGACGAGTAGAACTAAGCTTGGGGATGCTTGATACGTCTCAAACGTATCTATAATTTCTTTTGTTCCATGCTTATATTATACCAATTTCTACATGTTTTATATACACTTTATATCATTTTTATGCATTTTCTGGGACTAACCTATTAACAAGATGCCACAAAGACAGTTCTTGTTTTTCTGCTGTTTTTGGTTTCAAAAAAGTTGTTAAGGAAATATTCTCGGAATTGCACGAAACAAAAGCCAAAGTCCCTATTTTCCCTGGAAGTATCCCAGAGCACCGAAGAGGAGTAGGAAGGGGGCCACGAGGCAGCCACACCTGTTGGTGGCGCGGCAGCCTCCTTGGCCGCGCCGCCATGTGGTGTGGGCCCCTCGGGCGCCCACCGACGTTGCCCTTTCGCCTATTTATACCCCCGACGGAAAAACCCTAAGTACCCGAGCACTTTTCCACAAAACATCCCGTAGCCGCCGCCGTCGTCAACCCTAGTTCGGGAGGGTTCTGCAGCTCTTCCCGGCACCCTGCCGGAGAGGGAATCGTCACCAGAGGGCTCTACATCACCATGCCCGCCTCCGGACTGATGCGTGAGTAGTTCATCCTTGGACTATGGGTCCATAGCAGCAGCTAGATGGTTGTCTTCTCCACTTGTGCTATCATGTTTAGATCTTGTCAGCTGCCTATCATGATCAAGATCATCTTATTGTAATACTACATGTTGTGTTTGCTGGGATCCGATGAATATTGAGTACTATGTCATTTGCTTCGTAATATATCATGTGTATGTCGTTTATGATCTTGCATTGTCTCCGTTGCTTAGATGCTTGTGACTCCAAGAGGGGATATTTATGCTCGATAGTGGGTTCATGTCTCCATTTAATCTGGGGGGAGTGACAGCAAGCTCTAAGGTTGTGGATGTACTGTTGCTACTAGGGATAAAGCAGTAATGCTTTTTCTAAGGATAATTGTGTTACTTACATTACACACTTTGCCTAATGCAATAATCTGTTGCTTGCAACTTAATACTGAAAGGGGTACGGATGTTAACCGGGAGGTGGATTATTAGTTATAGATGCGGTTGGAACGGTCTATGTATATTGTTGTAATGCCCAAATGAATCTCATACTAGACACCATGACAAGTATATCCATCATTATGCAGTTTTTTATTTTGTCAATTGCGCAGCTGTAATTTGTTTACCCACACATGTATGCTATTATTTATTTATGGAGAGACACCACTAGTGAACTGTGGACCCCGGTCCATTCTTTTACATTGATAATTCAACCTACTGCAACCATTCTTTCCTTTCATTCTCTGCAAACAAACATCATTTTCCACACTATACGTCTAATCCTTTGTTAAAGCATGCCGGTGAGATTGACAAACTCACTGTTTAGTTGGGGCAAAGTATCTTGTTTGTGCTGTGTGCATGTTCCACGTTTGTTGTTGACACCGGTAGTGCGTCCTGCCAACGTCAGCTTCAACAACCTTCAGAAGAGTTTTCATCTGCTACTGGATTGGTAACCTTGGTTTCATAACTGAGTAAAAACTTTCTGCTGTACTCTCCACACCTTCCTATTGGGGTTTCCCAACGCTGCCGAGTGCATCAAGGCCAAGAAAATTCCACACTTGTGTGACTGTTTTAGGTGGCGGCCAACTCGAAATAGCCTCAATCTTGGATGGATCAACTTCAACAAACCCCGTGCTGTAACAACAAAGCCAATAAAAGTAACTCGATCGGTGCAGTTGCACTTATCAATATTTCCGAACAAACGTGCATTGCATAAAGCATTAAAAACAGCACACAAATGATCCAAATATTTCTCTAAAGATGTGCTATATATGAGAGTATCATTAAAGTATATGACCACAAAATGTCCAACAAAAGTACGCAAAACTCCATTCATTTAATCGCATGAATGTGCTGGGAGCATTAGTTAAACCAAAAGGCATTACTAAGCACTTATATAAACCAAACGTAGTTTTAAACGTTGTTTTCCATTCATCTCCTAACTTTATACGAATCTGGTGGTAACCACTACGCAAATGAACTTTAAAGAACATGGTCGAGTCACTGAGTTAATCAAGCATATCATCTAACCGTGGTATTGGATGGCGATAACGAATAGTAATATTATTGATAGCTCTACAATCAGTACACATGCGCGACGAACAATCATTTTTAGAAACCAAAATAATAGGTACATCATATGGGTTAACATACTCACGAATATGACCTTTGTCGAGTAGTGCTTGAATTTGTCGTTAAATCTCTTTTGTCTCCGCCGGGTTGGTACGATATGCCGCACAGTTGGGTAGCGACGCTCTAGGAATTAAGTCAATTTGATGCTTGATTCCGTGAATAGGTGGTAGTCTTGGAGGTACATCTTGTGAAAAAACATCCACAAACTCCTACAAAATGTTAGGAACAACAGGTGGCAAAGAAGGAGACATGTCCTTAAAGGAAAACAGCACCTCTTTACAAATGATAGCATAACATGTAGTACTCACATCAATTTAAGAAATATCAGATTTGCTAGCAATCAAGCAAATACTCTTTAAACGGATTTCATTAGCATGTTTCGGATCAGATTTGGAATTACTTATAGAAGACATCAATTCTTAGCAACAATCTGATTTCACTCAGAATTTTCTTCTCATCATGTGCTCTACTAGCTCTAGCAAGATCATCTTTCAAAATACTTTCAAGAGACATCGTAAGTAACACAATTGGCTTATCATTATGAAAAAGAGAATGTTGATTTGTGCTACCATGATGGACATAATTTGTATCAAATTGCCATGGTCTACCAAGTAAAAGAGTGCATGCTTACATAGGAACAACATCACACTCAACATAATAAGGACGAGGATGAGGTCATGTCGTGTGAGAAAGCTTCTCAACCATCTCCATACTCGCCAAATTGTTGCAGCTCACTCCATCAATAATAATGCGAATGCATTGATCTTTGGCAATGCCCTTTGTATGGAACAAATTATTGCGCTGACTTGGTTCGACCTTAGTCACTTGTGCTCTCAAAAAGCAATGTCGCATTAAAGCTTGGGTATGCTTCGTATGTTCCACATCCATATATTCAGAATCTTGCTTCGTGTTTGCTGCATCACATTGCTCATCTCGTGCTATAAGAGCCAACGTATCTTCAGCATAATCACTGTCGGAATCGTATCCACCATCATCAAGAACAGTCATCACGTGAGCGGAGGGGCATTCACGTGCAAAGTGACCAAACCCGCTGCATTTGCGGCACAGAATCTTGCTGGTTTTTCCCCTAGAAGTCATGAAGGACGAAGAACTTGGGGCTGGTCCAGTGGGTTCACTCTTGGCTGCAAACGGTGGGAGTGTAGATGTTGTAGATCGTGTGGGTATAGGCATGGTAGGAGTCCGTGTAGTAGTCTGTGGCGACATAGACGACGACGTTTGTGGTGTCCATAAAGTAGAACGCCCTGCAGAAAAAATAGTTTGTGTCGCCACTCTTCGATCCTGCACTTCATATTCAGCTTTTCAAGCAAGATGAAATAAACGACTTATAGTTGTATACTCTTTATATTTTAGAATTGTTTGAATTTCATTATTTAACCCACCAAAAAATCTTGCAGGTAAAGTTTCAGTATTCTCTACTACACCACAACGAACCAGTTTGTAATTCCTGATAATACTCTTTTACATAATTTTGTCTTGTTCGAGTCGAGCTAATATTTTAAGTAAATCACGTTGATAGTATGGAGGAACAAAACGAATAGGCATAGCATGGAAGCAAAACTAGTGAACTCACAAGTAGCAGCACTAACACGTCTCTTCTCATGATAATTTAAGCATGAAAATGTTGTTCTAACTCTAATTCCCAAGCAAGGAACATTCAATTTCAGTTTCGCAACATGGTCAAATGCGTGTTGCGGACATAGGCTCGTGGACGTCTAGCTGCCGGTTGGAGGACATCGCTCTCGTCCTCGTATTCATCCTCTCTTCAAACGCCTCTTGTCACGCATTGGTAGCCGACGTTTGCGCATGGAAGAGAGGCACACGCTGGGCGCGTCCGACGCGCGTAGGTGGTGTTAGACGGCTCAGCAATTCCTGAAACTTGTCGTCGAGCTTGGCGGTGAAGGATGTTTCGAGACCCTCGATCTTCTCCATCGTGCCAACAGATCGCTTGTCGACGTCTTGTATATGTTCGCTCACAAGGTGCGTGAAGTGGGTGTGGAGCTCCACGCTGGTCCTCTTCTTTGGATCGGGAGTCGTCTCAGAACTTGACATGATTAGTACTAAAAAATACAGCTAGACGGGTGTATATGCGACAGAAAAGTGGTGGAATCAACACGCAATCTATGGATCAAACCAATATTCTTAAACGGTGATGGCCGATTGGGTCGTCTTCCAATATGTCCGGCAACCCCTCTCCGCCCCCGGTAAACAGGGGTTGGGCTCGGGGTGCCGGCGCCATCACACGTCCCGACGTGCCGGCTTAGCATCTGCGCAGCGGCCGGTCAGCGCTACTAAATTGACGTGACCGCTCGCTGGCCGCTTCGCCGAGTCAGGCGGCAGCGCTGCCGTCGACATGTAACGGCTCGTCTCCCGATGCGCCGGAGTTGATGTCAGTGTCCGCTCCGCCTACCCACGGCGCCCATAACCGCCACCCCCTTCTCCACCACCGCTCCGGCGAGATGGGCCCGCAACGATCACGAATGCGACGACAGCAGGAGCAGCCGCAAGCCGCAGAGGACCGGCGCCCTCATCGTCGACCAAGGCCGAGGAACCTAAATCGCAACGCCATCTCGATAACGTACGTCCTGTTTCTTCTTTTCTTTTTCCTCTGTATTTGTAAGCCTCGCATTTTGGCCAGCCTCTGAAACCTTATCCCCGTTCTTGTATTGTCTTTGCTCCGGGGATAAACGTTGTGAGCATGTGAGCCGCGAACGCTTCCCGTCCCGATGCAGCCGCCCGTGACGCCGGCGAGCACCATCTCTACCGGAACTGCTCCACTTCTACGACCACCCACCATCTCCTCGCCACCATCCACCGCAACGAAGAGGCAGCTGCTCGTGTCGGCTGGCGGCCTGCTCCTGATCGTGGCCGCAGGCACTAACAATACCAGCAATAGGGGGGCAGCGGCCGCGGCCGGCTATGACCCGGTGACAGAGGCGGAACGCGCCGCCAGCGCCGCCGTGTCGCTGCGCGTCGGTGAGGCCGTCAGGCTGCTTGACCTCGGGCGCGACCTGCAGGCGCGTGGCGAGTTCACAGAGGCGCTGGCGTCCTTCACGGCCGTTGTGAGCGGGTACAAGGACCTGGCGCTGTCGGAGTACGCGCGGGTGGGGCGGGCGCTGGTGCTCTACGAGATCGGCGACCGCGACGAGTCCATCACGGAGATGGAGGACGTGTCGGTGGCGCTCAAGGGGTACCCGGAGATCCATGCGGCCCTGGCGGCGGCGCTGTACGCCGACAAGCACGCGCCGCTGCTCGCCGAGAACCAGTTCACCATCGCCACGCTGCTGGACCCGCACTACACCGATCTCGCCTACGTCAGGGACACCAAGCACTGGCCGCCCAGCCTCGTCGCCTCCCTCAAGAACTTCATCACACTCTCCTAGGCTCATAGCTGCTGCTGCTGCTGCTGCTGCTGCTGCTGCTGCTACTACGTGCAACATACTGTACATCATAGTAATCTCTTGCTGATCCTTTTCGGTTCCTCTATCACATATACGGATGGTAACCTCCAAAACACACGCACAAGTCACAAGCTTTATTATGTTTCTAGATTTGCAAATATGTCTGGAAGACGAGTGTATTGTATAAAGAATTGTGCAATACTTGTTGTTCAGTCATCACTAATCAAGTAATCACCACCTTCCTAACTACACCTCTCTAGCCTCCGTGGTCATTGGATGACGTGATGACTGGATTTTCATATTGGTGATGATCTCTAGCTACGTCAGAGACGGTATGGGTGTTCTCTTATGTGATCGCATCAGTTTCAAGCCGGGTGACAGTATGGGACGGACACCCCCTCCATTTTAAGATCATCAGTCATTTGTCAACTCATGCATGTTGTTGCCCGATCGAAAGTGGTGCGATGGTGGCTGCAGACGTGCTGGTATGGGACATCATCAGCTTCTGGTTTCTCCCCCTGCAAAATCCAGACATGTGATGATGATAGATGTGTCAACATTGAGGGTCTCTTTGATTCAAAGGATTTTCAAAGGAAAAGCATAGGATTCTTACCCATAGGAATTTTTCCTATAGAGTCCATTTGATTCAAAGGATTGAATCCTATAAAATTCCTATGAATTCCTTTCCTACACTACAATCCTATAGGATTTCTAACAAGAGGTGAGACCTCTTGGAAAAATTCCTATGTGTCTATGACAACTATGACATACACTCAATCTCTATACAACTTCCTGCATTTTTCCTGCGGAGCAATCAAACAACATCTGCTACTAGTTCCTGCGTTTTCGTTTCCTGTAGTATTTCAAGTGGCATGACATTTCATTCCTACGAAATTCCTATTCCTGTGTTTTTCCTATCCTTTGAATCAAATAGGCCCTGAGTTTTCACACTTTGGTGAAACTGTGCTTGGTAATTTTGACGGGCCCTTGCATCTTTAATAATTAAAATCTAGGGTCGACCATTGGTTGGACTCACCATTATCGGTGCACGTCCAATTTTTCCTTTTTGATTGCATTGCTTATAAAGTTATAATCTATGTATTGTCAAATTGTTTTGACTTTAATTTACTATAAGGTTACTGATATTCTGGTGGAAGTTCTGTCACGAGACCCACAAAACATGTGGCTTTGGGTTTGTTTTTGTTTTTTATTTTTCTAAACTTTACAGTAAATTAGTTGTATGTATCGTTCCTCTATCACAGTAATCTCTTGCTGATCTTTTTCGGTTCCTCTGTCACATATACGGATGGTAACCTCCAAAACACACGCACAAGCCACAAGGTTTATTATGTTTCTAGTTTTTGCAAATATGTCTGAAGATGAGTGTATTGTATAAAGAATTGTACAATACTTGTTGTTCAGTCATCACTAATCAAGTAATCACCAACCTCCTAACTACACCTCTCTAGCCTCCGTGGTCACGCCGGATGACGTGATGATTGGATTTTCATGTTGGTGTTGATCTCTAGCTACGTCACGGTCGGTATTTGAGTGTTCTCTTATGTGATCGCATCAGTTTCGAAACCAGTGACAATATAGGACGCCCCCTCCATTTTGAGATCGTGTTTGATTCGACACAGGAGGTGCTACGCATGACGATTTCGGAGCAGGCCTGGCTGATGGTGGCAATGTGGTGTCTCATGCGGAGGCGTCAAATTATGTGCTACACACGAAGTATACTCTACGGTGTCAAGTCATGCATGATGGTGCCCGATCCAAAGTGGTGCTACACTGGCCGTAGACATGCTGGTATGGGACATCATCAGCTGTTTGTTTCTCCTCCTGCGAAATCTAGTCAGCATGTGTCCTTTTCCGGACATGTGATGATGATAGATGTGTCAACATTGAGTTTTCACACTTTGGTGACACTATGTTTGGTAATTTTGACGCGCGCTTGCATCGCGCCCTTGCTGGATGTAGTGGATTGAAACTCATCTTTAATAATTAAAATCTAGGGTCGACCATTGCACTAGTAGAAAAAAGACTTTACGTCCAGAGATTTAGTCATGTCTATGTTTGCGGCCGGTACTAATGAGCATCAGTACCGGTCCGAACGGTCAGAGGGGAGGGGGGCAGCAGTACCGGTCCGTAAGGGACCTTTAGTACCGGGCCGTAACACGAGCCGGTACTAAAGGTCTGTGGCATGGCAACGGTCGCACGGGGCTGGGCGAGTGGAGCTTTAGTACCGGTTCGTGTTACGGACCGGTACTAAAGCCCTAACCGTTCGACTCCCGCCCACGATTTTACACGCGATTGGCTACGGGCGAGTGGGCAGTTCTCATTTTCCTCTCCTGTCTTTCTTCCTTCTCCCCGGCGATCCTATCCTCTCTCTTCTTCCTTCCGGCCGGCGAGCCTGTCCTCTTCTTGCATCCCTCCGGCCACCATGAATCCGGCACCACCAATCACTCGCTACGGGCAGGTGCTTGCACATGGCAACACATATCTCAATGTCGCGTACACGAACGATAGCACTAAGGTGGCGGGTTTTCTCTCCGATTTCAAGTATTGGCTTGGCGAAGCTCGGGAGCAAGACAAATTCATGGGTCTTGATCTCGAGTACACGGCCGATCAAGGAGATGTTGCGGTCATCCAACTATGTTTCAAGAAACATGTCATGGTCTTCCAATGGGCAAGGTAATTAATCCAATGTTGGGGCTTATTTTCTTTAATTTGTTGATTCATAGGATAGGAAAATTGCATAGGATAGCAATTTCTCTTTGATTGTAGTGAACATAATTATATATATTGGCCGAAATGAAAGTTGCATTGCATATTGTTGTTATTCTTATATTATACATGATCTCATCAAATTATATAGTGGCCGAAAATGAAAGTTGCATATTGCTGTTATAAATTCTTATTATACTTGATCTCAAATTATATATTGGCCGAAAATCTTAGTTGCATTGCATATATTGTTGTTATTCTTATTATACATGATCTCAAATTATATATTGGCCGAAATGAAAGTTGCATATTGTTGTTATTCTTATTATACTTGATCTCAAATTATATATTGGCCGAAAATGAAAGTTGCATTGCATATTGTTGTTATTCTTATTATACAAGATCTCAAATTATATAATTGGCCGAGAATGAAAGTTGCATATTGTTGTTATTCTTATTATACTACTTGATCTCAAGTTATATATTGGCAGTATTTTTAACATGTGTTCCATTTGTTGTTGTAGTAGTGACAAGCAATGTCCAATACTCATGGATTTTCTTCGCAACGGCATTCATTTTGCTAGCGTTGATATAACGAATGACAAGATCAAGATGAGACGCACCTGGGGTATTGAGATACCATCTGCCTGCCACATTGATCTCCAGGACTTGTTTAGGCTTGACCATGCCAAGACTGAAATGGCTGATATGGCAAGCGCCGTGATCGACGAGGACGCGTACGCTGATATGAAGACAAGATTCGACAAGGAGCAGCACAAACTTTGGGAGAAGTACCCACTTGACGGTTGCAACATTGAGTATGCAGCAATAGATGCGTATGTTGCATACGAGGTGTACCGCAAGATTAGAATCATCAACTATGGGCAGCGTCACCTCGTACCGCGACCAGTGCGCCATGAGTCTTATGCTTCTGGGTATTCAGATTCGGAGGACGGTTTGTACTAGTGTTTGTAGTGCTTGAAGGTCTCCTCATGTGGAAGACAGTAATGTTAGTGCAAACACTTTATCTCTCTAATATTTTGTAGTGCTTGAGTGTCTCCTCATCTGGAAGTGAGTTGTGTTATTGTTGCAAACAATTTATCTCTAATATTTGAACAGTTGTAGTTCAAATTTGAATTACTTTCGAAAAATAGGCATAAACTCATTTAACTAGGGGAAATTAGGTAGAAATCAAGGAAAAACCTAATACTTGGGCATTATCCATCATACGTGTACTAGTTTCCATGAAAATTAAATGGGTGCCATTTTGCATCATATTTTTGGTACTTTGTTCACAAAAAAAGTCAGTTTTTGCACTTAAAAAATGGAAAATGATATTTATGAAAATAATTTCAAGATTTCCTTTTACATGGTTGTTTCTTATATCAATATGCACCTATTTGTGGAATATGAGATCTTTATCACAAACTATGCCTTGAAAATGACCATAACTTGATCATTTGGCTTGAAACTTCTAGATGTCTATACATGATAGACCTTTTTGTGAAGACTTTTTCTGCAAATTTTGTCAAAAATAAAGTTTATCATTTTTCATAGCAACTAGTACACATATAAGGTCCCCATGCCAAAGGATTTCTTTTTTTGAAGTGTTTATCACATTATTTCATTTTTTCATAAAAAAAGTCAAAACGGTCGCGATGACAATTCATCAGAAGATGTAATGTTTTATAGAACTATCAATGTTTCTGTGATATAGCCACTAGTTGTGTACCTTAAAATGATTTTTCCAAAAATTTCAGACTAAGCTATCAAACAGTTGTAGTTCAAATTTGAATTACTTTCAAAAAATAGGCATAAACTCATTTAACTAGGGGAAATTAGGTAGAAATCAAGGAAAAACCTAATACTTGGGCATTATCCATCATATGTGTACTAGTTTCCATGAAAATTAAATGGGTGCCATTTTGCATCATATTTTTGGTACTTTGTTCACAAAAAAAGTCAGTTTTTGCACTTAAAAAATGAAAAAATGATATTTATGAAAATAATTTCAAGATTTCCTTTTACATGGTTGTTTCTTACACCAATATGCACCTAGTTGTGGAATATGAGATCTTTATCACAAACTATGTCTTGAAAATGACCATAACTTATCATTTGGCTTGAAACTTCTAGATGTCTATACATGATAGACCTTTTTGTGAAGACTTTTTTTACAAATTTTGTCAAAAATAAAGTTTATCATTTTTCATAGCAACTAGTACACATATAAGGTCCCCATGCCAAAGGATTTCTTTTTTTGAAATGTTTATCACATTATTTCATTTTTTCATAAAAAAAGTCAAAACGGTCGCGATGACAATTCATCAGAAGATGTAATGTTTTATAGAACTATCAATGTTTCTGTGATATAACCACTAGTTGTGTACCTTAAAATGATTTTTCCAAAAATTTCAGACCAAGCTATCAAAAAGTTGTAGTTCAAATTTGAATTACTTTCGAAAAATAGGCATAAACTCATTTAACTAGGGGAAATTAGGTAGAAATCAAGGAAAAACCTAATACTTGGGCATTATCCATCATATGTGTACTAGTTTCCATGAAAATTAAATGGGTTCCATTTTGCATCATATTTTTGGTACTTTGTTCGCAAAAAAAGCCTGTTTTTGCACTTAAAAAATGGAAAATGATATTTATGAAAATAATTTCAAGATTTCCTTTTACATGATTGTTTCTTATACCAATATGCACCTATTTGTGGAATATGAGATCTTTATCACAAACTATGCCTTGAAAATGACCATAACTTGATCATTTGGTTTGAAACTTTTAGATGTCTATACATGATAGACCTTTTTGTGAAGACTTTTTTTGCAAATTTTGTCAAAAATAAAGTTTATCATTTTTCATAGCAACTAGTACACATATAAGGTCCCCATGCCAAAGGATTTCTTTTTTTGAAGTGTTTATCACATTATTTCATTTTTTAAATATTTATTATTGTATAATCATTTTTTTAAATAAAGTAATATTTATTTTATCATTATTTATTTCAATATTATTATTATATAATATATTTTTTAATCAAGTAAATTTTTATAATATAAGAAATGAAAAAGTGTTTCATCATGACCGAGTGGTTAATATGATTGATAAGATAAAACTATCAGTAAGTTCTCAGTTCTCTCTTAGTATCTAGTTTGAAAGGAAGCTAAATGTTAAGCGTGCTAGTGTTATAGCAGTTTCAGTATGGGTGACTGATCGGGAAATTTGACAGTTCCAAAATAGATTAAGTGTGTAGATATTAAGTGTGTAGGAAGGGGGAAAATTAACTAGATTAAATAGTTAGACTTGAGATTAAGTGTGGGTTAGTGGATAGTTAAGTGAGAAATTTCAAAATTCTAAAAAAATATTTTTTTACTTCTGAAAATTTCAAAAAGAAATTAATTTTTTTTGGAACATCTTTAGTACCGGTCGGTAACACCGACCGGTACTAAAGGTCTCCAGCCGAAACCACGCCTGCGGCCCACGTGGATGTCATTTAGTACCGGTCGCAACACGACCGGTACTGATACTCGGGGGGCATCAGTCCCGATTGCGCGGTACCGGTTGCATAACCGGTACTGATGCCCCTCCCCGACCGGTACTGGATGTCCGTTTTCCACCAGTGTTGGTTGGACTCACCATTATCGGTGCACGTCCATTTTTTTCCTTTTTGATTGCATTGCTTACAAAGTTATAATCTATGTATTGTCAAATTGCTTTGACTGTAATTTACTATAAGGTTACTGATATTCCGGTGGAAGTTATGTCACGAGACCCACAAAACATGTTGCTTTGGGTTTGTTTTTATTTTTTATTTTTTAAACTTTACAGTAAATTAGTTGTATGTATCGTTCCAATGCAGAGTCTGGTGCTTCATTCCACCATTTTCATGAATAAAACATCTCCATAAGTTCTTGACACAATTGTATTTTCGTTAGATTTGGCATGCTTGCGGTAAAAATCGATTCACTTTACATCGGTTCCGAATCCCGTAATTTCTCTTGGATTCTGGACATGCAATGTACTGACCTCCTCTGTTGTCGTGCAACAATGCATCCCAAAATTAATTATTTACAATCCTTGTGTACTGTGATTTGTGCATTTCTCGTACTCAAATTATTATCGTTGAGGAACAAGCATGGTGCATAACCAAGATAAAAATCACTTTTACTAGTGATTAATGATTGTATGCATGCTGTCGAGGAGTGACTTCCACGTAACAGGGGTAGGCTCACCCTGAATAGAGGTTCGAAGGGGGGACTGAACACGGAGGTCTAACAACTCCCGAGAGGCTCGACGACGATGCTCGCCGAGCCTGAAGAGGGACAATCACGCCAGAGAGGGACACCGGCCCGTACCCAGGTTCACGGCCCTCAGGAGGAGGTAAAACCGCTACTCCTGCTTGTCTGTATTGAACTGTGAAGGTTACAGGACAATGAGCTTGCCGAAGGCTCTCTCTAGGCAGCTTAGTGCTTGGAGAGGGACACAATGGTCGTCTTCCTTCTCCCGCAGTTAGCTGTTCTCTCTGTTTGGCTAAGGCTTCTTGGGTCTAGGAGGCGGTTCGCCAACTGGAGATCAACTGGGGGTGCAATTGCGCGATCCCCCTCTACGGCGGAGCTCCTGCTCCTTTTATAGGCGCTCCGGGCTCCGTCCTCGTGCTGGTGGGCTCCCACACGCCGGTGGCGCAAAGGAGAGGGAGTCCACAGCGGCTCCTCCGTCCATGGACGCGGCTCATCCGTGCTAAAGTAGCGCGCCGTGGCCGACCAGCTGCAGACGTTGCAGAGCGGCTCGCAGGCGCAGCAGAGGCAGTGGTGGAGCCCACGATGACGACCTCCTTGGAGCGTTGCGCCGTCCAGCCGCTTTATCACCAAAGAGGAAAGTCATGGACGCAGGCGGCGCGGCTTTGTTGACCCCTTTATCACCGTAGTGGCAGCTGGGACGCTCGCGTCACCCGGCAGCCGTTGCAGAGGCCATGTGCGCCCTGCAGCGCTTGCTTAGCTGCGAAGTGTCTCCACAGGGCCACGGTTGCCTGTGGAGGGGTTTTCTGCTGACTTCCCCCCAGGCGGGTTTCGCCTGGGGAGTCTCCTGAGGCGCGGGGTCCTCTTCAGGCCCTGGCGTCCTCCTCAGGCCCTCGAGAGGGGATGCCTCTCGAGGATCCCTCCAAGCGGTAGCTTGGTCCTTAGTTGTTCTGCCGAAGTTCCACGCGGGCGAGGCCTGTAGGGAGTGGGCCGTGCATACCCCGGTCCTTACTGGGCCGACAGTAGCCCCCGGGCCCACGATGGGCACGACGAGGCCCGTTGGGTCTAGGCGAAGCGTCGTGGGGCCAATTCTGCGGGCCGGGCCGAGCCACGCGTCACTCCGGCGAGCAACGGATGCGCGCGATGCGGGGCGTGCGTCGTGGGGGGTCCCACCACGCCCCGGTAACCGCTCCTTGACGAGACATAAATCCCCGGCGCCAGAGCAGGGAGCCGTTACTACTCCCACTTCTTCCCGCAGACGCCAACCGCACCGAGCTCTCCGCTCCTGCACTCCGGCGCCCTCTTCCCCGATTTCTCCAACTTCTCCTCGCGCCGTTCCCTTCTTCGCTCCGACGATGACTCCGCCAAAGAACTAGGGCAAGGCGGCCGCGGGGTCTTCATCGCAAGTGGCGCCCGCCGAGGCCGCACACGGTGCGGCATTGCTGGGCGTGCGCGTCAACGACAAGGCCCTCGAGAAGGTCCGCTTCCTGGTGGCGGACCGGACCAACGAGCACGGCGCCACCGCGCTCAAGCCCGCGGCGCATGGGAAACGCCCGCGAGGGTTTTTCCCCATCTTCCAGCACTGCGTCTCGGCGGGCCTGGTGCCGCCCTTCTCCCCGTTCCTGGAGGCGGTGCTGGCCTTCTACCAAATCCAACTGCTGCACCTCCACCCCAACTCAGTGCTTATCCTTGCCATCTTCGCCTACCTCTGCGAGGCGTACCTAGGCGTGGAGCCCACGGTGGAGCTCTTCCGGTGCTTCTACGCGCTCCGGAACACGGCGAAGAACGAGCGCTCGGGATGCGTCTCGTTCCGCATCGTGGACGGCATGGGGAGCGTCTACATCCCCATGTCGTGGAACGACGGCAAGGCCATCACCTCCGTGACGAAGAAGGTGGACGACTTCCGCCAGCGGTGGTTCTTCGTCGGCGTGGAGCAGCCAAGCGCCTTCCTCGAGGTCCCTGACGCGCCGCCCGTGAAGAACTCGCACTGGGGCAAGGCCACCTTCTGCGGCGCGCGGAACGTGATGCTGTCGGGCCACCTGAGCTACCTCCGGGAGGAAGGCCTCACGAGGCAAATCGTCGTGGCGGACTTCGTGATGCGCCGCCTCGCCCCACTCCAGGCGCACGCGATGCCGATGTGGATGTACTCCGGCCCCAATGACAAGATGCGGCTCCATCGCGAGGACAACGACAAGGATGCCGTCGACAACGTCCTGTCCGCGCTCTTCATCAACCCCGCGGTGCCCGCCATGGAGGAACTCCCGATCTCCCTCAGGCCTCTGCATCAGTACAACATGACTGAGCGTCTGGCAGTCCTGGAGGGGATTCCTCCGTACACCCCGGCAGGCCCGGCGCGGAAGATAGTGCCCGTGCCTATGGTGCACGATGCGGAGGGGGCAGAGACGCCCTCTGCCTCAGGAGCCGGGCATGGCGAGGAGGAGGCCGCGGCAGGCGAGGAGGAGGCAGCGGCGGGCGAGGAGGCCTCTTCGAGGGCCAGGCCCCAAGCTGGCGAGATTTGCGACATCTCGTCAGGTGACGACGAAGGCGCCTTCGCGGGGGCGCCCACGCGTCGCGCGGAGGAGGAGGAGCCCGAAAGGGAGGCCTCTGACGAGGAGTCCTTGCTGGGGCGTCGCGAGCCCCGGTCCAAGGCGGCCAGCGACAGGCCTGGCGCGAGGCCCTCCGACGTCCCTTCCAAGAGGAAGGCTGAGGCGCCTCTGGAGAGGCCAGACGCCAGGCCCAAGCCCTCCTGGCGCTCGCCAGGCTTGGCGTGGGTCGACACCGGCGCCAAGCGGTCCGGGTAAGTTCCTTCAATTACTAAACGCTTGATTATTGTACTCTTCTTCTCATATTTCTGACACTCGCCCCCCGATCCTTTTCAGCGACCTAGTGCCCGCGAAACGCCGTAGGCTTCGCAAGGCAGCGGAGGTGAAGGGGGCCGCGGCAGAGGCCGTGGCTGAAGAGGCCTCGAGGCCTGGGGAGACGGCCACGGCAGGCCCAGCCGAAGAGGCGCCTCAGGCGGAGGCAACTGAGCCTCTGGCGGAGGCAGCAGCGCCTCAGGCGGAGGCCGCTGCACCGCCCCCCGAGCCTTTGGTGGTGGAGGCGCAGGAGGAGCGGTCGGCCAATCCTCCTCGAGCTCCTACACCGCCTCGCGCGGCTACGCCGCCGCGTGAGTCGACTCCGGCACGCGAGGCCACCCCACCTCGCGCGGCTACGCCTCCCGCGCAACCAGAGGCCGAGACAGATGTGGGGACCCCGGACTAGCTGTCCGAAATACCCTTGTGCCTACAACATCAGCGATCCCGTGATCAGTCTGTCGCTGAGCACAATCGAACTGGTATCAAAAGAACATCCATAATTACCGAATGAATTACTTACTTGATTGAAGCCATAATCTTTAATAAGTTATTGCAGCGGAAAACACCAATCAACGTGGGGCCCGAGTCATTTGCCAAGACACCTACAGGCAGCTGACTGGGAAGACGGCCTAGTTCGCACAGACGTCATCGGTCTCTCGGTCTTCATCTTGCTTCGTCTTGAACTCTGGACATGGGAATATCCAGGGACACAGCCATGAGTACATTTACGTACTCGCAAACTACCCCAACATGAGCATGCGCTATTCTTTTATTTGTTTAAATAAAACTTTGTTTGCCTAGAAAAACTCTATATCTTTATTGAAAAAGGAAAGAAGGTCTTCAGAACTTTTCCCATAAATCTGCCTTTGTAAGGAGTCTCTTTAAAACTTTTTCCCAAAAGGGGCATCTTTGTTGAAAAAGGTAAGAAGTCTCTTTAATAAACATTTTATCGAAAAATCACCATTTTATCTGTTTCTCCAAAACTCCTCCTTTTCCTGACCATAAACCGTCATGATACATATTCTCCAACAACCTCATACCGATCCGTTGGTATAGGTGTATGGAACATTCTCCACTTCATTTTCTTTTTAAAACTCAAATCTTTTCCAAAACTTGCACATGGTCAAAGTAGGGCCTCCCAACTGTCCATATCCGAGGACTCGGCTATTCGAATAGTTTTAATCCCTCTGCAGAGGTAGCACGCTTTTCCCACACCCATCCGGCAACTCATCGTGTCAGCCACGTCCCGCCATACAAGGTGTATGCGAAGTTGAGTCACCGACCATAGCCTCTCATTTGCTCATGCTAGTAAAGGATCCTTCCCAAATGATACCTTCCATCTACACTCAGTCCAGTTTCCCGTCGGAAACCCTAAGTGTGAGGACTCATAGTTTTGTCCGGCGGTCTATTAAACCTTCTATCCTCCTCCTTATCTTTCCATAGAGTTTGAGCGAGGACCCGGGTCAAGGTAGGTCCTCAGACCATCCCTTCATGCATAACGGAGTCATCTCCGTCGATGAGGTATCCCATACTAATAAGAGCAAACTACATGACTAAGCCCCGTTCCCATATGTGGGGTAAATGTGGTCGCACAGAATATCGGCTGGTTGACGTAAGTACAAAGACACAATGTGCGTTTTATCAAAACCTCCATTCTCCTTTTATCCACTTCAACACCAACATCTTGGTGCTTCATAACCACACAGAGTTTTCAAAGGGGTTTTGAATAAAACAATCTTTATTTTTCCCATCCTATAATTTCTCTTATATTTCTACATAGAGTGGCAAAATAATTTCCATATACTTTTTTGAAAAGGTTTTGGAAAAATATTTGCCTTAAGAGTGAATCATGTTCTAAAAATAGATGCATGTATTAGGGTGCAAGCTCAGAGAGTAGCTTGCCTGATTCCAGTATGATGTTCTTGGACTTCTTCTCACCGCTCAAGAAATAAATATCATCCTTCTCCGATAAATCCTCTCCAAATACCACTTCGGTAGCGTTTATATCTAGCGTCGCAAACATAAAAATAGAACAACACACAATAAGCAAACCATACCACAAGTGGTATACAAAAAGGTAATCAAACCACATCATAGCACTATTTTAACCAAGCAACCAACTAAGATATATATTTACAAGGGCATTATATTAATCAGGAGTATAACACCATACACATGCCAAAAACAAGAGGGCACAAATACACCCTCAATTAGAGGTAATTCACAAACCCCTTTTCTCTGATCAGGAAATACTCCAGACAAAAGTATCGTATTCGTCTAGGAAAATACTTCAAACAAAGGTATGATGACATAAAATCAAGCATTAACATTAACACTGGCACACTCACATGCAAACATGTTACTATTTCTAAGAACACATTCTAGTGAGTAATTAATCAACCAACAAAGGCTAACACTAATGTTCACCCAGGTTCTTGATTAAGAGATAAAAAGGTGCAGTTGGCTCATTTAATTAAAACACCACAAGTAAGACCACTTCAACCATTAAACCAAACAATCACGCACTAAATTACAGCGCACAAATTCATCACCCAACTTCACCTTTAATAAGCACACATTCACCTACAAACATATTCTAAAACAAGTGTAACTTTTTGGGCAAGGTGGATTAAACCTATTACAAAGATAGGTTGCACCAAATGTTATTCAGATATTGGATAATGTTAAGAATGTTTTAATTTAGGTTCTGTACTTAGTTTTGTTAGTCACTCAAAGGCACACAAAATAAATAGAAACAGGGAATTACATTAATATAATTTTTTTTTAGTTGTAAAAGTCCTGTTTTGGAAAATAATCCACTGCTCACAGAATATAGATCCTAAAAATAAATCCTTCAACCACAGTACACCTAATAACCATATGAAGTTATGAAAATTGGATTTGCATAAAAATCTATTTTCATTTAGGAACTAAAAATCCTACAAAAGCTATTGGTCCTAAAACCAAAATGAATAGCACTTCGGTTTTATGAAACTCCTACAAGCAAAGTTGATAGTTCTGGGTAGGTATGGCTTTAAGCTATCTGTAGAAATTTAGTTTGCTTAATTTGGACATCCCTAGCTCTAGCTATTTAAGTTTGAGTGGAAAATTTATTGTTTACTAGATATTTTACAAAGCACAAGATATAATATAAAATGATCTCAAACCAGTGCTGCATGTTTCATAAAACACCCAAGCACTTCACAAAATTACTCCTAAGCTATTTGCACAAACAGATCTAGCACAAATGATAAAGACTAACCATCCAATTTTAACAGGGATTGGAGATATTCGTTTCTAGTGGAAATAACCCACTGTTTTTGAAAATAATTCACCATGTGCAAAATATAAGCTGGAAAATTCTAACAAGCTAGGAGATGATAGCTACTACCCATATCTAACACAAGCAATTGGATTTACTCCAAAAAGTATTTTTAATAATGAACTAAAAATCACCAAACAGCTACTGTTGTCAATATTAAACTTAATAGAAATTGAGTTATACAGATCTCCTGCATGCATGGCTTATATATCTAGATAGGTATGGTCTTAAGCTTTACAGAGAACCAAAGTTTGCATGATTTGGATTTACAGAACTCTCACTATTAAATAAATGGTCAAAACTATACTTTTTGCTAGATTTAACCTATCGCACACATAAAAGCATATATTTGAATATGGCCAGTGCCACATGGTTTAGAAAACTCATAGGTAGCCTACAAAATTTACTTTACGATTTTAGCATGCATAGATCTACCACAAAAGATTTAAAGCTACACTGTAACGAACAGGAAATAAAATCATATATTACATCTACTGGAAAAACAAGATTGGGCCGGATCTGGCCCAGACCTGGCCGTGCGACGCAGAAGGCGGCCCAGCCAGCAGCCCATGCGCACGAACGGGTACGCAGGTCGTCTCCTTCCCCGACAACACGCAGGGACGAGCTGGAGCTTCGGGCAGTGAGCAGGCGAGGACGGCGACGGCGCTCCGGTGACCCTAAAATAAAATTGCGATGTCCCGCAGTTAGAACACGAGGAGGGGATCTCAGGGGGACGAGAATGGCGGGGAATGGTGGACGGAGCTGCTCACGATCATGAAGAAAGGTGGCGGTCGGAGCGGAAGAGGATGAAGACGGACCGCTCGATTCGCGGCTTCCCGCGGCGATTCCTTGGACGGGGATGCAGAGGACGACGAGGCGGTGCTTCTGGCGCTCTTCGATCTGGACGGGGCGCTCTCCAGTGACGGTGGCAGCGACGGCGAGCTCGGCCATGGCTCGACCAAGGCAGAGGAAAAAGAGGAGAGGGAGAGAGAGCAAGCGAGGGAGTGAGAGGAGGGGAAACAGAGGAGCGGCTCGGGGGATCTTATCTCCTCCCTCGACGCGGCAGAGGAGAGCGAGGGGGGGCCTGGACGCGGCGGCAGGGGGCCGCGGTCGGAGGAGCGGGAGGTGCAGGTGGGGGACAATGGAGACCAGATGAGCGGCGGTGCTCTTCTTATCCACCTCGCAGGGGACAGGAGAGGAGGGGGGTCCGGGCGGCGAGCGGTGTTGAGCGGGGACGAGGAGCACGGCGGCACTGGCGCCATGCCGTGCTGCGGCTACAGGAAGGAGATGGGGGTTTCGCTGAAAGGCCCCTGGCAAGTTATTTTCCATCACATCCAAGTCCTTTTCTATTTCTTTTAATTCCTTTTGAAAACCAGTAGCTTTTAGGGATTTTATTTGGGGTACTAAAACATTTTATAAAAATTTGAAAATATTTGGGTAGGCTCCCATATACATGTAGAAGCTCCACAAAATTTGGTATTTGAAAATAAAATGTTTTGAATAACTTTTGTTCACAGGGTTTAAATATGGCATTTTTCTTAAAAACAAATTTATAATCCTTTAGAAATTTTAAAGCAAGTTCAAAATATTATCTTTGAACTCTTGGAACTTCCTTGACAAATATATTAACTTCAAATAATTTATAAGTTCATAGAGAAAATATTTGTTTGAAGGAAATAGATAGTTATGTAGGGAAAATAATTTATTTAGATCATTTCTTCAACTCCTGATCTAAATTTCCATTTGTTGAATAATTTTAGGAGTTTTGCTTTATTTAAGTCACATACCAAATTTGTTGTCAAGTGTGTGTTTTAATTTATTGCTCTAGCACATTGAATTAATTATACTCACAAGCAACAACACAACAAGATCACAACAATCACAAGGATGATGCATTCAAGACAAACAAGTCACACACACAAGAAGGAGCAGCCACACAATGTCAAACATAGCAATGGGAAGGAAAACACAATCCTCAGTGAAACATTTCAAAAAGTTTTTTGTTGGTTCTGAATTTTGGGTCTGGTAAAACTAAGTTTTTCTTAGTTTCAAAATTTGGGATGTGACAGCTCTTCCCCCCTTAAAATAAATCTCGTCCCGAGATTTGCTAGGTGGGTTAACAGGGGAGTGCGAGGCACGGGTTTTAGGCTGGTTATACTTCCGAGGTTGTTGCTTCTTCAGTAAGGTCACCACGTGAGATCTTGACAAATTTATGTTGCGAGGCTTTGTTTGTCAATAAATTTCTGTGCTGGGTTTCAGATTATTGATGATGGGGTTGACTTGACGATTGACGCTGATGGATAGTCTTGGTGGGTTGTTTCCAGATATTACAAGGCTAAGGCGCAGGGAACTGATTATTAACATCTTCTGGTATACGTAGCGTATGTCTTCCCCCCTTAAAAAGGGATTTTTAATCGGCCTTGTTGAAAGTCGCAGATGGAGTTGACTTGAAGGTATCATTCTCCTTGAGTAGCTTGACGATCTTCGTCTTGGGTGTCACTCCTCGGTGCTTGGGGTTGGTGCATAAATCACCTCCTGATATTGCCTTAGTCATACAAGAAGGATTTGTTAACAAGGTAGCTAGTCTGGTCATCAAACTACTTCTCATATTCCAGAGGCTGAGATGTACTGGATTATCTGACGTTCTATTTAGTTTGGGTATGACACTCGATTGTTTGAGCATATAAAAGTGATTTGTTAACAAGTTCATGAGGCTTGCTATCAAACTACTTTTATATAACATGAACATTGGAATATCACACTTTTTCTAGAGAGATTAAGAATAATAGCTTCTGATATAAGAGTTTTCAAATACTCAATGATAGTCTGGCATATTGCTTCTTCGCCAACTTAAGAATCTCTTCAAAGTCTTCTTGTCGCAGTCCCTCCTTCTTGCGGTCTCTGAGCTCGAATCTTTATAGCAACTCCCCTACACTCCTTGAGTTCCTCTAGTTACTAATCCGAATTGAGTCTCCTTACGTCCTTGTTTCTTGCCAAGGCATGCAGCCCTGGGTTACAAGTTAGTACTATCACGATTACTTAGGCCAGGTGTCATTCTGGAGTTCGATACGATCCGTTGGTGTAGTATTCCTTCACATATTAATTTTCACGGTGTGAGGCGTGTGTTAGACACGGTAACCTCTCTCGTCTTTAAGAGTCTAGAAAGGATTTCATTAAAAGTGACGGATCTTACATTGAAACCAAATACTGCCCACTAAATAGGACTCATACTACTTCTCGACGGCTAATGATCTTGAAAGGCCCACTATTCCTTGGCTCTAACTTTCCTTTGACATGGAAACCCTGCATTTCTTAAAACGGTACTGAGCAGTCTCGTTGAGATTGGGGCATTGTTTGGAGTAGTGACCCTTGGTGCCGCATTCAAAGCAGACAACATGGGCTCAGTTGAATTTATTTGGGCGGCTAGGAAAGGTGGGGCGTGGGGCTTGTGGGGGTTGACAGGCAGGCTTGGAGGCTTGCTGAAAAGTACAGGACTTCTTCCTGGGAAGGGTTCTTCCAGATCGTAGGCACAACTTGTGATATGCTTCTAAGGTTGGTGTTGGCTCCTTGCGTTTTCTCCCCTTCTGGCGCTTCGGATTGTGGCATGGGCTGGATGCTTTAGTGGACGTCTTTCTCGGGGCGTGGATGGCGTCTTGAGCAATCTTCTCATGAGCATCTTTTACTGCGTCTACTATGAATTCCATAGGACACTTAGCCGGAACATGATCATCTCCTTCGCATAGGTAGCAAGTGACGCTAGCAGTGGGGCACTCACCAGGTGGATGAAAATTAAAACAGTGTGGGCAGCTGCCTGGGCATTGACTGGCCTGATGTCCACCCCTTCCGCACTGACTACAAGCCTTTCCTTGGGGCGGTCTTTTCTTTATGATGTATTTGAGGGGGCACTTCCAGGTCCTATGTCCACGTTCATTGCAACTGTAACACCAACGTTGCTCTCTGATGACGTCCTCTCTAATTTTCTTGGGCAGATCTTCAGACGTATGGGACTCTTCTCTTTCAAAGGGTGTCGAATGGGTTCCTGGGGCTGCTTCGATTTGATGGAGCAGAGGACTTTGGGTTGCTTCAAAACCGGAACCGATGTAGGAGTGCTCCCGCGACATTTCCGTCTGGGGAACTATGTTGCCAGAATTGAGTTAAACAATTTTCGTAGAGGTAGTTACCTGATTACTTTTACTAAGTAAGTAGTAGGGGTTTGTTAACAAGGCGCAATTTGCGAAACACATAGGAGAGGCAACACACAAGCAGAGAACTCACAAACAAGCAACACACAAGGTACACTTAGTACCAATGGACGCCTAATACTCGTGGTAATCGGGTAGTATAACCAAAGTTCCTATCCCATATTTTTCCTATGGGCCTTGGTTAAACATGGTTGCTGAAATCTTCATTTTGTCTCCTTCGGCTTCAGCCGGAGAATTGAGATTGTCGAAGTTGCAACCGAGTGAAACTGTCGATATTGAGTTGAGGTCTTCGAGGTCTCTTGCTTTGTTGATATCGATAATATTGGTACTGGCGGATCCATCACCTCGATGTGGAATGTTGAGTACTTGTAATGGAAGCTTCTTCTTGTAGGTGCTAGCTAATTAGGTCTCACTTGGGTTCATCGTCAAGTATTTTGAACGGGTAAGAGGGATTAGAGAAATCCTTGGAAAATCTTAAAATAGAGGGATGAGACTCGGAAATATTTGAGAAGGTGAGAAGAGTGGAAGTTATTTTTGGACTTCCTTAGATAAAAATATGTTTTTGGTAACAATATATTTTTAACAAAATATTTCTTTCCTAACTAACGTCCATGCTAACTAAGGTCTGTTACAGTCAGGATGGCTCTGATACCAAGTGACGAGGGGAGCCCTCATCAATACCCATAGTCGATAGCCTAGGGTTAGAGTTATGAGGTAGAGAACGCGTAGTGCTGGTGGACTCGACGGCTGACAAGCGGGATTTACCCAGGTTCAGGGCCCTCGACTGAGGTAACGCCCCTACTTCCTGCTTGTCTGTTATTGCTCTTGTGAATATGCGATGGTTACAAGGGTCCAGCAAGAGTTCGTCTCGCTGGGGTTTGGAGGTTCTGATGTGCGTGTCTTTGATCGGTAGCCCTCCCAGCCCTTATATGGGGGGCTGGGTCTCGGGTACGTAACCGACTAGGACTACAAATATGTAAACTACAACCGACTATGAATAACTTGGAAAGCAATCTTTGTCTTGGGCCTTCCTTGATGGGCTTTGCCAGCCTATTGACAATTGGGCTATAGTCATCACGTGCACCGGGTACCCACACGACAGGATATCCGTTCGGCATATCCTCGTCACTAGCCCCCGAGTGCTTGGCTGATTCGGAGAATTAGGCATGGACTCACTTGACAGTGCACGTCACATGTTTGTGTTCGATATCGTACGTTGTGTATTGTCTTTCGACTATGAGTTTATGTTTTTGACAAAGGATTATTGACTTAGTAGGCCTGGATTTACTCGACAAGTCGAGACCAGTTAATTGCACATTTGGGCAAAACCTTACTAGCCTTCAATCAAGTTCGAGTCCCCGGGCCCGAACCTGGAACATACTGGACAGATCCGACTCAGGCCGTTGAGGTCTTACTGAGTCGTTCTACAGTTTTAACTTTGCTACCCAGCGCGTCCGCCGGGATTTTCATCGCATCTGCTGATACGGAAAAGGATTAAGGACTTAACACTGCCGGAGTGGTCCTCAGCCCAGCTCGACTGATCGGCGGGTCTTATCTTTGCATTTTATGCATGCAGCATCCGAGTGTCATCGACTGACGCAACTCGGGAATTTCCTTGAGTTTATGTCTTTTTGCTTTTTGAATCTATCGGGTGCGCGACAGCGCTCCCGATGGGAGTAGCCCCCGAGATTGTGCTTTATTACTCGTAATGAAGGATAATCTCAAATTAATGAGCGTGAAGAAAAGTGCCAGTCGAAGACATTTCCACCCGCTCCTAATGAGATGTGTTTGAAGTCACTCGAAGTGTTTGCTCTTGACTTAGCCGATAGACTTTTGAAGGGTTGCGTGACTTTTGCATACGTCCGTCGAAGAATTTTTTTACCCGCTCCCGATGGGAGTATATTGTGCTTGGGTCAGTCGACTACTTGTCGACTATAACTTTTGTATGTGTAGTCGAGAGACTTTCACATGACTGCATGTCACTGGTTCAGTCGACTGTATTATCGACTATTACTTTTGCATTCACCAACCTGCAAACCAAGTGATGTCATGCATGACCACCGTGGCGTGCGCGCAGACCTTTGACAGGACGTGTCATTGTGGGTCCGCTTGTTTGACCGTGGTGACCGCCGGTTCAGTTCTGATTTGACCGGACGTGGCGAAATTTCCGCGGGCGCGATCATGACTTTCCTCGTTTTTCGTGCGTAGTGGGCGTTGTGGCCTGCGACGGTCTCTCTTTGATAGCGCCACGTGGCTTAGTGATTATGCACGAACGGCCGAGATTGTTTCTTCCACCTTGGTAAATACAGGTTTCACCGCCGTAGATTAATTCCCTTTGCCATTTGCATCCTCTACCTCCTGCTCCTAGCGCGCGCACTTCCTTCGTTTTTGCTCCTGCTCCTCCTCTGTTCGCCATGGCTCCTAAGAAGAACACGAGCGCCGCCGTCCCCTCTTCCTCCGCCAATGTTGGCAAGAAGAGGAAGGGTGCTGCTGCTGCCGCGGCCTCCGCGGGAAATCCCGCCGCCGCCTTGAAGAAGATTCCCGGCGACTGGGTGAAGTCCACCATCACCGAGAAGAAGTTGGCGGCATTCCGCCATACCGGACTTCTCCCGCCGGCCGACAAGCTCGCCGCCCGCGCGCCCTCCAACAGGGAGGTACTCCCTGAGCCCCGCGCCGGCGAGCGCGTTTGCTTTGCTGAATTTTTGCCTCGCGGCTTTGCTCTCCCGCTGCACGATTTTGTGCGCGGGCTTCTTTATGCGTACGGGGTGCAGATCCACGATCTCACCCCCAATAGCATTTTGCATATTGCCTGTTTCATGGCTTTATGCGAGTGTTTTTTGGGGGTGTCCCCAAGCTGGGCACTCTGGAAGTCCATCTTCCGAGTGCGTCACATGGTCCGTGATGGGCGTGTGAGCCCTCTTGGCGGAGTGGGCATCCAGGTCCGCAGCGACTGCCACTACTTCAACCTCAAGGCAGTCGACTCTGCCCAAGGATGGAGGAACAAGTGGTTCTACGTCCCAGTCGACCAGGACGTGCGCCCGGCTTTCTCGATTGGGAAGACCCCGCTGAAGACGAAGGCATGGGAGCATTCCCTCTCGACTGAGGAGAAAGAAGAAGCTGCCCCCCTTATGGAAAAGATCAGCAAGCTGCTGGGCACCGTTACTGGTGTCCAGCTGATGAGCACCTTCATCAAGCGTAGAGTGTGGCCCCTGCAGCAACGCTCCCACGCTATGTGGCGATATGAAGGACCACTCGATGCCACTCGAATGAGCGATGCTGAGTTGTCGCCCAATGAGCTGGATGCGCATGTGAAATACATCACCAGCATCAAGGCCGACGAAACCATCGACTTCAACTCCTCCGTCGCTCCTTTTGGATTGGAAAACGCCCTCCCTGAGGTAAGCATTGTCGACTGTGTTTTTTTTTTTTTTCTTCTGGTGTACGTACCTTTTGAATGTTGTTTTTGTGTTGGCGATCAGGGCCATTCGACTGACGCCTCTCTTCCTCCCCTCCCCGAGTTTGGTCCTGCCGATGAGGCAGCTTTGCTAGATGAGGGGAAGAAGACCGTCACTCCTCCTCCCTCGGCTAACACCTCCGCCACAGAGGAGACGGAAACCGAGGAGGTGGGCCCGGTTCGTATGGGTGGCAACACTGCGACTGAGCCTGCCGCCAAGCGTCGCCGTGTGCCTCGCCAGGAGGTCTCGAGTTCCCACTCGGGAAGCGCGGAGCAACGGGACTTGGAGGATTCTGGCTGCTCCTCGCCTGCGAAGGCCGTGTCCCCTCTGGCTCGGCGCTCACCATCGCACTCGACTGGCCGCCTGAGCTTCGGAGGCCCCTGCCTCGACGTTGAGCCGGACTCAGATGAAGGCGAGCACAGGTATGTAGTTATGAAGTATTTTCGCTATGTTCGTTTTTCGCTTGCTTTCATACTTTGCCTTACGCTCGTTGACACTATTGCAGCAGCGTCGGTGACGATCGAGTGCAATCGCCTCCTTTTGTGGAGGAGTCGACTGTGGCCTCGCCTCGTGCTGAAGTGGACGTTGCTCAGACCACCCTGGTGGTTGAGGCAACGACCACCTCTTTAACGCCACCTGCTACCGCTTCGACTGCGTGCCCTTCCGCATCCGCGCCTTCCTCTTGGACTGACCATGTGAGTATTTTCGCGTTTTATGTGTTATGCTACATCTCGCTGACATCCTTTTTGAATCTTTTCAAAGCCTGCCGTCCGTGACCTTGTCGCGGCTGGTAAAGCCTTTGTGCAGTCGGAGGAGGAACGGGTTGCTCTTCGCTCCCACCTCGACGATTTAAGTCGTAAGCTTTCCTGACCTTGTCCCGGGATTTTCCGCTTGGTGATATGCGACTGAACTTGGAGTCAACTATCTCAGGTGAGAAGGACGCCATTGCGAAGCAGTCGTCTGAGCTGGAGCAGCGGCTGAAAGATCTGGAACGACAACTAGTCGACCAGCAGTCGCGTGCGAAGGAGGATCTCAACGATGCGCGGAACTCGGCTGCCTTGCGTGAGCAAGAGTATGCGGCTCAGGTGTCTGAGCTTGTGCGTATGATGGAAGGTTAGCAGGATTTGCTTTCGACTTACGCGCTTTTTGTTTGATTGGTCCTTATGTTGATTTTTGCTTCTGTTTTCTTTTGAAATCTTGAAGGGTCTGCAGCTTCATCCGCTTCCAAGGGCAAGGGGAGTGAAGACCTGTCACTCGACCGTGCCATTGAGAAGCTGAGTGCTGCCATCCAACACGCCAAGAGTTCTCTGGATACGTCCACTCGCACCCTTGGCGCTGTCTTTAAGGAGGTGCTTCCGTCGAGCGAAGTTCCTGCTACCGCGCAAGGTTTTGCGGACATGCTAGGCCCCGGCTCGTCGACTGTGGCGGAATTTGCGCGCGACTTGACGGTACGCGGCTCGGAATCTACCATCAAGCTTCTTCTTGGTAACGGCGTTGTTGCCGATTATGAGGCTGCCCTGTCTGACTTCCCGAAAAGACCAGACGGGCAGCCTTTGTCCTTGAAGGGTGTGACCGAGGCTGCGACGCGACTATCGCGCACTTGTATCGCCACCATGGAGCGCAGATCTGTTGCTGTTGCTTCTATGCCGAAGTCGCGTAGGGCTAGATCTGAGTCAGTGTCTCATATCTAGACTTTTAATTTTGACTTTTTGTAATGAAGATTTGACCACTAGCATGGGCACTTCGCTGCCCACTTTGTTTATGATATTATCCCTAACACTGCATCTTTCGCTATGTATCTGGCTTCTGTTGTCCTGTCTTGATTCGTAGCCTTATCTGAAATATATGATTATGCATTTGCCAGCCAGACGATACAAATTCGACTGAATCTTCCCAGCCGTGCGTGGATACTCGAGCGGCCGCCGAAGCTAGGAATGATGCCAAGGTTTTGGCTTATGCGAAGAAGCGAGTGGTTACTCTAGAACAGGAACTAAGGACCACTCAAACAGAATTGAAACTTCTTAAGGCAAAGCCTGCTCTTGCCACTCAACGCGAAGAATATGTGCTTGGCGAAGTCGAACACTCAAACAGGCAGCTTGAAGGTATGTACCCGACGATCGCCCTTGTGATCTTCTTATGTCTTCCTTGCTGATGGTTGCTCGTCTGCAGTTTTTGTTCATAATTTCAAAGAAGAGATGGAACGGGTTAACGAGCGTCTGGATAGCGCGACTGATAACCCGGTGACTAGTCGCCAGCATTTTTGGGCTGACAGGCATCGCGCCCGCGAACTTGCTACCCTTAAGGATCGAGTGTTTCGCGGCGCGGTCTTACTCGAGCGTTGCCGGGCGGCGTTTATGCGCATCAACCACTTTTTGTTTCCTGAGGGACCGCAGCCGCAAGGAATTCATGCGTTGGTTGATCTCTTCCAATCTGCCACTCCTATCCGAGAGGCTTTGACTCGAAGGGTTGTCCTTGGAGCCAACGCCGTCATGGGATATATTCGCAGCCAGCATCCTACCTTTCGTATCTCTTCGCCTACATCTGGCTCGCGTCTGGAGCAGAAGTTTTTGGACAGGACTGCGGTTTCGGCGGAGGTGTTTGTAGGTTGTTTGCACGACCAGCTCATCGACTCTAACTTGCCTGTAAAGGATGAGCCTATGTAGTTTGCGTAACTACCCGACCTCCGAGTTCCTCGAGTGAGGTGTGAATAGTAAGATGGTTATGTAAGCATGTATGTATCCGGTCCCCGAGCCTTCGGGTGGAATGTGAAAAATAAGGCGTTTATGAGAGTTTGTATATGTACCGCGCCCGAGCCTTCGAGTGCAGCCGAGTTTTGCTGTTTTGAGATTAAGACCCAGCCCCCGAGTCTTCGAGTGTGGCTGAGTTTTTCTGTTTATGACCAAGACCCAGCCCCCGAGTCTTCGAGTGTGGCTGAGTTTTTCTGTTTATGACCAAGACCCAGCCCCCGAGTCCTCGAGTGTGGCTGAGTCGGGAGTGATTTGGCTTATGATAGTAAATTATGCGAAGAAGAAAATCTTTCTTTATTCCAGATATTGGCCAGCAAGCCGCCTCATTAAAAACCTTCCAGTCCCCTTAGGTACCCTGGTAAGGAAAAGAGCGCGTCTGAAACCTGCTGGCCTTTCCGACATTTATGCTCTGTTACATTGATCGACTATGACATCTACGCATAGAAGCGACGCAAGTGCGCCACGTTCCATGGATTATTTGATAATTCTCCTGTCTGGGCGTGCTTGAGTCGATAGGCTCCACCGTCGATGACTTCCGAGACGACGAAAGGTCCTTCCCATGGTGACGCGAGCTTGTGCACCTTCTTCTGCTTCATCCGGAGTACTAAGTCGCCCACCATGAATGTTCTGGGACGGAGTCGTCGACTGTGGTAGTTACGGAGATCCTGCTGATAAACAGCTGTGCGGGCGAGGGCCGCGTTACGCGATTCTTCGAGTAGATCCACCGAGTCTTCGAGTGACTCGTTTGCGTCGTCCTCGTCGTACAGCTCTACTCGTGGTGCGCTGAATTTCACCTCTGGTGGCAGTACTGCTTCTGCGCCGTAAACCATAAAAAACGGGGTAAACTGAGTCGAGGCGTTTGGGGTTGTGCGCAAACTCCATAGTACCGCCGGGAGCTCCTCGACCCAAGCGCCTGCGGCCCTTTTGAGTGGTACCAGTAGTCTTTTCTTAATGCCCGTGCAGACGAGACCATTGGCTTTTTCGACTTGTCCGTTGGACTGTGGGTGCGCGACTGATGCGTAATTGAGCGCGATGTTCCACTCTTTGCAGAAGGAACGAAACTCCTCGGCTGTGAAGTTTGTGCCGTTGTCCGTGATGATGCTGTTCGGGACGCCAAATCGATAGACGATAGATTTTATGAAGTTGACTGCTGTAGCGGCAGTCGAGCTTGTGATTGGGACCGCTTCTATCCATTTTGTGAATTTGTCCACCGCCACCAGTAGGTGAGTATGTCCTCCGGGAGATGACTTTTTGAGTGGTCCGACCATATCCAGCCCCCATTGGGCGAAGGGCCACGCGAGTGGTATGGTTTTGAGTGCTGATGCGGGTGCATGAGGCTTGGTGGCGAATTTCTGGCACCCGATGCACCTTTTGACGATATCGTCTGCGTCCTTAAGCGCTGTGGGCCAGTAAAACCCTGCTCGGAAGGCTTTGGCTACGAGTGATCGACTGCCAGCGTGATGACCACAGGTTCCTGCGTGAATATCGCGAAGTATGGTTTTGCCATCCTCAATGTCCACACACCTTTGGAACATACCTGAGATGCTTCGCTTGTAGAGTTCACCGTTGATGATGGTGTATGCCTTGGAACGTCGAGTGACTCGCCGAGCCTCTGCTGCATCGACTGGTAGTTCGTCGTGGAGTAGGTATGTTAGGAAAGGCTGAGTCCATGCTGGAATTACCTGATCATCCTGGCATAGTAGCACTTCGACTGGCGGCTCCTCTGAGCTGGGCGTTTTATCTTTGGATGCAGCAGTCGAGGTTGATGGGGTCCGTTGCGTTTTGATGGACCTGTGCTGGATTCGCTCCAGGAAGACGCCTGGGGGGACTTGCGCTTTAGTCGAGCCGATGTTGGCTAGTGATTCTGCTTCCTCATTGCTTTCTCGTCCAACATGCCGCAGTTCGCATCCGTCAAAGTCGCCTTCGAGTGTGTTGTAGAGGTCACGATATGCGATCATGTTGTCGGCTATGGCGTCGCAAGCTTTCATTGTCTGCTGTACGACTAGATTCGAGTCGCCGTATATCATCAGTCGAGTACATCCCAGCGCCTTAGCCATTCGCATGCCGTGGATCAGGCCTTCGTATTCTGCCTCGTTGTTGGATGGTCGCTTGAAGTCCATCTGTAACACGTACTTGAGTTTGTCGCCTTTGGGTGATATGAGTATGACGCCTGCGCCTGCGCCTTCGTTCTTCTTAGACCCATCGAAATACATTGTCCATGAGTTGGACACATCTGGGATTCCTGGCAGCTGGGATTCTATCCACTCCGTTGTGAAGTCGGGTAAGACTTGTGCCTTGATGGCCTTCGGGTGATCATATGTGATCCCGAGTGGCCCGAGCTCGATGAGCCATTTTGCTACACGCCCTGTTGCATCGGGATTGGTGAGTATGTCCCCGATTGCTGATTTGCTGATCACTGTTATCGGGTGCTCCGTAAAATAGTGGCGCAACTTTCTGGATGTTATGAAGACAGCGTATGCCAGCTTTTGGAAGTGCGGGTATCTTTGCTTCGACAGGGACAGGACTTCGCTGACGTAGTAGACTGGCCTCTGTATGCTCTGAGTTTTTCCTTCCTCCATGCGTTCGACTACCAAAGCCGTACTTACCACTCTGTTTGTGGCTGCCACGTATAGGTACAAAGGTTCTTTCTCCTTGGGTGCCGCCAGGATGGGGGGATTTGTGAGTATCCGCTTGAGGTCTTTGAAGGCTGCTTCAGCTTCATCTGTCCACTCGAACTTGTCTGCCTTCTTCATCAGTCGATAAAGTGGTAATGCCTTCTCGCCTAGCTTACTGATGAAGCGACTGAGCGCTGCTACTCGACCTGTCAACTGCTGTACCTCGTACAGCTTTTTAGGTCTTTGCATGGTTAATATGGCCTGTATCTTTTCTGGGTTTGCTTCTATTCCCCGAGCCGATACTAAGTACCCCAAGAGTTCTCCGGCTGGAACACCAAAGGTACACTTGTCTGGGTTGAGTTTGATGTTGTACCGATTGAGATTGTCGAATGTTTCTCGCAAGTCTGCGAGTAATGTGCTTTCCTCCTTCGACTTGATGACGATGTCGTCTACATAGACCTCGACGTTGTTCCCAATTTGCGTCTTCAAACAGTTCTGCATCATACGCTGGTAGGTGGCGCCTGCGTTCTTGAGCCCGAAGGGCATTGTGGTATAGCAATATACTCCGAGTGGAGTTGTGAAGGCTGTCTTCTCCTCGTCTTCGACTTTCATCCTTATCTGGTGATACCCTGAGTATGCATCCAGGAAGGATAAACGCTCGCATCCCGCAGTGGAGTCGATATTTGATCGATACGCGGCAGTGGAAAATGATCTTTTGGGCAACACTTGTTGAGCCCGGTGAAGTCGACACACATTCTGGTTGCTCCTGTCTTCTTTTTCTCGACTAGTACGGGGTTGGCTACCCACTCTGATTTTTTGATTTCTCGAATGAAGTTTGCTTTGAGTAGTTTGTCTACATGCTTCTCTATGGCCTCTCTTTTGGGTCCGGAGACACGACGTATTGCTTGTTTGACCGGCCTAGTTCCTGGATTAAGCTGGAGGGAGTGCTCGGCGAATTCCCTGGGAATACCTGGCATGTCGGCTGCACACCATGCAAATATATCCCAGTTCTCACGGAGGAATTCGACGAGCGCGCTTTCCTATGCAGGTGATAGGCTTGTGGACACCCTGACTGTCTTGGCTGAATCAGTCGGGTGAACCTGGTGCTTCGTTATGCCGTCCGCGGTGCTAAACGTCTTGTCGACTGCCTGTTTCTTCTGTTCGGGCATGTATGTTGTGTCGCTGGTGAGCGAGAGCTCTTCGAGGGTTTGCTCCATACCGAATGTCTCGGAGATTTTGCTGAAGTCGCGGTCGCAAGCATCTGACCTTTGAAAATTTCCGTTGATTGTGATGACTCCTTTCGGGCCTGGCATCTTCAACTTGAGATATGCGTAGTGTGGTACTGCCATGAACCGAGCAAATGCGGGGCGCCCTAGTATGGCATGGTATTGTGACTTCCAGTCGACGACTTCGAATTCAATCGACTCGGTTTTGAAGTGGTTTGCGTCACCGAAGGTGACGTCGAGTTGTATCGTGCCTTCTGGGAGAACAGGTTTTCCTGGAACAATGCCATGAAAAGTGTTTGTGGACTGGGGTAGGTTTTCGACTGACCTGTTCATCCGGCGGAGCGTGTCGGCGAAGATGATGTTGATGCCACTGCCTCCATCCATGAAGACCTTGGTCATGGCGTATCCACCAATCTGAGCGTCGAGTACCAGGGCTGCGTGGCCTGGTCGGTAGACAGATGGTGGATGATCCTCTCGACTGAAGGTTATTGCGGTTTCAGATCCCCGCAGGAAGTCTGGTATGGCTGGAGGCGCCATAACCGCCATGTTAACGTGTCGAGTGTGGATCTTTTGCTGTCTGTTGGAGGGACGCCCTTTTTGAATCATGAACATCTGTCCCTGAGGCTTCGGGTATTGCTCCTCCGTTGCTTGAGGTATATGATGTATGGCTCCCGCGACTTGGCTTCCCGGGTTGTATGGTGGCGGAGGTGGTAATGCCGCGACTGGCTGTGCTGGGGGTGGGGTGATGTATGCTGGCGGTGCAATCGAGGGTGTAGTTCTTCTGATTCTTGCCGCGTAATCAGCCACCATTTGTTCGAACTCTCGACAATTTCCCATGGTGTGGTTGGAGGTTAGCCTCCCGTCTTCTCCCTTGAATAAGTGTAGCCTGCAGTGGTCACCCATCTTTTCTTGAAATGTTTTTTCTGGCTTTGCATCTGTTCGTTTGCGCCATTCTTGCCTTCGGTATCCGCTGCTATGCTGATCGCGGTCTCGACTGGTTCGTCGGTCGTCTGTTCGACTGTCTCGGCGGTCGCCTCCTCGACTGTCGCGGCGACTGTCGTTTCGACTGTCTCGACGATCTTCTTGTCGTCTGTCATCCTGGATGTGATTGTCCTGTGAGAAACCTGCTGCGACGAATTTTATCTTGTCGTTGTCACTGTAATCATTTTTGCGTCTTCGTCTTCTGTCGTCCCTATCATGACGGTTTCGACTGCTGCGTCGATCTTCGTGGTCGTGTGGGGAAAGTGGACGCTTGGTCCTTATGGAATCTTCGCCATCTGCCCACTCGGTTGCTATCTTCATGAGCTCTGCCATGGATTTTGGCTTTTGGCGGCCGAGTGCTTCTCTGAAGTCTTCTCTGAGTACCCCCATGGTAAAAGCGTCCATGGCTCTGTCTTCGGAGATTGTGCCGACTGAATTGCGGATGGCAGTCCATCGCCTGATGTATGCTCGAATTGGCTCGTCCGACCTTTGCTTGCAAGCCCGTAATTCCTCGAATGTTTTGGGCCGCTCGCACAGAGGATCGAAATATTTGATGAAGTCTTCCCTGAAGTGATCCCAGGAATCGTATGACGCTTCGGGCAATGCTTTGAGCCAGTCGCGAGCTGTGCCTTCAAGCATCAACTGTATGTACTGCAGCGCTGTTGTGGTTGTCCCTCTTTGGCATACGACTGCGAGCTTGTAGTCCTCGAGCCAGCCTGACGGCTCTTGTTTGCAGTTGAATTTTGGCGTTGTTGGTAACCCGAATTTTTTGGGTAACTTGGCTTCGCGGATTCGTCGTGTGAAGCATCGCGCTCCGCAAGGTCCTGTATCGCGTCTATCACTCGAATCGTTGCTGGCGGATCTCTTAGATCGACTTCGTGAACGGCGATGCCTCGAGTGCCTTCGTGTGCCGCTCCTGTGAGGGCTTCGACTGCGACGTCCTCGCGAACGACTTCTGCTGCGCTCTCTGTGTTTCTCCGTCTGGAGTCCTTTTGCCGCGAGTGCGAGCGCTTTTAATTGCTGGAGATGTAGTTCTTCGGCTGGGTCGCCTGCTGGAGGTGCTGTCGCTTTGAGATATGCTCCAAGTGATATCAAGGCGCCTTCAGCTGTTTTAGGTACCAGCATGCCTTCGGAGTCCAGGGTCATGAACGAATGTTCTAAGTTGCGAGTGACTCCGGATCTCTCGCCCTCCGGGATATTGGCGAATCTCGATCTATGTCTGTGCTCCGTCGCACTCGTGGAGCTAACGGAAAACTGCCTTCTCCGCATACTCGAGATGCTGGCTTGCTTTCTGCGTTCTTCGAGTGTTGCTCTGTACTCCTTTAAGCGCATCGCTTCCTGCCAATTAAAATAATTGTATGTCATCCACTCCTCTGGGGTCGCGTCGGCGGGCATCATTGTGCAGCCCTTTATGATTTTGTCAACTTTTGCCGCCATCTCTGCTGTGATAGTCAGCGTTGTCACGCCATCTGGTAATGTGACTGTGCAAGGAAATTCTGTAGGTCTGCGACTAGCCGCTGCCGCTGAGGTTTCAGCGCTGAATGCAACATAGACCTGTCGAGGTATGACCGGGGGATATGTGTGTGTGCTATCGACACCGGTTATGGGTTCGGAGTCGTCATACCAACTCATGTCGGAGTTGTTGTTGATCTGGGCGTCGGTGTTGACGTATGTCTCGAGTGTTTTTTCAGGATCGTCTTCGTTGCTGGAGAGGAACTCGTGATCCGCTTGGATCTCTGGCCCGGTGAAGTCGGCGAGATAGATGCTGTCGCCCGTGTCTTCAATTTGCCTGTAGTCGGGTGCAGTGTCGAGTGTCGTGATACGTTCGACTGTGGCGACTTGATAGTCAGACTGTACCTCATCACCTAGGAGCTCTTGCGCCATGAGTTTATTGAACTCTTGGGTCGTCATAGAGTCGACTAGAGATCTTGACGGCGAGATCGAGTTGACCTTTGACGACGTAGCTTCCATGCCCGCAGTAGTTGTGACCGTAGTAGATAATTTCTCGACTGCGTCTACCTGATGGGTAGACTGTTCCTCATCTTCCGGGAATTCTTGCGCCATGATCCTATTGAACTCTTCAGTCGCCATGGATGATGCTGGCGATGGGATCGAGTCGATCTGTGATGAGGTACTTTCCTTGCCTGCTGGCGATGCGATCGCGGTCAACGGATCTTCGAGTACCCTCATTGCGATCACGTCGGTCAAGTCCTGCACACCAAGCTTATCGACGAAAAAATTGTGCTCCCCAATGGTTAGATCGAAACCTGAATCGAGACTAGCGAAAACTTCCTGTGCTTCCGATGAGTACGGCTTGATTCTTTTTGGCGAGGCGGCTTGCGAAGTTGGCGACTGATCGCCTGACGCTCCAACGCCAGTCGAGATTGTCAGCGCGTGGCTGTCTGCAGATGTAGTCGGCGAGTTGCCGTTTGAGGTCAGAACCAGCGAGTCTGTAGACCCAACACTACCTTTTCCCACAGACGGCGCCAATTGACGAGGGGAGCCCTCATCAATACCCATAGTCGATAGCCTAGGGTTAGAGTTATGAGGTAGAGAACGCGTAGTGCTGGTGGACTCGACGGCTGACAAGCGGGATTTACCCAGGTTCAGGGCCCTCGACTGAGGTAACGCCCCTACTTCCTGCTTGTCTGTTATTGCTCTTGTGAATATGCGATGGTTACAAGGGTCCAGCAAGAGTTCGTCTCGCTGGGGTTTGGAGGTTCTGATGTGCGTGTCTTTGATCGGTAGCCCTCCCAGCCCTTATATGGGGGGCTGGGTCTCGGGTACGTAACCGACTAGGACTACAAATATGTAAACTACAACCGACTATGAATAACTTGGAAAGCAATCTTTGTCTTGGGCCTTCCTTGATGGGCTTTGCCAGCCTATTGACAATTGGGCTATAGTCATCACGTGCACCGGGTACCCACACGACAGGATATCCGTTCGGCATATCCTCGTCACCAAGTCTGTGGGGACCCCGGACTAGCTGTCCGAAATACCCTTGTGCCTACAACATCAGCGATCCCGTGATCAGTCTGTCGCTGAGCACAATCGAACTGGTATCAAAAGAACATCCATAATTACCGAATGAATTACTTACTTGATTGAAGCCATAATCTTTAATAAGTTATTGCAGCGGAAAACACCAATCAACGTGGGGCCCGAGTCATTTGCCAAGACACCTACAGGCAGCTGACTGGGAAGACGGCCTAGTTCGCACAGACGTCATCGGTCTCTCGGTCTTCATCTTGCTTCGTCTTGAACTCTGGACATGGGAATATCCAGGGACACAGCCATGAGTACATTTACGTACTCGCAAACTACCCCAACATGAGCATGCGCTATTCTTTTATTTGTTTAAATAAAACTTTGTTTGCCTAGAAAAACTCTATATCTTTATTGAAAAAGGAAAGAAGGTCTTCAGAACTTTTCCCATAAATCTGCCTTTGTAAGGAGTCTCTTTAAAACTTTTTCCCAAAAGGGGCATCTTTGTTGAAAAAGGTAAGAAGTCTCTTTAATAAACATTTTATCGAAAAATCACCATTTTATCTGTTTCTCCAAAACTCCTCCTTTTCCTGACCATAAACCGTCATGATACATATTCTCCAACAACCTCATACCGATCCGTTGGTATAGGTGTATGGAACATTCTCCACTTCATTTTCTTTTTAAAACTCAAATCTTTTCCAAAACTTGCACATGGTCAAAGTAGGGCCTCCCAACTGTCCATATCCGAGGACTCGGCTATTCGAATAGTTTTAATCCCTCTGCAGAGGTAGCACGCTTTTCCCACACCCATCCGGCAACTCATCGTGTCAGCCACGTCCCGCCATACAAGGTGTATGCGAAGTTGAGTCACCGACCATAGCCTCTCATTTGCTCATGCTAGTAAAGGATCCTTCCCAAATGATACCTTCCATCTACACTCAGTCCAGTTTCCCGTCGGAAACCCTAAGTGTGAGGACTCATAGTTTTGTCCGGCGGTCTATTAAACCTTCTATCCTCCTCCTTATCTTTCCATAGAGTTTGAGCGAGGACCCGGGTCAAGGTAGGTCCTCAGACCATCCCTTCATGCATAACGGAGTCATCTCCGTCGATGAGGTATCCCATACTAATAAGAGCAAACTACATGACTAAGCCCCGTTCCCATATGTGGGGTAAATGTGGTCGCACAGAATATCGGCTGGTTGACGTAAGTACAAAGACACAATGTGCGTTTTATCAAAACCTCCATTCTCCTTTTATCCACTTCAACACCAACATCTTGGTGCTTCATAACCACACAGAGTTTTCAAAGGGGTTTTGAATAAAACAATCTTTATTTTTCCCATCCTATAATTTCTCTTATATTTCTACATAGAGTGGCAAAATAATTTCCATATACTTTTTTGAAAAGGTTTTGGAAAAATATTTGCCTTAAGAGTGAATCATGTTCTAAAAATAGATGCATGTATTAGGGTGCAAGCTCAGAGAGTAGCTTGCCTGATTCCAGTATGATGTTCTTGGACTTCTTCTCACCGCTCAAGAAATAAATATCATCCTTCTCCGATAAATCCTCTCCAAATACCACTTGGGTAGCGTTTATATCTAGCGTCGCAAACATAAAAATAGAACAACACACAATAAGCAAACCATACCACAAGTGGTATACAAAAAGGTAATCAAACCACATCATAGCACTATTTTAACCAAGCAACCAACTAAGATATATATTTACAAGGGCATTATATTAATCAGGAGTATAACACCATACACATGCCAAAAACAAGAGGGCACAAATACACCCTCAATTAGAGGTAATTCACAAACCCCTTTTCTCTGATCAGGAAATACTCCAGACAAAAGTATCGTATTCGTCTAGGAAAATACTTCAAACAAAGGTATGATGACATAAAATCAAGCATTAACATTAACACTGGCACACTCACATGCAAACATGTTACTATTTCTAAGAACACATTCTAGTGAGTAATTAATCAACCAACAAAGGCTAACACTAATGTTCACCCAGGTTCTTGATTAAGAGATAAAAAGGTGCAGTTGGCTCATTTAATTAAAACACCACAAGTAAGACCACTTCAACCATTAAACCAAACAATCACGCACTAAATTACAGCGCACAAATTCATCACCCAACTTCACCTTTAATAAGCACACATTCACCTACAAACATATTCTAAAACAAGTGTAACTTTTTGGGCAAGGTGGATTAAACCTATTACAAAGATAGGTTGCACCAAATGTTATTCAGATATTGGATAATGTTAAGAATGTTTTAATTTAGGTTCTGTACTTAGTTTTGTTAGTCACTCAAAGGCACACAAAATAAATAGAAACAGGGAATTACATTAATATAATTTTTTTTTAGTTGTAAAAGTCCTGTTTTGGAAAATAATCCACTGCTCACAGAATATAGATCCTAAAAATAAATCCTTCAACCACAGTACACCTAATAACCATATGAAGTTATGAAAATTGGATTTGCATAAAAATCTATTTTCATTTAGGAACTAAAAATCCTACAAAAGCTATTGGTCCTAAAACCAAAATGAATAGCACTTCGGTTTTATGAAACTCCTACAAGCAAAGTTGATAGTTCTGGGTAGGTATGGCTTTAAGCTATCTGTAGAAATTTAGTTTGCTTAATTTGGACATCCCTAGCTCTAGCTATTTAAGTTTGAGTGGAAAATTTATTGTTTACTAGATATTTTACAAAGCACAAGATATAATATAAAATGATCTCAAACCAGTGCTGCATGTTTCATAAAACACCCAAGCACTTCACAAAATTACTCCTAAGCTATTTGCACAAACAGATCTAGCACAAATGATAAAGACTAACCATCCAATTTTAACAGGGATTGGAGATATTCGTTTCTAGTGGAAATAACCCACTGTTTTTGAAAATAATTCACCATGTGCAAAATATAAGCTGGAAAATTCTAACAAGCTAGGAGATGATAGCTACTAACCATATCTAACACAAGCAATTGGATTTACTCCAAAAAGTATTTTTAATAATGAACTAAAAATCACCAAACAGCTACTGTTGTCAATATTAAACTTAATAGAAATTGAGTTATACAGATCTCCTGCATGCATGGCTTATATATCTAGATAGGTATGGTCTTAAGCTTTACAGAGAACCAAAGTTTGCATGATTTGGATTTACAGAACTCTCACTATTAAATAAATGGTCAAAACTATACTTTTTGCTAGATTTAACCTATCGCACACATAAAAGCATATATTTGAATATGGCCAGTGCCACATGGTTTAGAAAACTCATAGGTAGCCTACAAAATTTACTTTACGATTTTAGCATGCATAGATCTACCACAAAAGATTTAAAGCTACACTGCAACGAACAGGAAATAAAATCATATATTACATCTACTGGAAAAACAAGATTGGGCCGGATCTGGCCCAGACCTGGCCGTGCGACGCAGAAGGCGGCCCAGCCAGCAGCCCATGCGCACGAACGGGTACGCAGGTCGTCTCCTTCCCCGACAACACGCAGGGACGAGCTGGAGCTTCGGGCAGTGAGCAGGCGAGGACGGCGACGGCGCTCCGGTGACCCTAAAATAAAATTGCGATGTCCCGGAGTTAGAACACGAGGAGGGGATCTCAGGGGGACGAGAATGGCGGGGAATGGTGGACGGAGCTGCTCACGATCATGAAGAAAGGCGGCGGTCGGAGCGGAAGAGGATGAAGACGGACCGCTCGATTCGCGGCTTCCCGCGGCGATTCCTTGGACGGGGATGCAGAGGACGACGAGGCGGTGCTTCTGGCGCTCTTCGATCTGGACGGGGCGCTCTCCAGTGACGGTGGCAGCGACGGCGAGCTCGGCCATGGCTCGACCAAGGCAGAGGAAAAAGAGGAGAGGGAGAGAGAGCAAGCGAGGGAGTGAGAGGAGGGGAAACAGAGGAGCGGCTCGGGGGATCTTATCTCCTCCCTCGACGCGGCAGAGGAGAGCGAGGGGGGGCCTGGACGCGGCGGCAGGGGGCCGCGGTCGGAGGAGCGGGAGGTGCAGGTGGGGGACAATGGAGACCAGATGAGCGGCGGTGCTCTTCTTATCCACCTCGCAGGGGACAGGAGAGGAGGGGGGTCCGGGCGGCGAGCGGTGTTGAGCGGGGACGAGGAGCACGGCGGCACTGGCGCCATGCCGTGCTGCGGCTACAGGAAGGAGATGGGGGTTTCGCTGAAAGGCCCCTGGCAAGTTATTTTCCATCACATCCAAGTCCTTTTCTATTTCTTTTAATTCCTTTTGAAAACCAGTAGCTTTTAGGGATTTTATTTGGGGTACTAAAACATTTTATAAAAATTTGAAAATATTTGGGTAGGCTCCCATATACATGTAGAAGCTCCACAAAATTTGGTATTTGAAAATAAAATGTTTTGAATAACTTTTGTTCACAGGGTTTAAATATGGCATTTTTCTTAAAAACAAATTTATAATCCTTTAGAAATTTTAAAGCAAGTTCAAAATATTATCTTTGAACTCTTGGAACTTCCTTGACAAATATATTAACTTCAAATAATTTATAAGTTCATAGAGAAAATATTTGTTTGAAGGAAATAGATAGTTATGTAGGGAAAATAATTTATTTAGATCATTTCTTCAACTCCTGATCTAAATTTCCATTTGTTGAATAATTTTAGGAGTTTTGCTTTATTTAAGTCACATACCAAATTTGTTGTCAAGTGTGTGTTTTAATTTATTGCTCTAGCACATTGAATTAATTATACTCACAAGCAACAACACAACAAGATCACAACAATCACAAGGATGATGCATTCAAGACAAACAAGTCACACACACAAGAAGGAGCAGCCACACAATGTCAAACATAGCAATGGGAAGGAAAACACAATCCTCAGTGAAACATTTCAAAAAGTTTTTTGTTGGTTCTGAATTTTGGGTCTGGTAAAACTAAGTTTTTCTTAGTTTCAAAATTTGGGATGTGACAACAGACCAGGGCCCGCCAAGCGCGGGCGCCTCTGCCGGGGGAGCTCCTCCGTCTCCGCCACGCCCCGCAGCGGGGGGCGAGGCGCAAGAGGCGACGCGACCGGGCGACGAGGGCGGCGAGACCAGCCTGGGCGCGGCGAAGGACCGGGAGCAGCCTAGCCCCCAGGCATGCCCAGAGGCCTCATCCTCAAGGTTCGGCGCTGGGGCCGGGCCTTCCGCGCAACGCGGCCTGGTCCTGAGCGGCTGGGACTGGAGCAAGGGACACCGCGAGGTGGCCTTCCGCGTGGTGAGGGAGTCCCTGGAGGCCTGGAGGCGCAGCTCGCCTTCGAGGATGCCCAGCTTGCTCAGCAACGCGACGAGCTCGCGGAGGCCTGGGGGCGCTTCCATGCCGCGGTTGAGGCCCGCCGCCAGGAGGATCAGGCGCTCCAGGCCGCACGCGAGGAGGCCATCCGCTTTGCTAAGGAGGTCCGGGAGGGGGCCGTCCGCGACGCAGACGAGCTCCTCGCTCCCCTCCAGGACACGCGCGATGCGGCCGCCGATCTCCTCGCGGAGGTGAAGGCCGAGCGCGAGGCTATGGAGGGCTCGCTGGAGCAGAAGCGCCGGGAGGTCTCCCAGCTGGAGTCCCAGCTCCTCTCCGCCCACCAGGCCGCGCAGGAGACCCTGGAGGAGGACCGCAAGAGCTTGGCCGAGCGCGAGCGGCAGCTGGCCTCCAGGGAGAAAGACGTGGAGCGGCGCGACGAGCAGCGGCTCCAGGCGGAGGGTGAGCTGGCCACCAAGCGCGAAGAGCTCGAGGCGCGCGAGGGGGACCTGGCCCAAGCGCTCCAGCGGCACGACGAGAACGCCACCGCCCAGCAGCAAACCCTGGAGCGCTTCCAGCTGCGGTTCGCTGAGAAGAAAAAGGAGGCGGAGGCAGCCCTCGCGGAGCGCGAGAAAGAGTTCAGGCGGACCATCTCCCAGGAGTTCCGCGACAAGGCCAAGAAGCAAGAGGACCGCTTCAAGGCCAAGCACACTGCTGACGCCAAGCGGATCGCGGAGCTTGAGAAGGCCAACTCCAAGCTCGAGGTCCGCCTCCAACGCGCCAAGGATGCCTACCGCCAGGCTGAGGAGGGCCGCCGGGCAGCTGCCCTGGAGCTGGACGCCCTCGTCAAGGACGTGGAGGGGCAGGCGGGCTCTGCAGCCAAGCAGGTGACGGAGGCCGTGGACACCGCGCAGGCGGCTCTCGTGCTCGCGAAGCAGCGGGACCGCATGTTCCAGGCGCTGGTGGCGAGAGGCAATGAGCTCGCGGCCCAGCTCGGCGCGGAAGCGCCGCTCACCGAGGCTCGCGGTCGTGGTGATGCTGCGATGTACCTGGTCTACTTCGACCAGCTCTTCACGGCCCTCGAGGGCCCCGCCGGCGATCTCTGCGAGGTGATTGAGGTCGAGAGCCGCCAGCTTCTGGAGGTGGTGGTCGACCGCATCTTCACCAACCTCCGGCTCCTTGCGCCCAGCTTCGACCTCTCCACGGTGACCGAGGCGCGCCCGGCTGGAGAGGCCCTGCAGGTCTCCAACGCTCTCCGCGAGCAAGTGGAGGCCTTCTGCAACCGCTTCAAGCGTGCGGAGGTGGCTGCGGAGGACAGCGAGGAGGAGGCCGCCCCTGCCAAGGAGGAAGACGCTGAGGAGGAGCGTGCTGGCGCGGACTCCGCCTGAGCCTTGCTTGTCGCGCCTTTGAGCGCTTGTATCTGAGACAATTTTTTATATTCAGACATTGCACGTTTTGGGCCTGTAATATATTTCTTTAAGCTAGCTTGTTTGCCCCTCGAGAGGCCTTTTCTGCTTTACTTCCATGTCTATGTTTTCTCTGCGTCGTTAGGACCCGTCTCTTCGCGCTATGACTCCGCCACTGCGGTATGCTAGAGCAATGACTCAGCAAGGCCGGAGGGAGTTTAAGGCTTGGAGAGGTAAGAGCCCTGAGTCGCGATGCTCAAGTGCCCCCCTTAGACGTGCGAGTAGTCCATGAAGCATAAGGGAGAACGAAATCGCTCGAGGGACAAACGTGCGCTTGGAGAGAAAAGGCTCTCGAGTCGCAGGAGTGGGACTTAGCTTCTCGAGGCTTTTTCCCTGTAGGGGCTTTTTAGCTTGCCGGGGAGGTCCTCTTCAAGGGTTTTTCCCTGTTGCCTCCTCAGGCTTGTAGAGACGTTTGCTCCCTGTAGATGTTAGAGAGGCAGGACCAAACGCTTGTGCACTGTACCAGGGACTAATGCGCGCTTATAGGTCTCCTCAGGCGTTCCTTGCGAGGAGAGAGAGCACCAAGGTCCTTTATAGAGATGGCGTGTTTGTGAGGGCCTGCCATCCAGCCAGAGCTCGGATCCTTGGGTTTTGCAGTGCTGCTGGTGTGTCGTTTGAGGCACTGGCACCGTACTCAGCCCCCGCTCGCGAGGTGCGCATGTGGAGAGATATAAGTGCCCATTTTCAACAAAGAAAATAACGCTGAAATAAACTCACCACCAAAATATTACATAGCGGCGCCGCAGCGCATAGTTCACTTAGGAACGAAATTGTCTCATTATGCTTGGAGTTGCCAAGTTAATGTATTTGACCATGTCGAGGCATGGGGACCACCCATTAGTGGCAGAGACTCTCAACGGCCTGAGGCGGCTCGTTTACATGGAGAGCTCGGAGGGTTGACCCTCGAGAGAAGCCTTTGGAGCTTGGAGGTTTAAGCCGTGAGCTTTTAACCTCTAGAGACAAAAAATGCTTGGAGGTGGAGCCGTAAGCTGCCTCTTCAGCTAGATGTCTTGACGTGACAATGATCACGGGTAGAACTTGCGCAAGTGCGCGATGTTCCACGGGTTCTTGACGGGGATGCCGTCTTCGGTCTCGAGGCGTACTGCGCCAGGCCTGGCAACGTGGGAGACCATGTAGGGACCTTCCCACATCGGCGAGAGCTTGTGGAGGCCTTCCCTGGAGAGGATTCGCCTGAGGACGAGGTCGCCCGCCTCAAGGGTGCGTGAGCGCACATGGCGGCTGTGGTAGCGTCGCAGGTCTTGCTGGTACCCTGCCGCTCTGAGGGCGGCCTGACGGCGCAGTCCCTCGAGGAGCAGCAGGTCGTCGTTGTGGAGGCCCTCTTGGGTGTCCTCATTGAAGGCAAGGACCCGTGGCGATCCATGCTTGATTTCTGCGGGGAGGACTGCCTCAGCTCCGTAGACCAGGGCGAACGGCGTTTCGCCTGTAGGCCTCGAGGAAGTTGTGCGTATGGACCAGAGCACTGAGGGGAGCTCGTCGATCCAGCCCTTGCCGTGGCCCTTGAGGATGTTGAAGCTCCTGGTCTTGAGGCCCTTGAGGACCTCAGCGTTTGCTCGCTCGGCTTGACCGTTGCTGCGTGGGTGAGCTACCGAGGCGAAGCAGACCTTGACACCAAGCTTATCGCAGTATGCTCGGAAGACACCGCTGGTGAATTGCGAGCCGTTGTCGGTGATAATGCGGTTGGGCACGCCGAAGCGGCAGACCAAGCTCCTGATGAATTTCACCGCGGCCCCCGCTGGTATGGTGCGCACTGGCTCAACTTCGGTCCATTTGGTGAACTTGTCGATGGCCACGAAGAGGAAGCGATAGCCCCCCTGCGACCTTGGCAAGGGGCCCAGGATGTCCAGCCCCCAGACCGCAAACGGCCAGGAGAGCGGGATGGTTTGAAGCCCCAGCGCCGGCTGATGAATTTGCTTGGCGTGGAATTGGCAGGCGTCGCAGGTTTGCACAATGGCGACCGCATCTTGAAGCACTTGAGGCCAGTAGAAGCCGCTCCTGAAGACCTTGCCTGTGAGGGTGCGCGCACATGAGTGGTGGCCGCACTCCCCGCTGTGGATGTCCTTAATCAGCTCTCGGCCTTCCTCAGGAGGGACACACTTGAGCGCGATACCATTTGGGCGCTTGCGGTAGAGGTTTCCCTCGAGGATGCAGTAGGATTTTGCCTGTCGAGCGATTCGCTCTGCATCGGCATCTTCTTCAGGGAGGATTCCCTTTACCAAGTAGTCCTTGAGCTCATCAATCCAGCCTGAGGCCTGGCGGGTTGCCGTGAGCAACAGGCGCTCCCCTGTGCTGGGACCGCAATCGGGTGCTCCAGACTTAGGAGGTGGTGGGAGTGCTTCGTCTGCGCTTGCGGCTGTGGCCTCTCGAGGCTGCATGATGGATGCCTTGGCGAGCCTTTCTTCAAAGACACCGGCCTGCTGGGGTTGCCTTCGCGAGGCCCGCTTGGCGATGTCGTCAGCCTCTTGGTTTTCTTTCCTCGGGATGTGCATGAGCTCCATGCCCCTGAAGTGCTTCTCAAGCTTGCGGACCTCTTCGAGGTATGCGGCCATGTGGTCGTCTTTCGGCGTGTAGCTCTTGTTGGAGAAGTTGACGAGCAGCTGAGAGTCTCCCTTGACGAGTAGGTGCTTGACGCCTAGAGCGATGGCGGCCCTTAAGCCGGCGAGGAGGCCTTCGTATTCGGCGATGTTGTTGGAGATCTTGTCGATCGTGAAGCACAGCTGGACAGCGTAGAATAGCTTGTCACCCTTGGGCGAAGTTAGGACGACGCCTGCTCCGCCATTGCGACAAGCGAAGGCTCCATCGAAGTGCATGGTCCAGTGGCTGGGCACCGTGTCTCCCGAGGGCTCGGCCTCTGCCTCGCGAGGCTCCTCAGGGCTTGGGTCAGTCCATTCGGCGACGAAGTCAGCCAGCGCTCTTCCTTTTATGACCCTCGTGGTGTCGAAGCGCAAGTTGAATGGCTGCAGCTCGATGTTCCATCCTGCGACACGATCTGTGGCGTTGGGGTTGCGCAGGATCTGCTCCAGGGGGAAGGCAGTGACCACCGTGATGGGGTGGCCCTGGTAGTAGTGTCTCAACTTCCTGGAGGCGATGAGGAGCGCGACGAGGAGCTTCTGCTGCATTGGATACCTCTCGCGAGCGTCCCGCAGCACTGTGCTGACGAAGTAGACGGGGTGCTCGACGAGGATTACCTGAGGTGGCGCGGCGTCAGCCCCCTGCGGAGGCTCTTCAGGGCCCTTGTCGAGATCTGCCTGTAGAGGCATCTCGACAGGGGCTGTGGGAGCAGGCTCGACTTGAGGCGGCGGGCCTGGCAGTGGGTCTGTGGAGGCTGCTCCTTCGACGGGGTCGCCGTCGGGGGATTCTGGGCTTGGAGTGGCAGTGCTCTTCTTGGGGAGGACAGGCTCTTCTCTTTCGACCACCAAGACGGCGCTTGCGGTCTGTGGGGTGGCTGAGAGGTACAGCTTCAGGTGCTCGCCTGCCCTGGGGGCCACCAAGACCGGAGGGCTAGCCAGATACTTTTTTAAGTCCTCGAAGGCTTTATCCGCCTCAGGGGTCCACTTGAATGTGCCCGATCTCTTCATGATCTTGAAAAATGGCAGGGCTCTCTCGCCGAATTTGGAGATGAAACGACCAAGGCTGGCCATGCAGCCCGCTAAGCGCTGCATGTCCTTGAGCCGGCGGGGAGGCTGCATTTGCTCTATGGCCTTGATCTTGTCAGGATTTGCCTCTATGCCACGGTGGGACACGAGGAATCCGAGGAGCTTGCCTGAAGGGACCCCGAAGACGCACTTGGCGGGGTTCAGCTTGATGTTCACCTTTCTCAGGCTGGCGAAGGTTTCCTCGAGGTCCCTCAAGAGGGTGTCCCCCTCTCGAGATTTGACCACGATATCATCGACGTAGGCCTCGGCGTTTCTGCCCATCTGCGCCCCCAAGGCTATCCTCATGAGCCTCTGGAAGGTGGCTCCAGCGTTCTTCAGGCCGAAGGGCATGCATGTGTAGCAGTACACACCACAAGGGGTGAGGAATGCCGTCTTCTCCTCGTCCTCTTTAGCCATCTTGATCTGGTGATAACCAGAGAAGGCGTCCAGAAAGCAGAGGAGGTCACAGCCAGCGGTGGAGTCCACGATCTGGTCTATCCTCGGCATGGGGTATGGGTCCTTGGGGCAGGCCTTGTTGACATCGGTGTAATCGATGCAGAGTCGGCCTCCTCCAGCGGGCTTAGGAACAACCACGCCGTTGGAGAGCCAAGTGGGGTGCGCGACTTCACGGACGACATTTGCCGCCTTTAGCTTCTCTACTTCCTTGATGATGAAAGCTTGCTTCTCGGGGGCTTGCTTACGTGCTTTTTGCTTGACGGGGCGCGCGTCTGGACACACGGCTAAGTGGTGCTCGATCACCTCCCTTGGTACACCGGACATATCTGACGGAGTCCATGCGAACATGTCAGAGTTTGCCCGAAGGAAGGCGACGAGCGCGCTTTCCTATTTGGGAGGCAGAGCAGCGCCTATGGTGACGCTAGCCCCCGAGCCTTCAGCCCCCGAGCTGGTGGTGTCCAGCGGCACCTTCTTCGTGGCGGCTTGCTCCTGAGAGAACACTTGCTTCTTCTTCTTGGGCCTCTCGAGAGGTTCCATGTCCTTGTCAGCTGGGAACGCCATGGCGGCCGCCTTGTAGGCGCTCTCGACAGCGCGCGTGGCGTCCAGGATATGACCATGGATGGCGATGGTGCCAGCGCTGCCGGGGATCTTGACCATGTTGTAGGCGTGATGCGTGACGGCCATGAACTTCGCGAGGGCGGGGTAGCCGAGGATGGCGTTGTACGGCAGGCCGATGTGGGCGACATCGAAGTCGATCAGCTCCGTGCGATAGTTCTTCTGCGTGCCAAAGGTGACCGCGAGGCGGACTTGCCCCAGAGGCTCGATAGAACCACTGGTGACGCCCGTGAACGGCCTGGAGGGCATAAGCCACTCGTAGGGCACTTGAAGCGTCTCGAAGGTCTCGACAGAGATGACGTTCAGGCCCGCTCCCCCATCGATGAGCGTCTTGGAGACGGTGATGTTGTTGATGGTGGGGGAGCAGACCAGGGGGAGGGTTCCAACAGTCTTGGTCGACTTGGGGTGGTCCTTGGCGTCGAAAGCGATGGTGTACTGGGACCACTTGAGGGGCCTGGAGGTCTCGGTGCTCGGGAGCGCAGCGTTGAGTTCGCGGGCGAACTGCTTGAACTGATTGTTTGACTTGGGCGCTTGAGCTCCGCCGAGGATGCAGGCCATGGCGCCTCTCGGGGCCTGGTAGCCTCCATCTTCCTCGTCGGGGAGGTTGTTGTTCTTCTCGGCGGCGTTGGCTTGAGTGCCCGACGGCTTCTGGTAGCCGCCTTCGCGCCTACCCCTGCCGTCTCTGCGGTAGCCGCGACCTCTGCCGCGGCTTCCGCTGCCTTCACCTCGCTCGCGTTCCCTGCTCAGCCTCTTGAGGTCGAAGCAGTCGTCTGTAGCGTGGCCGTGCCTGTTGTGGTAGACGCAGAATGGGCGGTGGTCTACCTCCTTGTCGCCGCGCTCGGGAGAACCCCTGAGGGAGCCCTTCGTGTCAGGCTCTGCCGCGAGGACCGCGGTAGCCTTGCGCTTGGGCTCTTCCTTCTTCTTGTGGCTCTTGGACCCCTCGCCAGGGTCGTCCCGCCGCGAGCTCATCTTGACGAAGAGGAGTCCCTCTTCAGCCTTGGCGCACTTATCCGCCAGGTCGAACAGCTTCACCACAGAGGTGAGCTTGTCGTGAATGCCGAGCTTCTCGAGCATCCTGCGGTTCGTGACGCCCCCGCGGAAGGCAGCGATCACCTGGGTGTCGGGGATGTTTGGAATCTTGTTCCGCACCTGGCTGAAGCGCTGGATGTACTTGCGAAGAGTTTCGTCCTTCTTCTGTACCACAGCGCGCAAGTCGTTGTGGGTGAGTGCGCGCTCGTACGTGCCCTTGAAGTTGGCGACGAACTGCCTGCAGAGCTCCTCCCAGGAGTCGATGGAGTCCTCCGGCAGGTTGAGAAGCCAGGACAGCGCTGAGTCCCTGAGGGCGTGGGAGAACCAGTTGGCCATGACCTTGTCGTCGCCCCCTGCAGCCTGGATGGAGGTGGTGTAGAGCTGCAGGAACTCGAGAGGGTTGGTGGACCCGTCGAAGCCCTTGGGGAGCGCTGGCCTGAACTTCTGCGGCCAGACCACACGACGCAGGGCGCGCGTGAAGGCCATGCAGCCTGTGGCATAGGTGGCCGTTCCTCCCTGGAGGGCCCTGCGGTTTTGTTGCCCCGCTTGGCCGAGCTCCTCGACGAGGCGGTTCTGGAGGTCTCGGCGTCGCTCCATGCCCACCCGCGCGTCAGGCGCAGTGCGCTGCACGATTTGACAGTCGTGCGGCGAGGAAGCATGTGAGGGAGCCCGCTGCGCCGCGGCCGGAGGCGGTCCTGGCAGCGGTGAGGGCGCGCCTGGTGCGGCCGTCCCTGCAGGGCCGGAAGGCACGATGGAGCGCGACGGAGCAGGGCGCGTGGTTGCGATGTCGACGAGGTGGTGGAGGCGGTCCAGCCACTGGTCATGTGCCTCGGCACTTGGCCGGTAGCGGAGGAGGTCCTGGGCCATGAGCAGCGCGGTATGCGGGGCGGGCTCGTGATGTTCCCGAGTGGACACGCTCTGGCGCCGGGACGGGTGCGAGGACTCAGCGTCCTCACGGCGCTCGGAGAGGTCCTTGTCGTCGCGCTGGTCTCCGCCGCGGCGCTCCTCGCTCTCTGGCTCCTCCACGCGCGGGCCGGTGCCAGCGCGCTCGGTCGTGCGGGGGCGACCACGGTGGCCACGGGTGGGAGCAGTGCCGGGCTCGGTGTGAGCTCTCTCAGAGGTACGCCGGTTGGCGCGCGTCGCGCGGGTGTCCATCATGGCGCGGAGTTCGGAGGTTGAAGAACCGCCTCAGTCCCCTACGTGGCGCGCCAAATGTCGAGGAGTGACTTCCACGTAACAGGGGTAGTCTCACCCTGAAGAGAGGTTCGAAGGGGGGACTGAACACGGAGGTCTAACAACTCCCGAGAGGCTCGACGACGATGCTCGCCGAGCCTGAAGAGGGACAATCACGCCAAAGAGGGACACCGGCCCGTACCCAGGTTCACGGCCCTCAGGAGGAGGTAAAACCGCTACTCCTGCTTGTCTGTATTGAACTGTGAAGGTTACAGGACAATGAGCTTGCCGAAGGCTCTCTCTAGGCAGCTTAGTGCTTGGAGAGGGACACAATGGTCGTCTTCCTTCTCCCGCAGTTAGCTGTTCTCTCTGTTTGGCTAAGGCTTCTTGGGTCTAGGAGGCGGTTCGCCGACTGGAGATCAACTGGGGGTGCAATTGCGCGATCCCCCTCTACGGCGGAGCTCCTGCTCCTTTTATAGGCGCTCCGGGCTCCGTCCTCGTGCTGGTGGGCTCCCACACGCCGGTGGCGCAAAGGAGAGGGAGTCCACAGCGGCTCCTCCGTCCATGGACGCGGCTCATCCGTGCTAAAGTAGCGCGCCGTGGCCGACCAGCTGCAGACGTTGCAGAGCGGCTCGCAGGCGCAGCAGAGGCAGTGGTGGAGCCCACGATGACGACCTCCTTGGAGCGTTGCGCCGTCCAGCCGCTTTATCACCAAAGAGGAAAGTCATGGACGCAGGCGGCGCGGCTTTGTTGACCCCTTTATCACCGTAGTGGCAGCTGGGACGCTCGCGTCACCCGGCAGCCGTTGCAGAGGCCATGTGCGCCCTGCAGCGCTTGCTTAGCTGCGAAGTGTCTCCACAGGGCCACGGTTGCCTGTGGAGGGGTTTTCTGCTGACTTCCCCCCAGGCGGGTTTCGCCTGGGGAGTCTCCTGAGGCGCGGGGTCCTCTTCAGGCCCTGGCGTCCTCCTCAGGCCCTCGAGAGGGGATGCCTCTCGAGGATCCCTCCAAGCGGTAGCTTGGTCCTTAGTTGTTCTGCCGAAGTTCCACGCGGGCGAGGCCTGTAGGGAGTGGGCCGTGCATACCCCGGTCCTTACTGGGCCGACACATACTTAGTTGGTGCAGATGCCGGGAGAAGTGAAAGAAAGATGCTCCCCTATTTTGACCAAAGCAAACCAAAACTCTAGTCGTTGTCATCCTCCTCCTCCCTCAAACTTCAACCACCGAAGATCATAGGTGAGCAAAGATCACTCAACCGATGCATGGTGGAGGTGAGCCTAGTTCTCCCCCACGGTGAAGTGTGGTGAAGTGTCTGCCCTCACCGGTTGTTGGAGACCCTGCCCTAACGCTAATCGATGTAGTGGTGACGCTCGTTACCACCACCGGGTGGGTGGCTACGAGTACGGAGAGCTGTTGGGGTGACAAACACATTAGTCTGCGTCTCGGCCCAACTCTCGTTGTGGTCATTTGGGCATAGAGGAGGTGCTTCAACAACAATCCCTCGACCCATTGTCATTACATCTCACTACAACAGGGGTCGAAGGTGGTGTGGCAATCCCTTTGCCACTATTATTTAGGTAAGTTATGTGTGTGTTTTGGTGTATGCACCAAGGTACTATATTGCTTGTGTAGATAATTGCATGTATATTTGTTTTGTATTCGTCCCAGGTGATTTCCATTATAGTATTCGATTTCAGTGTTCCGCTTCAGGTGAGACAAGTGGAAGTGAAAAATCTTATGTAGGTTTGCGTTGTTATCCCGATCCATCCGAAGTCTAAGAAGTTCGTTATCGAAAAATCAGAGGACTTAGTATTGTCTCACATAATAGTTTTGAAGGAAAAACATGGTGTTTCTTATGGTGAGATTTTTCCATTTTTCCATACTTACATGAGCGTGTGGCTGCAAGCCTGGAAGACCCCATATATAGCCCGACATATCTTGTGCATCTCTCAGTCTAGTATTTGCTGCTGGCAAGTTTCTTTTTTCGCGGGAAAGCTGCCAGCAAGTTTGAACGTCATGGCGATCAAGATTAAAGGTAAAGGAGTATATGGGCTTTAGATGAGACATAAATGCACTACCATCTTAAATAGGTCTGGCTCATTAAGCTTAGGTTGGACGAGGCGCCAAGATAAAATAGAGGTTGTTGGGGAATTCACTAAAAAAAACTTCCCTTTGCGAAGGATCTTTACCCTCGCTCTCATCATGACAAGTGTTGATTTATCCTTGTTTTGGTCCCCATGGTTTGTTGCATGTCAGCCAAGTGTCGATAGTAGAATAAAAGTGAGGATAAGGATTAGAGAGAAATCGGATACATGAGAGGAAGGAGGACAGTTTTCCCTTTTATTTTCAAAATCAAAATTTTAAAAGAAAACCATATATTCAAATTACGAACCGTTTTCACTTTTGAGCTCCTCGCGTTGAGATCTTCAAAACTGGATCCCATGTTGATAGGTTTTGACGAACTTTTTTTTAACTTCCGGTTACTTATAGTTCGTACAAGCCGAGTCTGATTGTATGTATAATCTGATTCTGTGTAGTTGTACGTTTGAGTCTATGTAATTGTACGCCCGAGTGTATATAGTTGTACGTTTGAGTCTGTATAGTCATACGTACAACCTGAATCTATGTAGTTATACGCATGAGTATGTGTATTTGTACGTACAACCTGAGTTGTACAAACCTGAAATCTGAGTCTGTGTAGTTGTACGTACTGAGTACTATGTACTTGTACGTATAAACTGAGTCTATGTAGTTATACATACAACCTAATCTGAATCTGTGTACATTAAAAAAATATTATGTGCTCTCAGTTGTAGTAGTATGTACAACTTTTTTATACATGTATTGGCCAGTTCTATTATTTTGTACATTGTATTTTTTTCCGGGCTTTGTACAGCGCGCAGGGGTCTTCGTACGCCATCCTGACCAGTCAGACTCTGCACGAGTACGCCTGCTCGTACGCGCAGAGCTTCGGAGAGAGGGACACACGAGGCGCAACCGCGCGTCCATAGAACGGCCTTTGCGAAGGCCTTCCTTCTTTAGTGATACCCGGTTGTTGGTTTTTCCGCGAGTACTATTTACCGCTCGTTGCGAGCTGGGGCACCGCTTGGCCCCTAATAGATCTTCACATGGCCAGCCATTCGTGGTTTACTTTCTTGTTTTCCTTTCTGTTTCTTTTCATTTTGTTTTTGGTTTTTTGGCTGTTTATTTTTTGTTTCTTTTTTCCTTTACTGTACACATTTGAGAATTTAAGATTAAAAACATGTTTCAAGTTTAAAATTTTCTTTTTTTAATTTTTTTTCACTATTATTTTTGGTTCATCGGTATTTTTTATTCATAATTTATTTTGATTCATCTAAATTTTAGTTCCTTTTGGTTCACTATTATTTTTATTTCACCGGTATTTTTTGTACACTATTATTTTCGGTTCACGCGAATTTTAGTTTTTGAAATGGTTCATATTTAAGAATTTTTATTTTTGAAAAAGGTTCTGATTTTGAAAATTGTATATTTTGAATGTGGTTCATATTTTGAAAATGTTAATTTAAAAATATTGATATTTCAAAAAAACATTTATAAAAAGGTTAAGATTTTGAAAAAAAATCGGATTTTGAAAAATATTGGGATTTTGAAAAATGTTCATATTAAAAAACAAGGAAAAAACCCCACTTGATTAAGGATGTTGCTGTCGCCCACCATTTCGAAAAAAAAACCTCCGCCGGCGGAAGGCCGTAGTGCGGCGCACCTCCAAGGCCTCAAGGGCCATCGGTGGCAGGATGGACCAGCAGGGGGTGCCTGCAAGGCGGACGAAAAAGCTAGTTCTGTTCTGGTCGCTTCCTCACCTAAGCACGGGCGCACCAAAATGAGTCAGCATTAATGTGTTTTATGTCTCTGTGACTTGGGTCCCGGCTGCTTAGGATGACGATTTGAACAAAACCAGCGGAAGACTGAGCTAGGGGACATATTTAGCTGGTTTGCAATTTGCATACTTCAAAGGTTTTCCTACTCCCTCCGTCCAATAAAGGATGTCACAGTTTTGATCAAAATTGGATGTATCTATACACTAAGTCATGTTTAGATACATCCTATGTTTGATCAAGTTGAGACATCCTTTGTTGGACGGAGGAAGTACAGTTTTTTGAACTTCTGGCTTACTAGGCACACGATCCCAGTCATGGAAGCACTATGTCCTAGCTGCTTCGTTGTGGTCCGTTGAGTTTTGCGGCAAATTCTTCATTATAATGTCCCAAACCAGGTGGAGTATCCTAAGTATATATTGTTTAGGATCAGAGGGGTTCGTAAATTCTTCATTATAATGTCCAAAACTAGGTGGAGTATCCTCTAAGGGTGTGTTTAGTTTAGGGGATATCTCTCAAGTGGTAGGGGCAACCATATTTTCAGTGGTTGCCACTCGTTTGGTTGGAAGGGTGGGAGTGGCAGGGGCAACCAGATTTCACGAATATTGGGTCAAAACGGTGGCTCCGGTCGTCCGCCCAAATGTCGCGGATAGCGCTAACCACTTTTGGCTCCCGCTGCTGGCCTCACCCCGAAAAGATTTTTCGCGCCGATTCGCTCGCTCACCGCCCGCGAAACTGGATAAAAACACCCGCAGCCTTATCTATTTCCCTCCTCTCTGCTCGTTCCCCCTCTCGTTCTTGACCAGGGAGGCAACGGCGGCAAGAAATTGACGAGGCGCGGTAGACCGGAGGCGACGGTGGCGACGGCAGCAGGTACCTACCTCCATCTCCCATAGATTTTCCTTCGTAACACGTACGGGGATGCTCTCTCCTGATTCTATCCCTCTCCCTCTCGTGAACAAGGGCGGCAAGGCAAGAAATCGAGCTGCAGCCGGAGACTAGAGGCACTGGAGGCGGGCGGCGGGGCAAGAAATCGAGGCGGCGCCGGAGGCTACAGGCAGCAGAGGCAGATTGACTGGACGGTGAGCAGTTCTTCATCTCCCATCTATTTCCATGGTCGCCGGCCGGTCGCGATTGGACGTACAGAAGGAAGTAGAGGTCCGGCCGTCCGGGAAGTGGCCTGGTAGGAGCGGCAACGCACAGGCTCAGCTCGCCTTCTCTCTGTCTAATCTCTCTGTATGCTTTTGTCTAACACAAATCCATCTCTGATTTGCACAGGAGCACAAGGTGGACGAGCAGATCTTTGTTGAACTAGCAGATTTCTGGGTTTCTCACTACAATCAGTGGTATATACTAATCTTACCTCTACAATCAAACACCTATGTTGTGTGTATATATTGAATGCTATTTTGAAGCTTGCACAGAGGCGTTTTTGATCAGTTGTTGTTGTTTTGTTCTTTGGTATTTTTTCCTTGTAGATGGCCGACAAGAAAAGGAAGTTAATTAATTCGGCAGTGGCATATATGTTTGTTTCAATGTTGACTTTGGTTGTGCAATCCAGGAAACGAAAACAGAGAGAAAGAATTACTTATGCACCAATAGATGAAACCGATAGGATGAGAAGAGAGTACCTAGATAACAAAGTATGGAAGAATGACACAACTTGTTTGAACATGCTTAGGCTTCGGAGAGCACCTTTTTTCCGATTATGCCAACTATTTAGAGACCGTAAATTGTTGAAGGACACAATACATACATCTATTGAGCTACAAGTTGCTATGTTTTTGCACACCGTTGGACACAACGTTAGGTATAGGGTAATTGGCTTGAACTTTGGTAGATCCGGTGAAGTTGTTAGCCGTTATTTTAAAAGAGTCCTCCATGCCATCGGTGAGCTGCGAGATGAGCTTATTAGGAAGCCATCAATGGACACTCCTGCCAAAATAGAAGGGAACCATCGGTGGGATCCATACTTTAAGGTATGAGATGGTGTGTCAACAAATATTATTTTGTAAGCATGGTGATGTCTAGATCATAAACTTTTTCTTTTTTCACCCAATAGGATTGTGTTGGAGCTATTGATGGAACACATGTGCGAGCCTCTGTTACAAAGGATATGGAGGCTTCTTTTCGTGGTAGAAAGACCCATACCACTCAAAATGTGATGGCGGCTGTTGATTTTGATCTTCGGTTCACATATGTGTTGGCTGGTTGGGAGGGGACAGCACATGATGCACTTGTATTACGTGATGCTTTAGAACGTGAGAATGGTTTACGTGTCCCACAAGGTAATAGATTATCAACCAGCTGTCAATCATAGTCTTTATATACCATCCAAATAACCCAAATGTCCCTCATTTGTTAGGAAAATTTTATCTAGTTGATGCTGGATATGGAGCCAGACCGGGGTTCTTGCCTCCATTTCGACGTGTGAGATACCATTTGAATGAGTGGGGAAACAATCCAGTGCAAGATGAGAAGGAGTTGTTCAACCTTAGGCATTCTTCTCTACGTGTGTCCGTAGAGCGTGGATTTGGGTCACTCAAGAGAAGATTCAAAATCCTTGATGATGCCCAACCATTTTTTCCTTTTCCTACTCAAGTAGACATTGTCGTAGCTTGCTGCATTATTCACAATTGGGTTATAAATGATGGGATAGATGAATATATCATACCGGAGGATGAATGGACACCAAACATTCAGCATGCCTCAACATCAAGTGGCCAAGCACAAGAACTTGCATACATGTCTAATTTTAGGCAAGAAATTGCTGATCAAATGTGGGAAGATCGACAAAACTATTTGCAGCAACAAAATATGTAATCATTGCTTGCTGTCCAGTGTTTGTAATGACATTTTTTTTGCTGAAATGAAGTTCCTAATGACATTTTATTTGCTGAAATGAAGTTTGTAATGACATTTATTTGCTGGAAATTGTATGGAGATGATTGCTTGCAGATTTTGTTTCTTTATGTCTAATATACAATCTCAATGTGTTCTTTTGTGTGGAATATTGTAGGAAATGGAAACTAAGCAAGTTGCATGGACACCTACCATGTCAGCATACATGCTTGCTAACCTATGTGATGTTGTGGCTAAGGGCACTCGAACATCTACCGGCTTCAAGAAGTGTCACTATGTTGCTTGTGCCAAAGCTTTGAATGATCACTTTCATCTTAGCTTGACTGAAACACAAATCAGTAATCATAACAGGACATGGAGGAGGAAGTATCAAAAGATTGTGAAACTCAAGCAATTGAGTGGTGCAGGATGGGATGAAGAGAAGTTCATCATTGTTCTTGATCATGAGCATTACACAAGCCACATTCTGGTATAATACTTGCTGGAATCTATCTATTTGTTGTCAAATACTTGCTGAAATGAATCCCCATATGCCTATATATGATTCCTCTACTATGTTTATGTTTGTTGGAATTTTTTATGCCTATATATAGCTGTAATGTGTTCTTTTGTGTCAAATACTTGCTGAATGAATCTTCCTATGCCTATATATTGCTGAAATGAACCTTTTCTTTCACCTCTAAAAGGACCATAAAGAGGATGAACCTTTTCTTAACAAGCCCATTGAGCATTATGGTGAGATGGCTACAATTCATGGAGGAAGCATGGCCACGGGGCAATTTGCTAAATGATCAAGTGAGCCTCTAGCATCACACAATGTGATTGAGCTTGATGAAGAAGGAGCTGCCACCGTTGAAGAAACCAGCCAATCACACAATGTGGGTGAGTCCTCGGCTCCCAAGCATAAAAAGGCCAAAGCTAATCCTTCTGTAGATGAGGGGCTGCAGGCAACTCTCATTGCTTGTAGTGAAAGGTTGGCTGTTGCCATAGAGAAGACTGCTACCACCGACAACAACTCTTCATTGGACCTTTGGGAGAACATGAAGACACTCCCAGGTTTTGGTTTGGATTTTCTTGCCCACTACTATGCCTACTTGGTTGAAAATCCTCGTACCGCAACGGCGTTCCAAGTGATGGAGAATGATCAAAAGATGGTTTGGGTTGCTAGGTATATCAAGAATACCTTTCCAGAGTTTGTTCCAAATGTTGATCCAAGTAATGGAGATGTCGAAGGTTGATGGCTGATTGCTTGTGGTACTGGTTTTGTGCTTTTGATGACAACCAAACATTAGTCTATGGGTTGTATTGACTTGTGCATGTCAACAGAACTTTGATTTCTCTTGTTGGAGTATGGCATGTAAAGTTGTAGCTAGCCTAGTAATATTTCTCGAATTATGATGTTGGACTTTTAGTATCAACTTTTAATTACTAATTTCGGAATTATGTTGAGCCTCCATCTCCATATTATTGTTGTGAGTTCAATATATTGTGAGATATGATTTGAAACAATCATATTATTGGGGTAATCTCACCATACCACCAAAGAGGTCACCATAAACAGTTTATGCACTGCTATTTCTCAACCCCAACCACATTTTTTCTATCCAACCAAACAAAAAACTGGTTCATCCCATATTCTCAACCAAACAGAAAAAGTGGTTATCCCTAACCAGGTGGTTGGGGATATCCTCATCCCCTAAACCATACCCTCTAAACCAAACACACCCTAAGTATATGCTGTTTAGGATCAGAGGGGTTCGTTTTGCAAATGTTGACGCACCGGTAAGAGCAATAAAGTGACAAATAAATGGTACTAACTCGGTACCTATTCGTGGTCGGGAAGCATTGAGGTCGGGATATGCTTCGAGTCAACGCCATAGCTTTGAATGACAAAGGGCTTGAGAAGAGGGGAAAAACCTGAAGTCTACATAGATCTACTAGATAAAACCAGTCTTCTTCCAAAGCAAGAGGCTGGAGTAAGGAGTTCAAGTACAAGATGAAACAGATTAGTAATAATGTTCATTATATTAACTCAGTGCTAAACCAAATAAGGAAGTACACATGGTTTTCTGCTAAATATTTTCAGAGTACTGAAGACCAGATTCTCCACAGGAGAGAAAAGAGAACACGAGAAACAAGAGCGAGTAGCAATGTGCATGCACCAGGCAGTTCGATCACATGGATCTTTATTAAGACCAGCAACCACTACTGTTGCCAAGCTAGACGACCAGTGACCGTCTGAGATAATGATAGACGAAGAGGAGGACGAAGACCAAAGGTGCTTTAATCAGACACAACCTTCTCAATCATCGTCTCACTGAAGGACAAGGCAGCCCTCTGCGACAGTTGGAGGGGCAACAGGCACAGCTGGATAAACGGCATCTTCCATTTCATCCTGCTCGTGGGACTGAACTAGACCAGCAGCGTCAAAGATGTAGGCCTTCACTTCCTCAAAGCGTGCCTCCGACAGGGAAACCTCGGCCAGCAGTCTCCATGCCGAAGCTTCCGATGCCTCCTCATAATCCTCCCTCCGTTTCAGTACAATGTGGCCACTGATCTCCCAAACAGCAGGGTTCACCTGCGTGTCTAGCAGTTCCTGGCTCACTTCGCCCAGAGCCTGCTTCTCAGCGTAGCACTACATTGTGGAAACATTGAGCATTAGAAAGAAATTCACCAATAGTGTACTGAATCATACATATCATTTCTATACTAGGTAAACCCTTCACTTCTCTACAGGAACTTGGAAAGGTTCACCCGAATCACTTAGTGTGTTAGAAATTAACTATGTGACAACAGTATTCCACTTTGTGATAATTTGCTATAGCTAAATTACTAGAAATTCAATGAGCTTTATAGTTCAGTCATCACTAAAAACATAGGCGACCACGTAATGTCCTTACCTGGGGAAAGAGGAAGATCTTCCTGCCAGAGTCAGAAATGAGGACATTGTAAGGCACATTGTTGTCCTGCAACCAAATGCAAGCACCAGAAACCACTTTGGCCAAATCAGTCAGTGAGTTGCCTTCTTCAAAGACCAGTCCTCTCACAGGGTAGTTCATCAGCTTCGACACCTTCACCCCAGTCTTTATCCCATCCTTGGCCAGGGAAATCCTCTGGGTAGGTGCCTTCTCGACAGGGAAAGGCACTGTCAAGTAGTAAGCCTGTGGTAAAAAATAATTGAGATATATGTTGTTAAGCAATGGTAGACATGCTATGAACAGGCTGATTGCTGAACTAAGTTGTCAGACCAAATGCAAACATGTGGCGACGCTAGTTTCCTCCCAAGAAATCATACTCCAACCTAGAGAGTATTTATCGCCTTACTGAAGCAAGAAACCCAACTTCAATGAAACTCAGATATCATATATAGTGCCAAAAATTTGCATATGATGCCTCGTTTTGCTTCCCAAGTCTACAACTATGACAAATACAAAATCCATACCCCCAGGAAAAGCAGACCTCTAATTGTGCATGTTGGGTGATTTGTGATCCATCAAAAGAGTACAGATGAATACAGTATGGAAAGACTATTGTCCACACAGTTCTACGTACTGCTATACGATCAAATGTTCTGTGGAAAGTAAATTTATGTGCAATCCGAAGTAAAATACCTGAAAGTGAAGGTGGTTGATGGTTGCAAATGCGCCCAAACTATTGTAACCAAGCCTGAAGTATGGGCTAGCTGCCTCATCCGCCATGTGCAGTGCAAGCAAAAAGCTCTCTTGGTCAATCCTCTGAGGCAGATGATCCAGAACACGGGGAATAAGAAGAACATGGCCATATTCAATCGGACTCACCTACAAATTGTCAAAATCAGGTATTAGCATCAAGAGTACACAAGTTTGAAATCAAAAAGATTCGCACAGGATCGGGTCGTACATTGATTGCCACAACATTAGGAGCACGATCAGCAACAGTGATTGGGGCACTCTTCAGGAAGTAGCTGTCGTCACAACCACCATTCTCAAACTGGAAGAGCACCTCCTCCTGGCCAACTTTTGTGAAATTGAACTTGGCAGAGTCAAATGGTTGAAGCACGCGATCCACTCGGAACTCTGTAGGGCGCTTCTTGAGGTGGCGCCCTTCATTCAGTTGAGCAACAAACCCAAGGTTTCCAGGGATCACCTTGGTCTCACATGCAGTGACATCATATCGGAATAAACCTTGGGTCATCCTGTCCTCCCACTGGAAAATATGCAACAAAATTTTAAATTTACAAGAAAATTGGCATGCTCCAGTTTAGCACAGCATTGCACCTAGAAAACTTTAATTGGCGTACTATTTTTTAGATTTTTAGTTATGGTTACTCGCTAGTTGCTTAGATAAAATCTCCCACCACCAATGCTACTTGGCAGATATATGTCAGTCAGATAATAACGGTAATATCTTCATTGAGTAATAACAACTTCACTACTGTATAACGGAACGACCGAAAGAGGATGCAGATATCTTCAGAAACTATCTCAGTCGTTTCCTAGAGGTAGTGCAGTGTAAAATGCCGTATAAAACATACTATAAACTATTTCAACTACTATTCTCCTGCCCAAAATACTGATGATAAGCTTCTGTTTACCTGGCCAAGGAGGAGATTGATGAAGAAATCAGTGGGGACAGCATCCTCCTGTGAAGCTAGCTTTGTCGGGTTTGCCTTGAAAGCATAGACAGGAAGCTCCGAAGCTGCTCAGAAAAGGCAACCAAGTGTCAATTTACCAATTTAATTAAAAAACATATAAATTCATCACACCGACAAACAACGGTTCGGCCGATAATTTTGACCATAATTTTTTCTCCGACAGATCTCTACTAAGATCCTCAGCCGTGCACGTAACTCCTATTTTTATCCTACCCAGGTGGAGAAAATAAACTACAGTACATCTGGTCAACCGAAAAAAACACCCACGGTGACACTTCTACAAGCAGAGTATAAAAAATATTAAAATTCATCCATAAAGAACATTCTTTCAGTACGAGTGGTAAATCATTTGTTTAGTGGAAAAGATCCCAACTTTCTGGGCAAATTTCGTTTCCACGAAAAGTGATAAGCATCCGGAATCTATTAGGACAGAAAGAACCAGTACGAGTATACCACCACAGGATTCTGATCTGAATTGGGGAGAAAAGGACACTAGATTCAACCTAGGACAAGGAGACTCACCAGGCAAGCAGCAATCCCCAAGGCAGTTCCTCCCGCACCCTCCGGGCGGCCGCTCGCCGGCGCCCGTGCCGGCGTCTTCTTGGTAGTTGGACACGACCGTGGGCACCCTTTTAATCGTCAGCTTCATCTCCATCTTACGAAGGAAGGTGTCTCGCTCTACTTGTTGTGCTACAGTACTATGTTTCTCTCTCGGGGAATCAGTGGGTCAGTCAGTCAGTTTGAGGATTGATGGTTAGGGTGGGATTTGGTTAGCAGGGAGGCGGGCGGCTCAGAGGCTACCGCCGCCGGCGAGGAAGAGGAGGTCTGATGGGCTTCCGCCGGCGGACGGGAGGGCCCCGCGGCCGCCGTGCGGGGAGGGGCTCGAGGAAGCGATGGTGGCGGCTGGCTCCACCTGCGCAGCAGCGTGGCCGCGCCGGAGGGCTGCAACGCTAGCCGTGATGACTTTCAACGGGCCCAATAGGGAAGAGGGGTAGGCTCCGGCGGGGGCTGCGGCGGCTGCGGATCCGAAAGCTCTCTCTTGCTTTGGCTCTTCTCTTCTGTTCACCGGCGAATAGACTACGGCGGTGTATGGGCTTGGGTTCGGCGTTGGGAGGCGGAGCGGAGGAGGGTGGGTGGCGTTAAATAGGCGGATGCGATTGTGTGGTGGGTTTTTCGTTTCCTCTTCGTCTTCGGATTGTGTCATCGTCATGTGTGGTCGATGATGTATCTGCGAAAGACGAGGGCAGATTCTTTTCCACACCTATTTCGGATCTTCGGGGGAGCATCCGAGCATGTGTTTGCCTAGTTGCAGGCTTGCGGCAGCTGGTGAAGTTTCACAGAAGAGCACACGCCTCTTTATGGAAAAAATAATCAAAAAAAAGTTTCAAAAAAATTGTTAGATGTGTTTTGTGTTTTTATATACTGTAAAATTATATTAGATAATTCAGGTATGCGCCTTATTGGTGCTTAATTAGAAGTTAAAATCTCTGTTCGAAATATAAAATGTGTTTGTAAACTATTTTAGCCTACCAAAACATTTTATATTTTGGAACGGAGTTTATAAGTTTTATTAATGAGTTTGCAATACAACTATCTTTTAGCCAACTTCTACTTTTACATATTCTAACCGTGCAACCAATAACCACCTCTTTTTTTACATTTCGAAATATTTTTTTGATGGCAAGAGCATATAGTTCTGTGTGGCAAAGTGAATTTCTTATGAAAACGTCATTGAGTAAAATATGTCTCCTTAAAGCCTACTTAAAATCTGGTCCTCTCCAGAGTCCACCACGTACTGCCTCTGTCTGGAAGTCAAGATAAATTGATGAAGTGATTCGCACATTTTACAGATGTGTCTATGGAGCAGTGCCTGGCTGCAAGCCGTGTAAAATGAAAGCTCGCATAGCACCATACGTGGTGAGGTCTATTTCGGTTTAGTTTCTGTTTAGTTCACATTCTGAACCGTATTTAGTTCACATTAAAGTGATCAAACATTTTAGAGGAGTATTTCGGTTTAGTTTCTGTTTTATTTTTTCGGTTGTTGTGATCCACAAAACACTGATGCGCTTGCACAAGACCACGTCGCCAGTCGTCTCCCGTGTCGTTGGTTGTCCAGGCAACAGTACTAATAATAATACTTAACAGTACTTACGGATTTCACCAAATAGAGGAGATACTTATCAATTGAACGCGTTAAGGTTGCATTTTTTACTTTCTATTAAGTTTGATGTTTCTTATTTTAGTTGACACCATTTAGATTGCCTGGTGCTCTTATTTGCTTCTTTTTCTCTCCTCCCTCCCGTTTTGAGAGTCGCCAATTTCATCCCGACTCATCTCTGACTCTCCTCCGGCAGCACCGTCGACCGGAGTGGATGGCGGACGACTTCCTCTTGTAGATATATAGTTGCAAAAGTGGGCTAGGTTTAGGGGTTGTTTAGAGGTCACCGTTATGGCGTTAGGTATTATGCCAATGGGATTTTGTCGTTGGAGCTAGCGAGATGATGTCGGTGGGAGGTGGTGGTGTTCTTGTGCATGGCGTTAGTGGGGGTGGGTCTGGTGATATGCAGCAGTGGATCCTCTGTCTCCCCGTCAAATAGGCTTGTTCGCAACTCGGATTTGAAAATTTTAGTTTGATTCTCTTCTCGCCATAGTCATCGCAGTGATGGAGTAGCTGATGCACCGGTGAGGTGTTGTTGGGAAACCCCAAGAGGAAGGTATGAAGTAGTGCAGCAGCAAATTTCCCTCAGTTGTGAAACCAAGGTTTATCGAACCAGTAGGAAACTAGAGATCTTCCGGAGGTTTATCGAACCCGTAGTCCAAGGATGAACTACTCACGCATCAGTCCGGAGGTGGGCATGGTGATGTAGAGCCCTCCGGTGATGATTCCCCTCTCCGGCAGGGTGCCGGGAGGAGCTTCTAAACCCTCCCGATCTAGAGCTGACGACGGCGGCGGCTCTGGACTTCGTGGAGGAAAAAGGTGCGTGTCATAGGTCTTAGATATCCGAGGGGTATAAGTAGGCGAAAGGGCGAAGGCGGCGGGGCCTCGAGGGCCCCACACCCCCTGCTCGCGCGGCAGAGGGGGGTGCCGCGCCACCTGGTGGTGTGGGCCCCTCGGGGGTCCCCTCCGTGTGGTCTTCGGTGTTCTGTAACCTCCTGGGAATTTCAAGCACTTTGACGTTTCGTTTGTCCAATTCCGAGAATATTTCCTTAACAACTATTCTGAAACCAAAAACAGCAGAAAACAGGCAACTGGCACTGTGGCATCTTGTTAATAGGTTAGTCCCAGAAAATGCATAAAATGATATAAAAGTGTATATAAAACATGTAGCAAGTGGCATAATATAAGCATGGAACATAAGAAATTATAGATACGTTTGAGACGTATCAAGCATCCCCAAGCTTAGTTCTACTCGTCCCGAGTAGGTGAAACGATAACAAGAATAATTTCTGAAGTGACATGCTTCACACAATCTTGATCATATAATAATGTAAGGCTCATGTTATGAATGAAGTGATTCAAAGCAATGGTTTATAGTTTGCTAACAAATAGACAAGGAGTAAACAACTACATCATATAAGCAAAAACTTTTCATGGATAGTACTTTCAAACAAGCATCAAAATGATTCACATGAAAGTTAACTCATAAAGCAATAGTCTCTAAGTAAAAGAGCATTGAAGCAACACAAAGGAAGATATAAGTTTAAGCATTGGCTTTCAACTTGTAACATGTATATCATATAGATAGTTGTCAACACAAAGGAATATAACAAGTGCAATAAGTAAGCATATAAGAATTGTTGCACACAGTTGACACAAGTTTTTGCTTCTAAGACAGAAAGAAGTAGGTAAACTGACTCAACATAAAGTAAAAGAAGGGTCCTTCGCAGAGGGAAGCAGGGATACAAACATGTGCTAGAGCTTTTTAGTTTTATAGATTTTTGAAATCATATAGAGAGCATAAAAGTAAGTTTTGAGAGGTGTTTGTTGTTGTCAACGAATGGTAATGGGCACTCTACCCCCCTTGTCAACCAGACTTTCAAGAGCGGCTCCCATGAAGGACGTTATTTCGACCCAAGAGTAGATCATCCCTCTTATTCTCTTTTGTTTACACATATAGTTAAAAACTGTTGTCATTGCTTGACTGATTAGATCAGGGCAAAAATGTGAAGAGATTGAAGCGGTTAAAGTTGTAATTAATTGGAACTGGGCACCCCATTTGCCAGCTCTTTTTGCAAAGTTAATGGATAAGCGGATGATGCCACTAGTCCGGTTGTGAAAGTCTGTCTAAAAGCAAATGACAAGGTTGATATCCGTAACACCACATACTTCCCCATGAGCTAATAAACATTGACACAAATAAGAGATAGTATGTTTTGAATAATAAAAGGTAGCACACGAAGTATTTGCTTGGAATGGCAGGAAATACCATGTAGTAGGTAGGTATGGTGGACACAAATGGCATGGGTTTTGGCTCAAGGTTTTGGATGCACGAGAAGCATTCCCTCTCAGTACAAGGCTTTGGCTAGCAAGGTTATTTGAAGCAAACACAAGTATAAACTTTGACAACAAGACGTATATAAAAACATATTGCAAGTATTATAAAACTCTATATTGTCTTCCTTGTTGTTCAAACACCTTTACTAGAAAATATCTAGACCTTAGAGATACCAAACATGCAAACCAAATTTCAAAAAGCTTTACGGTAGTTCTTCATTAATAGGTTTTAACTACATGATGTAAAAGCTAAAACATGATCTATTTGAGAGCTCAAAACAATTGCCAAGCACCACAACATACAAGATAATAATTCATAAGAGCATGTATATCTTTTTCATTATACCATCTACCACATTTAGCATTTTCTATTTCCAACCAAACACCAATCAACTTATTAAAAAATAAACTCTCCAAGTATATAACAATGAGATATGAGAGTATAACATAAGAAAAACTAACAGCTCCAACAAGAGATGCATGAAAAACAAGAGCTCAAAGTATTGAAATAACATAGAAGAATACTCAACAAATATAAGTGAAGAATATGAGTATTCATAAGAAAAAGCGGAGCGTGTCTCTCTCCCATAAAGGAATGCTAGGATCCATTTTATTCAGAGAATGAAAATAACAAAAACAAAAACAAACAGATGCTTCAAGTAAAGCACATAAGATGTGGCCGAATTAAAATATAGTTTCAATAGAGATGACCTGATAGTTTGTTGATGAAGAAGGGGATGCCTTGGGCATCCCCAAGCTTTGACGCTTGAGTCTTCTTGAATTATGCTTGGGTGACCCACGGGGGCATCCCCAAGCTTGGGCTCTTTCATCTTCTTGATCACATCACATCATCCTTCTCTCTTGATCCTTGAAAACTCCCTCCACACCAAACTCAAAGTAAACTTCATTAGAGGGTTAGTGCACAAAAAATTCTTATATTCTGCATGAACACAATTGCTACCAATCCTACTGGACATTAGCTACAGCCACTGATACTTTATGGAACAAAAAGATCCATTCAAAATAGTAAAATAGGCATTGCAAAATAAATGGCAGAATCTGTCAAAAACAGAACAGTCCCTAAAGACGAATTTTTTCGGGGCACTTAACTTGCCCAAATCAGAAAACTCAAAACTAATGAAAGTTGCATATATATCTGAGCATTACGCACAAAAAATCTCAGATACATCCGATTTTTCTGTAAAGAGTTATGAATTTAACGGTGGACAGCAGAAAACAGTTTCAGCACAGCAATCCAAATCTAGTATCAACTTTCTACTAGAGGCTTAACTTGACACAACAATGCAATAAAGTAAAGATACAAAGGAATTGCTACAGAGGTAGACATCTTCCTTGACTCAATAAAATAAAATAATAGAAATAAAAAAAAGTGGGTTGTCTCCCATAATCGCTTTTCTTTAACGCTTTTCAGGTAGGCACAGAAAGTGATATTCAAGTGTTTCCAAGAGATGAAGCATCAACATCATAATTTGTACGAATGATAGAATCAAAAGGTAACTTCATTTTCTTCCTAGGGAAGTGTTCCATACCTTTCTTAAGTGGGAATTGGTACCTTATATTTTCTTTTTTCATATGAATAATAGCACCAACCCTGCGAAGGAAAGGTCTTCCCAAAACAATTGGACAAGATGGGTTGCATTCAATATCCAAGACAATAAAATCAACGGGGACAAGGTTATTGTTAACCATAATAAGAACATCATTGACTCTCCCCAAAGGTTTCTTCATAGCATTATCAACAAGAAAAACTTCCAAATAACAATGTTCCAAAGGTGGCAAATCAAACATATCATAAAGCTTTTTAGGCATAACAGAGATACTTGCACCAAGGTCACATAAAGCATTGCAATCAAATTTATCCACTTTTATTTTAATGATGGGCTCCCAACCATCTTCTAACTTCTTAGGGATAGAAGCTTCAAGTTTTAATTTCTCTTCCCTAGCCTTAATGAGAGCATTTGTAATATGGGTTGTAAATGCAAGATTCATGGCACTAGCATTAGGACATGTGGCTAACTTTTGCAAGAAATTAATAACTTCAGTGATATTACAATTATCAAAATCAAAATTATTATCATCCAAGCAAACCGAACCACCATCTCCTATGTTGTTAAAAATTTCAGCACTTTTATCAATAACATTTTCAGCAGTTTTAGGCAATTTTAACTTTTTGGAAGAAGTAGAAGAAATATTTCCAACACCAACTATGTTACCATTAATAGTAGGAGGCTTACTAGCATGTGAAGTATAATTATTTTCAGTAGTGGTAATAGTAAAAACTTTAACAATATTATCTTTCTTAGCTAGTTCTTTCTCTCTTTCCCATCTAGCATGCAATTGGGCCATCATCCTAACATTTTCATCAATTCTAACTTGGATGGCATTAATTTTAGCAAAAGCCTTACTCTCTTTAGTATCATTAGGCATGACTTTAGATTTTAAAAGATCAACATCAAGGGTAAGACTATCAACTTTAGAGGCAAGATTATCAATTTTACCAAGCTTTTCCTCAAAAGTTTTATTAAAAGAAGTTTGTGTAGTGATAAAATCTTTTTGCATGGTTTCAAGTTTAGTGGAGGTATTCCTATTATTGCTATAAGAATTACCATAAGAATTAATATAACCATTACCATTATTAGAAGGATAGGGCTTATAGTTATTATTACCATAATTGTTCCTATAGGCATTGTTGTTGAAATTGTTATTTTTAGTGAAGTTCACATCAACATGCTCTTCTTGTGCAACTAAAGAAGCTAAGGGAACATTATTTGGATCAACATGAGATTTACCATTCACAAGCATAGACATAATAATATCAATTTTTTCACTCAAAGAGGAGGTTTCTTCAACAGAATTTACCTTCTTACCTTGAGGCGTCCTTTCAGTATGCCACTCAGAATAATTCACCATCATATCATCCAACAATTTTGTTCCAGCCCCCAAAGTGATGGACATAAAGGTACCTCCCGTAGCCGAATCAAGAAGGTTTCTTGAAGAAAAATTCAGTCCTGCATAAAAGGTTTGGATGATCATCCAAGTAGTCAGTCCATGGGTAGGGCAATTTTTAACCAAAGATTTCATTCTTTCCCAAGCTTGAGCAACATGTTCATTATCAAGTTGTTTAAAATTCATAATGCTACTTCTTAGAGAAATAATCTTAGCAGGAGGATAGTATTTTCCAATAAAAGCATCTTTGCATTTAGTCCATGAATCAATACTATTCCTAGGCAATGAAAGCAACCATTCTTTAGCTTTTCCTCTCAAAGAGAAAGGAAATAATTTCAGTTTTATAATATCACCATCTACATCTTTTTGCTTTTGCATTTCACAAAGTTCAACAAAATTATTTAGATGGGCAGCAGCATCATCAGTACTAACACCAGAAAATTGCTCTCTCATAACAAGGTTTAACAAAGCAGGTTTTATTTCAAAGAACTCTGCTTCAGAAGCAGGTGGAGCAATAGGAGTGCATATAAAATCATTATTATTGGTGCTAGTGAAGTCACACAACTTAGTATTCTCAGCAGTACTCATTTTAGCAAATTAAAAAGTAAACCGAAATAATAAATAACAAACCGAAACAATAAAAACTAAACCGAAATAAAAAAATGATAATGCAAGTAACTAATTTTTTTGTATTTTTGATATTTAAGCAAACAAGACAATAAAATAAATTGCAAGTAACTAATTTTTTTTGTATTTTTGATATTAAGCAAACAAGACAATAATAAAAATAAACTAAGCAAGACAATAACAAAATAAAAAGACTGGATGTGAGAGACTCCCCTCGCAGAAGAGCTCCAATTTCCCCGGCAATGGCGCCAGAAAAGAGCTTGATGCACCGGTGAGGTGTTGTTGGGAAACCCCAAGAGGAAGGTATGAAGTAGTGCAGCAGCAAATTTCCCTCAGTTGTGAATCCAAGGTTTATCGAACCAGTAGGAAACTAGAGATCTTCCGGAGGTTGTTGGTGGCGGAATATGGCACGGCACAACACCAGGGATTCCGGCACTAACGTGGAACCTGCACACAACACAACCAAGATACTCTGCCCCAACTTAACAGTGAGGTTGTCAATCTCACTAGCTTGCTGTAACAAAGGATTAAACGTATGTGTGGAGAATGATGTTTGCTTGCAGAGAATAAAAGTAACAGGATTGCAGTAGGATTGTTTATCAGTTTGAGGAAAAAGGACCGGGGTCCACAGTTCACTAGTGGTGTCTCTCCATAAATAATAATAGCATACATGCGGGTAAACAAATTACAGCTGGGCAATTGACAGAATAAAGAAGTGCATAATGATGCATATACTATAGTTATGATGGCTAGTGTGATATTCATTTGGGCATTACAACAATATACATAGACCGTTCCAACCGCATCTATGACTAATAATCCACCTTCCGGTTAGCGTCCGCACCCCTTTCAGTATTAAGTTGCAAGCAACAGATAATTGCATTAGGCAATGTGTGTAATGTAAGTAATACAAATACCCTTAGATAAAGTATTACTGTTTTATCCCTAGTAGCAACAGTACATCTACAACCTTAGAGCTAGCTGTCACCACCCCAGATTAAATAGAGACATGAACCTACTATCGAGCATAAATACCCCCTCTTGGAGTCACAAGCATCTACTTGGCCAGAGCATCTACTAGCAACGGAGAGCATGCAAGATCATAAACAACGCACTCACAAGATATATTATGAAGCAATAACATAGTACTCAATATTCATCGGATCCCAGCAAACACAACATGTAGCATTACATAAAGATGATCTTGATCATGTTAGGCAGCTCACAAGATCTAAGCATGGTAGCACAAGAGGAGAAGACAACCATCTAGCTACTGCTATGGACCCGCAGTCCAAGGATGAACTACTCACGCATCAGTCCGGAGGCGGGCATGGTGATGTAGAGCCCTCCGGTGATGATTCCCCTCTCCGGCAGGGTGCCGGGAGGAGCTTCTGAACCCTCCCGATCTAGGGTTGACGACGGCGGCGGCTCTGGAGTTCGTGGAGGAAAAAGGTGCGTGTCCTAGGTCTTAGATATCCGAGGGGTATAAGTAGGCGAAAGGGCGAAGGCGGCGGGGCCTCGAGGGCCCCACACCCCCTGCTCGCACGACAGAGGGGGGTGCCGCGCCACCTGGTGGTGTGGGCCCCTCGGGGGTCCCCTCCGTGTGGTCTTCGGTGTTCTAGAACCTCCTGGAAATTTCAAGCACTTTGACGTTTCGTTTGTCCAATTCTGAGAATATTTCCTTAACAACTTTTCTGAAACCAAAAACAGCAGAAAATGGGCAACTGGCACTGTGGCATCTTCTTAATAGGTTAGTCCCAGAAAATGCTTAAAATGATATAAAAGTGTATATAAAACATGTAGCAAGTGGCATAATATAAGCATGGAACATAAGAAATTATAGATACGTTTGAGACGTATCAATAGCTAGATGGTTGTCTTCTCCTTTTGTGCCATCACTTTTAGATCTTGTGAGCTGCCTATCATGATCAAGATCATCTTTATGTAATGCTACATGTTGTGTTTGCTGGGATCCGATGGATATTGAATACTATGTCATTTGCTTCATAATATATCATCTTGTGTGTTGTTTATGATCTTGCATGCTCTCCGTTGCTAGTAGATGCTCTGGCCAAGTAGATGCTTGTGACTCCAAGAGGGAGTATTTATGCTCGATAGTGGGTTCATGTCTCTATTTAATCTGGGGGAGTGACAGCAACCTCTAAGATTGTAGATGTACTGTTGCTACTAGGGATAAAACAGTAGTGCTTTGTCTAAGGATAATTGTATTACTTACATTACACACTTTGCCTAATGCAATAATCTGTTGCTTGCAACTTAATATTGAAAGGGGTGCGGACGCTAACCGGAAGGTGGATTATTAGTCATAGATGCGGTTGGAACGGTCTATGTATATTGTTGTAATGCCCAAATGAATCTCATACAAGAAATCATGACTATAGTATATGCATCATTATGCAGTTCTTCATTCTGTCAATTGCCCAGCTGTAATTTGTTTACCCGCATGTATGCTATTATTATTATGGAGAGACACCACTAGTGAACTGTGGACCCCGGTCCTTTTCCTTAAACTGATAATACAACCAACTACAAACTGTTTCTTTCATTCTCTGCAAACATCATCTTCCACACCATACGTTTAATCCTTTGTTACAGCAAGCCGGTAAGATTGACAACCTCACTGTTGAGTTGGAGCAAAGTTTCCTGATTGTGTTGTGCAGATTCCACCTCCCTTCAACGTCACTTTTCTGGCGCCGGGGAGACATTCGTTGTGTTCTTCATCTCCTACTGGTTCGATAACCTTGGTTTCATAACTGAGGGAAACTTGCTACTACGCTCATCACACCTTCCTCTTGGGGTTTTTCAACTCCTCACACCCGTGAGCATCAAGCACTTTTCTGGCGCCGTTGCCGGGGAGCTGATGCTCTTCTGCGAGGGGAGTCTCTCACTTCCAATCTTTTTATTTTGTTATTGTCTTGCTTAGTTTATTTTTATTACTGTCTTGTTTGCTTAATATCAAAAATACAAAAAAATAGTTACTTGCATTAAATTGTTTATTTCGGTTTAGTTATTATTTATTTCGGTTTTGCTTTTATTTTGCTAAAATGAGTGCTGCTGAGAATACTAAGTTGTGTGATTTCACTAGCACAAATAATAATGATTTCATATGCACTCCTATTGCTCCACCTGCTTCTAAAGCAGAATTCTTTGAAATCAAACCTGCTTTGCTAAATCTTGTTATGAAAGAGCAATTTTCTGGTGTTACTACTAATGATGCTGCTGCCCATCTAAATAATTTTGTTGAACTTTGTGAAATGCAAAAATATAAGGATATAGATGGTGACATTATAAAACTGAAATTATTTCCTTTCTCCTTGAGAGGAAGAGCTAAAGAATGGTTGCTTTCATTGCCTAGGAATAGTATTGATTCTTGGATTAAATGCAAAGATGCTTTTATTGGAAAATACTATCCTCCTGCTAAGATTATTTCCTTAAGAAGTAGAATTATGAACTTTAAACAATATGATAATGAACATGTTGCTCAAGCTTGGGAAAGAATGAAATCTTTGGTTAAAAATTGCCCTACCCATGAACTGACTGCTTGGATGATCATCCAAACCTTTTATGCAGGACTGAATTTTTCTTCAAGAAACCTTCTTGATTCGGCTGCTGGAGGTACATTTATGTCCATCACTTTGGGGGCTGCAACAAAACTTCTAGATGATATGATGGTTAATTATTTTGAGTGGCATACTGAAAGAGCTCCTCAAGGTAAGAAGGTAAATTCTGTTGAAGAAACCTCCTCTTTGAGTGATAAGATAGATATGATCATGTTTATGCTTGTTAATGGTAAATCTCATATGGATCCTAATAATGTTCCCTTAGCTTCTTTAGTTGCACAAGAAGAGCATGTTGATGTGAACTTCATTAAAAATAATAATTTCAACAACAATGCCTATAGGAACAATTATGGTAACAATAACTACAGGCCCTATCCTTCTAATAATAGTGGTGGCTATGGTAATTCCTATGGTAGTTCTTATAGCAATAATAGGAATACTTCCTCTGAACTTGAAACTATGCTTAAGGATTTTATCACTACACAAACTACCTTTAATAAAAGTGTTGAGGAGAAACTTGGGAAAATTGATGTTCTTGCCTCTAAGGTACATAGTCTTGCTCTAGATGTTGATCTTTTAAAAACTAAAGTCATGCCTAATGATACTAATGAAAGTAAGACCTTTGCTAAAATTAATACCATCCAAGTTAGAATTGATGAAAATGTTAGGATGATGGCTGGATTGCATGCTAGATGGGAAAGAGAGAAAGAACTAGCTAAAGATGATGATATTGTTAGAGTTTGCACCATTACTACTACTGAAAATAATGTTATTCCACATGCTAGTAAGCCTCCTACTATTAATGGTAACATAATTGGTGTTGGCAATGTTTCTTCTACTACTTCCAAACGTTTAAAATTGCCTAAAACTCCTAAAACTATGCCTGATAAAAGTGCTGAAATTTTTAAGAACATAGGAGATAATTGTCCTATTACTTTTGATGATAATGACTTTGATTATGATAGTTGTAATATCTCTGAAGTTATTAAGTTCTTGCAAAAGCTAGCTACAAGTCCTAATGCTAGTACTTTAAATATGGCTTTTACTACACATATTACAAATGCTCTCATTAAAGCTAGTGAAGAGAAATTAAAACTTGATGCTTCTATCCCTAAGAAGTTAGAAGATGGTTGGGAGCCCATCATTAAAATAAAATTGAATGAATTTGATTGCAATGCTTTGTGTGACCTTGGTGCAAGTATTTCTGTTATGGCTAAGAAACTTTATGATATGTTTGACTTGCCACCTTTGGAACATTGCTATTTGGATGTTTTTCTTGCTGATAATGCCTTGAAGAAACCTTTGGGGAGAGTCCATGATGTTCTTATCATGGTTAATAATAACCTTGTCCCCGTTGATTTTACTGTCTTGGATATTGAGTGCAACCCCTCTTGTCCTATTGTTCTCGGAAGACCTTTACTTCGCACGGTTGGTGCTATTATTGATATGAAAGAAGGAAATATAAGGTACCACTTCCCACTTAAGAAAGGTATGGAACAATTCCCTAGGAAGAATATGAAGCTACCTTTTGATTCTATTATTCGTACAAACTATAATGTTGATGCTTCTTCTCTTGGAAACACTTTAGTTTTGCTTTCTTTGCCTAGCTCAAAGGCGTTAAGAAAAGCGCTTATGGATGACAACCCACTTTTTATTCCTTTTATTTTCTTTTATTGAGTCAAGTAACATGCCTACCTCTGTAGAAATTCCTTTATATCTTTATTTTATTGCAAAGTTGTGCCAAGTTAAGTCTCTAGTAGCAAGTTGATGCTAGATTTGGATTTCTGCGCAGGAACAGTTTTTCTGCTGTTCACCGTTAAATTCATAACTCTTTACAGAAAAGTCGGAATGACCTGATATTTTCTGAGTGTGATCCTCAGATATGTATGCAACTTTCATTAGTTTTGAGTTTTCTGATTTGAGCAAGTTAAGTGCCTCGAAAAAATTCGCCTTTACGGACTGTTCTGTTTTTGACAGATTCTGCCATTTATTTTGCATTGGTTCTTTTGCTGTTTTTGAGTGGATCTTTTTGTTCCACAAAATTCCAGTGGCTGTAGCTAATGTCCAGTACCATGATAATGATTGTCTCCATACAGAATATGAGAATTTTTGATTATGCACTAACCCTCTAATGAAGTTTACTTTGAGTTTGGTGTGGAGGAAGTTTTCAAGGATCAAGAGAGTGAATGATATGATGTGATCAAGAAGATGAAAAGAGCCTAAGCTTGGGGATGCCCCCGTGGGTCACCCAAGCATATTTTAAGAAGACTCAAGCATCAAAGCTTGGGGATGCCCAAGGCATCCCCTTCTTCATCAACAATTTATCAGGTTATCTCTAGTGAAACTATATTTTAATTCCGCCACATCTTATGTGCTTTACTTGGAGCGTCTGTTTGTTTTTATCTTTGCTTTTGTTATTTTTGTTTTCTGAATAAAATGCATCCTAGCATTCTTGTGTGGGAGAGAGACACGCTTCGCTTTTTCATTTGAATACTCCTATTTTTCACTTATATTTGTTGAGTACTCTTCTATAGCTACTGCAATACTTTCAGCTCTTATTTTTCATGCACCTCTTGTTCAGAGCTGTTAGTTTTCATATGTTATACTCTCTTGCTTCATTGTTAAATACTTGGAGAGTTTATGTTTAAATAAGTTGATTGGTGTTTGGTTGGAAACAGAAAATGCTAAATGTGGTAAATGGTATAAAGAATAGAAACATGCTCTTATGAATTGTTATCTTGCGTGTTGTGGTACTTGGCAATTGTTTTGAGCTCTCAAGTAGATCATGTTTAAGCTTTTACATCATGTAGTAAAAACCCATTAATGGAGAACTACCATAGAGCTTGATGAAATTTGGTTTGCATGTTTGGTATCTCTAAGGTCTAGATATTTTCTAGTAAAAGTGTTTGAGCAACAAGGAAGACAATGTAGAGTTTTATAATACTTGCAATATGTTTTTATATACGTCTTGTTGTCATAGTTTATACTTGTGTTTGCTTCAAACAACCTTGCTAGCCAAAGCCTTGTACTGAGAGGGTATTCTCGTGCATCCAAAATCCTTGAGCCAAAACCCATGCAATTTGTGTCCACCATACCTACCTACTACATGGTATTTTCTGCCATTCCAAGTAAATACTTCATGTGCTACCTTTTAATTCAAAACTTATTATCCCTTATTTGTGTCAATGTTTATTAGCTTATGAGGAAGTATGTGGTGTTACGGATATCAACCTTGTCATTTGCTTTTAGACAGACTTTCACAACTGGACTAGTGGCATATACATCCGCTTATCCATTAACTTTGCAAAACGAGCTGGCAAATGGGGTGCCCAGTCCCAATTAATTACAACTTTAACCGCTACCATCTATTCACATTTTTGCCCTGATCTAATCTGCCAAGCAATGATACTAGTTCTTAACTACATGTGTAAACAAAAGAGATAAGAGGGATGATCTACCTTGCTGGTAGAAATAACGTACTTCATGGGAGCCGCTCTTAGAAAGTCTGGTTGACAAGGGGGGTAGAGTGCCCATTACCATTCGTTGACAACGACAAACACCACTCAAAAACTTACTTTTATGCTCTCTATATGATTTCAAAAACCTATAAAACCAAGAAGCTCTAGCACATGCTTGTATCCCTGCTTCCCTCTGCGAAGGGCCTATCTTTTACTTTATGTTGAGTCAGTTTACCTACTTCTTTCTGTCCCCGAAGCAAACACTTGTGTCAACTGTGTGCAACAACTCTTATATGCTTACTTATTGCACTTGTTATATTCCTTTGTGTTGACAACTATCTATATGATATACATGTTCAAAAAGTTGAAAGCCAATGCTGAAACTTACATCTTCCTTTGTGTTGCTTCTATGCTCTTTTACTTAGAGAATTTTGCTTTATGAGTTAACTCTTATGTAAATCTTTTTGATGCTTGTTTGAAAGTACTATTCATGAAAAGATTTTACTTATATGATGTAGTTGTTTACTCCTTGTCTATCTGTTAGCAAACTATAGATCATTGCGTTGAGTCACTTCATTCATGACATGAGCCTTACAATATTATATGATCAAGATTATGTGAAAGCATGTCACTCCAGAAATTATTGTTGTTATCGTTTTACCTACTCGAGGACGAGTAGAACTAAGCTTGGGGATGCTTGATACGTCTCAAACGTATCTATAATTTCTTATGTTCCATGCTTATATTATACCAATTGCCTACATGTTTTGTATACATTTTATATGGTTTTATGCATTTTCTGGGACTAACATATTAACAAGATGCCACAGTTCCAGTTCCCTGTTTTCTGCTGTTTTTGGTTTCAGAAAACCTGTTAAGGAAATATTCTCGGAATTGGACGAAACAAAAGCCAAAATGCCTATTTTTCTCGGGAGATTCCAGAACACCGAATACGAGAAGGAGTGGGGCCGAGGGGCGCCCACACCATAGGCTGGTGCGGCCAGGCCCCCTACCGCGCGAGCACCAGGTGTGGGGCCCTCGAGCCTCCACCGGCTTCGCCCTTTCGCCTACAAATACCCCCCGACGTGAAAACCTAAAGGACCCGAACACTTTTCCAGAAAACATTACGGAGCCGCCGCCGTCGTCAACCCTAGTTCGAGAGGGTTCAGAAGCTCTTCCCGGCACCCTGCCGGAGAGGGGAATCATCACCGGAGGGCTCTACATCACCATGCCCGCCTCCGGACTGATGCGTGAGTAGTTCATCCTTGGACTACGGGTCCATAGCAGTAGCTAGATGGTTGTCTTCTCCTTTTGTGCCATCACTTTTAGATCTTGTGAGCTGCCTATCATGATCAAGATCATCTTTATGTAATGCTACATGTTGTGTTTGCTGGGATCCGATGTCATTTGCTTCATAATATATCATGTGTTTTTGTTGTTTATGATCTTGCATGATCTCCGTTGCTAGTAGATGCTCTGGCCAAGTAGATGCTTGTGACTCCAAGAGGGAGTATTTATGCTCGATAGTGGGTTCATGTCTCTATTTAATCTGGGGGAGTGACAGCAGCCTCTAAGATTGTAGATGTACTGTTGCTACTAGGGATAAAACAGTAGTGCTTTGTCTAAGGATAATTGTATTACTTACATTACACACTTTGCCTAATGCAATAATCTGTTGCTTGCAACTTAATACTGAAAGGGGTGCAGACGCTAACCGGAAGGTGGATTATTAGTCATAGATGCGGTTGGAACGGTCTATGTATATTGTTGTAATGCCCAAATGAATCTCATACTAGACATCATGACTATAGTGTATGCATCATTATGTAGTTCTTCATTCTTTCAATTGCCCAGCTGTAATTTGTTTACCCGCATGTATGCTATTATTATTATGGAGAGACACCACTAGTGAACTGTGGACCCCGGTCCTTTTCCTTAAACTGATAATACAACCAAGTACAAACTGTTTCTTTCATTCTCTGCAAACATCATCTTCCACACCATACGTTTAATCCTTTGTTACAGCAAGCCGGTGAGATTGACAACTTCACTGTTGAGTTGGAGCAAAGTTTACTGATTGTGTTGTGCAGATTCCACCTCCCTTCAACGCCACTTTTCTGGCGCCGGGGAGACCTTCGTTGTGTTCTTCATCTCCTACTGGTTCGATAACCTTGGTTTCATAACTGAGGGAAACTTGCTACTACGCTCATCACACCTTCCTCTTGGGGTTTTCCAACTCCTCACACCCGTGAGCATCAGAGTACTATAACTAATCTATCATGAAGAGTTGGGAACTCTTATATCTCAATCTATCTTTATTAAGCTCTCTAGAAATGATGTGATATCCCAAGGTTGGTGTTATATAGAAGTAGTTTGGTAACAAGCTTCGAGACCTTGTTAACAACTCATTTTTGTATGCACAAACACTGGAGTGTCATTCACACATTGAACCAAAGGACAAATAATCTATTATACCGAATACCTCAGACACATGAGTATAAGTAATGGTTTGAAGACAAGACTGATCATCTTGTTTCCAAATTCTTCTTATATGCATAAGGTCATGTGAGGATAAAATACCCAAACATTCATGATAAATCACTCAAGTAAAGGAATTATCTTCACCACAAGGGTGAGGCAAATGTTGATGGAACTCAAGCATTGGACAAGAAGGATTTGTCCTAAGTATTGACTTGATGGATCATATGAAGGTAAAGGCCACATGGGAATAAGAATCAATTGGATGAATGGGATTTAAGTAAGCATCACTAAGGTGAGGCAACTATGATCCAAATAAGAGAAACAACAAGTGAGGAAATAATAAATCACATTATAACTTAGGCAATAGAACCAAGATCTAAATAAGAAAGTCACTTGGGAACTTATGGTGTTTCTTCAAGGGAATAATAACCAAGGAGAAAGTAAAGCCAAATCATAAGTTCATAAAATCATTATCCATATCTAGGAATCACATGTATCATCTCAAGATCATGTGAATGAAAGATTCACAAAAGAGAAGTGTCACAAGTTCATCAATAGATAATCATCTATTGGTGGAATCAAGAATTCATTCTCAAGGAGAGATAAACATGGACATATAGAATTGAGAATGACATGGAAGTATTAGTGGAGAGTATCCAAGCAAATTGTTTCATAAACTCAAGCATTTCCATCTCTAAGATGTTTATTCCAAAGATATCAACTTACCAGGAGAGAGTGCATCTATCTGAGATCATCTAAATGGATGATGGAGTGACAGAAATTCTAAAATCATCATCATATCATCTACCATATCACCATAAGACCTAACTTGAGGCAGGTTATCTGTACCTAGAGAATCCAGGAGCATTTGACCATATTCTCTTATGATCTATTTGTTGGGCATCACAGATGAAAGTTATTGGGCAATATCTCATGCATAGAATGAATTAAACATAAAGCATTGTGTATACTCTTATTAGGAATCACAATGTGCAAAGGTGCTATTTCCATTGAATTACACTTTGGTGTTGCCCGGAAATGCTTAAATCACCAACATACAAATTTAAGTAATCAAATATTTAAACACTTTGAAATCAAGACCTCAGAACATTTTAGAAGTTGATGGAAACAAGCTATACAAAGAAATAATGTCATGAAAATAATTTTCCTTATGATTATAAAACACCATAAAAATAATGTAGTGGAAGTCACAGATTGTAACACAAGAAATATTTACATCTACTTAAATTATAGGAGACAAGACCTCAAACCAAATTAGAATGGGAAATAACAATTTCCTAATTAAATTATAACATGGAATAAGTATTCGCATGTTCCTAAAATGCACAACAAAAAAACAATTAAGTGAAGCCACAAAATTGAACATAAGGGAAATAGTTGAGCAAAAACAAATTCACATATTAGGCTAAAAGACTTCAAAATACATCAAATATTCAAAATACATCAAGGGGTCAAAAGATACAAGTCAAATAAACATTTTATTGCAAAGAGAAACTTTCCAGGACTCATATGCAAGTTTTCTAATAAAAAACAGTGAGCAGGGGCTTGTTTTCACTGTTCCTGTGGTTTTTGAAAGCTCAGGGGGTTTTCTGTAATTGTAGCGTCGTCTTCAACCTTCTGACGGCCGCCGCCGCTGCCGTGGCCGTGCGCGAGCCGTCCGTTGTCGCGGGAGCGCCGCGATGCGCGCTACCTACTTACACATCCCTTAAGTAGCCGCCGCCATCGTCCCCGGAAACCCTAGCCGCCGAATTCAATCTCAAACCCTAACCCTAACCAGCTCTGGCCGCCGTCGTGCGCCACTGATTCTGACCACCTTAGGACGTTCCGAGGAGCTCGGGAGAACCAAATCTACTTCTTCTTCGTTACTGAGGAGACCCGCGTGCAGAGGAGTGGAGAGGAGGGATTAATTGCTCGTCTTCTCCGAGTCCAGTCACCGTGCTCCGCACTCGAGCTCGTCGCCAGCGACACGTTCACTGTCTTCCCGAGCACCTTGTCGTGCTCGTAGTGAGCCACCGATTCATCCTACGCATTTGATTTTGTTCAATTCGTGCTAGAGGTTGTAGTTCGCCGTGTGTGGTTTCCGGCCACCGCGGAGGTTCGTCGCTGGTGACTCTACGGTGACCAAACCTCAGCGTCGCCGCCACCAAATGGTCCGCCCGGACGTGCTCTATCTAGTGCCAGTGTCAATTCAATAGCTAGTGCCCGAATTCGTCGCTTCCGATTGTAGCAGTGGAGATGAACTCCAGGGTGATGTCATGATGCGGTCATGCTGATGTCAGCAATGGAATTAAATCAATTCCTTTAATCATTTTCGAAATATTGAGTCTATGTCATGTGGGACCCCAAGTCAGATTCTTATCCTTTTAGGAAAAATGTATTATGTAAATATTAAAAATCTGACAGGTGGGCCCAACTCATTTCAATAAATCCAGAAATGGTTTAAATTGAGTTAAAATTGGAAAAATCATAACTAATTCATTTGTAGTCAGAAAAATACAAACTTTATATAAAAATGATCAAACAAATAAAATCTATGTGATTGTGTCATTATTATGTGTGTTTGAATAAATTTTAATAAACATAAAATTTGAATTAAAAATTACTTAATATATTCAAATATGAAGTTAAATTGAAATGCTATTTTGGATGCATTGCAACTTCATTTAAAATGCTTCACACGTTTAAACTTTAAATTGGAAAATGCATTGAATCATGTTAAGTACATTTTGTATTTCAAAAATTCTTGATTAAATAAAATAATAATATTCTATATAGGAATAGAAGTAATATTTTCATAATCTAAAATTAAAAATAAAAGTTATACAAATTGCTATGCTATTATTTTATCAAGCAGCATTAAATTATAAAATTATTTTTGAAAAGTAATAAAATATGGACACTCTTTTTAATCAACACTTATAACAATGAATTAAGATATCCAAAATATTCATTTAAGGATTTATTCTAAAAGAAAGAAATGAACTTAAACATGATGTTATCTTGTTTGTTTGTTTTAAAGTATTAATCTTTAAAGAATTCATTTTATTACTTGGTTAAATAAAAGTGCTACACACTTAAATACCCAACTAAAAATTAGCAAGTCTTAAATCTTAAACAATCACTATTCCTAACTCATTAAACAACTCAAATATTTCTAATAACACTTAAAGGTGATAAATCAAGTTAAGACATTATCATCGCGTAAGACGAAGCTTATCTGGTTAAGCTTGGGTTTGTTTGGGGTATTTTGCGAAGCATCTCATATTATATATAATAGCATGTTGCCAGAGTTTTTCTGTAATCCTTATTGGGATTACTTTGCTATTTTCAGATCTTGGGGTTTTATCGCAGACACTAGAATCCCGATGAATTGAATTGCCATTCCTACCACAGGCAAGTTCATTCTTGCATATCCTCATCGGAATATTTTATAAAAACTATTTTCAAAAACTATTATCATTGCATTTGAAAAAGAAAACTATTTTCGAATGATGTGAAGTGCTATATATATTGTTTGGCGGGCGATGGAACCATGGATGGTACGGATATCATGGTGGAGGTTCCATCGTACGGAAAGTAAATACCTAGGAATTTATTACCCAAGTTCCAGTGATCCGAGCGCCGTGTTGAAGTATCGGCCAACAGATTCACTATGGATGGGCTAGTCAGAAGTAACTTCCCTCGTCCATTTATCCTCGGCAGAATACTACCTGGGTTGTGTCTGTTGCGGCGGCCAACTACGTGGAAGCGCGTAAACTTGCCACCCGACGGGGTGTCTGGAGTATAGCTCGGGAGGGGTGATGAGTGGCTGTGTCATGTACCGGCTCGATTATAAATGGGTGGATATTTTTGGTGCGGGGAGGAGCTCCACATGGCTAGGTGCCCTGAGTCCTGGCTATAGCACAGATGGTGTGCAAAGAGAGCATTTAAGGGCCAGGCTGCTGTTGGGTAAAGCGATACAGCTCTGCAGAGTGATGAGAAAAGAAATTATGACTGTCACATCCTTGTTCCATGGGGGAACCACAGACCACAGCGGGAAAGGCATCCCAAGTGATGACTATCAACCCGTGGAGACTGGGAGCTTAGTTTTGTGAAATAAAACTTGACTTTTCAAGAAAGGTTTTCCAAAACCTGCATTATGCGTACGACTGTTGGTCCGGGCAGTAGTTAGTGCATGAAAAGCAAAAACTCTTTCCTATATATATCTGAACTTGCTGAGTAACGCTAGTGTTGCTCACCCTTGCCTCGTTGACCCCTGCTTAGACATTTGGAGCCCTTGGAGGAGGTGGACAGTGTGCCATCACGATGTCAAGAAGGAATCAACCGATACTCGCCAACGGAGGAATGCCAACAACCATGGAACTGGAGCCACGTCAGCCGAGGAGCAATGGTGTCTCAACGACGCATTGCTGAAGGAGGAGATTATACCTACTGGATGGTGGAGAACACCGCTGGATGGAGATATTCCAAGTGGATTAGTGTAGGGCTGTGACAACAGCAGTAGTGGAATAGGATTAGAGGTAGAGCTGATATTCAGCTTAGTCCTACGAATTGGATCTTCTTGTATTTTATTTGCACAAGACTTTCTCTTCTATAAAGAAGGTTCTCCAGATTTGGTATGTTAGAGTTGTAATTCTACCGTGTTCTATGGACCGCCTATGTTTCTGTTGTATCACTCTGAGGGGTGTAACATTTGCGGATAGATCCTTCCGTAAGTGTTATATCAGACTTGTACACTACAACATGCAGTGGTGTACGGGGTCACTACAGATGCCCCCGTGGGTCACCCAAGCATATTTCAAGAAGACTCAAGCGTCTAAACTTGGGGATGCCCAAGGCATCCCCTTCTTCATCAACAAACTATCAGGTCATCTCTAGTGAAACTATTTTTTAATTCTCTCACATCTTATGTGCTTTACTTAAAGCGTCTGTTTGCTTTTATTTTTGCTCTGTTATTTTCATTTTCTGAATAAATTGGATCCTAGCATTCTTTTATGTTTATGGCGAAAGCTGAAAGCCTCAGCACTTATCTTTTATGTTTATGGCGAAAGCTAAAAGCCGCAACACTTATTGTTTTATGTTTATGGCGAAAGCCGAAAGCCGCAGCAGTTATGAAATACTCTCTTGTTTCATTGTTAATTACGTTGAGAGTTTATGTTTAAATAAGTTGATTGGTGTTTGGTTTGAAACAGAAAATGCTACATGTGGTAGATGGTATAATGAAAGATATACATGCTCTTATAGATCATTATCTTGCATGTTGTGGTGCTTGGCAATTGTTTTGAGATCTCAAGTAGATCATGTTTAAGCTCTTGAATCATGTAGTTAAGAACCTATTAGTGAAGAACTACCGTAGAGCTTGTTGAAATTTGGTTTGCATGTTTGGTATCTCTAAGGTCTAGATATTTTCTAGTAAAAGTGTTTGAACAACAAGGAAGACAATATAGAGTCTTATAATGCTTGCAATACGTTTTTATGTAAGTCTTGTTGTGCTAGTTGTCATCTTGTGTTTGCTTCAAACAACCTTGCTAGCCAAAGCCTTGTATAGAGAGGAATTCTTCTCATGCATCCAAAACCTTGAGCCAAAACCCATGCCATTTGTGTCCACCATACCTACCTACTACGTGGTATTTTCTGCCATTCCAAGCAAATACTTCATGTGCTACCTTTATTCAAAACTTATTATCCCTTATTTGTGTCAATGTTTATTAGCACATGAGGAAGTATGTGGTGTTACAGATATCAATCTTGTCATTTGCTTTTAGACAGACTTTCACAACCGGACTAGTGGCATATACATCCGCTTATCCATTAACTTTGCAAAAAGAGCTGGCAAATGGGGTGCCCAGTCCCAATTAATTACAACTTTAACCATCATTCTCTTCACATGGTTTGCAAAAATTTATTATGCTTCAAAGTGTTATACAATTTAATATAGACACTCCTCCATGGTATGTGATTGTTGGAAGGCACCCGAGGATTCGGTTAGCCATGGATTGTGTAAGCAATGGTGGGGAGGAGCGTCAAACCAGTTTTTATAAAATATGCATGTGTAAACAAAAGAGAATAAGAAGGATGATATCGTCCTTCAGTGAGAGCCGCTCTTGAAAGTCTGGTGGACAAGGGGGGTAGAAGTGCCCACTACCATTCGTTGACAACAACAAACACCTCTCAAAAACTTACTTTTATGCTCTCTATATGATTTCAAAAACCTATAAAAACTAAAAAGCTCTAGCACATGCTGGTATCCCTTCTTCCCTCTGCGAAGGGCCTTTCTTTTACTTTATGTTGAGTCAGTTTACCTACTTCATTCTGTCTTAGAAGCAAACACTTGTGTCAACTTTGTGTGCAACAATTCTTACATGCTTACTTATTGCACTTATTATATTTCTTTGTGTTGGCAACTATCTTTATGATATACATGTTACAATTTGAAAGCCAATGCTAAAACTTAAATCTTTCTATGTGTTGCTTCAATGCTCTTTTACTTAGAAACTATTGCTTTATGAGTTAACTCTTATGCAAAACTTTTTGATACTTGTCTTGAAAGTACTATCCATGAAAAGTTTTTACTTATATGATTCAGTTGTTTTGTCTATTTGTTAGCAAACTATAGACCATTGCCTTGAGTCACTTCATTCATAACATGAGCCTTACAATATTATTTGATCAAGATTGTGTGAAGCATGTCACTACAGAAATTATTTATTTGTTATCGTTTTACCTACTCGGGACAAGTAGAACTAAGCTTGGGGATGCTTGATACGTCTCAAACGTATAATTTCTTTCGTTCCATGCTTATGTTATACCAGTTGCTACATGTTTTATATACACTTTATATCATTTTTATGCATTTTCTGGGACTAACCTATTAACAAGATGACACAGTGCCAGTTCCTGTTTTTCTGCTGTTTTTGGTTTCAGAAAAGTTGTTCAGGAAATATTCTCGGAATTGGACGAAACAAAAGCCAAAACTCCTATTTTTCCCGGAAGGATCCAGAACACCGAAGAGGAGATGGAGGGGCCCCACAGGGCAGCCACACCATGTGGCGGCGCGGCAGCCCCCTTGGCCACGCCGTGACGTGGTGTGGGGCCCACGGGCGCCCACCGACGTTGCCCTTTCGCCTATTTAATCCCCCCGACGGAAAAACCCTAAGTACCTGAGCAATTTTCCACAAAAAGATCCAGAGCCGCCGCCACCGTCGACCCTAGTTCGGGAGGGTTCAGAAGCTCTTCCCGGCACCCTGCTGGAGAGGGGAATCATCACCGGAGGGCTCTACATCACCATGCCCGCCTCCGGACTGATGCATGAGTACTTCATCCTTGGACTATGGGTCCATAGCAGTAGCTAGATGGTTGTCTTCTCCACTTGTGCCGTCATGTTTAGATCTTGTCAGCTGCCTATCATGATCAAGATCATCTTATTGTAATGCTACATGTTGTGTTTGCTGGGATCCGATGAATATTGAGTACTATGTCATTTGCTTCATAATATATGATGTGTGTGTTATGTATGATCTTGCATGCTCTCCGTTACTAGTAGATGCTCTGACCAAGTAGATGCTTGTGACTCCAAGAGGGGGTATTTATGCTCGATAGTGGGTTCAGTCTCCATTTAAGTCTGGGGGAGTGACAGCAACCTCTAAAGTTGTGGATGTACTGTTTCTACTAGTGATAAATCAGTGATGCTTTGTCTAAGGATAATTGTGTTACTTACATTACACACTTTACTTAATGCAATAATCTGTTGCTTGCAACTTAATACTGAATGGGGTGCGGACGCTAACCGGAAGGTGGATTTTTAGTCATAGATGCGGTTGGAACGGTCTATGAATATTGTTGTAATGCCCAAATGAATCTCATACTAGACACCATGACAAGTATATGCATCATTATGCAGTTCTTTATTTTCTCAATTGCCCAGCTGTAATTTGTTTACCCACATGTATGCTACTATTTATTTATGGAGAGACACCACTAGTGAACTGTGGACCCCGGTCCATTCTTTTACATCGATAATACAACCTACTGCAAACACTGTTTCCTTTCATTCTCTGCAAACAAACATCATTTTCCACACTATACGTCTAATCCTTTGTTTACAACAAGCCGGTGAGATTGACAACCTCACTGTTGAGTTGGGGCTAAGTATATTGGTTGTTTTGTGTGGAGATCCCTCGTCAACTCAATCAAGACTTTCTGGCGCCATTGCTAGGGAGAAGAAGCACCCTTATTCAACTCCCTGCAACTCAGAAGATTGTCTGGCACCGTTGACACCTTCAGAAGCGTCTTCATCTCCTACTGGTTCGATAACCTTGGTTTCATAACTAAGGGAAGACTTTCTGCTACACTCTTTACACCTTCCTCTTGGGGTCTCCCAACCAACACGCCCGTGTGCATCAGTGCTCGGACTTCCTTTCATGCGCATCCTTGGCTCCTACTCCTTCCTTCTAAAATGATCCCCGTGAAATATTAGGTCATTTGGACGTCGTTTGAGTTCCTGAAACATTAAAATATAGAAAATAGGGTTTTCTGCCAGCGCAGGGTTAATTTCAGAAAAATAGGGAAACTGTGAAATATTCCCAAAATCAATATAAAACATTGATATAACCCTTATATGATGCAAATATGATTGAAATAACTTGTAGTATAATGTAAAGTTCGTGTATGTATTTTACATACATCATATATACAGAAACTGCAGGTTTTGTACGCTAATATGTCATGGATGTGCCGTTTGGTCACGAAGTTCTAAAACATCAATACAAGGTCAGCAAGTTGCTACAAGCACAAGCGTTTTGGTCACTCTGTGATGACCACCCTTAGTTTGCTGACATGGTAGACTATTTTTTATAACCCCCCCCCCCCCCACCCCCCCCAAATTTTGTTTCTTCTCTTTTCTCTGTCCCTTAGTTCTAGACGTTGCATCAAACACGACTAGAAGAGAAGGAGACCATAGGGCCGGGCGCTGCTCGCGGTGTACCATCTTCCCCGGTGGGAAGGCCGGTCTGGCGCACGCTCCAGTGCTCCTTCTTCGCGGCTGGGTGAACCACGACGCCAATTCAGTGGTGGATGTGCCCCTGTCTGAACACAAGATGAGCTTCGGCCTCTCCGGGAGCTTGCAGTTCTCGCTCCTGGGCGACGTCGTCCTCTATGACGATAGCTTGCACTCCATGTGCGCGCTGCCCACCATGGCGGCGCCTAAACGAGGACTGGGTATGGTGCTCTCACCCGGCGCAGCCCTATGCGCGCCAAAGCAAGGGCGGCACCACGCGGTGGACAACTACTGTAAGTGCAACGGCTCGCTCTTTTGGGCGTCAGCGGCGGACTGCGGCACGAACTGGCTGAACACAACTACTCACCGGTGGACCATGGCCGGCGACTGGGTTCTGCCATTTCGGGGACAAGCCATGCCTGCTCCGGAGCTCGGCCTCTGGATCGCGTTCTCGGTCGTGGACAGTGGCCACATCTGCGCATCCGACATGGCCGCCCCTGTCGACAAGGACCGGCCACCCGGCGGCGGACCATGTGTGGGAGGGATTTGCGGTGCTGGAGGGGTACGGCTAGCTGTACTCTCACCTCGTGTACCTCGGCAACCGCCGGTTCTGCGTCGCCCAGGTCTTTGACACATGAGAAGAAACACAATTTTAGGGCGGGATTTGTAAAAGAATGGTCTGCCACGTTAGCAAACTTACGTTGGTCGTCAAGGAGTGACCAAACACTCGCGCATAGCAACTTGTTGACCTCGAATTCACGGTTTGCAAGTTCATGACTAAACCACACATTCCGTAGCAAGTTGATGTACTAAACTTGTATTTTTCTTTTTTTATAATACTTTAGAGTTTGATAACAGGACCGTGGATTTTTCGGCTCGGCCCTGTTTCCAGCAAATTTGTTAGAAGCACAGCTACCACGACAACAAATAGCCCCTAGTTTAGTTAAACCAAGTCATTTGTTCACATTTAACTAAATTAAACCTCTCTGCTGGGAAGCTCCCACAGGACGAGGCGGCTTCGGGATATTCCATCTGCGACCAAGGAGGTGCTTCTACACGCCTACAGAAAAGAGAAAAGAGTGAGCTCACACTCAAAAATTCATTCCTAGAAACTAGGAGGATACACACCTACTGTCTACAACGTCCATTTCAGATCCGACGGCCCACGTGTTTGTTTTGCAAAAACAGCCCCACAATTGGCAATATTCCATGTCGATCTCCATACATATATGCCCTAATCCACACCAGATACCCTAATCCTAATGCATGGAAAGCTAATGCATTGAAAAATCCTAACGCATGGAAAAATCCTAATGCACTGAAACCTAATGCATGGAAAATTCGTAATGCATTGAAACCTAATGCACGGAAAAATCCTAATGCATTGAGGATCTGGAAAAATCCTCAAATCCATGTTAATGCACTGAAAAATCCTAATGCATGGAAACCTAATGGATGGAAAAATCCTAATGCATTAAAAAAATCCTAAAATTATGTTAATGTGCAATCGAAAAATTATGTTAATGTGTAATCGGAAAATTACTCGTTGATGCGTTTTAAAAACAAATGACGATTGGTAATGAGGGGTTTCATGAATATTTTTTTTTTGCACGAATCTTGATAGAATGGACGGTGTACATGGTAGGTGGAGATACTCCTAGTTGTGGAATCGCCGCGTTCACAAGGTGGTGCCGCTATTGAAGGTCATGTAGATATTGAAGATATGACATGATTTGTGCCGAGAAGCCGCCCAATAAGCAAGACTTTATCATTATGCACCAGTTTCGTTGGCTTTTTTATGAGATTTGTGTGCTCCATGATACCTTGTAAGTCCCCTACTTTTAATTGTGAAAACGTGCGCACATGTCAAATAGTTCCTAACAAAGTGAAGAACATCTTAGTGCCTGGGATTTTTGTTTCAGTTTGACAAATCTATTAGAAACAACCTTGTAAGGGAATCTAACATAATATGGGTCAATACACCAAGAGTGCGTGTCAGATGCACTTTTATAGAAGTACGAATTATAATGGTACAAGCCAACAAAGACATTTAATCCCCTCATACTAAAAGCACGTCAGAAAGGTATTATTTTATCTCTGTTACCAGATCCACCTATACCACATGGGATAAAGCAATCTCTGCTTTATTTACACACTGCAGATCCGCCAACAAGCAGGAAACCCAAGCTTAGACAACAACAATCTCATCACTACTGTCCTCGCTGGCCGCTGCAGCGGCACTCGAGCCTTCAGGGTTCATGTTCCACCATCCCACCAGTCAAGTCAGGAACTCCCTCACCTGAATGAGAATTATTTTAGTGGCCCCATGTTAGCAGCCCTGGTAACGTGAGACAGGAAGATGAGGAGATGGGCCTGGCTAGTCGCTCGACCCGGCCCAAGAGATTTCATCAGCCCAACAGGCGACACATTGGACCAGACTGGACCAAGTGATACAGCTACAGGGAGCAGACCAAGTCGTACCAGGAAGAACATCCGGAGGATCACGGAAACGGCGGCGGCGGCGGAGACTTGTCTCCTGTAATAGATACCAGTAACCAGTTCCTATTCCAGTTCGTCTTGTAATCCAGATACTTGCCACAATCCCTATGCTATAGAGACAATTCCCCACTTGTATCCTAACATCGTGGTATCAGAGCCATTCCGATCCCCACAAAAATCTCTCCCAAAATTCCAGAAACACGTCGCTACGCTGCAGATCGGCGTCAACTCTTGAACACCATGGATCCGACACTCAAGGAGTACCTCGACGCCATGCGCAAGGACGCGGCTGAGCTCAAGGCCTCCGTCGACTCGAACGGCAGCGTCATGGCGTCCATGGCGCAGCAAATCGAGGAGCAGACCTCGCAACTGAACGATCTTTGCGGCTGGAAGCCGGACCTAGTGTCGTAGTATCGGCATTGTAGATAGGAGACAGGGGTACTCTATCCAAAGGATGGATTGTGGGGAAGAAGGCTGGAGTCGTCAAGGTAGGGATTGAACATGGCGAGTTTACCCAGTTTCGGATCTCACAACGGTGGCGAGATCCTACGTGCTGCTATAATTCACTATAAGACAATAGCCGTGAACAGATTACAATGGTATTGAAGCGTGCCCTAAAGGCTTCCCGATGGCCGGCTTATATAGGCGGCCAGACCCCGGGATACAAGGTAAGTACTTGTCCGGCAAGTAAACAGAGTACTATACCTAGCCGGCTTGGTTGCCGCCTTCCGTCTTGGGCTTGGTGGCTTGATGGGCTTTAGTCTTCCGCCTTCCTTGGACCGTCCGCCTACTTCCTTCTACGTCAGCTATCTGGGCCGCCCGGCAGGCACCAGCCTTATCCACACTTGGGCCACCCTGGACTAGCCGGATTGATCCATGCTGGAGATACCCCTGGTTGGTATATCCCCAACATTAGCCCACAGAAAGGTTGAAGTTCTCCAGTCGTCGGCTTCTTCGTCTTCTCGATCTTCAGCTTGAATGTTGGCGGCTGCAGAGCTAGAACCATTCTGAATAAAATAGGGAACACGTGCTGGCTTGATCACCAGCACGCGGCCGCCTTTATCCTGCATGGGAAAGACGGCTAACTTACCTTGCTGGATGGCTTCTCGGAGAAGCCTTATCCTTACTGACAAGTCAAACTTATAACTGACAGATGACGTCATTTGGTGCAAGACAGTTTGAATACAAACGGAACGAAATCGTGCCATGATTGCAAATCGCGGGAAAAGAGGAGTTATGGCGAACGTGAGATCGTGGGCCGTTTCGCCTTCGCACGGATGCGCGCCACGTGGCCGGCTTTCCAGCGGCTGCACAGATCTTCACGCTGCCTCTATAAATAGGGTACCGAAACGTTTCTTTCTCTCACCCGCATCCATTCTCTTTCTCGCACTTGCCTCTTGCCCTCCTCGAGCTCTCCACTGCCCCCGAGCGAGTACTCCGGCGATCCTCCCAACTCCGGCGACCAAGCGCACGGGGATGGCCTCCGATCCGAAGACATCGGCTGCGGCGGCGGCGGCGAGGGACTCCGAGACCGAGCTTGCCTCGGCTGCGGCGGTGGCGGCGAGGGACTCCGAGACCGAGTTCCGCCGCGGCCCACGCAGGCACCTCATCCTCCACGCCTTCCACAGTTCGCCCTTCTTCCTCCGCTCCAACCGTGCGCGCACACGCAGCCATGGCCACGGCACCATTGTCCTCGACCAACCCGGCGGCGACCGGAGGCCCGACCGCCGACGAGGAGGAGGAGCCAGCGGACCTCGGGTCCCGCTACTGGCTACCCTCAGTGGTGGACGACGACATCCTCAAGGAGCTGGAGGAGGCCGGCTACTTGCCGACCCAAGGGGACTGCAGTTGGCTGTCCGCCAAGGGCGACATCATCCCGGCTCCAGCAGCCGGGGAACGGGTAATCCTCACCTCCCACCTAGTTAGGGGAATGGCGCTGCCGCCTTCTTTAGTGAGGTGCTAGATCATTACGGGCTCCAGCCCCACAACATAGCGCCCAATAGCATCTTAGTCCTGGCCGGCTTTACCGCTCTGTTCGAAGGCTACCTAGGTGTTAGGCCTAGTTTAGACTTCTTCAGATTTTGCTTTCGCTGCTGGTGCCAGACTGTACCGGATGGGGGCCTCGCAACCTGCGGCAGTGTTACTTTCAACTGCCGCCAAGGACGTCCGTGGTATCCGAAGATACCCTACATCGAGTCCGTCAAAGGTTGGACCTCCACATTCTTCTACTGCCAAGACATGGCAGCCCCGGCACAGCGTTTTGGCGTCCCAGAGTTCGTCAACGCGCCGCCAATGCCCAGGCCATGCTGGGACGAGGCGGTCCCCAAGTTGACGGAGGAGCTCCGCCTTTATATGAGGCGGATCGAATTCCTTACCAAGACGATGGACGCTCCGTTGCTGGACGGAGTGGATACCGTCATTTGCTGGCTGTCCCGGAAAATATTGCCCCTGCGGTACAGCCCGCACAAGATGTGTCAGTATTCGCCTACTGACACTGCTTCTCTTCGCGTGAGCGAAGGGGAGTTGCCAGCTGCTGAATTGGCGGCCCGACTTCGCAGCCTCGTCAAGGCGGGGTTTGTGAAGACGGTGGAAGGTGTGCCAATGCACACCCACAACAATCCTTCCCTTGAGGTAACCTTTTACCTTTCTCCTTTATCGACGATATGGCTGCTAACTTGCTAGATTATTTTAACTCCTTTCACTGTTGCTTTGTACAGATCTCCGCCTTGACGGAGAGTGACTTGGCTCCCGCCTTTTATGAGTCGAGGGCTGGGAAAACCAAGAAGCGCAAGACGTCCGGCGCTCCTTCCTCTACCGCCAATGCTGAGAGGAAGAAAAGGACCGCGCCGACTATGTCGGCGCCCGTCGATGACGACGAGAACGCGGTGATAAGGATCCCCCAAAAGTAAGTTTGTCTACTAGCTTTGGTATTTGTCAGTCCGATTCACTGCTGGACTTTCCCGGCTAACCTTTGTACTTGGTTGACAACCAGGAATAGGGTCGCAACTTCCAAGTTGACGGTCAAGGCCTTATCTGCTAGGGGCAAGCGGCCCCTTGGCACCTCGCCTGCTACACAGCCGCCAACTCCTCAGCCCCAAGCTGGTGGCTTTATGAGGGATGCCCGTGTGCAGCCCCAGTCCCGAGTCCCGGCTACTAGCCCGCCGCCAACCAGGGCGACATCCTTGGGTCGCACCTCCAATCCCTCCTCCCGGATGGCTGAAGCTGCGGCCAAAGAGGAGCAGGTAGAGAAGATGGTTGGCGGACAGTCTCGGGTGGCTCCGGCTTCCGACTTGGGGAACGTTCGCGATCCTCGAGCTTCGTTGAAGCATGCCAAGGAGTGCGCGCTGTCCTTTGCGGAGTTTGCCGGAAATGTCTTCGCCACTTTAGAAGGGGATGTAGACGTAAGTTATTGGCTTGTATACATACACACACACACACACATATATATATATATATAGTTATTCCCCCCCGAGCACTTAGGTGGCTAGAAAGACCTTTTAGCCGGCTGAGTGGTTTATAACTTTGCTATATATGCGTATTTTGCAGGGTATCCTTCAGGCCAACGGGGAACTTATCACCGCCAAGGCGGATATGAATAGGCGATACCGGGCTCTGAAGGAGGATAACAAGGCAAAGGACGGGCGTATTGCCGAACTGGAGGCGATCCAGAAGAAAAATGAAGGTAAAAAAATGTTGATTTTTTACTTTCCGCCTTGTTGTGCATTTGTCCGCCAATATTTTCAGCCCCGGCATTCATACTTGTAGAAATGTTAGATCATGCCCAAGAGATCTTGGCGGCATCAACTGACATGCAAGATATTATGAATGAAGCTTCGGATCTGGCGGCCGCCAACTTGGCGATGAAGGAAGAGCACCGGAAGGAGATGGAGGCCCAACAACTCAAGTTTGCGCAGGAGACTAGCCAGTTGACTGCGAACTGGATAGCCTGCGCCAAAAGTTGGAGGAGGCGGAGAAGACGACTGCAGAAGAAATATCTAAGCAGTCTTCCCGCGCACAAACCGCAGAGGACGCGTTGTCGACTCATTTGGTTGAGTTGTCAGCCTTCCATAACTCGGTCCTTGGTAAGCTTTCCTTGCTATTATATAGCTGTCTTTACTTTGACAGGAGCTAACTGTGATTTTTTCCTTGCAGTTGCTGCCGGGTTAGGCGATGACAAGGTTGTCAGCCCCCGCATGGATCGCATTACGCGTCTGGGCGAGTTGATCACCGAGACGTTGGAGACGTCCAAGCGGTTTGCCGCCAAGTTCTTCATCTCCACGGACAACCAGGATCCGTCCGACTTTGGCGATGTGCCCAGCATGCTGGATCAAGCTACAAAGCTGCACAAGAGCGCACTAAAGTCGGCGGCCAGGGGAGGTGCCAAGACTGCTCTTGGCCTTGTTATGGCACACTACCCTTCGGCGGAGATCGATGTCGTCACAGAAGGCATGCCGTCTACTTATGAAGACGGCAGCGAGGTAGAGCCGGCAGCTGTACTGAACAGCGTTGCCGGCTATGCCACGCGAGTTGCCGACATGGTGGACACATCTGTCTTCTACAAGCGCCATCCTGTGCCAAGCGCCGCGGAGAGAGATGAAGTTTCTGCAGAGGCGGAGGGGAGTGATAGCTCCGGGGCTAGTGCTACCAGCCCCCATGCTGACGTTGGCAGCCCCCGAGCCGATGCGTGATCTTGTCGGCATGTCCTCCTTGTTCTCCTTGGCGGCTAGTCTGCTTCCACTTCCTGAAACATTAATTTCAACTTGTATAATCTGTTGTAAATAACATTTTGGAGATGTACTACTTAGGCAGAAGCCGGCTAACTTATTTTGCTACTGAGTAGTCTTTAATATATGGCCCGCCTTAATTTTATCTTGACTTATATGCTTGACTTTTTGTATGTTGGTGGAACCTCAGCCGGAAACTTTAGCTGAGACAACCAGGGCTAGTACCATTTGTTTAGAATCAGAAACCAAAGCCAACATATTGGTGCCAAAGGCATACTACTAGGCAACCCACATATAAGTAATCAGGATAAAGGAATTAGGCGGTGCAAAAAGTTAATTTTGCTTAGTTTGGCTCGAAAGCTGCAAGTATCTACCAGTTGGAACCTTTGCCCGGAGCGAAAATGAAGGTAACTTAGATACATAAATGTATATGATTGTAAGAAAGGACAAAAGATGGCATGCTTCTCAACACAGATGAGGAACCATAGACTTTTATTTCATAATCATATATTACTTATTACAATTAAAAATTGCTAAGTGTAGTAAGGACGTAGCTGCTCAATGTTCCAGGGCCGTCTTGTTTGCTCGAACGGATCATCGATGCCTTTCTTTCTCTTGGTTCCTCTCCTGGTTTTCTGCTTCTTGCGCAGTTTCTTTTCTTCTACGTCTCGAATGTCGGCCAGGTAGTAGGAACCGTTGAGCAACGCCTTTGTGACTATAAAAGGTCCTTCCCATGGCGGGGATAACTTATGCAAGCCTTTTCTATCTTGAATTAGGCGGAGAACCAGGTCACCTGTTCTGAAGGTTTGTTTCCGCACTCTCCGGCTATGATAGCGGCGGAGTTGTTACTGATACAAGGCGGAACGATGGAGAGCGACGTCTCTTTCTTCATCTAACAAGTCTAGGTTGTCCTGTTTTGCATCTTCTACGTCTTGCTCAATGTAGGCCTGAACTCTTGGGGAATCATGTATCATGTCGGTGGGTAGCACTGACTCGGCGCCATATACTAAGAAGAAAGGAGTGTAACCTGTTGATCTATTAGGCGTTGTACGCAGACTCCAGAGAACTGATTGTAACTCATCTGCCCAGGCGCCGGCTGCTCTACGCAAAGGAGCTTCGAGACGAGGCTTATGTCCTGAAAGGACGAGACCATTGGTACGCTCTACTTGCCATTGGATTGAGGGTGTGACTCGGATACCAAATCAAGCCGGATGCCTAGATCATTGCAGTATTCTTCAATGTCGCCTTGGGACAGGTTGCTTCCATTATCCGTGATAATGCTGTGTGGAACTCCAAACCGAGAGATTATTCCCCAGAGGAAATTGGCTGCTGTGCGTGCTTCAAGTTTGCTGGTCGGCTTGGCTTCGACCCATTTAGTGAACTTGTCCACAATGACCAATAGGTGGGTGTACCCACCTGGCGCCTTCTTGAAGGGACCAACCATGTCTAAGCCCAAGACCGCGAACGGCCAGGTGATTGGAATTGTCCTTAGTTCCTGTGCCGGCATGTGAGGTTGGCGGGCATACAATTGGCAGCCTTTGCAAGTTTTCACAATGTGCTCGGCATCTTCTTTGGCGGTCAACCAGTAAAAACATTGCCGGAAAGCCTTGGATACAATGGACCTGGCGGAAGCATGATGTCCGCAGGTACCAATATGTATGTCCTTTAAAATTTCCCGGCCTTCGTCTGGTAATATACACCGCTGATAGATGCCGGACGTACTTCGCTTGTATAGCTCGCCTTTAATGACTGTGAATGCTTTGGCTCGCCTTATGATTTGCCTTTTCAACACTTCATCGTCTTCCGGCAACTTCTTGTCGATTAAGAAATCGAGATAGGGGACTGTCCAATCCGGCTGAGCCAGGTAGACGGCAAAGCTAGCTGCCTCTACTGGTTCTTCTGCATCGGGGTCCAATAAGTCGGCGCCCTTAATGGACGGCTTGTGCAACTGTTACAGGAAAATGTCCTTTGGCACTTTCTTACGTTCTGACCCGAGTCTGGCGAGGGTATCTGCCGCCTTGTTTTCAGCTCTTGGAACGTGCCGGACTTCGTAGCCCGTGAAACATTTAGCGAAATCGTCAACTTTGGCTCTATATTCCGCCATTGTAGCACTTTTCGTGTCCCATGTGCCGCTTACTTGTTGTGCGACCAAGTCTGAGTCACCATAACAGAGGATTCTGTTGACACCGAGATCCTTTGCCACATGTAGCCCATGAAGCAGTGCTTCGTATTCTGCTACATTGTTGGTTGCCTTGAAATGAATCTGCAACACGTAGCTGAGCTTATCGCCTTTTGGCGTGCGCAAAACGACCCCAGCCCCCGAGCCCTTGAGCATCTTTGAGCCGTCAAAGTGCATGACCCAATATTCTGACTCGGGTAGCGCTGTTTCTTCCATGGCCTCTGTCTAGTCGGCAACAAATTCTGCAAGTGCCTGGGTCTTAATAGCGGTCCTTGGTTTGTATACTATATCAAAAGCGGCAAGCTCGATGCCTCATTTGGCGACACGGCCGGTTGCCTCTGTGTTATTGATTATGTCACCCAAAGGTGCTTTACTGACTACAGTCACTGAGTGCTCCTGGAAATAGTGCCTAAGCTTTCTGGCGGCGAAGAAAACGCCGTAAGCCAGCTTCTGGTAATGTGGATACCTCTGCTTGGAGGCGGAGAAGACTACACTGATGAAGTAGACCGGACGCTGCTCAGACGTCTTGGTTTCGCTTTCCTTTCTTTCTACAGCCAGGACAACGCTGACAACTGTTCCGGTTGCCGCGATGTAAAGCAGCATTGGTTCCTGTGGTCGAGGTGCTGCCAATATGGGAGCAGACGTGAGTGCATCCTTAAGTTGCCGCAAGGCGGCGTCTGCCTCATCCGTCCACTCAAAGTTGTCGGATTTTTTCAATAGCCGGTAGAGAGGCATTGCCTTTTCTCCAAGGCGGCTTATGAAGCGACTGACGTCAGCTGCAGAGCCGGCTAGGCGCTGCACGTCCTTCAGACAAGTTGGTCAGGATATGTTTTGGATAGCCTTGATCTTCTCCGGATTTACTTCAATCTCTCGTTCAGAGACGATAAAACCAAGGAGTTTACCGGCTGGGACACCGAAAACGCACTTGGCGGGATTGAGCTTCATCTGGTATTTCCGGAGATTTTGGAAGGTTTCTTCCAGGTCCTTCAGGAGATCCGCCTTCTTTTTCGACATCACCGCAATGTCGTCGACGTAGACGTGAACATTGCGGCCGATCTGTTCATGCAGGCAATTTTGCATACAACGCTGGTATGTTGCGCCTGCATTCTTCAGGCCAAAAGGCATCGTAATGTAGCAGAAAGTTCCGTATGGAGTAGTGAAAGATGTCTTCAGCTGATCAGACTCCCTCATCTTGATTTGATGGTATCCTGAGTAGGCGTCCAAAAAACAAAGTAGCTCGGAGCCTGCTGTGGAGTCTACGACTTGGTCAATTCTAGGCAGCGCAAAGGGATCCTTTGGGCAACACTTGTTAACACCGGTATAGTCGATACACATCCTCAGCTCTTTATTCTTCTTTGGAACAAGTATAGGATTTGCCACCCAATCGGTGTGTACAACTTCTTTAATGAAATTAGCATCTATCATCCTATTTATCTCCTTGCCTATAGCCTTGCGTTTCTCATCACCAAAGCGCCTTGTTGCTTGCTTCACCGGCTTGGATCCTTTGATGATAATGAGTGAGTGCTCGGCGAGTTCCCTCGGGACACCAGGCATGTCAGATGGCGACCATGCAAAGATGTCACGATTTTCACGGAGGAACTCGACGAGCGCGCCTTCCTATTTGCTTTCCAGGCCGGCCCCGATGACAACCTGCTTGGATTTGTCACCTGGTGTGAGGTCCGCCTTTTTCGTGTCTTCTGAGGCTTCAAAAGTTTTCTTGACGTCGTTCTTTGGCTTGGGCATGGAGTTGTCTGAGTCTGCCTTAAGTTGCGCGAGCTCTTCTTTGTGGATGACAGCCTCTACAAAGGCGGCCATACCACGCTCGCACTCCTTAGCTTTATTGAAGTTGCCGGAAACCGTGATGGTTCCGTTTTCCCCCGGCATCTTAAGCTTGCTGTAGATGTAGCACGGCCTTGCCATGAACTTGGCGAAAGCCGGACGTCCAAAGATTGCGTGATAGGCGCTTTTGAAGGGGACAACCTCGAACCGGAGAAATTCTGAGCGATAGTTCTCCTGCGGCCCGAAAGTTACCTTCAGCCTAATGCTTCCTATGGACTTTGCTTGTTTGCCGGGCACTATTCCGTGAAAGGTGTGGTTGCTATAGTCTAGCTGATCCTCAGTCAAATTCATGCGGAGAAGTGTGTCATAGTACAAGATGTTGAGGCTGCTGCCGCCATCCATGAGTACCTTGGTGAGTCTGAAGTTGTCGACAATGGGATTGACAACAAGGGCGTATTTGCCTAGGTGAGGGATATGGTCAGGGTGGTCGGACCGATCCCATGTTATAGCTGCCTCTGACCAGTTCAAATACTGAGGAACGTCTGGCATCGTTGCGTTGAACTCTCGCATCTCCGCCTTTTCTGCCTTAGCCGAAGGTGTGCCGACAAAGCACACGAGTGACTCTCTGACCTTCGGGTAAGGCTTCTTTTTCTTGGTAGAGGCGTCGTCGTCGCTTGATGTTGACATTGCGTCGTCATCCTCGTTGTCCTTGCTGTCTTTCTTGTCGGGCTTTTTCGACTTCTTTGCTTTCCAGCCAACACTAGGATCCTTCTTCAAGTCGTCCATGAAGCGGCATTCGCTAAACGTGTGGTTGACCTTTCCTAGTGAGGCGTGGATCGGGCAAAGGTAAGACCTTTGCCTGCTCGTAAGTTATGCGTGCCGACTTAGGGCCTGAGCCTGCGTCACGGTTCTTATTTTTCCACTTCTTTTTGCCGGCATTTCCTGGAAAAGCAACGCAACCTCATTGGATGGTCCGACTTTATCATCAGCCCCTTGTTTGCGTTTGTTGTTCCGCTTTGGCGCGATGCTGACATCTGGGTCATCGTCCCGTGCGTCATCGTCAGCTGCTGCATATGCGGCGGCAAGCTTGAGCATCTCGCCAAGATCCGTGACCTGTTCGCAGACAAGTCTATGACGGAGTAAGGACTTCTTTTGCAGGCCTGTGTAGAAGGCGTGGATTGCCTGAGCGTCTGAAACACCGTGACAGTTGGCTTTTGTGGCTATCCAACGGCCGACAAAGTCTGTCATGGTTTCATCTGCTTTCTGAACACAGCGTTGCAAATCCGTATAGGTATTTGGACGCTTGTATGTTCCTTGGAAGTGCTGGGAGAACACCTTTTCCATGTCGTACCAACAGTGGATGGACTTTTCTGGAAGGTTGTCAATCCAAGCTCTTGCGGTGCCTTCCAACATAAGGGGGAGATAGCGGACAGCGATGAGATTGCTGCCGCCGGCTATTTCAATGGCCATGGCGTAATCGGCCAGCCATGAGTCCGGCTTTACGAGGACATTGTACCTAGGACAATTTTTTGACACTGATGTCATGTCCTTAGGAAAAGGCCATCTTTACGAGGGGGCTGGCCATTGTTCCGACACCCGCCGTCACTGCGCCTTGGCGGTGTGGTAGGTTGTCTTTGTTTCCTGTACGCGAGTGGTCGTCCCGCCTTTGCTTAGGCGGTGGCGTCTTCTTGGGAGGTGGCGTCTTTTTCCTTTTGTCGCCATGGCTACTGGAGCCGGACGGGCCGTCGGGGTCGGCATCGGGTGCCACTCTGCATTTTTCCGACTTGGAAACCAGATTTCCCCCTCGGGCATCCGCCATATGGCCATAGGAATCGGCGCGCGCTTGTTGTTCTAGGGCCTTGTACATGTAGTGTCTTGCGTTGACTATCTTTTCTTCCGCCGTGGTAGCTTGGTCCTCAAGGGTATCTAGTGCTGCGGCCGCGTTGAGGATAGGCGTGCAGAAAACGATGTCTCCTCGCTTGTCCTCACTCACGCTGCGGTGCCGTACGCCAATCGAAACTCAGCAGCTGAGCTTGTGTTTGCTTACGCACTTGAGGTTCCTTTTCCCGGCGGCACTTAGATGACTTGTCTTCAAAGAGATTTGTTGCCTTAAGAGACAACTTATCCTGCTCCTCTTGGACTTTCTTCGCAAGGCCTTCAACATACTTCTCCTTTTTGCGCAGGAAATCAGAGTGTAAGAGCATGCTTTGTCGGAGTCCCTCTACTTCTTCAAGCGGGGTATCCTTAGTGACCGGAGTCGCCATCAATTCGTCAATCTTGGCGATGCTTGTGAGCAAATCCTTGTTGGGTTTGCTAGCTTCGCCCTTCTCGAGATCAGACTTGTTCTTCGCGTTCGTTTTGTCGGAGCCTTTGATGATTTGGCAGACAACAGTGTTGTCGGCTTCCTCGGCCGCCTTGTCTTGCGCGTTGGAACTTTCTGGGGTCGTTTCGTTGCCGAGTATGACCATCAAAGCTTGCTTGTTAGGCATGTATGTACCCGTTGTGGCCTCGGAAGGCGCTGGATGAGCACTATTGAAGCAGCTTTTGACTCTTTCTTCAAAAAGACTGACGGAATCATCAGAGTCAGAATCTATGTTGACTTGAACGGTAGATCTGGATCCGGCATCCGACATCGTATCGTCCTGGAGTGCAGGGAGGATCGATTCGGGATCGTTGTTTTCCGGCTGGGAGTCGGATCGCAGTCCGACAACTCCGACGAAGTGGAAGTCCTAATCGGCCGACTCCTGAGAGAAGGCGGATTCAGATCCATCTTGTCGGTTGACTTCTAGGTCGAAAGGTTGGTGGGTGGGCGTGTAAAAACGCGGTAAGCCATACGCCTCCGGCGTGTACCCGATGAAGACGTCGATCCCTCCAATCGGTACGATTGCGCACCCGATGAGGTAGTCGTCCGCCGGGTGCCAGGACTCATCTGAGTTGACGTAGCTGTAGTTGCCGCAGCGCGTAACGCGGCCGACGGCAATCTGCTCGCCCACGCCGCCAAGTGCTCCCGCCTTGAACGTGACGCCAGGAACCCTAGGCCCCACGGTGGGCGCCAACTGTCGTAGTATCGGCATTGTAGATAGGAGACGGGGGTCCTCTAGACAAAGGATGGATTGTGGGGAAGAAGGCTGGAGTCGTCAAGGTCGGGATTGAACACGGCGAGTTTACCCAGCTTCGGATCTCACAACGGTGGCGAGATCCTACGTGCTGCTATAATTCACTATAAGGCAATAGCCGTGAACAGGTTACAATGGTATTGAAGCGTGCCCTAAAGGCTTCCCGGTGGCCGGCTTATATAGGCGGCCAGACCCCGGGATACAAGGTAGTACTTGTCCGGCAAGTAAACAGAGTCCTAGACCTAGCCGGCTTGGTTGCCGCCTTCCGTGTTGGGCTTGGTGGCTTGATGGGCTTTAGTCTTCCGCCTTCCTTGGACCGTCCGCCTACTTCCTTGTACGTCAGCTATCTGGGCCGCCCGGCAGGCATCAGCCTTATCCACCCTTGGGCCACCCTGGACTAGCCGGATTGATCCATGCTGGAGATACCCCTGGTTGGTATATCCCCAACACCTAGAAGCCCGCTTCGCCAAGCTGCAAGCCACTGTTGCGGATCTTCAACGCGCGCAACCTCCTGCTGCTGCGATCAGTGGATCGGTGGCGGCACATCTTGCCACTAGGCCCCTCTTCCTCAAGGACGGGGAGGTCCACGGGCCCGATGGCCACGGCGTCGTCAATTTTCCCAGGGGTCCGTCGGCGGTGACCGCCGCGTCACTGTCGTCACCTCCGGTCATGGGTATGGTTTCCCTCTAGCAACCTATGGCATCGAGTACAGATAATCAATTCATGTCGAGTCAGATCATAGCAGGTCTAGGATCTCCGGCACCCAATTTTCCATTTCCCTCTTTCACCGGCGATAATCCTAACCTTTGGATTACTCTTGCCGAGCAGTACTTCCAGATGTTTAATATACATGAGTCGTTTTGGGTTTCTATGGCTATCCTACATTTTTCGGGTGCAACAGGCATTTGGTTACAATCTGTAAGGAAGAAGATAGCAGTTCTAGAGTGGATTTCTTTCACGTCTCTCCTGTGCACTCGTTTCGAGAGAGATCGCCACCAGTTACTAATTAGACAGTTCTATACCATAAAACAAACCACATCTGTCGCTGAGTACATTGAGAGATTTGATGTTTTGATGAATCATTTGGTCTCATATTCAGACACTACTCATCCCTACTATTTTTTGAGTCGTTTTGTCGAGGGATTGAGGTCGAACATCCGGGCTGTGGTCATGGTGCAGCGACCAATGGACCTAGACACGGCGTGTTCTTTGGCTCTACTCCAGGAAGAAGTAAATGAAGGGGAATGCATCTCACCGCCTCGACAAACGGAGCAGCGGTACATCAGAATTCTAGCACGCCCAATTCCGACGCAGACAGTGTCTCGCCCCAACACACCTGCCAGTCGCGCGTCTGACAGCCGAGCACTGGAGGCTGTAAGGCACATCACTAACGATAAAGTCACAGCGCTGCGAAATTTCAGGCGAGCAAAAGGTCTCTGCTTCAAGTGTGGCGAAAGATGGGGTCGTGAACATGTATGCCCACAAACAGTCCAGTTGCACATCGTTGAGGAATTACTGGCCTTGTTTTCGCAGGAACAAGTCACTGGCAACGGCAGTCCTGATTAAGGCTTAAAAGAAGTTGAAAACGCATGCTCTATCTCAGTTCATGCACTGACAGGCTCAGCAACAACAGTTACTGGTGTGATACAATTGCAGGCTTTCATTGCAAACCATGAGGTGTTAGTCTTGATCGATTCAGGCAGTTCAACGTCATTCATCAATGCACAACTGGCCTCCAAATTGTCTGGTGTAGAACAAGTGACAAAACCTTGTTGAGTGAATGTAGCAGATGGGGCACAACATAAGTGTTCCCAGTTCATACCCCAATGTCAATGGTCATCGCAGGGACATCACTTCAGCACAGATCTAAAGGTGCTGCCATTGGGATCGTATGACGTTATCCTAGGTATGGACTGGTTGGAGAAACACAATCCTAACATCAATTGGGTGGAGAAATCACTTACAATAGCAACATGTCGTGGGATTGTCACGACAGATGTTTCCGGGTGGAAACTTGAGTATGGGGACATAGCGACTTCTGACATCTGGAGCTTGTCTAGCGTGGCGTGGGGAAACAAGGGTTTACCCAGGTTCGGCCCCTCGTCTTGAGGTAAAGACCTACTTCCTGCTACTGCTTTATTGATATGGGTTTCGAGGACTCGGCGCCTTAGCTTCCGGGTCTTGAGATTACAATGGTGGTACTTGCGATCTGGTAAAGGCTTAACCCTCTACGAACCAGGAGACCCCCTTATATAGGCGGTGGGTCTCGCTAGAGGTACAAGGCGATATCTGGGTTACAATCGTACCCGGACTCTACTCTAAGTCCTCTAAGTCTTCGCCTTCCGTATCGGGACTCCGTCTTGTACTTGATCTCCAGCCTTCTGGATCCTTCTTTGTCTTGCGGGCCAAGGTACACGTTGCGCACCGGCTTACGTGGGACCCGGCCCATATCTCTATGCTTAGCTCGGTCCAGGCTCCTGCCAGGCCGGCTTATCTTCTAGGTCGGTGGGCCTACCGGGTTATGATCCCCCCAACACAACACTTGAAGGTTCTATTCATCTGCAAGGCCACCGCAGTGAAAGGATTCAGTGTTCGGCTATTTCCTCTGTGGAGCTAGCATCAGCTTGTCGCCAGGGGTCTGTTGCACACCTAGTGCACGTCTATGCACTGAATGACATAGTCCATATTGAAGAGGTGTCACCGGCAGAAGTGCAATCCTTGCTATCACAGTACGAAGATGTGTTCCTAGAACCAACTGGATTACCACCAAGACGTGACTGCGATCATCGCATTCCGCTGATCCCAGGATCACAACCGGTGAATTCCCGAGCTTACCGCCACAAGCCGGAGCTCAAGTCAGAGATAGAGCGACAAGTGGCTGAACTGCTGGCTTCTGGCGTTGTACAAAAGAGTACCAGCAGTTTTGCATCACCTGCCATTCTGGTGAAGAAGAAAGACGGCACATGGCAGATGTGTGTTGATTACAGAGCTCTTAATTCAATGACAGTGATCAGCAAATACCCTGTGCCCGTAATCGATGAGCCCCTCGACGAGCTAGCTGCTTCTCGGTGGTTCTCGAAGCTTAACCTACGCGCAGGTTACCACCAGATCAGACTCGTAGAAGGGGAGGAGTTCAAAACAGCCTTCCAAACACATGCTGGGCATTGGGAATACACAGTGATGCCGTTTGGCTTAGCGGGAGCGCCGACAACATTTCTCGGAGCAATGAATGCCACACTACAGCCACTACTACGGAAATGTGTTGTGGTTTTTTTTGGCGATATTTTGCTTTATAGTCGCAGCCTTCCTGATCACCTGAACCATCTCACACAAGTGTTGCAGTTGCTCAGAAGGGACAATTGGAAAGTTAAAATGTACAAGTGCTCCTTCGGCCAACAGAAGATAACATACGTGGGGCATATCATAGACCGCAATGGAGTTGCTTCTGATCCTTAAAAAATTCGCAAAGTAGTGCAATGGCCAACAGCAGTAAACAACAAAGGAAGTCAGGAGCCTACTTGGATTTGCGGGATACTATCGCAAATTTGTGCATCATTTTGGAATCATAGCTCGCCCCCTTTTCAACTTGCTGAAGAAAAATGCTCCGTTTGTTTGGACTGAAGAAACAAACACAGCCTTCCAAATTCTGAAGCAAGGCCTAGTGGAAGCCCCAGTTCTGAAACTACCAGATTTCAGCAAGCAATTTGTGATCGACACGGATGCGTGCGACACGGGAGTCGGGGCTGTGCTACAAAAGGAAGGTCATCCAATTGCCTACATGAGCAAACCCCTTGGACCCAAGAATCGAGGTCTATCAACCTACGAGAAAGAATGTTTAGCAATTCTCATGGCTATCGAGAAGTGGCGACCATATTTGCAACACCAAGAGTTCTTGATACGCACAGATCAGAAAAGTCTTGTGCACCTTGAGGAACAGAGACTCACAACTGTTTGGCAGCAAAAGGCGTTTACAAAACTTCTCGGCCTTCGGTACAAAATTAGTTTTCGCAAGGGCCCTGAGAACAGGGCAGCTGATGCGTTGTCGCGCCGGCGACACCCAGAAGAGTTGTCCCTTCATACAGTGACTGAATGTCAGCCCAGATGGTTGGACGACATCCGAGCAAGCTACGACACTAATGAACAAGCAAGAAAGTGGATTCACAAACTACAAATGGTACCAGAAGATAAAGGGAGATTCTCCTAGCATGATGGATTACTCTATTTTCACAATTTCATCTGGCTAGGCGGCTCTGTAGAGCTCCAACAAAAGATTCTCACTGCTTTCCATGCCAGTTTGATCGGAGGCCATTCAGGCTTTCCAGCAACTTATGCACGCATTCGCCGTCTTTTTGCTTGGCCAAAAATGAAGAATCAGACCTAGGAGTTTGTGCAGTCTTGTCTAATCTACCAACAAGCCAAGCCAGAGAGGGTTAAGTACCCAGGTTTACTCCAACCTCTGCCAACTCCTGATTCAGCTTGGAAAGTGGTAACCATGGACTTTGTCGAAGGACTTCCGACTTCTGGCAGTGCCACTTGCATAATGGTCATCGTGGACAAGTTCACTCGATACGCTCACTTTATTCCTCTTCGTCATTCATTCACAGCGGCAAAGGTGGCGTCTGCCTATCTTGACAATGTCTTCAAACTGCACAGCTTGCCCAAGACAATGATATCCGACAGAGATCCAATATTCACTAGTCGATTCTGGCGGGAATTGTTTGCACAGATGGGGAGCGAACTAAGGATGAGCTCGGCATATCATCCTCAAATCGATGGCCAAACGGAGCGCGTAAATCAATGCCTAGAAATCTATCTCCGCTACTTCACGCACGCCTGCCCAAGAAAGTGGAGTCAATTTCTAGCACTTGCGGAGTTCTGGTACAACACAAGTTACCACTCTGCAATCAAGATGTCGCCTTTCGTTGCGCTATATGGACATGAACCTAGGCACTGGGGCATTGATGCAACATTCACATGTACGGCACCATCCCTGGAAGAATGGTTGGCAGAGCGCAAAAAGATGCAGCGGGTTTTGCAGCAAAACCTGAACCATACTCGCCAGTATATGAAGATTCAGGCTGACAAAAAGAGAACTGACCGTACCTTTGAGCTGGGCGAGGAGGTATTCATTAAACTGCAGCCTTACATACAAGCTTCTGTTCTTCGGCGCTCCAATAACAAGCTGGCTTTCCGTTATTTCGGACCCTATACAATCGTCAAGCACATTAACCCAGTGGCATATGAAGTGAATTTACCTCCTGAGTCACGAGTCCATCCCATTTTCCATGTTTCCCAGCTCCGCAAAGTGCTCAAGCAAGGTAAGCCTGTCTTGACCTCGCTTCCTGTCAATACTGATACTCCACATGTTCCTGTCAAGATAGTGGCGCATCGCTGGAGACACACCCCCACCGGACGCCGCGAGCAGGTGCAAGTTCAATGGCCGCCTGATAGCGAACTGGATGTGACATGGAAAGACAAGATCGAGCTCCAGCAACAGTACCCGGAGGCGTTGTCTTGGGGACAAGCCAAAGCACAAGGGGGAGGGGATGTTAGCAGCCCTGGTAACGTGAGACAGGAAGATGAGGAGATGTGCCTGGCTAGTCGCTCGACCCGGCCCAAGAGATTTCATCAGCCCAAGAGGCGACACATTGGACCAGACTGGACCAAGTGATACAGCTACAAGGAGCAGACCAAGTCGTTGAACGGACAGACGTCGCCTAGAGGGGGGGGGGGGGGGGGTGAATAGGTGAATAAAAACTTTTTCCGAGGAGCCGGATTATCCGGTCCAAGAATGACCCGGATATTCCGGTATGCTTGATAAAGGCGGAATAAAACTAGTGTTTTACTTTAACAAGCATACAACCTAAATATACTAGGTTCACCTATGTGCACCAACAACTTATGCTAAGCAATACAAGTAACAAGGTGATAGCTAGATAGATGACTTCAAGCACGAAGGCTATCACAATGTAAAGTGCATAAGTAAAGAGCTCGGGTATAGAAATAACCGAGGCACGCGGAGACGAGGATGTATTCCCGAGTTCCACCCAAATGGTGTACGTCTCGTTGGAGAGGTGTGCGCAACCACAACAGGTTAGCCGCAACGCCACAAAGGCTCACCTTCTTCTCCTGATGAACTCAACCACAAAAGGTTGCGAGTTCACCTTCCACTATTGATCCCCTTTCGGGCGGAGATCGAATCCCGTACAACAATCTTGAGGCACACACCCACAACTTAATTGGGGGCTCCCAAGTCTTGAGGCACACACCCACAACTTAATTGGGGGCTCCCAAGTGACCACAACAGGTATTGACCACAAAAGGTCTTGGCCACAAAAGGCGTTAACCACAAAAGGTCGGCCACAAAAGGCGTCTAGGGTCCAATGACCCAAGAGTAACAAGCTCACAAGTATCACAACCACGAATCCTCGTGGAGGGCTCAAACCGATGCAAATGCAATGGCAAGAGCACACGAAGTGCTTAAGTCCTTCACTCTCAAATTCCAACAAAGCAACAAATGCTTATGGGGGAATAAGAGAGGAAGAACAAAGTAAACCACAAAGGAGTCAAATCCTTCGCTCCCAAATCCCACCAAAAGCAACTAATGCTTATGGGGGGAGAAGAGAGGAAGAACAAAGAGAAGAACCACAAAGGAACTCCAAGATCTAGATCCACTATGTTCCCCTCACTTAGAGGAGAGATGGATTGGTAGGATTGTAGATCTAGATCTCCTCTCAACTTCCCCTAAAGAATGTGGAAGAATCAATGGAGGGATTGAGAGGAATCAAGCTTTCCAAGGTCAACAATGGAGTAGGAGAGAGGGGAAATTCGTGCTACCTTGTTTGAGGCAAGGAAGAAGAAGGGGAGGGGTATTTATACCCCTCCAGGAAAAATAGCCGTTGCGCCCAGAATTTAGACCGGAAATTTCGCCCAAAAGTGTAATTTCCGAGCTGAATTTCCGGTTCCAACCAGTGCCACTTTTTCGAGAAAAACTGCGCGAACCGGAAATTCCGGTCAGTCCGGAATCGGAAATTCCGAGTGCCTGAAAACTGACAGAAACAGCATAACGAAAGCTGCAATAACTTTTTCATCCAGACTCCGTTTTCGATGATTTTTGGCTCGTTGTAATCGCTACAATGAGCTCTATAAGATCATACAGAGAAACATCATACTCCATCATGTGAGTATAAAACCAAATGGGGAAAGGTTAAACTTTCCTATAACATGTAAACCGGTAAATCCTCCAACATAAAAAACGCAACAAGTTTTCCAAAGTAAAACCGTTTTCGATGAACTAGAGCTTGACATAGAGATGAACCAAATTCTAATTCCTCACATGGATAAAAGCCAAATAAGAACCAATAAATATGATATGCCAAGTATGCAAAGGTTTGAGCTCTCCACAATGATGCGATCAAGTTACTCACTTGAGAGCCCCTCTTGATAGTACGCCTATCTATCCTATAGCCCTATCAAGATCATACCTTTGCCTTGAGCATTCCACTTGAGTTAGATGATGGCTATCTTGGTCTCTTCAAGTGGATAATCTTTCTTGATTGCGTGAGCTAGCACATGCTTGATGAAGACTTCTTCAAATACTCCCCCATACCCATAATGGGAGAGTCTCGCTAAGCTCCGTCTTCATGTATCCCTAGCAAGCTCCAAGCATAGGATCTCTTCCAAAAGCTTCTCTTGGTCTTGCACATCTTATCCTTGATGACGATCACCATATGACGTCATCCTCCACGATCTATATGAAATCTTCATTTGATGCAAGCCCATGGGAAGATACCTAACCCCACATAAAGATACCACACACACATATCATGGGTTAGTTCACTAAGCTATATGGACAAGTGATTACCATCCCAAGAGATACATGATCCCACTTGGGACATCTTGTATCTTTGTGTGTTGATCAACAACTTGATCAACCTTTTATCTTCCAATCTTTCTTTGCTAATATGATGTCTTGACTCCTTCAAGACATACTTGCAATATGCTCAACCCACATGACCATCCATCATATACACCTTTAGATGGAACCTTGGTCATCAAATAAGCTTCAAGAGTCCAACACATGACCTCCACTATTTGCATGGACAAGATCTATAAAGATATCTCAATGCAAACATTAGTCCATAGAGGTTGTCATCAATTACCAAAACCACACATGAGGGAAAATGCTCTTTCAATCTCCCCCATTTTGGTAATTGAGGACAATCCCTTTTACGAGGGTTTATATAAGGAATTGAACAACAATGCAATGCACTAAGCGAAGCAAGGATGGAAGGGAACAAACACGTATTCCCTTAAACCCTCTAAATCTCTCCCCCATTGGCATCCATTGCCGAGATGGGCGAAAAAATTAGAAGGCCAATATAGTAAGAGCTCCCCCATAATTTTGGCATTTCTCATGATATGAGTGAAATAAAATGCACATATCCAATGACGAATAGATGGAGGGGATCAAACTATATTGAGGATCCAACAATTGCACAGGAAAGATACCAATTGAAATCCACTAGAAGGATACCAATTGCAAAAGAAGGATGCATTCACAAACAAGCAAGCAATCAAGGATCCAAAACCAATTGTGCACAAGAAGATTTTATGATAAGATCAACCAAGTGTTCTAAAGATCAAGAGGGAACTCCCCAAGGTACGTGCACAATGAAGGATTTGCATTTCAATATAGTGTGCACAACATGGAATCCTCACTCCCTCCTAGATAATTTTGAACACAAATAAGAGCAAGATAGTATAGGTGGGGAAAGAAGAAATACAACTTGTAACGAACAAATGTTGAGCAACAAGAGAAAGAAGTGACAAATGAAGACTTGCTCAACCGAGGAAAGATGGGTCTGTCATGAAAATACATTTTAGGAGACTAAACAAGGATGAGCCTAAGCATCACCATAGTCTTTCAAAATATGAGGCACATAGTGCATATCATGTATTTTGCAAACACACACTCCAAAGGAGATATAACAAATAGGATCACAAGCTTATTAAGAGGCAAAGTGATACCGAAAGAAGAGCAAAGCTTGTGCTTTTTAGAGATCACCAAAGAATCAAGAAAGTAATGAAAGGTGATCACTAAAGATTTTGAATACCAATTAAAGATGTAACTACTCTCATGTGTATAAGTTTCTAGGTAGACACTAAGTCAACAAAGAAACATGCACAGACAAAAATAGGTACAAGGTAAAAACATGATATCCAAGAGGAAGTTATAAATACACCGATAAGATTTTTGCTTAAAAGCAGAGCACATAGCTCAAATTAATCTTAAAGGGCATAGATGAACTTCCAACACCAAATTCTCAAGGCATCACAAATACCCACATAGGATAAGTGATAGTTGGGATGCTTCGATAGAGATAACAAATATCACATAAGGCAAATGATTTTGAGAATTCATCAATATTGCACAAGAGAGACTTTGAAAATGATTTGCTAGATTAACATATTGGGGATTGGTGAATCATGAAAATGATTATATATATTCCCCTTGATGTGTAATCATCCCGGCTTACTCGCAAACTGAATAAAAATAGATTTTCAATCCTATGGCCGAACCTATTTCTATCCAGACTTAAGGGTTTCGAACCTACAGGCAACACTATGCTCTGATACCATCTGTAGCGTACCTGCAAGGTACCTGTGTATAGTGCAAATCCCTGGATCGATTCGTTTGCACACACAGTTTACGATGTAATATCACAACAAAGTATCAAATTTATTACATCGATGATCCAGACTTGGAAAATATTCATTACAGGTTGCATAGCACGAAGCTAGCTTTGAAAGATAAAACAGCGGAAATAAATAGCAGTGAGTCTCCATCATCTTCATGTTGCCACAGGCAAAAACATGTTGGTTGCAGACTCGAAATCCCTTAACGGAACCTCACTCGTCATCTGAATTACCTGTAACAAATAAATTTTTGCAACAGAGTGGGTCAGATTCCATTAAAAATGGATCTGGCAAGTGACACTATGGTGGACACTTAATGAAATAACTCTATAGCCTATATGCATATTTGGCTGGTGGAGTTCAAGGCTATTTTGCATAAAGCCAATTTTTCCTAACTCTTTTGAAAACACTTTCCCACACTCAGGTTCACTCATCTAACTGAGCCTGGGTCTTAGCCAGGTGCACTCACCTAAATGAGCCTGAGTTCAGGTTCACTCGTCTAAATGAGCCTGGGTCTAAACCAGGTGCACTCACTTAAACGAGCCTGAGTTCCTAACCATTGTTCACCCTTCAAAATTTTACTTGAGAAATTGGAATGTTGGGATCCTTGATCAGCGGCAATCTTCACTTGGAGTCCTTCTCTTGGTGTTCTTCAAATCCCTTTGTTCCCTGGGTGGCCATCCACAAGTGCACGTACTCAAGTTCACTCATCTAAATGAGCCTGGGTCTTAGCCAGGTGCACCCACCTAAATGAGCCTAAGCAGCCACTCAACTCCAACCTCCATCCTCTTGCCACATCCACCCAGGAGTTTCATTCTTAACTTAGTCGAAATTAACTTTTCATAAAACAACTTTTGCATAGCATCAATATTTCTACCAACTTATCAATGGGATTCTAGACACAACTAGTGTAAGGGAGATATTAGTTTCAGCATAGCAATACTATCCAACACATGCATACAAAGAAATACACTAAGTCATGCGTAGAAAAATACTTAGGAAATTTATGAGGGTGTGCCACTTGCCTTGGCAACAAGAAGAATAGCAACAGCAGCTGCAACAGTTGTCGTTTCCCTCTGAAATTTCTAACACATCAAACAAGACACAAATAAACATACAAACAAAATAACAATACAAAAATATGTATGCATGATGTGCAAGATATTTCTAAGGACTAGAGATGCATGCAATGCCATGAAAATATTCTAAGTTAATGCAAGGCAAGTATGTTAGTCAAAAATGACTAAGAACCAAGGTCATAAGTTGGACAAAATAACTTTGCTATAAATCAACTTGAATAAGGCTGCTCCAAGTCTTCAACATGTTTGATCTTGAATTCTTCAACTCCTTTGTAGTTTTCTTCATCTTCAATTTGCACTAAGGACTTGGTCATAATCACTAAGGACTTGGTTTATGTCCAAAGTGAAAGAAGAATAGGAAGGCAGAAAAAGAAGAAAAAAAAAATGTAGTTGGTCTTCCAGGCTTCCTCGTACTTTCTTCTTGGTGTGATGTCTTCATTGAAATTTTGTAGACTTGATGTTTCTTCAGACTTGATGATTTTGATATCACCAGGGCTGGTCTTGGATATAACTTAGCCACCACGAAGTCTAAGAGAAGGAGAAAAGAAAGAGAGAAAGACTTAGAGAAATAAAGGGGGTTGGTCTTCTTGAAGTTCCTCTTGATTTTCTTCTAAGTGTTTTTGCTTCTTGGAGATGCTTTCGGAGTTTGTTTTCTTGGCTAAGTCTTCATTGGCCTTCTAGTCTTCATGTTGAGAATCCCAAGTGTCTAAGTGCATAGCACTTTACCAAAACACTATGTCTAAAATAACACTAACTTTGAGAAAAATAAGGAAGAAGTTTTCCTATGAGGAGTATAACTATACAATAAATATGCCATGCATGCAATGCACTTTTTAATCACAAGGAAACATCATACTTGAAAAAGTTTACTAGATGCTAAAATTTTCTAAGGAAAAGATTTAGCATTTTTAAGATGTTAAAAATTTTCTAAGGAAAAGTGTTGTCAATTATTTATCAAATGTTTTCTAAGTAAGAAAATTACTTTGTTTGAAGAGGCAAAATATTTCTAAGTACTTTTGTAATTAAAGTGTTCATAATATGACTAAGTCATTTATTATTCGAATAGATGCAGAAAAATAATTTTAATCAATTTTGATTATTAAAATAACACCTAAAAATCATTTAATCAATATTAATTACAAAAGTCATATAAAATTATTTTACAAAAAAATATTAAAGTATTCCTACGGCCAATAATTAGACATTAAAATTTATAGCAAAAGAGTTTGATCAATTATCAAATTTTAATTTGAAGTTATGTTCAAAATACTTTTTAAACCCACTTTTAAGCAATTTAACAATAAGAAGTTTATGCACGAAGTAAAAGTGGAAACTTATATTTTTAATAAATTCTACATATTTTTCTGATTCCAGGGATATAAAGTTTATTGAATTTGGAGTTACGGTTTGAAAGTTATGAATTTTCAAAGTTTAACAAATTTTCTGAAATTAAAAAGAAAACAGAGGCGACGTGGCGTCTTCTGATTGGCTGCCTTCGCTGACTGTGCCGCTGATGATGCATGCTGATGGGGCGTCGACGTGGCGGCTGACTGTACGCTGACTGTGCGCTGACGTGGTTAAGTTATCAGATCTGATCCGCACGATCGAGATCTAACGGTTGACATCGAAGGTACAGATTCGTTATATGAAATCTAATCCTAGCCATTGAATCACGATCGGATGGCTGGGGTGGAGAGGGTCTCGCCGTGGCGGCGGGATTTTCGCCAGAATAGATGAAGGCGGCGGCCGCGGCGTCGGACGTGGACGGCGGCGACGCTGCGGGGCTTCTCCGGCCTCGTGGAGACGACGAGGAGACTCGGCGTGTCGCAGGGGAGGTTATGGAGGCGATGGCGTCGTTGAACTCCTCCGGGAAGCAGCGGGGGCGTGCGGACGGAGCTGATCGGCGCCGGCGAGCTTCGGTCTCACTCGTTCCCGACGAACGGCTGCGGAATAAATCGAGGCAAAGGATCAGAGAGGTGCGCGACGGCTTGGGGAACAGGAGGGGCACGATCTAGGCTTCGGGGAAGCGAGAACCTCACCGGAACGGAGGAAAACACGGCGGCGGCAACTGCAACTCCGGCAAGCAATCTTTACGGCCTGGGGGCGTGGTTTACTCGGGGATGAGAGGGGAAGGAGGCAGGAGGGGCTAGGGTTTAAATAGAGGTACACCGGGATGGATTTCGTGGAGTACAAGGCTCGGACTTTGGAACGAAATCGGAACGGACTCTGTACGCGTATCTCGGACGGAGGTTGAAGAAGATCCGGTGACGTCATCGATGACGTCACGGTGGGTCCCGTTCGTCAGCGAGAGAGAGAGGGAGAGAGGTTTCTGCGCTGCTGCTGGGCTGCTGGCGGGCCGTTGCGTGTTGCGCGCGCGAGAGAGAGAAGGTGGGTTTCGGCCCAGTTGGCTCGCTGCGCAGTTTTTTTTTTGTTTAAAACCTTTTCTGTTTTAAAACTTTTAATTCAAAATTGGTTTTTAAACTTAACCAAAACTTTTCGGAAAAATTCATAAAAATATGTTTTGGAAAGCTTATTAAATTTAGAACATTTTGGCAGTACACTTGCCCATAAAATAAATTAATAAAAATGGAATATTATAAAAGGTACAAATAACATGTTTATGGAATTAAATTCCTATTTAAAATTATAATTCCATTTTAACTTAAACCTTTGATTAAAATGACATGGTTTAAATGATGATGATGCATGAATGCAATGCATAACTTTTCTTTTCAAAACAACATACATATAGTTTTCAAAAAGTTTTAATTTTTCTGATTTTTCAGAATTTGAAAAATCCTAGGATATTACAATAAGTGATAGTTGGGATGCTTCGATAGAGCTAACAAATATCACATAAGGCAAATGATTTTGAGAATTCATCAATATTGCACAAGAGAGACTTTGAAAAAGATTTGCTAGATTAACATATTGGGGATTGGTGAATCATGAAAATGATTATATATATTCCCCTTGATGTGTAATCATCCCGGCTTACTCACATTTGCAATGAAGATGTTTTGAAAGGAACTTTGCAAAAACCATGTCAAATGCAACTTAGAGATACTCATGCCAAAGAACAACCTACACAAGGTTGAGAGCTAGAAAAGTATTCATGAGTTAGATACTTGTTACCGAGATAGCATTGACGGTGTAGAGGATGAGAGTTCACAATTATCCAAACTTGGCTCCAATAAGCACATGGTGAAGACATCTTCTTTAATATGTGACAAGATTCCAATCTAAAACAAATAAAGTACACTATGGTACCCAAACTAATTGGATCCAAAGTAGTTAGACCAACTACAGTACATAGGACAAACTCCACATAAATATGTGCATATTGATATGAAATAGAATTTCATGCACATCTTAGCCATTTAGGATTTGATGGAGTTTATCCTATATATTGGATCAACGAAAGTAAGCATGCCATAAGATATACATATAGTAAATATGCATGCACAAAACTTGCAAGAACCAAATGAGATACAATTTGGACAAAACACCAATTAAATCAAGAAGCTACACAAAAGTGTGGCAAGAGAAAGATTTGTCCACATTATATCAAAGACTCAAATCAACACATGATTGGAGAAACCAATTTGAAAAGATAACAAATGAAAACAAGGTCAAGGCTAAACCAATGAGCATAAGAAATAAATCAAACAAACATGCTCGAAGGTTTATCTCATCCAAGAAGGTAGACTAAGAACCATGGGATGAGATAGCCAACTCCACAAAGAAGAGTAAGGTTCCAATAAATGAACCAAGCCCTCTACACTTTTCATGATGGCACAACGTACCAAGACGAAAAATGTTTGTCTTTCAAAGAGAAAAGTCATTGGGATCAAATACCAATTGAAGATAACTAATGTTATAAAGCATATATGATTGCTCCTCCACGATTCGTGCATTATTTATGATCTTGTATATGAATACAAAAAGCACACCAATGAGATCATCACTCTCCATATATATTATTAAAGCATTAGTCATGTTCAAGAAGAGCAATAAGATATCGTATCAATTTAAAAAATGATGTTCTACTCAATGTAGGATAGCTCTCCCAAGAATGGTGCATTACTTAGAATTAAGTCTTTGAGTGTAAGTGCACAAGAATGGGATCCTTGCTTTTCCTAACTCAAGAAAGCACAACATAAATTATGAGTAGAGCAACAAAAAGATCCAAATGAAGCAAAGAAGACAAAAGGGTGGTTAGACCAAAACAAAACTTGGCGATAAAATAAGACAATTTAGGAACAATAGCCAATGTAAATATGATCAATAAATTTACCACAAATATAATTATCATTTGTCAAAGACAATGATTGTATGGAGATATTTCTCGGTGGTACATGACATATATGTATTCAAGATCATATTCACAAAACATAAGCATGTGACAAAATGTAAGAATTGAAAAACATGCTTATAAAGAGATTCTTGATGGCTTCATATATTCAATGATCATACTAAGCATCAAGAAACTCTCTCACAAACAAGATACCAAAAGATGGGAGAACAAAAAGGCATTTAAGCAAATATGGAACTTGTTTGAGAAACATGCCACATAGAAATAAGATAATTAACAATATCAATTCTAAAGTGGCATTACCTCATATGTTCAGATTTTCTGGGCTTGTAATATGCACATAGCTTATTACTCCCCCATAATGTGATAATCCATTCCTTGTGACAAGAGGTAAAAGAAATCCAACAAGAGATAATTAATGGACATTAGAATTTAAATTTCACATGAGTAAGACATACCACAAAGAGAATACATAATATTGATATATCACCACTAAGTGGTATTCCTCATGAATACACATTTTAGGATAGTGAGTTACCAAGAAGCTCATCACTTCCCCAAAATGGGATAGTCCATTAATATCCCTACAAGAGCCAACTAAGATGAAAGCAAATAGACAAGAGGCTCGAAACATACATGTTGTGCAAACCAAAATGCACAAGCTTGATTACTCAACATAAGTAAGTAGAGTGCACAACACATATAAACACTTGTAAGGTACAAAACCAAACACATGCAAGGGTGCAAGTAACTTTCCATGTATACATATGAATTAAATACAAGTTACCGCAAGGAGTAGCATTGGATATAAGCTAAGACAATATAATCCAATTGACTTGACTTGAGAGAATATGGATGATGAAGATCCCTTAATTCTTCATGATGTAGTCAAGTCTCCAAAGTCCTCCGCCAACACCTATTGATCAAGTTTTAGCTTGTTGGTCCCCAACCAAGTTGGGCCCTAAGAGGTTAGTCACAATAGGCTTGGCAACCCAAACGGTTCTTTTCTTAAAACCACTTTGAGTTCCAACAAATTTGGCAAACACATTGCCACCCTTATCCTTCCGAAGAGAATACGCATCATTAATTATAATGGGGTTAGATAAGTTACCATGAGTGCATGAAGAAGCAAAGTGATCCTTCCCACGACATTTGTAGCAAAGTCGGCTTTTTCCTTTGTTCTTGGGAAGGGAAGGTTCTTCAACTTGGGAAGCTTGAGTTTGAACTTGAGGTTGCTTCCCTTGTTGCTTCTCACTAAGAGGCTTCTTCTTCAAAGGGCAAGATCTCACATGATGCCCTTCAACCTTGCACTTGAAGCACACAATCTTGGCCGAATCAATAACTTGTTCTTGGCCCTTCTTCTTGACGAACTTGTGCTTCATCTTGTTATTGGACTTGTTCTTGTTATTGGAGTTGAATCCAAGTCCACTCTTGTCATGAGGAAGTTGATGCACTCTCAACATGTTGTCGAGGGTGAACTTCCCTTCATGACACTTCTTCAAGTCTTTCTTCAAAGAAGTGACTTGTGCCTTGAGCTCTTTGAGTTCCTCTACATGGTTAGTTTCAAGACAAATACTAGAGGAAATAGATGCTACATTCTTAGAGCAACAAGGCAAGGAATGTAATTCATCACAAGATTTAGCAATAGTATGTGATGTAGAATTACTAGTACTAGCACATTGCAATAAAGCATTAGTAGTAGAAGTTGTGCTAGTGTCCACAAGAGGCTCACAAGATGTTTCCTTCGTAGTGACCGCCTCATGAGCTAACTTTAACCTAGCATGGGATGCTAGATGATCCTCATTAGAGCTAAGAAGATTTTCATGAGTTTCTTCCAAATTCCCATACTTACTAGTTAGCAAATCAAGTTGAGCCCTTAGCTCAACATTCTACTTCAAAATAGATGCTTCACACAAAGTGGAGTTAGTAGCACAAGCATCATTAACATTAGAAATGGAAGGAGACAACATGACAAGCTCATTATTTAACTTATCATTTTCTTTATAAGCACATTACATTTAGCAATAGCATGGTCATGTTTTTTAGTGAGTTTAGCAATTTCGGAGTTATGAGACTCCATGATAGTTTCAAGTTGCTCTTGAAGGAGAGCATTAGCTTCTTGTTCATCTTCTAGAGATGATTGAAGAGATGCCTTTTCATGGGCATCTTCTCTCTCAATATCACCTTTTAGTTCAAGATCATCCTCAAGCTCACCGATACGGCTCATAAGAGAGCCAAAGTGTTTCTTGCCAACTCCTCGCAAGTTAGTCATGAAATCATCAAATGCAATAATTTTTTGTTTGATTTCAAGACTAGTATCATCATCAACATCATGGGATATATTGGAATTCAAGGTAGAAGATACCTTAGACTCCTTAGCCATAAGGCAAACGTGAGAAGTGGATGAAGACGATGAAGAGTTACTTGAAGCAACATTGAGGTCCATGTCTTGTTCCAACAATTGTTGGGATTCCTCTATATTGTTAGCCAAACAAGTACTCGAGGAAATAGAAACATTTTGATCATGGCAACAAGACAAGGAAAGCATATCATCATGAGATTTAGTTAAGCAACTACTACATGATATGTAAGGACTATAAACACTAGCATGTATGACATTTGGAGTGCTAGAGGTGTTTAAGTCCAAAGATAGAGCATTGCAATAAGATGGGTGTGAAGTATAGTCAATAGTGGATTCATCATCAAGAGTGCAATTTCTATCACCACTCACCATATCATTACCTTGTGGTAAACCACATGTAGGTGAAGTAGAAGAAGACGTGAGCTCATCACGACCGGATGTGGAAGGAGGACAATCATTCTTGAAAATGTTGGACACCTCATATATATCTTGAAGTTTTGTCCATAATTCATGAGCGCTCCGAAAAGGCATGATTGACGCAAGGACTACATCGCTCAAAACACATATGAGACCATTAGATGCTAGAGTATCGAGATAAGAGTTTTTCTCATCCTCTAAAGATAATTCTTGTGAATCCTTTGGAGGAGAAAAACCCATATCTACAATAATCTCTAAATTTGAACCCATGTCCCTAAAGAGATTAAGCATGTGAATTTTCCAAACATCATAATTTGTGCCATCGAATATATAAGTAGGATTGTGCACTAATTCTCTAAACGACATCTTTATCTCTAGGCGGTTAAGCCTTATAATGAGATAACCTGGCTCTGATACCAATTGAACGGACAGACGTCGCCTAGAGGGGGGGGGGGGGGGGGGGTGAATAGGCGAATAAAAACTTTTTCCGAGGAGCCGGATTATCCGGTCCAAGAATGACCCGGATATTCCGGTATGCTTGATAAAGGCAGAATAAAACTAGTGTTTTACTTTAACAAGCATAGAACCTAAATATACTAGGTTCACCTATGTGCACCAAAAACTTATGCTAAGCAATACAAGTAACAAGGTGATAGCAAGATAGATGACTTCAAGCACGAAAGCTATCACAATGTAAAGTGCATAAGTAAAGAGCTCGGGTATAGAAATAACCGAGGCACGCGGAGACGAGGATGTATTCCCGAGTTCCACCCAAATGGTGTACGTCTCGTTGGAGAGGTGTGCGCAACCACAACAGGTTAGCCGCAACGCCACAAAGGCTCACCTTCTTCTCCTGATGAACTCAACCACAAAAGGTTGCGAGTTCACCTTCCACTATTGATCCCCTTTGGGGCGGAGATCGAATCCCGTACAACAATCTTGAGGCACACACCCACAACTTAATTGGGGGCTCCCAAGTCTTGAGGCACACACCCACAACTTAATTGGGGGCTCCCAAGTGACCACAACAGGTCTTGACCACAAAAGGTCTTGGCCACAAAAGGCGTTGACCACAAAAGGTCGGCCACAAAAGGCGTCTAGGGTCCAATGACCCAAGAGTAACAAGCTCACAAGTATCACAACCACGAATCCTCGTGGAGGGCTCAAACCGATGCAAATGCAATGGCAAGAGCACACGAAGTGCTCAAGTCCTTCACTCTCAAATTCCAACAAAGCAACAAATGCTTATGGGGGAATAAGAGAGGAAGAACAAAGTAAACCACAATGGAGTCAAATCCTTCACTCCCAAATCCCACCAAAAGCAACTAATGCTTATGGGGGGAGAAGAGAGGAAGAACAAAGAGAAGAACCACAAAGGAACTCCAAGATCTAGATCCACTATGTTCCCCTCACTTAGAGGAGAGATGGATTGGTAGGATTGTAGATCTAGATCTCCTCTCAACTTCCCCTAAAGAATATGGAAGAATCAATGGAGGGATTGAGAGGAATCAAGCTTTCCAAGGTCAACAATGGAGTAGGAGAGAGGGGAAATTCGTGCTACCTTGGGCAAGGAAGAAGAAGGGGAGGGGTATTTATACCCCTGCAGGAAAAATAGCCGTTGCGCCCAGAATTTAGACCGGAAATTCCGCCCAAAAGTGTAATTTCCGAGCTGAATTTCCGGTTCCAACCAGTGCCACTTTTTCGAGAAAAACTGCGCGAACCGGAAATTCCGGTCAGTCCGAAATCGGAAATTCCGAGTGCCTGAAACTGACAGAAACAGCACAACGAAAACTGCAATAACTTTTTCATCCGGATTCCGTTTTCGATGATTTTCGGCTCGTTGTAATCGCTACAACGAGCTCTATAAGATCATACAGAGAAACATCATACTCCATCATGTGAGGATAAAACCAAATGGGGAAAGGTTGAACTTTCCTATAACATGTAAACCGGTAAAACCTCCAACATAAAAAACGCAACAAGTTTTCCAAACTAAAACCGTTTTCGATGAACTAGAGCTTGACATAGAGATGAACCAAGCTCTAATTCCTCACATGGATAAAAGCCAAATAAGAACCAATAAATATGATATGCCAATTATGCAAAGGTTTGAGCTCTCCACAATGATGCGATCAAGTTACTCACTTGAGAGCCCCTCTTGATAGTACGCCTATCTATCCTATAGCCCTATCAAGATCATACCTTTGCCGTGAGCATTCCACTTGAGTTAGATGATGGCTATCTTGGTCTCTTCAAGTGGATCATCTTTCTTGATTGTGTGAGCACGCACATGCTTGATGAAGACTTCTTCAAATACTTCCCCATACCCATAATGGGAGAGTCTCGCTAAGCTCCGTATTCATGTATCCATAGCAAGCTCCAAGCATAGGATCTCTTCCAAAAGCTTCTCTTGGTCTTGCACATCTTATCCTTGATGACGATCACCACATGACGTCATCCTCCACGAGCTATATGAAATCTTCATTTGATGCAAGCCCATGGGAAGATACCTAACCCCACATAAAGATACCACACACACATATCATGGGTTAGTTAACTAAGCTATATGGACAAGTGATTACCATCCCAAGAGATACATGATCCCACTTGGGACATCTTGTAGCTTTGTGTGTTGATCAACAACTTGATCAACCTTTTATCTTCCAATCTTTCTTTGCTAATATGAAGTCTTGACTCCTTCAAGACATACTTGCAATATGCTCAACCCAACACATGACCATCCATCATATAAACCTTTAGATGGAACCTTGGTCATCAAATAAGCTTCAAGAGTCCAACACATGACCTCCACTATTTGCATGGACAAGATCTATAAAGATATCTCAATGCAAACATTAGTCCATAGAGGTTGTCATCAATTACCAAAACCACACATGAGGGAAAATGCTCTTTCAGTCGTACCAGGAAGAAGATCCGAAGGATCACGGAAACGGCGGCGGCGGAGGCGGAGACTTGTCTCCTGTAATGTATACCAGTTCCTACTCCAGTTCGTCTTGTAATCCAGATACTTGCCACAATCGCTATGCTATAGAGACGATTCCCGACTGGTATCCTAACACCCCATCTAACACGGCAGCACATATAAGCGTCAGGCTGGGTGTATTATTACCTCGTTCGTATCCCTAACCGAGTAGTAGGCTTCAGTTATCCTCGGTTCCTGTGAGACCAGAATCCCAAACCCATCGGACTCCTCGCGAAGCACCTGATTGTAAAAGCACATGGAAAAATTATGTGCTAATGATGCTTGAAAAAACATGACTAACTTTTCAGATAATTTTGTGAAAGAAAATTACCTTGAAGGCATCTTCGTCTGTCACATCATCCCCAATGTAGATAGGGAGAACCTGTGATCTATCCAGCTGAAGTTTCTGAAGCAGTTTCTCGAGTAGATAGCGCACCACATCACCCTTGTCCCACTTCATATTAGGACGAAGCTCTATAACCTACAGAGTTAAATATTGGTAAAAACACATGTGATAAATAAGTCAAAAACATTAGGATCCACCACGAGGAAGAGCTACGTCTAGGACGATCGAGAGGCTCGGAGGGTGGTTTTTCATCGGGCGGTGGAGCCAGATCGTAGCAGCGTGATCCTCTCTCCAGCTGTTGATCTCTGGAATCGTCTCCATCTGTTGGTGGCCAGCGCAGAAGAGGCAGGTTCTAATGGCTTCCTCGAACCAGCATCATTGGCGGGTGCCTCCAGCTCTAGCTCTCATTCACTGGCAAAGGGTTCAGCGGAGTTGTCAGCGTCAGTGACACTAGGTGATCTAGTGCTCACTGATAAGGAGGCATCTGGGATCGTGATCAAGGACGTCGAATATGTCTGCATTCTGAAGCCCAAGTGGTTGCAGTGGCAAAGCTTGCACACCGAGGAAGCTGGTCATTGGCGCCCTTGAGAGGGCAATGGAACGTGCCTGGGGACTGCATCAACCAACACAATTCAGGGACATGGGGGATAATAAATTTGTCGTCCTCTTGAGTCAGAGGGAGATTGGAAACATGCAACTAAGAATAGTCCTTGGCAATTTGATTTTAATGCTTTGTTGCTACAGGAGTATGATGCTAAGGTGCACCCCTCTGATATGACTTTTGATACACTTGCTGTGTGGATGCGTGTCATTGATCTACCCATGGACATGATGAATGAGGTTTGTGCTAAATTGATTGGAAACTGGATTGGGAGGTATATATGTGTGGATGTTGATAAAGATGGGACTGCTTGAGGTGGAGAACTGAGAATCACGGTTGATATTAGGGTTGACAAACCCCTGCCGCAGGGGTCAGGCTGAGAGAGTCTGAAGAAGAGATTGAGGGGAGTTGGTTTGACCTTACGTATGAGAAAATTCCTCATTGTTGTTTTGACTGTGGTCTGCTAATACGTCAGGCATGAGGCTGTTTGGCTGCGAATGAAGAGGTGCAACAATGGGGAGAATGGCTCAGAGTCTCTCCGGGCAGGAAGAAGAAAGTGGTTGTGTTTTTGTGTGAAACCAAGAAGAAATCCAGAGGCGATGGAAAGGCTGAAATGGGGTTTAGGATTCAGACATGGTGTGACAGTGGACTGCAATGGGAGCAGTGGAGGGCTTGCGGTATGGTGGAAAGTGTTATGGATGAAACTTGTTTATATTCATAACCCAATGGGCAATCTTAAAAATCTGTGGAGTCCAGCCAGAGCGAATATAGTTGATCGAATAAGGAGACCGACAGAGATCAATATTCGATCAAGAGGAGCATGTCACAAACAATCATAAGTTCATAACACAGGAAAACCAATGGCAAAAGAAGCTCACGACATAAAATGTGCATAGATCAATCGCAATGCGCAATGAGGCCACAAAAATCCTATAGAAAGAACATAACCGAGAAAAGGAGGCCGCACAAATCATACAGAAAGGACCAGGACCAAGAAAAGGAGGAACAAAATCTGATAGAAAATAGTATGCCGATGACACAATAATTGTATTGCCTGCCGATCCCGATGATTTAATGGTTTTCAAGGAGATTCTTGAAATGTATGCATCATTCACTGGCCTAAAAATCAACTTCCACAAATCCTCATTGGTACCTATTAATGTCCCCCGGGAAGAGATGATTGAACTTGCAAAGATTTTTGACTGTAAATTAGGGTCAATGCCTTTCACTTATCTGGGTCTCCCCATGGGCACCACCAAACCTACAATCAGAGATCTTTCTCCTCTTACAGATAGAGGGGAAAGAAGGCTTACAGCTGTTACAACCTTTCTTTCTTATGGTGACAGGCTAGTGGTGGTTGTCGGCCCAGTGGGATCCAGGGTGTGCAGGGCCCACTCTCCACAGCCCTCGCACGCAACAGTATCGAAAGATGGCTAAGGACCAAGCCGAACGCTTGAAGAGGCTCTCGAGGGGAGAAGCCCTCGAGAGGGCTTGAAGGGACAGCGGAGGCCTGAAGAGGTTCCCACCGCGAGAGCCCCTCTACAAGGCTCTCTCCCCTGGAGAGGAGTCAACGCGAACCCCTCCACAAGGCCGCTCTGGCCCTGTAGAGATGCTTCGCTAAGAGGCAACCGCCGCAGAGCGCACATGGCCTCTGCCGCGGCCGCAGAGTGACGCGCGCGTCTGCGCGCGATGACGACGGCGCCGCAGTTGCCATTCTGGTGATTAAAGGGGTCAACAAAGCTGTGTCCCCCGCGCTGGACTACGAAGCTTTCCCCTTTGGTGATAAAGCGGATGGCCGGCGCTACGCTCCAACGACGACGTCACCATGGGCACACCCACGATCTCTGCGATACCGGCTGGCCGTCCTGCGAGGACGGTGGTCTGCCTGCCACCAGGGCAGGCTTTGCGACCATGGACCGAGTCCATGGACGGCCCGGCAGCGGTGCACCCCGCTCCTCTGTTTCGTCGCCATGTGGGAACCCTTCCGCTGCGCAGGCCGCAGGGATGAGGCCCGGGGCGCCTATAAAAGGGGAGAGAGCACCCCCGTAGCAAAGGATCGATCTCTGAGAACTTGGACGCTCTACGGTAGCATAGCCTAAGTCGAACCCGCTCGAGGAGGAAGAAGACCTTAGCATTTCCTCCTTGAGCTCTGCCCTGCCATAAGGGAGCCCTCGGCAAGCTCATTGTATTGTACCCTCTGCAGTGCAATACAGACAAGCAGGAGTAGCGGTGTTACCTCCTCCTGAGGGCCGTGAACCTGGGTACGGGCCGCTGTCCATCTCTGCCGTGCTGTCCCTCCTCAGGCTCGACGAGCACCGTCGCCGTGCCGGTTGAGGGTTGTAGACCAACGTGTTCAGTCCCCTTCTCGAACTACTCTTCAGATTGTGATCACCCCCTGTCTCTTGGGAATCACTCTCCGACATTTGGCGCGCCAGGTAGGGGATTGAGGCGCGTCTTCAACCTTCGATCAGCTTCCGCGCCATGACGGACACCCGCACGACACGCGCCAACAGGCGCACAGCGGACAGGGCTCATACAGAGCCCGGCACCGCCCCCACTCGCGGCCGCCGCGGCTGCCCTCGCACAACAGAGCACGCCAACACCGGCCCGCACGTGGAGGAGCCCGAGAGCGAGGATCACCGTGACGGCGACCGCCGCGACGACAGAGACGCCTCCCCGGAGCACCACGACGATGCTGAGTCCTCGCATCCGTCTCGGCGCCAAAGCGCGTCTTCTCAGGGACGCCCGGAGCCCACGCCACACACCGCGCTTCTCATCGCCCAGGAGCTTCTCCGCTACCGGCCTAGCGCGGAGGCCCACGACCAGTGGCTTGACCGCCTTCACCACCTCGTCGATGTCGCGACGACGCGCCCCGCTCCGTCGCGCTCCCTCGTTCACCACTCTGGCCGCGCTGGAACGGCCGTGCCGGATGCGCCTCCGCCACCGCTGGGACCACCTCCGGCTGCAGCGCAGAGGGCTCCCTCTCATGCGTCCTCGCCGCGCGACTGCCAAATTGTGCAGCGCGCCGCGCCTGACGCGCGAGTGGGGATGGAGCGCCAGAGGGACCTCCAGAACCGCCTCGTCGAGGAAATTGGCCAGGCGGGGCAGCAGAACCGCAGGGCTCTCCAGGGCGGGACCGCCACGTACGCCACCGGCTGCATGGCCTTCACCTGCGCTCTGCGCCGCGTGGTATGGCCACAGAAGTTCAGGCCTGCCCTTTCCAAGGGCTACGACGGGTCAAGCAACCCCATCGAGTTCTTGCAGCTCTACACCACCTCTATCCATGCTGAAGGAGGAGACGACAAGGTCATGGCCAACTGGTTCTCCCACGCCCTCAGGGACTCCGCGCTATCATGGCTCCTCAACCTGCCTGAAGACTCCATCGACTCATGGGAGGAGCTCTGCAGGCAGTTCGTCGCCAACTTCAAGGGCACCTACGAGCGCGCGCTCACCCACAACGACCTGCGCGCTGTGGTGCTGAGGAAGGATGAGACCCTCCGCAAGTACATCCAGCGCTTCAGCCAAGTGCGCAACAAGATCCCGAACATCCCCGACACGCAAGTCATTGCCGCCTTTAGGGAGGGCGTCACAAACCGCAGGATGCTCGAGAAGCTGGGCATTCATGACAAGCTCACCTCTGTGGTGAAGCTGTTCGACCTCGCTGACAAGTGCGCCAAGGCTGAAGAGGGGCTCCTCTTTGTCAAGATGAGCCAGCGGACGGACGACCCGGCCGAGGGGTCCAAGGGCCACAAGAAGCGAGAGGAAACCAAGCGGAAGACCACTGCTGTCTTAGCGGCTGAGCCAGCCGCCAAGAACGCCCGCAGGAACTCCCCTGAGCCTGGCGACAAAGAGGCGGACAACCGTCCGTTCTGCGTCTACCACAACAGGCGCGGCCACGCTACAGAGAACTGCTTCGATCTCAAGAGGCTGAGCCGAGAGCGCGAGCGCGAAGAAGGCAGCGGGAGCCGCGGCAGAGGCCGCAGCTACCGCAGAGATGGCAGAGGCGGATGCAATGGCAGCTACCAGAAGCCGCTAGGCACTCAAGCCAACGCTGTCGAGAAGAACAATAACCTCCCCGACGAGGAAGATGGAGGCTACCAGGCCCCAAGGGGGGCTATGGCCTGCATCCTCGGCGGGGCTCAGGCGCCCAAGTCTAACAACCAGTTCAAGCAGTTCGCCCGCGAGCTCAATGCTGCGCTCTCGAGCGTCGAGACCTCCAGGCCCCTCAAGTGGTCTCAGTACACCATCGCCTTCGACGCCAAGGACCACCCCAAGTCGACCAAGACTATTGGAACCCTCCCCCTAGTCTGCTCCCCCACCATCAACAACATCACCGTCTCCAAGACGCTCATTGATGGGGGTGCTGGCCTGAACGTCATCTCTGTCGAGACCTTCGAGACGCTTCAAGTGCCTTACGAGTGGCTCATGCCCTCCAGGCCGTTCACAGGGGTCACCAGTGGTTCGATCGAACCTCTGGGGCAGGTCCGGCTGGCCGTCACCTTCGGCACGCAGAAGAACTACCGCACTGAGCTGATCGACTTCGACGTCGCGCACATTGGCCTGCCGTATAACGCCATCCTCGGCTACCCCGCCCTCGCGAAGTTCATGGCCATCACGCATCACGCCTACAACATGGTCAAGATCCCCGGCAGCGCTGGCACTATCGCCATCCATGGTCACATCCTGGATGCCACGCGCGCCGTCGAGAGCGCCTACAAGGCGGCCGCCATGGCATTCCCGGCTGACGAGGACATGGAGCCTCTCGAGAGGCCCAAGAAGAAGAAACAGATGTTCTCCCAAGAGCAAGCTTCCACGAAGAAGGTGTCGCTGAGCAACAGTGGCTCGGGGGCTGAGGGCGCCGGGGCTAGTGTCACCATAGGCGCTGCCTTGCCTCCCAAATAGGAAAGCGCGCTCGTCGCCTTCCTTCGGGCAAACTCTGACATGTTCGCTTGGACTGCGTCAGATATGTCCGGTGTACCAAGGGAGGTGATCGAGCACCACTTAGCCGTGTGTCCAGACGCACGCCCCGTCAAGCAAAAAGCACGGAAGCAACCCCCGAGAAGCAAGCATTCATCGTCAAGGAAGTAGAGAAGTTAAAAGCGGCAAATGTCGTCCACGAAGTCGCGCACCCCACTTGGCTCTCCAACGGCGTGGTTGTCCCTAAACCCGCTGGAGGAGGCCGACTCTCCATCGACTACACAGACGTCAACAAGGCCTGCCCCAAGGACCCATACCCCATGCCAAGGATAGACCAGATCGTGGACTCCACCGCCGGCTGTGACCTCCTCTGTTTTCTTGACGCCTTCTCTGGTTATCACCAGATCAAAATGGCTAAAGAGGACGAGGAGAAAACAGCATTCCTCACCCCTTGTGGTGTGTATTGCTACACTTGCATGCCTTTCGGCCTGAAGAACGCCGGCGCCACTTTCCAGAGGCTCATGAGGATAGCCTAGGGGGCACAGATGGGCAGAAACGCTGAAGCTTATGTCGACGACATTGTGGTCAAGTCTCGCGAGGGGGACACTCTCTTGAAGGCTCTCGAGGAAACCTTCGCCAGCCTGCGCAAGGTGAACATCAAGCTGAACCCCGCCAAGTGCGTCTTCGGGGTACCTTCAGGCAAACTCCTCGGATTCCTCGTGTCCCACCGCGGCATAGAAGCAAACCCTGACCAGATAAAGGCCATAGAAGGGATGCAGCCTCCTTGCCGGCTCAAGGACATGCAGCGCTTAGCAGGCTGTATGGGCAGCCTGGGCCGTTTCATCTCCAAGTTCGGCGAGAGAGCCCTGCCATTTTTCAAGATCATGAAGAGATCCGGCACATTCAAATGGACCCCTGAAGCGGACAAGGCTTTCGAGGACTTAAAGAGATATTTGGCCAGCCCACCAGTCATGGTGTGGCCCCCAGGACAGGCGAACATCTGAAGCTGTACCTATCAGCCACTCCTCAGACCGCAAGCGCCGTCCTGGTGGCCGAAAGGGAAGAGCCGGTCCTCCCCAAGAAAAGCGCCGCCACTCCAAGTCCAAAGCCGCCCGACAAAGATCTCGCCAAAGGAGCAGTCACCACAGACCCACCGCCAGGCCCACAGCCTCAAGTCGAGTCTGCTCCAAATACCCTTGCCGAGACCCCTCCACAGGCGGATCTCGACAAGGGCCCTGAAGAGCCTCCACAGAGAGCCGACGCTACACCTCCCTCGACAACCCTTGTCGAGCACCCCGTCTACTTCATCAGTACAGTACTGCGGGACGCTCGGGAACGGAATCCTATGCAGCAGAAGCTTCTCATCGCGCTCCTCATCGCCTCCAGGAAGCTGCGACACTACTTCCAGGGTCACCCCATCACGGTGGTCACTTCCTTCCCCCTGGAGCAGATCCTGCGCAACCCCAACGCTACAGATCGTGTCGCGGGATGGAACATCGAGCTGCAGCCATTCAGTTTGCGCTTCGACACCACAAGAGTCATCAAGGGAAGAGCGCTGGCGGACTTCGTCGCCGAATGGACTGACCCAAGCCCTGAAGAGCCTCGGGAAGAAGAGGCCAAGCCCTCTGGAGAAACGATGCCCAGCCACTGGACCATGCACTTCGATGGAGCCTTCGCCTGCCGCAATGGCGGGGCAGGCGTCGTCTTGACCTCGCCCAAAGGCGACAAACTCTACTACGCTGTCCAGCTGTGCTTCACGATTGACAAGATCTCCAACAACATCGCTGAATACGAGGGCCTCCTCGCCGGCTTAAGGGCCAACATCGCTCTGGGCGTCAAGCACTTACTCGTCAAGGGCGACTCCCAGTTGCTTGTCAACTTCTCCAACAAAAGCTACACGCCTAAAGACGACCACATGGCCGCGTACCTTGAAGAGGTCCGCAAGCTCGAGAAGCACTTCAGGGGCATGGAGCTCATGCTCATCCCGAGGAAAGAGAACCAGGAGGCCGACGACATCGCCAAGCGAGCCTCGCGAAGGCAAGCCCAACAGGCAGGCGTCTTTGAAGAAAGACTCACCAAGGCATCCATAAAGCAGCCTCAAGAAACTATAGCCGCAAGCACGGACGAAGCGCTCCCACCACCTCCTGAAGCTGGGGCACCCGACTGTGGTCCTCACACAGGGGAGCGTCTGTTGCTGACAGCGGCTCACCAAGAAACAGGCTGGATTGACGAGCTCAAAGACTACTTGGTGAAGGGGATCCTCCCCGAAGAAGATGCGGAAGCAGAGCGAATCGCTCGACAGGCAAAATCCTACTACGTCCTCGAGGGAGACCTGTACCGCAAGCGCCCAAATGGCATCGCGCTCAAATGCGTCCCTCCCGAGGAAGGCCGAATGCTGATCAAGGATATCCATATCGGAAAGTGCGGCCACCACTCGTGTGCACGCACCCTCGCAGGCAAGGTCTTGAGGAGTGGGTTCTACTGGCCGCAAGTGCTTCAAGATGCGGTCACCATCGTCCAAGCTTGCGACGCCTGCCAGTACCACGCCAAGCAAATCCATCAGCCGGCGCTGGGACTCCAGACCATCCCGCTCTCCTGGCCGTTCGCGGTCTGGGGGCTGGACATTTTGGGCCCCTTGCCGAAGTCGCAAGGAGGCTACCGCTTCCTCTTCGTGGCCGTCGACAAGTTCACTAAATGGGCCGAGGTCGAACCAGTGCGCACCATACCAGCCGGGGCAGCGGTGAAATTCATCAGGAGCCTGGTCTGCCGCTTCGGGGTACCTAATCGCATCATCACCGACAATGGCTCACAGTTTACCAGCGGCATCTTCCGCTCTTACTGCGAAAAGCTAGGCATCAAGCTCTGCTTCGCCTCGGTGGCTCATCCACGGAGCAATGGTCAAGCCGAGCGAGCAAACGCAGAAGTCCTTAAGGGCCTCAAGACCAGAAGCTTCAACATCCTCAAGGGTCACGGCAAGGGCTGGATCGACGAGCTCCCATCTGTGCTCTGGTCCATGCGCACAACCTCTTCAAGACCAACGGGTGAAACACCATTCGCCCTTGTCTACGGAGCCGAAGCAGTCCTCCCCGCAGAAATCAAGCACGGGTCCCCATGGGTCCTTGCCTTCAACGAGGACACCCAAGAGGACCTCCACAATGACGACCTGCTGCTTCTCGAGGGACTGCGCCGCCGTGCCGCCCTCAGAGCGCCATAGTATCAGCAAGACCTGCAACGCCACCACAGCCGCCATGTGCGCTCACGCACCCTTGAGGCGGGCGACCTCGTTCTCAGGCGAATCCTCTCCAGAGAAGGCCTCCACAAGCTCTCGCCGATGTGGGAAGGCCCCTACAGGGTCTCCCACATCGCCAGGCCTGGCGCCGTACGCCTCGAGACTGAAGACGGCATCCCCGTCAAGAACCCATGGAACATCGCGCATCTACGCAAGTTCTACCCGTGATCATAGTCACGCCCGTGATCATTGTCACGTCAGACATTTTTTGTCTCTAGAGGAAAGCTCACGGTTTCACCTCCAAGCTTCTCAAAGCTTCTCCTGAGGGCCAGCCCTCCGAGCTCTCCTGCTAACAAGCCACCGCAGGCCGCAGAGAGTCTCAGCCACTAATGGGTGGTCCCCATGCCTCGACATGGAAGGAACGTTAGCTTGGCAAACCCAAGTGTAATGAACCATTTCGTTCCTAAGTGAACTATGCGCTAAGGCGCCGTTTCGTTCCCAAGTGAACTATGCGCTGAGGCGCCGCTGTGTAATATTTCGATGGCAAGTTTACTTTCGTCATTTAATTTTCCATGTGCGCTTATATTCTTCCCATGCGCACCTCGCGAGCGGGGGCTGAGTATGGTGCCTGTGCCTCAAGAGCACCCCAGCAGCATTGCAAAATCCAAGGGATCCGAGCTCTGGCTAAAGGGCATGCTCCCAAAAACACGCCACCTCTCCAAAGGACCTTGGTACTTACTCTCCTCGCGAGGTACACCTGAGGAAACCTATAAGCGCACATGAGTCCTTAGTACCATGCACTAGCGTTTGGGTTCGCCTCTCTAACATCCGCAGGGAACAAGAGTCCCTCCAAGCTTGTGGAGGAAAAACTCGGCCCCTGGAGGAAAACGCATCGCCAAGGGAAGCCTACGCAGAGCAAAAGCCTCACGAAGCTAAGTTCCCTGCTCGCACCGAGAGAGTCTCTTCATTCCTCTCACGTGCACTTTTCGTCCCTCGAGCGTTTCTTTTCCCTCACTCCCCATGGACTGCTTGCACGTCAAAGGGGGGCCCTTGAGCATCGCGCCTCGAGGACTCCTACCTCTCTAAGCCTTAAACTCCCCCCGGCCTTGCCGAGTCATTGCTCGGGCATACCGGAGCGGCGGAGTCATAGCGCAAGGAGAAGGGCCCTAGCGACGCAGAGCGAAAAAAGGCATGGGGTTGAAGCAAAAGGCCTTCGAGGGGCACGCGCACAAACTTAGTAGCATATACTTAAAAATATGTTGTTACAGACTGCGAAGCAAAAGTCTCTAAGCCAAGTTTCCTAATGGCGCTACAAGCGCATTACAATGCAGGAGAGGATCAGGCAGAAGCCTCGTCGTCCTCCTCCGCAGATTCCTCCTCCCTGGGCTCGTCCTCGGAGCCTGCCTCCTCGCCGTTGTCCTCCCCCGCCTCGGCCCGCTTGAAGCGGCTGCAGAAGTCGTCGACCTGGTCGCGAACCGAGTTGGAGATCTTCCACCCCTTCTCCCCCTCGAGAGGCTCGGTCACCGTCGAGTAGTCGAAGCCGGGCTGGAGGTTGGTGAAGATGCGGTCGACCGCCACCGCCAGGAGTTGGCGTCATTCCTCCTCGACGACATCGCGGAGCTCCGCGGCAGGGCCCTCGAGCGCCGTGAAGAGCTGCTCGAAGTAGACGAGATACGCGGCGGCGTCGGCATTGCCCTGGGCGGGGACAGGCGGCGCCTCCGCACCCAGCTTCGCTGCGAGTTCGTTGCCCCGAGCCATCAAGGACTGGAACATGCGCTCCCGGTGCTGAGATAACACCCGCGCGGCTTGGGCGTTCTCGACAGCCTCCACCGCCCGCTCTACAGCAGGGCCCACCTGCTGGTTCATCTCCTCCATGTCCGCCATGAGGGAGGCGAGGTCCTGCGCCATGCGCTCGCGAGCTTCGTCGGCAACGCGGCGGCCGTCTGCTGCACGCCTCGCCCGGGAGTTCGGATTGGCGTTCATCTCCTCCAGCTAGTGGATCCGGGCGGCGTCCTCACCGCGCCTCTTCTTGAAGCGACTCTCCTGCTTCTTGAACTTCTCGTCGTAGTCACGAGAGACAGCGGCGCGGTACACTTTCTCCCGGGCCTGGAACTCCTTCTCAGCCTCCTCCTTCTGCTCGGCGAACTTCGCGTTGAAGCGCTCCACGTGTTTCTTGTGGGCGGCCATATCGCGGTCGAACCTGCCGAGGGCCTCGGCCAAATTCCCTTCCCGGGCCTCGAGGTCGGCGCGCTGCAAAGACAGCTCCTGCTCCGCCTGCAGCAGCTGCTCGTCGCGCCGGCGCACGTCGTTCTCGCGCTCGGTCAGCTTCTGCCCTCGGGCCTCCAACGTCGCACGGGCTGCCTCCAGGGAGGTCCGCACGACTTCGGAGTCGGCCAGGATCTTGGCCTCGAGCTGGACAAGCTCGTGATGCTTGTCCGCCAGGGAGAACTCCACAGCCTCCCGCTCTGCCCTGGCCGCGGCCAGATCGTCCGCCGCTGCCTGGCGCTCGGCTTGAAGGGGCTGCAGGAGCTCTTCGGCGTCGCGCACGGCGCCCTCGCGGACCTCCTGGGCGAAGCGCCGAGCCTCCTCGCGCTCCGCCTGAAGAGCCAGGTCGCTCTGCCGGCGATCCTCCACGGCTTCGTGGAAGGCGGCCCAGGCCGCCGCAAGCTCATCCTGCAGCCGGGCGAGCTCCCCGTCCTCGAGGGCGAGGTGGGCCTCCAGTCCATCCAGGGACTCCCGCACCAGGCGGAAGGCGACGTCACGGCGTCCCCTGTTCCAATCCCAGCCGCTGAGGACAAGGGCTCGCGAAGCCCCGCGCGGCGCGGAGGTCCCCGCGCCTGCGTCGAGCTTGGAATAGGAAGCCTCTGCGCGGGGCCCGGCAGCGTCGTAGGCCTGGGGGCTTGGAGGCGAGCTCTCCCCTTCGACGCCCGCGCTCAGCGCCCCGGCGTCGCCCTCCTCGAGCGGCACCTCATCACGAGCCTCGGGGGCGGGAGAGGCCTGCCCCGTAGTCACCGTGTCCGCCGCCGCTGCAGGGCTTGGCGGGGGTGGCGGAGGAGCTTCCTCCTCCCCCGCCTCGGCGGCCCTTGGCGGGCTCCGGCTCGGCGTCACGTCCGCCACGGCCTCCCGCTGCGCTGGAGGAGTCGCGGCACGTGGCGGAGTGGGCGCCTTCTCCTCAGAGCGCCCCTCCTCCGGAGGCGGCGCAGCCGCCTCAGCCTGAGGCACATCCTCGAGAGGGCCTACGGGGTCCTCCTCCACAGGCCTCGAGGCCTCATCTGCCGTGGTCTCCGGCGCAGCCTCTGGCGCGGCTCTCTTCACCTCCGCAGCCTTGCGAAGCCTCCGGCGCTTCGCAGGCGCCAGGCCGCTGGCAAGGAGCAAGAAGAATTGTCAGAGGAGAGCAAACAAGCAAAGATCGATGAAGAAAAACAAAGTTAGAAACACTTACCTAGCTTTCTTGGCGCGGGTCTTGGCTCCGGACCCCTCAGGAGGCGCCATGCCTGACGAGCGCCACGAGGGCGTGGTCTTGGCTCCGGACCCCTCAGGAGGCGCCTTCGCTTTCCTCTTGAGGGGAGCGCCTGTTGGCTCCCCAGCAGGCCTGTCGTGGGCCGCCTTGGACCGGGGCTCTCGTCGCCCCGCCGCAGCCTCCTCCTCATCCTCCCCCTCCGTCGCAGGGCGCGAGGGGGGCATCCTGGGGCGCTCGTCATCGCTGGACGAGACCTCGAAGACCTCCTCAGCAGGGGGCGCGGCCTTTGACGAGCTCGCCCCGCCTGTAGAGGGGTTCGCCCCTGCCGCCGCGCCGCCTTGCTTGGCGTCTAATGCGTAGGGCGACTCCGCGGCTTCTGGCCCCTTCGCCACAGGCATGGGCCCCTCGTCCTCCTCCTCCCCCGCCAAGCCAAGCGGGGTGAACGTGGGCATCTGCTCCAGCACCGCCAGGCGCGCGGCCAAGTTGAGCTGGTGGAGAGGCCTCAGTACCGCAGCAACCGCCACGGGCACATCCGGGTTGATGAAGAGGAAGCCCATGATGGTGGAAACGATGGCGGGGCGATGGTCGCAGCAGTGGAGTCGCATCGGGTCCGAGAGGCCCGAGTACATCCACATCGGCTTCTTGTGCGCCTGTAGAGGAGCGATGCGGCGACTCACGAAGTCCTCCGCGATCATCTGGCCGGTGAGGCCGTTCTCCCGGAGAAGCTTCATGCGGCCCACCAGCTCCGCGATCTGCGGGTTCCTGAAGGCCTGCTTGCCCCAGTGGGTGTTCTTCACAGGCGGCGCCTCCGGGACGTCGACGAAGGAGCTTTGCCACTTGACGCCGATGAGGAACCACTTCTGCCGGAAGTCGTCCACCTTCTTCACCACCGCCCTGACAGGCTTCTCGCCGTTCCACGACATGGGGATGTAGACGTCCCCCATGCTGTCCACGATGCGGAAAGAGACGCACCCCGTCCGCTCGCCGCTTGCAGAGTGCCGAAGCGCGTAGAAGCTCCGGAAGAGGGCCACCGAAGGCTGCACCCCCAAATAGGCCTCGCACAGATAGGCGAAGATGGAGAGGATCAAGATGGAATTGGGGTGAAAATGGAGGAGGTGGATCTGGTAAAACTCGAGAATGGCCTCCAAGAAGGGCGAGTAGGGGGGCACCAACCCGGCGTAAATGGTGTGGAGGAAAATGGGGAAGAATCCCTTCGGAAGCCGGCCGAGCTTGGCGGCCTGGATAGCGCTGGCGCCGTGCTCATTGGTCTTCCCGGCGACCAGATGCCGAATCTTGTCCAGCGCCACCTCGTTGACGCGCTCCCCGATAAGGGCAGGGCCGAGTACCTCTTCCCCCTGCGCGTCCGAGGGGGGCGTCGCCATCGCCGCCTTGCCCTTCGCAGGACCCATCGTCGAGAAGGGGGAAAGTGCGGAAGGTCGAGGAAGAAGAAGGAGTTTGCCGGTGAGAGAAAGCTAGGAGGGCGAGAGCGAGAAGGCTGGATGCGCAGAATGAGAGCAATAACCGCTGCTCGGACCGGCGCGCAGGCTTTATGCCCCACCTGGGCAGTTACCAAGACGTGGTGGGACCCCGCACGACGCACGTTCTGCCGGAGAAACCGAGTCGCCGCAAACTCACCTCAGATCGACGCGTATCTCGGGCCGGCCGGACATTTTGGACCCACGACGCTTCGTCTGAGCCTGATGGGCTTCGCCGTGCCCTTCATGGGCCCGGGGGCTACTGTCGGCCCAGTGGGATCCAGGGTGTGCAGGGCCCACTCTCCACAGCCCTCGCACGCAACAGTATCGAAAGATGGCTAAGGACCAAGCCGAACGCTTGAAGAGGCTCTCGAGGAGAGAAGCCTTCGAGAGGGCTTGAAGGGACAGCGGAGGCCTGAAGAGGTTCCCACCGCGAGAGCCCCTCTACAAGGCTCTCTCCCCTGGAGAGGAGTCAACGCGAACCCCTCCACAAGGCCGCTCTGGCCCTGTAGAGATGCTTCGCTAAGAGGCAACCGCCGCAGAGCGCCCATGGCCTCTGCCGCGGCCGCAGAGTGACGCGCGCGTCTGCGCGCGATGACGATGGCGCCGCAGTTGCCATTCTGGTGATTAAAGGGGTCAACAAAGCTGTGTCCCCCGCGCCGGACTACGAAGCTTTCCCCTTTGGTGATAAAGCGGATGGCCGGCGCTACGCTCCAACGACGACGTCACCGTGGGTGCACCCACGATCTCTGCGACACTGGCTGGCCGTCCTGCGAGGACGGTGGTCTGCCTGCCACCAGGGCAGGCTTTGCGACCATGGACCGAGTCCATGGACGGCCCGGCAGCGGTGCAGCCCGCTCCTCTGTTTCGTCGCCATGTGGGAACCCTTCCGCCACGCAGGCCGCAGGGATGAGGTCCGGGGCGCCTATAAAAGGGGAGAGAGCACCCCCGTAGCAAAGGATCGATCTCTGAGAACTTGGACGCTCTACGGTAGCATAGCCTAAGTCGAACCCGCTCGAGGAGGAAGAAGACCTTAGCATTTCCTCCTTGAGCTCCGCCGTGCCGTAAGGGAGCCCTCGGCAAGCTCATTGTACTGTACCCTCTGCAGTGCAATACAGACAAGCAGGAGTAGCGGTGTTACCTCCTCCTGAGGGCCGTGAACCTGGGTACGGGCCGCTGTCCATCTCTGCCGTGCTGTCCCTCCTCAGGCTCGACGAGCACCGTCGCCGTGCCGGTTGAGGGTTGTAGACTAACGTGTTCAGTCCCCTTCTCGAACTAATCTTCAGAGTGTGATCACCCCCTGTCTCTTGGGAATCACTCTCCGACAGTGGTGAATTTTGTCATGTCCTCCCTGCCAACCTATTTTGTGCTCACTCTAAACTTACCAGATGGTTTACTGAATGTGGTAAACAGGGCTAGAAGGCATTGTCTTTGGAGAAAGAAAGATAAAGACAAAGTTCACTCATTGGCAGCATGGGATATGGTTTGTAAACCAAGGGACAAGGGAGGTTTGGGTATTATCGATCTCATGGTTCAAAATGTTGCATTGCTGCTTAAACATTTACACAAGTTTTACAGTAATGACAGCACACCATGGGTACAGTTGATCAAAGATGCATATTATCAGAACACAGTACCACATGCTGTGGTAGAGTCTGGCTCCTTTTGGTGGAAAGGTGTGTTTAGGCATTCGGCGACATACAGAGCAATATCAAATTGTGTAATTGGCAATGGCGGATATGTGCTCTTTTGGAGTGACAACTTGATGAAAATGATCCTGCAAGAGCGATTTCCAAGATTGTTCTCCTTTGCACTAGACAAGTTGCAATTTGTGGCTGAATTTCTGCAACAGGATGATATGCTACAGTCCTTCTACTTACCTCTTTCTGAAGAAGAATTTCTTGAGTTCAACAGCTTGGTTGTTCTCATTCAGGAGGTTAATCTAGTGGAGGAAAAAGATGATGCATGGATATGTAAGTTAGGAGATGGTAAGTACAAACCTAGCAGATTTTACAAGCAACATTTCTCCACCTTAAGCACACACCCTCCCTCATGCTGGATGTGGAAGAGCAAATGTCATTCCAAACACAAATTCTTTGCATGGCTATTGCTGCATGATAGGATTAATACACAGGATATGCTTATCAGAAGACATTGGGTGGTTGATGGTTCATCTGATTGTGTTATATGTGCTGCTAATGTATTAGAAGACTGGAGACATTTATTCTTTAACTGTCTCTTTAGCACCAGAATCTGGAATTATCTGCAGATTTCATGGATTCCTGGTAGTAATGAAGCACAAGTTCTGATAGCTGCTAAAAAAGGATTTCAGGGTCCTTGTTTTACAGAAATAGTGGTGCTGGCGTGCTGGAGTATATGGAAACAGCGAAACAACTGCATCTTCAAAGGAATTAGACCTACTTTTAGAGGATGGAAATCTAGCTTTGTACATGAGGTGTCTCTGCTAAAGTTCAGAGTTAAGGACTCTGTTCACTCTCTTTTGACTTCCTGGTTAGATAGTATACCTTAACCTTTTTTAACCATGTATATACTTTGTAAATATGTGGTTTATATTGCAATAAAATGAGGAGAAAAGGCTGTGGGGGGGCTCCCCCACAGTAGAAAGTTTCAAAAAAAATTCTTATAGAAAGGACCAGGACCAGAAAACCGGCTGACAATAAAGGTATTATGGACTCTCATGACATGAAAAACATGAAAAAGAAACAACAGGTTTGGTGGACGAAGAGGGAAACATAGAAAACTAGAAAAGTGGAGAAACTGACGGTGATGGGAGCAGAAGAAACATGAGGCACACGTGCAAGATAGAGTCAGAACAGATACCACTGAAAAACACAGGAGAATGAGGATAAGAGAAGGTGCCATAGGACATAAGATTTTTTTTATCTAGACGGATCACCCAAATAGACATATCATGTACCAAAACAGACTAAGCAACCAAAAGGAAGAATCAGCCAAGCCGAACAGAGGAAAGACGACTATAACGTCCCCAAAATAGCTATTTGGTATTTAAGATTTGTGTGTGCATCATGAGCATCATTTGCATCTAAGTTAAAAGTGCACAAAATTTGAGTTTTAAAATAAAAGAGAAAACCCTAAAGTGGCCTAAACCACTTCTTTATTTTGAATGTGTTAAAGGATTTTAAAATTTTCAAAATCTAAAGTTGCCAATGGCTTCCCTGTAAAATTCTGAGTTCCCTAGTATTTTTGTACAAATTTTCTGTTTACAAAAGGGCCCTCAAAACCTTTATTTTCGAAACCAGGGGCCTATTTCCAAAAGTTCTGCAGTTTTCCAAATCTCCAGGGGGTTTTCTGCAAGAATACGTCGTCTTCAACCTTCTGACCTCGGGCGCGTCCGTGTCGCCCGCCCGGCCGTTCGACGCCACCTCTGCGCCGCGATTCGCGCCACCGACGAGCGCCGCCTACAAGAAGCCTCCACCGCCGCCAGGACGAACCCTAGCCACTCTCCCCTCTCCTCTTCTTCCCCATTTCCGCCGAAACCCTAGCTCTCGGGTCCGGCGACAAATTCCGGCGATTGCGGCCACCTCCGGCCACCCCTAGCTCCGGCGAGCAGCTCTGAAGCTGCGCCGTGCTCTTCTCTCCCTCCTCCTCCAGCTGTTCGTGCAGGGAATCAAGGAAATCGAAGGAATCGGGCCTTCTCCTCCAACCCCGGCCGCCGGCCTCCGTAGACGATTCCGGCGAACTCCGACCTCCCCGCGCTTCCTCGACGCCGCCACGAGCTTCAGGGTGAGATTTCGGTCCTCCTGGACCCCCTGCTTGCCTCCCTCTCGCCCGCGTCCGTCCGGCCGCCGTGCGCCCTCTCGGGCCGCCGCGCAACCTCGTCGCCGGAGAAACGCCGGCGACCATCCGCTGGTGGCGCCGCCCGTTTCGGGTCGCCCGCGCTCTGGCGCGTCTAGCGCGCCCTTCCGCGCTGCCCCTCGCGCTCCTGTGCGTCCAGTTCATCCTCGGCAGGGAGCTCCTCTTTTTATTTTCTGAAAAATATTTAATTCCTTTTCTGAAATTCCTTAATATATGACAGGTGGGTCCCCTTGTCATAATTTTAATGTTTTCTAGAAATGATTTCCAAAATTGTTAAAGTTATGACATGTGGGTCCCTGATGTCAGGAATTTAAACATTTCCAAATTTAATAAAAATCTGACATGAGGGTCCAATATATTTATTCAATTTCATAAATGTTTTAAATTGAATTAAAAATGGTTTAAACTTTGAAAATTCATAACTAATTCATTTTAATTCAGAAAAATGTGATTAATATATCAAAATTTCCAGAAAAATAAAATCTATATGATTATGTCCAGATCATGCATGTTTAACCAACTTTGAATCATGTTTATAATAGAAGAATAACTTACACCATTTCTTTTAAATATGGAGTTTGTCGAATGGCACCTGTCGGGCATTCACACTCCATTTAAAATGTTCTTCCATGTGTAAGGATTTCATTTCAACCCTTTAAACATGTCATGTCATACATTGTGCGCATTGCATCGATGCCATGGTTGAATGTTATTTTCCGTTTCTTTTCCGGTGTTTTGTTCTTCGCGGTAGAATGCGAATCCGAAGTGGAGATTGGCAATACCGAAGGCCAGTGCTGGATCATCGACGATCAATTCAAGCGGAGAATTTATGAAGAGTTATTCTTGGTTATCTTGATCAAGTGAAGCCGAAGATTTCCATAAGCTATATACCTTGTTATCGAAGAGCAAGGCAAGCATAACCTCTTATCTGCACATATAAGATTTCAAAGTATTTGATTCTTGTGTTATGCATACGGTTCAAAGATGTTTTTGGTCAAGGTATAGAGTGTTACTTGTGATGCATCGCCGCTTAGACATGCTTAGTTGTTCCTTTCTCCATCCAGTCGAGAAGATTGAGGTGGAATGAGAATACATGATTTACTTATTGCTAAAGACTTGGACGGGAGGCCACAATGGGATTGTGGTGGGTTGTCTCGTTCTTGTCGATACTAGGAACTGAGTTCCTGGGTTCGGAACCAAGACTATTCGTGCATCCACACTGGAATAATGGGAGCCCTCGACCCCAACTTGTCATAGCCTACTACGTGAAGCCACTAGTTCGAGTTTTCCATTTGCGTGTGTGGTAAAAGGAGGACGGAAGATGATTAGGGCTGGGGCAGCAGGGCTGCGTGTCCTGATGCTGACCCTGGCAACCCGCACTAGGGACTGCTGCGCGTTGGTGGTCTGACCTACTACTGTGGCTCATGGACATAGGCGAAGCTTGGGAAAGGTCGTGGCCAACCCTTCTGCCGGCATTCCCTGGAAGAGTGCTAAAAGTACTGGCGCAAGGATTGGTTGGCGTGTGTGGACAGTTACACCCCCTGCAGGGTAAATCTTTTCGGAAAGCCGTGTCCACGGTTATGGACGACTTGGGCCTTATTTCGGTGATCATAGACAACATTAATATGATACTAAAACTTGACAACTAAAGGGTGGTCAGGATTGCTTCCTCGGGTTGAGCGAGGGGGTGATCCTTGTGGGTGGTGCAAACTATGACATTCTGGTGGCTATAGAAGATGGAGGATGGAGTCAGAGGTGTTACTCCCTTACCCCATTTTAAAAGTCTACTGATGCGAGATTCTCTTCTCCCTCGATTTGAAAGCAAAGTTGGCTTTACGCAAAAGACATTCATTAATACTCTCTGAGCGAGCAGATATATAATAGGTTAAATAAGTCTTGTTGAGTACCTCTTGTACTCAGCCTTGCGCAATTATTTGGACAGGTGTGTTTTGTGGACATCGACATCGACGAGTAGCTTGGGGTTCCCAGACGGCAGCCTGGAATCTTTGGATTGGGACGTCGCCGTTATGCTTTTGGCCTCTTAGGCCTTTGATATCTTGCTATGTCTAATAGCATAATTTGCCTTCCGTTGTATTGGTGATTGACAGGTCAGTGACCTTATTTTCGTGATATTTGCTTCTTCGCTCTGTTAAGAGCTTAATATATTGCTTTTTGTGTTGTAGGGTCTCTGTTGTGTTACTGATTTCAACTGTTGGCTCTCGAGATCTTTATTAGGCTTATCTCAGATTAAGGTCTCAGATTTGTCTAGCTTGGCTCTTGGGGGTGCTACAACGACCAAGCGACAGACCGGCCTAGACGAGTTGAAGCGACCGGTACGAACGAGCTAAGCCTGGAAAACCGATCTGGATTTCGGTCATAGAACGCGAGCTTCATCACCACGTGGGCGGCCCTCTGGCGCGGGCGAAGACGTAGCAAGGCGGAGCGTGGGGCCGGCGGACGGCCAACACAGTGGGCGGCGGCGGCGGGCCAGCACGATCGACCGTCATGGAGACGGAGCAGACAACCTGCTGGCAACTGGCTCGATCTAGAGACAGCCAGATGGGCCCGCTTATGGCACAGACCGAAAAATCGTTCGAGAAGCATTTAGACCGGAAAAAAATTTCCGAGGAAGGAGCACGGTAGAAGCGGTGGAGAAAGCTAGGTCGAGAAACGAACCCGCTTGATACCATGTTATTGATGCAACTTGGCTGTATTAATAACCGAATATATATTTCACATGACTTGGATGACCGTTCGGTCAGGTGGGCAAGGCATTGATACCCACAAGTATAGGGGATCGTTGAAATCTTCGATGCGTAAGTAAAGTATCGATCCCACGAGGAGTAGAAGGTTTAAGTGTTTATCCTTTCAAATAAGAGTGTCACTATTCTTATTATATATGCACTAGACAAATTAAAATGATGCAAGCGTTTTTAGGTTTTTGGTGTAGAGTTTGCAATAAAGTAAAAGCTGAAAATAAAATATAACAAGTGATAGCTCTCAAAGAGAGAAAGCCCAATCCTCTATGCAGCAAGAGGACAAGCTCAAGTGTGTGTTTCTTATGTGTGGAAAACGTTCCCAAGGGCTACATGGCTTTCATGGCATAGATATTTCTAGAACAACAAGGTAAATATTTTGTCAAGTTTTAATCTTCTTTGGACGGAGCCATAGTTTAGATAAAGCTAAATAAATAGACTAAACCCTCTTATGATGGATCATGTGGACAAGTAAATGACTACACAAGAGTTATTAAGACATAAAAGTCCCACCATAGCATTACACTCTAAGGTCCCCGATATTAATACCCTCCTAATGGAACTTCATGTATTAGACCATAGGTTTAGTTGTCAACTCCCAGGTCCTACCCAATCCATTACATAGTGTGATCACCTCATGCATTCCTCAACATATGCGTGCACTCATATATTTTACAATAAGACAATCATAAAAGATAAAGACTTGACCAAATACTCAAGCATGTTTAGTGAAATCATTGCCAATCCATCCTATGCCCCCAGGAACATGAGAGAACTACTCACAACACGAAGACATAATATGATTCAATGGCATAAGTGGTACAACACAATCTGAAAATATAATCTCCCCACAAAACAATGACAAATAGCAATTCACACAAATGTAGAATAGTACTTAGACACTAGGGCTCGAACAATCTCAAACTATGAGGGGGATAAAGTGGATCACGAAGATGGTGATGGAGGTGGTGCTGATCTTGACGGTGGTGTTGATGGATACTCCGGAGGGGGGATGGAGAAGCCTTCCGGAGGTGTTCCGGCGGCGTTTCCCCCCTCCAATAATGATGATCTTATTAAAAACAAAACAAACATAAAAACAATAAAAAGGCGCTCCAAGTTTATACGATAGTAATGCGTTGATAGAAAACAGAAAATAGACGTGTGCAAACCGAGAGTGTTTGGTCCAGTGGGGTGCCTTGACATCCCCAAGCTTACGGTCTTCACCATCCTTAGATAGCTCTTGGTGCATCTCCTCTACTCCCAGTGAAAAACTTTCAACACAAAATTTTCTCCCATCTCTTTTATGTGGAGTGACATTAGTAGGCACAAAACAATTGAATTGCTTGCTGCATGAAATCCTTAAATAAAAGTGTAAAACATGTCCAGAAAGTGTGTAATGTTGTATTTCTTCTCATAAACTAAATTGGATAAAAAAGATTCAACCTAAAAGTTCAAAACATGCATAAAACAAAATAGGACAGAATCTGTCCAGAAAAACAGCAGCAACAAAACGCTTACAGAGGATGAAAAGTTGCAAGTACAGTTCAAATTTCAGCTCATTCGGAGTGACATAATAGGAATGAAAAATCATACCGTGCATAGATTCGTGCTGGGATAAAATCTCCGAATACAAAAAACAACTTTTTCAAGCCAAAATGGGTAAAACTTGGCACTTTATTGAAAATTCCAGAAACTAAACTAAAAACTAAATCTCTTGTTACAGCAAGAGGACAGAAACAAAATCAAAGATAAAAACAACTGGGTTGCCTCCCGTAAAGCGCTTTCTTTATAGCCATATAGCTAGGCTTACTTACTTGGTATCAAGATGGTTCGAGTGAGGTGGCTTTGCATCCCCAAGCTTGAATTCTTGTACTTACTTGATGTATGTAGGGTGATCCTAGGGGTTGCATCCCCAAGCTTGAGTATTTGTCCCTCTTGATCTTTGTTCATCTCCCTCAACTCTTCCACTTGAAAATTTCTCTTTACACAAAACTCATCATAAAATTTGATTAGAGGGGTTAGTGTCTCCATAAATTGAATCTATATAGGTACAACAAAGACATATCATGAGTTGATTATAAACATTAGCTACTGTTACTACGGTTGTGGATTGCTCCTTGATCAAAAGAACCACACAAAACACAAGTAATGAGAGCAATGCATAATAAAGACAAAATCTGTCAAAAACTTGACAACCTGTAAAGAGTGAATTTTTAGAGGCACTTACGTTGCTCAAATCAGAAAACTTTGAGCTAATGAAATGTGTAATAATAACTGAATATTGCTGTCGTGAAAGGTCAGCTCAAAATTCCTTTTCTGTGATTTGATACATTTTTCGCAGCAAAGCTCAGGAATCTGTTTTCTGGACACGAAATCACTATTGTTTGGTAGTACCTCTCAAAAGAGGTTTATTCTTGCCATAAATATGAAAAATAAGATACAAAGGTGATGGTACAGTAGTAAGCAAGCACCTTGACTCAAAAACCGAAAACCAAATAGAAGAAATCAAAAAGAAGCAAAAAGGAACCAAGAAAGGTTTAAGAGAAACAAACAAAGAAGGAAGAAAATATTTTTGTTGTTTTTTATTTAGCAAAAAGTCAAAAGAAGAAGCAAATATATACAAATTAAACACTCTTTTTATTTGGTTTTTGCTTTGGGAGAAGTTTTAATGATAGAGACTTTGCAATGGTTCCATTGGCATGAACAACACATGTTCAAGGTCGACCCCAACTTCTCCATTACTCATCTTTCTCATTTACCTTCCCAAATTTTATATAAAGTGAAAATCTTAAAATTGTTATTAGAAAACAGTAGGTAAAGTTATTTTTCATGATTAAAAGATATAAAGGTGTGCTCAAACTGAATAGGAAATGAAAGCATAAAGAGCACACCACAAAACATTAAACCATTTACTTTTAAGTCTAACTCCTTTCCTATGCATTGACATTTTATATATGAATAAATAGCAGCAATTTTGTGGTAACCAATGCATGTAATGATCAGTAGGTTGCATTGTAAATAGCATAGAAACATAAAGATAAATCTTTCTTCTTTTCTCATAATAGTTACTAGTAGTGGAATTAAACTTCACAAGACAATTATTGAATTGGTGCAACTTTGCAAACTTAGGAACATATAGAGGATTATTAAAAATATCATGTGAGCTATTAGCATGTTTTCGTCTCTCATAATAGTTGCCAGAAACATCATAAACGTGGTGGTTATGGGTGGAATGGTTATTAGTGCAAGATAATTCCAGCCCACACAAGTACTTTTCAACATATAAAAACTTCTCCTCTATGGTGTGAATAGGAGAACTCAAAGATAAAGTAGGACTCTCATGAGTGAGAGTATTGTCACAAGCAGCAAGTATATCATTTTTATCCTCACATAAAGTAGTAACAACTAAACATGGAGAATTATCAATAAGCATAGGATCATCATCTAAAGCATTATTATAAAGCATGTCTAAACCATACACCTCATCATTTTTAAAATTATTATCAATAATGTTATTAATAGGCATAGGTTCATATTCCTCATCGTCATCAGAATCACAAAGGCAAAGTTTATCATCAGCAGTATTTTGAATGTTACCCTCATCCATAGGTGGTGAAGGTGGAAGTTCCCTCTCTTCATTCTCTAGTTGTTCATCATCTTCATCATCTTCTTGGGGTTGCATGGGCATCCCCAAGCTTAGGTTTTTATCCTCGTCTTCACATTCTTCCTCTTCCAAGCTTATGTTTTCATCTTCTTCTTCCTGCAAAACATCAGTACTTTCTTGGGAAGCAGTGCCCTCCCATTCATAGTCAAGAGCATAAATATTTTCAGAGAACTTGGCTAAGCAATGTTTAAAAATAAGTGTGACCTCCTCTCCAAATCTCTTAACTCTAGGACAAGTCTCATTTTCAATAGCAAATGTTTGCAATTCATAAGATGCATAAAAAGCAACAAATTCCTCTACTTGTTCTTTCCCTAAATGAGCATAATCATTAGTATTGTAAGATGCTATGACAGGTTCTTCATGGAACTTACATTGAAAAATGAAGTGTCTTTTTCAATGTTTAGAGCAACAATTTTTATTATAATGGAACCAAAGCCACTGTTCAGCAATATAATTTAATCTTTCCATGAAACCTTTTACTATTTTCCGTCCTATTGACCATTTTGATTCCTCAGAAATTTTATTAGCTTCCTTATACTCAGCAAAACTCATCTTCCATTCCAAACCGCTAGTTTTTTTTGGTATTTTCCATTGTATAATTTTTTTGTGTTTTTGATACATATATAACTGAAAGTAAAACAAAACTAAATGCAAAACTTAAAGTATACTAAAGTATATGCAAAACTGAAAATAAATATCTAGTGCAAACAAGAATAAAAACTTAAGCGCTACACTCCCCGGCAACCGCGCCAGAAAATGTCTTGATACCCACAAGTATAGGGGATCGTTCAACTCTTTGATGTGTAAGTAAAGTATCGATCCCACGAGTAGTAGAAGATATAAGTGTTTATCCTTTCAAATAAGAGTGTCACTATTCTTATTATATATGCACTAGACAAAGTAAAATGATGCAAGTGTTTTTAGGTTTTTGGTGTAGAGTTTTTAATTAAGTAAAAGCTGAAAATAAAATATAACAAGTGAAAGCTCTCAAAGAGAGAAAGCCCCATCCTCTATGCAGCAAGAGGATAAGCTCAAGTGTGTGTTTCTTATGTGTGGAAAACGTTCCCAATGGCTACATGGATTTCATGGTATAGATATTTCTAGAACAACAAGGTAAGTATTTTGTCAAGTTTTAATCTTCTTTGGACGGAGCCATAGTTTAGATAAAGATAAATAAATAGACTAAACCCTCTTATGATGGATCATGTGGCCAAGTAAATAACTACACAAGAGTTATTAAGACATAAAAGTCCCACCATAGCATTACACTCTAAGGTCCCCGATATTAATCCCCTCCTAATGGAACTTCATGTATTAGACCATAGGTTTATTTGTCAACTCCCAGGTCCTACCCAATCCATTACATAGTGTGATCACCTCATGCATTCCTCAACATATGCGTGCACTCATATATTGTACAATAAGACAATCATCAAAGATAAAGACTTGACCAAATACTCAAACATGTTTACTGAAATCATTGCCAATCCGTCCTATGCCCCCAGGAACATGAGAGACCTACTCACAACACGAAGACATAATATGATTCAATGGCATAAGTGGTAATCTGAAAATATAATCTCCCCACAAAACAATGACAAGTAGCAATTCACAGACATGTAGAATAGTACTTAGACGATAGCTAGGGTTCGAACAATCTCAAACTATGAGGGGGATAAAGTGGATCACGAAGATGGTCATGGAGATGGTGCTGATCTTGACGGTGGTGTTGATGGAGACTCCGGAGGGGCGATGGAGAAGCCTTCCGGAGGTGTTCCGGCGGCGTTTCCCCCTTCCAATCTTCTCCGGCGGCAACCTTCTGTCTCTCTGTTTCTTGGTTTCGTGTTTCTCCGCCGCCTCCTCGGGGGAATATTTTTATAGTCGGTTTTAGGTCAAGACGAAGCCACGGAGACGAAAACGGACGGCATCGGAGCAACGAGGGGGAAAAGTGGGTGCTCCACGTGGCCAGGGAATCTGACCGCGTGGCCCCCCTATCTCCTAGCTGGTTGGGCTTTTGGTCTTCATTTTAGGCCCATCGCGTTCGTCTCGGAAATTCTGAACCGTGCTCACTGGCCTTGCCCTTTTTGAAGTCCCGAAGCTCCCGGAAAGTCCAAAACACTAAAAAAGATGTTTTCTGGAAAAACAGAGTTAGAACCAAAAGAGGGGGGATTGTTAACAAAATCCCCTAAATCATTATAAAACATGAATATGACATCATATAAGTTGCAAATATGTAGGAATAAGAGTAATACAATGCAAAGTTAATGTATGCATTTTACATGCATCAGGCGTTCAGCAAACGGTGTGGTTCACAATTTAGCTAAAGAAGGCTGCGTTAATGAAGTGCGTAAAACTTTGTATTATTATTGCTCCAGATTGTATTGTGAACCTATTAGCCTTAGATTTGTCTGGGCGTGTTGAATAAATACTGCAAATGTTTAAGCTAAGAAAAAGTGAAAATCATTCACAACTTACCATTTGACCGCGGGTCTGTCTGAGCTGTGGGAAACCTTTACTTATTTCCTTGACACGGTCCTCAACCAAGCTCCATTCATGTAGAAAAGAGGCAAAATGTCAGGCAAAGTTAAGCAATCAAGAAACGCGAGCTTTAACTGTACCTTCTCGTCAACATTTCGGTAATGTACCGAAATGCAGAACACATTGTTCTTACGAGGCATGATGCACCGGTGTGGTGTTGTTGGGAAACCCCAAGAGGAAGGTATGAAGTAGTGCAGCAGCAAATTTCACTCAGTTGTGAAACCAAGGTTTATCGAACCAGTAGGAAACTAGAATTCTTCCGAAGTTTGCTGCGGTTGACATTGGCAGGGCGCACTACCAGTGTCAACCACGAACGTGGAACCTGCACACAACACAACCAAGATACTTTGCCCCAACTTAACAGTGAGGTTGTCAATCTCACTGGCTTGCTGTAACAAAGGATTAAACGTATGTGTGGAAAATGATGTTTGTTTGTAGAGAATGAAAGTAACAGGATTGCAGTAGGTTGTTTTATCAGTTTAAAGAAAAAGGACCGGGGTCCACATTTCACTAGTGGTGTCTCTCCATAAATAATAATAGCATACATGAGGGTAAACAAATTACAGCTGGGCAATTGACAGAATAAAGAACTGCATAACAATGCATATACAAGTCATGATGTCTAGTGTGAGATTCATTTGGGCATTACAACATGATACATAGACCGTCATCCAACTGCATCTATGACTAATAATCCACCTTCACGATAGGATCCGCAACACCATTTAGTATTAAGTTGCAAGCAACAGATTATTGCATTAAGTAAAGTGTGTAATGTAAGTAGCACAAATATCCTTAGATAAAGAACTATTGTTTTATCCCTAGTAGCAACTATACATCTACAATCTTAGAGGTTGCTGTCACTCCCCCAGATTAAATAGAGACATGAACCCACTATCGAGCATAAATACCCCCTCTTGGAGTCACAAGCATCTACTTGGCCAGAGCATCTACAAGCATCTACTTGGCCAGAGCATGCAAGATCATAAATAACGCACTCACAAGATATATTATGAAGCAAATGACATAGTACTCAATTATTCATCGGATCCCAGCAAACACAACATGTAGCATTACATAAAGATGATCTTGATCATGATAGGCAGCTCACAAGATCTAAACATGATGGCACAATAGGAGAAGACAACCATCTAGCTACTGCTATGGACCCGTAGTCCAAGGATGAACTACTCACGCATCAGTCCGGAGGCGGGCATGGTGATGTAGAGCCCTCCGGTGATGATTCCCCTCTCCGGCAGGGTGCCGGGAAGAGCTTCTGAACCCTCCCGAACTAGGGTTGACGGCGGCGGCGGCTCTGGAACGAATCGTGGAAAAGTTTTCGGGCTCTAGGTCTTGTATTGTCGGGGGGTATTTATAGGCGAAAGGGCGGAGGCGGTGGAGGCCCGAGGGCCCACCCTCAGGTGCTGGCGCGGCAGAGGGGGGAGCCGCGCCACCACCTGATGGCGGCGCCTCGGTGCCCTTCTTCGTCTCTTCTTCGGACTTCTGGAACGTGTCGGGAAAAATATGGTCTTCGGTATAAAAATTGTCCAATTCCGAGAATATTTCCTTAAGTGGATTTCTGAAACCAAAAACAGCAGAAAACAGGGAATTGGCACTGTGGCATCTTGTTAATAGGTTAGTCCCAGAAAATGCATAAAACAACGCAAAGTGTATATAAAACATGTAGCAATTGGTATAATATAAGCATGGAACATAAGAAATTATAGATACGTTTGAGACATATCAAGCATCCCCAAGCTTAGTTCTACTCGTCCTTGAGTAGGTAAAACGATAACAAGAATAATTTCTGAAGTGACATGCTTTCACACAATCTTGATCATATAATAATGTAATGCATGTAAACTGAGATCAAATGAATAAAAGCTGTAGTGTATATTGATATCAAATGAGTAATGAGTAAACAAGTAGGAAGAACAAAGTAAAACTTTCAATGAATTAGTACTAGAGAACAATCAACCGTGCAAAGTAGATATTAAAGATGATTTAAGCTTCAAGAACAACAATATAATCATCTAATGAATCAAACACTCATGACAACTTTGTGAAAGGATCAAGTCAAGCAATAACAATATGCATGTAGAAAATCATCTCTCTATTTGTTCACTCAAAGACAAGCAAGTGTTCAGCGTTGGTTCCTGGCACCAGGATGTTGTGGCTAAAAGAATAATAAGGGGGGTTTGGAAGGCCAGCGGAAGAAAGTCTCACACAGCTGAAAGTGATCATTAGACAAGAGGAAGTCTTATAATCGAAGCTATGCAAGGAGTAGTGATTGCCACACAACGGATGCACATAGAGCTATAAGTGTATGAAAGCTCTCCAATGGAACTAGTGGGGGTGCATCTAACTTGCTTGCTCATGAAGACCTAGAGCCCTTTTGAGGAGGCTCATCATTGGAATATACAAGCCAAGTTCTATAATGTAAAGTTCCCCACATAGTTATATAAGTAGAACATGAAAACTCTCACATATGGAGTAAAGGTGCTAAACATGAGCACAAATGATGACTATGATTATTACAGGTGCTATAACATGAGCACAAGTGTGGATAAAGAGTAGTAATGTTGCCCCCTTTTTATTCTTTCTTTCTTTCTTTTTTTCTTTTTTTAATTTTTTTTTGTATTTTTCTGTTTCACTTTTCGATGGCCTCCATGGCTCTTTTCACTTTTAGGGGAAAACATTCTAATATGACAACACACTTTTGATACAAGGATCTCATAATGGATAAAACATGGTGTATGGAACGGTGACTCTGCCAGTGTAGCAGGATATGCAATGATCTAGCGTAACATGGGTAAAACCACACATCAGCTATATAGAATCATGCAAAGCAATATATAAATGATAAATGACAACAAGTCATGTAATGTAAGATGAAAGTTGCATGGCAATATATCTCGGAACAGCTATGGAAATGCTGTAATAGTTAGGTATGGTGGATGTTTTGAGGAAGATATTTGGCTTATGTGTAGGAGAACATGATGAATATCTCCCACGAGTTTTGGATGTACCCGCGAAGTATGCACCAACTCTCAATGTGAGAAAGGGCAATGCAAAGTACCGAAGAGGCTAGCAAATATGGTGGTGGAAGTGCCATGAAAACCGCAGCTTTAGAACTCACAAGCAAAAAGATTCCAACTAGAAATATGATCTTACAAGGCATAATGAAAATCACTCCATGAGGGACTGTGGCAAATGAACAAGTCACTGTTGGGACCCCGACCGTAGCGCATAACACAAAGTCATTACGGTTGCTTTTAACATTAGAAGTCATATATCATTATGCTATCAACTGGATATTTAAGTGTGGCACAGCTTCAAATTTTCTAGACCAACCATTAATCATTCCACTTTACTAAACCATCATGTTTACCATTAAGCATATTAATATCTCAAAACAACATCAATGATTCAAGTGACACAATTTAATGATCTACAAGATTATGTATCATTTAGTTATACCATCTACTACACTTAACATTTTCTGTTCTTAACCAAACACCAATCAACTTATTTAAAACACAAACTCTCGAAGTATTTAACAATGAAGCAAGAGAGTATAACATACGAGAACTAACAGCTCTGAACAAGAGGTGCATGAAAAATAAGAGCTGAAAGTATTGCAGTAGCTATAGAAGAATACTCAACAAATATAAGCGAAGAATAGGAGTATTCAAATGAAAAAGCGGAGCGTGTCTCTCTGCCACACAAGAATGCTAGGATCCTTTTTATTCAGAGAACAAGAATAACAAAAGCAAAAATAAAAACAAACAGACGCTCCAAGTAAAGCACATAAGATGTGGCGGAATTAAAATATAGTTTCACTAGAGATAACCTGATAAGTTGTAGATGAAGAAGGGGATGCCTTGAAAACATCATATCATATCATCCTCTCTCTTGATCCTTGAAAACTTCCTCCACACCAAACTCAAAGTAACTTCATTAGAGGGTTAGTGCATAATCAAAAATTCTCATATTCTGCATGGAGACAATCATTATCATGGTACTGGACATTAGCTACAGCCACTGGAATTTTATGGAACAAAAAGATCCATTCAAAAACAGCAAAAGAACCAATGCAAAATAAATGGTAGAATCTGTCAAAAACAGAACAGTCCGTAAAGACGAATTTGTTCGAGGCACTTAACTTGCTCAAATCAGAAAACTCAAAACTAATGACAGTTGCGTACATATCTGAGAATCACGCACAAAAAATCCCAGTTCATTTTGATTTTTCTGTGAATTCTAACGAATTAAATGGTGGACAGAAGAAAAACTGTTCCTGCGCAGAAATCCAATTCTAGTATCAACTTTCTACTAGAGAATTAACTTGGCACAACTATGCAATAAAGTAAAGATACAAAGGAATTGCTACAGAGGTAGGCATGGTCCTTGACTCAAGAAAATAAAATAACAGAAATAAAAAAGTGGGTTGTCTCCCATAAGCGCTTTTGTTTAACGCCTTTGAGCTAGGCACAGAAAGCAAAACTCAAGTATTTCCAAGAGAAGAAGCATCAACATTATAGTTTGTACGAATAATAGAATCAAAAGGTAGCTTCATCTTCTTCCTAGGGATGTGTTCCATACCTTTCTTAAGTGGGAATTGGTACCTTATATTTCCTTCTTTCATATCAATAATAGCACCAACTGTGCGGAGGAAAGGTCTTTCCAAAACAATAGGACAAGAGGGGTTGCACTCAATATCCAAGACAATAAAATCAACGGGGACAAGGTTATTATTAACCATGATAAGAACATCATTAACTCTCCCCAAAGGTTTCTTCAAAGCATTATCAGCAAGAAAAACATCCAAATGGCAATGTTCCAACGGTGGCAAGTCAAACATATCATAAAGTTTCTTAGGCATAACAGAAATACTTGCACCAAGATCACACAAAGCATTGCAATCAAATTCATTCACTTTTATCTTAATGCTGGGATCCCAACCATCTTCTAACTTCTTAGGGATAGAAGTTTCAAGTTTTAATTTCTCTTCACTAGCTTTAATGAGAGCATTTGTAATATGTGTAGTAAAAGCCATATTTAAAGTACTAGCATTAGGACTTGTGGCTAACTTTTGAAAGAACTTAATAACTTCAGAGATGTTATAATTATCAAAATCAAAATTATTATCATCAAAGCAAACCGAACCACTTTCTCCTATGTTCTTAAAAATTTCAGCACTTTTATCAAGACTAGTTTCAGCAGTTTTAGGCAATTTTAATTTTTTGGAAGTAGTAGAACAAACATTGCCAACACCAATTTTGTTACCATTAATAGTAGGAGGCTTACTAGCATGTGAAGTAACATTATTTTCAGTAGTAGTAATGGTGCAAACTCTAACAATATCATTATCTTTAGCTAATTCTTCCTCTCTTTCCCATCTAGCAGGCAATTGAGCCATCATCCTAACATTTTCATCAATTCAAACTTGGATGGCATTAATTTTCGCAAAGGTCTTACTCTCATTTGTATCATTAGGCATGACTTTAGATTTTAAAAGATCAACATCAATAACAAGACTATCAACTTTAGAGGCAAGAATATCAAATTTCCCAAGCTTTTCCTCAACAGTTTTATTAAAGGAAGTTTGTGTAGTGATAAAATCTTTTAACATGGTTTCATGTTCAGAGGAGGTATTCCTATTATTGCTATAAGAATTACCATAAGAATTACCATAATTAGGAGGATAGGGCTTATAGTTGCTATTACCATAATTGTTCCTATAGGCATTGTTGTTGAAATTATTATTTTTAATGAAGTTCACGTCAACATGCTCCTCTTGTGCAACTAAAGAAGCTAAGGGAAAATTATTAGGATCCATATGAGATTTACCATTCACAAGCATAGACATGATCATATCAATCTTTTCACTCAAAGAGGAGGTTTATTCAACAGAATTTACCTTCTTACCTTGAGGAGTCCTTTCAGTATGCCACTCAGAATAATTAACCATCATATTGTCCAGAAGTTTTGTTGCAACCCCCAAAGTGATGGACATAAAAGTACCTCCAGCAGCCGAATCCAATAAGTTTCTTGAAGAAAAATTTAGTCCTGCATAGAAGGTTTGGATGATCATCCAAGCAGTCAGTCCATGGGTTGGGCAATTCATAACCAGAGATTACATTCTTTCCCAAGCTTGAGCAACATGTTCATTATCAAATTGCTTAAAGTTCATAATGCTACTCCTTAGGGAAATGATCTTAGCAGGAGGATAGTATTTTCCAATAAAAGCATCTTTGCATTTAATCGAAGAATCAATACTATTCCTAGGCAATTAAAGTAACCATTCTTTAGCTCTTTCTCTCAAGGAGAAAGGAAATAATTTCAGTTTTATAATGTCACCATCTATATCTTTATATTTTTGCATTTCACAAAGTTCAACAAAATTATTTAGATGGGCAGCAGCATCATCATAACTAACACCCGAAAATTGCTCTTTCATGACAAGATTTAACAAAGCAGGTTTAATTTCAAAGAATTCTGCTTTGGAAGCAGGTGGAGCAATAGGTGTGCATATAAAATCATTATTGTTTGTGCTAGTGAAGTCACACAACTTAGTATTCTCAGCAGTACTCATTTTAGCAAAATAAAAGACAAACCGAAATAAATAATAACTAAACCGAAATAAAAATAACAAAACCGAAATAAACAATTTAATGCAAGTAACTATTTTTTTTGTATTTTTGATATTTAATAGCAAACTAAACAGGAAATAAAATTTAACTAAGCAAGACAAAAACAAAGTAAAGAGATTGGGAAGTGAGAGACTCCCCTTGCAGATGTGCTTCAGCTCCCTGGCAACGGCGCCCGAAAAATTGCTTGATGCACCGGGTGGTGGTGTTGTTGGCAAACCCCAAGAGGAAGGTGTGAAGTAGTGCAGCAACAAATTTCCCTCAGTGATGAAACCAAGGTTATCGAACCAGTAGGAGATGAGGAACACGTCTGAAGGTTGTTGGTGGCGCCGTTTACGATCACCAACGTGGAACCTGCACAACACAATCAAACTACTTTGCCCCAACGAAACAGTGAGGTTGTTAATCTCACTGGCTTGCTGTAACAAAGGATTAAACGTATGTGTGGAGGATGATGTTTGCAGAGAATCAAAGTAACAGTTTGCAGTTGGTTGTATTATCAGTTTAAAGAAAAGGACCGGGGTCCACAGTTCACTAGTGGTGTCTCTCCATAAATAATAATAATAGCATACATGCGGGTAAACAAATTACAGCTGGGCAATTGACAGAATAAAGAGCTGCATAATGATGCATATACTAATGACATGATGTCTAGTGTGAGATTTATTTGGGCATTACAACAATATACATGGACCGTTCCAACCGCATCTATGACTAATAATCCACCTTCCGGTTAGCGTCCGCACCCCTTTCAGTATTAAGTTGCAAGCAACAGATTATTGCATTAGGCAAAGTGTGTAATGTAAGTAATAACATTATCCTTAGACAAAGTACTATTGTTTTATCCCTATTAGCAACAGTACATCTACAATCTTAGAGCTTGCTGTCACTACCCCAGATTAAATAGAGACATGAACCCACTATCGAGCATAAATAACCCTCTTGGAGTCACAAGCATCTACTTGGCCAGAGCATCTACTAGCAACAGAGAGCATGCAAGATCATAAACAACACACAACATGATATATTATGAAGCAAATGACATAGTATTCAATATCCATCGGATCCCAGCAAACACAACATGTAGCATTACATAAAGATGATCTTGATCATGATAGGCATCTCACAAGATCTAAACATGATGGCACAATAGGAGAAGACAACCATCTAGCTACTGCTATGGACCAGTAGTCCAAGGATGAACTACTCACGCATCAGTCCGGAGGCGGGCATGGTGATGTAGAGCCCTCCGGTGATGATCCCCCTCTCCGGCAGGGTGCCGGGAAGATCTTCTGAACCCTTCCGAACTAGGGTTGAAACGGCGGCGGCTCCGTAAGGTTTTTGGAAAAAGTGTTCGGGTGTCTGGTCTTAGGTTTTCGGGGGGTTTAAGTAGGCGAAAGGGCGAAGGCGGTGGAGGCCCGAGGGCCCACCCTCAGGTGCTGGCCCGGCAGAGGGGGGAGCCGCGCCACCACCTGATGGCGGCACCTCGGTGCCCTTCTTCGTCTCTTCTTCGGACTTCTGGAACGTGTCAGGAAAAATAAGGTCTTCGGTATAATAATTGTCCAATTCCGAGAATATTTCCTTAAGTAGATTTCTGAAACCAAAAACAACAGAAAACAGGGAACTGGCACTGTGGCATCTTGTTAATAGGTTAGTCCCAGAAAATGCATAAAACAACACAAAGTGTGTATAAAACATGTAGCAATTGGTATAATATAAGCATGGAACATAAGAAATTATAGATACGTTTGAGACGTATCAGATGTGCTTGCAACCAAGCGTTGAAATTCGCCATGTGTGTATCTTTAATTGAGGAGTCATCCATCTCCGGGTTTTTTGACCGTACAATATTCATGTGTTCCTCAATATAAGGAGCCACCAAGGTGGAATTCTGTAGAACTGTGTAATGTGCTTCAGTCAAAGAATGATCGTCCATATTTATCATTGTTTTCCTTCCAAGTGTGCCTTTTCCACTCAATCTCCCCTCGTGCCGTGATTCAGGAACACCAATCGGCTTAAAATCAGGCATAAAGTCAACACAAAACCCAATGACCTCCTCTGTTCCAAAGCCGTTGGAGATGCTTCCTTCTGGCCTAGCACGGTTATGAACATATTTCTTTAAGACTCCCATGAATCTCTCAAATGGGAACATATTGTGTAGAAATACAGGACCGAGGATGGAAATCTCTTCGATTAGGTGAACTATGAGGTGCGTCATAATATCGAAGAAGGATGGTGGGAACACCAACTGGAAACTGACAAGACATTGAACCACATCAATCTGTAAGCTATGTAGACTGACTGGATCGATTACCTTCTGCGAAATTGCATTCAGGAATGCACATAACTTCACAATGGGAAGTCGAACACTTTCCGCTAGAAGCCCCCTCAATGCAACCGGAAGCAATTGGGTCCTAAGCACGTGGCAGTCATGAGACTTTAGGTTTTGGAATTTTTGCTTTTCCATATTTATTATTCGCTTTATATTCGATGAGGAGCCAGAAGGGACCTTCATACTTCTGAGACATTCAAAAAATATGTCCTTCTCTTCTTTGGTAAGAGTGTAGCTGGCAGAACCTTCAAACGGCTCTTGATGGATACCGTCCTTTTCTTTCAAACGTTGCTGGTCCTCTCGTGCTTCCGGTGTATCTTTTATATTCTTCCCATACACACCCATGTGGGCTAGAAGGTTCAGGCAAAGATTCTTCGTCACGTGCATCACGTCGATACAAGAGCGGACCTCAAGGATTTCCCAATAGGGTAGCTCCCAAAATATAGATTTTTTTCCCACATGGGTGCGTGTCCGCTAGCGTCATTCGGAACACGTAGGCTGCCAGGACCCTTTCCAAAGATTACTTTCAAATCCTTAACCATATCAAATACATCAACACCAGAACGAAGGGTAGGCTTCTTCCCTTTTTCCGCCTCACCAAAATGCTTGCCTTTTTTTCTTAAGGGATGATTGGGTGGAAGAAAACGACGATACCTGGGGTACACATTCTTCTGACTGTTAGCCAAATATACACTATCAGACTTATCTAAACAGTGTGTGCATGCATTATATCCCTTATTTGTCTGTCCTGAGAGGTTACTAAGAGCAGGCCAATCATTGATGGTTACGAACAACAACGCTCGTAGGTCAAATTCCTCCTGTTTGTGCTCATCCCACACACGTACACCTTCTTCCTGCCACAACTGTAAAAGTTTCTCAACTAATGGTCTGAGGTACACATCAAGGTCGTTGCCGGGTTGCTTCGGGCCTTGGATGAGCAATGGCATCATAATGAACTTACGTTTCATGCACAACCACGGAGGAAGGTTATAGATACATAGAGTCACGGGCCAGGTGCTATGAGTGCTGCTCTGCCCTCCAAAAGGATTGAAGCCATCTGTACTTAGACCAAACATTAAGTTCCTTTCTTCATTTGCAAAGTCCGGAAACGTTCTATCGATTTTTCTCCACTGCAACCCATCGGCGGGGTGTCTCAACATCTCGTTTTTCTTACGGTCTTCCTTGTGCCACTGCATCAACTTGGCATGCTCTTTGTTTCTAAACAAACGTTTCAACCGTGGTATTACAGGAGCATACCACATCACCTTGGCAGGAACCCTCTTCTTGGTGCCCGTGCCCTGATCAACATCGCCAGGGTCATCTCGTCTGATCTTATACCGCAATGCAGTGCATACCGGGCATGCAACCAAATTCTCATACTCACCGCGGTACAGGATGCAGTCATTTGGGCATGCATATATCTTCTCCACTTCTAATCCTAGAGGGCAGACAACCTTCTTTGCTTCGTACGTACTGACGGGCAATTCGTTATCCTCTGGAAGTTTCTTTTTCATAATTTTTAGCAACTTTTCAAATCCCTTATCGGTCACGCCATTCTCCGCCTTCCATCTCAGCAATTCCAGCGTGGTATCCAGCTTTTTCTGGTCATTTTTGCAAGTTGGGTACAACAATTTTTTGTGATCCTCTAACATCTGCCTGAACTTCAGCCTCTCCTTTTCACTTTCGCAGTCTCTCTTCGCATCAGCAATGACCGGACCAAGATCATCAGAAGGCTCATCTGGTGCTTCAGCTTCTTCTTCTTGTTGTTGTTCTTCATTTTCGACATTTTCTGTCTCACACTGTTCAGGGAACATAGGATAGTCATCATTATCTTCTGATTCGTCGTCTTCCATCATGACCCCTATTTCTCCATGTTTGGTCCAACATTTATAGCCAGGCATGAAACCTGACTTATAGAGGTGGACGTGCATATCCCGTGAGTCGTGGTAATCCCTCTCGTTCCGACACACACAACATGAACAACTCATAAAACCATTCTGCGCGTTTGCCTGAGCAACCTCGATAAATTCCCGCATGCCTTGCATGAACTCATTAGATCGCCGGTCACCGTACATCCATTGTCGTCTCATCTGCACATATTTATATACATAGAGAATAAGTGCTCAAATTAATACAGAGTTAATCACAATACAAGCGGAATCACGATGCTAAAAATAATTCTGAGTCCCAACACAGTACGACTCGCTCACTAGCTAGGTTACCAACTAGTTTGCACACTTTAAAAAACCGTACATGGCGAATATAATCGCGACTAGGAGAACAATGACACCGAATGAGTAATGTAGGAACATTTCATTTCGGAGAGCTACCTTTTTCATCATATTAATCTTCAACCTCGTTCTTTCCCTAGTTTCACGAGTCTGGATCATGTGTCCATCGATGATATCCGCCAAATCCAACTCTATTTCCCCCTTCTTTTCCACAACCATGTCTCTTTTTTCACTAAGAGTTTTTAAATCTTGCTTCATGTTGTGGATTGTCTCATGAGCTAGCCTTAGCTTCTCTTCGGTCCTCCTCAAATTTTCATCGGTCTTTCTCTTCTCCTCCCTTGTAAAACTTAATTCTTCTAGGAGAATGACTTTTCCTTGTAGACAATGTTGAAACTGGACACATCCATCACGAATACCGCACTCACATACTGATTCCTAGTATTTATAATGGAAAAAAATTAAATTAGGAAATTCTCACCCTGATTTTTAATTAGAGAGACGACATGACATCTAGATGTACTAATAATACCTCATCCGACAAGGAGGAGTTGTTCCCGACGCCGTAGAGGAGCTCGCTATTGTCGACCATCGTATACGGCTGCGGCTTGGATATGCGACATATTATTATATACATATATAAATAACTAAGTTGAGCTATGTTGAGCTAAGTTGACCACATCTTCACACAATGCAAACTAGGTAGCTAAAATTTGAGCTCACATTGCATATATATAGATCAAACTAATTTCCACAAAATTACTCCTAAAGCTAAATCCACCAATCTATATATATACTTCTAAAACATGAAATGAGCAAAAAGTAGCAATATATAAGAGATGATAGGATACAATAGCTAACCTTTTATTAGAAGCTATGTTGAGCTAAGTTGACCACATCTTATTATATACATATATAAATAACTAAGTTGAGCTATGTTGAGCTAAGTTGACCACATCTTCACACATATGCAAACTAGGTAGCTAAAATTTGAGCTCACATTGCATATATATAAATCAAACTAATTTCCACAAAATTACTCCTAAAGCTAAATCCACCAATCTATATATATACTTCTAAAACATGAAATGAGCAAAAAATAGCAATATATAAGATATGATAGGATACAATAGGTAACCTTTTATTAGAAGCCAGGAAGCCTCAAATCTTCACAAATCGACGGCAACGCTGATGAACTCGAGCTCCACGCGAAGAACACAAGAACAGCTCCCGAGCCTAGCTCTCCATGCTTCTGATCCAGAAAATGCAACGGCCGGCTCGGGAGAGGGTGCTGCTGTATATATACAATGGGGCTTTTAGTCCCGGTTTATTACACGAACCGCGACTAAAACCTTTGGTCACGGTTCGTATTTCAAACCGGGACTAACGGTTTGGCTGAAACCGGGACTATAGGTTTTCGAGCTGGAGATTCCGTCCTAGCCGTTGGAATCGGGACTAAAGGTGTAATTAGTCCCGGTTCCAGGCCAGACCGGGACTAAAGGTTCTCAGGGCTTCAAACCGAAGCCCTGTTTTCTACTAGTGTCAGCAGTAGTCATTTTAGCAAAATTTAAAAGCAAACCGAAATATAAATATTAATGCAAGTAACTAATTTTTTTGTGTTTTTGATAATAAGAAGCAAACAAGATAATAACAAAGTAAATAAAATGCAAGTAACTAATTTTTTGTGTTTTTGATATATAATAGCAAACTAAACAGGAAATAAAATTTAACTAAGCAAGACAAAAACAAAGTAAAGAGATTGGGAAGTGAGAGACTCCCCTTGCAGATGTGCTTCAGCTCCCCGGCAACGGTGCCAGAAAATTTGCTTGATGCACACGGTGGTGTTGTTGGGAAAACCCCAAGAGGAAGGTATGATGAGAGCACCAAAAAGTCTTCCCTCAGTTATGAAACCAAGGTTATCGAACCAGTAGGAGATGAAGAACACGTCTTAAGGTTGTCGGTGGCGGAATATGGCACAGCGCAACACCAGGGATTCCGGCACTGACGTGGAATCTGCACAACACAATCAAAGTACTTTGCCCCAACGAAACAGTGAGGTTGTCAATCTCACTGGCTTGCTGTAACAAAGGATTAAACGTATGTGTGGAGAATGATGTTTGTAGAGAATGAAAGTAACAGTTTGAAGTTGGTTGTATTATCAGTTTAAAGAAAAGGACCGGGGTCCACTGTTCAGTAGTGGTGTCTCTCCATAAATAATAATAATAGCATACATGTGGGTAAACAAATTACAGCTGGGCAATTGACAGAATAAAGAGGTGCATAATGATGCATATACTAACGTCATGATGTCTAGTGTGAGGTTCATTTGGGCATTACAACAATATACATAGACCGTTCCAACCGCATCTATGACTAATAATCCACCTTCCGGTTAGCGTCCGCACCCCTTTCAGTATTAAGTTGCAAGCAACAGATTATTGCATTAGGCAAAGTGTGTAATGTAAGTAATACAATTATCCTTAGACAAAGTACTACTGTTTTATCCCTAGTAGCAACAGTACATCTACAATCTTAGAGGTTGCTGTCACTCCCCCAGATTAAATAGAGACATGAACCCACTATCGAGCATAAATACCCCCTCTTGGAGTCACAAGCATCTACTTGGCCAGAGCATCTACTAGCAACGGAGAGCATGAAAGATCATAAACAACACACAACATGATATATTATGAAGCAAATGACATAGTATTCAATATCCATCGGATCCCAGCAAACAAAACATGTAGCATTACATAAAGATGATCTTGCCCATGATAGGCAGCTCACAAGATCTAAACATGATGGCACAATAGGAGAAGACAACCATCTAGCTACTGCTATGGACCCATAGTCCAAGGATGAACTACTCACGCATCAGTCCGGAGGCGGGCATGGTGATGTAGAGCCCTCCGGTGATGATTCCCCTCTCCGGCAGGGTGCCAGGAAGAGCTTCTGAACCCTCCCGAACTAGGGTTGACGACGGCGGCGGCTCCGGAATGTTTCGTGGAAAAGTGTTCGGGTCTTAGGTCTTGTATTGTCGGGGACTTTAAATAGGCGAAAGGGCGAAGGCGGTGGAGGGCCGAGGCGCCCTCGTGAGGTGCTGGCGCGGCCAAAAGTGGGGCCACGCTGACACCTCATCGGGGGGTCTCGTGGCCCCTCTCCGTTAGCTCTCCGGTGTTCTGGAACCTCCCGTGGAAAATATGGACTTTGGTATTAATTTCGTCCAATTCCGAGAATATTTCCTTAAGTGGTTTTCTGAAACCAAAAACAGCAGAAAACAGGGAACTGGCATTGTGGCATCTTGTTAATAGGTTAGTCCCAGAAAATGCATAAAACAATGCAAAGTGTATATAAAACATGTAGCAATTGGTATAATATAAGCATGGAACATAAGAAATTATAGATACATTTGAGACGTATCAGTAGACATGTTCCTTGACTCAATAAAATAAAATAACAGAAATAAAAAGGTGGGTTGTCTCCCATAAGCGCTTTTCTTTAACGCCTTTCAGCTAGGCACAGAAAGTGATATTCAAGTATTTCCAAGAGATGAAGCATCAACATCACGGTTACGAGGTGCCCTACGTTTATTTCTCTTATCCTTTTCTTACCTTTGATCGTAGGGAATGTCTGACCGCATCCTGGAGAGGAAGTGAAGCTCATGGTACCTTTTCCCACATCAATTACTGCTCCCAAGAGTTTTAGCAGGGATCTTCCAAGCGTAATTTGTCCTGTCCCTACACATTCAATAACAAGATAATCAGTGGATACAGTTCTTCCTAGGAATGTTGTGAACACTCCTTCAGCTATCCCAATGGGTTGTATAACAGTGTTATCTGTAAGGGTTATTTCCTCTCCCCCTTCAACAAGTCCCCAAAGATTTAAAGATGCATGAACATACTTAGGCATAAGACAAAACTCAGACATAATATCACAACGAGCATGAAAGATTTCACCACTAATAGCAATTTTCAAGGTAGGGAGCCACATGGATGGTTCAGAGTTTACTGGAACATAATCAAAATATTCACGAATTTGCCTATAGCCATCTTTTAAGCTAGATATATGTGTCTCAAGGGTGTTTAATCTAGTATGAATATTCTCAAGGCTTGTATCACATTTATTAGTTGAAGAAGAGGATGTAATTAATTTCTTTATTGCGTTAAAAGCTTGATCTCCATCACATTGAAGGAAATCTCCTCCCACTACAGCATCTAAAGCATACCTATAGCAAAGAACAAGTCCAAACTAGAAGCTACTAAGAAGTACACTTAGAATCATTTTTGGTTCGGTTTCACCATAAGATTCAAAAATTCTAGACCAAGCTTCTTCAAAAGTTTCCTCACTCTCTTGTTTAAAAGTAAAGATCAACTCCTCGGGTGACATAGTGACAGGAATAGGACTAGACATAATAATAGATTGAAAAATGAACTAGACAAATTTTTACTTTTTTATTTTATATATTGATGATAAAGAGAATGCAAGTAAAGAAACAAACAAGATAACAATAGAGATAAACTAAACAAGAAAATAGTAAGGTAAATAAAATGCAAGTAACTAATTTTTTTTGTATTTTTGATATTAAGCAAACAAGACAGTAATAAAAATAAACTAAGCAAGACAATAACAAAATAAAAAGATTGGATGTGAGAGACTCCCCTCGTAGAAGAGCTTAGTTTCCCCGGCAACGGCGCCAGAAAAGAGCTTGATGCACCGGTGTGGTGTTGTTGGGAAACCCCAAGAGGAAGGTATTAAGTAGTGCAGCAGCAAATTTCCCTCAGTTGTGAAACCAAGGTTTATCGAACCAGTAGGAAACTAGAATTCTTCCGAAGGTTGATGCGGTTGACCTTGGCAGGGCGCACTACCGGTGTCAACCACGAACGTGGAACCTGCACACAACACAACCAAGATACTTTGCCCCAACTTAACAGTGAGGTTGTCAATCTCACTGGCTTGCTGTAACAAAGGATTAAACGTATGTGTGGAAAATGATGTTTGTTTGCAGAGAATGAAAGTAAAGGATTGCAGTAGCTTGTTTTATCAGTTTAAAGAAAAAGGACCGGGGTCCACAGTTCACTAGTGGTGTCTCTCAATAAATAATAATAGCATACATGAGGGTAAACAAATTACAGGTGGGCAATTGACAGAATAAAGAACTGCATAACATGATACATAGACAAGTCATGATGTCTAGTGTGAGATTCATTTGGGCATTACAACATGATACATAGACCGTCATCCAACTGCATCTATGACTAATAATCCACCTTCAGAATAGCATCCGCAACACTATTCAGTATCACTACTACCGATCCGACCTTTTGTGACGACACACCATTTGACGACATCGAATTTGTCACTGATTATCCATAATAGGTGACGGATTTTTCATCTTCGTCACGCATTAGTGTTAATGCATGACGACCAACTTTCGTGTCACTAAATTTGTCGGATTACTAATGGTGACGGATTTAGGGCGTCACTCTGGTTGTCACCGATTCTTTGATACCGAATTGTCAGATAATTAAGTAAATTGGGAAAAAAATAATCGTTACATGTATTTTGAACCCGCGACCTTGTGAACAAAATAAAGACGCGCTACCGATTTGTCAAGGTAATGTTACTGATACATTTTACGCGGTGCTGGTATTTATTAGTTTATACTGAATTAAAGACAAGTGTACATTTGCTGTTTTCACTGTTTCAGACGACCATATAAGTTAGTTTGCATTCCAAAACATCAACACATGACAAAAAATGTGCCTCCACTTAATATTCCTAACATTGTTATGTTACTAGAATTATCAAAGGTTCCACATTAGCATCATAATACAACTGTAGATGGAATAACTGGTTCACATTACCATTACAAAAGTTTCCACTCATCCTACCGATATAACGAATAAGTGAGGATTCAGAAGACAGTACATAGAAGGTTTACATCATGTAATTGCACAGAAACAGGCTTCAGCATCAGTTCAGGGCAACAACACTACACATAGTCTAGATACATTGCTTAGAGCATCTCTAACAGAACCCTCAAACAGCCTGAAAACCGTAAAAGACCGGCGACTTCACGGGCCGAGGCCTTTTTTGCGCCATAGCAGAGCCCTCAAACGCAAAACGGCCCGTAAACTGGATACGGACGCCCGCCGCCACCATCTTCTCCGACGAGAAATCCGCCGGTGCCGGAGTCCGCCGCACCCACATGATGGGCCCCAAGCGCGAGCCCTCGACCCCGCCGCACCGCCGAGACCCTTTCGACGGGGACTTCTCCGACAAGCGCCGCGCGCAAGCGGTGACGAGCGACGGCGCTCGGAAGCGGGCGGCGCGCGCCTTCAGCAACCGCGGCCAACGGATCCCGCCGGCCTACTTCCGGCGCGAGGTCGAGGAGTTCGACTGCCTCCGCGCCGAGAGCGAGGCCCGCCGCCGCCGCGCGCGCGCGGACGGTGAAGGAAGCTCAAGCGGCAGCGCGAGCACCTCCACCGAGCTAGTGGCGTTGCCTCCGGCACAGGAGTACGACGCCGCCGCGTTCGGGTCCTCAGTGGCGGCGGAGGACTTCGTGCCCGACGAGGCACTTGAGTTCATCACGGCTCAAGTGCTTCTCCGGTCAGCGCTGGAGGCGGAGGAGAAGAAGGCGCAGGCAGCCCGCGAGGAGGAGATCGACAACATACTCCTACACCAGGGGCTCGAGGCAGACGCCCTGGCTGCCGAGAAGAAGGCGTACTGGGTGGCCTACGCGAGGGAGGTCGTCGACCTCGTCTCCGACGAGGAGTGAGCCGCATCAGCGCCGCCTCGTTATCGTCGCCGCCGCACCTGGGCTCCGGTGAGCCGAGTTTTGGTAGTACGGTAGGCTCCGGCGATGATTTAGCAGTAGTTTTAGCTTTCGGATCCGTCTAGCTTAATGTAAATCGGGGATGAACTCGTAATCGAACGCATCATTGAAGAACGGAAAATTTGTTCCCGCCAAATCTATGAATATGCAGTTCGGTTTAAGGGTTCTGCTAGGCGCGGCGACCAGCTCGACGCAGATTTGTCAAAAAACACGAATTTTTTTGAGGTTCGCAGTATAAGGGCTCTACTGAATTTAGGCCTAGTGTGCATTTGCTACTGTTTCAGGTGACAATTTAAGTTAGTTTGCATTCCAAAACATCAACACATGACAAATTTTGAGTGAAAAATTGTGCCTCCACTTAATATTCCAAACATTGTTATGTTACTACAATTATCAAAGGTTCCACATTAGCATCATAATAGAAGTGCAGATGGACTAGCTGGTTCACATTACCATTACAAAAGTTTCCACTCATCCTACCGATAGCGAATCAGTGAGGATTCAGAAGACAGTACTTATAAGGTTTACATCATGTAATTGCACAGTAACAGGCTTCGGCATCAGTTCAGGGCAACAACAGTACACATAGTCTAGATACATTGCTTATAGTCTTTAACTACACGATTGCTATACTCAAAACCCCATATTCTCAATTTTAAGGACTAATCTGAATTATCTAGGCTCGATTTTCACAAGAAGGAGAGATCTACGAACAATTCCTTTGTCGTCGCAGAATCCCATAAACCCATCCCAGAATTCATAATCTTTGCCATTTACTTCTGAATATAGGCCTTCTCGTGGTACATCCAATGAACTATGCCAATAGAGAACTTTTCCCTTTGAAGGAATCTTATATCCAAGAAGAGACCTCTTTGGGATAGTCTAAAAAATGATAAACTGAGAAATATGATCATTAAAATAGGCAAATTCAACAACCTACTGGACAAATGAAATACTTCGAAGTAAAGGAACATATGTACAGTATTAAGACAATGGAGTGTACCAGGGATCCTCGAAAGAAATCCTCATTGGTCATCCTGTGTACAAAGAACTGAAGGTCCAGAACATGGTAGAACTCATCGTCAGAGACCACGTGAACTCTTTTATACATCTCCCACAGTAATTCAGCCATGTTGTCCATCCTTACGAGGGAAATGTCTGAGAAAATGGTCTTGTGAAAAGTTGCTCTAATGCTTGGTGGAACTTCAAACAGAGGGTAATCTAGAAAGGGGTATAAATATGAATTTGGTGTGAAGGGTTAAAAATGTAGAATATCTTATTCATGTACAAAATGAAAGAATATTTTTTGTACCATGTATGTGCACATGAGGTTTCAGTTCCTGATTCGCATCTGAGACTGTGATAAAAACCTGAGCTAAGTTCCTGTCAGGTTCATCATCCTCAAATTGCAAATCATCATCAAATAGTTCAATGGTCAGGATATCGCCCATCATGACATCGCGCTGACGCATAAGAGAGTGCCAATAGGGGCCACACAAAAAAGATCTCAATTCAGTCTTCCGAATATACAGATCATAGAAACGATTTCCTGAAGCCTCAGCGACCAACCAGTTCTCGGACAGAGCATTTATGCGATCTTTCATACAACAAGGGATAATCTACATTTCACAGAGAATTTAAACACATAATAGGCTACTACTATTTGCAGACCAGTCTATGACAAGTACTTTAAAAAAAAATTACCGCGTAGCAATCAAAATCCTTTATCATCTTTATATGACATGAAACTGCTTGACGATCATATCCACGGCAGAACTCGGCACTCTGTCCACAAACAACACACTCATTGTTGTCCATCTATGTAAAACATGAAAAATGCAAAAACAAAGCAAATATGTTAGGTCAAAACATTATGAGAGGAGGTCAATTTAAAGTATTTTTTTTCTTGTTGAGAGGTGAGGAAAATACCAGCCCAGTCTCAAATATTCACTTATTCGTTAATGGCCATTTCTGTGTGATGGTGGGGGATTGCAACCATACGACATTCTCAGGGATCTAACCTACGTCTTAGCTAGGTGTCACATCCCAAATTTTGGAACCAAGAAAAACTTATTTTTACCAGACCCAAAATTCAGAACCAACAAAAACTTTTTGAAATGTTTCATTGATGATTGTGTTTCCCTTCCCATTGCTATGTTTGAACTTGTGTGACTTGTTGTTTAAGTGGTTTGACTAGTAAATATAAGACCCAACCAAGGTGAAAATATATTCAACTCTGGTGATCATGTTATGACAAGAAAATATTCTATATATATCTTTTCCATTCTTATTTTGGCCAACTCCTTTTCAATGATATTTTGATTTATCGACAACCAAAACTAATATCCAGTATTTGAGAAAGTAAAAGCATTTCCAAAACTATGTGCTCCCAAGGATATGGGGATCTATATGCTACCTCCTACCTATTGCTCAACCCTGATATTTTTCAGGTGTATACCACTCCCACTTCATAAAACTCTTATTTTCACTCTATTTGAACTTAACACTGGTGGGAATTATATTATCCCACATATTTCCTTTCTCAGATCTTTTGAAAACTATTGAGTTATAAGTGGAGATAGTTTTAAACATCATCTTGTCATAACTAAGTGTGATCATTTTTTTAGAAAGTATTGTTAATTATTTGAATGGTGATATGATTAAATTCTATGGTTTGAATGGTGTGGCCTTGATTGTGATGTTGATCTGGTTGTGTTTGTTGCTTGTGAGGACAATTCCTCAGCTATGCCTAACACTAAAAATAAAACACACTTGGCAACAAATTTGGATTGTGGCCTAAATTAAAACAAACTCCTCAAATTAATCAACAAATGGAAATTAAGATCATGAGTAAAGAAACGATCTTAATATATTAATCTATCTATCTCACTCTCTATTTCTCTCAAGAAAATATTTTCTTTATGGAATTAATTCCATGGATGAGGTAAAAGGATGACCATCTCCTTCTCATACCCCTCCCTTCTCAAAATTATAGAGTTACCACTTAAATTTTATCCAAGCCATGAAATCCTATTTTATTATTTTGATTCAATTCAAATGTGTTTGTTTCTGACAAACACAAATACAAAAGCTAATATATTTGTCAAGAAAGTTCCAAGAGCTCCAAAACAATATCTTTTGCTTGATTTAAAAATATTAAAGGAGTATCAAATATTATTTACCAAAAATGACATACTTAAACCCTATGAACAAATGTGGTCCAAAACATTTTATTTTCCAACACCAATTTTGGTGGAGCTTCTACATGTATATGGGGGGCTACATGAATAATTTCATAATTTTTGAAGTAGTTTAAAGGCCTCAATTAAAATCCCTAAAACCTACTGGTTTTAAAAAGGAAACAAAAGAAAACAGAAAAGGACCTAGCTGTGAGAAGGGAAGTTTCTTCCAGGGGGTTATCTGGAAAAACGTCGTCGTGTTCCTGTAGCCGCAGCACGGCGTGGCGCCAGTGCGCCGTGCCCCTCGCTCCCGCACGACGCCGCTCGTCGCCCGGACCCCCCTCCCGCTCCCCCTGCCGTGTCGAGGTGGGCACGATGCCGTGCCGCCCTCGGCCCTGCTCCTCCGTGACCGGGTGCCCTCCCCCTCGTTGTTCCCCTGCTCGCCCGACCGCGCGACCGAACACGCCGACGCCGACCGCGGCCGTCCCTGTCTCGCACCGCACCGGACCCCCCCCCTCTCCACCGCCCTGCTTAATAAGAACGCCTCGACGCTCCTCTGCTCTCTCTCGCCCTCACTGACCCCCTCACCCGCTCTCTCTCCCTCCCCTCTCATTTCTTCTCACACCCGAAACCTCGCCGCCATGGTTGAGTTTGCCGCCGTCGATTGAAGCATCCTCGAGCCAAACAAAGACCACCAGGAGCTCCGCCGTGCAGTCCTCTCCCTCCTCGTCCAAGGAATCGAGCTGAGACGCCTCCGTGTTCGAGATCGTCATCATCTTCTTCAACTCCGGCCGCCGCACTTCGAGCAAGTTCCTCACCGTCTCCGACCTCCTCCGTCCAAGCCGAGCACACGCACGCGTCTAGGGTGAGCTCGCCTCTCCCCTGGACATGCTCGTCCTCCTTCCCCGTCTCTACTTTGCCGCCTAGAAGTAGCTCCGCCGTTAGGCCGTAGCACGTGCCGCCGTAGCTCGTCACCGGAGCTTCTCCCGGCGACCAATTGGGTCGTAGCGCCGCCCCTAGTCTCCGCGTACACGTATGCGTCGATGTCACCCAGTAGGTCGTCCCCGCGCGTCCGCTGCCGTCGATCCCGTGCGCGTCGCCGCCGGTGGTCACCGCGGCACGCGCGACGTCGCGGTACACAGCCGTCTGTTTATTAGGGCTCGCGCCCTTAACCTAGCAAGATCCACCGCACAGCCCAGTGGCAACGGCCACGATCGCGCTCGCAAGCGTCGCGAGTTCGACTCGCCGCAGCCGCTGAGGCGCTGCCTTTTCGGTTTATTTTGCACGCTGACAGGTGGGCCCCACCGGTCAGTGACCGCGGTAGCCAGCACCGCCGCACCCTGCCCAGTCAGCGCCAACGTGGCCCTTGGGCCCGCATGGCAGTGGCTCTGGCTAGCCAGCCCATCGGTGAAAAAGGTTTCACTGCCCTTTTTGTAAATTCTAAAAAAAAATGACAGAACCTTGACTAATTTTGTATATTCAATATCTTGAGACTTATAACTCCAAATAAATCAAATTAAAATGTTCTGGAAAGCTTATGAAGTTGTCTAACCAACCCAAGTGGTTTCACCCCATTTAGATACATAATAAAAATACATTTTTCACAATACCATGAAAGGTTTAAATTCTAAACTTGTTTGTTTCTGATACTCTGTTAGTCCAAATTAGTTGAGACCAATTTTATTGAGTCACAATTAGTCATGGTTAGTCACCCCTAAAATGGTTTGATTTTTAGATTAACAGAATGTAGTTAATAGCTAAAACTTGATTAATTAGCTTCTGGATTCAAAACATTGTGTAGGGAGTTTGGTGACTCCAAATGACCCAAATCCAATGGTGTCATCTTCTACACATCAGTAGCTTTCTGTAGAATTTTAGTTTGTATTTTTGTGATCAACAGAACTTAAGATATGTAATTAAACATGTTCAACTAGTTTCTGCCATAATTAAGACATAATCAAATAAGGGCTAATTCAATTAAATTGAAACCAAAATGAGTTGCTTGATATATGAAGTGGCTATTTAGAGCATTTAAGGTGGTATTGCTGTAATGATTGTTGTGCTGCTGTTGCTTGCTAGTTGTTGTTGTTTAGCATGTTATAATATGTTAGTACTGTTAGTGACACATTGGGGAGTAATATGTTTGCAATGGCTTGATGGACTTGATAGTCTTGGAGTGGAATACTAGCTTAAATATCTTGTTAGTGCATCCACCTTAGCTTGGTGAGGTATTTAAATTATAGAGATTAATTGGTGACTTAACTTTTGTTTGAAGTATTTCCTAGTTAGGAAAAGGGGTTTGTGAATTACCTCTAATTGAGGGTATCTTTGTGCTATCTTGTTTGGGCATGTGTATGGTGTTATACTCTTGATTAGTATAATGCCCTTGTGAATATATATCCTAGTTGGTCGTTTAGTTAAAATAGTGCTATGATGTGGTTTGAATATCTTTTTGTATACCAATTGTGGTATGGTTTGCTTATTGAGTGTTGTTCTATTTTTATGTTTGCGACGCTAGATATAAACGCTACCGAAGTGGTATTTGGAGAGGATTTATCGGAGGAGGATGGTATTTATTTGTTGGGCAGTGAGAAGAAGTCCAAGAACATCATACTGGAATCAGGCAAGCTATTCCCTGAGCTTGCATCTTTATACATCTATTTTGGGTCACATGTTTAACTTATAAAGAGCATATGTGATTTATGTGGTGGTTTCCACTAAAGCTATGATTTTGAAAACCCTTTTCCAAAATACAAGTATATTATTTTGACACCCTATATGGAGATATTAGATGGAAATTCTTTTTTCAAACTATAGGGTGGGAAAAATATTGTTTACTCAAAACTCCTTTGAAAATACTTGTGTGGACATGGAGCACCAAGATGTGGTGATGAATTGGAGAAAAGGAGAATGGTGGTTTTGATAAAACGCACATTGTGTCTTTGTACTTACGTCAATCAACCGATACTCTGTGCGACCACATTTACCCACATATGGGAAAGGGCTTAGTCATATAATTTGCTCATATTAGTATGGGATACCTCATCAACGGGGATGACTCCGTTATGCATGGAGGGATGGTCTGAGGACCTACCTTGACCTGGGTCCTCGCTCAAATTCTATGAAAAGATAAGGAGGAGGATAGAAGGATGTCCCCTATACACCGCCAGATAAAACCTATGAGTCCTCACACTTAGATTCCGACGGGCTGGGTTAAGTGTCGATGGAAAGTATCATATGGGCAGGATCCTATACTAGCATGAGCAAAGGACAGACTAGGGTCGGTGACTCAACTTCGCATACCCCTGGTATGGCGAGACGTGGCAGACACGATGAGTTATCGGATGGGTGTGGGAAAAGCGTGCTACCTCTGCAGAGGGTTTAAAACTATTCGAATAGCCGAGTCCTCGGATATGGACAGTTGAGAGGCCCTACTTTGACCATGTGCAAGTTTTGGAAAAGATTTGAGTTTTAAAAAGAAAATGAAGTGGAGAATGTTCCATACACCTATACCAACGGATCGGTATGAGGTTGTTGGAGAATATGTATCATGACGGTTTATGGTCAGGAAAAGGAGGAGTTTTGGAGAAACAGATAAAATGGTGATTTTTCGATAAAATGTTTATTAAAGAGACTTCTTACCTTTATCAACAAAGATGCCCCTTTTGGGAAAAAGTTTTAAAGAGACTCCTTACAAAGGCAGATTTATGGGAAAAGTTCTGAAGACCTTCTTTCCTTTTTCAATAAAGATATAGAGTTTTTCAAGGCAAACAAAGTTTTATTTAAACAAATAAAAGAATAGCGCATGCCCATGTTGGGGTAGTTTGCGAGTACGTAAATGTACTCATGGCTGTGTCCCTGGATATTCCCATGTCCAGAGTTCAAGAAGAAGCAAGATGAAGACCGAGAGACCGATGACGTCTGTGCGAACTAGGCCGTCTTCCCAGTCAGCTGCCTGTAGGTGTCTTGGCAAATGACTCGGGCCCCACGTTGATTGGTGTTTTTCCGCTGCAATAACTTATTAAAGATTATGGCTTCAATCAAGTAAGTAATTCATTCGGTAATTATGGATGTTCTTTTGATACCAGTTCGATTGTGCTCAGCGACAGACTGATCACGGGATCGCTGATGTTGTAGGCACAAGGGTATTTCGGACAGCTAGTCCGGGGTCCCCACAGACTTGGTATCAGAGCCATCGTTGACTGTAACAGACCTTAGTTAGCATGGACGTTAGTTAGGAAAGAAATATTTTGTTAAAAATATATTGTTACCAAAAACATATTTTTATCTAAGGAAGTCCAAAAATGACTTCCACTCTTCTCACCTTCTCAAATATTTCCGAGTCTCATCCCTCTATTTTAAGATTTTCCAAGGATTTCTCTAATCCCTCTTACCCGTTCAAAATACTTGACGATGAACCCAAGTGAGACCTAATTAGCTAGCACCTACGAGAAGAAGCTTCCATTGCAAGTACTCAACATTCCACATCGAGGTGATGGATCCGCCAGTACCAATATTATCGATATCAACACAGCAAGAGACCCCCGAAGACCTCAACTCAATATCAACAATTCCACTCAGTTACTCCTTCGATAATCTCAATTTCTCCAGCTGAAGACGAAGGCGACAAAGTGAAGGCTTCACCAACCCTATCAACCAAGGCCCATAGGAAAAACATGATAGGACCCTCGGGTGTACTACCCGATTACCACGAGTAGGACATTCTTTGGTACTAAATGTACCTTGTGTGCTCTTTGCTTATGTGCACTATGCTTCTCTGTTGTTTGTTTGAGACTTCTCTGTTAGTGTGTCGATTTTCTTGTGCGTTCACAATCACGTCTTAATGGCAACATAAAGTAAAACCAGAGTTCTCTTTTTATAAAAATTCCTTTTCGTCAGTTGCACCTTGTTGCAGGTGTAGAGCCTCTTAGGAAATATTTTCTGAAAAATTCTTCTTATCTCAACCATCTCCCGATAAGAACTGACAATTTTGCAAGATACAAAAGACCCCCGATCTTTAACCAATAACCTGAAATTTTTGCAACCTAACCGGAAAAATCAGATAATGGCCTTCGAGCACCATCTGGAGCAAGTGCGTCAAGATCTCGAAGAGGAACTGCTAAGAAGATTCAAGCTCAGAGACCGCAAGAAGAAGGAACTGCGTCAAAGAGATTAAAAAGAGATTTCTTAAATTGGTAACAAGTAATTAATATACCGGACTATCCTTGAGTATTCGGAAACTCATACATCAGAAGCTGTTATTATTAACCTCTCTAAAAAAATAGTGTGATATTCCAATGTTCGTGTTGTATACAAGTAATTTGGTAACAAGCCTCATGAACTTGTTAACAAATCGCTTTTATATGCTCAAACACTTGAGTGTCATACCCAAACTAAATAGAACGCCAGATAATCCAGTACATCTCAGCCTCTGGAATATGAAAAGTAGTTTGTTGACAAGACTAGCTACCTTGTTAACAAATTCTTTCTATATGACTAAGGCCATTCGATGTCATAAAAGACAACCACATTCTTATACACCCAACCAATAGAAATAAATGGTGTTAGAACCCAACTAAAGGACAATAAATTTTTCTTAAAAGAAAGTATATGACTCAGGAGATATTCAAGTTCCAAATAAGAAAGACAACAATGAAGTCCCTCCCTTATTCAGCTGAAGAAGGACAAATACAAAGACAGGTGTCGACAAGCTACTCCAGGAGAAGGTTGCCTCCAAGTCAACTCCAGCTGCGACTCTCCACAAGACCAGTTCAAGACCCCCTTTTAAGGGGGGAAGGCCTGCAATAGGTATACCAGAACGTGGTAATTAGATTTGTGCACCTTGGCCCTGTAGAATCCGGAAACATCCAGCCAAGACTATCCATATGAGTTAATCGTCAAGACAACCCCATCATAAAGGATCTGAACTCAGCACATAATTTTATCAACAGAGAAAGCCTCACAACATAAAATTGTCAAGATCACACGTGGTGAACTAAATAATGAAGGCACAACCTCGGAAGTGTAACCAGCCTAAAACACATGCCCTCGCACTCCCCTGTTACCCCACCTTGCAAATCTCGGGACGAGATTTATTTTAAGGGGGGAAGGTTTGTCACATCCCAAATTTTGGAACCAAGAAAAACTTATTTTTACCAGACCCAAAATTCAGAACCAACAAAAACTTTTTGAAATGTTTCATTGATGATTGTGTTTCCCTTCCCATTGCTATGTTTGAACTTGTGTGACTTGTTGTTTAAGTGGTTTGACTAGTAAATATAAGACCCAACCAAGGTGAAAATATATTCAACTCTGGTGATCATGTTATGACAAGAAAATATTCTATATATATCTTTTCCATTCTTATTTTGGCCAACTCCTTTTCAATGATATTTTGATTTATCGACAACCAAAACTAATATCCAGTATTTGAGAAAGTAAAAGCATTTCCAAAACTATGTGCTCCCAAGGATATGGGGATCTATATGCTACCTCCTACCTATTGCTCAACCCTGATATTTTTCAGGTGTATACCACTCCCACTTCATAAAACTCTTATTTTCACTCTATTTGAACTTAACACTGGTGGGAATTATATTATCCCACATATTTCCTTTCTCAGATCTTTTGAAAACTATTGAGTTATAAGTGGAGATAGTTTTAAACATCATCTTGTCATAACTAAGTGTGATCATTTTTTTAGAAAGTATTGTTAATTATTTGAATGGTGATATGATTAAATTCTATGGTTTGAATGGTGTGGCCTTGATTGTGATGTTGATCTGGTTGTGTTTGTTGCTTGTGAGGACAATTCCTCAGCTATGCCTAACACTAAAAATAAAACACACTTGGCAACAAATTTGGATTGTGGCCTAAATTAAAACAAACTCCTCAAATTAATCAACAAATGGAAATTAAGATCATGAGTAAAGAAACGATCTTAATATATTAATCTATCTATCTCACTCTCTATTTCTCTCAAGAAAATATTTTCTTTATGGAATTAATTCCATGGATGAGGTAAAAGGATGACCATCTCCTTCTCATACCCCTCCCTTCTCAAAATTATAGAGTTACCACTTAAATTTTATCCAAGCCATGAAATCCTATTTTATTATTTTGATTCAATTCAAATGTGTTTGTTTCTGACAAACACAAATACAAAAGCTAATATATTTGTCAAGAAAGTTCCAAGAGCTCCAAAACAATATCTTTTGCTTGATTTAAAAATATTAAAGGAGTATCAAATATTATTTACCAAAAATGACATACTTAAACCCTATGAACAAATGTGGTCCAAAACATTTTATTTTCCAACACCAATTTTGGTGGAGCTTCTACATGTATATGGGGGGCTACATGAATAATTTCATAATTTTTGAAGTAGTTTAAAGGCCTCAATTAAAATCCCTAAAACCTACTGGTTTTAAAAAGGAAACAAAAGAAAACAGAAAAGGACCTAGCTGTGAGAAGGGAAGTTTCTTCCAGGGGGTTATCTGGAAAAACGTCGTCGTGTTCCTGTAGCCGCAGCACGGCGTGGCGCCAGTGCGCCGTGCCCCTCGCTCCCGCACGACGCCGCTCGTCGCCCGGACCCCCCTCCCGCTCCCCCTGCCGTGTCGAGGTGGGCACGATGCCGTGCCGCCCTCGGCCCTGCTCCTCCGTGACCGGGTGCCCTCCCCCTCGTTGTTCCCCTGCTCGCCCGACCGCGCGACCGAACACGCCGACGCCGACCGCGGCCGTCCCTGTCTCGCACCGCACCGGACCCCCCCCCTCTCCACCGCCCTGCTTAATAAGAACGCCTCGACGCTCCTCTGCTCTCTCTCGCCCTCACTGACCCCCTCACCCGCTCTCTCTCCCTCCCCTCTCATTTCTTCTCACACCCGAAACCTCGCCGCCATGGTTGAGTTTGCCGCCGTCGATTGAAGCATCCTCGAGCCAAACAAAGACCACCAGGAGCTCCGCCGTGCAGTCCTCTCCCTCCTCGTCCAAGGAATCGAGCTGAGACGCCTCCGTGTTCGAGATCGTCATCATCTTCTTCAACTCCGGCCGCCGCACTTCGAGCAAGTTCCTCACCGTCTCCGACCTCCTCCGTCCAAGCCGAGCACACGCACGCGTCTAGGGTGAGCTCGCCTCTCCCCTGGACATGCTCGTCCTCCTTCCCCGTCTCTACTTTGCCGCCTAGAAGTAGCTCCGCCGTTAGGCCGTAGCACGTGCCGCCGTAGCTCGTCGCCGGAGCTTCTCCCGGCGACCAATTGGGTCGTAGCGCCGCCCCTAGTCTCCGCGTACACGTATGCGTCGATGTCACCCAGTAGGTCGTCCCCGCGCGTCCGCTGCCGTCGATCCCGTGCGCGTCGCCGCCGGTGGTCACCGCGGCACGCGCGACGTCGCGGTACACAGCCGTCTGTTTATTAGGGCTCGCGCCCTTAACCTAGCAAGATCCACCGCACAGCCCAGTGGCAACGGCCACGATCGCGCTCGCAAGCGTCGCGAGTTCGACTCGCCGCAGCCGCTGAGGCGCTGCCTTTTCGGTTTATTTTGCACGCTGACAGGTGGGCCCCACCGGTCAGTGACCGCGGTAGCCAGCACCGCCGCACCCTGCCCAGTCAGCGCCAACGTGGCCCTTGGGCCCGCATGGCAGTGGCTCTGGCTAGCCAGCCCATCGGTGAAAAAGGTTTCACTGCCCTTTTTGTAAATTCTAAAAAAAAATGACAGAACCTTGACTAATTTTGTATATTCAATATCTTGAGACTTATAACTCCAAATAAATCAAATTAAAATGTTCTGGAAAGCTTATGAAGTTGTCTAACCAACCCAAGTGGTTTCACCCCATTTAGATACATAATAAAAATACATTTTTCACAATACCATGAAAGGTTTAAATTCTAAACTTGTTTGTTTCTGATACTCTGTTAGTCCAAATTAGTTGAGACCAATTTTATTGAGTCACAATTAGTCATGGTTAGTCACCCCTAAAATGGTTTGATTTTTAGATTAACAGAATGTAGTTAATAGCTAAAACTTGATTAATTAGCTTCTGGATTCAAAACATTGTGTAGGGAGTTTGGTGACTCCAAATGACCCAAATCCAATGGTGTCATCTTCTACACATCAGTAGCTTTCTGTAGAATTTTAGTTTGTATTTTTGTGATCAACAGAACTTAAGATATGTAATTAAACATGTTCAACTAGTTTCTGCCATAATTAAGACATAATCAAATAAGGGCTAATTCAATTAAATTGAAACCAAAATGAGTTGCTTGATATATGAAGTGGCTATTTAGAGCATTTAAGGTGGTATTGCTGTAATGATTGTTGTGCTGCTGTTGCTTGCTAGTTGTTGTTGTTTAGCATGTTATAATATGTTAGTACTGTTAGTGACACATTGGGGAGTAATATGTTTGCAATGGCTTGATGGACTTGATAGTCTTGGAGTGGAATACTAGCTTAAATATCTTGTTAGTGCATCCACCTTAGCTTGGTGAGGTATTTAAATTATAGAGATTAATTGGTGACTTAACTTTTGTTTGAAGTATTTCCTAGTTAGGAAAAGGGGTTTGTGAATTACCTCTAATTGAGGGTATCTTTGTGCTATCTTGTTTGGGCATGTGTATGGTGTTATACTCTTGATTAGTATAATGCCCTTGTGAATATATATCCTAGTTGGTCGTTTAGTTAAAATAGTGCTATGATGTGGTTTGAATATCTTTTTGTATACCAATTGTGGTATGGTTTGCTTATTGAGTGTTGTTCTATTTTTATGTTTGCGACGCTAGATATAAACGCTACCGAAGTGGTATTTGGAGAGGATTTATCGGAGGAGGATGGTATTTATTTGTTGGGCAGTGAGAAGAAGTCCAAGAACATCATACTGGAATCAGGCAAGCTATTCCCTGAGCTTGCATCTTTATACATCTATTTTGGGTCACATGTTTAACTTATAAAGAGCATATGTGATTTATGTGGTGGTTGCCACTAAAGCTATGATTTTGAAAACCCTTTTCCAAAATACAAGTATATTATTTTGACACCCTATATGGAGATATTAGATGGAAATTCTTTTTTCAAACTATAGGGTGGGAAAAATATTGTTTACTCAAAACTCCTTTGAAAATACTTGTGTGGACATGGAGCACCAAGATGTGGTGATGAATTGGAGAAAAGGAGAATGGTGGTTTTGATAAAACGCACATTGTGTCTTTGTACTTACGTCAATCAACCGATACTCTGTGCGACCACATTTACCCACATATGGGAAAGGGCTTAGTCATATAATTTGCTCATATTAGTATGGGATACCTCATCAACGGGGATGACTCCGTTATGCATGGAGGGATGGTCTGAGGACCTACCTTGACCTGGGTCCTCGCTCAAATTCTATGAAAAGATAAGGAGGAGGATAGAAGGATGTCCCCTATACACCGCCAGATAAAACCTATGAGTCCTCACACTTAGATTCCGACGGGCTGGGTTAAGTGTCGATGGAAAGTATCATATGGGCAGGATCCTATACTAGCATGAGCAAAGGACAGACTAGGGTCGGTGACTCAACTTCGCATACCCCTGGTATGGCGAGACGTGGCAGACACGATGAGTTATCGGATGGGTGTGGGAAAAGCGTGCTACCTCTGCAGAGGGTTTAAAACTATTCGAATAGCCGAGTCCTCGGATATGGACAGTTGAGAGGCCCTACTTTGACCATGTGCAAGTTTTGGAAAAGATTTGAGTTTTAAAAAGAAAATGAAGTGGAGAATGTTCCATACACCTATACCAACGGATCGGTATGAGGTTGTTGGAGAATATGTATCATGACGGTTTATGGTCAGGAAAAGGAGGAGTTTTGGAGAAACAGATAAAATGGTGATTTTTCGATAAAATGTTTATTAAAGAGACTTCTTACCTTTATCAACAAAGATGCCCCTTTTGGGAAAAAGTTTTAAAGAGACTCCTTACAAAGGCAGATTTATGGGAAAAGTTCTGAAGACCTTCTTTCCTTTTTCAATAAAGATATAGAGTTTTTCAAGGCAAACAAAGTTTTATTTAAACAAATAAAAGAATAGCGCATGCCCATGTTGGGGTAGTTTGCGAGTACGTAAATGTACTCATGGCTGTGTCCCTGGATATTCCCATGTCCAGAGTTCAAGAAGAAGCAAGATGAAGACCGAGAGACCGATGACGTCTGTGCGAACTAGGCCGTCTTCCCAGTCAGCTGCCTGTAGGTGTCTTGGCAAATGACTCGGGCCCCACGTTGATTGGTGTTTTTCCGCTGCAATAACTTATTAAAGATTATGGCTTCAATCAAGTAAGTAATTCATTCGGTAATTATGGATGTTCTTTTGATACCAGTTCGATTGTGCTCAGCGACAGACTGATCACGGGATCGCTGATGTTGTAGGCACAAGGGTATTTCGGACAGCTAGTCCGGGGTCCCCACACTAGGCGTGGTTTCGGACGACGAAACTACGGGTTTTGACCAAGATTTAGGTACATCAAAATGTGGAGGCAAAGGAATGTAATCGCTTCTGCTTACCAGTCAGGCGTTAAGGAGGGGATGTCGATCTGTTGACGACGTTACGGCTTTGCGGAGAACAGGGAGGTTGTCGGTGAGGAAGGCGCTAGTGTCCGCCGCCGTAGGGTGAGTAGGTGGCCTGGGGAATTTTGGGAATGGCTGAACTGGGGAAGAGGGCGAGGTAGACGAGGATTAAGGTGATTCCATCTTTCCGTTCGTAGATTCTAATTTGTTACCCAATTGTTGCTCGTAGCCATCGATGAACTCTCGTCGCACCGCGAGTTGGGAAGATCTGTTCAGAGAAGTACCGGGGTCAGTGAGAAGACATAGGCGAGAGGTGGACGAGATAGTTGAAGGAAGACGTCGGGTACAAGATGCAACGACGATGACGATGCTGGACCCGAGAGCGGCGGTGATTTTTTGGTTGTTGGAGATTGAGATCTTGGAGGGAGGAGAGGTCAGGGTTTAAATAGAAACCAGAAATCCCGCCACTACCCTGATCATGAATGATTCGATCGGAACCGTTCCCTCCTTTTCCTTGAATACGTATATGTACCTTTTATTTTTCCCTCCAAATATTCGTTCCCTCCTTTCCGTCAAATTTTTTCGTTCCCTCCATTTTTTTGAACAAACCAATCTACTCTCGCTACCCCCGTTCCCCTTAAACTAGTAACCATAATCTCGCCAGGATGAACGCCCCATGGGATCGAAACTTTCCTAGTATTGAATGCTTCGATCGCGGACTGTAGATTTACATATTTATGATGACAATTATATGTGTGTCAATCAATTTCTTGCAAGAAAATGTCCAGAAAATTAATTTAATGCATAAAAAGTGCCAAATTTCATATAAAAACATTTTGAACTCGTATGAACCATGTAGCAACTCATGTTCCCATGCCAGGATGCACTAGTGTACCGAATTTCAACTCATTATTATGAACTTTGACATGGATATGGTGTTCTTCCAAGGCAGTTGGGCTTGAAGCTCTTAAATCTTCTTTGTCGAATGTGCTATGTTTGAAGTGTTGTGTTATGATCTCGTCATTTTTTAATTTACTTTTTATACTCGGAATCCAGAGGACATAAGGGTACTACCTGAGAATTGTTTTCATTTTTAAAACTTTGTACATTTAATTTGAATTTTTTCAAAACAGGGTAAAATTTGCACGCATGGTGATTCACGTGCAGGTGTCGAATCTTCGATAAATTTCGAGAAATTTATGATACAATCACTACTTGGGAACCCCGAAATTATTTTTTCAAATTAATTAAAGCAAACTATGACATACTTGTAGTTCAAATTTGACCTACTTTTCGTAAATCGACTAAAGTTCATTTAAATGAGCAAAACTAGATAGCAATCGACAAAATTCAAAGTACTTCGGTATTACACATAACATATGTCCCTAATTCCGTGGAAATTGTGTTCATGCTATTTTGCAACTTATTTTTGGTACTTCGTTCACAAAAAAACTCAAATTAGACGCTTACAAATTCAAAAATAAAATTAAAAGATTTTTTTTTAAAATGAGTCTTTCACTTATGTTCCCATGCCAGGATGCACCAGTGTACCAAATTTCAGCTCATTATAATGAACTTTGACATGGATATGGTGTTCTTCCAAGGCAGTTGGGCTTGAAACTCTTAAATCTTCTTTGTTGAATGTGCTATGTTTGAAGTGTTGTGTTATGATCTTGTCATTTTCTAATTTACTTTTTTTATACTCAGAATTCAGAGGACCTAAGGGTACTACCTAAGAATTGTTTTCATTTTTTTGAACTTTCTACATTTAATTTGAATTTTTTCAAAACAGGGTAAAATTTGCACGCATGGTGATTCACGTGCAGGTGTCGAATCTTCGATAAATTTTGAGGAATTTATGATACAATCACTACTTGGGAACCCCGAAATTATTTTTTCAAATTAATTAAAGCAAACTATGACATACTTGTAGTTCAAATTTGACCTAGTTTTCGTAAATCGACTAAAGTTCATTTAAATGTGCAAAACTAGGTAGCAATCGACAAAATTCAAAGTACTTCGGTATTACACATAACATATGTCCCTAATTCCATGGAAATTGTGTTCATGCTATTTTGCACCTTATTTTTTGTACTTGGTTCACAAAAAAACTCAAATTAGACGCTTACAAATTCAAAAATAAAATTAAAAAAATATTTTTTTAAAAATGAGTCGTTCACTTATGTTCCCATGCCAGGATGCACCAGTGTACCAAAGTTCAGCTCATTATAATGAACTTTGACATGGATATGGTGTTCTTCCAAGGAAGTTGGGCTTGAAGCTTTTAAATCTTCTTTGTCGAATGTGCTATGTTTGAAGTGTTGTGTTATGATCTTGTCATTTTCTAATTTACTTTTTTATACTCAGAATCCAGAGGACCTAAGGGTACTACCTGAGAAATGTTTTCATTTTTTTGAATTTTCGACATTTATATTGAATTTTTTCAAAACAGGGTAAAATTTGCACGCATGGCGATTCACGTGCAGGTGTCGAATCTTTGATAAATTTCGAGGAATTTACGATACAATCACTACTTGGGAACCCCGAACTTATTTTTTCGAATCAATTAAATAAAACTATGACATACTTGTCGTTCAAATTTGACCTACTTTTCGTAAATCGGCTAAAGTTCATTTAAAAGAGCAAAACTAGATAGCAATCGACAAAATTCAAAGTTTGAGATTTTTCTGACATGTTTAGGTATGTCAGTCTTTTTGTTGCTACAAAACGGCCAGAAAATGAATTAAATGCATGAAAACCTATTAAAATGCTTGAAAGATGTTTGGTCTGGTCACATCTGGTCTAGGTGCAGAGACTGCGACAAGGCTTTGACAGCAAGGAAGCATCGTCATGATGACGGTTTAGATCCTACGGCTCACGATTAAGCCGACGTTTAGTGTGCACGGACGAGATCCGGTTAGCCACGACCCATTTGTTTAAACTCGCCGCTCGTTTATCTCGCTATACCGTAACTGCTCAATCTTCTTCCTCCTGGTCCTTTCAAAAAAAAAAGATCTTCTTCCTCCTAGCGACTCTGATACATCAGTTCCACCTTCCAATATTCCCCACTTCCTACAGTTTTTCTGCATCCCCGGTCTGGCGACAAAAACCCCGATGTCGAAGCGCCAGGCTGTTGAGTCTGAGGGGCCGAGTGAGTTTGCCCGGCACCGGCAGGAGTTCGGATGGGAGAATCTCACCGGCTCGACCGTGCAGATGATCACCTCCGAAATGGACATCATCAGCGCCGGTCGCCTTTCTCGTGGCATCGTTGGTTATCGAACCGCGATTCGCGAGGATGTGAAGCATCCGTTTGGCACGCCCGTCCTTCTACACATGGAGCAGAGCTCATGCTCCCGCGAAGAGGTTGTTAGTTCGTAATCCTTTTTTTAGATTGTTTGCATCTTTTTGTGTCCTGCCTTCTTGAAAATATGCTTTTTATTTGATGTTCTACCTTGTTTAGCACGGTTCTTTAGATCTGTACTTATATCAATGTGAATCTGATCTTACATCTATGTCAATGTGTACACAAATCTAAATTTTAATTTTGTCTTTGCAGTTCCTTTGTAACATGTATTATTTTCTTTTACTTATCTATGCGCACTTACACATCTATTTTAAGTAATTCATCACCACATTAAGGTGTTGTTTTATGGTTTCCATGCAGTCTATGAATATTATTTTAAGTAATTCTTGTGTGACTATATATCTATGGCTTATCGCAGATCATTGGTGGTAGACTCATGCTTCTGGACAAGAACATGGCACCAGCATTGGTGCGGTTGAAGGAGGAAGGCCAGGAAGGATTTGAAGGCGTACAATTCTGGGTCGGCGGCAACGGAGAGTGGTTGGTGATGATCAATGGGGAACACCCAAGAAATTTGACTCTCACTAACGTGTACAGGTCACTGAGGTTAACGATGCCATCTCTGGAGGATGTCGGCATAACTCCTTACGGTGATGCATGGCAGTCGAAGCACCCATTCAATTTCAAATTCAACAGTGCAGTACTAACTCTGCTGAAGATTCAACTCACAAGAAGGCCATTTATTTCCTGCGAGGAATGGTGTTACGATGCCATTGCCGTGTTCGACAAGCTAATTGCCATCGTTCGATGGCCGCTTGAGAGGGTCTGGACCATCTTGCCTCACACGGACTTGCGACCATCGAAATATGTGGATGCCGTCGGCACCCATGAAAACTCGGAACGCCGTACCCTTGATCGCATATATGCGGTTACTGAACCGCGTGGAGATGTGCATGTTTGGCAACCATTCGAATGGGGTAAGTTAATTTAAATTTAATTCATTTGGGTACTCATTGAGTGGACATTCACATTGTCTGAGCAAACCTGTGCCACACTAACTGGAAGTAACTCTCAGGTACACACGCAGCACCGCGTCTCATACAAGCTCCTGCCATTGACGATTCTGAGGAAGGGGACGCTGCAGAAGGGTGCTGGTTCCTAGCGCCAAAGGATCACAAACTTCTGTGGTTCCATATCAATGGCTCGCAAAAATGGGCTCGCGGTTCAGTTGTGTACATCGGGGCATATGTGTACTCGTATCCAAACCGGCGCTGTGACGTTTTCTCGCTGCCTGCAGATCTGTACACTGATCCTCTAGAAGGAGCCTGGAGCAGGGTTGACAGTCTGAATGGCATGTCTCCGTTTCTTGGGATGAACAATCCTTTTTTCCTTCAGGCCCCTCCCGCTACCCATGAAGCTGCTGCCACTGAAGAATCAGAATTCCCTTTTGCTGTTGATGGTGATGGAGAACAACATGATTGTGAAGCTGCTGCTGGCGAAGATGGTTTTGTTGCTGGGTTACCACCAGCCTTACCACCAGCTCTTCCATTGTTTAAACCAGATTGTGTGTTTCCTACACATGGGCGCTGTAACATCCCAAATATTAATATAAAATTATTAATGCAAAAATGTGGGCCAACAAAAACTTTTCTTATAAATTGGTATGTGTTTGTTTCATGATTATTGTTTGTTATGCTTGCTTGCAAGATTGTTGGATTCTAATTCTAAATTACAAAATTGAAGAATAGAAAATAAACAAAACAACATTCCAAAATTATAAAACTATGTGACACATGTCACCATAATTTTTCCAAAAATAAGAAACTTACTTTATTTCTCAAACCAAGGTTAGTGAGGAATAATTCCAAGACCACACCATTGGGTTTCCACAAACTATTCCCTTTCAAATATTTAATTCAAAAACCTAAATTCAAATTTATATTTCCTTCTTTACCAAATTCAAAGCACAAAATGTGCTATGTTGGACTTACCCCATAAATAATCAAATAACACAACAAACCTTGATAAACATATGTGAAGCAAGTTATGAAAGAAAAATTCAAAAATTTGAATTTAATTTTGGTTCAGACTTTTCGTCGAACACCTGGTGATCATCACCCAGTTCATCCCAAACCGAACCAAGTCACGGATCAAATCGAGCAATTGCAGGTTTAATTCATCAAATTAAGGCATCCATTGGATTCACCTCATCTCCACGATCACGAAGCAACCGAGAACGCGGGATATGGTGGCCGGAGTCGCCGTGGAGGGGCTGGCGACAGCGTCGGCCTTGCGCACGACGTCGTGTCGGCACAGTGGCCGCGGCGACGCCGCGCCGTGCCGGCCGCGCTGCTGCCTCTCTCTCCCTCCCTCACCCCTCTGTCTCCTCGCGCAGCAGCAGCCCGCACCGCAGCCGCCCGCAGCCCGCAGCCACGCCGCGACAGCCATGCCGCGAAGTGCACGCCGCGCGCCGCCCGTGCACTCTCACGGCCGGCCCATTTTCGAGCACGCCCCGCTCGCCTCCACGTCGCCCCCATGTCTCTCTCCCTCCCGACACCGTAGCCGCACCCCCACCGCCCCTATGGCGAGCCCGGCCGTCCCCTGGACCACCCCTGCGCCGTGTCCACCGTGCGCCGGCGCGCCGGTATAAATACCCCGCTCGAGCTCGCCGATTCCTCCACACTCACCACTGCCTCTCCCCCTCACACCACCCCCTCTTGTGCACCGCCTGGAGGGCGGAGCCTTCGCCGCGAAACCCCGGCCGCCCGTGGGTCTCCTCGAGCTCGCCGTGCCCGAGGTAGACGACGACCACGGCCGAGCCGTGCTTGCCTCCCCTTCTCTCCTCTTTGGCCTGCAACCCCTTCTCCATTACCGCCTCACTCACCCGGTCCCTTTTCCCCTCTGGTTCGTGCCCAGCAGCGACGCAGAGGACTCGCCGGAGTTGGAGCACGGCCGCGGAGGAGGAGCTCCTCGCCGTCGCCGATTGGAACCACCTCAGCACGCGCCGCTCGTCCCCACGACCTTCCCCGAGTCGCCGCCGTCGATCTGCACCCTCGCCGCCATCTCCCGAGCCCCTAGGTGAGCCGTCTGTCCCCCTCGCCGTCGCCGGCGCCGTCGCGCCGCTCGGTTTAGGTCGCCGCCGTTCGCCACTGACGTGGACGAACGAGGGCCGTTGGATCTTGATCCAACGGTAACATACCGTTTCGTTTTAATAAAAGGAAAACTGACGAGTGGACCCCACCCGTCAGAATTTTAAACATTTCCAGCGCGCGCACTGTTTTCCGTTGAGTCACTGACGAGTGGACCCCACCCGTCAGGATTCTCAACATTATCCACTCAGGCTTAAATTCGAATTTTTAGTTTGAATAGAAAACAGTACTGGACTAAACTTTGAAATTCCATAACTTGAGATCTGCAACTCCAAATAAATCAAATCAAAATGTTCTGAAAAGCTTATGAAAATGTCTATCCAACCCAAGTGGTTTCATCTCATTTGGATAAATAATAAAAAAATAGTATTAAAAATGCCAAATAGGGTTTGAAATCTAAACTTGTTTGTTTCTGATGCTCTGTTAGTCCAAATGATTTAAGACCAATTTTATTGGATCACAATTATCCATGGTTAGTCAATCCTAAAAGGGTTTGATTTTTAGATTAACAGAATTTAGTTAATAGCCAACACTTGATTAACTAGCCTATGGATTCAAAACAATGTGTAGGGAGTTTGGTAACTCCAAATGACCCAAATCCAATTGTGTCATCTTCTACACATCAGTAGCTCCCTGTAGAATTTTAGTTTGTATTTTTGTGACCAACAGAACTCAAACTATGCAATTAAACATGTGTGACTAATTTCTGCCCAAATTAAGGTATATTTGAATAGTGACAAAATTCAACTAAATTGGAACCACATAGTGTTGTTGATGTGTGAAATGGTTAATTAGAACCTCTAAGAGTGTATTGCTGTGATGATTGATTGAATAGGCTAGTGATTGTTTGTATTTGCTTAATTGTGTATTAGACGAGAGCGTTGTCGAGTACATCGAGGAGGAAGGATTTGTGGAACCTGAAGACCAAGACCAGGATCACTTTGCCGAGCAAGGCAAGCTACTCTCTGAGCTTGCACATAACTTATGCATCTAGATTTACAAAGTCCTTTTTCAAAAGCAAAGGTTTATAAAAATCCTTTTTCAAAAAGTATACCTGAGTTATTTTGCCACCCTATATAGAAAAATATGATAAAACTATAGGATGGGAAAACCAACATTGTTTTATTCAAAACTCCTTTGAAAACCTTGTGTGGATACAAAACACCAAGATGTGGTGTTGAAATAAAGAAGTGGAGAAAGATGGTTTTAAGAAAAGCACATTGTGTCCTAGTACTCAGTCAAGCAACCGATAATCTGTGCGACCACATTTACCCACATATGGGAAAGGGCTTAGTCATATAGCTTGCTCTTATTAGTATGGGACACTGCATCAACGGAGATGACTCCGTTATGCATGAGGGAATGGTTTGGTGACCTACCCCTGACCTGGGTCCTCGCTCAAACTCTATGAGTAGATAAGGAGGAGGATAGAAGGATGTCCCCTATACACCGCCAGATAAAACCTATGAGTCCTCACACTTAGATTCCGACGGGCTGGGTTAAGTGTCGATGGAAAGTATCATAGGGGCAGGATCCTATACTAGCAGGAGCAAAGGACAGACTAGGATCGGTGACTCAACTTCGCATACCCCTGGTATGGCGAGACGTGGCAGACACGATGAGTTATCGGATGGGTGTGGGAAAAGCGTGCTACCTCTGCAGAGGGTTAAAACTATTCGAATAGCCGAGTCCTCGGATATGGACAGTTGAGAGGCCCTACTTTGACCATGTGCAAGTTTTGAAAAAGAATTGTGTTTTCAAAAGAAAGGAAGTTGGTGGAATGATCCATACACCTATGCCAACGGATTTGGTATGAGGTTGTTGGAGATTTGGTACCATGAAGGACCATGGTTGGAAAAAGGAGGAGTTTTGAAGAAACTAATACTCATGAGATACTAGGAATAGTTATAATCTTCTTACCTTCTTCAACAAAGATACAGAGATGTTTTAAATAAATAAAAATGTGAAACTAAAAATGAGACTAGTGCACTCATGTTGGAGTAGTTTGCGAGTACATTCCAATGTACTCATACTAGCTTGTCTCTGGCTATTGTCGTAGCCAGACTTGGAGGAGTATTACGCCCAGGAGGAATATGGCGACATCTACGCCAACTAAGGATCTTCTCAAGTCGACTGCCTGTCGGGTCATCGTTAGCTTTTGGATGTCTACTACGTTTAAGTTCCGCTGCTTATGTTGATTTGGCCCTAGAAGGCACCTGTGTAAGACTTGGTCCATATGACCTGTTATGTCAGACTTATTCCGGTATTGTAATGGATGTAAACTTTGGTATTCAGTTCGGATTATGTGCAACGACAGACTGATCACGGGATCGTTGTGTTAAGCATAATCGGGTATTTCGGACAGCTAGTCCGGGGTCCCCACAGACCTGGTATCAGAGCCATCTCGACTTTAGGAGCCTTAGATTAGCATGGTCGCTAGGTAGGAGTTACAAAAGTTAAATTCTAAAGAAATAAAGGAATGAACTATTTTCGAAAAATGCTTATCTCTCATCCTCTCACTTCTGCAAAATTCTACCCTTACTAAATATTAAGTTTTCCCTTATATATTAAACTTAAAATTTTGCTCACTTGCTGCCTCACTACATTTAAAATTTTGATACACTTGTCATCTCACTAACTTAAAAACTTGACTTAAAATTGTAGATGGCACTCCACTTCACCGAGTTTGTTCAGCTCGAGAAGGACGGCACGTTGATGTTCGAGAAGGACCTGTTCGAGTTGACCAAGCTGTTAGGTCGTCCCACTCCTGAGTTTAAGGGAGCCCTGGTGGACACTCCCGGCAACGGGAACCTGTCTTGGTTGGTCGAGGGGTCTGTTCGCGGGAACATCAAGTCCCCCGGATCCAGGACACTCATCTTTACCACCATGGACGTCCACTGGGACGACGGACTGTGTCGTTCCATGGAGCGGATGCTATCCCGGCTTTGTGAGGAGCACAAGGCGGAGTTGGTGAACTCTCGTTTCCAGTTCTACGGGAGGCGCACTGTCGACGGACACCCTATTCAGTCCCCTCTACACCCGACGTTCGGAGAGTATATCTTGGACATGGAGATTATGCTCTTCCGCACCCAGGAGGATCTGAGGTGCGCTAGACTTCGGTCTCACTTTGAGCGCCTCTCGCTCAAGGAGAGTCGCGAGAGTGAGGCACAGCTGAAGGAGGAGAAGGTCGCTCTTCTCAAGAGGAGGACCCAGATGAGGAAGACCATAGCGAAGCTCCGCAAGAAGGTGGCAGAGCAGGACGAGCTGATCGAGGATTTGGAGCTCCGTACCGACGAGATGGAGGAGGAGGGCGAGGATCTCCGCAAGGAGAACAACGCTTTCCTCAGTGACGATGATGACTACCTGGAGGAGATGGACTATGAGCAGGAGGAGGACGAGCAGGAGCTTGATGACGAGGAGGAGGACCCAGAGGAGCCACCCTACCAGTCCGACGCTGACGTATCCGAGCATGAGGTTCCACCTCAGTAGGCGAGTGACTTGAGTACTACCGCAGGATTAGGTCGACCCCCCCTATCGCTAGTAGAGTAGAAGTAGTGGTTCTTTTGGAACTTGTCCTATGTACATTAGCTTAAGGGATAATGTTGTAAGCTTGATGTGATGAACCTTTGATGTGATGCTTGTGCTATATAAGTGTGTGCTAGTCTTGATAATCGGCGTGAAATGTTTCTCCTATAATACTTAACTAATCAATCCCTACACGAAACCAACCTTTTTCCCATAGTCAAAACCTTTTGCTTGCCCTTATACCCGGTGTTCTTCAGGATGGTGGACACTCGTCGCTCCAACCCGGATGGAGGACCACCACCCCCACCGGAACCAACCACCGCCCAACTTCTTGCGCTTATCATGGAGGAACGCCAAGCTGCTCGGGCAGAGCGTCAAGCTCATATCGCTGCCCTGCAGCAGATCGCTGCCGCACACAACAACAACAACCCAAACCCAAACACCCCCAGCAACCCAAATAGCTTCAACCGCCCCAACAACCTTACTCGCCCCGGAGGAAACCCCAACAACTTCAACCGCAACGCCAATGTTGTCTGCTTTGACTGTGGCGCTAAGGGTCACTACTCCAGAGAATGCCCCAATCCCAAGAAGAATGGTCCGCGCCCCGATACACCAGCACCGAACAATGGCCGAGGCCGTAATGGGAATGGCAAGAACCCCGCACCCCGCGGAAATGTTGCTGTTGCCAAGGGACGTCTGCACCACATCAATGCAGAGGAAGCCATGGAAGCGCCGGATGTTGTGCTGGGTACGTTCCTTGTCAACTCGGTACCTGCAACTGTTCTGTTTGATTCTGGTGCTACCCATTCCTTTGTTACCCAAGAGTTTGTTGCTAAGGGAGGTTTAGTCGGGAACCTTTTACCCAGACCCATGATCATCCAAATCCCAGAATCCACCATAGATACCAAGTCATATTGCCCGGACGTTTCCCTTGAAATCAAGGGGGAAAAGTTCCTAGTCGACTTAATCATTTTAGGAACCCAAGGAATAGATGTCATACTGGGTATGAATTGGCTAGCCAAGTACCGTGGTCGAATTGACTGCGCCAGAAGAGCGGTATCCCTCACCACCGACAAAGAAGTAGAAGTGGAGTATGTGTCAGAAACCAGTCGACCCCGACCAGGATGTCATGAGAGCATAGCTCGACCCACCCCAGATGAGATCCGTGTTGTTCACCTGTTCCGAGATGTCTTCCCTGAAGAATTGCCTGGTATGCCGCCAGACCGGGATATTGAGTTCATCATTGAACTTATCCCCGGAACAGCCCCTATATCCCAGAGGCCGTATCGGATGAATCCGGAAGAACTGGTTGAGTTGAAGAAGCAGTTAGCAGATATGCTCAGCAAAGGACTTATTCGCCCAAGTGCTTCACCCTGGGGATCACCCATTATTTTTGTGGATAAGAGGGACGGTACCACACGCCTGTGTGTGGATTATCGCAAGTTAAATGATGTGACCATTAAGAACAAGTATCCCCTTCCAAAGATCGAGGATCTGTTCGATCAAATGAACGGAGCCCGAGTCTTTTCCAAAATCGATCTTCGGTCAGGATATCATCAGTTAAAAATCCGAGAGACGGATATTCCCAAAACTGCCTTCACCACCCGCTATGGTTTATTTGAATACACCGTAATGTCCTTTGGTCTGACCAATGCCCCAGCCTATTTCATGAATCTCATGAACAAGATCTTCATGGAGTATCTTGACAAGTTCGTGGTAGTTTTCCTCGATGACATCCTTATTTACTCCAAAACCGAAGAAGAGCATGCTGAACATCTGCGTCTAGTTTTAGCAACCCTCCGAGAACACCAGTTGTATGCCAAGTTTAGGAAGTGTGAGTTTTGGCTCAGTGAAGTAGCGTTTCTCGGACATGTTGTGTCTGCAGGAGGAATTTCCGTTGACCCAGAGAAGATCCAAGCCATTGTGAACTGGGAAGCCCCAACTAGTGTGACTGAAATCCGAAACTTTCTCGGACTAGCGGGTTACTACCGCAAGTTCGTTGAAGGATTCTCCAGTTTAGCCAAACCCCTGACCCAACTGCTGAAAAAGGACAAGAAGTTTGAATGGACTCAGAAGTGTGAAGAGAGTTTCCAGGAATTGAAGAAGAGATTGACCTCAACCCCTGTCCTGATTATGCCAGACGTCACCAAGAGTTTCGATGTGTATTGCGATGCATCACGCCTCGGACTTGGTTGCGTTCTGATGCAAGAAGGCAAGGTGGTGTCGTATCTGTCTCGGCAGTTGCGACCACATGAAGAGAATTACCCAACCCATGACCTGGAGTTAGCCGCTGTTGTTCTTGCTCTGAAAACATGGCGCTCCTATCTTGCGGGACATCGTTGCGAGATCTATACGGATCACAAGAGCTTGAAGTATATCTTCACCCAGAAGGAGTTAAACCTGCGACAGAGAAGGTGGATGGAATTAATCAAGGATTATGATATCGGTATCCATTACCACCCAGGGAAGGCTAACGTAGTTGCCGATGCCCTTAGTCGCAAACCCTGCACCCTGAATGCCCTGATCCAAGCAGAACAACCAGCCCTGTTCAGAGAGTTCAAAGATTTTGGACTAGAGCTTGTTAGCCATGGATATCTTGCCAACTTAGAGTTAACCCCAACCTTGATGGACCAAATCAAGGAAGCCCAGAAAGGTCATGAGAGTATAGAAGGAATCAAGAAGAAGATTTCTCTCGGTAAAGCACCTGGTTTTACCGAAGATGCTGAAGGAGTGCTGAGATACCAGGATCGTATCTGTGTCCCCAGCATCACGGAGCTTAAAGAGTTAATCCTGAAGGAAGCCCACGAGACCCCCTATTCGATCCACCCTGGCGGAACCAAAATGTATCAAGACCTTCGCGAGAAATTTTGGTGGCACGGAATGAAGCGAGAGATTGGTGTTTTTGTAGCCAAGTGTGATATCTGTCAGCGAGTCAAGGCTGAACATCAGCGACCCGCTGGATTGCTTCAACCTTTGAAAATTCCCGAGTGGAAGTGGGATGAGATTGGAATGGATTTTATCACTGGACTTCCAAGATCCAACAGAGGCCATGACTCAATTTGGGTCATCGTTGATAGACTAACCAAGGTTGCCCATTTTATTCCCGTCAACACCACCTATCGGGGAAATCAGTTAGCAGATCTGTATATTTCCAGAATAGTAAGCCTGCATGGTGTGCCTAAGAGGATTGTATCGGATAGAGGCACACAATTCACCTCAAGGTTCTGGAAAGCCTTACACGAAGCCCTCGGAACCAAGTTAGCATTTAGCACAGCTTATCATCCCCAGACCGGAGGCCAAACCGAGAGAGTAAACCAGATATTGGAGGACATGCTTCGCGCGTGTGTTCTATCCTATGGATCCAAGTGGGAAGATTGCCTTCCATTTGCAGAATTCTCCTACAATAATAGTTACCAGTCTAGTCTGCAAATGGTCCCTTTTGAAGCCCTTTACGGAAGGAAGTGTCGTACACCCCTGAATTGGTCCGACACCGGAGAAGGCAAATTGTTTGGACCAGATACCCTCCGTGAGGCTGAAGAGCAAGTCCAGCTTATCCGTGAGCGACTCAAAACTGCCCAATCCCGTCAGAAAAGTTACGCTGATCCCAAGCGCCGTGATGTCACCTTCAGTATCGGAGATTATGTCTATCTCCGAGTGACACCCCTTAAAGGAATGCAGCGTTTCCATGTCAAAGGAAAATTGGCACCAAGATATATTGGACCCTTTAAGATCCTTTCCCGTCGTGGTGAAGTGTCTTATCAACTGGAGTTGCCTCAAGAGTTAGCAGATTACCACGATGTCTTCCACATTTCACTGCTCCGGAAATGTCTTGAAGTTCCTGACCAGCCGGATGTTTTCAAAAACATCGACCACCATTCCATCGACCTAAATCAAGATCTGACTTATCGTGAGCAACCCATCAAGATTCTCGACGAAGATGTTCGTCTCACCCGTAGGCGAGCAATCAAGTTCTACAAGGTCCAGTGGACTAACCACTCTGAAGATGAAGCCACGTGGGAACGTGAGGACTATCTTAGAAGTGAATTCCCAAACCTCTTTAGTGCCCAGACCTAGCAAATCTCGGGACGAGATTTATTTTAAGGGGGGAAGGATTTGTAACATCCCAAATATTAATATAAAATTATTAATGCAAAAATGTGGGCCAACAAAAACTTTTCTTATAAATTGGTATGTGTTTGTTTCATGATTATTGTTTGTTATGCTTGCTTGCAAGATTGTTGGATTCTAATTCTAAATTACAAAATTGAAGAATAGAAAATAAACAAAACAACATTCCAAAATTATAAAACTATGTGACACATGTCACCATAATTTTTCCAAAAATAAGAAACTTACTTTATTTCTCAAACCAAGGTTAGTGAGGAATAATTCCAAGACCACACCATTGGGTTTCCACAAACTATTCCCTTTCAAATATTTAATTCAAAAACCTAAATTCAAATTTATATTTCCTTCTTTACCAAATTCAAAGCACAAAATGTGCTATGTTGGACTTACCCCATAAATAATCAAATAACACAACAAACCTTGATAAACATATGTGAAGCAAGTTATGAAAGAAAAATTCAAAAATTTGAATTTAATTTTGGTTCAGACTTTTCGTCGAACACCTGGTGATCATCACCCAGTTCATCCCAAACCGAACCAAGTCACGGATCAAATCGAGCAATTGCAGGTTTAATTCATCAAATTAAGGCATCCATTGGATTCACCTCATCTCCACGATCACGAAGCAACCGAGAACGCGGGATATGGTGGCCGGAGTCGCCGTGGAGGGGCTGGCGACAGCGTCGGCCTTGCGCACGACGTCGTGTCGGCACAGTGGCCGCGGCGACGCCGCGCCGTGCCGGCCGCGCTGCTGCCTCTCTCTCCCTCCCTCACCCCTCTGTCTCCTCGCGCAGCAGCAGCCCGCACCGCAGCCGCCCGCAGCCCGCAGCCACGCCGCGACAGCCATGCCGCGAAGTGCACGCCGCGCGCCGCCCGTGCACTCTCACGGCCGGCCCATTTTCGAGCACGCCCCGCTCGCCTCCACGTCGCCCCCATGTCTCTCTCCCTCCCGACACCGTAGCCGCACCCCCACCGCCCCTATGGCGAGCCCGGCCGTCCCCTGGACCACCCCTGCGCCGTGTCCACCGTGCGCCGGCGCGCCGGTATAAATACCCCGCTCGAGCTCGCCGATTCCTCCACACTCACCACTGCCTCTCCCCCTCACACCACCCCCTCTTGTGCACCGCCTGGAGGGCGGAGCCTTCGCCGCGAAACCCCGGCCGCCCGTGGGTCTCCTCGAGCTCGCCGTGCCCGAGGTAGACGACGACCACGGCCGAGCCGTGCTTGCCTCCCCTTCTCTCCTCTTTGGCCTGCAACCCCTTCTCCATTACCGCCTCACTCACCCGGTCCCTTTTCCCCTCTGGTTCGTGCCCAGCAGCGACGCAGAGGACTCGCCGGAGTTGGAGCACGGCCGCGGAGGAGGAGCTCCTCGCCGTCGCCGATTGGAACCACCTCAGCACGCGCCGCTCGTCCCCACGACCTTCCCCGAGTCGCCGCCGTCGATCTGCACCCTCGCCGCCATCTCCCGAGCCCCTAGGTGAGCCGTCTGTCCCCCTCGCCGTCGCCGGCGCCGTCGCGCCGCTCGGTTTAGGTCGCCGCCGTTCGCCACTGACGTGGACGAACGAGGGCCGTTGGATCTTGATCCAACGGTAACATACCGTTTCGTTTTAATAAAAGGAAAACTGACGAGTGGACCCCACCCGTCAGAATTTTAAACATTTCCAGCGCGCGCACTGTTTTCCGTTGAGTCACTGACGAGTGGACCCCACCCGTCAGGATTCTCAACATTATCCACTCAGGCTTAAATTCGAATTTTTAGTTTGAATAGAAAACAGTACTGGACTAAACTTTGAAATTCCATAACTTGAGATCTGCAACTCCAAATAAATCAAATCAAAATGTTCTGAAAAGCTTATGAAAATGTCTATCCAACCCAAGTGGTTTCATCTCATTTGGATAAATAATAAAAAAATAGTATTAAAAATGCCAAATAGGGTTTGAAATCTAAACTTGTTTGTTTCTGATGCTCTGTTAGTCCAAATGATTTAAGACCAATTTTATTGGATCACAATTATCCATGGTTAGTCAATCCTAAAAGGGTTTGATTTTTAGATTAACAGAATTTAGTTAATAGCCAACACTTGATTAACTAGCCTATGGATTCAAAACAATGTGTAGGGAGTTTGGTAACTCCAAATGACCCAAATCCAATTGTGTCATCTTCTACACATCAGTAGCTCCCTGTAGAATTTTAGTTTGTATTTTTGTGACCAACAGAACTCAAACTATGCAATTAAACATGTGTGACTAATTTCTGCCCAAATTAAGGTATATTTGAATAGTGACAAAATTCAACTAAATTGGAACCACATAGTGTTGTTGATGTGTGAAATGGTTAATTAGAACCTCTAAGAGTGTATTGCTGTGATGATTGATTGAATAGGCTAGTGATTGTTTGTATTTGCTTAATTGTGTATTAGACGAGAGCGTTGTCGAGTACATCGAGGAGGAAGGATTTGTGGAACCTGAAGACCAAGACCAGGATCACTTTGCCGAGCAAGGCAAGCTACTCTCTGAGCTTGCACATAACTTATGCATCTAGATTTACAAAGTCCTTTTTCAAAAGCAAAGGTTTATAAAAATCCTTTTTCAAAAAGTATACCTGAGTTATTTTGCCACCCTATATAGAAAAATATGATAAAACTATAGGATGGGAAAACCAACATTGTTTTATTCAAAACTCCTTTGAAAACCTTGTGTGGATACAAAACACCAAGATGTGGTGTTGAAATAAAGAAGTGGAGAAAGATGGTTTTAAGAAAAGCACATTGTGTCCTAGTACTCAGTCAAGCAACCGATAATCTGTGCGACCACATTTACCCACATATGGGAAAGGGCTTAGTCATATAGCTTGCTCTTATTAGTATGGGACACTGCATCAACGGAGATGACTCCGTTATGCATGAGGGAATGGTTTGGTGACCTACCCCTGACCTGGGTCCTCGCTCAAACTCTATGAGTAGATAAGGAGGAGGATAGAAGGATGTCCCCTATACACCGCCAGATAAAACCTATGAGTCCTCACACTTAGATTCCGACGGGCTGGGTTAAGTGTCGATGGAAAGTATCATAGGGGCAGGATCCTATACTAGCAGGAGCAAAGGACAGACTAGGATCGGTGACTCAACTTCGCATACCCCTGGTATGGCGAGACGTGGCAGACACGATGAGTTATCGGATGGGTGTGGGAAAAGCGTGCTACCTCTGCAGAGGGTTAAAACTATTCGAATAGCCGAGTCCTCGGATATGGACAGTTGAGAGGCCCTACTTTGACCATGTGCAAGTTTTGAAAAAGAATTGTGTTTTCAAAAGAAAGGAAGTTGGTGGAATGATCCATACACCTATGCCAACGGATTTGGTATGAGGTTGTTGGAGATTTGGTACCATGAAGGACCATGGTTGGAAAAAGGAGGAGTTTTGAAGAAACTAATACTCATGAGATACTAGGAATAGTTATAATCTTCTTACCTTCTTCAACAAAGATACAGAGATGTTTTAAATAAATAAAAATGTGAAACTAAAAATGAGACTAGTGCACTCATGTTGGAGTAGTTTGCGAGTACATTCCAATGTACTCATACTAGCTTGTCTCTGGCTATTGTCGTAGCCAGACTTGGAGGAGTATTACGCCCAGGAGGAATATGGCGACATCTACGCCAACTAAGGATCTTCTCAAGTCGACTGCCTGTCGGGTCATCGTTAGCTTTTGGATGTCTACTACGTTTAAGTTCCGCTGCTTATGTTGATTTGGCCCTAGAAGGCACCTGTGTAAGACTTGGTCCATATGACCTGTTATGTCAGACTTATTCCGGTATTGTAATGGATGTAAACTTTGGTATTCAGTTCGGATTATGTGCAACGACAGACTGATCACGGGATCGTTGTGTTAAGCATAATCGGGTATTTCGGACAGCTAGTCCGGGGTCCCCACAGGCGCGCCTTTCACTACAACACTCAGCCAGATCCTACCTGGATTTGCATGCACGTTTGCGGTGGGCCTGCCATTGGCTCAACGCTGCATATAACGAGATGCGCCGATCATGTGGTACGTAGCGAGGCACCGATTTGATTCGTTCCGACGGTGCCACCTGCTCCGGATGCTAGTACTTCTCAGTACGGAGGCATGTACTAGTTATCGTTAGGGCATTTGCCATAGTTCTATGTTCACTAAATCATGTTTAGACAATATTGACTTAGTTTTGGTTATTTATGGAAGAACAGGCTGTGATAATTTGTGTAAGAGTATGTTAATCCTTTGTTTCTATGTATTTATTGTTTTTTAGCCAATCTAGTATGTGTGCATTTTAGCCGATTTACGAAAACATGTTATATTGCTTCAAATTAGGTTTGGACTCCTGCTCTCCCGTCCTCTCCTTATTTATTATTACCGCAATGTGTACCCACTACTAGCCCTATTCGCCGCCTCACCCAGTTCCGCACTTCCCCTCCCACGTCTAGTATGATGCGGACTAGGGTTTTCTCTGAAGCACCGCCGCTGATGGATCCGGCGAATCCCGTAGTAGATGCTGATGCTAGTCCTCCTCCTGTTGTTGTCGGGTCGCCTAAGGAGCAGGCTACGAACACCGCTGCTGCCGCTGCAAAGGTACCCGACGAGGGTTCGAGCGGCGCCGTCGGCCGTCCTAAGAAGATTGTGGAGACCTTCGACGATTCGCAGTATATGAAGCCATACGAAGATGGCTACTGGTCGGGAGATGATAAGGGGAGTCCACCCAGCGCCTTCTGGTCACCCGATATTCTTGGTGATGATGCCGGTAAGTATCCGGCAACCGACGTCGCCGGCGGCAATGATGATTCCCCGAAGAAGAGGTTGTATGCACAGATCGACGAGGATTTCTGGTCTAACGCTGCATCCTCGGAATCTGATGAAGAACTGGACGTTAGTGCTCCAGATTGTTATCAGTACCTCTAGATTTCGTCGTTAGTTCATTTATTTACTGTTTAGTTAGATCTTTATTAATAGTTTTTCAGGCGTAGATATGTACTGGTTTTTCACTTTTCATCTACATCTTTATTTGTAGATCTCATCAAATTATAGATGTTTTAGCGTCTACTACGCCTACATTAAATGTAGTTCTCTTAATTTTGTTTCTGTTATTCATCCTAAAGATTTAAACAATTTCACACGAATTGAATTAAGTGTCTCCATTGTTGTGAACTTACTTTTGGATGTATTGTTATTTTTCGTAATGCACATAGTTGTATTGGCAAACTTTTTTTTGGCCATTGCTGCATCAAAACCGTTGCATAACTCATTTTTTATTTCAATCCAGTACAAACCTGGTGATTTGGTTCGAAGATGTAACATGAGAAGCTACTCGAATATGGTACGAGCTGAGTTTGAAGCTGGTATGCGCAAGCCGATTGTCCCATGCCCTACGGACGGCAGATATAGGTGCCCTTTGGATGACAAGATACTGACCAAGGATGTTCATAGTCTTGAACAACATGCTATAGGGATCAGTCGTGTTCAGACCAGAAAGGTTGATCCTCAGGTTAGGGCTGAACACTTGGCACTCTATGAGTTCCTGGTCCCTAAGAAGAAGGATGTCGGTGCTGGACCTTCAAAGAAGAAGAAGAAGCACTAGTGTTTATGTGTGGTGCCTGTGACATTTATTCAATGTCAACTCCTGCAGCGGTTGTTTTTAATATTTTCTAAACAATTTAATTTCCTATTATGAATTACTTATCGTGTGTAATGAATTTCGGTACCTTCTGTGTTTTTAAGTTATGTGGTACTTGTGTTCCTGCTAATTTGCACCTTTTTGTTCCTACTTGGTGCTATTTTCAGCCATATTATATTCCGTGCAAATATGCACCAATGTGCCAAGAATCAGCACATTAAGCAAGAACTATATAGGTCATCAACATTGTACTGATTTATACACATCATACGTAAAGTGCTTTACATACAATTGAGCTAAACCACATTGGTCAGATAGTTGTTACATTGTAGGGAACGAGTGACACAAAAGCATGCACATACGGCTAAACTAAGTTCTGGAATACTACATATGAACAATACGGCATATAAACAGTATGACACATATCGAGCACTTCATGCCGCTCACTTCCACCCGGAATTCCACGCATCACCCATGTTGGGGCGATCGGCATAGATGTCCTCCTCCCACTTGTTTCGCTTGCTGCTGCTGGTGGTAGATGATGAGGGTGCACATAATTTGGGGATGACCTGTGGTACTTTTGATTTAGGTTGGAGACAAACCAGCCCCTTTAGGATGCACTGGAGAACCCGGTACAGCTCGAACGAGACAAACCCATCAATAGCAGCATATCTGAGGTTAACCTCGTCAAGTGGCTGCTTCTCCCAGTTTTTGTGCCCAATCTTTGGGAACTTGGTCTTCATGGTTTCATAAGATTTGTTGATGAGTTCGCCTGCAAGCTGAGCCATTCCAGTCCTCCTGTCTTATCCACAGCCTTTTATGTAGTAGATATCTGGGATGTCAACATGGTACCTTCTTGGGATTGTAAAACCCCAGGTTCTTTCCATGACCTTCCTGTCAGCTCTGATGTCGACGCTGGCAAATTTACACGTCCTCTCGGTGAACAACTCGAATAGCTTCTGACAGGTGTCCCGGGGCCTAAAGTGGTTACAAAGTGTAAATTGTAAATTTGGATAAGGTACAGTTCAGATTCACATATCAAGTATATGTAACATAAATAAAACTCATATATGTAACACAGTCAAATTAATGAAATATGAGTACCAACAAAATAAATGAAGGAAGCATATACTCAAAATTAGACTGTCAGATTGTACAATCCTATATGTAACACAATCACTGAAGCAATTGATAAAACACTAAAAAGAAGATAAAAAATTACAGTTACTTCCTTCAATCTACCATTTCTTAGGCGCAATTGTCAGATTGTCATAACCTCTACAAAAATGCTATTGAACAAGAAAAGACCAATTGATACAAAGACACCTACAAGATGAAAATTACAATTTCTTCATTGCAATATTACATTTCATTTTGGCATTTGGAAAAGACCTTTCATTTCTGCTTGCTGCCATATTTTGCATATATTTTCAGTTGACCATTTGTCATCGTAGTCACAGTAGTACATGTGAATCGTGAAACCAAATCAAAGTAGGTAAAAGAAACAGTACATATATATATCTGTATTTAACAGAAAGATAAATATTTTACTTACTTTTCTTACGCTAGTGTAAGAAAACCCCAATCCGGAAATGTAAACAACTAGATCTATGAGTCATACCTAGCCAACTGCCAGACCAACACAGTTTTGTCCACGCATAGTTGAACGACTGCCACCTCTTTAGATTCTTCTTCCGCGTTGGTGTACTCAAAATCCAGCCCCATGAACTCATCCTCCTCGTCCATCTTCAACAGCTTCATCTTGAGCACCACGAGGGTTTTCTCAACCTGCGCAATGTCGTTGGTATAGGTCACCTCTATGTCCGTCGGGCCATGGGCGGTGTACGACGTCGAGATGGTACGGATTTCTACTGGGTCCATGGCGGCGCGGACGGAGAGGAAGAAGATGAAGTGGGGGCCGGAAGCAAGGATAAACAGAGGAAGTGGAGGCAGTTGAGAAGATTAATGACCGAACTCCTCCTCGGCCTCCACGGAAGCAGTTACCGTGAGCGAAAAAAACAATTGGCATCCCTTCCCCTCTATATTTTTTTTTGAAAAGAATTCCCCTCTATTTATTACCATCTCACGCGCACATCTCAGAAAAAAAACTTATTGTTAACTAACAAACAAGGACTCCTTTTTTAGGTGGTGCTTAGTGAATGTTTTTTTTTGCGGGGGGGTGCTTAGTGAATGTTATAGATGATCTAAAACTAACAAACATGAACTACTTGTACCTACATGCAATTTTGTTGTTTTTTGCGTGCATATGTGGACATGTGGTACTGAAATGAAGTGCTCGCAAGTTTGTACCATTCCAAGTAGGAGGCAATCCACATGCAGCAAAAAAAGTACAATACCATATTAAGGAAATTTCCACATGCAGCATATTTTCAGATTTTTATGACAAAAATATGTTATTGCATGCTATCAATTTCTTGGAAGAAAATGGCCAGAAAATGTAAGACGTACGTGGGCATTTTTGGTACTAACTTAGTGTGCTCGTGCCGAGTCCAATGGTGAGCGGCCGGTGGCAAGAGAGGTGGCGGTGGTGAAAGACGTTAGTGCTGAGACGTGGCGGCTGCTAGAGGAGGGCGAGGGATTGGTTTCGGTGCAGTCAAATACACGGTAGGAGGAGAGGAGAGAGGCACAGCGGCGATACAGGGGTTTTGACTTGACAATGCATACCGGTGTTTTGACGTGACAATACATGCAAGCGGCCACCTGTCCCCTTTCGTTTCAACTTCGTTTATGCCCACCGCCCCTCTGTTTCACTGCAGTCTCTTCTTCTCCCCCGCGGCGTCGCCATGAACACGGTCGAGTACTTCTGTCACATCCTCCAAAGTGAACCATTTGCATCCAACTTGACCACAACTCTTTCACATCCTGTGGTACTTCATTTATACATGATTATACAAACATTGCATGACTCATGAGAGTTTTAAATGATTTTAACATGAATTTGACCAATTTTCATGCATTTTTTCAATTTCTGGCATTCTTCTTCAAAGAAAATGATATGGCACACTTATAATTGTCAGAAAAATCTCAAAATCTGCAAGCCCACCTAGTATGTGTGCATGACCACCCACAAAAATTTTGAGCTAAATGTGGATCTTGTATATGCAACTTGGTTCTAAGTTGCCCTGTAACCGACATGATCGATATCGACCCACCCATGTTGGTTCCACCACAATTTTTGGTTTCACAAGTGTTTAGGAAAACAAAAAACCACAAAAAAGATCTTTGCGTAGCTAAAACCACAAATGTAGGTACATGCATCTTGGAAGGTTTTGCTCGAGCTTTCCGCGTCAACGTTATGACCATAGTGCCCAAAATGTCATCATAAGTGTACTGTTGACATCGAACTTATGGAAACCATTCAGAATGTTTGTGATTGATACTTTATATATGATCGTACCAACATTGCACGATTCATATGAGTTTAAAATTACTATTATATGTAATTTACCACTTTTCATGCATTAATTTCATTTTCGCCTTTTTTCGTCCTTACAAAATTATTGATACAAGTACACATGTTATAAAATTGTGAATATGCAAGCACACCTAGTATGCGTGCATGAACACTCACAAAAAATCTCTGCTCAATTTACAAGCACACCTAATTTAGATGGGAAAATTTTATTTCGTTCGTATAAAAAACAGTACGTTCCCTCCTTTATGGTTTAAATTTTTTGTTCCCTCCTTTATTTAAAATTTCCCCGTTCCCCCCCTTTTTTTCGTCTGAAAAGAAAACGTCCCGCGCACGCGCACCCAGCCGGCCAGCCTCCCCCTAAATACACCCCTCATATCGCCAGAACCCACGATCTCGTACCACACCTTCCGTTCCTATCATCCTCCCTCTTTTCTCGAAGATCTAATCTCGCGTACCTCATCCTCTTGATCACCCTAGATCCGACTGCCCCGGCAGTGGAAAATGTTGGGCCGCAACAATATGATCGACCTGACGACCGATGTGAACGGCAGCGATCTGGAGGAAAACCCCGGCATGAAGATGCGGAAGAACACCGGCAGCCCTGGTAAAGATTAAATTTCTTGTAGTAGGGGTTATTCATTCAACATCTCTCCCTCTCATCTTCTATTCCATATAGATCTATGCATATTTGTGATATTTTGTTGACTCGGGTAAACAGCATGAGTTAACCAGTTATATTTGCATGATCATATCTGCTACCAATCGTTGTTATTGCACGCTCTTATTACGTATCAAGTCATCACAATTGTTAAAGAAGTTAATATTTTCACCGTCGTATAGGTAATAGTCAAGTAAAAGTGTCGTTCTGAAACTGAAACTTTGTCTGTCAGGTTTATAGTTATGCACGGACCTCGTTCTATTGGATTTTATGCTACGATAGTTGTGTCGGTTCAAAAACATAGACATATGAATTGATTGTTGTCATGTTTTAATCTATATGCTATCAATAAGTGTATATGCATATAAAATTATTAACTTCCTTTTATTTCAGTTAATGAAGACAGATCATATGTTGGATATGAAAAAATTAGGAAGCTAGCGATGGAAGAGAATGCTTCTCGTATGTCTGCACTACTGAAGAAGCGAGCTCAAGGAAATGGTGAAGAAATGGAAGATTTTGACTCCATAGCAAGAACTTTTGTCTACGGTGATTCAAGCACGCGAAAGAAGAAGGGTCCTGGACCGCACTGGATGTACAAAGATTCAGTATGTTTCGTGCGACACCATGATTTTATAACTTATGTTTCTTCAGTTGTAGCTTGTGCATTCATATGTTTTTACTTCATGCCTTACTAGGTAATCAACGGGATGAGTAAAACTCACCAGATAGGTGAGACAAGTCGCTCTTCAAGCAAGGATGCCTGCGAGGTATATGCAGTATGTACTTATCAGTAAAATTCAGTTGTACCTAATTATTTCACTTATAACTTGTGCACTAATATATTTTAACTTTATGGTCAGCTATGCAATTCAGGGACTGCTCGACGAATTGAACCAATTAGGTGCGACAAATACCTTCATAAGGTCCATCTATGTTGGCGACGTATCTGCAGTAAGTGGCTAACCCTCTGAAAACCTTACCTCTTCACTATTTTTTTCATATACTCTTCTTATTTACCTCTTTCGCAACCCTTGTAGGTTCCTCCTGTCTTCATGATTACTGAGACGCGCGAAGCAACTCCTATTGAAGTTTTTAAAATAACCAAAACAAACAATGCTGGTATCATGAGCAAGGATGCACAAGCTGCTTATGTAAGTAAAATGTTTACATTTTCTTGTAGCATTATTACGTACTGTTTCTTGCACATGACAAATAAATACTCATATCCTATGGCAGTATGAAATGATCCTTGCAAAAATGGGTCCACACATGAAAGATGAGCCTCCCCGAACTGATCAGCAGATTTGTGAAGATGTCCTCAAGAAACGCAGAATGAAAGGCATTTTCCTGTCAGACTTGGGGACTACATCTAGCATGACATCTGCAAGCATCCCAGAGTTTGAAGGAATAGTAGAAGATCATGAGCAAAAGTCCTTACCAACATCTCCAAGGTACCAGCAACTGCAGGAAAGAATAGAGGCCATGGAAGAAAGAACTGAAGCCCTGAAAATGAAGGAGACAGAATATGAAGCTCTCCACAAGTCCTATGATGACATGACTTATGAAATACAATCGAGGCAGCAAGAGATGGATGCGCTTCTTGGTTTTCTCCTCAAAAAGCATTGCAATAACACTAGGTGACCAAATAAGCAGCAGTCCTTGCCAGCCAGTAGTGTTTTCTTCCTGAACACTTGATTTCTTCCATATTTTTGCCTACGTTCTTTCATTTTCGTGTGGTATTGTAACAGTTGGTGTCAATCAAACATTAAGCTTTTTGCGTGTCTGTATTATAAGTGCAATAATGTTTTTTCGGTTCATTTTCAAATGGTTCATTTGAATTCTTTTTATTCACAAATTGCCTAAAAAATTGGAAATATTAAAAAATTTCCATTGGCCAACAACCGTCGGGAACTGGTTGGTCCCGCAAAAAAAATCCGGTGGGTCCCACAAAAAACGGTGGGTCCCGCAAAAAACGGTGGGTCCCGCCAAGAAATCCGGTGGGTCCCACATGTCAGCAAACCGGTGGGTCCAGCATGTCAGAAATCCGGTTGGTCCCACATGTCAGCAAACCGGTGGGTACCGCATGTCAGAAATCCGGTGGGTCCCACATGTCAGCAAAGCGGTGGGTCCCACATGCCAGCAAACCGGTGGGTCCACATGTCAGCATTTCGTGGACACTTTTGACATCATGCCACGTCAACAGAGATCGGACCCACATGTCAGCATACACGTCAACAGACACGTCGATTGCCACCTAAACAGCCACTTGGCAGCATCCACGTCAGCATCCACATCAACAGCCACGTCAACGACCACATCATCTTCATTGACCGACAGGTCAGCAGCTTTGACCGGTCTAAAACAGGTGACGAACCAATCAATGACATAATTTTTGTCACGCATTCCGTTCATCGGTGACAAATTTACGAATTAACGGTGACTAATAATGTTGTCATGCATTCCATCAATGCGTGACGCGAAAAAACGCGTCATCGATTATCCATAATGCGTGACGCGATTTTGTCGTGGCCTCACTATTTTGTAATCTGTGACGCGGATTTTGTGACGGGCCTAGTGACGCCCTAATATCGTCACGAAGGGGTAATCCGTGACAATTTTCGTTAATACGTGACAAAATGACCGCGTCACAAAAACCCAGTTCGGTTGTACTGTATTAAGTTGCAAGCAACATATTATTTCATTAAGTAAAGTGTGTAATGTAAGTAGCACAAATATCCTTAGATAGAGAACTACAGTTTTATCCCTATTAGCAACAGTACATCTACAATCTTAGAGATTGCTGTCACTCCCACAGATTAAATAGAGACATGAACCCACTGTCGAGCATAAATACCCCCTCTTGGAGTCACAAGCATCTACTAGGCCAGAGCATCTACTAGTAACGGAGAGCATGCAAGATCATAAATAACTCACTCACAAGATATATTATGAAGCAAATGACATAGTACTCAATTATTCATCGGATCCCAGCAAACACAACATGTAGCATTACATAAAGATGATCTTGATCATGATAGGCAGCTCACAAGATCTAAACATGATGACACAATAGGAGAAGACAACCATCTAGCTACTGCTATGGACCCGTAGTCCAAGGATGAACTACTCACGCATCAGTCTAGAGGCGGGCATGGTGATGTAGAGCACTCAGGTGATGATTCCCCTCTCCGGCAGGGTGCCGGGAAGAGCTTCTGAACCCTCCCGAACTAGGGTTGACGGCGGCGGCGGCTCTGGAACGTGTCGTGGAATAGTGTTCGGGCTCTAGGTCTTGTATTGTCGAGGGGTATTTATAGGCGAAAGGGCGAAGGCGGTGGAGGCCCGAGGGCCCCACACCACGTGGCCGCGCGGCCAGGGGGGACCCGCACCGGGACATGGTGTGGGCGCCTCGTGGCCCCACTCCGTCTCGTCTTCGGTGTTCTGGAAGCTCTTGAGAAAAATAGGAACTTTGGCTTTTGATTCGTCCAATTCCGAGAATATTTCCTGAAACCAAAAACAGCAAAAAACAAGGAACTGGCACTGTGGCATCTTGTTAATAGGTTAGTCCCAGAAAATGAATAAAAACCATATAAAGTGTATATAAAACATGTAGCAATTGGTATAATATAAGCATGGAACATAAGGAATTATAGATACGTTTGAGACGTATCAAGGCACCACTAATCGTTCTAATGGTTTCTTCTAGGTCATGGGTGGCCTATTCCACAAATAATCATTAGCATGTTGTGTTTTGCAGAATAAAGCGAGATGTGAATACTTCATACCCCTCAGCTGGTTTGTAGAGCTCAGTTTCATAGCTCTACAATTAGCATAATTTACCAAAATTCGGAATACATTAAGAATCATGCTCATTTAGTATCCGCAAAGAGTAAAAAGGTCAAGGCCAATTGTCGCAGCAGTGGTACATGGGGTTCCCCTACCGCTGCCTAAGTGGGTCCACCGCCTGTGGGCCCAGCACAAGGATGAACAAGGCCAAGATTCAACGCAAGGCCTGGAGGGCGCACCCGCGCCATACAAGACCTCCCGGGTGCGCAAGACCCCCGAGCCTCCTGCGACCCGGAAGGAACCGAAGACTCCAAGAGAGCGAGTCCCCGGCGGGGCCGAGCTCCCTCTCGGGTGCAAGACCGTACGACGAGAAGATAAGGTTTCTACCACCTTCCAAAGGATGGTGGAAGCCCCCAGAAGGCCTGGGAAGCAAGGCGCGACCAGGGAACACCACCTACCCGCTGTCAGCCCGCGCCAGCCGCTTTACCCAAAGGCGCCAGAGATCTCAACCACCCGAAGACGGATACTTGGAGGAGAAGAGGCCACGTCGCCGTCTCCACCACGGAGAGGGGTTGCTTCCCGCCAAGAACCCCTCACGCTCCTTGCATGACCTCTGTGGTATCCCCTTTCCCTATAAAAGGAGGACCAAGGGCATGGAGAAGGAGAGACCGAGGACCGTCTCAAGTTAGCTTAAGGAGTAAGCAAGCCCTAGCCAAGAACTGACCGGCGATCCAAGGTAGAAGACAACCACCAAGCTAGGCTAGAAGAAGGAAGGGAAGGAAGGTGATCTCCTCCGGGCAAGGATCTGTCTTCCCCCTTCCTCTAGTCGGAGCACTCTGCCGGGTACCTCGCCGGGAAACACCATTGTAGCCACACCATGATTCAACCATCTATCCAGACATGCAGGAGTAGGGCTGTTAGCCTTCGGGCGGCTTGAACCTGGCTAGATCGCTGTGTGCTTTCCTTGTTTGCATACCACGTCGAGATCGGAGAGCAAGAGAGGAACTTGTCCGACGATCGTCCCCCGGGAGACGTTTCCAGCCTCCTTCGCGCCCCTACCGAATCTACAAAGGGGGTGGCTCGCATCCCCGGTGTCCGTGATTCGAGACACGACACCAATTTTACCATTTTGATCTCAAACCATGACCGCCAAAATAGTGAAGCTCCTCTAGACATACAAATTCCTTCAACTGAACAAAAATGACAAAAATTATCAGGTTTATTCTGTTGGTGTGTGCGTGTGTGTGTTAGAGCCTGGCCCATGAGGCCCATGTATATTAATACTACATCATTATCTATATGTACATTACTTTTCAAAGAAAAATGAAACTTCAAAGTGTCATTATCGATTTTTTAAAATAATGGCCTCTAGTGAGCATAGGAAGGAGATGGAAGGAACTGCTTCTCCCCAAAGCTGGTAAGAAGATCGTGATAAAATCCGTAGCTCAAGCTAGCCCCACCTACGCCATGTCATGTTTTGACCTGACAAATCCCCTATGTGTAGAGATCAGCTTGATGATCTGTTGTTATTGGTGGGGTAAGATGATAAAACAGATGCCACTGCATCAGTTGGGAAAATATGACAAAGTCCAAAGAGGACGGGGTCATGTGATTTGGCAACCTTTTGAACATGGCAAAGTTAGCAAGGCAGAGTTGGCATCGGAAATTACTTTTGGCTCCCGAGCTCCAGTGCTCTCTCCATTTAAAACAAAAATAGAAAATTATATTTATGGGTTTACAAAAATTCTGAAAACAAATCCGCTTGTAGCGAATGGTATATCCTACAACCGTGCAAAATATAAATTTCAAATACGATGTATTATGGGCTACACAAATAATTACAAAATCTGATAAAATTTAGAAAGTTAATAATATGCATAGCCAGATCCATAGTTTTGTCATTTTTGTGTAGCTCACAAAACAAATTTTTGAAGTTGATATTTTGCATGTTTGTGGGACATATAAGTAGCTACATCCTGATTTCTTTTCAAAAAAAATAAAAGTTCATAAATTTGATTTTGGATTTTTTTTTTCACAAGTGGAGGGAGCATTGGAGCTCGGGAGCCAAAAAATCTCCACTCTGCTTCAAAACCCGACTGTTTGTGCTGTGCCGTTCTCAACGCAATGTATTTTCCCGATTCATCAATTTTAGGGGCAACGGCAAAGCCAGAGATGTCGTACTCTTGGAGTATTTTTAGGGGTTTAGAATTTATGAAACATGGAGTCATATGGCATGTGGGTTCGGGCAAATCTATTAATATTTGGGGTCATCCTTGGATACCGAACGGATCAACCTGAAGGCCCCGCGCACTGAATGGTCTTGATGAGCCAATTAGATTCAGTAGTCTTATTAATGCTGAGACTAATCAATGGGATGAGGAACTTATTATGTTTGTTTGGACCCTGTGAATGCAAAAGAAAATTCTTTCCATCCCAATCCGAAGTGAAACAAAGGACTGGGTGGCATGGCATTATGACAGTACGGGAATGTTCTCTGTTAAATCAGCCTACCGGCTAGGGGTCAGCTTGCGCGAGTCCCTGAACAACAGAGATACTAGCTCCTCAACAACAACTGCTGTAACAAAAGGCCAAATACACATTCATACCTTGTTCAGGGACCTCCCACTCACGACCGAGGTGGGGAACAACTCCGCAGCTCTCCTTACCACATCTCGCATCTGCTTGTCAAATTGAGAATAAGAAATTTCACATACAGTGAATAACAGGCCAGCAGTACTTACATCGCCGGGCATAAGTGCCTTATCATGATCTTTCACGATTGGTGAAAGTGTCCCATCGTAATCCAGAAACATTGCAATCTTCCTGCCCTGTGTAATTGTTTTGATTTCATTCAAGCAATCAAAAGCAGAAGGGCATTTATCCTGCAAAGAAGAAAATAAGTGAAACGATATTTCACAAACGTCAACTCACTAGGTAATGGAAAACTAAGATTCACAATCTCCTTTTAGCATATCAGATCTCCAAATGCTATTCGAACCTCTTCGCATCCTATTAGGGAAAAGGTTTTAAAATCAATTTTGCTTTGTAAGAAAAAGGCTTACATAGAAATTATTGAATTGACATATTTCCATGAATCACGGTAATAACTATTAAAATATCTCATCTAAAAAAGTTGACATATTTCCATGAATCACAACTCAATGCTATTACTCAGGGTGAGGACACAGATGAGGAACAATTGATGCACGTTTCCTTGCAGGCCTTGTCTGGTTCTGATCATTGCAATTCTATAAGGCTGCGAGCATTGGTCGACAACAAAGTGATGCTCATCTTGATTGATTCTGGTAGCTCCCATAGTTTCATCGATTCTGCTCTAGTTGATAAATTACAGTGCCCTAATTCTCATTTGCCAAGCACTTCTGTTAAAGTGGCTAATGGACAACTTATGGAGTTGACAAGCAAGTCTCCAACTTGTCCTGGTGGGTTCAGGGACACACGTTTCAGTATGATCTGAAGGTATTGGATCTGGGAGGCTATGACACCATTTTAGGCATGGACTGGTTATCATTGTGGGGAGCTATGACTTGCCCCTGGCAAGCGAAATGGATGCAATTTTATCACAAAGGAGAAATGATTAAACTGCAAGGATTACTGGCGGCTGAATCACAACCAATCTTAACGGAAATTTCTGCTGAACAATTTGTAAAGTGGCGGAAGGGGAATGAAGTCTGGGCTACTGCTCTTCTTGATCCAGTGTTCACTGCTCCTCCTGCTGAAATTCAAGAAGTGCTTGACACATATGAAGGAGTTTTTCAAAACCGTAAAGTGCTTCCCCCACATAGGCAATATGATCATGCAATACACATTTTGCCAGATGCTGAACCATTTCAGAAAATTGAAATTGAGAAACAAGTGAAGGAGATGCTTGACAGCAGGCTAATTGTACCTAGCATGAGCCCGTTTGCTTCTCATGTGCTTCTTGTCAAGAAGAAGGATGGCACATGGCGTTTTTGTGTTGACTATAGGCGCCTAAATGCCATAACTGTTAAAAGCAAATTTCCTATGCCCATTGTAGATAAATTGCTTGATGAACTTGCTGGCACAAAATTCTTCTCCAAATCGGACCTCAAGTCTGGATATCATCAGATTCGGATGGTTGAAACAGATGAACTGAAAACGGCTTTCAAAACTCACCATGGTCAATTTCAATTCAGGGTGATGCCTTTTGGACTAACCAATGCGCCTGCAACCTTCCAATGTTTAATGAACACCGTTTTTGCCCCTTTGATCAGGAAATGTGTGCTTGTCTTTATGGATGATATTCTGGTCTATAGTAAATCTCTAGCCGCGCATGTTACACATTTGAAACAAGTGCTCCAAGTCTTGCAAAACAATCAGTTGTATGCCAAAAGAAGCAAGTGCGTGTTTTGAAGTTGATAAATTGGAGTATTTGGGTCACAGTATTTCTGCAGCTGGAGTATCCACTGACGCCGACAAAATTGTAGCAGTACTTAATTGGTCAGTGCCCTCAACAATCACATAATTGAGACGTATACTGGGCATCACAAGCTACTACCAAAAATTTGTGAAAGATTATAGTATTCTGGCAAGGCCCTTGACCAAATCGCTGAAGAAGAAATCATTTGTGTGGACTGAGGAGAATACTCAAGCTTTGCAATGTCTGAAGCAAGCAATGGTGAGCACACCAGTGTTAACTTTACCTGATTTTTCTCTGCCCTTCTGCTTGGAAACCGATGCATGGTGACACTGGAGTGGGTGTAGTTCTCAGTCAGAAAGGACATCCTATTGCTTATATCAGTAAGTCACTGGGTGAAAAGAATCAGAAGCTGTCAGTATATGAAAAGGAATTCCTTGCCATCATGTTGGAGGTAGCTAAATGGAGACCATACTTGTAGAATGGACCCTTTGTGATTAAGACAGACCACAAGAGTCTGTGTTATTTAGAAAATAAAGTACTGGGCTCTGAATTACAGAAAAAGACCATGACCAAACTAATTGGGTTACAATACAGTTTCCAATATAAGAAGGGTGTGGGCAATGTAGCTGCTGATGCTCTGTCCAGAGTGGGTCACTTCATGCAGTTGTCGGCTATTTCTGTAGCTCAACCAATCTGGTTACAGGAAGTGCTCAACTCATACGAACTGGACCCGGCTGCTCAAGCTCTGCTGCCAATTCTGGCAATTTCTAATGCATATCATCCAGGTTATTCGTTGTAGGATGGTCTTACTCGTTATCAAGGGAAGATATGGGTGGGAGCGAATTCTGGACTACAAACCAAAATATTTCAAGCATTTCACTCCTCACCAATTGGTGGGCATTCCGGTATTCTGGGTACTTATCAACGTGTAAGAATGCAGTTTACTTGGGTTCGACTGAAACCAGCAATCGAAAATTTCGTGAAGCAATGCCAAGTGTGTCAACGGGCAAAACATGAACACTGCAAGTTGCCTGGACTTTTGACTCCTCTGAAGACGCCTGAAGGTGCTTGGCAGGACATTAGCATGGATTTTATCGAGGGGCTGCCCACGTCTAATGGGTATAATTGTATTTTGGTGGTGGTGGACCGTTTTACAAAATACAGTCATTTTCTACCATTGAAACATCCCTTTAATGCTTCCTATGTGGCTAAGGAGTTTATGGACAAGGTGGTGAAACTGCACAGTATTCCTCTGTCAATTGTATCTGATCGTGACAAGAATTTTACTAGCTCATTCTGGAGAGAATTGTTCAAAATCTTTGCCACTGAACTGCAGATGAGCTTAGCTTACCATCCCCAGACAGATGGTCAAACTGAACGCACAAATCAATGTTTGGAAATGTATTTGCGGTGCGCCATTCATGATCAACAAAAAAAAATGGTCTCAGTGGTTACCTCTTGCTGAGTATTGGTTTACCACCAACCATCATACAGCTTTGGGGTGTTCTCCTTTTAAAGCATTGTATGGCCATGAATCTAATGTGGGCATGATTCCTCTAGTACCAGTTTCTGCTAATGCTGAGGTGTTAGATGTGGTACAGGAAAGGGCGACACACACTGAATTTCTGAAGCAGCAATTGCAACGTGCTCAAGAAAGAATGAAACAGTATGCTGACCGTCATCGCTCTGACAGGGAATTTGCAGTGGGTGAGATGGTTCTTCTGAAACTGCAGCCTTACACCCAGAATTCTTTGGTTAGTTGACCCTGTCCGAAGTTGGCTTATAAGTTTTATGGTCCGTTCAAAGTTTTGTCTCGTATTGGTGATGCAGCTTATAAGTTGTAATTGCCTCCTTCCTGTCAGATTCACCCGATGTTTCATGTCTCTCAACTAAAGACATTCGTTCCTGATCATTCACCGGTATTCTCTTCCTTACCTGTACCAATTGAGTTGAATGCAGAGGAGATTTTTCCTGAAGAAATTCTTGAGCGTCGCTTGGTCAAGCGCGGCAATGCAGCTCATCTCAACGTCAGGATCAAATGGAGTAATTTGCCCGAGGCGGTGACCACCAGGGAGGATTATGATGTTCTTCGTGCAAGATTCAAGACGGGCGCCAGGGACATGCTGGTTCTCAAGGGGACGGCATTGTCACGCCTAGACCTGCTACAGATGAGCGTGACGCTGGGAAAGAGGCAAACATGTGAGCAAGTGTGTGAGTCTAACGTATTGTGCACGAGAGTGGGCCGAGGCCTGTGTAAGAAATGACCCATGTGAGGCCAGTGTCAAAGGGGATTAATAGCCTGTAGCTAGCAGGAGTCAGGCATCGATGTATTGCAGTATCAACTTCCTCCTCAATACATTCTAATCCTTACTCCTACTTGATTCAATTCTACTCCTTGTATCCTTGCTGCTATTATGAATCTCTAGATCCTGAGGTTCATGACACATATTAAGTTTACTGGACCAAGAAGTAGAACAAAAAGTCCGAACTAATGGAGAAGCTTAGGCAATCCACATATACTTCAACATATCGCCCAACCTTCTCCATGCGTTCGTACTTCCTGTTCTACTTGTTGGTGTGTGAAACTTAATATGGTAGCCAAGCAAAGGTCTTAGGTTCAAGTCTCGACTTATACAGTTTAGGTAAAAAAAATTGCCTCACTCTTTTTGCCATGTTCAGTTATTACCGAGCCACATATGACATAGGGACAAAGAAAAAAGTAGGTCAAGCATGCATGTTGGGGGGATCATAACCCGGTAGGCCCACCGACCTAAAAGATAAGCCGGCCTGATAAGAACCTGGGCCGGGTCAAGAATAAAGAGATGGGCCGGGTCCCACGTAAGCCGGTGCGCGACGTGTGCCTTGGCCCACAAGTTAAGAAGGATCCAGAAGGCTGGAGACCAAGTACAAGACGGAGTCCTGATAAGAAAGGCGAAGACTTAAAGGACTTAGAGTAGAGTCCGGGTACGATTGTAACCCGGATCCCGCCTTGTACCTCCAGCAAGACCCACCGCCTATATAAGGGGGTCTCCTGGTTCCTAGAAGGTTAAGCTTCACCAGATCGTAAGTACCACCATTGTAATCTCGAGACCCGGAAGCTAAGTCGCCGAGTTCTCGAAACCCATATTAATAAAGCAGAAGCAGGAAGTAGGTCTTTACCTCAAGACGAGGGGCCGAACCTGGGTAAACCCTTGTTTCCCCACGCCACGCTAGACAAGCTCCAGATGTCAGAAGTCGCTATGTCCCCTTATTCAAGTTTCCACCCGGAAACATCTGTCGTGACAATCCCACGACAGTTGGCGCCCACCGTGGGGCCTGCGGCCAAGAACATCATGATTTGTGGAGAAGCGCGGCGCGGTATGGAAAACCTAGCTATCGGCCAGATCTACACGCTTCCAGGAGGGGAGCGGATCGTGGACGACTTTGGTTGGAAGGAAGAGGCGGATCAGCTGGAAACCGGATCTATGATCATCTTCGGTCAGATCAGCGTTTTCATCGGCGTGATCCAGACCGCAGGAGCCGGCTCAGATCAGTATGAGCCGGAGTACGAGTCAGCCACCATGGCCCAGACGGACGGAGAGGAATCTGTTGGATCGCCACAGTGCGAAGTCATGTCCATTGAGGAAGAGGCGGCAATTCAAGCACTACAGGATTCCGTCGAAGCACCAACAAACGTGTCAGATCTGGACACAGATACCGAGTCAATTCTGCCGGTGTTTGAAGATCGCTGGGGGTTTGGACTTGAAGAGGAAGATCACCCGGTGTCCCCAGGACCCGCGCGACATATGACGGTTCACGTGGTAACAGCGGCTCAGCAGACCGATGGGATGGAAGCGTCCGTGAGTGACGAAACAAGTGCAGAAAGAACCGCCCGACAGGACCGAGAAATTTGGGAACGGAGCAACCTTGGCATGCCGCCAGCGGCGTACCCCCCACCCAACCCCAATACTGGGCCAGTTTTACCGACTCTCGGCGCGGTAGTGCCGGTGCACACACCAGCACCCGGGACGGCATTCACAAACCCGATTATGACGGCGGCGAACGATCAGACGAGAGCCGGCGCGTCAGGGAACCAGGCACAAAACTTGGGGGAAGTAACAAACACCAACTCAGCCATGCGGAGGGAGCTGGAAGACCTAAAGCGGGCCATGGCCAGAGCGAACCAAGAGCGCGCGGATGAAGCCCGGCGTGTAGCGGAAAAAGAACGATTTTAGCCCAGCAAGAGCAGAGGTTACAAGACGAAAAAGACGCAGTCCAAAGGAGGAGGGACGAGCTAACTGCGGTGCAGAGCAGGAGGCGCGGAAGCCGGTTACCTCTACCGACTGGAGTTAACACCATAGTACCTCAAGTCCTGGAGTATCAGACGACGCCAGCCAACGCGCCCGTAGCGGCGGCCAACCCGGTGATGGGAGTCGGCGCGCCGCAGGCCGGGTTACAAGGAGCGCAAGCCGGAGGAGGTGCGGGAAGTCCGTCAGGAGGAGCCAGAGCCGGAGAAGCAGTCATAGAACAACTACCTCCACCACCTCCCAGGTTTAGTACTCCCCCGGGTCATTACAATAATCCGGTTGACAATGTTTTTGCAGCTGCACATGCCCTACAGCAGATCCCGTTCGACAACTCACCAGCCGGCATCGAAGCACGGAGAGCCGTTGACTTGTTACGCACAGCAGTGGTCCAACAGAACAATAATCCACGCGGGTCGCAAGCATTCAATTCAGAGCCACAAAGGAGTCGTACCAGAAGCCGGCACGGAGAGCCGGCGGCAGCAAGATCCATCCAGAACCGGCTTGGGCCGGTAAACCAGCAAGTGATCCAGCAGCAACAGCCGGCGGCCGCCGCACCGGCCATGTCCGCGGCACAGTCAATAGTCAATAGCTCAAGAGCAAGACGTGCAGCCGTGGCGGTAGCACCACCGGCAGCCGGAGCCGGAGCGATCGGAGCCGGAGCAGCCGGAGTCGGAGTAGTGATCCCCGCCAGACCCGCCGCATCTTCGCCTGCGCCGGGTCACGCAGGGGGCTCGTCTTCAAACCTGACAGGACCAAAGTGTTTATCAGATGCTATCAGAGCGGAGCCGTTTCCAGAAAAATTCAAAGAGCTGACCAAAGTATGCAATTATGAGCCAAACATGAACCCGGAGACGTGGTTGAGTAGTTATGGCATGGCCATGGACATGAAGAACGCATCACCGAATCTGTGTGCACGTTACATGTATCTCATGTTAGCAGAAGGAGCGCCCAAAATTTGGCTAGACTGACTTCCACCACGTAGTATCAATTCGTGGGACGAGCTAAAGGCGGCGTTCATCAAGAACTTCGCTGGAACCTGCAAGAAACAATACACCGAAGCAGATTTGGATCGTTGTGTCATGAGAAAAACTGAGTCAGCAAGACAATGGATGGGCCGCGTTACAGAAATCTTACAATCATCCCTCAACATCTCAGCACATACAGCTATATCATATATGGAGAAAAACTGCGGCTTTGAGCCGTTGACGCACAAGCTCGGACGTATGAGGGAAGACCCGGCCTGCAGGGAGATCTCAATAGGAGAGGTGGTGACAACAGCAAACAAGTATGCAGCCACGGATAAAAGGCCGGGTGAGACAGAGGAACAACAGAGGAATAACCGGGTTAGCGGAGGCCGCAACTCAAACCCAGGTCAGAACAATGGCAATCAGAACGGGAATAACAAACGTCCTTATTAGGGCGGAAATTCAGAGTTCGTAGGCACAACCCAGACGACGGGTTACAGTGGGCCGAGACCCGGTGGCAACTTCAGAGGAGGACCTCCAAGAAATCCGAACTTCAGTGAGATGTACAGCATACCGTGTCCAAAACACAGCAAGAACGGGAGACCATCAAATCACTCGCTAGCTCAGTGTGCCGACATCAGAGCCTGGATGAGACATGAGCAGGAGAGCCAGAGGAGTCAGGGGAACTTCGGAGGTAGCGGCAACTTCAATGGAAACAACGGTAACTCGACGGGACCCGGACAGGGGGCTGGGTCGAACGGACCGCCAAACAATAACGCCGGGTCTAGTCAACAACAGAATCAAGTCACAACCGGGTATCAGCAGAACCCGAAGGAGCTTCATAGCCAAGGCCAGTATCATGTCTTCACCACAAGCACGTCCAGGAGGGACAGGAAGTTAAAAGCAAGAGCCGTCAATGCAGTAGCATCAGCCGTTCCGAGATTCTTGAAGTGGTCAGAACAAACTATAACTTGGAGCAGAGAAGATCACCCGCCAGCAGTGGAACATCCGGGTCTCCTGGCTCTCGTCGTAGCACCACAGGTAGACGGGTTCTCCTTGAACAAAGTCTTGATGGACGGAGGCAGCAGCATCAATATCCTGTATCTCGACACATTCAAAAGGATGGGTTTAACCCAAGACCGCTTGACCCCAAGATCGACAATCTTCCATGGCATAGTTCCAGGGAAGTCGGCACACCCAATTGGCCAGATCAGCCTAGAAGTGGCATTCGGATTGAGCAAGGAACAATTCAGATCGGAGTTCTTGACGTTCGAGGTCGTTGATCTAAAAAGTCCGTATCACGCCCTATTCGGGAGGCCGGCTTACGCCAAGTTCATGGCTCGGCCCTGTTACGTGTATCTCAAACTGAAGATGCCAGGACCCCAGGGAGTAATCACAGTGGAAGGAAGCAAGACTATGGCTGTAGAATGTGACAATGGGGATGCTATCATGGCAGAGCAGGCTTGCTCAGAGGAAGAGCTCGAGTACTACAAGTCTCAAGTAGACCCGACAGATAAGCGTGTGCTGGAAAAGCCGGCTCATGAGGAAGAGAAGAAAAAATTCAAGTCGGCTCAAGATACAAAGATGGTTGATTTCGTAGAAGGGGACTCCTCCAAGCAGTTCTCGATAGGAGCCCACATGGACCCAAAATAGGAAAGCGAGCTCATCAAGTTCATTCGTGAGAATCGGGACATCTTCGCATGGTCTCCTTCAGACATGCCGGGTGTACCGAGTGAACTTGCTGAGCACAGCTTACATGTTGATCCAAAGGCAAAGCCGGTAAAGCAAGGACTACGTCGTTTCAATGCAGAAAGGAAAAAGATCATTGGAGAAGAAATAGCTCGTCTGCTCGCAGCCGGGTTTATCATGGAGGTTTACCATCCCAAGTGGCTGGCTAACCCGGTCCTAGTTTTGAAGAAGAACGGAGAGTGGCGCATGTGCGTGGATTACACCAGCTTGAACAAGGTTTGCCCAAAAGACCCATTTGCTTTGCCTCGCATAGATCAGATCATCGATGCTACAGCCGGCAGCGAGTTGTTATGTTTCTTGGATGCATATTCCGGGTATCACCAGATCAAGCTCAACGTGGATGACCAGGAGAAGACTTCGTTCATCACCCCCTTCGGTGCCTTTTGTTACAAAACCATGTCGTTTGGTCTCAAGAATGCAGGCGCCACCTACCAGAGATGCATCCAGAATTGTTTCCAGAACCAGATCGGTCGCAACGTACATGCTTATGTGGATGACGTCGTGATCAAGTCGCAGAAAGCCGGGTCATTATTGGACGATTTGACAGAGACCTTCACCAACCTTCGCAAGTATCAGATGAAGTTAAACCCGACCAAGTGTGTGTTCGGAGTTCCAGCAGGCATGCTGCTGGGTTTCATAGTCTCAGAAAGAGGAATAGAAGCAAACCCGGCAAAGATTAAGGCCATCATGAACCTTAAGAAGCCGGAGTGTATCAATGATGTCCAGAAGCTGACGGGTTGTATCACAGCCCTAAGCCGGTTCATTGCAAGGATGGGAGAGAAGGCACTTCCACTTTACAAGCTGTTGAAGAAGTCAGACAAATTTGTTTGGGGTCAGGAAGTAGATGACGCCTTTGAAGATTTGAAGAAGACATTATCATCAGCACCAGTTCTGGCGGCTCCCACCAGTAAGGAGCCAATGTTGCTTTATATCTCCGCAAACTCGCGAGCCGTCAGTGCCGTGGTTGTGGTGGAACGCAAGGAAGAAGGAAAGGAGTACCCAATCCAGAGGCCGGTTTACTATGTTAGCGAAGCGTTGACAGAGTCGAAACAAAGATACCCGCAGTGGCAGAAGCTAGTTTATGGCGTCTTCATGGCAAGCCGGAAAATGCCCCATTATTTTCAAGAACACCCTATCACGGTGGTGAGTTCCGCTCCCTTAGCAGAAATCATCAGAAACAGAGAAGCAACAGGAAGAATCGCAAAGTGGGCCATCGAGATGGGGCCTTATCATATCGACTACGAACCAAGGACAGCAATCAAGTCACAAGCCTTAGTTGATTTTGTCAATGACTAGACAGAGTTCGATCCTTTACCACCTGCACCAAGCGCGAAGCACTGGGTTATGCACTTCGATGGGTCAAAGCAGTTTGAAGGATCGGGAGCCGGCGTCGTCTTAACCTCGCCAAAAGGAGACAAGCTGAGTTACGTCTTGCAGATACATTTCGAACCATGCACCAATAACGTTGCAGAGTATGAGGCCTTGTTACACGGTCTGAAAGTCGCCAGAGAGATGAACATCAAAAGAATCATGTGCTATGGAGACTCCGACCTCGTCGCTCAGCAAGTATCAGGAACATGGGACAGAAAAGACGCCAACATGGCGGATTACATGAGAGAAGTAGACCCTGTTGCCGGCTTCTTCTCCGGCTACCAAGTTGAGCACATCGACAGGCGAAAGAACGAGGCAGCTGACGCCCTATCAAGACTCGGCGCCAGTAGCGAGCCGGTACCTCCAAACGTATTCCTTACCGAGTTACATCATCCCTCAGTCAAGCTTCCAACAGAAGAAGAGTTAGCAAACCCTGATGACCCGGAATCACAGCTAGTCGCCGCCTTACACCAAACCCCGTCATGGACAGAGCCATATCTGGTTTACTTACTGAGAGAAGAGCTACCACAAGACGAAGTGCTGGCGCGGCAGATCGTACGCCGGGCTAAGGGTTATGTCATCATCAACGGAGAGCTGCATAAAAGGAGTGCGTCTGGAGTATTCCTACGATGCGTCTCACCAGAGGAAGGCCGGAAGATTCTTCAGGAAATCCACTCAGGAGATTGTGGTCATCACGCTTCTACAAGATCAATGGTTGCCAAAGCTTACAGACATGGTTTCTTTTGGTTAACGGCTTTGGCAGACGCGGAGAACATAGCCCGGGTTTGCGACGGATGTCAGCGATATGCAAGACAGATACATATGCCGGCTAAGGATTTGAGGACTATCCCAATAACATGGCCCTTTGCAGTCTGGGGCATGGACATGGTGGGACCTTTCCAAACTTCACCCAATAAGAAGACTCACCTCCTAGTTGCAGTGGACAAATTCACAAAGTGGGTTGAGGTTCAAGCAGTCAACAGTCTTACAGCAGCAACAGCGGTCAAGTTCCTAAAGAAGATCATATATCGCTTCGGATATCCTCATAGCATCATCCCTGATAACGGGACACACTTTTCACTTGGAGAGATGCATATATTTTGCAAAGAGAACGGCATCCGGCTTGACCTCGCTTCAGTCTCACATCCTCAGTCAAACGGACAGGTCGAGAGGACAAACCAAGAGCTCTTAAGAGGCATCAAACCAAGACTCCGGGTTCCATTGATCCGGGCAGCCGGGTGCTGGGAAGAAGTGTTGCCATCAGTCATCTGGAGCATAAACACAACCCCCAATAGGTCAACAAACTTCACTCCCTTTTTCATGGTCTACGGGGCAGAAGCCGTGTTACCCAGCGACATCATCCATTATTCTCCAAGAGTTGCAAACTACGTTGAGGTAGAGAACGAGCAAGCCCGGCAAGATTCAGTCGATATGCTTGAGGAGGCAAGAGAGTTAGCCTTGGAAAGATCAGCCATATACCAGCAAGACCTGAGGCGTTATCACAGCCGCCGGGTTAAATCAAGAACTTTCCAAGAGGGAGACTTAGTCTTACGGCTAGCCCAGAACAAGACCGGCTTCCACAAGCTGACTCCCCCATGGGAAGGTCCCTTCGTGATAAGCCGGAACTTGCACAACGGGTCCTACTACTTGGTTGATCTCAGAGAAGAAACTACAACAACAGGAAACAATACAGACCATACGAGACACCCAATGACAGAGAATGACAGGCCCTGGAACATAGCAGAGCTTAGACCATACTACACTTAGGTTTTGTGAGCCCCCGGATGAGACGGGCTCCACCTTTTCGTATCTTTTTAGTTTAAAGGCAGCAGGTTTCAGACGCGCTCTTTTCCTTACCAGGGTACCTAAGGGGACTGGAAGGTTTTTAATGAGGCGGCTTGCTAGCTATGTACATATTATATGATCAATGAAATGAGGAAGACACCTCTAGAGAAAGAGTATTGTGTTTTCAGTTCCTTACTTTTCATATGATCAGGGTCTTGGGGGCTTACTAACTAAGAAAGTTGTAAGTTACAAACTCATGACCCGGCAGAGACGCCACAATTATTCTTGGTTTCTTGCCTGCTAGCTCGATGTTATTTTCACTTAATACATGACCAGATGCTAAAATACCGGCTTTCAATCTGACTATGAAGCCCATGGGGACTTAGCAGACCCTGATCGCTCGGGGATGTTTAGGCACATAAGTCACGAGAAAACCGGCTCTGCAGAAAGCTAAAGAAACCAAAAGGGTCATCGAAACCGAAAAGACTCATGGATTTCACAGAAGACGGATTTCACTAAAGATCAGGTTTTCAAAAGCGCACGAAGGCGCACCAGAACATGTATAGCTAATTAAAGTTTAAAGCTAACCTATTACACGCCGTATAGGCCAAAAGAATATTGTTTGCAGGACATCATAAAGTGTTATCAGAAAGTTACAAGCCGGTTTACACTGCCGGGCCAGTTTCAGTGGGAACAGCAGGAGTCTTGGGGGCTGGAGCACTAGAGCTGGAAGAGTCGGACTTTTTTTTCGACTTCCTCCGAGTTATGCCTTCCGCCTCTTCCCAGCATATTTCAAATAAACTGGGAAGTTGTGTGTCTGCAGCAGAGGCCGGCGCTGTGGAAACTCCCGAAGCTTGAGCATCCTCCGGCTCAGTTGGAAGAGGCGCCCGGTAGCTCGGGTCCATCTTCGTTTCGGCCGGGTCCTTTGGATATAACTTCGCGCCCTCAGCGTTGAAGCCAGTTTGGAAGGAGCTCAAGCTCAAGGTATCAGTGAGAAGCGTAGCGTGATGCCGGGTCGTCTCATCAATCTTTGTGATGTCCTCTCGCGTAAGCGGAGTCCCATCACTCTTCAGAGAAGGCCACCCCCGGGTCAGCAGCTCCGTGTCAACAGCCGGGTAATGTGCCTTGGTCAACGCAAGAATGCGCATAGCGGCTCTCCGGGCAGCGGACCTCCTCCAGATATCCATCCAAGCCGGCAAAACATTAAGCTGTTGCAGAAATTTGGCTTGGGTGGTTGGCGGCTTCTCCCAACCATGGCAGGCCATCAGGGCTTTGCTGGCACCATAATACAATTGCTGAGCAAGAGTATAGGCGGCCCTCAGCTTCATCTCCGGTTCAAGAGCGCATATCGGGTTCCAGGAGCCTATGAAAGGAAAAAACAAAGATTGATAAGCCGGACACATTTTGGGAAAGCAAGCAGCAAACAACGCATCTCAAGGACGAAAGTAAGCTTACCAAAGAGGGACGCCACCATCTAAATGATGAACGAGACAAGTTTTTCAAACTTCACGTTGGAGGCCTTCAGATCCTCCTGCAGCTTGTCTCGTGCATCAGCCCACGCACTCTCATGCTCTTCAATCTCTTGCCGAAGCCCGGCGTTCTCCTCGGCAGCCTGACCGAGTTTCTTTTCAGCTCGGCAAGTTTCTTCTCTAGATCGGCACGTCGGCCGACTTCACTCTCCAGCTCCTCCTTCACCACCTGGAGGGCATGATCATGCCGTTGAGCCTGGTCCTGGAAGTTCAAAAATAGCAGAAGAATCAAGAAGTGATAGACGTTACAAGAAAGAAGTTAACAAACTCAAATTGTTATAAGTCCCAGGTTGCCGCAAGCAGAAACCCGGCACTTGGGGGCTACTCAATTTGAGAAACAACAAAGCAAAGAGTTCAAACAGAAGACCCGGAACACATCAAGCTGTCGATCCGACTCTTGGGGACTACTCAGATGAAGTTTTATCAGTTTTAACGTACTGAAATTTATTAAGAAGACTCGGAACATTGCAAGCAATAATTCCAACTCTTGGGGACTACTCATTGAAGTTAACCGAAAGTACAGAGCCAGACAAGTTTTAAAGAAGTCCCGAGTAACAGCAAGCCGATAACTCGGCACTTGGGGACTGGAAGATGAGTATTCACATACCTCAAACTTGTCCTAAAGCTCAACAAGCACACTATCCTCCGCCTTTCGGTGCTCAGAAATGCGCCGATGAAGTTCTCCGAAGAGAGTAGCAGCGTCCAAATCCTTGTAGGACTGGAAGCGGGCGCTGAGCACTAGAGCTTTGCCGACGGGAGGTTTAGCCGGTGCTGCCTCCGGTTTAGTGGTCTTGGCAATGTGGGAGCTGGATGGCTTCTCACCCAGTTTGGAGCCGGTGATTTCCACGTCAGATGAAGCAGAAGCCCGGTTATCAGGGATCAGGGGAGAAGTCGGCCGCGAAGTTGGCTTGTCGAGATTTGCCTCATCGCGAGCGGGAGATTTGTTGGCCGGCTCCGGCTGAGCAAGGACGGAAGCCGGAGCAGCGCGAGCTCTGTGGAATACAAAGACGTTAGACAAAAAGAGAAACAAGCAAAACATGTCAAGTACGTGTGGACAAAGCTTACCCCTCATTGAAGGCGAAGTCGCCAAAGAGATCATCGCTCGAATCTGAAGAATCTGAGAGAGACTGGGACTTAGCCTTCCGTTGAGTCCCGGCTAAAGGGTAAAGAACTGAAGGGTGCCTTTGTGGATGTTTAACCCGGCGAGGAGTCGGGTTATAAGGAATACCTTAGGTCAAGGGCTCGTCGGAGTCAGAGGATCGAAGCCAACGTCTTTGGCGACGGGCTTCCTTTTCCTCCTGAAAACCAAAAGACAAGTCAGTATATGCAAAGAGAATACCGAAAGAGAGACAAGTTCATTAGCATTACCTCCGCAGCGTCCGACCTGAGCCTCCTCTTGGAAGTAGGAGGAGCCGGGTCTGTAGACAGAAGAGTGGCATCTGGCAGATTCGAGTTTGTATTAAGAGAAGACTGGTTTTTCTGAAGATCGGCGTCTAATAACTCGAGGAAGATCCGGGTGATGAAGTCTGACTCACCTTCTTCTTCTTCTTCCACACCGGCTTCCGGGCCGGCGTCTTCGGCGTCAGCATCAACTTCCGGCTGATCTTCCTCGGACTCGTCGCCTGAGTCGGGCGCAGCCGTCAGTGTAGCGGCCCACCAGGGATCGTTGGCCTAAAGAAAAAGAGACAAGTTAGAGAACAGATAAGTATTACAGTAGAGAAAGAGGTGAAAACATGCGAGTACCGGCTTCGGCAGATTCGAAGCCGAGAATGGGGGCAGGCCGTCCTTGGCGAGGTTATCCGGAGACTCATTGACGATCTTCCGGATGGCCTTGATCAGAACAGCAGAGGTATGTTGTTTGTCGTTGAAGCGCATCGGGTCGTTCGGTAACCCGGAATATTGGCACATCAGGCCTGGACGGATGCCGAGTGGCATAATATGCCACCCCATCCAGCACTTGACGAGGTCGGCGCCGGTGAGTCCGTGTGCAAGGAGGGCGCAAACTCGGCCCACCAAGGGCTCGATGGTCTTCCGGTCTCCGGGAGAGGCGAAGGAGTTCATGTTGTCATTCATCGTCAGCCTCTCGACGTTGAAGCCCGGGAGAGCCGGTTCACCTGGAGGAGTGGCCGCTTTGCAGTAGAACCAAGTCTTCTGCCAGTCCTTGGGGTGCGATTGGAGGACGACTGTCGAGGAATGAACTCCCACGTAACAGGGGTAGTCTCGCCCCGGGAAGAGGTTCGAAGGGGGACTGAACACGGAGGTCAAACAACCCTCGATGCACGCCGCGACGTTGCTCGCGGTGCTTGGAGCGGAACTGCACGACAGAGAGTGACACCGGCCCTTACCCAGGTTCACGGCCCTCAAGGTGAGGTAACACCGCTACTCCTGCTTGTCTCGATTGCACTGTGGTGACTGTTGTACAACTAGCCTCCGGGCCTTCAGAGGGTCCGGAGGTGGAGGACGCTATTGAGCTGGGGATCCAGTTTCCGGATCCCCTCCTACGGAAGTGCCCCTTCTCCTTAAATAGCTGCCCCGGGCCTCATCCCTGCGATCTGCGCAGTGGACGGGTTCCCACATGGCCACCAGTGGCGGAGTGGGGTGCACTACTGCTTGCTCGTTCATGGACTCGGTCCATGGTCGCAAAGCCTGTCTTCGTGGCAGAGCAGCTGTCTCCTCCGTCCTTGGACGCGCCTCTTCCGTGTTAAAGCGGCGCATTGTGGCCGACAAGTTGCAGACTTGGCAGAGCGGCTCGCAGGCGCGGCGGAGACCGTGGGGTGTGCCCGCAGTGACGTCGTCGTTGGAGCGTTGTGCCGGCCAACTGCTTTATCACCAAAGAGGAAAGCTTCGTTGGCGGCGCAGGGGACACAGAACTTTGTTGACCCCTTTTATCATGGGAGCGGCAACTGTGACGCTGTTGCTGCCGTGCGCGCAGACGCGCGCGTCACCCTGCGGCCGCAGCAGAGCCCATGTGCGCTCTGCAGCGCTTCCTTCGTCGCGAAGTATCCCCTCAGGGGCCTGAGGCTCTCGAGGGGGAGGGGCCGGACCGGCTCCCTGCAGGGGGAGAGAGTCCTCGAGCGGGACGCCCTCGGGGGGAGCCCCCTTCAGGCCCCTTCCAGCGCCTCAGGTCCCCCGTAGGGGTTTCTCCCTCGGGGGGAACCCTCCAAGCGGTTGGCTTGGTCCTTAGTCGTTTTGTAGACGCTGTCGCGTGCGCAGCCCGTGGAGAGTGGGCTATGCACACCCTAGAATCCACTGGGCCGACAGTAGCCCCCGGGCCCATGATTGGCACGTCGAGGCCGATTGGGACTTGGCGAAGCGTCATGGGCCCAATACCGCAGGCGAAGCGTCGTGGGGCCCAAAACCGCAGGCGAAGCGTCACGGGCCCGGAGCTGCGGGCGAAGCGCCGCGGGACACGCGTCACCTGGTGGAGGATTCGCGGCGTCTCGGCTACTCCGGCGGGAACGTGCGTAGCGGGGGGGGGCCACCACGCCCGCCACGATCTCCACTACCGCGCCTCGGTAACCGCACGGACGGGGTTAAAAGCCGCGCGCTGTCCGAGCCGCAGTCCTTACCCCGTCCTGTCTTGTCTCTCCAGTCCATCGGTTCTCCGCCTCCTAGACTCCCGTCTCCAGTAAATCTTCCCCATCTCCGGCCGACTCCTTCCGTCCTCCGAGCTCCCGTTCTTCGCCGACAATGGGAGGATCCAAGGGCAAGAAGACAGCGGCCTCGGCCCGCCATGGCGCACAGGGAGAGGCGGAGTTCGGCCCCGCTCTGGTCGGGGCACGCATCGACGCGACGGCGCTGGATAAGATCCAGCACCTGGTCGCCGGGAAGCACAACGAGCATGGCGCCAGCGCCATTCTGCCTGCACGGACCGGACGCTTTCCCGCCGGCTACTACCCCATCTTCCTCCACACTCTCTTCGCTGGGCTGGTGCCGCCGTACTCTCCTTTCCTCGAGGCCGTCCTCGAGTTCTACCAGGTCCACCTTCTGCACCTCCACCCCAACGCCATCCTTGTCCTCTCCATTTTCGCCTTCTTGTGTGAGGCGTACTTGGGAGTGAAGCCCTCCATCGCTCTCTTCCGAAGCTTCTACGCTCTGCGGAATACTGCGAGGAAGGAGCGGACGGGCTGTGTATCCTTCCGCATCGCGGACGGCATGGGAGATGTCTATATCCCCATGGCCTGGAACGGCGACAAGCCTGTGACGGCGGTGTCGAAGAAGGTGGAGGACTTCAGGCAGAAGTGGTTCCTCATCCGCGTTCCCTCGGAGAGCTCCCTTCTTGAGGTCCCCGAGGCGGCGCCGGTGAAGGACACCCACTGGAGCATGCGCTCCCTGGAGGGGCAGGAGATAGCCGGCCTCGTGGGCCACCTGAAGGCGCTTCGCGAGCACGGCCTGACCGGCCAGATGGTGGCGGCGGAGTTCGTGAGGCGCCGCATCGCCCCCCTGCAGGCGCACAAGAAGGCGATGTGGGCGTACTCAGGGCCTACAGACTCGCTGCGGCTGCACCTGAGCGACCACCGCCCCGCAGTCGTCGAGGTCATCCTAGGAGGCCTCTTCGTCAACCCGGAGGTGCCCGAGAGGGTTCACGTAGCGATACGGCCCCTCTTTGAGGTTCCGGACAAACGCCGGGCCATCCTGACGGACGCGCCCGCATTCACCCCGCTAGGCCTGGCGGGGGATGAAGAGGAGGAGGGGCCCCTGCCAGCGGGCACCACCGAGTCGCCAAGCGCGTCTGACTCGGAGCAGGGCGACGCGGAGACGAGGGCGGGGCCCTCTGCCGGCGTAGGGAGCTCGGCGGGCGTGGGGAGTTCTGCCGGCGTTGCGCCCCCGGCGGGGGAGGCTGACGAGCATTCCTCCGGCGACAGCGAGGAGGCCGCGGCGGGGCGCTACGAGCCGAGCACTAAGGCGGCCCACGACAGACCCGCCGGGGAGCCCCCGAACGCTCCCCACAAGAGGAAAGCCGAGGAGGCCCTCGAGGCGGAGGCGCGGGCTGTGCCTTCATGGCGCTCGCCTGGCATGACGTGGGTGGACACCCGCGCCAAGAAGACGAGGTAAGATTCTTTTACCCTTCTCTTTCCTTTCTGAGTCCAGCTTGCTTGCTCTTGTTTCTTGACCAATTCTTTGCCTTTCACCACAGCAGCCCCGCTCCTGCGAAGCGCCGCAGGCTTCGGAAGGCCGCAGACGTGAAGAGGGCCGCCCCTGACGCCGCACCAGAGGCTGAGGCCGGCGAGGCCGCGGCGGCGGAGGCCTCGAGGCCTACAGGCTCTCGGGAGGAGGTACCTCAGGCGGAAGCATCTGCGCCGCCACCCGAGGCAGAGCGGGTGGAGGAGCAGGTGGAGAGGGCGCCCACTCCTCCCCGCGCAGCTACCCCGCCAGCGCAGCCAGAGGCTCCTGCGGGTGCCGAGTCGGCGCCGAGCCCTCCCAAGTCTCGCAGGGAGGGCACTCCACCGCCGCCACCGGGCACCGCGGGGGAGGAGGAAACCGCAAGGGCCGGGCCTCACGCCCCTGTCCCGGAGGCGGATCGGGAGGTGCCGCACGAGGGGGGAAGCACAGGGGGCCGGGGACCGAGCACGGAAGAGGTCCTGCCTCCGAGCCCCCAGGCCCACGCGAGGGCGTCTGCCGCGGAGCCGGACGCGGGCGCGGGCCCTTCTAGGCCGCGCGGTCCGCCCCAGGGCCTTGCTCTGGGCCGGTTCGACTGGGGTCGAGGGCGCCGCGACGTCGCCTTCCGCTTCGTGCGGGAGTCCCTGGAGGGGCTCGAGGCCTACCTGGCCACCGAGGACCAGGCGCTCGCCCGCCAGAGAGACGAGCTCGCCGACGCCTGGGCCGCCTTCCACGCGGCGGTAGAGGCCCGGCGCAAGAGCGACCAGGCGCTGCAGGCGGAGCGCGAGGAGGCGGCGCGCTTTGCCGAGGAGGTTCGCGAGGGGGCCTTGCGTGAAGCTGAGGAGCTCCTGCAGCCCCTGAGGGCTGAGCGCCAAGCCGCTGCCGAGGACCTCGCCGCAGCCAAGGCAGAGCGGGAGGCCGGAGAGCACTCGCTGGCGGCGAAGCACGCCGAGCTCGTCGAGCTCGAGAAGAAAATCCTGGCGGATGCCGGGGTGGTGCGGACCGCCCTCGAAGAGCTCCGCACGGGCCTGGAGGCCCGCGGGCGCGCTTTGAGCGAGCGCGAGGAGGATGCTCGCCGGCGCGACGAGCAGCTGGCGCTGAGGGAGCAGGAGCTGTCCGGACAGCGCACGGCCCTCGAGGCCCGCGAGGACAGCGTCGCCACGGCGCTCAGCAAGCTCGAGCGCGATGTCGCCGCCCACAAGGGAAATGTGGAGCGCGCCAACACGCGGCTTGCCGAGCGGAAGGAGGAGCTCGACAAGGCTCTCCGGGAGAAAGAGCAGAAGATCCGCGCCGCCATCTCCCAGGACTACAAGGAGAAATTCTCCAAGCAGGAGGACCGCTTCAAGGCGAGGCTGGAGGAGAGCGGCGCCCGGGTCAAGAAGCTCGAGAAAGAGAACGCCAAGCTCGCCGCCAAGGTGAAGCGCGAGGCCGATCGCCGCCTCGCCGCCGAGAAGGCCCGAGATGACACCTCCCGGGACCTCGCCGCCCTCACGGGGGATATGGAGGAGATGACCCGGCAGGTGGGGCCTGCCGTGGAGAAGGCGGTGGAGGCGGCGGAGAGTATCCAGGCGGCGCAGGTGTTGTCGCAGCAACGGGAGCGCATGTTCCTGTCCTTGACGGGACGGGGTCGTGAGCTTGCCGCGAAGCTGGGGGCAGAGGCGCCAAGCGTTCCGGCTCAGGGCCACGCCGACGCCGCCACCTACCTCCTGTACTTCGAGCAGCTCTTCGCGGCGCTTGAAGGCCCTACCGCGGAGATCCGCGACGTGGTTGAGGAGGAGTGCCGTCAGCTTCTGGCGGTGGCGGTGGACCGCATCTTCTCCAACCTCGTCCACCTCCAGCCCGGGTTCGACCTCGCCACGGTGACCTAGCCACTGGAGGGGGACGCTGCGTGGAAAGCCTCCAGCTCCGTCCGCGACCAGGTGGACGACTTCTGCAGCCGCTTCAGGCGGGCCGCTGCAGAGGAAGGCGGCGAGGGGAGCGAGCCCGAGGAGGAAGAAGAGAGCGACCAGGACGACGCTGAGGCCTCCGACTAATCTCCTCCTGCAACGCGTCGCGCTTGCAGCGCTTTTAGGGGCGTTTGCCCGTTAGAGAATTTCATTTTCCACCTTGTAATTTACTTCTTCACTTCGTAAACATTTTGCTATCGATTAAATGTGCGCTCCCTTCGAGGGGTCTTTGCTTCATCTCCATGCCTTTTTCGCTCTGCGTCGTTGGACCCTTCCCCTCGCGCTATGACTCCTGCCGCTGCGGTATGCTCGAGCAATGACTCGGCAAGGCCGGGGGGAGTTTAAGGCTTGGGGAGGTAAGAGCCCTCAAGTCGCGATGCTGAGGGCCCCCCTTTGACGCGCAAGCAGTCCACGGAGAGTAAGGAAAGAACCGCTTGAGGGACGCAGAGTGCTTATGAGAAAAATGCGAGGATTCCCTTGAGGTGGGTGAAAAACTTAGCTTCGCGAGGCGTTTTCCCGGTGTGGGCCTTCTCTGGCGGAGTTCTCCCCTTCAGGGGCCGAGGTTTCTCCTCCGCAGGCCTGGTGGGGACTTTCGCTCTCTGTGGATGTTAGAGGGGCGAGCCGAAACGCTAGATCACAGCATCAGGGACTAATGCGCGCTTATAGGTCCCCTCAGGCGTTCCTTGCGAGGAGAGAGAGTACCAAGGTCCTTTGAAGAGATGGCGTGCTTGGGAGGGCCTGCCCTCTAGCCAGAGCTCGGATCCTTGGGTTTTGCAGTACTGCTGGTGTGTCACTTGAGGCACTGGCACCGTACTCAGCCCCCGCTCGCGAGGTACGCATGTGGAGAGATATAAGTGCCCATTTTCAATAAATGAAATAAAGCTGTAATAAACTCACCACCAAAATATTACATAGCGGCGCCGTAGCGCATAGTTCACTTGGAACGAAGATGGCGCTGGAGCGCAAAGTTCACTTGGAACGAAAATGGCGCTGGAGCGCAAAGTTCACTTGGAACGAAAATCGGTTCATTATACTTGGGTTTGCCAAGCTAACGTTCCTTCCATGTCGAGGCATGGGGACCACCCATTAGTGACAGAGGTTCACTGCGGCCTGCGGGGGCTCATTTGCAGGAGAGCTCGGAGGGCTGGGCCTCGGGAGAAGCTTTGAGAAGCTTGGAGGTGAAGCCGTGAGCTTCCCTCTAGAGACAAAAAATGCCTGGCGTGACTGTGATCACGGGTAGAACTTGCGCAGATGCGCGATGTTCCACGGGTTCTTGACGGGGATGCCGTCCTCGGTCTCGAGGCGTACTGCGCCAGGCCTGGCGACGTGGGAGACCCTGTAGGGGCCTTCCCACATCGGGGAGAGCTTGTGGAGACCTTCCCTGGAGAGGATTCGCCTGAGGACGAGGTCGCCCGCTTCAAGGGTGCGTGAGCGCACATGGCGGCTGTGGTAGCGTCGCAGGTCTTGCTGGTACCCTGCCGCCCTGAGGGCGGCCTGACGGCGCAGTCCCCCGAGAAGCAGCAGGTCGTCGTTGTGGAGGCCCTCTTGGGTGTCCTCATTAAAGGCAAGGACCCGTGGCGATCCATGCTTGATTTCTGCGGGGAGGACCGCCTCGGCTCCGTAGACCAGAGCGAACGGCGTTTCGCCTGTAGGCCTCGAGGAGGTCCTCGTCAGCCGGGAAGGCCATGGCGGCTGCCTTGTAGGCGCTCTCGACAGCGCGCGTGGCGTCCAGGACATGGCCATGGACGGCGATGGTGCCAGCGCTGCCGGGAATCTTGACCATGTTGTAGGCGTGATGCGTGACGGCCATGAACTTCACAAGGGCGGGGTAGCCGAGGATGGCGTTGTACGGCAGACCGATGTGCGCGACGTCGAAGTCGATCAGCTCCGTGCGGTAGTTCTTCTGCGTGCCAAAGGTGACCGCGAGGCGGACTTGTCCCAGAGGTTCGATAGAACCACTGGTGACGCCCGTGAACGGCCTGGAGGGCATAAGCCACTCGTAGGGCACTTGAAGCGTCTCGAAGGTCTCGACAGAGATGACATTCAGGCCCGCTCCCCCGTCGATGAGCGTCTTGGAGACGGTGATGTTGTTGATGGTGGGGGAGCAGACCAGGGGGAGGGTTCCAACGGTCTTGGTCGACTTGGGGTGGTCCTTGGCGTCGAAGGCGATGGTGTACTGGGACCACTTGAGGGGCCTGGAAGTCTCGGTGCTCGGGAGCGCGGCGTTGAGTTCGCGGGCGAACTGCTTGAACTGATTGTTCGACTTGGGCGCTTGAGCTCCGCCGAGGATGCAGGCCATGGCGCCTCTCGGGGCCTGGTAGCCTCCATCTTCCTCGTCGGGGAGGTTGTTGTTCTTCTGGGCGGCGTTGGCTTGAGTGCCCGACGGCTTCTGGTAGCCGCCATCGCGCCTGCCCTTGGCGTCCCTGCGGTAGCCGCGACCTCTGCCGCGGCCTCCGCTGCCTTCTCCCCGCTCGCGTTCCCTGCTCAGCCTCTTGAGGTCGAAGCAGTCGTCTGTAGCGTGCCCGCGCCTGTTGTGGTAGACGCAGAACGGACGGTGGTCCACTTCTTTGTCGCCGCGCTCGGGGGAACCCCTGCGGGAGCCCTTTGCGTCAGGCTCTGCCGCGAGGACCGCGGTGGCCTTGCGCTTGGGCTCTTCCTTCTTCTTGTGGCTCTTGGACCCCTCGCCCGGGTCGTCCCCCCGTGCGCTCATCTTGACGAAGAGGAGTCCCTCTTCAGCCTTGGCGCACTTGTCCGCCAGATCGAACAGCTTCACCACAGAGGTGAGCTTGTCGTGGATGCCGAGCTTCTCGAGCATCCTGCGGTTCGTGACGCCCTCGCGGAAGGCAGCGATCACCTGGGTGTCGGGGATGTTTGGAATTTTGTTCCGCACCTGGCTGAAGCGCTGGATGTACTTGCGAAGAGTTTCACCCTTCTTCTGCACCACAGCGCGCAAGTCGTTGTGGGTGAGTGCGCGCTCGTACGTGCCCTTGAAGTTGGCGACGAACTGCCTGCAGAGCTCCTCCCAGGAGTCGATGGAGTCCTCGGGCAGGTTGAGAAGCCAGGACAGAGCGGAGTCCCTGAGGGCGTGGGAGAACCAGTTGGCCATGACTTTGTCATCGCCCCCTGCAGCCTGGATGGAAGTGGTGTAGAGCTGCAGGAACTCGAGAGGGTTCGTGGACCCGTCGAAGCCCTTGGGGAGCGCTGGCCTGAACTTCTGTGGCCAGACCACACGGCGCAGGGTGCGCGTGAAGGCCATGCAGCCTGAGGCATAGGTGGCCGTTCCTCCCTGGAGGGCCCTGCGGTTTTGCTGCCCCGCCTGACCGAGCTCCTCGACGAGGCGGTTTTGGAGGTCGCGGCGTCGCTCCATGCCTACACGCGCGTCAGGTGCGGTGCGCTGCACGATTTGGTAGTCGTGCGGCGAGGAAGCATGGGAGGGAGCCCGCTGTGCCGCGGCCGGGGGCGGTCCCGGCGGCGGCGGTGGCGCACCTGGTGCGGCCGTCCCTGCAGGGCCGGAAGGCACGATGGAGCGCGACGGAGCGGGGCGTGTGGTTGCGATGTCGACGAGGTGGTGGAGGCGGTCCAGCCACTGGTCGTGCGCTTCGGCACTTGGCCGGTAGCGGAGGACCTCCTGAGCCATCAGTAGCGCGGTGTGCGGGGCGGGCTCTTGATGCTCCCGCGTGGACACGCTCTGGCGCCGGGACGGGTGCGAGGACTCAGCGTCCCCGCGGCGCTCGGAGAGGTCCTCGTCGTCACGCTGGTCTCCTTCGCGGTGCTCCTCGCTCTCCGGCTCTTCCACGCGCGGGCCGGTGCCAGCGCGTTCGGTCGCGCGGGGGCGACCACGGCGGCCGCGGGTGGGGGCAGTGCCGCGCTCGGTGTGAGCTCTCTCGGAGGTGCGCCTGTTGGCGCGCGTCGCGCGGGTGTCCATCATGGCGCGGAGTTCGGAGGTTGAAGACGCGCCTCAGCCCCCTACCTGGCGCGCCAAATGTCGAGGAATGAACTCCCACGTAACAGGGGTAGTCTCGCCCCGGGAAGAGGTTCGAAGGGGGACTGAACACGGAGGTCAAACAACCCTCGATGTACGCCGCGACGTTGCTCGCGGTGCTTGGAGCGGAACTGCACGACAGAGAGTGACACCGGCCCTTACCCAGGTTCACGGCCCTCAAGGTGAGGTAACACCGCTACTCCTGCTTGTCTCGATTGCACTGTGGTGACTGTTGTACAACTAGCCTCCGGGCCTTCAGAGGGTCCGGAGGTGGAGGACGCTATTGAGCTGGGGATCCAGTTTCCGGATCCCCTCCTACGGAAGTGCCCCTTCTCCTTAAATAGCTGCCCCGGGCCTCATCCCTGCGATCTGCGCAGTGGACGGGTTCCCACATGGCCACCAGTGGCGGAGTGGGGTGCACTACTGCTTGCTCGTTCATGGACTCGGTCCATGGTCGCAAAGCCTGTCTTCGTGGCAGAGCAGCTGTCTCCTCCGTCCTTGGACGCGCCTCTTCCGTGTTAAAGCGGCGCATTGTGGCCGACAAGTTGCAGACTTGGCAGAGCGGCTCGCAGGCGCGGCGGAGACCGTGGGGTGTGCCCGCAGTGACGTCGTCGTTGGAGCGTTGTGCCGGCCAACTGCTTTATCACCAAAGAGGAAAGCTTCGTTGGCGGCGCAGGGGACACAGAACTTTGTTGACCCCTTTTATCATGGGAGCGGCAACTGTGACGCTGTTGCTGCCGTGCGCGCAGACGCGCGCGTCACCCTGCGGCCGCAGCAGAGCCCATGTGCGCTCTGCAGCGCTTCCTTCGTCGCGAAGTATCCCCTCAGGGGCCTGAGGCTCTCGAGGGGGAGGGGCTGGACCGGCTCCCTGCAGGGGGAGAGAGTCCTCGAGCGGGACGCCCTCGGGGGGAGCCCCCTTCAGGCCCCTTCCAGCGCCTCAGGTCCCCCGTAGGGGTTTCTCCCTCGGGGGGAACCCTCCAAGCGGTTGGCTTGGTCCTTAGTCGTTTTGTAGACGCTGTCGCGTGCGCAGCCCGTGGAGAGTGGGCTATGCACACCCTAGAATCCACTGGGCCGACAACGACAGCCGGGAAAACGAGATTCCGGCGGCGCTGGATCGTGACCCCGCCGCAGACAACCAGGGGGCCGTCGCTGTTCTCCCTCTGGGGTTTACAATAGTAGAATTCGAGGAAGAGAGGAAGACTGGGAGCTATGCAGAGGTAGGCCTCACACAGGACAACAAAATGGGTGATGTTGAGCACCGAGTTTGGCGCAATGTCTTGGGGCCGGATCTTGAAATATTCCAAGACTTGGCGAAAGAAAAGGGAACCCGGGGGGCGGAAACCCCGGGTGACGTGATCAGCAAAAACTACAACTTCACCTTGACCTGGCTGGGGCGAAGTCTCGTCTTCATCCGGAGCTCGCCAGTGGATCTCAAGCATGCCAAGCTCGGCAAGTTCCTCCAGCCGACTCTCGCGGATGCAAGACTTGGTCCAGTTACAAGTGATCTTGCGCTTGGCTTTTTCTGCGGCGGCTGTCGTGGACGACCCGGCGCCGGCTGTCTTCTTGATCTTCTTAGGAGCACGTTTGGCTGCCGACTTTAAACCCATTGCAGAAACTGGGAGCTCAAAGGTCTACAAACAACATACGGAGGAGAAAGTGATTCAGTGCAGATCTGAAAAGTAGAAAAGAAATAAAGAAAAGAGAAGAACAGGGGCGGCGGTGCAGTTCATCAAATGAATCTCAAGGAGGAAGATTTAAGGTCCGAAGGAGCAAACAGTGAAAACAGTGAGCAATGCACAGCGAAATGGATCTAGGGCGTCTCGGAAAAACAAGTTAAAAGAAAAAGAATGAAGAACGCGATGAACTCGAGGTTAACCGAAGAGCACGATGCCGTGAGATCGGAAATGAGGGAGATTGAGGAGCCTACCAATCCGGAAGAGAAGGTCAGGTGAGGTCTGGGCCTTGCGCGCAAGACGGAGAACGCGGAGGTGCTCGCCAGACGGATCTTGCAGTTGGGCGGCGCGGAGAAACCTTGAGCTCGGGAAGACGAAAGGGCAAGCGGCTCGAGGAGGAAGACGAAGTGGAGGGCTCGGGGGGAAAGTGATTCACTTTTCACCCCGGGACCCTATTTATAGACCCTGGAGTTGACCTAGGGGTAAAGCGGTAAAATTGGAAAGATAATCATTATCCCGGGGAACAGAATCTGATCTACAGGAGATATTCCTGGCAAGATCTTTGCCTCCCTGAGGTGGTTGTTGTTTCCTTGATTCCCGCGCACGGGTATGCATTAAAAATGCCGTTGACCAAGAAGGTTGACCGGCGGCGGAGAAAAAGATTAAAGAAAGAAAAAGAAAGTCAAAGTCTCAGAGAAACGAAAGTCAACAAGTGATGGCCGGGTTATGAACGGGCCGCCAGCAAGAGCCGGCCAAACTGACACCCATGTGCCTGCTTGTTTAATAAGTTGTTTATTGTTTTTCAGATGATAACCCGGACAAAAGGAATGACGGCTTCCCCGAGATTATGCCCAAGAGCGCAAAGGTGAAGCAAGTCAATTCTGGTGTCCAAGTTATCCTGGGGGCTACTGTTGGGGGGATCATAACCCGGTAGGCCCACCGACCTAGAAGATAAGCCGGCCTGGTAAGAACCTGGGCCGGGTCAAGAATAAAGAGATGGGCCGGGTCCCACGTAAGCCGGTGCGCGACGTGTGCCTTGGCCCACAAGTTAAGAAGAATCCAGAAGGCTGGAGACCAAGTACAAGACGGAGTCCTGATAAGTAAGGCGAAAACTTAGACGACTTAGAGTAGAGTCCGGGTACGATTGTAACCCGGATCCCGCCTTGTACCTCCAGCAAGACCCACCGCCTATATAAGGGGGTCTCCTGGTTCCTAGAGGGTTAAGCTTCACCAGATCGCAAGTACCACCATTGTAATCTCGAGACCCGGAAGCTAAGGCGCCGAGTCCTCGAAACCCATATCAATAAAGCAGAAGCAGGAAGTAGGTCTTTACCTCAAGACGAGGGGCCGAACCTGGGTAAACCCTTGTTTCCCCACGCCACGCTAGACAAGCTCCAGATGTCAGAAGTCGCTATGTCCCCTTATTGAAGTTTCCACCCGGAAACATCTGTCGTGACAATCCCACGACAATGCAGTTCCCAGCCACTCATCAAAATTCAAACAACCGATCGATCAGTGCAGCGAACAGGCAGGCATTCTTATACAGTATACTCTTATAAATTTATAGTTAGATGCATTTTACCAGTAAATGACTGCATACCTTCAGTGCAGTGGGTTCCCCTCTGGGAACACCAACCCCCACTTCGTCACTTGAAGATTTCTCTCGTGCCAATGGTCTCTTCCTCCGACAATATATGATTGTGAGTACTGATAAGATCAGTACTAATCCGCCCACCATAACACCCACCACAATCCAAACTGTTTCCTCTCCCTTTCCTACATACAGTTGGTAGTATATGCATGTTACTACCAAAAAAAAGGTATGATGTAATAGTAGTAATTTTATCTCTTGTATCTAACTTACCAACGTGATAGCTGCACCACAGTTCAGATTTCCTACCACCAACGTAGAAGCGGAGCTACAGCAAAGCCAGGGGGGCCGCTGCCCCCCCCCCCCCCCCCCCCCCCCCCCATCCCATGGGCTTGCAAGCAAGAATGGGCCCATTTATGGGTTGTTTGCCCGCCCCAGATTTAAAAAAAAATAGGCTTGTGTTGGCCATTTTGATCTGAAACAGGAGTAGGACCCAAGTCCTCCAAACACATCCGACATTCTTGATCTGTCAAGGTCGGAGTACACTGTGCAACAGCGTACAACGTGTAGCTGCAGCCATCTTCTTTCAAAGCCTTTGTTATTTCAGCAAAAAGTTTAGAGGAGCGTGCTGCCCTATCTGCCACATCAGTGATCAGCTGTCGCACTATCATATTGAACTTTGTGCAGTGAGTAGGGATCTTAGGACCATCATCCTGCATACCTACCATGTTTCCGAAAGCTAGGTAAAATTGGAACTCCCTGTCAGCGAATCCAATAGAATACAGGTCATAGTAAATCAAAACCTTCTTGCTGAATGGGCATATTAGATGTGCATCCTCCAAAGCTACAGCGACACATCTCTCACAAGATGAGGAATTTGCATCGCGGCGACACTCTGCCAGTGCGAACACATTCTCCTTCTTCTTGTAGGATCCAAAAGCTCCCCTGGCAAACAGAGAAGGGGAGGAGGACACCCTCTTTGGCATGGTAGCCAAAACCGTATCTAGAGTCTGTTCATAGTTGCTTCCTGAACTGTACTTTGCCTGTGAGCAACTGGACCACCAGTGATTGGTGTTCTCGCCTGTGCTGTAGGTGGTCGGGGATGCTGCCATGACGAGAAGGACAAGGAGATCAGATCGAACATAGACCATTCTTCCAGGCTGGTGATGTCAGCTGCAAATAAGAATGAAGAAAAGTTAGTACCAGTAGATAATGTTAGCAATATATTCTCTAGAAAGGAAAGGGCTAATAATGACAGCGGCTAAAAATTACAAGTCATCTACTACAAGAACTTTGGCGTGATGGCATAATATTATTGAACCAAAATAACCGTAAAGTGGTAGGTAGAGGATGGCAAGCGGTTGACTTAGTCGTGCAATTTGATCAAAACGAGTTAAACAATGTACAATGATAATATGATTCAGAACTCAGTGCAAAAGCGTAGTAATGACAAACTATTGGCTGAAAGATCCGGAGACATTGACATGGGCCCTATGATCCTTAGACCAATTCATGTCTTTCAGATTGCACGTGGTCAATCAGAACAGGCATTTCCTAATGTAATCTTTTGCTGAACTGTAACAATGATACAGGCTTGGGACTTAATTTCATGTTGTGTATCAGTTCTACGGATTAGCGTGACGTACGAAATATTCATACTCCTCGTAAATCTAAATGTTCAGATTGCATGTCTTGGAAGAATGGCAGGAAGTCGGGTTTCATATGGTTCAGCATCTCTCTGCAGAATTCATTTTATAACAAATTGCTATGGTGGTTGTTGTTTTCAAACTGAAACCGTACATGCTGGTATCGTAGCCCCTATGATAATACATGAAGCTAAGCAAAGAAGACTCTGTCAGAGCATCCAGTTTTATAACCAATATGAAGACTGAAGACACTGAAGAGACTAGAAACTCTGGTAGCATGCAGTGGCGGAGCTTGGCCCAACTCCATTGGAGTGGGGGGGGGGGGCAAATGGGCTAAAAGGCCATCATTAGAGAGGTATGGGCCTATTCTGGGGGGGCAAGTGGGCACTGTTCCGATTTTTTTAGCCTGGACAGTTGATGGGCTGGGGGGGGGGGGGGGGGGCGGCCCCCTGAACTGCACGTAGCTCCGCCTCTGGTAGCATGGGAAGACAGGAAATATATGGTTCAGTTTAAACCCAAGACAGATTCTCGATTGCGATGGACTTCACATCTAAAATGAGAAGCCCTTGGTTTTTTGTAGAAACAACAGTCGGACCGAACCAACCATTTTAGTTTTCAAAGTACATTGTAATGGAAGAATATCTGTTGGCCTAAAATTGAACCAGAAGTTCCTTGTTGTCTTATCCTAGCAGAAACATCATTGACACTGGAGGTATTGATAACTACTGTTGCTTGTCTGACAATAGGTGATGTGTCGAAACTTTGTGGCATTGGAGATCCAAAAGCAAAAAAAAGGTGCCTACAGCTGAGGCTATGCAAAGTAGGGGATCAGTGGTACTAGCGAAAGGACATGCTTAAAATATCATAATTGTTTCTCAATCTGCCTTCTAATTACATATAATCTATGGTTTAAGTTCAGCTTTCTGTTCAGTAGATTTTGAAAACCAACAAGTGAAATATTCCCCTTATCTAAAACTATAAAGAAAAGGTGATATGTTAATAGCAACACACTGCACCAGGTCTTAACTTTAAATCGAGCTAGCGAGCCAATAAGCTAATTTGTTTACCCAATTCACTAGTGGAAAACTGGCCTTAGGTTCACCCCTTTAGTCCCCAATTCGGCATGGGCCGGGACTAAAGGGGGGCACCGCACCCGGTCTGAACGGCGACAGCCCCGTCCCGGTTCGTGAGGGACATTTAGTCCCGGTTCGTGTAACGAACCTGGACTAAAGGGTCACCGCGTGCGGCCGCAGACGCGGGGCCCGGTGCCAGTACCCTATAGTCCCGGTTCCTAACACGAATCGGGACTAAATGTCCCGCTATATTAGCTTCTTCCACCCCTGGCCCGACCCGAGCTCCTCAATTTTCTCAGCTCGACCCGAGCTCCTCCATTTCCTAATCCATTTCATCTCCATTTTCTCTCCCCATGCTCAATTTATTCGCAGTTTTTTTCACCATTTGGGAAGATTGAAGGCACCCCACGGTTAGCAGCTTCATCCTTCTTCCGGCGTTGCTTCTTTAGCTCATTTAGCTCATTACATATTTGTAGTGCAAGCTAGGTGTTCGATGAAATGCTCAAGTTATGATTTCATTTGTTTCATATGCAATTTGACCTCAAACTAAATTATGATTTATGTGTTTTAGTGTCGTCCCCGTCCTTACCGTTATCGATCGCCCGCGCCGTGCCGTCACCGGCACCACCTCGGTGAGCCTCTTATTTTTATCTTTCATTTTAAAAAACTAAGTTTTATGGTTTAGGTGCATATATAGATATTACTTGTATAATTTTCTAACTTGTATTATATGTATAGTGTCATGGTTCTGATATCCGTCCTTGTCGGTCCTCGTCCGGTCTATGATTCGGATGTGGTATATTTTCAAAACTATTTGTTTCATTTCGTGTTGAATAAATACTGCAGATGTTTACGCTAAAAAAAAGTAAAAATCATTCACAACTTACCATTTGACCGCGGGTCTTTCTGAGCTGTGGGAAACCTTTACTTATTTCCTTGACACGGTCCTCAACCAAGCTCCATTCCTGTAGAAAAGAGGCAAAATGTCAGGCAAAGTTAAGCAATCAAGAAATGTGAGCTTTAACTATACCTTCTCGTCAACATTTCGGTAATGTACCGAAACGCAGAACACATTGTTCTCTACGGAGGCACCGCTGATTGTTCTAATGGCTTCTTCTAGGGCATGGGTGGCCTATTCCACAAACAATCATTAGCATGCTGTGTTTTGCAAAATAAAACGAGATGCATTAATTTACCAAAAATAAGGCAATACTGGATACCTCAGTTATGAATACTTCATACCCCTCAGCTGGTTTGTAGAGCTTGGTTTCATAGCTCTACAATTAGCATAATTTACCAAAATTCAGAATACATTAAGAATCATGCTCATTTAGTATCTGCAAAGCGTAAAAAAGGTTGAAGCCAATTTTACCATTTTGATCTCAAACCCATGACCGCCAGAATAGTGAAGCTCCTCCAGACATACAAATTCCTTCAACTGAACAAAAACGACAAAAATTATCGGGTTTATTCTGTTGGTGTGTGCGTGTATGTGTGTGTTAGAGCCTGGCCCATGAGGCCCATGTATATTAGTACTACATCATTATCTATATGTACATTATTTTTTCAAAGAAAAATGAAACTTCAAAGTGTCATTATCGATTTTTTAAAATAATGGCCTCTAGTGAGCACAGGAAGGAGATGGAAGGAACTGCTTCTCTCCAAAGCTTGTAAGAAGATCGTGATAAAAGCCGTAGCTCAAGCTACACCCACCTACGCCATGTCATGTTTTGACCTAACAAATCCCCTATGTGTAGAGATCAGCTTGATGATCTGTTGTTATTGGTGGGGTAAGATGATAAAAATAGATGCCACTACATCAGTTGGGAAAATATTGTCGGAGAGTGACTCCCAAGGAACAGGGGTAGCCACACCCTGAAGAGAGGTTCGAAGGGGGGCTGAACGCGGAGGTCAAACAATCCTCGGGAGGCACGACGACGGTGCTCGCCGAGCCTGGAGAGGAACTATCACGCCAGAGATGGACACCGGCCCGTACCCAGGTTCACGGCCCTCAGGAGGAGGTAAAACCGCTACTCCTGCTTGTCTGTATTGCACTGTAAAGGTTACAGGACAATGAGCTTGCCGAGGGCTCTCTTGAGGCAGTTTTGTGCTTGGAGAGGGACACAATGGTCGCCTTCCTCCTCCAGCCGTTGGCTATCCTACGTGCTTGGCTAGGGCTCCCTGGGGCTAGGAAGCGTCCAGCTCGTTGGAGATCAATCGGTGGTGCAATTGCGCGATTGGGCGATCCTCTTCTACGGTGGAGCTCCTGCTCCTTTTATAGGCGCCCCGGGCTCCGTCCTCGTGCTGGTGGGCTCCCACATGCCGGTGGCGCGAAGGAGCGGGAGTCCACCGCGGCTTACCCGTCCATGGACGCGGTCCATCCGTGCTAAAGTTGCGCGCCGTGGCCGACAGGCTGCAGACGGTGCAGAGCGGCTTGCAGGCGCGGAAGAGGTCGTGTTGGAGCCCACGGTGACGATCTTCTTGGAGCGTTGCGCCGTCCAGCCGCTTTATCACCAAAGAGGAAAGTCCTGGCTGTCCTGGCGCAGGCGGCGCGGCTTTGTTGACTCCTTTATCACCGGAACGGCAACTGGGATGCTCGCGTCACCCTGCGGCTGCTGTAGGGGCCATGTGCGTCCTGCAGCGCTTGCTTAGCCGCGAAGTGTCTCCACAGGGCCTTGGTCGCCTGTGGAGGGGTTTCCTGCTGACTTCTCTCCAGGCGGGCTGTGCCTGGGGAGTCTCTTGAAGCGCAGGGTCCTCTTCAGGCCCTGGCGTCCTCTTCAGGTCCTCGAGCGGAGATGTCTCTCGAGGGTCTCTCCAAGCGGTATCTTGGTCCTTCGTCATTCTGCCGAAGATCTTTGCGGGCGAGGCCTGTAGGGAGTGGGCCGTGCATACCCCGGTCCTTACTGGGCCGACAGTAGCCCCCGGGCCCACGATGGGCACGACGAGGCCCGTTGGGTCTAGGCGAAGCGTCGTGGGGCCAATCCTGCGGGCCGGGCCGAGCCACGCGTCACTCCGGCGAGTAACGGTTGCGCACGATGGGGGACGTGCGACGTGGGGGGTCCCACCACGCCCCGGTAACTGCTCCTTGACGAGACATAAAGTCTCCGCGCCGGAGCAGGGAGCCTTTGCTACTCCCACTTCTTCTCGCAGACACCATCCGCATCGAGCTCTCCGCTCCTGCTCTCCGGCGCCCTCTTCTCCAGTTTCTCCTCGCGCCGTACCCTCCTTTCCTCCGACGATGAGTCCGGCGAAGAACAAGGGCAAGGCGGCCGCGGGGTCTTCTTCGCAAGCGGCGCCCGCCGAGGTCGCACACGGCGCGACATTGCTAGGCGTGCGCGTCAACGACAAGGCCCTCGACAAGGTCCGCTTCCTGGTGGCGGACCGGACCAACGAGCACGGCGCCACCGCGCTCAAGCCCGCGGCGCATGGGAAACGCCCACGAGGGTTTTTCCCAATCTTCCAGCACTGCGTCTCGGCGGGACTGGTGCCGCCCTTCTCTCCGTTCCTGGAGGCGGTGCTGGCCTTCTACCAAATCCAGCTGCTGCACCTCCACCCCAACTCCGTGCTCATCCTCGCCATCTTCGCCTACCTCTGCGAGGCGTATCTAGGCTTGGAGCCCACGGTGGAACTCTTCCGGTGCTTCTACGCGCTCCGGAGCATGGCGAAGAACGAGCGCTCTGGATGCGTCTCGTTCCGCATCGTGGATGGCATGGGGGGCGTCTACATCCCCATGTCGTGGAGCGAGGGCAAGGCCATCACCTCGGTGACGAAGAAGGTGGACGACTTCCGCCAGCGGTGGTTCTTCGTTGGGGTGGAGCAGCCCTGCGCCTTCCTCGACGTCCCCGACGCGCCGCCCGTGAAGAATTCGAACTGGGGCAAGGCTTCCTTCAGCGGCGCGCAGAACGTGATGCTGATGGGCCGCCTGGGCTACCTTCGGGAGGAAGGCCTCACGGGGCAGATCATCGCCGCGGACTTCGTGACGCGCCGCATTGCTCCACTCCAGGCGCACTCGATGCCAATGTGGATGTACTCCGGCCCCCAGGACAAGATGGGGCTCCACCGCGAGGACAACGACAAGGACGCAGTCGACAACGTCCTGTCTGCGCTCTTCATCAACCCAGCGGTGCCAGCCATGGACGAACTCCCGATCACGCTCCGGCCTCTGCACCAGTACAACATGACCGAGCGCCTGGCCATTCTGGAGGGGATGCCTCCATACACCCCGTCAGGCCCTGCGGGGAAGATGTTGCCTGTGCCGGTGGTGCATGAGGCGGAGGGAGCAGAGACGCCCTCTGCCTCAGGAGCTGGGCAAGGCGAGGAGGAGGCCGCGGCGGGGGAGGAGTCCTCTTCGAGGGCCGGGTCCCTCGCTGGCGAGATTTGCGACATCTCGTCAGGCGATGATGAAGACGCCTTCGTGGTGGCGCCCACGCGCCGTGCGGTGGAGGAGGAGGCCGAGGAGGAGGCCTCTGACGAGGAGGCCTCGCTAGGGCATCGCGAGCCCCGGTCCAAGGCGGCCAGCGACAGGCCTGGCGCGAGGCCCTCCGACGTCCCTTCCAAGCGGAAGGCCGAGGCGCCTCCGGAGGGGTCAGGTGCTAAGGCCAAGCCCTCCTGGCGCTCGCCAGGCTTGGCGTGGGTCGACACCGGTGCCAAGGAGCCCGGGTAAGTACCTTTAACTGATGATTGCTTGATTATTGCACTCTTCTTTTCATATGTCTGATAATCACCCCCTGATTCTTGCCAGCGACCTTGTGCCTGCGAAGCGCCGTAGGCTTCGCAAGGCAGCGGAGGTGAAGGGAACCGCGGCAGAGGCCGTGGCTGAAGAGGCCGCGAGGCCTGCGGAGACGGCCTCCTCAGGCCCAACCGAAGAGGCGCCTCAAGCGGAGGCAGCTGAGCCTCTGGCGGGGGCGGCAGCGCCTCAGGCGGAAGCCGCTACACCGCCCCCCGAGCCGTTGGTGATGGAGGCGCAGGAGGAGCGGGCGGCCAGCCCTCCTCGAGCTCCTACCCCGCCTCGCGCGGCTACGCCGCCGCGTGAGCCGACTCCGGCTCGCGAGGCTACGCCACCGCGCTCAGCTACGCCTCCCGCGCAGCCAGAGGCCGGGACAGACCAGGGCCCGTCAAGCGCGGGCGCCTCTGCAGGGGGAGCAGCTTCGTCTCCGCCGCGCCCCGCAGCGGGGGGCGAGGCGCAAGAGGCGGCGCGACAGGGCGACGAGAGCGGCGAGACCAGCCTGGGCGCGGCAAAGGACGGGGAGCAACCTAGCCCCCAGGCACGCCCAGAGGCCTCGTTCTCCAGGGTTGACGCCGGGGCCGGGCCTTCCACGCAACGCGGCCTGGTCCTTAGTGGCTGGGACTGGAGCAAGGGGCGCCGCGAGGTGGCCTTCCGCGTGGTGAGGGAATCTCCGGAGGGTCTGGAGGCGCAGCTTGCCTTCGAGGATGCCCAGCTCGCCCGGCAATGCGACGAGCTTGCGGAGGCTTGGGGGCGCTTCCATGCCGCTGTTGAGGCCCGCCGCCAGGAGGATCTGGCCCTCCAGGCTGCTCGCGAGGAGGCCATCCGCTTTGCCAAGGAGGTCCGGGAGGGGGCCGTCCGCGACGCAGACGAGCTCCTTGCCCCCCTCCAAGATGCGCGCGACGCGGCCGCCGATCTCCTCGCGGAGGTGAAGGCCGAGCGCGAGGCTATGGAGGGCTCGCTGGCGCAGAAACGCCGCGAGGTGTCCCAGCTGGAGTCCCAGCTCCTCTCCGCCCACCGGGCCGCGCAGGAGACTCTGGAGGAGGATCGCAAGAGCCTGGCCGAGCGCGAGCGACAGCTGGCCTCCAGGGAGAAGGACGTGGAGCAGCGAGACGAGCAGCGGCTCCAGGCGGAGGGCGAGCTGGCCACAAAGCGCGAAGAGCTCGAGGCGCGCGAGGGAGACCTGGCTCAGGCGCTCCAGAGGCATGACGAGAACGTCACCGCCCAGAAGCAAACCCTGGAGCGCTTCCAGCAGCGGTTTGCCGAGAAGAAGATGGAGGCGGAGGCGGCCCTCGCGGAGCGCGAGAAGGAGTTCAGGCGGACCACCTCCAAGGAGTACCGCGACAAGGCCAAGAAGCAGGAGGACCGCTTCAAGGCCAAGCACGCTACCGATGCCAAGCGGATCGCGGAGCTCGAGAAGGCCAACTCCAAGCTCGAGACCCGCCTCCAGCGCGCCAAGGATGCCTATCGCCAGGCTGAGGAGGGCTGCAGGGGTAGCCACACCCTGAGAGTGACTCCCACGGAACAGGGGTAGCCACACCCTGAAGAGAGGTTCGAAGGGGGGCTGAACGCGGAGGTCAAACAATCCTCGGGAGGCACGACGACGGTGCTCGCCGAGCCTGGAGAGGAACTATCACGCCAGAGATGGACACCGGCCCGTACCCAGGTTCACGGCCCTCAGGAGGAGGTAAAACCGCTACTCCTGCTTGTCTGTATTGCACTGTAAAGGTTACAGGACAATGAGCTTGCCGAGGGCTCTCTTGAGGCAGTTTTGTGCTTGGAGAGGGACACAATGGTCGCCTTCCTCCTCAAGCCGTTGGCTATCCTACGTGCTTGGCTAGGGCTCCCTGGGGCTAGGAAGCGTCCAGCTCGTTGGAGATCAATCGGTGGTGCAATTGCGCGATTGGGCGATCCTCTTCTACGGTGGATCTCCTGCTCCTTTTATAGGCGCCCCGGGCTCCGTCCTCGTGCTGGTGGGCTCCCACATGCCGGTGGCGCGAAGGAGCGTGAGTCCACCGCGGCTTACCCGTCCATGGACGCGGTCCATCCGTGCTAAAGTTGCGCGCCGTGGCCGACAGGCTGCAGACGGTGCAGAGCGGCTTGCAGGCGCGGCAGAGGTCGTGGTGGAGCCCACGGTGACGATCTTCTTGGAGCGTTGCGCCGTCCAGCCGCTTTATCACCAAAGAGGAAAGTCCTGGCTGTCCTGGCGCAGGCGGCGCGGCTTTGTTGACTCCTTTATCACCGGAACGGCAACTGGGATGCTCGCGTCACCCTGCGGCTGCTGCAGGGGCCATGTGCGCCCTGCAGCGCTTGCTTAGCCGCGAAGTGTCTCCACAGGGCCTTGGTCGCCTGTGGAGGGGTTTCCTGCTGACTTCTCTCCAGGCGGGCTGTGCCTGGGGAGTCTCTTGAAGCGCAGGGTCCTCTTCAGGCCCTGGCGTCCTCTTCAGGCCCTCGAGCGGAGATGTCTCTCGAGGGTCTCTCCAAGCGGTATCTTGGTCCTTAGTCATTCTGCCGAAGATCTTCGCGGGCGAGGCCTGTAGGGAGTGCGCCGTGCATACCCCGGTCCTTACTGGGCCGACAAATATGACAAAGTCCAAAGACGACGGGGTCATGTGATTTGGAGACCTTTTGAACATGGCAAAGTTAGCAAGGCAGAGTTGGCATCGGAGAGTACTTTTGGCTCCCGAGCTCCAGTGCTCTCTCCATTTAAAACAAAAATAGAAAATTATATTTATGGGTTTACAAAAATTCTGAAAACAAATCCGCTTGTAGCGAATGGTATATCCTAGAACCGTGCAAAATATAAATTTCAAATACTATGTATTATGGGCTACACAAATAATTACAAAATCTGATAAAATTTAGAAATTTAATAATATGCATAGTAAGATCCATAGTTTTGTCATTTTTGTGTAGCTCACAAAACAAATTTTTGAAGTTGATATTTTGCATGTTTGTGGGACATATAATTAGCTACATCCTGATTTCTTTTCAAAAAAAATAAAAGTTCATAAATTTGATTTTGGATTTTTTTTTTTCACAACTGGAGGGAGCATTGGAGCTCGGGAGCCAAAAAATCTCCACTCTGCTTCAAAACCCGGCTGTTTGTGCTGTGCCGTGATGCTCTACAGGCAAGTTGGGAAACCCCAAGAGTAAGGTGTGATGATGTAGTAGCAGCAAGCTTTACCTCAGTTGTGAAACCAAGGTTATCGAACCAGTAGAAAACTAGAATTCTTCCGAAGGTGTCAACTGCGCCAGAAATTCTTGCTAAGCGCTGAGTTGGCGTGGAACCTGCACACAACACAACCAAGATACTTTGTCCCAACTTAACAGTAAGGTTGTCAATCTCACTGGCTTGCTGTAACAAAGGATTAAACGTGGAAAATGATGTTTTTTTGCAGAGAATGAAAGTAACAGGATTGTAGTAGGTTGTATTATCAGTTTAAAGAAAAGGACCGGGGTCCACAGTTCACTAATGGTGTCTCTCCATAAATAATAATAGCATACATGAGGGTAAACAAATTACAGCTGGGCAATTGACAGAATAAAGAACTGCATAATGATGCATATACAAGTCATGGTGTCTAGTGTGAGATTCATTTGGGCTTTACGACATGATACATAGACCGTTATCCAACTGCATCTATGCCTAATAATCCACCTTCAGGATAGCATCCGCAACACCTTTCAGTATTAAGTTGCAAGCACCAGATTATTGCATTAAGTAAAGTGTGTAATGTAAGTAGCACAATTATCCTTAGACAAAGAACTACTGTTTTATCCCTGGTAGCAACAGTACATTCACAATCTTAGACGTTGCTGTCACTCCCCCAGATTAAATGAAGACATGAACCCACTATCACGCATAAATACCCCCTCTTGGAGTCAGAAGCATCTACTTGGCCAGAGCATCTACTAGTAACGGAGAGCATGCAAGATCATAAATAACGCACTCACATAATATATAATGAAGAAAATGACATAGTACTCAATTATTCATCGGATCCCAGCAAACACATCATGTAGCATTACATAAAGATGATCTTGATCATGATAGGAAGCTCACAAGATCTAAACATGATGGCACAATAGGAGAAGACAACCATCTAGCTACTGCTATGGACCCGTAGTCCAAGGATGAACTACTCACGCATCAGTCCGGAGGCGGGCATGGTGATGTATAGCCCTCCGGTGATGATTCCCCTCTCCGGCAGGGTGCCGGGAAGAGCTTCTGAACCCTCCCGAACTAGGGTTGACGACGGCGGCGGCTCTGGAACGTATCGTGGAAAAGTGTTCGGGTATTAGGTCTTGATCCGTCGGGGGGTTTAAGTAGGCGAAAGGGCGAAGGAGGTGGGGCCCCGAGGGGACACACCACGTGGTGGCGCGGCCAAGGAGCCTGCCGCGCCACCAACATGTGTGGCTGCCTCGTGGCCCTCCTCCGTATCCTCTTCGGTGTTCTGGATGCTTCCGGGGAAAATAGGGATATTGGCTTTTGTTTCGTGCAATTCCAAGAATATTTCCTTAACAGTTTTTCTGAAACCAAAAACAGCAGAAAACAGGGAACTGGCACTGTGGCATCTTGTTAATAGGTTAGTCCCAGAAAATGCATAAAAACCATATAAAGTGTATATAAAACATGTAGCAATGGGTATAATATAAGCAAGGAACATAAGAAATTATAGATATGTTGGAGACGTATCAAGCATCCCCAAGCTTAGTTCTACTCGTCCCGAATAGGTAAAACGATAACAAGAATAATTTCTGAAGTGACATGCTTTCACACAATATTGATCATATAATAATGTAAAGCTCATGTTATGAATGAAGTGACTCAAGGCAATGGTCTATAGTTTGCTAACAAATAGACTAGGAGTAAACAACTACATCATATAAGTAAAAACTTTTCATGGATAGTACTTTCAAACAAGCATCAAAAAGATTTGCATAAGAGTTAACTCATAAAGCAATAGTTTCTAAGTAAAAGTGCATTGAAGCAACACAAAGGAAGATATAAGTTTCAGCATTGGCTTTCAACTTTGAACATGTATATCATATAGATAGTTGTCAACACAAAGAAATATAACAAGTGCAATAAGTAAGCATATAAGAATTGTTGCACACAGTTGACACAAGTGTTTGCTTCGGGGATAGAAAGAAGTGGGTAAACTGACTCAACATAAAGTAAAAGATAGGCCCTTCGTAGAGGGAAGCAGGGATACAAACATGTGTTAGAGCTTTTTAGTTTTTATAGGTTTTTGAAATCATATAGAGAGCATAAAAGTAAGTATTTGAGTGGTGTTTGTCGTTGTCAACGAATGGTAATGGGCACTCTACCCCCCTTGTCAACCAGACTTTCAAGAGCGGCTCCCATTGAAGGACGCTATTTCTACCAGCAAGGCAGATCATCCGTCTTATCTCTTTTGTTTACACATGCAGGTAAAAAATGGTATCATTGCTTGGCTGATTAGATCAGGGCAAAAATGTGAAGAGAATGCAGCGGTTAAAGTTGTAATTAATTGGGACTAGGCACCCCATTTGCCAGCTCTTTTTGCAAAGTTAATGGATAAGCGGTGTATATGCCACTAGTCCGGTTGGTGAAAGTCTGTCTAACAGCAAATGACAAGGTTGATATCCGTAACACAACATACTTCCTCATGAGCTAATAAACATTGACACAAATAAGGGATAATAAGTTTTGAATTAAAGGTAGCACACGAAGTATTTGCTTGGAATGGCAGGAAATACCATGTAGTAGGTAGGTATGGTGGACACAAATGGCATGGGTTTTGGCTCAAGGTTTTGGATGCACGAGAAGCATTCCCTCTCAGTACAAGGCTTTGGCTAGCAAGGTTATTTGAAGCAAACACAAGTATAAACTATGACAACAAGACGTATATAAAAACATATTGCAAGCATTATAAAACTCTACATTGTCTTACTTGTTGTTCAAACACCTTTACTAGAAAATATCTAGACCTTAGAGATACCAAACATCCAAACCAAATTTCAACAAGCTTTACGGTAGTTCTTCACTAATAGGTTTTAACTACATGATGTAAAAGCTTAAACATGATCTACTTGAGAGCTCAAAACAATTGCCAAGCACCACAACATACAAGATAACAATCCATAAGAGCATGTATATCTTTTCATTATACCATCTACCACATTTAGCATTTTCTGTTTCCAACCAAACACCAATCAACTTATTTAAACATAAACTCTCCAAGTATTTAACAATGAAACAAGAGAGTATAACATAAGAGAACTAACTGCTCTAAACAAGAGATGCATGAAAAACAAGAACTGAAAGTATTGAAGTAACAGAGAAGAATACTCAACAAATATAAGTGAAGAATAGGAGTATTCATAAGAAAAGGCGGAGCGTGTCTCTCTCCTACAAAGGAATGCTAGGATCCATTTTATTCAGAGAATGAAAATAACAAAAACAAAAACAAACAGACGCTTCAAGTAAAGCACATAAGATGTGACGGAATTAAAATATAGTTTCACTAGAGATGACCTGATAGTTTGTTGATGAAGAAGGGGATGCCTTGGGCATCCCCAATCTTAGACGCTTGAGTCTTCTTGAAATATGCTTGGGTGACCCACAGGGGCATCCCCAAGCTTAGGCTCTTTCATCTTCTTGATCACATCATATCATCCTTCTCTCTTGATCCTTGAAAACTTCCTCCATACCAAACTCAAAGTAGACTTCATTACAGGGTTAGTGCATAATCAAAAATTCTCATATTCTGCATGGATGATGCACCGGTGTGGTGTTGTTGGGAAACCCCAAGAGGAAGGTATGAAGTAGTGCGGCAGCAAATTTCCCTCAGTTATGAAACCAAGGTTATCGAACCAGTAGGAGATGAAGGCGCTTATGAAGGTGTCAACGGCGCCAGAGAAGAGCTTGGCGTGTAGCTGACGTGGAACCTGCACACAACACAATCAAGATACTTTGCCCCAACTTAACAGTGAGGTTGTCAATCTCATTGGCTTGCTGTAACAAAGGATTAAACGTATGGTGTGGAAAATGATGTTTGTTTGCAGAGAATGAAAGTAACAGGATTGCAGTAGGTTGTTTTATCAGTTTAAAGAAAAGGGACCGGGGTCCACAGTTCACTAGTGGTGTCTCTCCATAAATAATAATAGCATACATGCGGGTAAACAAATTACAGCTGGGCAATTGACAGAATAAAAAACTGCATAACAATGCATATACAAGTCATGATGTCTAGTGTGAGATTCATTTGGGCATTACAACATGATACATAGACCGTCACCCAACTGCATCTATGACTAATAATCCACCTTCAGGATAGCATCCACAACACCATTCAGTATTAAGTTGCAAACAACAGATTATCGCATTAAGTAAAGTATGTAATGTAAGTAGCACAAATATCCTTAAATAAAGAACTACTGTTTTATCCCTAGTAGCAACAGTACATCTACAATCTTAGAGGTTGCTGTCACTCCCCCAGATTAAGAGTTAACTCATAAAGCAATAGTTTCTAAGTAAAAGAGCGTTGAAGCAACACAAAGGAACATATAAGTTTCAGCATTGGCTTTGAACTTTGAACATGTATATCATATAGATAGTTGTCAACACAAAGAAATATAACAAGTGCACACATAGTTATGCAAGAAAAACATGAAAACTCTCTCATATGGAGTAAAGGTGCTAAACATGAGCACAAATGATGACTATGAATACTACAGGTGCTATAACATGAGCACAAGTGTGGATAAAGAGTATTAATGTTGCCCCCTTTTTATTTTATTTTATTTTTATTTTTTACTTTTTCTGTTTCTCTTTTCGATGGCCTCCATGGCTCTTTTCACTTCTAGGGGCAAACATTCTAATATGACAACACATTTTTGATACAAGTAACTCATAAGGAATAAAACATAGTGTATGAAACGGTGCCTCTGCCAGTGTAGCAGGATATGCAATGATCTAGCGTAACATGGGTAAAACCACACATTAGCTGTAAAGAATCATGCAAGGCAATATATAAATGATAAATGACAACAAGTCACGTAATGTAAGATGGAAGTTGCATGGCAATATATCTCGGAACAGCTATGGAAATGCTGTAGTAGGTAGGTATGGTGGATGTTTTGAGAGAGATATTTGGCTTATGGGTAGGAGAACAAGATGAAGATCTCCCACGAGTTTTGGATGTACCCGCGAAGTATGCACCAACTCTCAATGTGAGAAAGGGCAATGCAAAGTACCGAAGAGGCTAGCAAATATGGTGGTGGATGTGCCATGAAAACCGCAGCTTCGAACTCACAAGCAAAAAGATTCCAACTAGAAATATGATCTTACAAGGCATAATGAAAATCACTCCATGAGGGACTGTGGCAAATGAACAAGTCACTGTTGGGACCCCGACCGTAGCGCATAACACAAAGTCATTACGGTTGTTTTTAACATTAGAGGTCATATATCATTATGCTATCAACTAGATATTTAGTGTGGCACAGCTTCAAGTTTTCTAGACCAACCATTAATCATTCCACTTTACTAAACCATCATGTTTTACCATTAAGCATATTAATATCTCAAAACAACATCAATGATTCAAGTGACACAATTTAATGATCTACAAGATTATGTATCATTTCATCATACCGTCTACCACATTTAACATTTTCTGTTCTTAACCAAACACCAATCAACTTATCTAAAAAGAAACTCTCCAAGTATTTAACAATGAGATGTGAGAGTATAACATAAGAAAACTAACAGCTCTAACAAGAGATGCATGAAAAACAAGAGCTGGAAGTATTGCAGTAACATAGAAGAATACTCAACAAATAATTGAAGAATACGAGTATTCATAAGAAAAAGCGGAGCGTGTCTCTCTCCCACAAAGGAATGATAGGATCCATTTTATTCAGAGAACAAGAATAACAAAAGCAAAAATAAAAACAAACAGACGCTGCAAGTAAAGCACATAAGATGTGGCGGAATTAAAATATAGTTTCACTAGAGATACCTTATAAGTTGTTGATGAAGAAGGGGATGCCTTGGGCATCCCGAAGCTTTGACGCTTGAGTGTTCTTAAAATATGCTTGGGTGACCCACGGGGGCATCCCCAAGCTTAGGCTCTTTCATCTTGTTGATCACATCATATCATCCTCTCTCTTGATACTTGAAAACTTCCTCCACACCAAACTCAAAGTAAACTTCGTTAGAGGGTCAGTGCATAATCAAAAATTCTCATATTCTGTAGGGTGACAATCATTATCATGGTACTGGACATTAGCTACAGACACTGGAATTTTATGGAACAAAAAGATCCATTCAAAAACAGCAAAATAACCAATGCAAAATAGATGGCAGAATCTGTCAAAAACAGAACAATCTGTAAAGACGAATTTTTTCTAGGCACTTGACTTGCTCAAATCAGAAAACTCAAAACTAATGAAAGTTTCATACATATCTGAGGATCACGCACAAAAAATCCCAGGTCACTTTGATTTTTCTATGAATTCTAACGAATTAACGAATTAAACGTGGCCGCGAGGCCAGGAAGGGGGCCGCACCACCACATGATGTGGGCGCCTCGGTGCCCTCATTCGTCTCCTCTTCGGACTTCTGGAACGTGTCGGAAGAAATAGGGACTTTGGCTTTTGATTCGTCCAATTCCGAGAATATTTTCTTAACAGCTTTTCTGAAACCAAAAACAGCAGAAAACAGGGAGCTGGCACTGTGGCATCTTGTTAATAGGTTAGTCCCATAAAATGCATAAAAGTGATACAAAGTGTATATAAAAAATGTAGCAATTAGTATAATATAAGAATGGAACATAATAAATTATAGATACGTTTGAGACGTATCAGGCATTCACCCCCGCGGTGGCCTGAACATGGGTAAACCGAGTGTCCGTCTCTGTATTGTTGTTCTTCTCCTTCGTCGAGTCTCGTGAGGTCAGAGGCAACACTCTATATATGGGCTCATAGGAGAACACCGTAGTATAATAAAATGAGGAAGACTTGGGAGGACAAGAAACCTGAGACCGAGTCACGAATTTATTATTATGGGGTATTAATATCGGGGACCTTAGAGTGTAATGCTATGGTGGGACTTTATGTCTTAATAATTCTTGTGCAGTCATTTACTTGGCCACATGATCCATCATAAAAGGGTTTAGTTCATTTATTTAGCTTTACCTAAACTGTGTCTCCGTCCTAAAGAAGATTAAAACTTGACAAGATATTCAACGTGTTATTTAATAAATCTATATGCCTAGCTATATCCATGCCGCCCTCGGGAACGTTTTCCTAATATAAGACACACATCGATCACTTGAGCTTGTCCTCTTGCCACATAGAGGATTGGGATTTTCTCTCATTGAGAGCAGATGCACTCTGTGTAGTGTTGTTGGGAAACCTCAAGAGGAAGGTATGAAGTAGTGCAGCAGCAAATTTCCCTCAGTTATGAAACCAAGGTTGTCAATCCAGTAGGAGTTGAATGCTCTTATGAAGGTTGTTGGTGGCGGAATATGGCACGGCGCAACACCAGGGATTCCGGCACTGACGTGGAACCAGCACACAACACAACCAAGATACTTTGCCCCAACTTAACAGTGAGGTTGTCAATCTCACTGGCTTGCTGTAACAAAGGATTAGACGTATAGTGTGGAAAATGATGTTTGTTTGCAGAGAATGAAAGTAACAGTTTGCAGTAGGTTGTATTATCAATGTAAAGAAAAATGACCGGGGTCCACAGTTCACTAGTGGAGTCTCTCCATAAATAATAATAGCATACATGAGGGTAATCAAATTACAGCTGGGCAATTGACAAAATAAAGAACTGCATAATGATGCATATACTATAGTCATGGTGTCTGGTATGAGATTCATTTGGGCATTACAACATGATACATAGACCGTTATCCAACTGCATCTATGACTAATAATCCACCTTCCGGATAGCATCCGCACACCTTTCAGTATTAAGTTGCAAGCAATAGATTATTGCATTAGGCAAAGTGTGTAATGTAAGTAGCACAATTATCCTTAGACAAAGCACTACTGTTTTATCCCTAGTAGCAACAGTACATCCACAATCTTAGAGGTTGCTGTCACTCCCCCAGATTAAATGAAGACATGAACCCACTATCGAGCATAAATACCCCCTCTTGGAGTCACAAGTATCTACTTGGCCAGAGCATCTACTAGTAACGGAGAGCATGCAAGATCATAAATAACACACACATAATATATTATGAAGCAAATGACATAGTACTCAATATTCATCGGATCCCAGCAAACACAACATGTAGCATTACATAAAGATGATCTTGATCATGATAGGCAGCTCACAAGATCTAAACATGATGGCACAATAGGAGAAGACAACCATCTAGCTACTGCTATGGACCCGTAGTCCAAGGATGAACTACTCACGCATCAGTCCGGAGGCGGTCATGGTGATGTAGAGCCCTCCGGTGATGATTCCCCTCTCCGGCAAGGTGCCGGGAAGAGCTTCTGAACCCTCTTGAACTAGGGTTGACGACGGCGGCGGCTCCATAATGTTTCGTGGAAAAGTGTTCGGGCCCTAGGTCTTATTTCATCGGGGGGTATTTGTAGGCGAAAGGGCGAAGGCGGTGGAGGGCCGCGGGCCCCACACCATGTCCAGGCGCGACAGGGGGGACCCGCGCCGCCATATGGTGTGGGCGCCCTATGGCCCCCCTCTTGCCCCTCTTCGGTGTTCTGGATCCTTCCGAGAAAAATAGAGACTTCGGCTTTTGTTTCGTGCAATTTCGAGAATAATTCCTTAACAACTTTTCTGAAAGCAAAAACAGCAGAAAACAGGGAACTGGCACTGTGGCATCTTGTTAATAGGTTAGTCCCAGAAAATTCATAAAAACCATATAAAGTGTATATAAAACATGTAGCAATGGGTATAATATAAGCATGGAACATAAGAAATTATAGATACGTTTGAGACGTATCAAGAGCTTTCAACTGTTACTATTTACTTTCTGCACTTTTACTTTTATTGCTTCCATACAACCAAAAATCTCAAAAACACTTGCATCTTTCATTGTTTTATTTATCATTCTTGCTAACCAATACCTTCAGCTCCTCGTGGGTTCGACAACCTTTTCTATTCGAAATGTACTACAATTGATCTCCTGCACTTGGGAGTCATCAAATAGGGACTTTGGATTTTGTTTCGTCCAATTCCGAGAATATTTCCAGAACAACTTTTCTGAAACCAAAAACAGCAGAAACAGGAACTGGCACTGTGGCATCTTGTTAATTGGTTAGTTCCTGAAAATGCATAAAAATTATATAAAGTGTATATAAAATATGTAGCAATTGGTATAATATAAGCATGGAACATAAGAAATTATAGATATGTTTGAGACGTATCAAGCATCCCCAAGCTTAGTTCTACTCGTCCCGAGTAGGTAAAATGGTAACAGCAAACTAATTTCTGTAGTGACATGCTTTCACACAATCTTGATCAAATAATATTGTAAGGCTCATGTTATGAATGAAGTGACTCAAGGTAATGGTCTATAGTTTGCTAACAAATAGACAACGAGTAAACAACTGAATCATATAAGCAAAAACTTTTCATGGATAGTACTTTCAAACAGGCATCAAAAAGCTTTGCATAAGAGTTAACTCGTAAAGCAATAGTTTCTAAGTAAAGGGGCATTGAAGCAACACATAGGACGATTTTAGTTTCAGCATTGGCTTTCAACTTGAACATGTATATCTTATAGATAATTGTCAACACAAAGAAATATAACAAGTGCAATAAGTAAGCATATAAGAATTGTTGCACACAAAGTTGACACAAGTGTTTGCTTCTAAGATAGAAAGAAGTAGGTAAACTGACTCAACATGTGCTAGAGCTTTTTAGTTTTATAGGTTTTTGAAATCATATAGAGAGCATAAAAGTAAGTTTTTGAGAGGTGTTTGTTGTTGTCAACGAATGGTAATGGGCACTCTACCCCCTTGTCAACAAGACTTTCAAGAGCGGCTCCCATTAAAGGACGTTATTTCTACCAGCAATGCAGATCATCCCTCTTGTTCTCTTTTGTTTGCACATGCAGTTAAAAACTGGTATCATTGCTTGGTTGATTAGATCAGGGCAAAAATGTGAAGAGAATTGAACGGTTAAAGTTGTAATTAATTGGGACTAGGCACCCCATTTGCCAGCTCTTTTTGCAAAATTATTGAATAAGCGGATGTATATGCCACTAGTCCATTGGTGAAAGTCTGTCTAAAAGCAAATGACCAGGTTGATATTGAAAACTCCACATACTTCCTCATGAGCTATAAAACATTAACACAAATAAGGGATAATAAGTTTTGAATAAAGGTAGCACACGAAGTATTTGCTTGGAATGGCAGGAAATACCATGTAGTAGTTAGGTATGGTGGACACAAATGGCATGGGTTTTGGCTCAAGGTTTTGGATGCACGAGAAGCATTCCCTCTCAGTACAGAGTTTTAGGCTAGCAAGGTTGTTTGAAACAAACACAAGTATAAACTGGGACACCAAGACTTACATAAAAACATATTGCAAGCATTAGAAGACTCTACATTGTCTTCCTTGTTGTTCAAACACTTTTAATAGAAAATATCTAGACCTTAGAGATACCAAATATGCAAACCAAATTTCAACAAGCTATACGGTATTTCTTCACTAATAGGTTTTAACTGCATGATTCAAGAGTTTAAACATGATCTACTTGAGAGCTCAAAACAATGGCCAAGCACCACAAAATACAAGACAATGATCTACAAGCATATGTATGTCTTTTTCATTATACCACCTACCACATTTAGCATTTTCTGTTTCCAACCAAACACCAATCAATTTATTTTAACATAAATGTTGAGGCTTTCAGCTTTCACCATATATAAAAACAATAAGTGTTGCGGCTTTCAGCTTTCGCCATAAAGATAAAACATGATAAGTGTTGAGGCTTTCAGCTTTCGCCATAACATAAATATAAACTAAGAATACGAGTATTCATTAGAAAAAGCGGAGTGTGTCTCTCTCCCATAAAAGAATGCTAGGATCAAATTTATTCAGAAATGAAAATAACAAAGCAAAAATAAAAACAAACAGACGCTCCAAGTAAAGCACATAAGATGTGAGAGAATTAAAATATAGTTTCACTAGAGATGACCTCATAAGTTGTTGATGAAGAAGGGGATGCCTTGGGCATCCCCAAGCTTAGACGCTTGAGTCTTATGCTTGGGTGACCCATGGGGGCATCCACAAGCTTAGGCTTTTCACTCTTCTTGATCACATTATATCATCCTACTCTCTTGATCCTTGAAAACTTACTTCACACCAAACTCAAAGTAATCTTTCATTAGAGGGTTTGTGCATAATCAAAAATTCACATGTTCTGCAAGGACACAATCATCACCCATGCTTCTGGAAATTAGCTACAGCCACTTCCTACTAGAGACTTTACTTGGCACAACAATGCAATAAAATAAAGATACAAAGGAGTTGTTACAGAAGTAAGCATGCTCCTTGACTCAAATAAAAAAGAAAATTAATAGGAATAAAATAATGGGTTGTCTCCCATAAGCGCTTTTCTTTAATGCCTTTCAGCTAGGCGCAGAAAGTAAAACTCAAATATTTCCAAGTGAATAGGCATCCAAATCAAGACTAGAAATCTTTTCAACAATGCATTGTATTTTATCTATATGAGTGTCATAACTTCCTCTCTCAGCACTCTTAGGTTTACTGCTCTCATCAAATGGGTTTTCAGGAACAATCCAATCAAAATTCTTTTCCAAAGCTTCATGCATGCTTACGAGTTTAAAAAGTATTGGTATTTTGACTTCCTTCTCATTTTTAGGCTCGGCTTTCCCTAACTTTTCCAGTGCACTAATGACATCTACACATAAGCCTAACATATTGAAACGATCAAAAACTTTCCTAGCTTCTAAAGCAATATCACCAAATTCATTAAGCAGGGTTTCCAAAATAAAATCTTTCTTTTCAATATCCTTAACTTCATGAAGATTAAGAAACATTTGTTGTATTATGGGGTTAAGGTTAGCCAACCTAGCTTCTAACATGTGCACTAAAGAAGCTGCAGCAGTTTCATAATTTGGAGCAAGTTCTGCTAAGGTTATATCCTCAAAGTTTTTATGCTTACTAACATGATTAAAGAATTCCTCAATGTTTTCTCTTCCAATTATAGAACCACTACCTATTGATAGGTCTTTTAGGATGTACTTAGGGAGTAACATGATGACAAATAAACTAAACCGAAACAAAGAAATAAATGCAAGTAACTAATTTTTTTATGTTTTTATAATAAAAAGAAAACAAGACAATAATAAAAATAAACTAAGCAAGACAATAACAAAGTAAAAAGATTGGAAGTGAGAGACTCCCCTTGCAGAAGTGCTTCTTCTCCCCGGCAACGGCGCCAGAAAATCTCTTGCTGAGCGCTAAGTTGGCGAGGGAGATGGATGCGGTGTTGTTTCTTTATTCCCCGGCAACGGCGCAAGAAAATCTTGATGCTCTCTGCGTGTTGGGAAACCCCAAGAGGAAGGTGTGAAGAGTGTAGCAGCAAGTTTTCCCTCAGTTATGAAACCGAGGTTATCAATCCAGTAGGAGATGAAGACACTTTTGAAGGTATCAACGGCGCCAGAAAGTCTTGGTGGCACGTAGTTGGCGTGGAACCTGCACACAACACAACCAAGATACTCTGCCCCAACTTAACAGTGAGGTTGTCAATCTCACTGGCTTGCTGAAAACAAAGGATTAGACGTATAGTGTGAAAAATGATGTTTGTTTGCAGAGAATGAAAGGAAACAGTGTTTGTAGTAGATTGAATTATCGATGTAAAATAATGGACCGGGGTCCACAGTTCACTAGTGGTGTCTCTGCATAATAAATAATAACTAACATGTGGGTAAACAAATTACAGCTGGGTAATTGACAAAATAAAGAACTGTATAACAATGCATATACTAGTCACAGTGTCTGCTATGAGATTTACTTGGGCATTACAACATGATACATAGACCGTTCCAACCGCATCTATGACTAAAAATCCACCTTCCGGTTAGCATCCGCACCCCATTCAGTATTAAGTTGCAAGCAACAGATTATTGCATTAAGTAAAGTGCATAATGTAAGTAACACAATTATTCTTAGACAAAGCATTATTGTTTTATCCCTAGTAGCAACAGTACATCGACAACCTTAGAGGTTTATGTCACTCCCCCAGATTAAATTGAGACATGAACCCACTATCGAGCATAAATACCCCCTCTTGGAGTCACAAACATCTAGTTGGCCAGAGCATCTACTAGCAACGGAGAGCAAGCAAGATCATAAATAACATACACATGATATAAATAAGCATCTTGACATAGTATTCAATATTCATCAGATCCCAGCAAACACAACATGTAATATTACAATAAGATGATCTTGATCATGATATGCAGCTCACAAGATCTAAACATGATAGCACAAGAGAAGAAGACAACCATCTAGCTACTTCTATGGACCCATAGTCCAAGGATGAACTACTCACGCATCAGTCTGGAGGCGGGCATGGTATTGTAGAGCCCTCCGGTGATGATTCCCCTCTCCGGTAGGGTGCGGGAAGAGCTTTTGAACCCTCCCGAACTAGGGTTGACGGCGGCGGCGGCTACGGGATGTTTCGTGGAAAAGTGTTCGGGTCTTTTGGGTTTTTCCGTCGGGGGCAATTTATAGGCGAAAGGGCAACGTCGATGGGCGCCGAGGGGCCCACACCACGTGGCGGCGCAACCAAGGGGGGAGCCGCGCCACCAACATGTGTGGCTGCCTCGTGGCCCCACTTCGTTTCCTCCTCGGTCTTCGGGATCCTTCCCTGAAAAATAGGGACTTTTGCTTTTGTTTCGTCCAATTCCGAGAATATTTCCAGAACAACTTTTCTGAAACCACAAACAGCAGAAAACAGGAACTGGCACTATGGCATCTTGTTAATAGGTTAGTTTCAGAAAATGCATAAAAATGATATAAAGTGTATATAAAACATGTAGCAATTGGTATAATATAAGCATGGAACGAAGAAATTATATATACGTTTGAGACGTATCAGAGGGGTATAAATACCCCTCCCCAAAATCTGACCGTTATTCCGTCCGGAAAGTTCTGGCCAAAATTCTGGCTTGGCCAGGGTGTGGGCAAAGAAAGACTTAGCGAAAATCTCAGCCATCCAAGTGTGGAACTTCCGGTCGCCACGCCAGAACTTCCGGTCACCCGGAAAGTTCCGGCACAACTTTTATAGGAAGTTCCGCTTGCACCAGGGTGTGGGCAATTCCTAACTTAGCGAAATTCTCGCTCGAGTCTAGCCCGAGACTTCCGGTCACCGAGAAAGTTCCGGTCTAACTTCCGGACGAAGTTCCGCACACGCCAGATGCTAGAGTCTAAAAGACTTAGCCGCTTTCAGCCAGCACTCTGGACCCTCCAGGAAGGAAAAACTGCCAGCCATTTTAAGGTTTTAACCCCCTTTCTTCAACTCCGATGTTCTTCACGAATATCCTTAAATATGTATACACTTAAGCACACAGTTAGAATTCCTTTTTATGTTGCCATTACTAATCAAAACCTAAGAGACCGAAAATGCTCTTTCAGAAGGCTCGTGTACAACCGGAAGAAGTCGCTGCCTCCGCCGTTGGAGGAGGTTAAGGAGGAGAAGTTGGCGTGACAGCGGACCTCTGGACGCAGACGGCCTTGCAGAACCCAAATGAGTTCCCCGGAGCTCTCCCACACCCTTCAAGGGTTGTGAAACATCGTGCTGCGACGCCTTTATCGTTTTCCCTGGCGTGGTGGGAACGTGAGTTCAGCAACTTCGTCGGCTTCGACCACGACAATGGTGGTGAAGGGACTAACAACATGGCGGCTCCAGCGGCAAGGGCTTAACAACAGACAATTATTGCACACCTAAACACTACCACCGCGACTAGATTAGTTTAGGTTTAGTTTTATTAGATTTCATTCAAATTGTAAAATGCCCTAAACTTTTGAATGAAATTTGTCTATTTAAAAAAATTGTGTGTCAAATTTGTTTCAAAAAATTAGTACCAGGAGCGACGATGGGAAGAGACGCCCTCAATGGTTAGGCGCATGTATCAACGCTCTAAATATCGTCAGTGCAACTCTATTGCCCCCACCGGCCAATATGGAAGGCAACTAGAGATCGTCTAGGGGGGTTTGGTTACTTGCATGCATTTTAGGCCTCACGTCTCCGTGGCCCAACTCTGTCTGACTCTGAAAAAATGTTACCTGAAGCATGTTGTGCGACCCATTTGGTTTCCAATAATGTTCTGGGCTGGTCCCTTTGGCTGGATGCAAGATTTTACACTCTCCTTATTTGGTTGCCCGTATGCTGAACTCACATGTAATCCGTGATGTTTGGTTACATACTAGTATAGGTGCACCCAAACTAGCTATGAATCATAACAACACAAACTAACGGGGAAAGATTCTTCAACAAAGCAGTAACAGTCATAAAGTTTAACATGGATAGTTCAACAACTAGACAACGAGTAGGCAACAAAGGCAAGGACGGCAAGGACAAACTTCAATCCTGGAGGGCATCCTTTTGTAGCAGCAGGTTAATAGGATATTGGTCACACTTCTTAACAATTTGGCGCCATTTGTGTTGAAAATGGTTACCCGGTAAACTGTCGACCATATCATCTTGAAGGTCCAGAAGTGCCTTTTCTGGGTGATGTGGCACATGGAAAACGTTGGCCATCCATTGTCAATCGTTGCCGACCCACTGTGGTTGATGACGGTGACCCTCCAGTTTCAGCCAGTGTTCGTCTTCAGGACGAGCTTTTTAGGGAGGTCTCCTAGATGTTAACGAAAAGCTGGAGGAAGGGGCAACAATTCCAACCCAGGTTCCCGGATAACATTGCAGAAGTGGGTTGGAGAGGCATCATCGTGGAAATGCCCCGGGTAGGGACTTCCTCCTCTTCGAAGCACCGCCTCCTTGAATCTCCTGAAGAGCCTCTTTGCCATTCGATGACTTCAAAACAAATAGCGTGTATACAAATATGCCAGGGAGACCATTGTCTATGTGCAAAAGAAAAGTCAAGGTTGAACAACAAATAACCTCATAAACAAGCGCACAAGTTTAGGTAACAAGAAGAGATGATACTACTGAACCAAGTAAAAGAACCTCCATTATCTTGGTGAACATTGCCTGGTTCAGTAGAATCACCTATTCTAATTATCTGCATCACATTTTGATCATCGGCCATAGAAGACAGAAAAAACTGAAGCTCAGATATGTTGAGAAATGACAAGACCTACACAACTATGCATCACCAGAACAGCCAACAAATCAAGTACAACACACTATAATTTTGGTGGCTATTTAGTAGTGACACTACATGTAGCGCGTCACAAGTCGAACTGACATCACATGCACTACAACATGTACTCACAAACAAGACTCAGTAAGATTAACAAGACAAAGGGCTTATAAAAGTATGCAACACATGACAACCAACAAAATCAAGTCAAAGATACATGTACTTGTGCGTGTTTCTTAATTTTGGTGGCTGCCATGTGGTGACAGTGCCAAAAGATAATCTCTTAGTACCTACTATCATACACAACTAGTTCTAGTTTTACAAACAATATATACTAAAAGACACCTCTCTAATGCACACTAGTAAAACTGAAGCCCCATACATCAAAGCTAGCTGTGGGAAAAAAGAGTGCCTACAAGAACGAAGTGGAAATGCAAGCATCCCCTGCATTTAACACTTGGTTCTGTAGACAGACTTCTTTCAACTATCCTGGCCTAATTTAATAGTCGGCCCACGTCAATAAATGAACATAAGAAAATTGATCTACAAGATCGATTCATGGTCTCAGTTAGCAAACAGACACATAGTTCATAAGGGTCGGAGCACCGTGCCAAAGCCAATGTAGACATTAGTTTACCTAGTTTTGAACGGATTCCCTGATCAGACACAACTGCCTAGTATTCATTATCGGCCCGCATCAAGAGTACTCACAAAGACATACATAATTGTGCAGACCGGACCCTAAAACGACATAGATCTACCGTGCATGTCAACCTACGCCAAAATATGTAGCACGGTCTACATATGTAGGACGTAAACTAGCTCTAAAATGGTGGAGAACGTATTTACCGCCATGGATGAAGCCCTCGAGAAAGACGGTTAGCAGCAGGGTCGTCGTTGCCGATGAAGATCTCGCCGACTGACGACGAAGTAGGGATGGCATCCCTTCCTCTTCCACAAAAGATGCTGGCGGCGGGGCTATGGACAGTGTCGGCAGCGGCAGAGACAGAGGAACCGCCGAGAAGAAGAGGAGAGAGGAGACGAGTGAGTGGCCTGAATTAAGGAGATGCACGGCAAGAGGATTTATAACGTGTGTTCTTAAAGGAACACACCGTCTCCCGCCCCTGCCCCTTCCCTGCGCGTGAAGGTCAGACCAATTTTTGACCTATGGGAGGGTGACTCCACGGAAACGGCTGATTCGAACATTCCCGCTTGGCCAGACCCGAGATGCAGGAACGTGATATAGTCCAGACAATCAAACAGACCGCCGCTGAGTGACCAAACACACCCCTCAATCATTACTTCCACGTATGTTTCAAGTGTTGCTCGGTATGGAGACCTACCCAAGCTACGATAAGCTGTAGGATACTCTACTACAACTTTACCTTTTTCAAATATAAAAAGAACCGATGAAACTTTTACCTGGACCAATTTTGTGTGTAAGCTGTCGGCACAATAGTTCTCAAAAAACAGCGTTGGTCTTAACTGACAACGATCAGAAGGTTGTGGTCGTGAAGTTTACACTTTGGACAAATCAATCAAATCTAACCCTTACGCAAACTTTAATACGGAATGAACTGCCTTCAATTGAGGCTCAAGTTTCACAAAGAGATTAGTTTGATCAAAATTGCCCCCAAACGAAAGGACAGTACAACAGGTCAACAACTGACCTCAGAGCCGAGGTAACGGGCGAACGACAGCCATGGCGTGGGTCACGACGTCACCTATGCTTATATCATTTGCATTAGCAGAGGAGTTCTGATCGCTTTCGTTGTTTAGTTTTTGGCGGAGATCTGCTCACGTCATTTGTTTAGGAAAAGATAAAACAAAAATAAACTATCTGTAGATAGCCGCCTAGCGAGATACTACTTATATTATACCGGCCTTGTCTCCGGCAGCCACTCCACTGACCTTTTTTCTTGGACAACACAAGGAATCCATGACAAAAAAAAATTACATTGTTTTAGTTGACCTTAGACGACGGCTAACATTCTTGGCTCAATTTGTTTAACTTGTTGATAGTGCACATTGATATTGTTTGGTACTACAAAAAGATTTACATGCATGTACAATGACACCAACATTCACTTGTCTATGTTTTCTATATGTTTTAATATTACTACTCCTTTCTGTTCCAGATTTGTCTATTTATGCCGGACACATTACATTTGAGAGCAGAGTGACTAAGGATAGTTGAAATATGAATGTTACTCCCTCCATGCAACTAAGTGTCAGGGCCGGTCCTGAGATCTCGAGGGCCCGGGGCGAAACCTAACCTAGGGGCCCTACAGACATTTTAAAATAAAATGAACGTGTATATATGTAGTGTTACAATACACTCGAGATGTGTACATAAAACCTAATCGATGCAAAATAATGTATATAATTTATTTGAAGTATCCTCCTAGCATTACTGTATGTGGAATGATGGTATGGCAATATTAATTACTGATTATCCCGGTGACTGTGATTGCAACCATATCGTCCATGAAATTAGAGTAGTATCTTGCCATGGTCTTGTTGTTCTTGGTATATGCCAACGGTTGGAGAAATGAACCAGTAAAGGAAAAGAAAAAGTGAGTCGATTTCATTCTTTTGAACGATCGAGTGTTGTATTCATGGATTGGTCCTCTCGTGCTGGTCTTATAGTTTTTTTTACTCAGTATCAACTAAGGTAGAGAAAAGCCCAAGCTAATCGTACTGAAAAGCCCAAACTAAGCGGAAGGAGAAAAGGTCTAACTTCCAACAATTCACGCAACATAATCATCGTCGTCTCCCCCAGCGTACGACGGAAATATTGCCGACCTGCTCTCATGGCGTAGTAACAATTTCCTCCACTGAGTCGGAATTTTGGGGCCCCTTGGATTCAGGGGCCCGGTGCGGCCGCCCCTCCAGACCCCCCTTAGGACCGGCCCTGCTAAGTGTCCTTGTTTTAATCGTGTGACACACGTGATAAGCTCCCGCAAACTAAATAAAAGTGTCACAGATTAAAATTTGATTAACTCAGAATTGTGACCGACCCGCACAAAAAAAAACTGTGACACTTACTATAGATCGGAGATAGTACATAAGTTTTTTAGGTAGGAGAGTCTTTATTAATAGCCGCAACAAAATATTCCGATAAACAATCCTCTAAAGAGAAAATCCGGATTTGGTAAGCCAACCTAAGAAATGACGAAGCATACTTTAAAATATTTTGGATTGTTTTTAAAGATAAATCAGACAAAAAAACAGTGGGTGCGTGAAGGTGGCGTATAGATTTTCCATCTTGACTTTTTTTTAGGTAAATACTATACATCCTAGTCCGATGGCAAGCATTTCGCCGGACCCCTCCGTGGCCCTCCATCTCACGTGAATCAAACGGTCAATTGTCAGCTTTATTATTTCCCTCCCGGCTCCCGCTAATCCAGTGACGACAGTTACCTCCTCGAAACAGGGTTTCGCCCCGCTATATTAATATAGCAACGACCGGTACAACAACGAGGAACTGCTGGGGCAAACAGCACAATCCAGCCCAAAAGAAAACAAAGAGAAAGAAGAAGAGAAAACAAGGCCGACGTCGGCGGATCAACGAAAACGAAAATGACTCTGCAACCGCTGCGTCCTCCGAAGTATTCCCACCACATGGCCAGCACTCCAAATCGCCGCGTACCAAGCAACACCTTCAGGAAGGAGAGCGATGACGTCGCTGTTGCCCGGACTAGTCCTAGGATTTCTCCCGGTACGCAACAGGTAGTGGGGAAGAGGTACCCCTAACGCCCTTCATGAAGGATAGATGACACCCAAAGGCGCCACTGCGTCAATGTCAAAATGACAAGGATTTCTCCCGACCTCCACAAAACCACATCTCTGTACCATCTGAAGCGCTCCACCCAACTTACCACCCACCAACAAACGCCACCACGGAATTACAGTCACCACCGTCGTATCACCATGGCAAGCACTGCACGGCTGGTCGAACTGAGAAGAATCCGTCATAGACAAGGAGTAGTAGTACCACAACCACACTGGAGGGAACAACCTCCATCGCCAAAAAAGACAGTAGCCGACCGGACGCAGCAAGCAAGAGCACACCAGGCCATTTGAGCCGGAGGGCGGCAGCAACGCAGCCATCTGGAGGACATCCTCCATCGCCATCAGACGGGTGCCGACCGGACACGACAGTAGAGACACACCAGGCCACCTGCCTGGCCGGACCCTAAAAGGGCCCGTGAAGTTTCCGCCGCCATGCTGCTACACGTAGGCCACAGCCGCCGCTACCCTCTAGTCCGGCATCAAAGACCCGGCCAGACCCACCTGGTCCGTGAAGCTCTAGCCACCACGCAGCAGCTGGCGCGGTGTTGCCGCTGCCATTCCCGTCACAGGATTCCTACCTTAGTCAAACCGGGAAGCAGGGCTCAGCCAGATCCGCCATTAGCCAGATCGGGCCCAGAGGGCCTAGATCTGGGCCTAAGGGGCCCTGGCCGAATCCATGCCACCCACGCCACCAACGGCGGCGCCGCCACTGCGCCTACCACCCGCAGCACCGGAGACCCGACGCTGTGTAAACGGACCGCCGTCGCCTGAGCGCACCGCCCGGTGCCGCGCCGCCCCGCGCGAGGAGGACACCGAGGGGGAAGAAGCAGGGGGCCACCGGCGCCAGCGCTGCCCAGGACGAGCCCGGCGAAGCGCGCCGACGCCGGCGGAGGAGAAGGGGCGGGGAGGAGCTCTGTGGAGGTGGCCTGGCGGCGCGGCCGGTCGCCCGCGCGGGGGGCGACCCGTCGCGAGAGCATCTGACGGCAGTTACCAATTGCCCCCAAATCCTCTCCCGTCGCCATCTTCCTGTCACGGAGCGCCATTCGAGACGTCCAACCTCGCCGTCCCCTTTCTGGTCGCATCCGAGGCGCGCAAAACTCAACCGCTGTCGAGATTCGGTCGGCGTAGCCCAGCATCGTCGTCGCTGGTAGGGAGGATGGAATGGGGATGTTCGAGCTGCATGCAAGGCGACGGCGTCATCGGTGTGGCCGTGTGGGGCTGATGTGCACGGATGCGACTATCACGACGACGCCTCCGTCCTGCGCCCTCGACTTCTGCTTCGATGCCGGCAAGTTTGACGCGCTCAAGCGCCTCATGGCCAGTTGGCCACAGGTCCTATTCGATTCCTCAGGAACGTTGCCCCTTCCTCTTGCTCCATGGCCATGGGCCACGGGTCTCGCGGGATGCTGACTGTTGGCTGGCTGCAGCTTGCAGGTGGTCAAAACATGCCGCTGAAGATCAAGATGCTCATTTTCCTCTACCTCCTCCACTATACCCATAAGATGTTTGAAACTAACCTGGACTCATCTTGCTCGTGGTTTTACTGGAGGCATGCTACGATACTAGATTGAATCAACATTCCATCTCCATGGAAGCAATTTATGTAGAAGCAACCTCGCCCTTGTTGTCCCTGTCGCCTATGTCAAAATCTGACTATTAGTTTGGAAGCAAATTTAATCTTACACCCAAATTTATCTGTAGGTCTGTGATTGTCCACTGGCATCTGAAAGGAAGCACGCACACCATCTAATAGAAGCACGTCCACCATCCGAATGAAGCATGACCACCATCGGATGGAAGCATGACACAACCCACAATCGTCCGGTGTCATTTGAAGGAATCACATACACTATTTGAACAAAGCACAACTGAAGCATGACCGTCATTGCATGGTAGCTGCATGATGCCTAGACGTAGTGTATTACGGAAGCAAACCTGAAGCAAGCCCAAGATAGGCCACGACAACATTCCAGAAACAAATTTCTAGTCCATGGGAAGCATGTGGTACGTCCATATACGAATTCGAACGCTTGTAGCATGATCATAGATGTAGTAATAAAATTAAGCGACTGCTTGCACCATTGTCTATATATGCTGGGAGCATATTACAGTTGTGAATTAAGTGACTTATGGAAGTAAGATTTTGTGCCATTAGAAGCACATTTTCTTCTGTACAAAACAAAGATTTGTGTGATGGAAGCAAACGGTTAGATGAAATCGTTAATTTTGTTTCCTGAATTTCTTGAAACACGCTAGTAAAGGATGTATATTTCTGGAAGCACGCCTGGCTGATTGGTTTTGCATGCGGAGGAAACTGGACATCGTGATGCAATCCCACCGTTTTCCCTATGTATGAAGCTTCAACAAGAAGGAAGGAGGAGTCGTACCGGGTGGCGAAGACCGATCGAGGGAGAAGGGCTTGTTAGTGGGACATGAGATACATGAGCTGTTAATTCGAGCATCCTTGATACGTTTAAAATATATATTTTTAGATTGAAGCAAAATTATGTTTTATAGGAAGCAAAATGTAGTTCCATAGGAAGCAAAATTATGAAACATCGGAAACAAAAAGTATGCTACCAAGAACCAACGGAAGCAAATCAGCATGCCTAAATTTTTGCTATAGTTGTTTCCTAAAAAAGTGGAAGAGTTATATATGGACAATTAATTGGATATCCTACTAATTTGCGGTTCTCTTAAGGAAAGATATTCAGGGAGCAGTTATATTACGGAAGCAGGCAAATGCAAGCAGGTCCTCTTTTCACGGAAGGAGTCACGCGGGCATTGCTGAAAATGCAACGTCTATGTGCTTCAAATCGTACGGTGAGATACTAGGCCGATGGGAAACCATATATCGGCTGCCGATTCCTAGTAGCGCCTCTTTGTTTTAGGGCACACGGGAAAAATTTCTATCTTGCCTAGGCCTATCATTTGCTGCCCGCATAGAAAGCAAGCCCAATACCTCGGCCTAATAATACCCTGAAGCCCATATCCGGACGCGGAGTTGAACCAAAGAGGCCTCCTGTGAGCTCACTCCCTCTGTCGTCCATGGCCTACCGCCGCGGACCGCCTCCGCTCCCCCTCCGGCTCCGGCGGCTCCTGCGGTCGCCGATCTCGCGCTGTGCGTGCCTCATCGTCGCCTTGGCGGCTCTCCTCGTCGTCCTCTCCCTTCGCCAGATCGCCCGCGTCGACGTGCCCCGTCCGTACCCGCCCCACCAGGCCCGTTTTCCTGATGCCTTCCCTTTAGTTCTGTCTGTTACTACATTTTTTCCCGCACGAGTTCGTGCCTTAATACTTCGGTTATCGGTGCAATAGAGCTTCTGTTTGCACAAATTTCTCAAGGTCTGTGCCCCCGCTGGTAATTTCGTCTCATTTCTTGTGATGTGTCACGGCTCCTGTGCAGTGTGCTACTGTGTATGGAAATTATCACTCCGTTCCACAATGTAAGAATTTTTAGGAAGCTAATGTAGTTTGCTAAAAAGGCTTATATTATGGAATGGAGGTAGTGCCCACAGGGTTGTTGCTACAAGAGCGCCTTAGAAATACAAAAATGACTTCGTGTGTTTTATTTTAACGAAACTAATATTGGCTCGGAGTCTAGTCTTTGTCTATCAAACGTATATGGGTTGTTGCTGCAATAGTTAAGCAATCAGCAATCGGCATGGCACTTGCAGTAGACCCAGATGAAGTATTCTATTATTCTTAGTGTTCTTATTACTGAAGGCTCACCAAAAAAATGTTGTACCTAAGATGAAGCAATGTGATATGACTAGAGAAACCATCCGGGCATCTCGGAAGTGTTGAACCAGTGAAACTTCAGAGTAGTGCATGATTTAATTTTTCACTTCCTGGTGAGATTCCTTTTTTTTTCACTTCCTCATTTTAATGAAAAAGTTAAGTACCTGGTGAGAAGTGTTTCTTTGATGATTTTGCATGTTGTTAAGAAATAAAGTCTTATCATAATGTTAGTGTCCCATATAAATGTGAAATTCTTGGATGTTTCTTGTATACCTCTGTTTCACAATTCTTGTCGTGGTTTTAGTCCATGACAGAAATTATGGAACGGAGGAAGTACCATACATATGCAAATTGAAGATTGGCAGACTTAGCTTCTTCGAAATACAAAATGACTTCATGTGTTTTATTTTACTGAAACTAATATTGACTCGGAGTCTAGTCTTCGTCTATCAAATGTGTATGGGAAATAGCACACAAGGTTGTTGCTGCAATAGCTAAGCAATCGGCATGGCACTTGCGGTAGACCCAGATGAAGTATTCTATTATTCTTAGTGTTCTTATTAATGAGAGCTGATCAAAACAAAATGTTGTAGCTTAGAGGAAGCAATGTGATATGGCTAGAGAAACCATACCTGGATCTCTTTAGTGTTGAGCCAGCGTAACTTGAGCGTAGTGCATGATTTAATTTTCATTAGATTCCTTTTTTTTGTTTCACTTCCTCTTTTTAATGAAAAAGGTTAAATACCTGGTGACAAGCGTTTTTCTAATGATTTTGCATGTTGTTAAGAAACATATTCTTCTGTAATGTTTAGTATCCCATATAAATGTCCAATTCGTGGAAGTTTCTTATATAAAAAACTACCATATATATGCAAATTGAAGATTGGCAGACTGAGCTTCTTCGAAAACATAATTTCTACATGTGCAACCATTTTCTTGTAATGAAACTAATATTGACTCGGAGTCTAGTCTTCATCTATCAAATGATTGCTTGCTGAACTGGAGTAATAACTGATGTTCAGGTGTCAAATGAGCAGCTATGGGGGTCTGATGGCTACGGTTATCATGATTGTGTCACACCAACCCACAGATATACCGGTAATTTTCTTTCTTATGTAGCAATAATTTCTCAAATGTGTGGTGAGTCCTCCGCTCCCTGTGTTTGCATATTAACAAAGTCTATTTGCTGGTGATATGAAGGTAGGATTTAGTGCAAACTACTATAATCAACCACACTTTATGGGATTTTTCTGTAATGACAAATGAAATTATTCCTTGACTATTAATTCTCTAATAGGTTTCAGATAACGTGTTTTCTGATAAAGGGTGTCTTCTCATCAAACCATGCGTACAGTTCTATGAACTTTTATATTTTCAAGTAAATAGTGTCTAATCCATCATTCCGTAAGGTTTACAATTTTAAGAGTTTGAATTAATGTATATGACTTCAGCGGTGTTATGCCTTAATTTGGATTTTGCACCAGGAGTCAATTTTGGAGTAGACACAGATGTTGCACTTTGCTTAGAGATCAGTTTTTATATATATTCATTGCGGTCCTAATTTCTCCTTTGGTGTGTACATTTGTTCTCCCCATATATTACATGAAACATTTTGGTGCACATGTGCAGTCTCTGACCTTTGATAATAGGAATATGTGCTTTATCTGCAATAGGTGATAGGTATAGCTTATTCTCGTGTGTTCATTCTAGGGTTAAATGCCCCTAAATACATATCTATATATCACTCTGCCGTAGAAACTCTGACACTTAATTCAGTGCACCTACTTTTTGCCTTGAAAGTTTTACTCAATATTATTCTTTTTATGTGCTTAGTCACACCAATTGTTTGTTGCACCACCAGCTCCAGTAGAGTCAGACCGCTATATGACTGTTAGAAGTAATGGAGGACTCAATCAAATGCGAACTGGAGTAAGTTCTTCCACCAATACTTAGCTTTTGGCTTCATGTTTCATCAAACTAACGTGTATACCAAAACTTAGCTTGTAGCTTCATGTTTTTTCGGACTTATTTGTACATACTCTTGCATTGATAATTGTGCAACTGCTCCCCGATAATAATTTCATGTATTTATGCAATTTTCAACTGAATATCTCGTATAGATCTATCTGTTTTAATCAATCTTATGCTATCTGCATGATTATTATCATTACATTAATCATTTTCATCAAATTTATTAAGTATAACTACCAAACTTTGTTTGGATCTTCCTATCTCCCCTCTGCAGATCTGTGATATGATTGCAGTGGCCCGGTTGGTGAATGCTACACTTGTTATTCCTCAGTTAGACAAGCGATCGTTTTGGCAAGATACCAGGTTTTGACTGTTCAGATACATTTGGCTCATCTTCAAATGTTGTTCCTGCTTTATTTGAAAATCAACTTGCACCGCTAAATGCAGTACATTCAAAGACATCTTCAATGAGCCTGGTTTTATTAAAGCTCTGCAAGGTGATGTCCATATCGTAAGTGACTTGCCCGAAAGTTTACAATCTGCTGCGAGAGCTCGGAAACACTTTACCTCATGGTCTGGTGCAAGTTATTACGAGGACATGAAAGAACTTTGGAAGGATCACAAGGTAGTTCTTCAGTTCATTTTCTCCATTGATTACCTCAATGCACCCAATTTTTAGCTGTAAGAATGTATTGTGTTAAAATAATATAGCATCATTTCTTTTAAATAAAACTAGAAAAGTAGCAACAGACTATTTTTCTCTCCGTGTCCTCAAGATACTGAATATTGTGGTCTGAAACTTTTGGTTTTGTTCTGGTTAGGGAAGTTGAGAATGCCACCGCATTACACTGTTATCAGCCATTTAAATATTCTTTATGGAAAGCATCTTCATTATTGTTTGCAAGCAAGCTAACATGAAAAGGCCGCTGTTATATTTTCTGTATTTACCAACTTTGTTGTTCGTTGACATACGATTTGCATCAGAGATTTTCAATTTGATACAGATTCTTATTGAGCAACACGTAAATAGAAATCTCGATTTACAGAACAATTTTCTGAATAAGAAGTATTACATCTCTCTGTATCTGGAGTCTGAATCTCATTTGTTTTAGTTCACCTAATCACCTCCAAACTTTCTTCTGCAGGTAGTTCACATCCCGAAATCTGATTCACGGCTTGCAAACAATGGTCTTCCGATTGATATCCAGAGATTGAGATGCCGCTGTCTTTACCAAGCTTTGCGTTTCTCAGATGCAATTGAGGACCTCGGAAAGGCAAGAACATTCTCTCAGTAGCCTAAATCGTAACTGTTGATTTGTGTTACAGTCTTCAATTTGCACTTGGAGATTTATGGCACTCTCTAAACTAGGTTCTGAGCCAACGTAACACTTACACAACAGAAGCTTGTGGAGCGTCTGAAATCACGTGGAAAATTTATTGCTCTTCATCTACGATACGAGAAGGATATGCTAGCATTCACGGGCTGCACTTATGGTCTGAGTGAATCGGAAGCGGATGAGTTGAGAATCATGAGGTATGAACAATCAACACTGTGCAGTTTTAATTCTGCATGCAAGTTTTATAAATTGCTACCTGTATCTCAACAGAGAGAAAACAAGCCATTGGAAATTGAAGGACATTAACTCAACTGAACAGAGATCTGGAGGTAATTGTCCACTGACTCCTAGTGAGGTGGGGATGTTTCTACGTGCGATGGGATATACCAAGTCCACGTGGATCTACCTTGCAGCTGGTGAAATTTATGGCGGTGATAAGTATATATCAAAATTGAGATCGTACTATCCGAATTTGGTTAGCAAGGTTGTTAGCATGTTTGTTCTTTTATTAATTAGGCACACTATCCTGCAGCTATTGTACTAAGCTATACTTTTTCAGGAAGTGCTAGCGACAAAAGAAGAGCTTGAGAAGTTTAAGAATCATGCTTCTCAAGTTGCAGCCCTTGACTACATTATTTCAGTGGAAAGTGATGTGTTTATTCCATCACACTCTGGTAATATGGCAAGAGCTGTTGAGGGCCATCGTCGATTTCTGGGTCATCGCAAGACTTTGACTCCTGATAGGTAAGCATAGGAATTTTTATCCTCAAAACAGTTTGTTGATCTGATCTTGCTATTTCAAATATTATTGTTTTTTTCCTTTTTTCCTAGAATTTGCTCCCAAATCCCAAAGCAAGACTTCATGTTAGTAATATAGCAACCACCTCAAAATTATTTCTATGGTTACTATGTCATACGATTCTACTTATTTGCAAATTGTAAACCTGATAGGCTGTGCTCCCGTGCTTGTGTATGCCTGTTTGTGTGCGTGTGTGGGTATGTGAAGTTAGGTGTCCTTAGGAGAACTCTGTCGTACTGACAAATACACCTGATATTTGATATTTCTCAAAAAAATAAAGTTGAGATGGATATTTCTCAATCTTGACTGAGTGGATGCTTGCATGTGGACTAAGCCCTGTTGAAATTAATCTTCAGGAGAGGATTGGTGGATCTTCTTGGCTTACTTGAAAAAGGGGAACTTATGGAAGGTCCTAAGCTGTCTTCACTTGTTGCTAAAATGCATAAATACAGGTGATTTGATTAATTATACGAGAATGTCACATAATGACACACACATTACTTTTTTTCCACACTTTATTGATTGCACTGAGTTTGCATCTCACTTTTTAGGCAAGGCGCTCCAAGGAAGAGATATGCTTCCTTGCCAGGGAGCAAGGGGAGAGCTCGTCTTAGGACCGAGGAATCCTTTTATGAAAATCCATTGCCTGAGTGCATCTGCCTGACCGGGAAGCACTGATGTGATGATGGTATATTGGTAATGTCACTACCCTGTAGCAGCAGTATTATGCTAGATTTGTTAACTTGGAGGTAAAGTACTTTAAGTCATATAAACCTGTCATTTTGCTAATCATTGTTCGGACAACTGCAGAAAAGAAATAGGTGTTGTAAGATATTGGAAGCCCGTACATATCATAGATTCAACTTATTTGCTTCAGTTTGCGTTTAAATTATTGACTTGAACCATATTGCTTTCAGCAGCACAGCATAGTGCTGGTTTTTCTATGATTCCGCCGTTGAGATTTCGTCCTAGCTTTTTCTGTGCATACACCATATTGTTTGTTTAGGTTATAGTTACTACCGATGTTATTTTGAAGCTATACATATTGCTGCATTATGCGAAACCTTAGCATATCTTAGAACCATTTGAATTAACTGTGATCTTTTCTTAGTTGCAGCTTCTTATGGTGACATAAACTCACCTCCTGAACCTGCATTATTGTTTCTGTTCAGCCACTGCAGTTCTAGTGAGGTCTCGAAAGTTCGCACACATAGTCGATTATGTGATGATGCAAGTCAGGGAAGGGCATCATTCTTTAGCTAACCGACTTCCAAGAACCTATCTGTCCAGATGGAGGCCGGCAAGTATAGTGAAACAACTGACATGTATCAGTTTATTGTTAGTCCTAGCGTAGTGATTTGACACGTAGGCTGTATGTGGAAATTTCAAAGAATGTGAGGTCTGAAAGTTGTGATATGCTCCTCTGATGGTGTCTTTAGGTCTAAATCTTTCTGTGACTAGAAGAGGAAGATTTACATACAATGTTCAACCTTTTCAGCTTTGAGAAATCATCATTCCAAACGATGTGTACTAATCCTCCCTTTACATAACATTACCCCTCATTTTCTCTAGTGATAAAACAGATTATCTGATGAAAATAATCCACGGACCCTAGACTACACGGAAAGATTCTGCTATTTTCTTCAGATCCTTGTAATGCCTCTTCCATTGTAGCCCTGCAAAAAGAAGATCATAATTCATGCTCAAGATAAGAAAAGGTTTCCATAAAAACCGATACAATTTTGTTGTAAAGACAGTTGCTTAACCGTTTGCAGTTACGCTGAACAGGTAGAGTCTATTCCCAGCAGCAGTTGCTGTGATGAAGATATGGGGTGGCTCCAGCTCAAACTGGTAGTAAGTTCTTCCGGAATACTCTGCTGTCGTTGTGGCTAAAACCTTTCCTTCCACATTCTCACCAATGACCTCCGGTCCAAAGGCATTGATCACCTTCTCTGGCGAGCCAATCTTCTCGATTGTCGCATCCGCAAGGTCATCTGGGCAGTTTCACAAGTGTACTCATGTTAGTTACTACTGTCAGAAAGTTAACATAGTAGTAAGAAATACGTGATGGAACACCAATTTCACAAGAGCTGATCTCACCTGCAAACCTAAGAGTGGGTGCTACGATGACAGACAATCGGCCCTCCTTTGGGTTCCCAAAGCGCAGGTCGATCTCTGTGCCACCAAGATCAGCAATCGACACTGGCGCCTAAAATCAGAATAGTTAAGCAATTTGTATTACAAAGTAGGTATATGACAGCTTTCTGAAACCGAAATTTCTGTCAGCTCCTCACCTCTTCCCAGCCATCAGGAACTTTGAAGCTGTAGGGGATAATCGGACTCCAACCCACACCGTGCCCGCCGGACTTCTCGTCTGGCCTACGGTATGTTCTCCAACCTATCTAAACAAATTATATCCTTGTTATGACATGCACCATGAAAACAATCCAACAGAATATGAAGACATAATGACATATGCAAAGTGTAAACTGCTTTAGTTCAACTGAACTTTTAAGAAAACAAGCATCCTAAATCACATGGAATTAAAAGTTGAAGATGGTAGCAAGACCCAACCATTTTCATCAGGTTTAGACAGCCCAGGGATCCTCCCTGCCAGCAGGCCCTGCTTGACCACTGCCAGGCCATCACCTGCAAAACCAAGCGCTGAAACTCCACAAGCTGCTGCAGACGCCAATGCATCCCTCCTTCCTACCAAGGCCATCTTGTCGCTCTCCTTCTCATGTGATCCTGACAGGGCGGGTCCATTGCTACACCTCACAACTGCAGCTGCCTTGCCCTTTCTAGGGTGGACCTGCTTTGTGAGGAACAGAGAGGCGGCGGAGGAGGGTGAGCTTGATAAGAACAGCACTGAGCTGCTCATCCCTGCTAGAATTGAGATTGCCAAGGGAGTTGGGACTAGCAGTCTTCTCGTTTTGCCTAGAGAGATTTTGGTTCTCTTCGCTTCATTGTTTAGTCGTACTTCATTGGCTAAGCTGTTCTGGACCATAGGAGATGGGTGGACAGCAGGATCTGAGAGCTGAGACCAAACGTCTCAGCTTTACCTACACTGTTTTTTTTTCTCCCACTGAAAAGAAAGGTGTTTTCACTTTGGCTTGTGCACACAAGATCTGAGGTAAAAAGAACAAATAATCAGAAAAGCAGACAATTCCTCATCAACATTGCAGTTTTTCTGATGGGTCAAAGGAAAAAATATGAACCACATACAGATAGTAAGATCATTCTCGCAGTTGCAGGAACATGGCGCGTGTAGGAACGACGGTCACTTGCAGGCTGAGGCCCCGATTTGTTCAGCGTTTTTTAAGCTAATACAGAGGGTACTATCCACGGACCTATCTAGTCCACGTGAAAATTCCGACGCTTGCAGGGTGAAATTTTCCGCGCCGTAATTTTTTACCCCCAATCCAATCGGGCCCTAACGCCTCGGTTGGACCGGGGATTGGAAATTACCACCCAGAGTATATTTCGGAGCTGCTTCATATTTTCTACAGGAGCATCCTAGGTCTGGAATTCTAATCGATCGTTTTGGCTAAGAAATGAGATACCAAGCAGGGCCTAACTAATGAATTTGCTTCTGTAGTACTCTCCGTCTTAAATTAATTTACTCAGATTTAATACAAGTTATACTAAATCAATTAATTCAGAACGAAGAGAGTACTTAGCAACATAATCCACATGCCAATTTCTTGCTAACGTGGATACATCTTTACCTACGCATTCCCGTATCTTTTTCTTAACACATCCACGCGTTAGACCAGAAACCTCTTTATTTCTTTACAAAGTCAATGGCTTAGGAATTGTACCAGTACGTTCATTGGTCGCATCATTTGCCGATTTGCGCATCTTCTTTTCATACGTATGTGATTAATGTGTACGTGCATGGATGAGCCTGTATATTTGTATGAATTGTTATTAATGACCAATGTTATATTTGTCTCTGCAGCAGCCACATGTTACACACTATATCATCGTTGCATCTGAGACGCTTTCCATGAGTAACTAAGTATACATCTAAGTAATCCCAAGTAATCCCTCAAAGAAAATGTATACATTTATGTAAATCGTATTTTCTCTTTCCCAGAACACAAGACATATATATAATTTTTGTCCCAGGTTAAATTACTACTATAAAGGATGAGAGCCTACCCTCCATCTCAGGGCATTTGCCCCTTCTGGCCATCCTGAGCTGTTGGATCGGCCTTAGGAATAGTAAGTTTCCTCCCACTTTTCACCACAGCCGTTGGATGCGGTCAAAAGTTTTGTTACTCGTTTCGCATGAACAGAGGTTTCGCTCTGGGTTCATGACGGGTAGGGCCGGGGTCCAGCAGTCAGTGGGCGAGCGTGCCCCGTCCGCGTCGCTCTCCTTTTGCTCGCTCCCCGCAGCTAGGCAAAACTCGCGTCCGTGGTGAAACCCTTGCCAATCGCCGTCCTCCCCAATTTCTTTCCCCTTTCCTCTTTCTCCTCCTCCTCGCCCCGCTCGTCCTCCGCCGCCCCTCTCCCGGCGGCTTTCCCCTTTCGATCACGAGCGCCATCTCTCCTCCTGCCTTTTCTCCCCGCGCCATGGCGACGTAGAGCAGGGGAGATGGCGGCGGCGCGAGGCCTCCTTGCCTGCGAAACCCTAGCCACCAATCACGATCCAGTACTCCTCCCCCCCCCCCCCCCCCCCCCCCCAATGACTTCTCCTCCTCCAGCTCCCGCCTCTCAGCCACGCACGTCGTCGTTGGTTCGGTGCCGCCCGCCCGTGCGGTTGGAGGAAGTAGAGATGTGTGCGGCTGGAGCAGGGTGGAGCCACGGGAACTCGCTGCGCGGCTCCCTTCCTCCTCTAGCTCGTCTGCCGCCGCCACCCCTCGCCATCTCGTCCGCCGCCGCCCTTCCTCCTCCAGCTCGTCTGCCGCCGTTGCCCCTCCCCCCCTCCTCTAGCTCGTCTTGCCCGAGGGGCAGTAGGGGCCCCTTGCATGCGCAGCTTGAGATTTGAGATGGGGTGCAGCTCGTCGCCTTGGGAAGAGGTAGCAGGGCCAGCTCCAGGCGGACTTGGTGGCGCTACTGCCGGTGGTGGTCGACATCGTGCTCCGGCACTTCAGCTGGAGCGCCGCAGCTATCCAGGTCTGCTGTTTCGCCGACACACCTGCTCCTTATGGCAGGTGAGTTCCTGCTTCCTCTCTCGGTCTCCTCATGATTTTGTGTTGTTACTGTGACATGTTTGTGCCGTGTTCTTGTGTTGTTTATTTGTAGGATACGGTTACTATACTCATGCTGCTAGATGTGTGCTGCTGGCTGTACATGTGTTTAGGGCTCGTTGTGTGCTGGTGGTTGTACATGTATTTAGGTGTTGATGTGTGCTGCCTGCTCATTGCTTTCTTATTTGGTTAGTTGTGAACCTGAAAACTCACTGTGATGTTGCTCATACTTGCTGTAATTTAATGGAATGTGTCAGAGGCATGTGTGCTTTAATTCTTCATGTTTCATTTTGAAACAAAAATTCGTTTGCCCTAGGTTAGTCTCGCTGGAACAGAGGAGGAGAAGCAGAGAAAGGGGAGGACATGGGAACAAAAGAAAGGAGATGTTTGAAGATCATCACCCCAACTAGATTTGGTCATCCTCAGGCAAGATAGGTAAATTCATGTCCAATGGCAATTTTTTATGCAATCAGCTTGGCTTGATGAATTTGGAGGTGTGGCAGTGAGCTCGTTGACAATAACGTGCAAACGATGCTCAGGAGTTCATTAGGCGAATTACTTTTAGTGCTTGGATTTGGGTTGTCTTGCTCTCTCTTGTGTTGTATTTATAGGATTGTGATCCATATGATGCAATCAGCTTGTCTTGATAAATTTGGAGTTGAGAAGGTGTGATGGCATAAATAAATTCGATTCTGATCTTATTTTTCAGGTAACAAAGAAATTGTTCCGTTCCTCCAATCAGCTTAATGGCCATCTTCTGCTATCTATTGAGGTTGATTCGACCTGATGGTGTTCAACGTGGTCTTGTAAGTATATTCTCGGCTCACCTCACTATTCTGGTTTCTGTGATTTGTTATGTACAATATATTGCCTCTCTCGGTTATGTAGCATGTACGTGCAATCTATTATTGCTAAATAGATGAGTGATTCATGTGATAGTATATTTGTGCTAGATTATTTGAGCCATTCATGAGACAATAAATTTCAGCTTTGAAGTCTGTTAATATCAGTACATTACATATTGAACATTTCTACGGTATCATTTCTGAAATCAACTTATACCCCAGGTTCTGATCCAGCGTTCTCAAATAATTTCAGAATTTTGTACAAATTCACCTAATAGATGGATGAGGTCATGGAGCCAAGAAAAGGTGCTGCAAGTGTTGTGGTGGTCAACTACAAAGCGTCTCACCACATCCAGATAACAGCCTCAAGGCAGCGTAAGCTCGTTCCATTTTCCTCCGATTTGTCTACCAAGTTTATTCTACTACTAACATGACATCTACTATTTATTAACATAAACAGATTTATCTGGGTTAATGATTGCTGCAAATATTTTGTTTGTTCCAACGAATTCATGCATATATTATTTAGGGTCACATGAAACACTGATTGCATTTCATATATTATTAAGAGTCAATCAACTTGTTCCGCTACTTTTTTCTTCAATCAACTTGTTGTTCTGAGTGAAAGTGGGAAAATCATGTTGCTAGCATGATATATTGCAATCGGTAGAACAAAAAAAAGCTATCCATCGATTGTGCCAGGTCGAGCCAACTGGTCTCGGGGGCAAGAGTCCAATATGATGAGGCTCGCTTCCTTCTATGCTTGGATGCATCTATATTTTTATATGCGCAGTGTGAGGTTATATTGTTAACACATAATAATTGTAGCTGCTCATTTATTTATTTTGCATATCTTAAAAAGAACTGGTCTATTCATGTGAGACTTTAGATTTCAGTTCTAGGTGAACATATACGCTTGCCAAAGAAAGCATTTCTTTCACATTCCCATGTTTCAGTATTATTGCTTATGATGATAACAAATGTGATGATGTTGATATGCCAATCATTTTTTGTATCCAGGTGGCGCCCACAATGATGCATGTCGGTTTCGTCACATGTATGACACCGAAAGCATGCGAATTAGTATTTAGCCAAGGTATATTTTTCTTCTCTTTCTCCTATGCTCCAATGATGTCTCTGCCGTGGACTGTCCCTAAAATCACCTGAGCAAACCCTCGGTGTTGGATGTTTCTGGTTGATGCAGGGGCGTTGTATGGGAGCCGCCATTGCCTGAGGCCTGCCATTATATTCTCCGGTGAATATATACAAGTGATTGCATATTATAGGATGCTCGTTAATGATTTTTACTTACTGTTTGTGTATGTTGTGGAACCAGGGGCATAGTTACCGACGGTAATACCCAATTTGCTCTGAAATCTTGTCTGTTCTCATGTCTGCTTATCTTTTGGTGCAGGATTGTCATTCATGATTCATCTCGATTTTTTGGTCGGGTGTTCTACGGAAGAAGTTCTATAGAAGATCGCAAAGCTTCTCTTTGCAGCACACTTTCATGATAAAGTTTGGCCTGACCTACTTCGAGTATTAGCAGAATGCCCTGGGTTATCTATGAGCTTGCATGTTCATCTGCTATTCATAGGTAAAATGTAGGTAGGATGCAATGTAAAATCTTGGTCCATGTACGTTCTCGATGATGAATAGCAGCAATGATATGTGTAGTCTTCCTCTCCTTTAGGCAATGATAGAGAGGTCCAGTAGAACAGTGAATATACATGCTATTCGTAGGTAAAATGCAAGTAGGTGCAATGTTAATTTACGAAATGATTTAGAGGTCCAGTATAGCAGTGAATATACGTGCTTGAGACATCTTCCTATTTTTATTTTGGTTCGTTGTTGAGTAAATTTGGTTACTACAGTTTGTAGTAGCTTTGCTCTAGCATTTAGTCATGCTCTATTTTTCTCAAATTATTTTCTATAGGTCATAATCAAATTAGCTATTTAATAAGTTCCTGGTCCCTATCATTTGTCTCATACTGATAAATGAGTATGAAACTCTGGTGGTTGCTAACAATATTTCCATTCAGAAGCTGAATTCCTTTGGTTAATTTAGGCAGTGATTTAGAGGTGTAGCATGCTTGGTTATCTTTGGGGTAGGTGTTTCTCTTGCAGAATCGTGACTTCAGGTCTAAAGGGGATTATTTTTGTAGTATTTGTTATTTTGATTCAGTTGATATGTTTGAACAATGATGATATTTAAAGTAAATATGATGCTTATAAAGTATATTTTTAAAAATTATCTTTTTCATGTGTGTTCTGGTATTTCCACTTGCTGCGATTTGAAGTAGTTTGCAGAAAAAGGCTCTGCGATAAAATATTGTAATGCCAATTTTATTCCTTCACAGATATTTGATTAGCCTTGTGTATCGTAAGATCATATTACCAATCTGTTCTGGTCTATTTTTAATATAATATCCAGGTGGTCTATTGCATTCTCATATTCTAATGTGCCTGTTAATCGTCATTGATTTGAGCGAAACCATTTTGATTCCTAAACTCTGATTTGTTAGGTACGTTCAGCAGATAAGATTTTTGAACTCTTGAACATAGGCGACATCAGACACAAAACAGAGAGCATGGAAGCAAATGCAACTTAATCACGGCAATTTTTCTGATTTCCTTTTATCATTCATGCTTCCATTGGTATCCATCCTTTATTTATGAAAATAAGTAACACATGTTAAAGGTTTAAGTAATATCTTTAATCTGAAAAATTGTTGAGACTGTAAGTCTGTAAAGAGTGTTACATCAGGTAATTGAGTCAGGTATTGTTTTTTACAATATTCTCACATAGCAATACCGTTTTCCTCCTTTTCAGTTCGCATGTTGTACGAGAAAGCAGAAAGGACAGTTCGGTAGTAAAGTTCTTCGTGGAAAGCTTGCTTTGGTTGATCTTGCCAGAAGGTAATAGCTATTATGTTTGGGCTGCTGTTTTTACCCTGTCAATACGAATAAGCTGTGAAACATATTTTGCATGTGAGCTTGGAAGATGCTTTCCTGTTCAGTACCTGCAGGCCAACTAAATTTGCGGATATCCCAGATCCCAGTAGCACTCCTTGATGCTTCATTGGTCAGTATACTGGATCTGTTGTACTTGTGTCAAATGTTAGGCTGCTCCCTTCCAGCCTGTGTGTTTGACTCCTATATTCACATGGTGCTTTACCACGAATATACTTTTATAATCGTTATACTGGCTAGCAATCTGTAGTTACTTGATTGTCATGGAAATCTTTGTGCATTTGCTCTGTCACTGCCAATGCTAACTTGTTGTATCAGAGGAGGCTTTTTATGAACTTCGGTCGAGCTCAGCGTTTATTTGTTACACATGTATCTCTCTATGACATGTACTCAATATAATTTTTGTCTATACATGAAATATTGTGTGAGTGATTCTAATATAGCATTCATGCAATTAACTTTTAGCTTCAGAGTGTGATGCTCTTTCTTTAGTGTACCTGAAATAGGAAGATACTCCCTTTGATCGTAAAAAATGTCGCCAGCCCAACTAATAGATTGTACCTCGCAGTTCATTTCTCGCAACAATTAAGCCCGATCGGAGGGAGTAATAAAGAACTCATTTTACTGGATTCAAAATGTACAATTTTGATATTCTGAAAATGAGCAAGAACGAACCAGCTTTTTAAATTCTGATTCAAATAAGTTTGATAGTTGGTTTTATTTAATTGGTTTGGTTTATTTATCATCTTGCAGGGATACTAAACATAGTTACTAATTTAATATAGTCTATTTCTTAATAATAGTGAACTATCGGCGAAAGGTAACATATCTTATTAATTAAACATCATCTCCATCGCGATTTCGAAAGTGAGTTGGGATCTGTAGTCTTGACACACACTTTGGTCTCCCTACAACTTCTACACCATCCAGATTCTTTAATTTGTCATTCAATTAGAGATTCAGATGACACAATTGGTGTTGCCTTGATTGATTATGTATTTGATTTCTATGCATACTCGCCATATTGCTTATCAAGCTATCTTAGAGATTTAAATTGTCATTGATTGGAATACTTAACATGCCAATTGTTTTGTCAGATGATGGTAGACCCTGACGCAAAAGGGTACTACCTTTGGGTTGTATGTTGCACTCTCAAGCAATGTGATGCATGTGCCCCTTGCTACCTGCCTCCATACTGCCACTGGAAGTTTTTTCTCGTCTGTAGTAACAACCTGATGTGTTGGCTGTGTAAATTAAAGATGCAAGTGGGATGGGATTGGGAGCGGATGTAGGCACCGTCGAGGTATTGGGCCGAATACTCCGCCTGATGAAGACTAGGGTTGTGATTAAACCAAACTTCTAATATGAAATATAAGTGAAAGAAGTGTGTTATTTGCGCTGTGATGGTGCTTCACTACCCTGCATACAGGAGCGCCCATGTAAATTGTATTGAAGCAGGTCATTTACTATTTAAAATTTTGTTTATGTTATATCTTTTCGCCAGTTTAAAATCCATATTTAATTGATGTTTGATCAATACAGTTTCAACATTTCCACGTTAGTATCCATATATAACAGAGCTTACCAGAGTGTACATTAAATTAGTTCATAAGTTAATTTCCCATTCTATTCTCTGATCGATAGAAAACATCAAAACTTAACGACATTGAACGTCATATGACTGAAATATATCCCTCTAACTAATAGATATAGATATCAAATACAACATAGTATTCTACTTCACACTAAAGTATTTGACCGCAAAATGACTAAGAAGTATACTATATACTCTTGGTGGCGCCATCTATCTTTTAAGATTCAATTTGCTGAAAATGACCGGCAATTACCTCCCCGAATTTGGGTAAATTTTAATCAAATGATGGGTAACGAAACAAATTAAGAAATCTTATAAAAGTAATACGGTTTTATTTTCGGCTGTTGCGCAGTTGCGCAACGGGTCATCTAGTATTCTTAAAGTGAGTGAGTCACACTCCCCCGACTCCCGTGTCGCCCCCGGCTGGGCGACCCGGGAGAGCTAGAAATCCTAGCTGCCGGGGGCCCTCCTCCGTTCCCCCATGCCACCGCTGCCGCCGGCTTGGTCCGCGGTGGCGGCGCACCTCGCCCCCCAAAGGGGATGGGGTCTCTGGCTGTCCCTGGTGGCGGCGCATCTTGGTGCTTGGGGAGGCGGATCCGGTAGGCGGCGGCGGGGAGGCTCGGCCCAGCCTCGACGACGCTGCGCGACGATTGGGTGGCGACGATTTGGCGACGCGGTGAGCTCTAGGGCGGTGCTGCTCCAACCACTTCACGGCCTCATCCTGGTGTCCCCTGGACAGCAGCGGCGACGGGCAGGTCGGGATCCCCGGGTGGCTCGGCCAGTTTGGCGCGGTGGGAGAGTGGCAGCTCTCTTCCAAGCTCCAGGAGACGCTCTCCGACGATGACAGGAGCTGCTCTTCCGCCAAGGCTCCGTGAGTGTAGGCAGGGTACCGATTCTGGGTGGCCAGAACTCGGCTTCGAGGATTTGTGGTGGTGGCGCGCTGCCACGTCGAGGGTGAGCGTTTCTGTAGCAGCGCGGGCATGAGGTGGCTGTCGAGAATCTTCGGACGAAAGTTCGGCCCGGCTTGCCGGCTGACGGTGGCGGCGCTCGTGGGTGTCGCATTCCTCCTTGGAGGCACCGCCGTGGAGTCTTCTTCGACCTCTTCATCCTCGGAGCAAGCTTTTCAGGTGAAAAGCTAGACCCGTCGGGTTGGGCAACGAGCGTCGTCCTCGACGTCGCCTTCCTCCTTTGGGGCGTTGTCTTGAAAAGCTTACATGCTTTCGCGTTTGCTGGTGGGCTATCCGCTTACAGATTTGAGGCCGGCAGGTGTCCGGTGGGCAAAGTGGGTCTTCTGTATGGTGATATGCGCGGCAACGACAATGTTGAGGAGTAATGGTTTGGTTGCGGCAATGGACTTGTAGTCGGCTTTGTCCGGCGTGCCCGAGTGTCTTTGTGTTGGTCTCCCAAAGCTGTGAAATCAGAAGCTGCTATGTACCGATACAATTACCTCTTAAGTGGCGTACGATGACCTGCAAGTGTTGTCCGGTGGTGAAGATCTCTCGGCGCAGGTCTTGCGCATCTCCTTTCCGGAGCTCTCCATCAGAATCGGAGTTGTCCACTCTTCGCGAAGAGCCATCTGTTTGGCATAGGCCGACGTGGGTTTCTCGATGCAGCTTTAGTGATGGTCTCCTTGGTGTTTTTTCTATGAAGTCGGAGTCGCTGCTAGTGTGCAGCTCGATGACGATGACCCGGGAGGCAACTTCGACGACGACTTTAGCTTCCGTGGTGTGTGTGCAGCTTGTGTTGGTAGCCAGGCTGGCTGTGAGTGCACTCGCGACGGTCGTGTTCCATGAGGGTTGCTGAGGGTCGTTGAGGGCTTTGTTTCGGTTTTAGTCCGGTTTCTCGCAAATTAACTGGCCAGTTGCCACTTCTTCTTAATTAATAAAAATTGCAAGTCTTTTGCCTCGGTTCAAACAAAAACTCTTAAAGTTTAACCAGGTTTATAGAAATAAAATTCTACAGCTTCAATACCAAACCAATATCTGTAGATACATCATGATAAATTTGCTTTGGTATTAAAATGTAGATTTTATTGTGCTCCCCTCTAACTTTGTTTCACTGAGATCAGCCAAATGAACATGCCTGATTTTTGTTTGAAACGGGAGCAAAAGATTTGCCCCAATCTATTAATTAAGAAGAAGAGTCACTAAGCCATCTATTGAATTCTTCCTACCAATGGTGACAAGAGTGGAAAGAAGACTTTTGTTCCATTGCTGACTTCTTGGATTATGGTGGAAAACTTCAAATGGTGAAGTCTGTGCTTTCATCTTTGCCAATATTCTTCCTCAGTTGCTTTGATGTTCCTGTGACAATTCTCAATCAGGTGGAAAAGTACTTTAGGCACTGCCTTTGGAGGGAAAAAACAACAGATGTGCAGAGTAAAGGAACTGCTTTGATTGCTTGGAAAAAGATCTGCAAGCCCAAAAATCAGGGAGGTTTGGGAGTGTTAAACCTAACAATACAAAACAAAGCTCTTCTGCTCAAGAACATGCACAAATTCTATAACCATCTGGACATCCCTTGGGTGAACTTAGTCTGGGATACCTATTATTCAAATGGAACACTGCCTGGCATACAACTGATGGGCTCCTTTTGGTGGAAAGCACATATCAAATTAATTGATAACTTTAAGGGAATGGCTAGAGGGCATGTGGGTGATGGTAGAAGCATTTTGTTCTGGTCTGATCTCTGGCTGGACAACTGTCTTCAAAACAAACTGCCACACCTGTTATCTTACTCAAGAAAGTTAGATATTACAGCTCAGCAAGTGTGTGAGACTGAATTTCTGGAAGACCTGTTCCATTTACCTCTATCTCAACAGGCATATGATGAGTTTTGCATCATGGAAAGCATTTGTCAAGATACCAGAATTAAGATTGCTGAAGGTAATATGGACCCTTGGAGCTACATCTGGGGAAATGATTCTTTTACTTCACATAAAGCTTACAAGGTCCTAATAGGTCACTCCCCTACCCCACCGCAATTTGGTTGGATTTGGAAATCATCTTGCCAGGCAAAACACAAGTTCTTTTTCTGGTTACTACTTCATGACAGATTAAACACTAGGAACCTGCTGGCAAGAAAACAAATGGTCCTACAGAGCTATAACTGTATAGTGATGCAATGCAATAAGGAGGAAACACTCATTCATCTTTTCTGGAAATGTCCTTTTGCTGAGAAATGCTGGGACTATGTTTGCCCAAACAGAACAAGAGATCTGTTTGTACTTGAAGCATTTGCGGATTTGAAATGTAGGCTAAAATTGCCTTTTAGCATGGAAATCATGATTATTGTTGCTTGGAGCATTTGGATTGTGAGAAACAATAAACTCTTCAATGATCAAAGACCTTCCTTTGCTGCCTGGAAAGCTATCTATCTTCAAGAACTTCATTGGCTTAGCCACAGAATGAAGAGTAAATATAGTACAGAATTCAATAGTTGGTTACAGTCACAACACTAGATGCCGTTTTTTATGTTTTTTAAACCTTGTCAAGCCTTGTAAATAACTCTGTAATTATGTGCGGCCCATTGAAAATGGAAAATTGCAGTGGGAGCCTCTCCCACAGTTTCGCTTCAAAAAAAATTAAGAAGAAGAGAATTGCCTAGTTAATTTACAGAAAACCGGGTGAAAACCGTTACAGCACACCGACCAAACCAAAACTACTCACAAAGCAAAACCACCACATTTCCACACCTGACAAACTCTCCAAACACCACACCCGACAAACTCTCCAAACACCATACCCGACAAAACTCTCCAAACAACCGACGATCGCAACCCATAACCCTCGATGGTAACACCTCAAAAGAAAGAATAGGGCAACACCAAAGCCACATAGCCATCCATTAAGCAGTCACAAGCGCCTTTCCTACTACACCACTCTTCTTGACTTTGCATTTGACTGACTTCTCCTTCTAAATGTCAGTTCGAGGACAATCACCCATCTTGCTTTTGCGCTTGATTGTCGTACCCGTTAGGAGAGAAGCAATCGCCCTTCCATATCCAAGAATGGCAGCCTCCAAACCACTGGGCAAATTACAATCCTCTTGCGGAATCATGCCTAATTTGTGGAACTGCTTTCCTACCTACGGAGAAAAAATCACATGCATGTATATCCTTGGCAACGCGTACAAGTTACGTTCAAAGCTGCCATCAACATCCTGACCATTTGACTAATCAAATACTTGCCATAGTTCAAAACACATGTACTGTATTTCGGTTCATGATCTCTCAAATGTACATAAATTTCTTCACAGTTTTCCAGTTCCTGAGGTTCTCGGAAACCGACTAAAATTCTTGGAAAATCGCAAGTGGGAAGCATCACAAGAAATGCCACGATATATACTCATGTATCACAGTGATGCAAATTTTGATTGTTTTTGGCGTTTTATTTCGTGCCGTTTTTTTTGGGTCGTGTTTAGACGTTCTAGAACTCTTCTATCTTAATGATATTAATGGTATACATGCAGCTTTTCTGCATGGTATGGAAAAGAAACAGTTATTTGACTATTAAATGTCAAATGCATTGCCTCTACCGAGATGCCAAAAAACGTTGCAAGACTTGATTCTAATCCCTCCAGAAATAGTAATCCTGAGACGCGGAATGCCAGTCAGAGGTCGCAGTCGTTACAAACCTCTCGCAACTGTTCTTGGGTTCAGATTGGTCAGTTAGACACCGAAATATGCAAGGACATCAAGAAAATTTGGGACGCCATCACCCTCACATCTCTTGATCGTTTGCTGGAAACATTTATATTCTGTACGCGCAGCACCGTCACATTATATTGCATTTGTCCGGCAAAGGAATGTGCAGATAACATCAGCTACAGTTTTGTTCCTGGTAAGGAACGTGAATTTTTCAGAATCATGCTCTCGAGAGCTACATCGTCTTTAATCTACACCCAATTTATTTTATACATGAAGATGTACCACTTCGGGTCGTCCATTCTGGAAAACAGAGTGCAATTTGTTCTTGGCACTTTTAAGATAAATCTAGAAAATTATGAATCAAAAATAATTCAGGCCGTTTTGTGCCTATTGTTGTATGAAAAATTCAGGTTCGAAAAATAGTTTTTGAAAAAGTCAACAATAACAAAATAATACTACTATTTCCCCTTATTCCAGGCCGGGAACAAACTTTGAGACACAACGAAATCTGCGAAATCAATGACACCTAGGAAATTAAATGTGAAATTATTTCATCTAAATTTAAATAAAATTTGCAATTCATTTGAATTGGGACTGGATCAATTTTTCGAGATACATATATTTCGGAACACACTGAAATGTAGAAAAAAAAGTCGACATCTCGTCGAAATTTGAAACCACTGCGCACAACTATATATCTCTTCGACATCTCGTCGAAATTTGAAACCATTGCGCACAACTATATATCTCTGGGACTGATCAGGAATCTGAAGAGTTAAATCAACGGTTAGAAGAGAAGCATTGAGGTCGTAATTTATTTTTTGCAGAAATGCAGTTAGACGACATATATATCCCTGGGACTGATCAGGAATCAGAAGCTTCTTCGTTAATGGAGATGGTATCTTCTGCAATAAGTGATCTCCCACACTTCGTTCGACGACGAGATATCCTTTTTTGAAGCTCGGTACCGTAGAGGAAACCCCTACGGTGTGGATTTTATATAAATATGAACGAGCAACAAAAAATTCGTTACATCACGGGGGTAAGAACGTGAAATAACAATACATGAGATCAGAATTGAAAACTAAGGATCCACTGAGATAGTGGTTGAATAAGGGACTGCTTAATTCTGTGGCTGTGTAGCATCATATCAGATTTGAATTTCACCCCCCATCGTCCTAAGGATGGGTCAATCTGTTGGAAGATGAGCTCATTACGTGCTTTCCAAATGTTCCAAGTGATGCATGCAAATACTTCCAAAAAAAGAATCCCTCTGTAATTGGTCTTGGCTTGAGCAATCCTGTCCAAGAAAGGTCTAGTCATGTCCCAATGCCAGTTCACTCTATCCCAGCAGCCTACCGCAAATGGGCATTCAAAAAAGAGGTGCTCTCTAGTCTCCAGATTATCCGAGGTGCATAGAACGCAGTTCGTGCCCTCATCAATCTGCCAATGTTTTCTGTTCATAAGATCCTTGGTGTTCAGGCGATCATAGAACAACAACCAAAGGAATACTCTTAACTTGGGCATGCATTTGGATTTCCAGATTGCGGCAATAAGGGGGTGACAGTCAACTTGCTCGAAGATGAATTTATAATATCTGGAGGTGGAGAAAGTGTCATTACCCCACGCAAAACTTCTTCTGTCATGCTGATCAGTGATTAAGTCGTGATCATTATTGATGGCCAACAGTTGAAGATATTCACTATGAGCCTCGATCGACAAGGGTAGGGCGAAATAGTCGCTTAGCTGCTGTCCCTGATTCATCTCATACACCGAAGTGTCTTCATTCAGAGCAAAAGAGAACAAATGGGGCAATTTGTCCAGCAAAATCTCCTCGTCATGCCAGAAATCTTTCCAAAAGAGAGTAGACTTACCATCTCCAACAGATGAAATAGTGATGCTTCGATACACAGAGACTAGGGCAAAAACGTCCCTCCACCAGAAGGAGATATCCTTCCCGACGTTAATGGTGGCTTTGGAAGATTAAGTCTGTTTAGGTATGATTTTTCAGATCTTGCTTCGCCAGATCAATCTTGGATTGTTTCTCATGATTGTCGTGAGGAGATTTGTCCTCGCAATATCTATCCCGGCTACTACGCCTTCGGTAATGGTGATTCGTTCTCTCGGCTCCTAACGACGTCGACAACGTGGTTCGGTTATTTGTCCCAGAAATATCAGTGGTGGTGCTCTTGCCGATATTACTTGATTAATTTAATGGTTGTGTGCATGTACAAAGCCTTGTCATTACGGCTCAAAATTAAAGAGGGAGAACCTTTGGTGGTATTCACAGGTGTGTGGTTTGGTGGTTTTGACGTTGTTCTACGACTGCCTTCAGAAAAGTATAAGATTGTGTGATACGTCTCAAACGTATCTATAATTTCTTATGTTCCATGCTTATATTATACCAATTGCCTACATGTTTTATACATATTTTATATTGTTTTATGCATTTTCTGGAACTAACCTATTGACAAGATGCCACAGTGCCAGTTTCCTGTTTTATGCTGTTTTTGGTTTCAGAAATCCACTTAAGGAAATATTCTCGGAATTGGACAATTTTTATACCGAAGATTTTAGAATTCCAGACACGTTCCAGAAGTCCGAGGGGGAAAAGGAGACGGGCACCGAGGCGCCCACCTCAAGGGGTGGCGCGGCAGCTTCCTTGGCTACGCGGGCACCTGAGGTGGGGCCCTCGGGGCTCCACCGCCTTCGCCTATTTAATCCCCCCGAAAACCTAAGGCAAACAACCCGAACACTTTTCCACTTTTCCTCACGGAGCCGCCGCCGTCGTCAACCCTAGTTCGGGAGGGTTCAGAACCTGCTCCCGGCACCCTGCCGGAGAGGGGAATCATCACCGGAGGGCTCTACATCACCATGCCCGCCTCCGGACTGATGCATGAGTAGTTCATCCTTGGCCTACGGGTCCATAGCAGTAGCTAGATGGTTGTCTTCTCCTTTTGTGCCATCATATTTAGATCTTGTGAGCTGCCTATCATGATCAAGATCATCTTTATGTAATGCTACATGTTGAGTTTGCTGTGATCCGATAAATATTGAATACTTTGTCATTGCTTCATAATATATCATTTTGTGTGTTGTTTATGATCTTGCATGCTCTCCGTTGCTAGTAGTTGCTCTGGCCAAGTAAATGCTTGTGACTCCAAGAGGGGGTATTTATGTTCGATAGTGGGTTCATGTCTCTATTTAATCTGGGGCAGTGACAGAAAGCTCTAAGTTTATAGATGTACTGTTGCTACTAATGATAAAACAGTAGTACTTTATCTAAGGATGATGTTACTTACTTACTTTACACACTTTGCTTAATGCAATAATCTGTTGCTTGCAACTTAATACTGAAAGGGGTGCGGACGCTAATCGGAAGATGGATTATTAGTCATAGATGCGGTTGGAACGATCTATGTATATTGTTGTAATGCCCAAATGAATCTCACACTAGACATCATGTCATTAGTATATGCATCATTATGCAGCTCTTTATTCTATCAATTGCCCAGCTGTAATTTGTTTACCCGCATGTATGCTATTATTATTATGGAGAGACACCACTAGTGAACTGTGGACCCCGGTCCTTTTCTTTAAACTGATAATACAACCAACTGCAAACTGTTAATTTCATTCTCTGCAAACAAACATCATTTTCCACACCATACGTTTAATCTCTTTGTTACAGCAAGCCGGTGAGATTGACAACCTCACTGTTGAGTTGGGGCAAAGTTTCTTGATTGTGTTGTGCAGGTTCCACGTTGGTGATCGTAAACGGCGCCACCAACAACCTTCAGACGTGTTATTCATCTCCTACTGGTTCGATAACCTTGGTTTCATCACTGAGGGAAATTTGCTGCTGCACTACTTCACACCTTCCTCTTGGGGTTTCCCAACAACACCACCCGGTGTATCAAGCATTTTCTGGCGCCGTTGTCGGGGAGATCAAGACACTTCTGTTTAGCGGGCTTCTAGCTCCCCTTCGACGCCATTTTTCTGGCGCCGTTGCCGGGGAGCGGAAGCACATCTGCAAGGGGAGTCTCTCACTTCCCAATCTCTTTAATTTGTTTTTGTCTTGCATTTTATTTACTTTATTATTGTCTTGTTTGCTTAATATCCAAAATACAAAAAAATTAGTTACTTGCATTGTTATTTTTATTTCAGTTTGTCCCTTAAATTGCTAAGATGACTACTGCTGAGAATACTAAGTTGTGTGACTTTACTAGCACCAACAATAATGATTGTATATGCACACCTATTGCTCCACCTGCTTTCAAAGCAGAATTCTTTGAAATTAAACCTGCTTTGTTAAATCTTGTCATGAAAGAGCAATTTTCTGGTGTTAGTTCTGATGATGCTACTGCCCATCTAAATAATTTTGTCGAACTTTGTGAAATGCAAAAATATAAGGATATAGATGGTGACATTATAAAACTGAAATTATTTCCTTTCTCCTTGAGAGGAAGAGCTAAAGAATGGTTACTTTCATTGCATAGGAATAGTATTGATTCTTGGATTAAATGCAAAGATGCTTTTATTGGAAAATACAATCCTCCTGCTAAGATTATTTCCCTAAGGAATAGCATTATGAACTTTAAGCAATTTGATAATGAACATGTTGCTCAAGCTTGGGAAAGAATGAAATCTCTGGTTAAGAATTGCCCAACTCATGGACTGACTGCTTGGATGATCATCCAAACCTTCTATGCAGGACTAAATTTTTCTTCAAGAAATTTATTGGATTCAGCTGCTGGAGGTACTTTTATGTCCATCACATTGGGGGCTGCAACGAAACTCTTGGATAATATGATGGTTAATTATTCTGAGTGGCATACTGAAAGGACTACTCAAGGTAAGAAGGTAAATTCTGTTGAAGAAACCTCCTCTTTGAGTGAAAAGATTGATATGATCATGTCTATGCTTGTTAATGGTAAATCTCATATGGATCCTAATAATGTTCCCTTAGCTTCTTTAGTTGGACAAGAAGAGCATGTTGATGTGAACTTCATTAAAAATAATAATTTCAACAACAATGCCTATAGAAACAATTATGGTAATAGCAACTATAAGCCCTATCCTCCTAATAATGGTAATGGTCATACTAATTCTTATGATAGAATGCCTAGTGAGGAAAGATTGTTAGAGGTTGAGAAAGCTACCAAAAATTTCATGCAAACCCAATATGAGCAAAATAAAGTTTTCACTAAAACTATGGAGGAACAATCATCTATGTTAAGAAATATTTGTTATCAAATGGAGAAATTAAATAGGGAGATTTCGGGTTTGCAAGGAAAATTTTCAAATGCTGAAACTAGTATTTCATCTATGTCTGAAGCACAATCTTCTTTGATTAATAGAATGGCTGCCAAACCTGAAAATATTGATGAAAACCCCTTTGCCACTGCTAATGCCATCCAAGTTCGAATTGATGAAAATGTTAGGATGATGGCTCAGTTGCGTGCTAGATGGGAAAGAGAGTAAGAATTAGCTAAAACTGATGATATTGTTAGAGTTTGCACCATTACTACTACTGAAAATAATGTTACTTCACATGCTAGTAAACCTCCTACTATTAATGGTAACATAATTGGTGTTGGCAATGTTTCTTCTACTACTTCCAAAAAGTTAAAATTGACTAAAACTGCTGAAACTAGTCTTGATAAAAGTGCTGAAATTTTTAATAACATGGGAGAAAGTGGTTCGGTTTGCTTTGATGATAATAATTTTGATTTTGATAATTGTAATATCTCTGAAGTTATTAAGTTCTTGCAAAAGTTAGCCACAAGTCCTAATGCTAGCACTATAAATCTTGCTTTTACTACACATATTACAAATGCTCTCATTAAAGTTAGGGAAGAGAAATTAAAACTTGAAGCTTCTATCCCTAAGAAGTTAGAAGATGGTTGGGAGCCCATCATTAAAATAAAAGTGAATGAATTTGATTGCAATGCTTTGTGTGATCTTGGTGCAAGTATTTCTGTTATGCCTAAGAAACTTTATGATATGTTTGACTTGCCACCTTTGGAACATTGCTATTTGGATGTTTTCTTGCTGATAATGCTTTGAAGAAACCTTTGGGGAGAGTTAATAATGTTCTTATTATGGTTAACAATAAACTGGTCCCCGTTGATTTTATTGTCTTGAACATTGAGTGCAATCCCTCTTGTCCTATTGTTTTGGGCGGTTGGTGCTATTATTGATATGAAAGAAGAAAATCTAAGATACCAATTCCCACTTAAGAAAGGTATGGAACACTTCCCTAGGAAGAAAATGAAGTTACCTTTTGATTCTATTGGAAACATTTGAGTTTTGCTTTCTGTGCCTAGCTCAAATGCGTTAAAGAAAAGCGCTTATGGGAGACAACCCAATTTTTATTTCTGTTATTTTATTTTATTTTATTTTATTGAGTCAAGGAACATGCCTACCTCTGTAGCAATTCCTTTGAATCTTTATTTTATTGCATTGTTGTGCCAAGTTAAGCCTCTAGTAGAAAGTTGATATTAGATTTGGATTCCTGCGTAGGAACAGTTTTCTGCTGTCCACCGTTAAATTTATAAGAATTCACAGAAAAATGAAAATGACCTGGAATTTTTTGTGCGTGATCCTCAGATATATATGCAACTTTCATTAGTTTTGAGTTTTCTGATTTGAGCAAGTTAAGTGCCTCGAAAAAATTCGTCTTTACGGACTGTTCTGTTTTTGACAGATTCTGTCATTTATTTTGCATTGGTTCTTTTGCTGTTTTTGAATGGATCTTTTTGTTCCACAAAATTTCAGTGGCTGTAGCTAATGTCCAGTAGCATGTGTAATGATTGTCTCCATGCAGAATATGAGAATTTTTGATTATGCACCAACCCTTTAATGAAGTCTACTTTGAGTTTGATGTGGAGAAAGTTTTCAAGGATCAAGAGAGAGGATGATATGATGTGATCAAGAAGATGAAAGAGCCTAAGCTTGGGGATGCCCCCGTGGGTCACCCAAGCATATTTCAAGAAGACTCAAGCGTCAAAGCTTGGGGATGCCCAAGTCATCCCCTTCTTAATCAACAACTTATCAGGTTATCTAGGTTATCTATAGTGAAACTATATTTTAATTCGGCCACATCTTATGTGCTTTACTTGTAGCGCCTGTTTGTTTTTATTTTTGCTTTTGTTAGTTTTGTTTTCTGAATAAAATGGATCCTAGCATTCTTGTGTGGGAGAGAGACACGCTCCGCTTTTTCATTCGAATACTCCTATTATTCACTTATACTTGTTGAGTATTCTTGTATAGCTACTGCAATACTTTCAGCTCTTGTTTTCATGCATCTCTTGTTCAGAGCTGTTAGTTCTCATATGTTATACTCTCTTGCTTCATTGTTAAATACTTGGAGAGTTTATGTTTAAATAAGTTGATTGGTGTTTGGTTAGGAACAGAAAATGTTAAATGTGGTAGATGGTATAATTAAATGATACATAATTTTGTAGATCATTAAATTGTGTCACTTCAATCATTGATGTTGTTTTGAGATATTAATATGCTTAATGGTAAACATGATGGTTTAGTAAGTTCGAATGATTAATGGTTGGTCTAGAGAACTTGAAGCTCTGCCACACTTAAATTTTCAGTTGATAGCATAATGAAATATGACTCCTAATGTTAAAAGCAACCGTAATGACTTTGTGTTATGCGCTACGGTCGGGGTCCCAACTGTGACTTGTTCATTTGCCACAGTCCCTCGTGGAGTGATTTTCATTATGCCTTGTAAGTTCATATTTCTATTTGGAATCCTTTTTCTTGTGAGTTCTAAAGTTGCGGTTTTCATGGCACTTCCAGCTCCATATTTGCTAGCCTCTTCGGTACTTTGCATTGCCCTTTCTCCCATTGAGAGTTGGTGCATATTTCGCGGGTACATCCAAAACTCGTGAGAGATCTTCATCATGTTCTCCTACACATAAGCCAAATATCTTCCTCAAAACATCCACCATACCTACCTACTACAGCATTTCCATAGCTGTTCCGAGATATATTGCCATGCAACTTTCATCTTACATTACATGACTTGTTGTCATTTATCATTTATATATTGCTTTGCATGATTCTATATAGCTGATGTGTGGTTTTACCCATGTTACGCTAGATCATTGCATATCCTGCTACACTGGCAGAGGCACCGTTTCATACACCATGTTTTATCCATTATGAGATCCTTCTATCAAAAGTGTGTTGTCATGATAGAATGTTTGCCCCTAAAAGTGAAAAGAGCCATGGGGGCCATCGAAAAGAGAAACAGAAAAATACAAAAAAATGGAAAAATATAAAAAAAAAGAAAAAAAGAAAGAAAGAATAAAAAGGGGGCAACATTACTACTCTTTATCCACACTTGTGCTCATGTTATAGCACCCATATTATTCATAGTCATCATTTGTGCTCATGTTTAGCACCTATACTCCATATGAGAGAGTTTTCATGTTTTACTTGTATAACTATGTGGGGAACTTTACACTATAGAACTTGGGTTGTATATTCCAATGATGAGCCTCCTCAAAAGTGCTCTAGGTATTCATGATCAAGCAAGTTAGATGCACCCCCACTAGTTCCATTGGAGAGCTTTCATACACTTATAGCTCTATGTGCATCCGTTGTGTGGCAATCACTACTCCTTGCATAGATTCGATTATAAAACTTAATCTTGTCTAATGATCATTTTCAGCTTTGTGAGACTTTCTTCCGTTGGCCTTCCAAACCCACCACGGGATCAGGTTCCCCTCGCCGTTGGAGTCGCTCGGGATGGCTTCGTTCTGCCACCAGTGATCCATTGGAGAGCAGGGGTGGTTGGGGTTTTTCGGAATGGGGAGAAGAGAGAAACTGCAGAAGAGCGAGATAACCGCAATGCAATGGGATTGGGGTTTTTATTTGTGAAGGATAGTGATGAATTCACTCCCGCCGGCGCGTAAATCGATAACCGCTTGGGGCACCGAACGGGCGCATCGCCTCGTTTTCTTGCCAACGCAGTGTAACATGACAACACAATTTACAGATTATATTCGCAATGATGACATCGTGTGACCGCGCTTCACGTCTAGTCGAACTGACATGCATGTAAATGTTTACCACGTCATCTGGTGTCCCTATACGTGTCGAGTACAAGTGTCGAACAGTTGATGCGCGTCGTCGTTCTGGTCCAATTTAATGCAGTTGCAGACGCTGTAAGACATCTACACGTATCAGAATCATTTTTTACGAGAACTGACGCGATTAATTTTCTTTTTACGTGCAAATATCCGGACACGAACTGCACGTGAACTACACGTATCGGTGGATCCGTGTCAACACAGCAAGCGCAATCTGGACACGAACTGGACGTGAACTGGCACCCACAATGCGCGCTATGTGTAGTTACGCGATCTGAACGTGCGTAAACCTTGTTTATCAACTTGAATCGTTTGTAATATTTGTTATTATACTTCTGTCGAACACGTTAAGTGCGCACTCTAGACGCGCCATGGCGTGCTCCGGACGCGCCACGGCGTGCTCTGTGAGCGCACTGGCGCACATTTGGGCGCGAACTAAGCCTAGACCATTCTTACTCACTCCAAAATGATACTTTCGTGAGTATTTTAAAATTATCATGTTGCAATTCCAAAACCATTTCTTTTCAAACTTAGACCTCATCGTTTGAGTTTTGCAATATCACATGAGATACATGCCCTTCTAATTTTGAATGTATGTAGACCATGTTTTTCAACTTGAGTCGTTAGTATATGACATATCAAAACTATGTGTGTCGGTTTTTCAATTTTTCGACAATTTTTGAATTTATTATGGTTATTTCAAATTCGGTCAAACCTAAGTTTGACCATCATTTAAACAAGTTTAAAACATGAAAATGAAAAACTAAGCATGGATCCTTCTTATTCACTCCAAAATGAAGCTTTTGTGAGGTTTTTGAAAATTTCATGTTGCAATTCCAAAACCACTTCTCTCTAACCTTACTAGTTTGAGTTATGCAATAGCACATGAGATCCATGCCCTTCTCCTTTTGAATGTATGTAGACCATGTTTTTCAACTTGAGTCGTTAGTATATGACATAATACGACTATGTGCGCATGATTTTACTTTTTTTGATTTTTTTTTTGAATATTTGAAGCTCATTTGAAATGTCGGTTAAACTGCAGCCGTCTGATTTCCTCTACAAGGAATCTGCACGCATAGTCGGGGCGATCCGCGAGAAGCTCATTCTGCGATCTGATTGGACGCGCGCGTAGGATAAGGGCTGTACACCCGCTGACGAGTGGACCACGGCGGACGCAACGGGGATTTTGGCTCGCCCACCCCCATTTGACTCAGTGACACAAAATGGGGATTTTGGCACACTAAATGCGGATTTTGGCTGTTACCCGCCATCGTAACTTAAATGAGGATTTTGGCAAACCAAATGAGGATAGCCGTGAGCTTGCTCAAATCTAGCTTGAATTCATATAAATTTTCAAATGAGCTTGGACTCGCTGAAAAAAGTGTTTCAAATGAGGTCAAAGGTAGGGTAAACGGCCCCGTTTCTAAGCAAAAATGATGGACTCGCTAAAAAATGTGTTTCAAATGAGCTCAAAAGATAGGGTAAAAGGCCCAATTTCTAAGAAAAATGGTGGACTCGCTGAAAAATGTGTTTCAAATGAGCTACAAAGGTAGCGTAAACGGCCCAATTTCTAAGCAAACTTTGCAAACTGAAGTGGATTTACACACACAATTGGAAACGTCAAGCACAAGGCCATTGCCAAATTTCATGGTAGTACAAAATGGACTTGCCCTTGCTAAATTATAAAATAGATCAACAACTAATAACTAAATTGGCACTTGCCCTTAATAAAGCGACTAATAACTAAAATGGACTACCACTCGTCCTCGTCATCGGAAACCTCCACCGACTCGGCCTTGCCCTTTCCCCTGCCCTTACCCTTGGCATCGACCTCTTCTGAGGCGATGCTGTTCGACGCCGACCACATGTCCTCCTTCTTGCCCTTGCTCTCCGAGTAGATATTGAGCCATTGCTGCTCGGCGGCGGAATGCTTGGCCATGTCCATGACTTTCTGGTCGGCCATGGCCCAGGCCAAACCCGGGTCCAGTACCTCCGTGACCTCCTTCTTCCAGTCCATGGTCCAGTCCATACCCTGGTCGTCCTCATCGGATAGATCGACGAAGGGAATGGGATCGGGAGCAATGGCACTGCCCCTGCCCCTGCCCCTTGGAGACTCCCCGTCCCATGCCGCTTCCCTCGCTCGCCTCCTGCTCGAACTTGGAGGAGTACGCGCACGCCCACGCCCACGCCCACTCCACATGCCGCTTCCCTCGCTCGCCTCAAGAAACCAAGGATAGGGGACGTGGCGGCGCCGGCGGTTCGAGCTGGGAGTGGAGCTGCCATCACCACGAGGAATGGAGAGATACGGGACTGGGCGAAGGTGTCTAGTAGAGGAAGAGGGGATTTGTGAGCGCAATGGGCAAGGAGATGGCTCCTTTTAATGATAGGAGCGGTCTGGACGGCATCGCGGTCTAGACGGCAGTAATGGCGACCGGGCATTGATTCGGCTCCAGACTGCTCATCTTGCAGCAGGATAGAGTAGGCAAGAGAGACGCGAGGATGGCGGAGCAGATGCGCGTCCGGTCCGGCAGTGTAGGCGGCGAGGCAGCTTTTTGCCGGCCGGGGGGCACGCCATTGAAGGCGCGGCGAGCACAGGTGAAACGGCATGGACGCGCACGTACGGCCGCATGCATGCAAGTGGGACGGGGTGCATGCATTTCGCTGGACCCACATCTAAGGTCAAAGGGCCGACCCCACTAGCCGAAACCAGAAAATCCCAACCGAGCCGCGACAGGCCGACCCCACCAGTCAGGCCAAGTGACGGTTACCAGAGGGAAACGGAGCGTTTGGGCGATTTCCGAGCCATACAGGGCACAGACGAGAGAAACTAAGCGGGTATGGCACAGACGGATAAACTCGACGGCACAGACGGATAAACTCGACAGAACGGGGCACAGAAACAATTGTCCCTATATGTTTCTGATATGGAAAATAGTATTTTCATAACTTGGCCCCCATTTCTTTACACATGTAATTTCTATTTATTACAGGGCAACTTGACCCTGAGAGCCGGTTAATAGTCTACTAGTAATATATTTACAATACACTAAAGGATTGATGAGATGCCGAAGCAATTTACATTTATGTGTAAATATTCTATATACAGAAAAGAACCAAGTCAGGATCTACTCCTTTTGGAACGCAGACAGTCTGATTGCTAATATCAGGTAAGGAGAGTGCAATTTTCTTGGCACTCTCTAAGTAGCTCTGAAACTTCTTATGACTGACGTCAGGCTTGCTCATCTTATCTGTGAGCTTTGGGTTCTCGTGTTGGTGCTGCAATGGTTCTGTCCCAAGAGACAATTCTTCCCGCATGATGTGGTATTTGATTGTTTGTTTCCGAAAGGTCCAATTACCGGTGATCCAGTCGAATCTGTACAGTGGGAGGAAGCGGTGGCCGAATTCCGCTATGAACTCGATCGCAGAGAGAATGAATCTGAACTCCTCTGCGGAGAGATAGTATGGAAAGCTCAACCTTGTCCATCCTGGCTTCAGTCCACTATACCCCTGAAATTTTGTGATTGCCAACGGTAACATTAGTACCCCGTATTCAAAATGTGAAATTTACCGCACATACTTGTCGTACCTCAAGAATAGCAGACCGAATGCGAAGCGAGATTTCATTGTCGACATTAAGCAAGATGTGACCATAAGGGCCTGCACAAGCACAACCTCCCCTTGCTTGGATACCGAAAAGATCGTTCAGAAGCCTAGTCACAAAACGACCGTGGAGGGGGAGTTGCTTGCGGATGACATTCTCAGACTGTTTATCACAATCAGACTCACCAAAACCATCAAGTAGCCCTTCTGTCATGGATGGGTAGATTAGGAAGGAGAAGATCGGTAGGCGGTCGGCACTTGTGTTGCCTAGCACCCTAACATTTGGATGATGGACGAGCCTTTTCATTGCCATTTCTGAGTACACTCTCTCGCGAAGACCCATCGTTTCATATCCAACATACTCCTTCACCCAAAATGCAAGCGATGTGCGGATCTTTTGCAGTATTGGCGGTGTGCCGGCATCCTCTCGCTCCTCGATATCGTCATAATACAATGTATCCTGCACATAGCACACCATAAGTAATTTATGATTAACACACCACCCTGAACTATATGTAATAATACAATACAAATATACAACTACTTGGCAGTGCTGCTTTGACGCATGCTAACCTCCTCGTTGAAGCCATTGACATAGGCCACGGTGCCGCCTCCGCATGTCGAGGGGGGTTGGGAGTTGAGCCTGTATAGTGATTTGTTCATCAGAAGGATGCCTGGTGTACCAGGACCCCCGACAAACTTGTGAGGGCTCAAGAAAACTGCGTCATAGCCATCAATTTCACCCGACCTCATGTCGATCTTAACATAGGGGCCACTGCACAGATAATAAATTCAATGTAAGTTTCCAGACGAAGTTAGTTGATGACTTGTTGTGCACCTGGAATTGTAGAAATGAAGTAGCACTGGGCTGGAATTTTAAGAACGGAGAAATTTAATGCAAGACTAAGGGTTAAGAATGGTTTCAAGGTATCATAAAGTCAAGCTATTTCATTGTCATTGTGGGCTACTAGTACTATTTATTATCTAGATAGATGCTACTTTATGCCAGCTAAGTTCGTCCCCTTGTAATTAGAAAACAAAATTAATCCCCAAGTAGTTCAGCTATACCTCAACACGTAGCAAGATCCACACCGGAGTCAGCACCCAAGTCACATTCATACATTTGCGAAGGCACACAAATTAGAAGTCAATGTGAGATCATGTTTGAACCATTGTTTGAATCAGCAGGTCGGCTCTGGTAGTGTCGTGTGTTATTTTAGTGCGAAGAGTCAAAAATGTAGCTGTAGGGCTGACGAGGCAAGTGGGGCCAAGATTATAGAAACCCTGTGGGTCATTGATTATTGGATCAACTACAACTATACGTGTTAAACAACAGCAAGAACAACGACACACAATAGGGAGACAAAACTATGACTTCCTGGAAAAATGACGGATTTTTGTTAGATGAGTTTCGTGGCAACAATTAATGAAGAAACAATGATGCACCTTGGAGGAGCTTAGGCTAGTAACAATGGTGGTTAGCTTTGTCATAATCCATGCAGAGTGTCAAATCCATGCAGTGCATGCTAGTATGAAGGAAAGGAAAGAGCAAAGCAAGTCGTAGTAGCATAGCTAGGTCTCACAGTCACAGCAGCTCTCTGACCTTGCGGCGAAGTCAAAGCACGCAAACGCGCCGTGCTGGTGCAGGAGGCGGGCGATCTGGCGTGTGTCCGTCATGATGCCGGTGACGTTGCTGCATGCCGAAAAAGACCCCAGCATCGGCCGATCCTGGTACTCCTGCGAGCCTAGCGCGCGTTGAAGCGCGGCGACGTCGAGCAGTCCATCCGCATCGACACCGATCTCCACCACCTCCGCCAGGCTCTGCCGCCAGGACAGAAGGTTGGAGTGGTGCTCGTACGGGCCGACGAAGACCACCCACCTCTCCTCAGCGCGCAGCTGCAGCAAGAGCCGGTTGCGCATCTCGACGGACGGCATCGCCACGCCGATGACCTCCTGCAGGCGCTTGATGGCCGCCGTGGTGCCGGCCCCGCAGAAGAGCAGCGCGTCGCCTGCGCTGGCCCCCATGCAGCGCTTGATGTAGCGCGCAGCCTTGTGCACCAGGCGCGTCGTCTTGCTCCCTACGTGGCTGTCCTCCGTGTGTGTGTTGCCGTAGAACGGGAGGACCTCCTTCACAAGGTATTCCTCGATGTACCGGAGGCTTCGGCCGGACGCCGTCTGGTCGGCGTACGTCAGAGCGCGCCGTCCGAACGGTGTGTCAAACTCCACGTCCTTGCCGATCAGCTCCGACCGGAGCCACTCCAGCTTGTCGTCTGCCGCCGCCGCGCCCTTCCCTGACTTGGCGCTGACGCCGAGAAGGCTCAGCAGGGTGGCGCTCATGGCGCCATCCACCGTGTGATCCATGGCGGGCGCCGAAGCTTTTGGCAGAGACGGCATTGAATTTCCTTAACAGGTCTGTGGAGTTGGAAATGGATCGAACAGTGGTGTCTTCGATGGACAATGTCTTCTTGGCAATCAAAGCTAGCAATATGGCCAAATGGTTTGATGTATGCGTGGGCTTGAAGGACACTGCTAGCAACAGCACAAATATATGTGTATATATAGCCTATAGCCACAGCACTAGGTTCACGTGGAGATTGATGACATGTGTGCCTATGTTAGTGTACACATGAGTTCACGTGTTGAACGGCGTGAAAACACGAAATGGCAGAGGGTCAGAGGGGTATACATCAATTCCTGGTCAGCTCTACTGTTTCGTGCCGTGAACAAATCAGCAAATATTCTGTTGTTGTTTTTAAGAGGAAAAGAGCATTTACATTGAAGAAACCATAGTTGGGTTACAGTCATTCTTTTTACTCATCAGGTGTTGAGATTTGAGACACAGCTAAAAGCACCTCAACTGCACTCGGCAGACTCTAGCGACCAAAATACAGGTTTTTGACACGAACGGCGCAGATCATACACCTTTATTAATTAATTCAGGAGATCAAGCACATAAAGGAAATAAAATTCACTTTTCCTTTGAATTATCATGGATGCGCCATGAGGGGTTTTATGAGATGATCGCCAAAGAATGGAATTCGGTCATTCAAGGTGACTCACCAACAAAAAAAATGGCAAAATAAAGTGAGACACTACTTGAGACAATTTCTTAGCTTTGATTGACGAGCTTGATGTGAAAGCTGAAATAACTCGTGACTATCGGAAGTTAAAAGCTGATGGCAAAATAAAGTGAGACACTACTTGAGACAAAAAAAGGCTGGGCTAAAAATATGACTAGTGACTATCGGAAGTTAAAAGAAAAGTTATTAGCTTTGATTGACGAGCTTGATGTGAAAGCTGAAATAACTCCTCTCTCAATTGCTGAACGATTAGCAAAGAAAGAGGCGGACAAGGAATTAGCTAAGTTGAGAAGAGATGAAGAGTCTAGGTAGGCACAACGTGCTAAGGTTAAATATGTTCAGGAAGGGGGTAATAATACTAGATATTTTCATATTATGGCAAATGGAAAACATAGGAAGAAGCGGATCTTCCAATTAGAACAGGATGATGGGACCATTGTCGGAGAAACAAATTTAAAAGTATTCATTTCGGAATTTTACAAGAAACTTTTTGGTCCACCGGAACTGAATTATGTCTCTATGAATGAGAGTGTAATCGGGGATATGCCTCAAATATCTGTAGAAGAAAATAATATTTTAACTGCGGAGTTTACTGAACATGAGGTTCATGAGGCAATATCTCAAATGGAACACAACAAATCACCGGGACCGGATGGGTTTCCAACAGTTTTATCAAAAGTTTTGGCCAATTATTAAGAATGATTTGATGGCTATGTTTGCCCAATTACGGAGAGGCGAATTACCATTGTATAAACTAAATTTTGGCATTATTATTTTGTTACCGAAAAAGGAGGATGCGAGCAGAATTGAGCAATATAGACCTATTTGCCTCCTTAATGTTAGCTTCAAAATTTTCACAAAAGTGGGCACTAATAGAGTTACTACAATTGCGAGTAGAGTAGTGCGACCGACACAATCTGCGTTTATCCCTAGCCTAAACATTTTAGAAGGAGTGGTGGTCCTTCATGAAACAATCCATGAGATGCACCGTAAGAAATTGGATGGAGTGCCTTTTAAGATCGATTTTGAAAAAGCATATGATAAGATGAAATGGTCTTTTTTGCAATAAGTCCTTCGCATGAAAGGTTTTGCGCCTACCTGGTGTGACTGGATAGCTAAATTTGTCCAAGGGGAGAAGTGTGGGTGTTAGAGTTAATGCCGATATTGGGCATTACTTTCAAACGTTAAAAGGTTTGCGACAAGGAGATCCACCGTCACCACTCCTCTTTAATTTAGTTGCGGATATGCTAGCAATCCTCATAGCACGAGCTAAACAGGATGGACAAGTCGGAGGATTGGTACCACATTTGGTGGAAGGGGGAGTTTCGATACTCCAATATGCCGACGACACAATTTTGTTTCTTGAACATGATGCGAAAGCTGTGAACATGAAACTTATTCTAGCCTTGTTTGAACAATTATCTGGGTTGAAAATTAACTTTCATAAAAGCGAACTTTATTGTTTTGGAAAAGCCATGGAAGAACAGCAACAATATAGGAATATATTTGGATGTGAATTAGGTTCGTTACCTTTTAAATATCTGGGTATACCGATACACTATAGGAGACTATTAAATAAAGAGTGGAAACCGGTGGAAGATCGCTTCGAGCGGAAGCTAGGATCTTGGATAGCAAAGATGTTATCATACGGAGATCTTCTTGTGCTTATCAATTCGGTTCTCACTTGTTTGCCGATGTTTCTTCTTTCGTTCTTTCAAATCCCTAAAGGGGCACGGAAACGATTGGATTTCTATCGATCTCGTTTCTTTTGGCAAAGTAATCAGTTCAAGAAGAAATATCGTCTGACTAAATGGAACATCATATGTAGACCCAAGGACCAAGAGGGGCTCGACATAGAAGTATTAGAGGCTAAAAATAAGTGCCTTCTGAGTAAATGGTTGTATAAAATGTTGAATGAACAAGGAGTTTGACAAGGATTGTTGACGAATAAATATTTAGGTGACAAAAGTTGTCAAAATTCAAGCAAAACCAACAGACCCACCATTCTGGAAAGGGATTATGGGGTTAAGGATGAGTTCTTCAAACATGGATATCCTTCTCCATTGGCGATGGACAGAATGTACGATTTTGGGAGGATACTTGGTTAGGAGACAAGTCACTAGCAAACGAGTATCCGACGCTGTACCATATAGCTACGAACAAAAATATGACTATTGCGAATGTCTTTGACACGGTTCCACTAAATATTCATTTTAGGAGGAATTTGTAGGCGTTAATAGGGATTTATGGTATCATTTAGTGGAGCGACTGATGCGAGTCCAGCTCACTGATGATGATCGTTTTGTTTGGGGGCTAACCAGCACAGGGATCTTTCTGGTAAAATCTTTGTATGCTGAATTGATTAATGGACATACCCCTTACCTTAAGAAATATATATGGAAGTTAATAGTCCCTCTGAAGATAAGAATCTTTTTGTTGTTGATGCATTGAAAAGAACTTCTAACAAAAGATAATCAAGCAAAGAGAAATTGGATTGGCTGTAGGAAATGCGTGTTTTGTGACACGGACAAATCCGTGGAACATTTATCTATATCTTGTCCTTTTGCGCGGGATATTTGGCGATTGATACATTTTACATTCAACATTAAGCCCCCTTCAAGTATAGCAAATGATGTAGTGCTGCCTATGGGCAACACTCCACGCGCAACCATTGGACCAATGACGAGATCAAAGGCCAAGGAGATACATGGAAAGGTTAACTCGCTCCTCTCTTTGTGTGACCTTGACACACCGTTGAATGGATTGCTACTTCATTCCGATACCTTGTGCGTACTCAGGCACCACACTCATGAAGACCTTCAAGGTGGTGATCAAGTTGGACAAGAGGAGAGCGAGGAAGATGAGGAGGAAGAAGACCACTCCAGCAGCAGCGGTACTACCGCCACCACGCCAGGACCGGTACTACCGTTGGAGACACCGCTGGGGTACCGCACGCCCGAAATGCTCTCTGTCATGCCTACGGTACCTGACCGGTACCTACCACGTACTACCTCGTGCAGCACAACTCAGCGGGAATGAGGGTCCCAACGGTACTACCGGCGTGAGAGCGGTACTACCGCCATATCTGCCCAGGGGAGGTACTACCACCAGCCACCGCCGGTACTACCGCTGCAACCCCAGGATTTCGGGCCGGAGCCCATGTAACCTCTCCCCCACCTACTACTTCGCCCCGAGACTATAAATACTCTTTCCTCTTCCTAGCTTTAGAGTTAGACTGAATTGAACTAAGAGTTGAGCTTATTTGCTCCTTCCCCACCATGTTTGGTGTTGCCTCCCCCATGTGGAGATGAATCAAGGCCTCCCCTTGTGGAGATGAATCAAGGCCTCCCTTGTGGAGATGAATCAAGGCCTCCTCTTGTGGAGATGAATCCCTATTTGTAGTTGCGATTACTTTGCCAACTCCTTCCTCTTTGGATTCAATTGGACCGGTTGATCGGCCGGTAGGACGAATCGATTAAGAGTAAGGTTGGTTTGGAGTATGATAAACGGAGGTTGCCCCAGGGGAATCGGAGCCGGTTGATTGCTTCCTTGCTTTTCTTGCTATTTATCCCTTTGTTTTCCCCACGTTTTCCCCTCGTGTTCATCGTGTTCTTCGCGTTTCCCACTCGTTCGTTGTCAATCCGTGAAGATCGGGACCCCAACCCATATCAGCAAACCTTTTTAGATCTTGGTTAAATGGGATTGATAAGAAGTCTAAAGAGCTCATTAGAATTGGTGTCGTTGCCACTTTATGGGCTGTTTGGAACTGTCGAAATGATATTATCTTTAACAAAACAACATGTTCTTATTATTTGCAGGTTATCAAGAAAGCCACCTACTGGATCCACATGTGGTATTATCTTCTGCCTGCGAAGCGTCGTGGACTCATGGATTCAGGATGTACTCGAATGATAATGGTCATACGGGCTATCTTCTGCCGGGGTGGGTGGCTACATCCTAAGCGAATTGGAGATTGAAGACTCATGGATGCTAGCTGTTTTAAGTGGTTAATTTTTGTATCAACTTTGAGTGATCCGTGAACTGTGTGAACTGGTGTAACTGATACTTGGCTCTTTTTAATTATTGCGGCAGCTGTGTGCATCATTTTGATGTAGAGGCTGGGGATCCGCACCCTACTTTCTAAAAAAAAGTTTTTTGACACTAAGATTAAGGTTCTTAAAACAAACTAGACTAGGGGGGAGACAACAGGGGTGAAAATCAACTGAGCACCCTCAGGTTCCCATCGACATCCACCAGCTTGAGGTTCTGCTGCTCCAGGCGTTTGGCTAGACCTTCAGTGGTGACCCTCCACGCATCTTCTTCTTCAGCATTGCACATGTGGGTGTGGGGGTGCTAGGACCAGTTCGGAGCCAGTCAGTTTCTTCAGATTTTCTGCAAACCAACGTCGAGCGGCTAAAATAGATGTCATTTCTGGTATGCCAGAGGATCCACATTGTAGCAGCGTGGACATCACTCTGAACAACTTTTTTTTCTCACAAATCCACATGCTAGCAATGGAGTTAAAGGAGACAACTAGATCATCTTATTTAAGTATGCGTGTTTTAACTCTACCCAAACAGCCTTAGCAACTACACAATAAAAACAATACATGTAGGCAAGGCTCAAGTTCAGTGCAGAGAACACAAAGAATCGTCAACATGTTGTCTTTTCGCAAGGTTATCTCTAGTGAGAAGCTTATTGTGTGAAAGCAGCCATAAAAAGAATTGAATCTTTGGGGGAACTTTAATTTTCCCAGATATAAGCCACTGTTGTTGTCTTTTCATGTACCAGGACATAAAGGTCTCAATATTGAATGGCTAAACTAGAAGAACCAAACCATTGGTCCTCCCAGAATTTGACTTTTCTACCATTCCTAATTTTCCACCAATACCCCATACTTTTCCTTGAGAATTCAGACATGTCTCTGTTTTTCAGCTCATCGGAGCTAGTTGATTCTATGAGCAAAAGCACCGTCACAAATTGGCATCCATTTTATGTACATATTTATCCTCTAAAACTCTTTCAAGGGAGCTTAACACTCTGACTCGGATATACTACCACATGCATGCTAACGATACATTAACAATTGCATTTGGTGCGATAGTCTAGTCACATCATGACACATAGAAATTTACATTAGGAAACAAATTTATTCTTCGAAGCTTCTACAGGGAAGCTTAACTCTGATACTGATATATAATCCATGCATGTTAACGATACATTAACAATTGCATTTGGTGGGATACTCTAGTCACATTATGACTCTTGGAAATTTATATATGGAAAAGAACCAAGTCAGGGTGAACTCCTTTTGGGATGCTCATGGTCGGCTGATTAATATCGGGCAAGGAAAGTGCAATTTTATTGGCACTTTCCAGGTAGCTCTCAAACTTCTGATTACTGGCCTTAGGCTTCTCAAATTTATCTGCAACATGATTTGCCTTGTAATTTGGACGCTTCAGTGGCTCTGTGCCAAGGGATAGCTCCTCCCTCATGATGTGGTACTTGACTGCCTGTTTGCGGAAGGTCCAGTCACCGGTAATCCAGTCGAATTTGTACAGTGGGAGGAAGCGGTGGCCATATGCCGCTATGAACTCAACGGCAGAGAGGATAAATTTGAACTCCTCCTTGGACAGGTAGTAAGAAAAACTCAACCTTGTCCATCCTGGCTTTAATCCACTATAACCCTGGAAATTAATTTGTGAAGCCGAAGCCTGAGATTAATAGGTCCTATACGCGACTTGGATCTTATAACATGCAAATTAACTACTTTGAAAACAATTGTATACAGTATTATAAAAAGTACCTCAAGGATAGCAGATCGGATACGAAGGGAAAGCTCCTTGTCGACGTCGAGTAAAAGGTGACCGTAGGGGCCTGCACAAGCACAACCACCCCTCGCTTGGATGCCGAAAACATCGTTCAGAAGCCTAGTCACAAAACGGCCATGAAGGGGTAGTTTCTTGGATGATCTCGCATTCTCTACTAGTATTTCATTAGAACCAGCAGGCTCATCAAACCCATTAAATAGCGATTGTTTCACTGCAGGATAGATGAGGAATGAGAAGATTGGTAGGCGTTCCACCCTAGTGTTGCCAAGCACCCTGACATTTTGGTTCTTAACAAGCCTGTTCATCGCCATTTCCGAGTAGACTCTCTCGCGGAGGCCCATCGTGTCGTAACCAACATGCTCCTTCACCCAAAATGCAAGCGACGCACGGATCTTTTGGACAATTTGTGGCGTGCCAGCATCCTCCCTCTCCTCGATATCATCATAGTACAATGTGTCCTGCAAACATCAGAAGGAATAGGTTGATGATTAGATTCCTATAAAGATATCTCCATGAACTCTACTACTACGACCATGGCACATGTGTGTACGTAGTTGACGTAGCTGCTTCAGTACGGTTCTTACATCCTCATTGAAACCATTGACATAGGCAACGGTGCCTCCCCCGCACGTCGACGGTGGCTGAGAATTGAGTTTGTATAATGATTTATTCATCAATAGGATGCCTGGCGTGCCCGGGCCACCAACAAATTTGTGGGGGCTCAAGAAGACAGCATCGTATCCGTCAATTTCACCAGACCTCATGTCAATCTTCACATAGGGCCCACTGCAAAATATAGCACACGAGTTTAGGTTGTTGATGCGCATACGAAAAACCATAATTAAGAAAAAAATAGGTAAAAGTTTTGCCTTTTTATATTGATATAGTAGGAGAAAACGGGGAGCGGCCAAAGCCGCAAAATAAAAAGAGAGCCACTGAACTAACTAAGCAATCATCTCGGCCAAGTGTTTTGCGCCAGCAAGGATCCATTTCATGCTTTCATCTTTTATTCGTTGAAGGAGGGTCATGGTGAATTTGTTGTTGAATAATTCTTACCAAGTTGAACAGTAAAATACTTGCATGTCTACAGAAAGTTTAAATTATTTTCAGTCTGTCATAGATTCATGTGTATCCCCTCTACAAAAAGTTGACTAATTCTCCTCGGTGCGATAATTTTCTACTCCTCACCTTAGACAATTGTGGGAAAATCACTAAATATATATGTAATCCAGGACTGGGTGGGTACATCCACCTTAAGTCAATCTTAGACCTCCGTGCAGCCCCAAAGTACTAGTAGTACTAATAAACTGTACTTAGACATTGAGACACATAACACTATTATTCCAAACAGACTCAGCTATTGTTTGGTTCAGTTAGTCACAAGCCTGAAAGGACCGTTATATATCTTTAAGAAAAAAAACATGGGATGAGGCATTCAAAGTGTCAACTAATGCATGTTGTCATGGTAGACGAAAAATACCGGCCGGTCTCACTCACCTGGCAGCGAAGTCGAAGCAGGCGAAGGCGCCGTGCTTGTGGAGGACGCGGGCGATCTCGCGCGTGTCCGTCATGATGCCGGTGACGTTGCTACACGCCGAGAAGGACCCCAGCATGGGCCGGTCAGCGTACTCGGGCGATGCGAGCGCGCGGCGGAGCGCGGCGACGTCGACGAGCCCGTCGGTGTCGAGGCCTATCTCCACCACCTCCGCGAGGCTACGCCGCCACGAGAGCAGGTTGGAGTGGTGCTCGTACGGTCCCACGAACACCACCCACCGCTCCTCGGCGCGCAGCTGCGCCGAGAGCCGGTCACGCATCTCGACCGACGGCAACGCCACGCCGATGATCTCCTGCAGGCGCTTGATGGCCGCCGTGGTGCCGGCGCCGCAGAATAGCAGCGCGTCGCCTGCGCCGGCCCCCATGCAGCGCTTGATGTAGCGCGCAGCCTTGTGCACCAGGCGCGTCGTCTTGCTCCCGACGTGGCTGTCCTCCGTGTGCGTGTTGCCGTAGAACGGGAGGACCTCCTTCACGAGGTAGTCCTCGATGTACCGCAGGCTCCGGCCGGACGCCGTCTGGTCGGCGTACGTCAGGGCGCGCCGCCCGAACGGCGTGTCGAACTCCACGTCCTTGCCGATCAGCTCTGACCGGAGCCACTCCAGCTTATCGTCCGCCGCCGCCGCGCCCTTCTGCGACGTGGTCATCCCAAGAAGACTCAGCAGGGTGGCGCTCATGGCGCCCTTGCCGCCGGCCTCCACGGCATGTTCCATTGCCGCAGCTTCTTGCAGAGATGGCATTGTCTTCTGCTTCAGTTAGTTCCCAAAACTGTGAACGGCTTTGAACAAAATCCTCTTAGAAGTGATTATCAATGGCATGCAAAATGGCTTTGTGTCTGTGTGTTCGCTTGAAGGCTATATGCAGCCATGCGCACGTATATATAGCCGGCCGGTTTCTGAGGTTCCAGGGCACTAGCTTGAGTTTAAAATGGAAGGTGAGATGAAGTTTCAACTGTAGGTGAAAGCGTGTTCCTGGTCAATGCTATGGCTGCCAGTTGTGAACAAATTATCATTCCGTACTAATGATACTTGTGGTATATATTACATCTTGTAAATAATTCAACGAAACTACGTAGACATTTATTGCATTAACTTATCTCCAAGCCATTCGTCCTCTGAAAATTAAACCAAGTATCAATCCCATTTCCTGTGGAGAAAGATTCCCTACTAACAAACTGCTTTAACCTTCATTACACCTTCCCTAAACCGAGAACCTCAGGGTTTACCCATACACTTGTGATAATGTTCTTGAGTAAAGGACCAAAGGTATTTGTTAAGTACGTATCAATTCTTGCGATACATCTTCCTAAACAGGAGTATATTATACAACAATTTAGCAAGCAGACATTTGTTTTGTGCATAAAATACCTCCAACCTATCCCACTTAGTCGATATATCCATTTATGTTCATTTACTTGCCAAAACATATGGATCTGTAATATTTTCTATACCTTTTCATGTATTTAGAATAACTGTGACATATACAACAACAAACTAATGAGAGCATTATGTCTACGCACAAGGCGATCTGGAGAGTAACTTTCTTTCCAGCAAATTATTCTCGAACCATCATATCGCCCGTCCACTCCATATTTCAGATCTACCAATAATGAATAGGGATATCAAGATGTCAAATAAATAGCTCTTTATACTCCTTATCCTTTCAAAACCTCACGGTATGAAAATAAAGTTTAAGGTTCATATTTATTAAATATCATTCTTTAACATTTTTTTCAAGACATGCGTCATGACGATAATGGTAACGCCTACATATTAGAGAATGAATAACACTCCACCATCTACTAAGTGTACACAGTCCTTTGCTTTGGTCCATAAATATAATTATAGTCACTTTACAAGTCTACTATTGTTTAATTTTCTATTTTCCCAAAATATAAACAATTCCATTTTCAAACTTATTATTTTCAAAAGTTATTTGAATACTTGTTAAAAACCTGTTTTAATTAGCTACAAGTGGGAAATTTTATTATCCAGTGTGTTTTTTGTGTGTACAATTCTTTTTTGAAGACTAATAGGGTTTTTAAGAATTTGTAATGATCGTCTTGAGCATAATTGTAACATTTGGACTTTTGTTAAGTTTATTCCGTTGAATTGCATTGAATTGTTTTCTTAAGCCATTGTGTGGAACTTCAAATTTATAAAGAACTCTCTCGCGGCTATCCAATCTCAAATTAGCATCTTAATCATGCATGATGCAGAAGGTAATAAAAGTATATTTTTTTTAGCATTATAAAAGTATATTATTACAGATTATGTAGCCCTAAACGGCTATACTATTCATGTAGCTAGAATGATACCCCGCGCTGCAGCGGGAATCTCTTGAAGAACTCTGTTTTGTAAATGAAAAGATGTAAAATGCATAGTACAATAAATTGTCTACAAGAATATGCAAAAGTAAATTTGTCACTATAAATATGGTAATTTGATCGATATAAATGATTGTGTAAGTTTCCGGTTTTTTTCCTGTGGCGTGGAAAAAAAAACTCATGCAACTCTACTCATCATTGTGCAGATTCTTCTGTACAACCATTCACAATGTTCTTGTTCAAAGTCAATTCCTATTTCAAATGATCCTTCTTCAGCATGCTATTGAAATCACACCATTTCATTCCTGCTAACAGAGTGTTAATGCTCAAATATTTATGCAATTCGAGAAATATGTGTCAAGATAAATTAGATTGATAGGACATAGAAAAAAGATGTTTTTGTCATTAGTTTGACAATTTTCTTACAAGTTTGATAACACTTTTTTACAAAACATTAGGGAAATAGAAACATTTTGAACTTATAAAAGTTCAAACTTATATGTTGGGAGATGAAATAAGTTACTCATACGCTAGCAGTTAGACCACCTTCCTTGTACTGAAGCATATCTCCAATCATGGTGTGATGATATGACATCAACTTTTTATCAGGCTATGAACCCATTAGTTTTATTAATACATGGTCATTTACAAAACAAAATAATTGTGGCCTCATTTATTTTCTTTTTAACGCATGTCTTCAAATTTATTGTCTAGTGTTGACTGACATTTGAATGACAAATAAGACTGCATTATTCTAGATGACACACACATGAAAATATAGTTTAATTAATAAGCCGAGGCAGTGGTGGAGGATGAATACAATTGTTGAGAAGCCTCAAAGATAAATTGGAAAAGAAAAACCGGTAAAAATGGCCACGCAAGTTAATTTTCCGCCTTATAATATACTCCACGGCTGATGCAGAGGCGGGAGGTTTCAACCTCCATTTCGAATAAACAACTCAGCTAAGGCTATGTTTTATGGAACGAGTCCATCTCTGTGTTGTGTTACATTTACTTCGTCAGTTTACCCATCTAGTATAAAACAATATTTACTTCCAAGTCGTGTTGAAACTTGCAACTCGGCGGTTAATTCAATCAGCCTAGTCAAGGAAACCTGATCAAGAAAGTCGCCGGTCCGGCGAACGCACGCATGGCCATTGGCCGCGTGTCAATATTCAAAGATGCATGCGTACGTGTACAAGGGCTACCGCGGTGACCGTGTATCCAGTATTCGTCCTCCTACCCCAGTTGAACCTTTCTTTACCGCCGGCGGGCGGGCGGCCCATCGTTTTGATTCATTCGCCGTGCAGCTCGCCAGCCACACGATTATGAAATTACCTCACAAGTGGTATTCTTGAAGAAAAAGACCTCACAAGTTGCAGCTAGATGCATGCATAGATCTGTTCAAGTCTCTGATTGCTGTATGTACAGAGACTCCGGACGTGGTTCGTGTTATACGAAGATCAGTACGACAGATTAGACATGACCAGGACTGGTACGTTTAATCTTGATTGATATATAGAATGATCGATCGCCGGTCAATTAAAGGCGACAAGGAGTATTAATTTGGATCCGCCTTTGTTTAATAGTTCTCCATTCCAGACTAAGGGGTTTATCTTAAAAATCAAAATTTCCTATTTGGAGAATTCATGGTCCTAGGAATATGTAAACATGACTTTGTTGTCTCGGCCGGTACCGGTCCTTCACGGCCCAAAGTAATAGGGCAGACGGCACTTTCCGACGATATTTGTGTGTGCCGAGACGATGATATCCGGCTGTTTCACTTGGAGTTGTTTGGTTTCACCTCATGATGGATGTCTTGTAAGGTGTGTCTTCTCCTATTTTTATCATTTATTACTTTTTATCTGCTTTGTAAAGGTTTTCTCCATATTGGTTTAGCGTGTCCCGTGTGTTTTTATTTATAAAGCGTAACAAAAGTCTATTTGGAGAAAATAAAGTACTCCCTCCGTCCAATAAAGTATGTCTCAACTTGATCAAAAAATTGGATGTATCTAGACATGACTTAGTGTATAGATACATCCAAATTTGATAGAAAGTATGACATCTTTTGTTGGACAGAGTGAGTAGGTAAGAAGCGCGGGTTGCCCGCGAAAGAAACGGGGGGCAAACTCCACTGAGCAAACATTCTAAATAACGATCTTTCCAATATAAAAGTAAATGTTGTATTGTCAAAATGTACAACATATGTTGATCAATTGGTTTTGGCTATCAAAGGTCAAATATTTTCAAAAATAATTTAAGTAATACGATATATAAATATGTAATCGGAGTTATTTACGACATATCTTACCGCATTTCTTTTTAGGAGGACAAATAAGGATAGAAAGAGAAAGAAAGGTTCCGGTATCCATGAGTTTTTTGCGTTGAACTATGGTTGACACTTGGCAGTTGCTTTTAATTTGTGTGGTCATTAATTGTATAGCCGGCATTCAGGTTTTGATTTATGTTGTTCACACGAAGATGATGGAAAATTCTTGAGAAGCCCGGTCAAAAATGAATTCTAGAGATACTATAGGAATCGCTGAGAACGCCGACGACCATTTCTACGCCGATGGCCAAAGGTCGGGGCCATCGGCGTTACGAGGTAAGCCCGACGGCACGGAAGAAACCGTCAGCGCAATTTTTCCTTCGGCGTGGCCGACGGCCACCGTCGGGCTAGGAAAACCGTCGGACCTGGCGCCTCGCACAGACGGCAGCACGGTGTCGTCGTTAACGTCCGTAGCTGTGCCGACGGCAGCTCTCCTTTTTTTTGCCCTTTATTTCATTTGTATTTTTCAGTTATACTTGTACTTATTTACATTTGTACTTGTACTTGTATATAAGATTCTCACTCCGTTTTTTAATGTACTTGTACTTATATACATTTCCACATTCAAAATGTACAACATTGTATCTAGAAAATGTTTTATAGTCTATATTCACTCATTTGTTTGTATCTCTAGACGACATGTGTAATAATAGCTATAACATCTTATATTAAAAAACGGAGGGATTAATTGTGATCAAATGTGTGCGATAATGTAAGGATGTAACGTGAAAACTCCCGTTTCGGGTCCCGGGCATGGAATCGTGCGACGGAGTACTTGAAATGTTGGCTCCCCATGACCCTATGTATCAACCTAACACAATCAAGCAAAAAAATTCATGCGTCTAACCCCTCTCGGCGCCGATAAAAGGGGTAGATCGTCAGGTCTAACCTTTTTCCCAGCGGATGTGGGTTTTCGCCGTGGCGGGGGTACGGAGCGTCTGTACCCTTAACATATGTATACTAGTGTGTTGGTAGGCTGTGGGACACAAGATACAACTCCGAGATGCGACCCGCTTCTTCGACCCCTCTTACCCCGTACTAAGTTCATGCACTTAGAGGTGGGAAACTCCCGTTTCGTGTGTCGGGCATGGAATCGTGCGAAGGAGTAGATGAAATGTTGGTTCCCCATGACCCTATGTATCAACCTAACACAACCAAGAAAAAAAGTTCATGCGTCTACCCCCTCTCGGCGCCGTTTAAAGGGGTAGATCGCCAGGTTTGACCTTTTTCCAGCGGATGCGGATTTTCGCCGTGGCGGGGGTACGGAGCGTCGAAACTCCACCAAAACTTGCATGGACCCATAACATATGTATACTAGTGTGTTGGTAGGCTGTGGGAACCAAGATACAACTCTGAGGTGCGACCCGCTTCATCGACCCCTCTTACCCCGTACTAAGTTCATGCACTTAGAGGTGGGAAACTCCCGTTTCGTGTCTCGGGCATGGAATCGTGCGACGGAGTAGATGAAATGTTGGTTCCCCATGACCCTAAGTATCAACCTAACACAACCAAGGAAAAAGTTCATGCGTCTACCCCCTCTCGGCGCCGTTTAAAGGGGTAGATCGCCGGGTTTGACCTTTTTCCCAGCGGATGCGGGTTTTCGCCGTGGCGGGGGTACGGAGCGTCGGAACCCCACCAAAACTTGCATGGACCCCTAACATATGTATACTAGTGTGTTGGTAGGCTGTGGGACACAAGATACAACTCCGAGATGCGACCCGCTTCTTCGACCCCTCTTACCCCGTACTAAGTTCATGCACTCAGAGGTGGGAAACTCCCCTTTCGTGTGTCGGGAATGGAATCGTGCGAAGGAGTAGATGAAATGTTGGTTCCCCATGACCCTATGTATCAACCTAACACAACCAAGAAAAAAAGTTCATGCGTCTACCCCCTCTCGGCGCCGTTTAAAGTGGTAGATCGCCAGGTTTGACCTTTTTCCAGCGGATGCGGGTTTTCGCCGTGGCGGGGGTATGGAGCGTCGAAACCCTACCAAAACATGCATGCACCCATAACATATGTATATTAGTGTGTTGGTAGGCTGTGGGAACCAAGATACAACTCTGAGGTGCGACCCGCTTCATCGACCCCTCTTACCCCGTACTAAGTTCATGCACTTAGAGGTGGGAAACTCCCGTTTCGTGTCTCGGGCATGGAATCGTGCGACGGAGTAGATGAAATGTTGGTTCCCCATGACCCTAAGTATCAACCTAACACAACCAAGCAAAAAGTTCATGCGTCTACCCCCTCTCGGCGCCGTTTAAAGGGGTAGATCGCCGGGTTTGACCTTTTTCCCAGCGGATGCGGGTTTTCGCCGTGGCGGGGGTACGGAGCGTCGGAACCCCACAAAAATTTGCATGGACCCCTAACATATGTATACTAGTGTGTTGGTAGGCTGTGGGAACCAAGATACAACTCCGAGGTGCGACCTGCTTCTTCGACCCCTATTACCCCGTACTAAGTTCATGCACTCAGAGGTGGGAAACTCCCGTTTCGTGTGTCGGGCATGGAATCGTGCGACTGATGATACGTCTCAAACGTATCTATAATTTCTTATGTTCCATGCTTATATTATACCAATTGCTAGATGTTTTATATACACTTTGCATTGGTTTATGCATTTTCTGGGACTAACCTATTAACAAGATGCCACAGTGCCAGTTCACTGTTTTCTGTTGTTTTTGGTTTCAGAAAACCATTTAAGGAAATATTCTCGGAATTGGACGAAATTAATACCAAAGTCCCTATTTTTCACGGGAGGTTCCAGAACACCGGAGAGCTAACGGAGAGGGGCCACGAGGCCCCCAGATGAGGTCCCGGCGCGGCCCCACTCCTGGCCGCGCCAGCACCTCATGAGGGCGCCTCGGCCCTCCACCGCCTTCGCCTTTTCGCCTACTTAAAGCCCCCGACAATACAAGACCTAACACCCGAACACTTTTCCAGAAACACTTACGGAGCCGCCGCCGTCGTCAACCCTAGTTCGGGAGGGTTCAGAACCTCTTCCCGGCACCCTGCCGGAGAGGGGGATCATCACCGGAGGGCTCTACATCACCATGCCCGCCTCCGGACTGATGCGTGAGTAGTTCATCCTTGGACTACGGGTCCATAGCAGTAGCTAGATGGTTGTCTTCTCCTATTGTGCCATCATGTTTAGATCTTGTGAGCTGCCTATCATGATAGAGATCATCTTTATGTAATGCTACATGTTATGTTTGGTGGGATCCGATGGATATTAAATACTATGTCATTTGCTTCATAATATATCATGTTGTGTGTTGTTTATGATCTTGCATGCTCTCTGTTGCTAGTAGATGCTCTGGCCAAGTAGATGCTTGTGACTCCAAGAGGGGGTATTTATGCTCGATAGTGGGTTCATGTATCTATTTAATCTGGGGTAGTGACAGCAAGCTCTAAGATTGTAGATGTACTGTTGCTAATAGGGATAAAACAGTAGTACTTTGTCTAAAGATAATTGTATTACTTACATTACACACTTTGCCTAATGCAATAATCTGTTGCTTGCAACTTAATACTGAAAGGGGTGCGGACGCTAACCGGAAGGTGGATTATTAGTCATAGATGCGGTTGGAACGGTCTATGTATATTGTTGTAATGCCCAAATGAATCTCACACTAGACATCATGACATTAGTATATGCATCATTATGCAGCTCTTTATTCTGTCAATTGCCCAGCTGTAATTTGTTTACCCGCATGTATGCTATTATTATTTATGGAGAGACACCACTAGTGAACTGTGGACCCCGGTCCTTTCCTTTAAACTGGTAATACAACCAACTGCAAACTGTTACTTTCATTCTCTGCAAACATCATCCTCCACACATACGTTTATTCCTTTGTTACAGCAAACCAGTGAGATTGACAACCTCACTGTTTCATTGGGGCAAAGTAGTTTGATTATGTTGTGCAGGTTCCACCTCCCTTTCGCGCCAACAAGCTGTTTTCTGGCGATTGCCAGGGAGACCTTCAGACGTGTTCTTCATCTCCTACTGGTTCGATAACCTTTGTTTCATAACTGAGGGAAGACTTGCTGCTGCACTCATCATACCTTCCTCTTGCGGTTTCCCAACAACACCACCGTGTGCATCAAGCCGTTTTCTTGCGCCGCTGCCGGGGAGCTGAAGCACATCTGCAAGGGGAGTCTCTCACTTCCCAATCTCTTTACTTTGTTTTTGTCTTGCTTAGTTAAATTTTATTTCCTGCTTTGTTTGCTATTAAATATCAAAAACACACAAAAAATTAGCTACTTGCATTAATTTTTGTATTTCGGTTTTAGCTTTATTTCTACTAAAATGTTGCTCCCTAAGTACACCCTGGAAGACCTGCAAGTAGGAAGTAGTTCTATAATTGGAAAAGATAATATTGAAAAATTCTTTGACCATGTTAGTATGCATGATAATTTTGAGGATAGATCCATAGCAGAACTTGCTCCAAATTATGAAATTGCTGCAGCTTCCTTGGTTCACATGCTAGAGGCTAGGTTTGTTAACCTCCATCCCATAATTCAACAAATGTTTCTTAGTCTTCATAATGTTGAAAATGCTGAAAAGAAAGACTTTATTCTATAAACCCTGCTTAAAGAATTTAGTGATGTTGCTAAAGAAGCTAGGAAAGTTTTTGATCGCTTTAATATGCTAGGCTCATGTGAGGTCATCAATACACTAGAAAAATTGGGGCAAACCGAACCTAAAAAGGGAGTAGTAATCAAAGTACCAATACCTATTAAACTTGTAGCTATGCATGAAGCTTTGGAAGAAAATTTTGATTGGGTTGTCCCTGCGAATCCCTTTGATGAATGTAGTAAACCTAAGAGTAATGAAAAAGGGATCTCTGAAACTCATATAGATAAAATACAATGCATAGTAGAGAGGATTTCTTGCATTGATTTGGATGCTTCTTCTCTTGGAAACACTTGAGTTTTGCTTTCTGTGCCTAGCTGAAAGGCGTTAAAGAAAAGCGTTTATGGGAGACAACCCACTTTTTATTCCTGTTATTTTATTTTCTTGAGTCAAGGAACATACCTACCTCTGTAGCAATTCCTTTGTATCTTTATTTTATTGCATAATTGTGCCAAGTTAAGTCTCTAGTAGAAAGTTGATGCTAGATTTGGATTTCTGCGCAGGAACAGTTTTTCTGCTGTTCACCGTTAAATTTATAAGTCTTTACAGAAACGTCGGAATGACCTGATGTTTTCTGAGCGTGATCCTCATATATGTACGCAACTTTTATTAGTTTTGAGTTTTCTGATTTGAGCAAGTTAAGTGCCTCGAAAAAATTCGTCTTTACGGACTGTTCTGTTTTCGACAGATTCTGCCATTTATTTTGCATTGGTTCTTTTGCTGTTTTTGAATGGATCTTTTTGTTCCATAAAATTCCAGTGGCTGTAGCTAATGTCCAGTACCATGATAATGATTGTCTCCATACACAGTATGAGAATTTTTGATTATGCACAAACCCTTTAATGAAGTTTACTTTGAGTTTGGTGTGGAGGAAGTTTTCAAGGATCAAGAGAGAGGATGATATGATGTGATCAAGAAGATGAAAGAGCCTAAGCTTGGGGATGCCCCCGTGGGTCACCCAAGCATATTTCAATAAGACTCAAGCGTCAAAGCTTGGGGATGCCCATCAACAACTTATCAGGTTATCTCTAGTGAAACTATATTTTAATTCCGCCACATCTTATGTGCTTTACTTGGAGCGTCTGTTTGTTTTTATTTTTGCTTTTGTTATTTTTTTTTCTGAATAAAATGGATCCTAGCATTCTTGTGTGAGAGAGAGACACGCTCCGCTTTTTCATTTGAATACTCCTATTCTTCACTTATATTTGTTGAGTATTATTCTATAGCTACTGCAATACTTTCAGCTCTTATTTTTCATGCACCTCTTGTTCAGAGCTGTTAGTTCTCATATGTTATACTCTCTTGATTCATTGTTAAATACTTCGAGAGTTTATGTTTTAAATAAGTTGATTGGTGTTTGGTTAAGAACAGAAAATGTTAAATGTGGTAGATGGTATAACTAAATGATACATAATCTTGTAGGTCATTAAATTGTGTCACTTGAATCATTGATGTTGTTTTGAGATATTAATATGCTTAATGGTAAAACATGATGGTTTAGTAAAGTGGAATGATTAATGGTTGGTCTAAAAACTTGAAGCTGTGCCACACTAAATATCCAGTTGATAGCATAATGATATATGACTTTTAATGTTAAAAGCAACTGTAATGACTTTGTGTTATGCGCTACGGTCGGGGTCCCAACAGTGACTTGTTCATTTGCCACAGTCCCTCAAGGAGTGATTTTCATTATGCCTTGTAAGATCATATTTCTAGTTGGAATCTTTTTGCTTGTGAGTTCTAAAGCTGCGGTTTTCATGGCACCTCCAACACCATATTTGCTAGCCTCTTCGGTACTTTGCATTGCCCTTTCTCACATTGAGAGTTGGTGCATACTTCGCGGGTACATCCAAAACTCGTGGGAGATCTTCATCATGTTCTCCTACACATAAGCCAAATATCTTCCTCAAAACATCCACCATACGTACCTACTACAGCATTTCCATAGCTGTTGCGAGATATATTGCAATGCAACTTTCATCTTACATTACATGACTTGTTGTCATTTATCATTTATATATTGCTTTGCATGATTCTATATAGCTGATGTGTGGTTTTACCCATGTTACGCTAGATCATTGCATATCCTGCTACACTGGCAGAGGCACCGTTTCATACACCATGTTTTATCCCTTATGAGATCCTTTTATCAAATGTGTGTTGTCATATTAGAATGTTTGCCCCTAAAAGTGAAAAGAGCCATGGAGGCCATCGAAAAGAGAAACAGAAAAATACAACAAAAATGGAAAAATAGAAAAAAGAATAAAAAAAGAATAAAAAGGGGGCAACATTACTACTCTTTATCCACACTTGTGCTCATGTTATAGCACCTGTAATATTCATAGTCATCATTTGTGCTCATGTTTAGCACCTTTACTCCATATGAGAGAGTTTTCATGTTTTACTTGCATAACTATGTGGGGAACTTTACATTATAGAACTTGGCTTGTATATTCCAATGATGAGCCTCCTCAAAAGTGCTCTAGGTCTTCATGAGCAAGCAAGTTAGTTGCACCCCCACTAGTTCCATTGGAAATCTTTCATACACTTATAACTCTATGTGCATCCGTTGTGTGGCAATCACTACTCCTTGCATAGCTTCGATTGTAAGACTTCCTCTTGTCTAATGATCACTTTCAGCTGTGTGAGACTTTCTTCCGTTGGCCTTCCAAACCCCCCTTATTATTCTTTTAGCCACAACATGCTGGTGCCAGGAACCAACGCTGAACACTTGCTTGTTTTTGAGTGAACAAATAGAGAGATGATCTTCTACGTGCATATTGTTATTGCTTGACTTGATTCTTTCACAAAGTTGTCATGAGTGTTTGATTCATTAGATGATTATATTGTTATTCTTGAAGCTTAAATCATCTTTAATATCTACTTTGCACGGTTGATTGTTCTCTAGTACTAATTCATTGAAAGTTTTGCTTTGTTCTTTCTACTTGTTTATTCATTACTCATTTGATATCAATATAAACTACAACTTTTATTTATTTGATCTCAGTTTACATGCATTACATTATTATATGATCAAGATTGTGTGAAAGTATGTCACTTCAGAAATTATTCTTGTTATCGATTTACCTACTCGAGGACGAGTAGAACTAAGCTTGGGGATGCTTTATACGTCTCAAACGTATCTATAATTTCTTATATTCCATGTTTATATTACACCAATTGCTAGATGTTTTATATACACTCTGCATTGTTTTATGCATTTTCCCAGAAACCAAAAACAGCAGAAAACAGGGAACTGGCACTGTAGTCCCAGAAAATGCATAAAACAACACAAAGTGTATATAAAACATGTAGCAAATGGCATAATATAAGCATGGAACATAAGAAATTATAGATACGTTTGAGACGTATCAAGCATCCCCAAGCTTAGTTCGACTCGTCCTCGAGTACGTAAAACGATAACAAGAATAATTTCTGAAGTGACATGCTTTCACACAATCTTGATCATATAGCAACAGTACATCTACAATCTTAGATCTTGCTGTCACTACCCCAGATTAAATAGAGACATGAACCCACTATCGAGCATAAATACCCCCTCTTGGAGTCACAAGCATCTACTTGGCCAGAGCATCTACTAGCAACGGAGAGCATGCTAGATCAGAAACAACACACAACATGATATATTATGAAGCAAATGACTTAGTATTCAATATCCATCGGATCCCAGCAAACACAACATGTAGCATTACATAAAGATGGTCTTGATCATGATAGGCAGCTCACAAGATCTAAACATGATGGCACAATAGGAGAAGACAACCACCTAGCTACTGCTATGGACCCGTAGTCCAAGGATGAACTACTCACGCATCAGTCCGGAGAGGGGCATGGTGATGTAGAGCCCTCCGGTGATGATTCCCCTCTCCGGCAGGGTGCCGGGAAGAGGTTATGAACCCTCCCGAACTAGGGTTGACGACGGCGGCGGCTCCGTTAGGTTTTGTGGAAAAGTGTTCGGGTGCCTGGTCTTAGGTTTTCGGGGGGTTTAAGTAGGCGAAAGGGCGAAGGCGGTGGAGGCCCGAGGGCCCGTCACGCGGTGTCGGCGCGGCAGAGGGGGGAGCCGCGCCTCCTCCTTGTGACGGCGCCTCGGTGCCCTCCTTCGTCTCCTCTTCGGACTTCTGGAACGTGTCGGAAAAAATAGGGAATTTGGTATAAAAATTGTCCAATTCCGAGAATATTTCCTTAAGTAGTTTTCTGAAACCAAAAACAGCAGAAAACAAGGAACTGGCACTGTGGCATCTTGTTAATAGGTTAGTCCCAGAAAATGCATAAAACAACACAACGTGTATATAAAACATGTAGCAATTGGTATAATATAAGCATGGAACATAAGAAATTATAGATACATTTGAGACGTATCACTAAACCATGAGCAAGAATTCCGTAGGAGCCATGCTTAAGAATCTTGTTCGTCCGCGAAAGCCCCCTAAACGCTTAGGTGAGAGTGACGACGAGGACGAAGGACGAGGCGGGGGTCAACCCCCTAGAGGTCGAGGACGAGCCTTGAGGGCGACCACAGTTGAGGACGAGGACGAGCCTCGAAGGCGACTTCCACCGCGAGCGTGAGGACGAGGACGAGCCTCGAGGACTAGACCTTTGTCGGAGGTTTCAACTTCACGGATGACGACACCTTCGACGTCTTACTTCAGTGAGGTAATTGCTATCATGCCTACACCCTACTATCATGCATACTAACCGATATCATGCTCATACTCACTAACTGCTATTATATTTAGCCACCCTCCGCAGGATCCCACGAGGAGGACAGGGAGTAGCGCTACGTCGAGGTGGAGCAGCGCTACGTCGGGGAGGGGCAGCAGCAGTACGTCGAGGTGGACGTTGAGGAGGACCCGGAGCAGCACGCCGAGGAGGAGGAGGAGGTACGCTATTTTCTCCTATTCCTACCACTTCGTTTTGTTCACTTACATTTAATTTGAACTCTAATTTGCATTATAATTTTAATTTGCAGCACGAGGAGGAGGTGCTTGTGCCGTTGTGGACTCGAGGAATAAATAATCTTCCAAAAAAATCAAAAACTACAGAGGGCAAAATTCTTATTGAGCCGACCAAGAATAAGTAAGTGGCTATTTCTTGATCATATAAGTATGTGGCTAACTCTCATACTAATATTGTATTTTCATGTGCAGCAATTTTCGTGTCGGCAGTGGTCCCAGGACAAATCTTCCAGCTGGCGCACTTGTGGGCCTTCTGAAGAGGCACTGGCCAGGCCTCTACGAGGTGGGCCCTCAGATGGAAGATGAGCCTCAGCCTCCTGCTCTGAAGAAGTTAGCCCTCAGGTGGGAGGACTACGAGGCCGCGACGGGCATAGGCTATATGCAGACTGCGGACGGCCAGGAGTTTGTGCCCACCTGTTCAGAGGTTGTGGTACACAAGTTCTGGGTAAGATTTTGTTAAATTGTGATTCTCAACCATAGTTAACATTTTTTTTTGAAGCGCTTGACCGTAGGGGAATCCCCTACGGTAGATTTTCCATAAAAAGGTGGGGCCAGGTGTCACCAAAATGGTGACCTCCTGTTACATCAAGATCCCATGAGCAAGCTCAAGGAGGATCAAAATACAATCTTACAAACGCTTCAAAAAGGTCACAAGGGGGCAGGGGGTACATGGAATAACGACTAACTGGTCTAGATTAGATAATAGTGGAGTGGATCCAGTCGAGAAGGGGCTGAACGAGAGCAGAAGAGACTCTATACTGATGGATCATTGTATCACTTTGGAAGAGCACTTTCCATCTCGCCAAGGAAGGCTCTAAACTCTTAAAGATGAGATCATTGCGACTTCGCCAGATGTTCCACAGCGCGCAGATGACAATCTCCATAAAGCAAGGTCCTTGAAAGTTAGCTTTGGCCAGAGTGAACCGAGCTGAGATGGGAACCGTGATGTTCCAATCAATTTCAATAGCCGTCCAGCAAGCCCTAGCGAAGGGGCAGTCAAAGAATAGGTGGTCTCTTGTTTCCAGGTGAGCCGTGTCGCAAAGGAGACAATTAAAAGTGGAGTCAAAAGTCCAATATTTTTGCTGCATTAGATCCTTGGTGTTCAGTCTGTCCTTCGGCAGTAGCCAAGCAAAGACCCGAAGTTTGGGAAGGCTCCGAGATTTCCAAATTGCTTGAAGGGAAGTATCCTGAGGTACGGCTGAGAATAGGAATTTATAGTATTTAGCCGAAGAGTATTGTGAATTTCCCCAAGGGAAAATATGAACATCCTCTTGCTGCTGCGTGGGATCAATCTCTAGCCTGGCCAGCTCTTCGTTTATCTGTTGAAGCTCATGGAAGGCTTGCACTGACAGCGGAAGATAGAAGAAGTCCGAAAGGTACTGGATATTGCACATGGTGGCCACCGAGGAGTCCTCGTGTAGGGCAAATGAGAAGATCCGCGGATATTTATCACACATCAACGTGTTATTATTCCAGTGGTCCTTCCAAAAAAGAGTGTTCTTTCCATTTTGCACGCTAGAAACCGTGATGCTCCGGTAGGTATCCACAAGCTTAAAGATGTCTTTCCACCAGAACGAGCCACGCGCGGTTTGAGCATGAGGCGAAGTATGTGTGTCATATAGGGCCCATACCAACTTAACCCAGGGGAGATCACATCTCTGATAGAATTTATGGAGCTGCTTAAGCAAGAGAGCATTATTCTGCAGTTCAAGATTAAGAATCCCTAATCCCCCATGCTTCTTTGGACGGCAAACCATAGTCCATGCGGCAAGGGAATTGCACGAGCTGGAGTCCTCTTCTTTGGCCCATAAGCAGTGGCGTCTCGATCTATCAAACAAGGTGAGAATTCCTTTAGGGATCTTGATAGTACCAAGAAAGTGCATGGGTAGCAGCGAGAGCACCGAGTTGACAAACTGCAATCTGCCGCCATAATCCAGAAACCTTGCCGAAGCATTCAAGCGGCGCTGAACACTGTCAACAATGGGCGAGAGATCGTGCATCGTAGGTCGAGATGATCCCAAGGGGAGTCCAAGATAGGTGAAAGGCAAGGTACCCGCAGTGCAACCAAAAATATTGGCTAGCTCGAGAAGGCGATCCCCCTCAATGTTAACTGGCATCAGGCAGGATTTATTATAGTTTACACGGAGACCCGTGGCTGCCGAGAAGTCTGAGAGCAGTTCCTTAAGTGCTAGCAATTGGGCAGGGCAAGCTTTGAGGATGAGAAGTGTGTCATCCGCATATTGGGAAATGGGGAAATCACTCGAGGGGATGGGTAGAGGAGGGATAAGAACCCCATCATACATAAGGTGATTAACCATAGCTTGTAGAAGATCAGCTCCTGACACAAACATAATGGGGGAGAAGGGGTCTCCCTGTCTAACCCCACGGCGACATGGAAATTTCTTGCCGGCTGTGCCATTGAGAAGGATCGAGGAGGAGCCCGTGGAGAAGATCATCCTGACCCACTGAATCCATCTATCATCAAATCCCCAACAACAAAGAATTTTGATTATCGCCTCATGCTCAATAGTGTCAAACGCCTTTGCGAAGTCAAGCTTAAGAATAATCACTCCTTGCCTTGATTGTTTGCATTGGTGGATGTATTCATACGCCCAAGCCACGCAATCTTGGATTGTCCGGGACTTCAGAAAACCATATTGATTAGTGTGAACTAGACTCAATATTTTATGCTGTAATCTATTCGCGAGTAGCTTGGTTAACAACTTCAGGCTTGAGTTGAGAAGGGAAATCGGTCGAAAGTCCGAAGGGCATTTAGGCACTGGGATCTTGGGGATAAGAGTAATGTATGCATCATTAATACTCTGCAGGTTAACCCTCAAGTGCCAAAAGTCATCACATAACTGATAGAAATCATGGCGAATAATGGGCCAGCATATTTTGAAGAATAAACCCGAGAAGCCGTCAGGGCCAGGAGCTTTGTCCGTGGGCATCTCCTTGACCACTTTGTCAATCTCGTCATGGGTGAAAGGAGCTGACAGTGTCTCAAGGCCCTCCGAGTGGTGCATATATCTGGAGAAATCAAAGTTCTGGTTGATAGCATTGGAGGTACCCAGCCTGTCCTTGAAAGAACTCCGAAGAATTGCAGCCTTCTCATGATGGTCAGTAGCGATTGAGCCATCTTCTCTGGAGAGAGAGGAGATGAGATTACTTCTGTATCGGATAGTGGCCATAGAATGAAAATATTTGGTATTCTCACTGCCGAACTTAGCCCATCTGGATGTGCATCTTCTCTTCCAGTAGTCTTGCTTACAGAGAAGCAGGTGATCAAGTTTCCTTTTAACAATGACTCGGAAATTCCATTCTGAGATGTGCAAGGAGCGCATCTCCTCGATTTCATCCAGCCGCAGGATGGTAGCATTGCAATTATCAATTACTCGAGATAAAAAGGAGATACTAGTGCACCAAATTTTCAGGCCCTTCCGCAAGAGTTTGAGCTTGGCTGATATCCTTTTAGCGCTGTCACCTGGACAGTGGATGTCCCAAATGCGCGTCACAACGTCAAGGAAACCAGGCATACGGACCCAGTGATCTTCAAAACGGAAGACGGTAGCCTTAGGGATCGAGGTGCCAATGGAGACCACACAGGGAGTATGATCGGATGTGGGCCGTGCGAGAGGTTTAACCAAAGTGTCCGGGAACTGAAGTGTCCAAGCAAGCGAGGTAAAGAACCAATCAAGCTGAATTAGGAGCGGGTCAGCGTGCATATTGCTCCACGTATAATTACGATCTTTCAGCGGGAGCTCAACAAGCCCGAGGTAGCTGATTACCTCATTGAAGGTTGCGATGTCCTCCAAATTGGCCCCAGGTCTGTTGCGGCTATCAGTGTACCGATAAAAGTTAAAATCCCCGAGAATAAGCCACAGTGAATCATTGTCTGTATTCAGATGAAAAAGCCAAGCGATGAAGTTTTCCCTTTCAACTCCATCACAAGGGCCATAAACATTAACCAGGTTGAAGCGTATGTCAGACATGGTGGAGGCAAAGTTGATGGCTATACCAAAGCTCTCCTGAAGAAACACCGTGCCCGTGAACATGTTGCTGGACCAGATTACTAGCAGACCGCCCGAGGCACCATCGGATGGAATGTAAGCGAATTGGTCAAAACGTCGCGGAGCAAATAATTTTATTAACGCTGCATCAAAATCAGAACGTTTCGTCTCCTGAAAGCACAAGATCGATGCGCCACTCTCTTCTATCTTATTTCGAATATGCGGCCATTTCTCAGGGCAGTTGATGCCCCGAATATTCCAGCAAAAGACATGCCACATACGCGCAGAGCGAGATGAAATACTAGGATTTCTCGCAGACATACCAAACAAGTGTTAACTGACAAAAGTTCAACAGGAATAAAGCGAGAGGTCTCGAGAGCGAAGTTCAGACGCAAAATAAAGGATAAAGCAAGCAAGGTAATAAACGGAGCGTCTAGGCACGCTCCTTGAGCAGCAGCTCATCAGTGAGCTCGGATGGGTCGATGTTGCACTCTTCTACTCCAATGCGTTGCATTTCAGTGAGCTGGAGCACCTCCGGAGGAACGGCCTTGGCCACCTTGGAGGTCTTGCGTGGAGTGGGAGAGTAAGACAGAGATTCAAGTTTAAACCCATCTTTGTTGCTGCGGGTGGACCTGCGAGAGGCTTCATCAGTGGTAGGAGCAGCAGTCTTGCGGTATCGAGGGTCATCCTTGCGAGATCGCCCACGCTTGCGGACTGATGACGGACCAGCCACAGAGCTCTCAAGCTGCAGCGAAGAAACACCCAGATCAGAGAGGCCTGAGTTCCCATGCAAAGCCATGTTATCAGTCTCCATGAAGTCCAAATCCATCGACATATCCAGACCATCAATCTCCATGACACTCATGTCAGGTTCAGAAAACAGATCCGACATAGGCTGCAGTGAGTCCGGCAAGGCAGGAGCAGCACTAGTGGTATGCAGCGGGATATAGAGCGGGAATGCAATGTTCAAACCATCCAGGGCTGACGTCTGCTCAGAACAATTGGCCATAAAAGCTGGCACGGCCCAGGAACGTAAGCAGGAGCCCATTACATAGTCTTTAATATCTGAAAATAAACGCAGGTAGGTTGCCGCCATGGTGCCAAATGCATCAGCTTCAGTAGAGAGAATAGCCCGTGTGTGAATCTTGGTATACAGCCAGGCAAGGAAGTGGAGTAAGGTGGGCCACGAGGGGATTTCCAGCAGAATTGTGTGACCTCCAGCCTGAACAAAAGACAACATCGCATGGTGATTAAGCGAACCATTCAGAATCTGCTCCGCAGCCAATTCCACTTCAACAACATGTTCATTCCACAAAGCCAAGGCATCATCAGTATTGTTGCGTGTAGGGAGGATCCCATCCAACATGGAAGGGCCCGTATTGTAAACTTGTCATTCTCACCATAGTAAGATTTTTTACATGATTGTAAGAGTTCTATCGCGTGGCTCCCGAGCACGAGCCCAGGAGCCATGAGGTCTTGATTATGATGGCGAAGACCAAGTTACGCCAGATGTGGTATGATATCAAAATCACAGCTATCTCTCAGTTCTACGCCGAGAGAGGCGGGAGATACAACAAGAAGCAAATCCTTGAGCAGCGTCTTGGAGAGAAGATGTCCCACGAGGATTTCATGGCGGTAATTAAATTTTCTTTTTATTCCATGTCCATCGTAAATTGCATTATTTGTTCTTCACTTCAGATGTTTTCATCTTAAGATTGTTCCAAAATGGGCTATGGGAAAGAATGACGGTTGGGAGAAACTGGTGGATATGTGGACCGGGAAAGATCTAAATTTCGCGGCCAAGAGCATTCAAAACAGTAACAATCGCGGCCATGAGGGAACACACAGTGAAGGAAACCAAGACTTCTACCGCTACATGGACTCACAGGTATATATATGGAACAACCTACTCGTTTCCCCGACAATGTTTCCTTTTTTATGCATACAATTTGTTTTATGCATTTTAGGTGGCCGGTAATGAAGGGCAGGACATTGGAGAGGTTGAAGTGTGGCAGATGGCTCATAAGAAGAAGGTGGTCGCGCAGGGTGAGGATCCATACTATGGCACAACCAGCGATGACCTTACCGAGTACACGACTAGGTTTATTTTTCAAGATCATGTTTACTAAATGCGATCAAGATTTAATTTGTACTTACTAATTGCTTACTCGTTATGAATGCCATCAGGTACAAGGAGTTGAATGGACCGGATTCTGACCCCCTTAAGGAGCCAGTCGACGAGGGGGCAGTGGTGCTCGCAGGAGAAGGAAGGAAACATGGCTGCTACAAGACGTTTAACACGGTGATCGAGCCTACCACCACTCTCACACGTGTCAAAACAATCACGGGCTCCCATGTTTCTATGCCACCTCGTGCACCGCGTGCTAGACCCACCCATGCCGTGAACCATGTAAGCTTTCTCTCATTTTTCTTCTTTATTCTTAGTTCCCATTCATATATGTGTATGTTCATGAGATTCACTATGTCATATTTAAGGAGATGCAAGAAGCCTAGCAAGAGGCTCAGGATGCTTGGATGCAGCAGGTGCAGGATCATGCGACGGCCATGTATGAAGCCCAGCAGGCGCATCAGTTTGCCTATATGACGGTGAGTTGTGGTCCATCCTATCTACTTGCAAATAAATTTCATTGTTCGAGTTTGTCCTTCATGATGCATGGCATATAAACTCAATTGCAGGCGCTTACTACGGCAATGAAAAATGGTACTCCAATACCCGATACAATACCGGCTCCGCCACCACCGCCTTATCCTCCACGGCCGTGCTACGCCGATTTCGTCGCACTCTACACCCATGAGACTCCTATTAGTACTTCACCAAAGCTTCACTAAGTCATTATTTGTACATCTAGATATTTACACTTAGTCATATTTTTTTCAAACATGTAGGGAACGTCTTCTTCACGGGCTCCTTTTGGTCGTGCTTCTCCCTCGCCCACGGCCACTCCGGTTCACTCACATGGTCCTAGCCCGGGTGCTTCTACCTCGCTCACTCGGGCACCCCACCCCGAGAGCCGCGAATCGCGTCGACAATCGCCGAACCCGGTTAGTTTAAGACAAACTCTGATGTACTATTTTGGACAAATTATCATATTAGACATCGAACTTGTTATATTTGGCATGCTATGTAAAATTGGGACTTGCTAGATTTGGCATGCTAATCTCGGAGTTTCTTTTTACATTTTGTAGTGATGATGCTCTTGGCGGTGGACTTCGTGTTGGAGAGTTCCTTCGGAGAGATGTCGCTTCGTGAACTTGTAGTTCATCCGTGTAGGAACGTGTGGATGTTTGTGTATGGTGCTTATCATGTTAGGAACGTGTGATATGGACGATGTTTCTGTATAGTGCTTTCGACATGTTTGTGATGACTTGTGTTATGTTGTGTGAATGTTTTGTGCTATACGATATGCTGTATTCAAATGTGGCAGAATTATATATGAATCTGTGCCCAGAAAATATTTGAAATGTGCCCAGAAAATATTTGAAATGTGCAGGAAAAAATTAAAAATCAGCAATTTGCAGCATTTTTTCTGCCAATTTATGCCGACGGCAATGCCGTCGGCGTAGACCTCCAGGATTGCTCCACGCAATGATAATGCCGACAGCATTTGCCCTCGGCATAGAAATGGAACAGTGAGGCCGACGGCATTTGCCGTCGGCATAGTGCTCGACCGAGACGATCACGCCACTGCCAGCTGCTGACACATGTTTCGTGACGCCGACGGCATTTGTCGGCACTGTGGAAGTCTAACGGCCGGCGCCGTCTGTCAGATTCGTGCACCGACGGCAGTATGACGCCGACGGCCGCACAATACCGTCGGCATACGGAGGTACGCCGACGGCCGTAGCTACGCTGACGGCAACGGAGCTACGCCGATGGATTGTACGCCGACGACGCTAGGCCAACGGTGTATGTCTAATTTCTATGATCGAATGAAGGACCACCATGGAATTCAAAGAAGCTATATCTTGGAAGACGCCAATCTCATATATTACAAGCTTTAAGGTGGTTGACATTCTAGAGACAGTCCATTCATCCGATCTAATGGTGGTAAATTTGATAGTATCAGATTGACGAAACTGGATGGTAGCAAAAGTGTGGGGACGGTACCGAAATTACGTGAAACTGGTAGGGACGATACCAAAATTATGTAGGTTCGGTACCAAAATTATGCAGGACCGTACTGAAATTAAGTGGGACTGGTACTTATAATTTTACTTAGAGGACACATTGGTAATAATAAGCCCAGTGACGCCACCCTCAATCCACCTCTCTCTCCCAGCCGACTGCCTCTCACTCTCTTTGTCAGCTCACATCCACGCCGGACCATAGAGTCGGCTTCTCCCTGTCAGCTCCCTCTCATTCTATCTATTCTTCTCACGCCCTCACACCGCATCGGCGAATCGCCGCCATCGACCACCAAATCACCCCAATCGCCGCCACCAATGGCTGTTAGCATGTAGAGCCCAGCGGGACCCCGAAGCCGGCCGCTGGCGGTAGGAAAGGAATGAGATGGGTCTTTGCTACCCACCACGACACCCCACTATTTCCCCTTTCTGTAATTTCTGCATGTTCTGAAGAAAAAAAAGACAAAACAGGCCAACTAAGCCAGCTAGAAGTGCTTTAGCCGAACAGTTTCAGCCGAACAGGACCTTGATGGGCCACGTGCGCGGAGCCTGAAGGGTGTCGCTCGGTGTGCTCCAGCCGTCATCTCGCTTGGTTCGACACGTGTGAAAATCGACATATTTAACCCTGTTGAAAAAATTTAACGAAAAATAACCCTTTTTCAAATTATTTAGACGAATCTGACTCTTTTTTGCAGTGCCCAAAGATGGGGCGCTACCGTCTTCGCAATAGCACCGTGCGTCAGGGCACTACAACAGTGCCAAGGTGGCGTAGTGGGCCCGGACACGCGATGTGTAGCACGTAACTCTAAAGATTTTATCTTGAGAGTAGTTTGGATGTGATGTGAAATCATTGGGCATGAATATTTCGTAAAAGAAAAACATGTATGAATTTTAATATTCATAAAGCTAGTCTTGAGTAAAAAAATTAACAAGAATGAATAAATGATAGTGAGAAAGTTGAAAAACTTTTGTTATCAGTTGCTTGATCTTGTTAAAGGATCGCGGTTAGCAAAATTTATTGCTAAAAGTAACTATGTTGGGATTGTATGGGCAATCGTCATAATTAAATAATGAGTGTTGAAGTCACTCGTATTGTTGAAATTACGATTTGTTCTTTTTCACTATATAAATCGAAGGGACTTAAAAGTCTGTGGGATCTGTATATGGTTTTCTAAATTAGGTTGGGCTTAATTGGAAAATAAATAACTTGTGAAAGATTTAAAAGAGTTTTTAATAAAGCTGTAAGAAAATGTCTTATTATCGTCTATGAGATCGATTGACAAATTCAATAAACATTATTATGATGAATGTGCTTTAAGCAATTTCGTTACGTACTAGGAAATGCTAATTGTGAAACAAAGAAACTTATTTCAAAGGTTATGGCATGATGTTTGCAATGTATGGTGACCTTTGTAGTCATTAGTGAGCGACTAGAATGGGTTGAGGTCAAATCATCGCTTTGGTTTGGCCAACTACATTACCATGGATAACCCATAAAACCATAATGTTTCCTCTATGTGAGACGTATCTATAATTTTTGACTATTCCATGCGTATCTATAATTTTTGACTATTCCATGCTTGTTTATGTCAATGCTACATGCTTTTACTATATTATATTATTTTAGAGAATTTCTTGGACTGACATATTAAGAAGATGCCAAGTGTCGGTTCATGTTTTCTGATGTCCTTTTGTTTTAGAAAAGTTGTTAAGAAATTATTCTCCAAAAATAACAAAAAATGGGGACGAGTTTTCACCGACACGAAGACGAAGACTGAAGGAGATGCCGAGGGGCCCAACATAGGGCCCACACGGCCCTACGGCCTGGCCAGGGCCACCCGCGCCACCACCCTGTGTGGGAGCTCCCCTGGCTCCTCCTTTTTGCCTATATATTACCTCAAGGATGAAAACCCTAGGGAGGCCAATTGATGCTGCGAGACACATTTGTTGGGAAACCCCAAGCGGAAGGTGTGATGCAGAACAGTGAAACCTTTTCCCCCATGCAATGAACCAGGGTTATCGAACTAGTAGGAGTGGTGAGTTACAACTTGGTGTCAACCTTGCAACGGCGCTAGAAAAGTGCTTACTCGGATGATGTGGATCTACACACAATCAAACTTAAAACTTTGTCGAAACGATCCAAAAAAATTGTTGCTCGAGATCCACTATTGTTTTGTTAGTTTTTTACTTTCTTTTCTTACCTTACTAGGGATAAAGTGAATGCATGTGTTATAGTTCCATCTTTGACAACCAAGTTTGTCTTGTTTATTAATGGTAGCATATTTGTCATTCAAACATCATGTCATAGTACCAAAGGCTTAGTTTCAAAAACTAGTAGAAAAGGTTATACTTTGTTTATTCTTAAATCTAGATAGCATGGAGTTTTTCCTTTCTAGTGGAGTATAAGTGAGATGTGTTGCATCACCTCAATTGTAGGACGTGATACCTATATGGATGTTAATCAAATATATAATAAATTTTCATCACTTATATCACTCGACGCATGTTTTATGTCCAACATAATTTATAAGAGAGTAGACAATTGAATCCATGGTAATGTCTGGAGCCGTGGTGGCGTTGTCGGCAGGACCGGCGAAGACTATGCGGATCTTAACCATGAAGATTGCTTGGTGGTTCGAACAGGGCCGGTCCTAAGGGGGGTCTGGAGGGGCGGCCGCACCGGGCCCCTGAATCCAAGGGGCCCCAAAATTCCGACTCAGTGGAGGAAATTGTTACTACGCCATGAGAGCAGGTCGGCAATATTTCCGTCGTACGCTGGGGGAGACGACGATGATTATGTTGCGTGAATTGTTGGAAGTTAGACCTTTTCTCCTTCCGCTTAGTTTGGGCTTTTCAGTACGATTAGCTTGGGCTTTTCTCTATGAATAGGTTGGGCTTTTGCCCTTAGTTGATACTGAGTAAAAAAAAACTATAAGACCAGCACGAGAGGACCAATCCATGAATACAACACTCGATCGTTCAAAAGAATGAAATCGACTCACTTTTTCTTTTCCTTTACTGGTTCATTTCTCCAACCGTTGGCATATACCAAGAACAACAAGACCATGGCAAGATACTACTCTAATTTCATGGACGATATGGTTGCAATCACAGTCACCGGGATAATCAGTAATTAATATTGCCATACCATCATTCCACATACAGTAATGCTAGGAGGATACTTCAAATAAATTATATACATTATTTTGCATCGATTAGGTTTTATGTACACATCTCGAGTGTATTGTAACACTACATATATACACGTTCATTTTATTTTAAAATGTCTGTAGGGCTCCTAGGTTAGGTTTCGCCCCGGGCCCTCGAGATCTCAGGACCGGCCCTGGGTTCGAATACGGTGAAAACTTCTGTAGCGTGTACATGAGGTGCTCGCTAAGAGCCTGCTAAACCAGATGAGCACTCTCGTCTAGTTATTGCATATTTAGCTTCTTGCATTTACATTCTTGTCTAGTTATAGTTTGTTATTTACCTTCTGTTTTACATTTTTATTTCAGTTTTACTTACACGAAACCTTGTGCTTGACAATTTGGGGACACAAGATAAAAACTTTGTTTTGTAGGTCAGATAACCCCTGCAATTCCCTAAGAGTTTGGTATAACTCCTCGAGTCACCTTATAAGGAAAAGACACTTGCTACAACACTCTACACTTAGAGCTCCCACGGGTTGGTACACACAGAGTTATTGCCATCAACCGCAAGTGAGGGCTTGATTTGTGCTCTGTCAGCAGCGCATCTTGCGTGACATGGTTCTTGTGCCGCCTGAGCCAACGGCACCGATGGTCGGGAATAGGAGCCAACAACGAGCACGACGCCCTCCAAGATGGAGCTAACACATCGTTCGGGTTAGGAAGATGCCGAACACAGGAGTAGCCGGTGATGTGCTGAATATCAATTGATTACCATGCATTTGACATTTTATAAATGATCGCTGGACCTGCCGATGCAAACTTGACCGATGCTATTTAAACTTGACCATCCTGTCATTTTTATTTGAATTTAATCAAAAATTCTATTGGAAGCCATTTATTGGGATCGAACGGTGTGGCGAGCCACTTTTAATAGACGGCAATGTGTGCCACCGCGCCAATAAAACTTATCCGATACCGGTGCTGAACGATTTATTGTACACAACCGGTGGAGCCCATTTACAATGAATCCGGACCCTCCTCCTAAAAAGGTCTTCCTCTTCTCGAATAAAAATGTCTTTCTTCAGAAACGCGTGAGCTGTTGCGCCTCGGAGTTTCTTTTTTACAAACACGTAAAAGGCTTGCGCGTCAATGCAATTGAAAGAAAGAAGGCGAGAACTACAGCGAACCCGACATGAAGAATGCGGTACAAGGCTGGGCAAAGTGTTTGGGCAGGCACCAAAAAACCCTAATAAAAAAAACAGCGGCCAAAAAAGAAAGGGGCTATCCTATCTCCATATGTTTCCCAGCCCGACAGTTGCGCGCCTGCGAGTTTGAAGTTGTGAACTTTGAAACCGTTCTATGGGCAGCTAGCCAATCCTGCCCTCTCCAGCCCGTGATGCCGGCGCTGTCGCTTTCTCCCCGTGATCGACCAAGAGCGTGCAACTTGCGTCGTCGCCGAGCGACCGCCGGCAAAGCATGCATGCATGCACCCGTTCATAGGGGTGTGCGCCGCCGGATCGACGTGCTACACGACCACGTGACTTGCAAGACAGCACGTACGAGCAAACTGCTGGTGCCTCGTGCTCTGCCCTGAAGATAAAGTTTTACCTAATGTCCCGACGTTTCAGTCTTCTTATCTAGTATTACCTTCGATCAGAAATGTCTATTGTGCAGGTTACACTAATATATGGCTACATACATATAGATATATCTTGTGTTATAACATTTTATATTTTGATATAGATCGAGTATTTTTCAGTGTACACGGTAGTACCTCTCCCATGAAAAGAATAAGAGTACACATAGTACTAGCAAATATCCAGATTGTATTGGTGATATCAAAATGCCTGGAGTTGACATGGTATGCCGACGATTTTTTATAATAGGTTTTGGTAACTGTTGGTGATGTGATGGTTAGTGAAGTGGTTAGTGTGTTACGAAGCGGCTATCTGAAGGATGGAACAAGATCATTGTGGTACTCATCCCGAAAGAGGCTCTAAGATTAACGCCCCATTAGCCTATGCAATGTGTGGTTTATAAGCTCATCTCTAAAGTTCTGGCATAGCAACTGAAGTGCATCTTGGATGATACCATTTCCCCGAACCTATTGAAGTGCATCTATGTGCCACCGACAGATCTGACAAACGTTCTTGAGATGCGGTGGTATAGAGGCATATTTGTAGCGATGATAACTCTAATAGGTCTGAAGTTCGAACCCCGGCCGCTCCTTTAATTTTAACGCCAATTCTTACTCTAGCTCGGCCTCGTTCTGAGGAAACGCGAACTCACGTGGTGTCCCACTGCATGCTTCCACTCGTGCATTTAATTACAAATTTCGAAAATTTAAAATGTTTTCTAGCTCAAACCGTTTATTCAAATTAGATTCCGTTTTCACCGTTGGACTAGTCTCGACGTGATCTTCGAAACTAGATCCCATGTCGATATGTTTCGACGACTTTTTCTTGAGGATGTAAATTTTTGCTGGATGTAACTTTCTCTGCTTCCTGGGATGTAACTTTTTACTGGATGATGTAACTTTTTCTGCTAACTTAGATGTAACTTTTTGCTGGATGTAACTTTCTGATAACTTGAATATAAACTTTTTGTGAAAATTACATCCAATCAAAATTTACATCCTCCAAAAAAGTCGTCAAAACATATCAATATGGGATGTACTTTCGAAGATTTCGTCGCGACTAATCCAACAGCGAAAACGGATCTTAAGTCGCATAAACGGTTTGAACTACAAAGTATTTTGAATTTCGGATTTCGTAATTAAATGCGTGGGATGGAGTGGGTGCGGTACGGCTGGAGAAGTATATTCCCGTTTTGGAATAAATCTGAAACTCATTTGCTTTTTCTATTCCATAAATAGAAATTTTTGTCGGTTATCTAAAGTGACCTCGTTTTTCCTTAAAACGAGGCCGACCTCGAATTAGCAGGGTCCTAATTTTAATTATTCCTGCCTCCTATGACAGGTGGGACCCATAGCGACAGGCATACCTGAGGTTATATGTGCTATATAAAATACATATAAGGAGGTTTTCACACAAAACGAAGCCATATGTCGGTATGCACCCGTGAGATAGTTATAGAAACATCTGATTCTATTTTACAATTAGTTTTTAAAAACACTATTTTACAAGTAATTGGACTTTTTTTTAGAAACACAGTACAGAACGCAGACACAAGTAGTTGGACTAGTTTACACGTAGTAGAGCGTGTTTAGCTATACACACATTAGTACCTCCTCCAAAATTATTGACACAATTGGTACACACAGTGTACACACGTACGGCGTGGCGATCTCAAAAGGTTGTAGCAGCTGAAACATACAGATAGTGCAATCGCATGGGCGCCATGCATATTTTCCTCGAGAACATTAAATCGCACCGCACATAGACAGCTCATACAGCCATACCAACACATCACAACTTAATCCAGATTACGTACTACTCATGCATGCATGTCGTGTTCTTTTCCCCGAGTTTTTTTTTCTTCGCGTTGCCCATTAATTGCTGCATGTTCTTGCTACTATGAATGAAACAAGTTGTTAACAGCTCAAATCAATCCAACAAGAGTACGTGCAATCGTAATCCCACAACTGTTCCCGATTATCATGATCGGGGTATATATACAGTATCTTTGTAGAGGAAAGATCTTGCCAATTAACTTGAATGAATGCATGCACGTTTCCCCAAGAAATTTACAGATACGAGCACGGATAGCTTCTTCGGTGGATCGATCAGTTGGCGTTGAACGCCGAGCACACGTCCCTGACCTCGCCAGCGTCGCTGGTGATGGCGCCGATGGTGCCCATCTTCAGCATGGCGCCCACGAAGTCCTGCGCGAAGCTGGATGACGCGGCGCCGAGGTAGGAGGCCACGAGGGCGGCGGTAGCGTTGCTGGTGTCGAGCGCGGCGTCGGAGGCGATGGGAACGAGGCCCGCGCGGATGTTGCGGTAGATGGAGTCGTCGAAGCTGCCCTCGCTGCCGCGGTCCAGCGGCACGCGTGTATTGAAGTCGCCAGGCGCGCACCGCGACTTGAGCTCCGACAGGAATGCCGCCGGGATCGACGGGTCCGACCCCGTGCCGCCGCGGTAGCTGTAAAGCCGGTCCTTGACGAAGAAACACGCCGTCGTGCCGATGGTGTGGGCCGCTGCATCGTACGCATGGTGGAGTGTCAGTGTGTGACGTGTGTCAGCGTCTGTGTTCTGTGGGGGTACCTGACCTGTGAGGAGGACGAGGTCACGGTCGTTGAGGCCGCTGGCGGCGAACTTTGAGCGGAGCACCTGGATGGAGTCGGCCACATCCGGCAGCACGTCGGCGTCGCGGAGGTTGGAGGAAAGCCCGTCGCGCCGCCCTGTCGGCACCTGGAAAAACGGCCCGTTCGTCTGCCATACACGTACGCCGGTTTCAGTCAGGCGACTCATCCAGTGAGCGAGTCACATGCCACATTACGACATGACTTACCATGGAGATGGCGTCGCGGGAGGCGAGGGCGATGATGTCGGCGCAGGAGACGACGCCGGGGCACTGCTCCTCGAGCTGTGTCTTGGCAGCGTCCACGACATCCTGGCCGCGGAGGCCCTGGTGCTTGTTGTTGTTCACCTCGGCGGCGCTGCCCGTGCTCGTGATCAGCACCGACGCGTCGCAGCCCTGCACCCACGCACGCGCACAAACACAATCACTCACTGCTCTGCTACTCACGTAGGGTCTCACTCTGTCTACTTACTCTGACGAAGCAGTCGTGGAACTGGAGCCGGACGAGAGCGGGGAGGATGGTGGCGTCGGAGGCGGCAAATTCCTGGACGGCGGCGGTGACGATGTCCTCGGCGTCGGGGCAGGAGTCGGAGTAGAACCCCAGCTGGAGCTGCCCCTGCGAGAAGCCGACTATTCGGAGGAGCAGCAAGAACGCCGTCGTTATTGCTGCTGCCGGCGCTCTTGTCACAAGGACGCCGTTAGCCATCTCTGCAAGACACGCTGCAGCTGGCACTGCGAAAATATTCTCGTGTCGTCACTAACTCAAGATTGAGCGAGTAACGGGGACTTACATAAATGAGGTCGCGGATTATATTTATAGGGCTTAATATGGCGAGTGGCAGTCAGTATGGGGAGCTTGTCTTGAGCGCTGTGTGAGTGTGATGCTCTACCGGGAATGCATTTAACTTGGGCGGATACGGAGGGAATTAAGGGCGTTCCCAACCAGGACCCTAAACCCTACGAAATCAATTTGATCCCTTTGCCACCTCTGGAAAGGTTCCAAGGCAGCAAGGCCTACTACCACAACACACGGAGCTAGATAGCTAAACACAGTCAAGTACATTTAAATCTGCATTACTCTTTGCAGCAATGCTCCGCTTTTGCCATTCAGAGAGTTTGTCCTTCATCCTAACACGTTCTGTACAAAAGAGCAGGTGCTGACTACAGGTACCTCATGTCTGGACTTGTTTCCAGCTGAAAGCTGGTTTCAGGGTATACCGTGTGCAGATATGTATTTGCTCTGGTGAAGTCCCCCTTTCGTCCTACAGGCCCAACGATTCAGAAGCGGCAGCAGATTTTGCTGTCTCGCTCTGTGATTCAAGTGAGGAAATTATATCTGTTGGCTTTGATGGTTGGCACCATTTCATACTAGTGCTCATGCAGGATCAGAGATGTTAATGCACTTCTATCTCCTAACTAACTCTTTTGATCTTTCAGGACGCAATGCGAGGCTGTCAAGACGTGTTTGCCGCACCAACAGAGGAGCGTCTCGGACCATGCTCAACTATTTCCCTGAATATCAGCATACATCATTGTGCTTCTAGTCCGATACATCATGGAACACCAGTTCCCATCATAAATTCTGAACTAGCTGTACTTCGAGAAGCCATTTCCTAGACTAGGATTACCTGTAGATCACGTTACTTAGTCGCATGTTTGAAACATTTTCTAAACAAGTCAAATATCCTTGGTTTATGTTGGCACTCTTAGATGTGTACTTCGAGAAGGAGCTCTTTTACGGTACAATTTACTTGTCCAAGAGATTAGTCGTATTGAGATAGGTGTTTGTCTTGCTGGTGTTAGTGCTGTTGTCTCAAGTAGTGGATTGATGCAGCAGGACCTTTGTTTTTTGTAATTCTTCTCTTTTTTTTTTGGTTGTGTGCATCCATAAGGCTGCTAGAGCACTACATTGTTACAGAGGCTGAGTGTATTCGGTACTTTCTTGATATCAATAAATTCCCTTTATCTTTATTATTAAATGGGAGTTGGCACTTCGTACCCCCTCTTTCGGAAAACGTTCAGCCGAGCGTGCTTCCGCGCTCGCATCTCGAGAGTCCAACCCTCCCGCGAGTTGCGCTCCACCGTGATTTCCACCTGCTTCTCCACCGCCGCCCCCTTGCTTCACGCTCGATCCGATCGCGCCTCCGCCACCAACCTCGTCGATGTGTGTGCCCGCCGCCCCTTGCCGCGCTCGCCTGCGCCCGCGCCTGCCCATCCGCGCGCCGAGCGCTGCGCCCAATTTTCTGGCCGTGGTCCCCCGCGGCCACGCCATGGCCGCACTCGCCCCTGGCCGCGCACCGCGCCTGGCTGCTCTCGCCCGCGGCCGCGCCCGTCCGCACTCGCCCCTGGCCACGCGGCGCGCCTGCCTGCGCTCCCGCGGGCGGGAGATATTGCCGGGGCCTCGAATCCGGAGTGTGCTCCACGGATTTGGTGCTTCCCCTTCGGCCCTTCGGGTGACGTTTGTGCTTTCATTGTGGAGGCCGTGGTGCCTGGCCATGGATTTTGTGACAGTCGTTCAGGCCGGGTGCGGTGGCTCTGTTTACGACGTCGGATTGACCAAAACCGACCTGGGGAACTACATACAGGAGGCAGGTTTGGCGTTGCTGTTGTCGATGGCTCCTTCAACGTCTAGGGTGCTGCCCAGAGATTGGCGCTGAAATCTGAAGGTGAGTTGGGTGCTGCGGGTGGGAACCTGTGAAAGTGCATACATGGGGATTCTGCTCGCGTCGTCCTCGCAGCTCCTCTGAAATCCAGCGATGGCAGCTCCACCGTCTCTAGCTATATCGGGCGATGAGCAGCGCCGCTGCTGCGCGTGGCCTGAAATTCCCAGCCTCGCGTACTTCATATCTTTCAGTGGATATGGCCTGCTGATCCCAGACAATAGCATTGCAACTGGAGTCATAAGTTCTGGTCTCGTTCGTGCATCTTCTGGGACAACAACGTATGCTGCTCGTGCTCTCTCAGATCGTTTTGTTGAACGATTTCTTTACCTAAGGTATGAGCTGTAAGATATTTGGTCCATATGCATACTGCTATTGTACTGTGAAATTGTGAGGTGGTGGAGCAGGCGAGCAGCTCTGTGCACCATGAATAGGATGCTGCTCGTCGATGCTCCAGTTTAGTGTGTGTTGCTGTGTATGCATCTCGTGTGTGTTTCTCCAAACAATTAGGTTTCAGGACTAACCTGCTTTTGTAGTTTATTCATAGTAGATTCCAGAATCTAATTCAATATACAATTGCTTGGAAATTGGGGATTTGTATTTCGCCTACATAATAGTGCCTTATTTGGTCCTTTTAAGAATCACTCTTGATTTGATAATATCGTGTCATGGTCTTCTTATTCCAGTTTTTTTTGCGCTTATTTGATCAATTCGAAAGTAGATCTATTTTTCCAAATAAACCTTCTTGATTTTAAGTACCTCTCACGAAATTAATGTCTGAGGTTGTGGTACACACTGGTATGGAAACCGTTGAGTAAACTGATAGATAAATCATCCCATTGTTCAACAATGTTTATCTTACGAGATGCCAAAAAATTGAAAGCTAGAACTTTGCTTTTCTTAGAGAATGTACATAATTGGTATCAGAGTTGAGAAACGAAACGCCCTATTTTCCAGAACCAAACTAACATCGTTTGTTTCACAGTTTTTAGAATATGTATTGTTCTCTCTGTTTTTATGACTGCATTTCGTAAGTTCAACTATGGTTAGCACACTCCCATATTGACTTACTGCAACACATGGCAGGTCATTACTCTATTTCCAACAGTGATTCCTTATAATACCATTTTGTTCAATTGATTTATTTAAAATGACACCAATTCCCGCCAGCAAGGTAAATGGGATTAAATAATGCACGATTCTTTCCCTGTTCCTTTTTATACAGAGACCAAGAGGCAATCACTCCAGACAGTTATTGAATCCAAGAGTTTCTAGGAGACTACGAGCGGTCAATTAGTCAACGCAATATGGCATGTAGAGCTGAAATTTGGTAAAGCAGACTTGACTGATTCAGCCAAGTAGCCACATCTACTAATTGAGTGTATCAGATCAGCACATGCACATTGATACAAAAACAAAATACCTTATGATTTAATTGCCATGTATTTAGCTATTAAGATTCAAAGTTTATATTTTTCTGTGACCGCAGCATCAAAAAGAAAGTCTGAATTTTCCATGTAAGCCCACTCAAAATAGTTGATCTTAGGTGCATTTGCCTCTGGAATATTATTGTCTGGGTGCGAGCGGACTACTACCGATCAATTTTTTTGGAACTTATGTAATTTTCTCGCTCATAGTATATAGCCTATTGTTACGTTTCACATCACTGGCAATTCACTTACAGTCAACTAGCCGACCTAGCCATGCTCAGAAAAACTCGGTTTAACTAAAAAATAGATGGGATTTAGCTAACCGAGGGCGCTCGCCGTGGTTTGAGGATGAAGTTGTGCCACAGAACGTTAATTGTTGCACAGTGATTTTCTTGCTGAGATCATATTTTGCCAACCACAGTGCATGAACTATGATTGGGTTTTTTCTTGCTGGGTCAATTGATTCTAATGGGAGTTTGGTTGCTACAGGAATAGGTTACAGAAGATAGACAAGAATACAAGATAAAGAACTCTAGCAGACATCCAAACAGCAAGACGGACTCACTGGGAAGATGAGGGGAAATCTGACTGAACTTTGTCTTGTGCTCTCATAATGCACCGTTTGTTTGTTCCTGCTTGAACATGCAATTTCAGATCTTCTATATGTGGTGGGATGAATATTTGCAACCTCTCTACTTGCGTAGTACTATTGAATTCTTTTGACATGTCTTCATATTAAGTGAATTTGCTGAGAGTTTTTGCAGCTTAATCAAAGAATTTGATCGTGTACTCGAAGATGAGGAGAAAAGGAAAATACTTCTGAGACCAGCAAGCACCTAACTAAATGACAAGAATCAATTTAAAGTTTTCATTTGTTTTCTTTGTTGTGATCTCTCCACGAACACTGATTTGTCTATAACATATCATGAGTTATTTTCTATGACTTTGCTGCACCGTCTTTGATCTGGAACTAATCATAACCTTTCTATCTTTCTTGCAACTTCTTTGACAACGTGACTAATTATACCCTTATGTTCCCCCTCAAAGTAATTCATCTTTATTATACTAGACAGGAATCAGGTGGATACGATCTTAATTAACAAGAGATAATTAGTTGGATGTTTGCTTTCTATACATAAAACATCAAATTAGTGCATTTGAACGTTATGTAGTTTTCTTTTCCATACATGAAATATGCATTGTATTCACGTCAAAAAATATATGCATTGATTTATAGGTGTGGCAATGAAAGAAACTCGAGATCCCCGTAGCAACGCACGGGCACTTAACTAGTCTAAAAATAACGTGAGGGATATTATGGCAATTATGTGAATAGGAAATCATTGTAGGGGATTTGGTTTGATTTGTTACTACCTAAGTTCAATTGATACTTACCATACATGAGACTCCATTGAGCACTGTACTTTTTTTTTACTCCACCTGATCATAACACCAAGTTAATAAATTGTTCGAAAAAAAAGGAAGAACGTGACTTGTCAAGAAGTGAAGTGCAGACATGATTTGCTACCATCATCCACTTTAGAGCGTTTTTATTTCCACTTGCAGCGTACTTCTTGCATGAAACGTATAAGGGTTTTAAATGTTTTCATATAATTTGGCGACTCAAATATAGAAAGGTTTAGTTGGGCCTGAGAGAATCATAAATGCGTACAAACGTTTTCATACACTTTGACAACTCAAACATATAAAGGTTTAATTGGACCCGAGAGAATCTAGTGTAGTTCGAACGGAGAGACTAATTAAGAGACGCATAGGTGATTTTAGACAAGTTAGAGAGGAGTGAGTCTGACATACTAATAAAGTCATATGTGGGTGTAAATAACTGAGATGGATGTAGGTGAAACCAGAGGACTCAAAGAGTTGTAAGTAGGTCCGGGCGACTAAGAGTAGGTGGATCTGTGACATCAATAAAGAAATACTTCCTCCTTTTTTAATATAAGATGTTTTAGCATATGGCTAGATTCATATGTATCTCCATGTATGTAGACATGTTTTACTATGTATATAAATTCATTTAAGTGTGTATCTAGCCAACATACACACTATTTAAAACGTCTTATAATTATAAATATAAAAAGAGGTAGTAGTTCTGTAGACTCCTGCGGGCACATCCATGCCACCCCTTTGTAAGTCGTTGTTCCTCCTAGTGCCCCGATCGTTGCTACTCCATGTTCTATCTCGTGCTCCTTCGCCCTCTGTCAGGCCGCTACTCCTCAATGTGACGCTTCCTCCTCGTCATTGGATTTCTTTACATGCACTGTCTCGGGTACTCCTACTTGAAACAGGCTTTCGCCCCGCTTTATAAATAAAGCAACCGTCCACAGTTATAACCAACACAACACAAGTTCCAAATGCAAGAGAATAAAAAAGGTTTTGCTGGGGCCACAGCACAAAAAAGCCCAAGGTTCTCACTACTACTCCTGATACAAACTCTACGAAGTAGAGCTCAACGGCTGGTCGGTGAAGATAAAAGGCGTGCCGCCTTCAGAAGATCTTCAAGTATGCCGTCCAGCCACTGTCTGTCCCGCTGTCTAGCCAACGGGTGCCACTCCTGCAGGAAAGCCAAGAATTTGAAAACTGAGTCAGCGGCCCGTCGTGCGAGGACATGCTCAATGACCATCTTATTACGAATCGTCCAAATGGTCCAGGTCATTGCTGCGAACTGAAGGAGATATGCCCTAGAGGCAATTAATAAAGTGTTTTATTTATCATATCTCATTTGTTCATAATACGTTTTTGTGTCATGCTATAACTGTATTAAGCGGAAACATTAATACACGTGTGATACGTAAGACAACCAGGTCCCTAGTAGCCTCTACGTGACTAGTTCATTGTGCAATCGATGATCGAGGTTTCCCGATCATATGACATGGTGTCAGTTTACAATGGAGTCATATCGTTGGTAGAACGATGTGATAGACATGCCCAATATTTGTAGGACGTAGTCATTACGCCTTTGACCGTGAGATCAACTCTTATTGCTATTCCTGAAGGATACTTTGATTGCATCAAACGTCATGTCTTAATAGTATGACAATAAAGGTGTCCATCTCGGGTATCGGAAGGGAGTATGTTGAGACGAGGGATCAAGAGCGGGATTTGCCGGTCCGCATAGCAGGATAGATACTCTAGGGCCCACTCGGTGTGATTATGTCAAATAAGCTTGCAAGCATGTGACTAGGTCACCAGGACATAATATCATGTACGAGTAGAAGATAGTGTTGTCGGTAACGAGATCAAACTAGGTATCGCGATATCTTTGAACGAGTCTCGGACACGCTAAGTATCGCCATGGCAAAAGGTTTAAGACTCGACGTCTAGGTTCGAACGACAAAGTTATTCATTATCCCACAGGGATTAATTCTGGGTATCCAAGGTCCACGAATTAGTAATTGATCGGAGAGCGCGTCTTGATCATGTCTGGCGAGATCTCGAACCGCTAGGGTAACACACTTAAGGGGAGTCGACAAGTTTACCGGAAGAGAAATTAGAAGAGAGCACCGGGAGCGTCCCGGGAAAGATCCGATGAAGATCGGAGAGCGACGAAATAGTTTTCGGAGCCGGAATAAATTAGATAATGTGTGTTTAATATTAATTAGTGTAATTAATAGTTAAATACATTTTTATTTAATGATTTTCGGAATTTAAAAGGCAGCCCACCTTAAATGGGCCTTCCCATGGGAGAGAAGGCCCATAAGGGGGAAATTTCCCCCCTAGGTGCGCATGTGGAAAGGGGGCTGCCCTAGGTGGGCCAAATGGGGCCCACCTAGGGCCGGCGCACCCCTTGGGGGCGGGCGGGTGTGGGAATAGTCCCACACCACCCAGCCAGCAAGGCTGGCAGCCCCCCTCCACCTATATATAGAGGTGCCCCCTTTGGCTTTTAAGAGGAACAACCAATCTCTCTCTCTCTTCTTCTACTTGAAACGTGATTCCTCCATTGGAGTTGCGCCAAGGTGAAGTTCTCTCCACCATACGCACACCGCCGTGCTGCTGGTCTTCCGGTCCAAGTCTTCCGCTGCTCGTCTCTGGATCGGAGCCCGGAGGTCGTCGTCTTCACCGTACGTGTGTGGATCCCTGCGAGGTGCCGCGCTAGTGGTGCTCGGAGGTCTTCTTCCTCTACACGACCTCGAGGTCGTCTTCGTCGGCTTCATCGACAACGCTTGTGCGGGAGCGTAATCCCCGCGTTTCGATCTACAAGGGTATGTATATCGATCTCCTCCGTATTACTATATCTGCATAGTATAGATCCTAGCTAGTTTAAGGTTATCGTTGTTAGAAAATTTATTGTTTTCTGCCTGCGATCCCCTTCAGTGGTATCAGAGCCAGGTTTATGCATAGATATAGCTGTACGCTTTTAGAACCCGTGTTTATCACGGGGACATCGTTCTTTTATTTGCTACCCTCTCGCGTGCACTTGCATTGCCGGCGGCATTGAGTTGATGAAGCGGCCCGGACCGACTTTACGCGTACGCTTACGCGAGACTGGTTCCACAACTGACATACGGCTTGTACCGTATATGTGGCTGGCGGGTGTCTATCTCTCTCTCATTAGTTGGCTTTGCATTTTCAATGGAGGGCCCAAGAGGGATAAATAAATATGCAATTATTTGATCGTTGTTGTGGTCATAGGTTCGTAGGTATGAAGCGGTTCTATTTACGACAGCCCCAAGCCACGTAAAATATGCAAAAGATAAAGTAGAACGCGTCTAACTTTATTTTGCAGGGGCAATGTGATAGGGTCAAGATAGGTTTATTAAATTGTTTATAAACTGTGGGCGCGAAGGAGACCATCGGCGCAAGGACCATGTCACGTCACATTACATATTGATGTTTTGAGTGCATCTTATATTGTGTATATATATATATATATTATTATATATTAGTTACACGGCGGTAGTAATATAAGATGATCCCTCCAAAATACCATTAGTGTTCTCCCTTCGACGTGCACCACCAAGAAAGTTCTACGTTATGAGGTAGGCCGTGACGATCGGGTGTCATACATATCGTCGTTCGCATACAGTGGGTGTAAGACATGTTTGCACAAGCGTATACGTTGAAGGTTATTATGGCGAGCCTAGCATGTACAGACATGGCCTCGGAACACGGTGACCGAAAGGTCGAGCATGAGTCACAGAGTTGTTGTGATTGACATTTCGATGTCTACCTTTGAAGTCGTGTTGCCGGCTCTGACGATGAGGGGTTGCACAATGGATTAGGGTCGTGTAATCACTAAAGCGATTAGAGGGATATTCATTTTGAGTGGGAGTTCTTATAGTTATTTTCTAAAAACTTGAACTCAAAATTTTATGGTCAAAGTCTTATGTTTTGCAAATTCCATTGTAGATGTCTCGTCCCACCTTTAACCTAGGCCTGTTCCTTGAGAAAGAAAAGCTTAAGACCAATGGGTCGAACTTCATGTCCTGGTTCCGCAACCTGAGGATCCTCCTCACTCCCCACAGGGTGGCTTACGTCATTGAAGCCGCCCTAGGTGACCCTCCTGCAGACAATGCCTCCGATGATGAGAAGAAGCTCTATCAGACCAAGTCGGACGATTCCTTTTTTGTCCAGAGTGGCATGCTCTACGCCATGGAAGCCGACCTGCAAAAGCGCTTTGAGAAGATGAGTGCTTTTGAGATAATTTCTGATCTCAAGGCTGTCTTTGCGCCGCAGGCTAAGGCTGAGAGATATGAAGCTTCTGAGCTTTTCTTCTCAGCCAAGATGGAAGAGCATAGCAGTGTGAGCGAGCACGTGGTCAAAATGTCTGGCAACGTTCAACGCCTGAATGCTCTGGAATGCAAGATTCCTGATGAGCTGGCGATTGATAGAGTGCTGCAATCGTTGCCTCCTAGCTACAAAGGCTTCGTCATGAACTATAACATGCAGGGCATGGCTAAGTCCCTGTCTGAGGTGTTCGTGATGCTCAAGACTGCTGAAGTGGAAATCAAGAAGGAGCACACGTTGTTGATGGTCAACAAGACCGTCGATTTCAAGAAATCTGGCGGCAAGGGAAGGAAGAACTGGAAGTCTAAAAAGGATGGCAAATACGTTGCCAAATCCAAGACTAACAAACCTGGTCCCAAACCTGGCGTGGAATGCTTCTACTGCAAGGGAGATGGTCACTGGAAGCGCAACTGCCCCAAGTATCTGGAAGATAAGAAGGCCGGCAAGATTGTCAGAAAAGAGAAAGGTATATTTGATATACATGTTATTGATTTGTACCTTACATGCGCCCGTAGTAATACCTGGGTATTTGATACCGGTTCTGTTGCTCACATTTGTAACTCTCAGGAGGAGTTACGGAATAAACGGCGCCTGGCAAAGGATGAGGTGACGATGCGCGTCGGCAACGGATCAAGAGTTGACGTGGTGGCTGTCGGCACACTCCCTCTACATCTACCATCGGGATTAGTTTTGGTTTTAAATAAGTGTTATTTTGTACCGTCTTTAAGTGTAAATATTATCAGTGGGTCTTGCTTGTTGCAAAACGAATATTCGTTCAAATCAGTATCAAGTGGTTGTACTATTTCGATGAATGATATCTTTTATGTTAATGCTCCCGAGAGTAATGGTTTATTCTTGTTGAATCTCGATCGTAGTACTCACATCCATAACATTGATGCCAAGAGGATTAAACTTAGTAGCGATACCGCCATGTATATGTGGCATTGCCGTCTCGGTCATATTGGTATAAAGCGCATGAAGAAACTCCATACCGATGGACTTTTAGACTCATTAGATTTTGGATCCCTCGACACCTGCGAACCGTGCCTCATGGGCAAGATGACCAAGACACCGTTCAATGGTTTCATGGAACGGGCGTCGGACTTATTGGGAGTCATACATACAGATGTGTGTGGACCGATGAGCGTGTCGACACGCAATGGTTATCGTTATTTTATCACCTTCACCGATGACTTGAGTAGATATGGGTATATCTATTTGATGAAACACAAGTCTGAAACATTTGAAAAGTTCAAAGAATTTCAAAGTGAAGTTGAAAATCAACTCAAAAAGAAAATCAAGCACCTTCGATTCGATCGTGGTGGCGAATATTTGAGTTTTGAGTTTGGCACGCATCTGAAGGCCTGTGGCATCGTGCCGCAACTTACGCCGGCTGGAACACCGCAACGCAACGGTGTGTCCGAGCGACGTAATCGTACCCTATTAGATAGCGTCCGGTCTATGATGTCTCTTACCGACTTGCCCGTATCTTTTTGGGGATATGCGTTAGAAACAACCGCATTCATTTTAAATAGGGCTCCGTCCAAATCCGTAGCAACGACACCGTATGAGATATGGCATGGCAAGAAACCTAAGTTGTCGTTTCTGAAGGTCTGGGGTTGTGAGGCGTATGTTAAGAAACTACAGCCCGACAAACTCGAACCGAAATCGGAGAAAGTCGTCTTTGTAGGGTATCCGCGGGAAACCATAGGATACATCTTCTACAACCAAGCCGAGGGAAAAACGTTTGTTGCGAAGAACGGCACCTTTCTCGAGAAGGAGTTTCTCGCCAAAGGAGTAAGTGGGAGGAAAATAGACCTCGACGAGATCGTTGATCCTGAACTCGAAATTCTGAGTGGCGCAACGGAAACTGTTCCGGAAACGTCCTCCACAGATGGAGTGGGACCAAATGTCGAGAATACTATTCTACTTCGTAGGTCTGGTAGACCTCGTATCGCTCCTGAATGGTACGGCAACCTGGTTTGCACCGTCATGTTAATTGAACAAGATGAACCTACGAACTACAAATAGGCTATGGCAAGCCCTGAGTCCGAGAAATGGCTTAAAGCCATGAAATCCGAAATAGGATCCATGTATGACAACAAAGTATGGACTTTGATGAAGATTCCGAAGGGCGCAAGGCCGTCGAGAATAAATGGATCTTTAAGAAGAAGACTGATTCTGATGGTAATGTGACCGTCTATAAAGCTCGGCTTGTCGCAAGGGGTTTCCGACAAGTTCATGGAATTGACTACGATGAAACATTTTCACCGGTAGCGATGCTAAAGTCTATTCGGGTTTTGCTAGCACTTGCTGTATATTACGACTATGAAATATGGCATATGGATGTCAAAACAGCGTTCCTAAATGGTAAGATTGAGAAAGAGTTGTATATGGTACAACCTGAAGGTTTTGTCGATCCAGAAAATGCTGGCAAGGTATGCAAGCTTCAGCGTTCCATTTATGTACTGAAGCAAGCATCTCGGAGCTGGAATCTTCGCTTTGATGAGGTGATCAAAGGTTTTGGATTTATCCAAAATATAGAAGAGACCTGTATTTACAAGAAAATGAGTGGGAGCTCAGTTGTGTTCCTAGTTCTATATGTGGATGATATATTACTAATAGGGGATAATGTGGATCTTCTGAATAGCGTGAAGAAGTATTTAAATAGTAAAAAAATTCAATGAAGGACTTAGGAGATGTTGCATACGTTTTAGGCATTAAAATCTATCGTGATAGATCAAGACGTCTATTAGCGTTGAGTCAGAGTACTTATCTTGATAAAATACTGAAACGGTTCGGTATGGAGACGGCAAAGAAAGGTTCGCTACCGATTATCAAGAATAAAACATTGAGCAAGGCTCAGTGTCCGGTGACGGAACATGATAGAGCCGAGATGGCTAAACATCCCTATGCTTCAGCCATAGGATCGATCATGTATGCCATGTTAAGTACTCGACCTGATGTAACATTGGCTCTTAGCTTGACGAGCCGGTTCCAAAGTAATCCTGGAAAGGATCATTGGGTAGCTGTTAAGAACATTCTTAAGCATCTCAAGAAGACAAAAGAAATGTTCCTTGTGTATGGTGACTGTGAAGAAGAACTTGGCGTAACAGGTTACGTTGATGCAAGTTTCTGCACAGACCCAGATGACTCTAAGTCACAAACAGGATATGTTTTCAAGGTGAACGGAGGCGATGTAAGCTGGAGGAGTGGGAAGCAACCCATAGTGGCCCAATCTACAATGGAATCGGAGTACATCGCTCCTTGTGTGTGGCTGAGGAAGTTAATCATCGAGCTTGGAGTGTTCCCTAGCGCGCAAGACCCTGTAACCCTCTACTGCGACAACACGGGTGCTATTGCTAACGCGAAGGAACCAAGGTCTCACTCAACTGCCAAACACATTCTCCGACGCTTCCATGTGATACGACAGTATGTAGAGGAAGGCGATGTGAAGATTTGCAAAGTGCATACGGATCTGAATGTGGCAGATTCTCTGACGAAGCCTCTTCTACTTGACAAGCATGTAAAACACCAAAATGCTATGTGTGTTAGGCTTTTACCAAGTTGTAATCTAGAATAAATTGTACTCTAGTGCAAGTGGGAGACTGAAGGAGACATGCCCTAGAGGCAATTAATAAAGTGTTTTATTTATTATATCTCATTTGTTCATAATACGTTTTTATGTCATGCTATAACTGTATTAAGCGGAAACATTAATACACGTGTGATACGTAAGACAACCAGGTCCCTAGTAGCCTCTACGTGACTAGTTCATTGTGCAATCGATGATCGAGGTTTCCCGATCATGTGACATGGTGTCAGTTGACAATGGAGTCATATCGTTGGTAGAACGATGTCCAATATTTGTAGGACGTAGTCATTACGCCTTTGACCGTGAGATCAACTCTTATTGCTATTCCTGAAGGATACTTTGATTGCATCAAACGTCATGTCTTAATAGTATGACAATAAAGGTGTCCCTCTCGGGTATCGGAATGGAGTATGTTGAGACGAGGCATCAAGAGCGGGATTTGCCGGTCCGCATAGCAGGATAGATACTCTAGGGCCCACTCGGTGAGATTATGTCAAATAAGCTTGCAAGCATGTGACTAGGTCACCAGGACATAATATCATGTACGAGTAGAATATAGTGTTGTCGGTAACGAGATCAAACTAGGTATCGCGATATCTTTGAACGAGTCTCGGACACGCTAAGTATCGCCATGGCAAAAGGTTTAAGACTCGACGTCTAGGTTCGAACGACAAAGTTATTCATTATCTCACAGGGATTAATTCTGGGTATCCAAGGTCCACGAATTAGTAATTGATCGGAGAGCGCGTCTTGATCATGTCTGGCGAGATCTCGAACCGCTAGGGTAACACACTTAAGGGGAGTCGACAAGTTTACCGGAAGAGAAATTAGAAGAGAGCACCGGGAGTGTCCCGGGAAAGATCCGATGAAGATCGGAGAGCGACTAAATAGTTTTCGGAGCCGGAATAAATTAGATAATGTGTGTTTAATATTAATTAGTGTAATTAATAGTTAAATACATTTTTATTTAATGATTTTCGGAATTTAAAAGGCAGCCCACCTTAAATGGGCCTTCCCATGGGAGAGAAGGCCCATAAGGGGGAAATTTCCCCCTAAGTGCGCATGAGGAAAGGGGGCTGCCCTAGGTGGGCCAAATGGGGCCCACCTAGGGCCAGCGCACCCCTTGGGGGCGGGCTGGTGTGGGAATAGTCCCACACCACCCAGCCAGCAAGGCTGGCAGCCCCCCTCCACCTATATATAGAGGTGCCCCCTTTGGCTTTTAAGAGGAACAACCAATCTCTCTCTCTCTTCTTCTCCTTGAAACGTGATTCCTCCATTGGAGTTGCGCCAAGGTGAAGTTCTCTCCACCATACGCACACCGCCGTGCTGCTGGTCTTCCGGTCCAAGTCTTCCGCTGCTCATCCCTGGATCGGAGCCCGGAGGTCGTCGTCTTCACCGTACGTGTGTGGATCCCTGCGAGGTGCCACGCTAGTGGTGCCCGGAGGTCTTCTTCCTCAAGACGACCTCGAGGTCGTCTTCGTCGGCTTCATCGACAACGCTTGTGCGGGAGCGTAATCCCCGCATTTTTGTCTACCAGGGTATGTATATCGATCTCCTCCGTATTACTATATCTGCATAGTGTAGATCCTGGCTGGTTTAAGGTTATCGTTGTTAAAAAAATTATTGTTTTCTGCCTGCGATCCCCTTCACGAACACCAACCAGAAGAGGGACCTCCTCCTCCCGGTATGGTTCGCCTGCACTTCCAGGAACTCTGCCAAGTCATGGGCCTGCCACTGAAGCCCCAACGCCTCAGCAAGGAAGCTCCATAGGAAGCGAGCTGCGGGACAGGAGAACAGGATATGCGTCCCTATCTCGGGGACCGCACAAAGGGGGCAGGTGCCATCACCTGGGCCCAAGCGCTTCGCCACCTCAACTCCCGAGGGAAGGCGGTCGCGAAGAAGTTGCCACGTAAAGATCTTGATTTTAAGAGGAAGTGGAGCCTTCCACAAGTGGGTCGTCCAAGTCATCACGGGCCCTCTAAATAGGGCCCGATACGTGGAGCCGACGGAGAAGTGTCGCGCAGGCGTAAGGCTCCATGCGACACTATCCGGGCTGTCCGAAAGGGCTAGGGGAAGTAACTCGAGCAGGGACCTCCAGCTCGCCACTTCCCCTGGCCCGAAATTGCGGCGGAACCCAATGTTCCACCGCCCCTGATGGAAGGCTGTGGAGACCAACATCATGGGTTCCGTACAAATCGCAAAGAGATCCGGGAACTCAAACCGTAGCGGCCTTCCACCAAACCAGGAGTCAAGCCAGAACAGAGTATCTCGTCCGTTACCTACGGATGAAACCGCCCCGAGTCTGATGTGCTCCTTAATGGACTGGATAGAACGCCAGAACTGAGATCCCTCTCTGCGGTCACAGGCCAAGAGTGGGCAGCCCCGAAGATACTTGGCTCTTACCAAGTCAAGCCATAGGCCCCCTTCTCCCCGCAGAATCCGTCTGACCCATCTAAGCATCAGGGCCTTGTTCATGGGGCGAGATGCAAGAATACCTATGCCCCCAAGGTCCTTGGGGGCGCAAATATCGGCCCACTTTACCATGTGGTACTTCTGCTTCCCAGTCCTCGCCTGCCAGAAGAATCTAGCCAGCTCCTTGTCAAAGCTATCATGGGTCCCCTCCGGCAGGATATACATCCCCATCATATACATGGGGAGGCTAGACATGCACGAGTCGATCAAAATCGTCTTGCTACCCTTGGAGGTGAACCTTCCCTGCCAAGGTTCCGATTTGGACTTAACCCGTGCCACAAGGGGCGCAAGATCCTTACCAAGGATCCGTGTGTCCCGGATCGGCATTCCCAGAGAAGTAACTGGGAATGACGCCAACCTGCAATTCAGGTTGTTCGCGATCCGCTGTTGGTCTTCCTCCGAGTACCCTAAGATCACCACCTCGCTCTTGTCGAAGATGATCTTGAGGCCGGACATTGCCTCAAAGCAAATGAGAAGGAACTTCAGATTGATGATATCCAGTTCCGACCCCTCTACCATGATCATGGTATCGTCGGCGTACTGAAGGTGAGTCACGCCACCCCCCGGGACAAGATGTCCAACCACACCCGAGATGTGGCCGGCGGTCTTAGCACGCTCTAAGACCTCCACAAGGGCATCAACCGCGGAGTTGAATAGCAGAGGGGAGATGGGGTCCCCTTGCCTAACTCCACAGGTCGACCGAAAATAGGGACCTACTTCCCCATTCACGTTAATGGCGGTGTTGCCACTCATCACCAGCTGCATGATCCAGCCAATCATCCTATCATCAACCCCCCTCCGCTCCAGAACCAAGCGGAGGAAGGCCCAGTCCAGGCGGTCATACGCCTTCTGGAAATCTAGCTTAAGGAACACGCCTTTCTGGCGGCGTGTTTTCACCTCGTGAATAATCTCACTAAGAGCTAGGATCCCATCATGTATGAACCGGCCTTTTAGGAAGGCGAACTGGTAAGGATGCGTGATCCGCTCCATTATTGGGGCTAGCCTCAAGGCGCAGACCTTAGACAAAATCCTATAGATGACGTTGAGGACAGTGATGGGTCTATATTGGCGGATATCCGTGGCTCCCACTACCTTGGGAATCAAGGTTATCACGCCAAAGTTCAGTCGTGATACAACCAAAGTTCCAATATAGAATTCCTGGAACATAGGCATAATCACGGCATTGGCCGATTCCCAGAAGGTCTGGAAAAAAATCACAGGAAGGCCATCCGGCCCTGGGGCCGAATTGGCCTTCATCTCCATCACCGCCTTGTGCACCTCTTCTGGCAGGAATGGGAGGGTCAAGTCCGCATTTTCCCTGTCTGAGACTCTAGACCGAACTGGCCAAAGCTCAACTGCCAGGGATATCCCCGAGCGGGGTCCTGCCGTGAAGAGCTCCTTATAGAAGGAGTAAATATGGGAAGAGATCTCTCCTGGTACCTCGAGGAGACGATCATTTTCCCACAGGCAAGGAATCGAGCATTTTCTGCGACGACCATTAGCTATCGCGTGGAAGTATGCCGTATTCGCATCACCCTTGAGGAGCCAGTTTTGACGACTCCGCTGCCGCCAAAACAACTCCTCGCCATTGTAGATCTCCATAAGGGAGTTCTCCAATGCGTAACGCTGAACCCATTGGTCAGCCGGCAGACCAACTGAGTTCGACGCACTGTCCAACCACTGGATGTCCCGCAGTAAAGACTCCTTCCGCTGGCGGAGGGCCGCACCCAGATTGGCGCCCCAACCCCTCATGAATTGGCGCACCATCTGAGCACAGTGGTGCCAGACATCCACCGCGTTGAAGATCCGCGGAGGGTGGTCGGCCGCCCAGGACCACTTCAGGCGAACAGCATCCACAAACCCTGGCTGACCTTGCCAGAAGTTCTCAAAGTGGAAGCGGTTCAGCCTTGGTGGTATGGCTCCACCAGACGACAGCAGCAAGGGGGAGTGATCCGAACCGATCCTGGTAATCGCACGGAGGGATCATAAAGGGAAGGCCATCTCCCAGTCCACTGAGACGAGCACCCTATCCAGTACACTCCGAACAGGGTCCACCCGGTTATTAGACCAGGTGTATCTCGCTCCCACCCGGCGGATCTCTCTAAGAGCGAGATCCGCAATGCAATCGTTGAACATCCTCATTCTCCGGGGGTCCACATTCGTCGAGCTCTTGTCCTCCGGGGATCGAATCAGGTTGAAGTCCCCGGGAATAACAAGTGGGGTGGAGCACCGCTCTACCTTCGAGCTCAGCTCAGCGAGGAACGCCGGAGCTCTAGTATGGTCCGCGAGGCCATAGACAATAATCACCTCCCGCCTGAAGGATGATCGTCTATGGCTGATAAGCATGCTCACAAAGAACTCTCCCAGGTCCATATCCTCCACCTAGAAGGTATCCTCCTTTACCCCAAGGAGGATTCCCCCGTAATGGCCATTAGCAGGAAGTCATTGCCACACAAACTTGTGTGGGCTAAGGCCCTGCAGCTCCTGAATGGAGAAGTCTTGCCGAATCGTCTCCTGGATGCCCACGATGTTCACATCCTCTTGTCTCATGTAGTCTCTGAGCTGTCTGTGACGGCCGGGTTGCCCGAACCCCCGCATGTTCCAATCGAACAACCTAATGATTGTATCCATTATGAAACAATGGCGGGGGTAGTCCCCTTACGGGGGACGGATCGAGCTCTACCAGGTACCGAAGGCTGTGCCGGGCCCTTCGGAGGCCGCCCCCGTTTCCTCCCCACCTGGAGAGGAACGGTGGGGGGGAGCCTCGCTAGGAGGGGCTGAACGAGCTCTACTAGAGGTCGAGGGCTGTGACACGCCCTTCGGAGGCCGCCCCCGTTTCCTCCCCACCTGGGGAGGAAGGATGGGAGGGGCCTCACTAGGGGGGGCCCTCGCAGCGTCAGAGGCCGAAGGAGGTGACTCCTGCCGCGAAGTGGCAGATTCAGTGGCCATCTCTCGCACAGGCTCGACCTGAGCCCGCGCGGCAGCAAGAGCCCCCTCATACACCTCCTTCGCCTTGATGGCGGACACCTGCTCAAGCTTGGGGCCATGCTCGCCCCGTAAAATGATGCCGCAATCGTCGGCAACCTGCATCAAATGGTCCAAAGGGACATCATCTAGAACAGAAAATCTCGAACCTGAGGAGGGGGGAGGTGTGCACCGCAACGTACCTGCTAGACTCCGCCTGGCCGCCGTACGCTGGATCGACTGCTCCACCACTGTCGGTGCGGGCATCCCCAGCCCACCCCGTGCTGAAGCGAGGCTGGCACTGACGCGGGGAGTCTGGGTCACCGGCGCTGGCTGGCGGCTGGGGCGGCCCAGGGGTGTCTGTGTGCCCCCCATAGGAGTGTCGGGGAGGACCGTGGGCAGCACACAGGAACCCGCCGCAGGCGTAGCCGGGAATAGTGGCGGCAAAGCCGCCGGCAAGGTGGGGGTCGAGCCTGGCGAGCGCCTCAGCTGACGTAGCGGACATGTAATACCCCGTAATTTATTGGATATTCTCATCGAGATTCTTGTCATCACCGCTGAAGACTATTTATATGTCAGTTTTGAATTTCAAATCAGAGACAATATTGAGGGTATCTCTCCGAGACATTCGATCACGGAGTACTCTTTTATTCTACTCAAGAATAGTATCATGAAATTATCTCTTTTATGACCATCTTCATGTGACCTTTCAAAAGAAGCATCTTCTCAAAAAAAATTCCTACTCCATGATTCTAATTCAGTTCTGAAAGATTATTTTTATATTTCGAAAATATGTTACATTAAAGGAAAAAAAAGGCTAGACAACCCCACACCTTATCCCTCCTCAACACCACGTTGGCCCCTCATTCTCATCCACCAAGGCAGCCACTTCCTTTTCTCTTCTTCCCCCGAGAGCTCCATCCCCGGCCATGGCGTCTCCTCCCTTCACCTCCCCTTTGTCTCTCCTTCCTCTCCGCTTCTCTCCTGATCCCTCTCATCAGCACCACGCCCTACCCAACCTTCTAGGGTAGCCTGGACTTGATCTCGAGGAAGAAGAAGAAGAGGACATAAGAAGAGGAGGAGAAGACGAAAGGAAGATCCTCACTCCCTCCCCTATCTGATTCCCCTTGCTCAAGCTTCAAGGGTGAGTCCTCCCAGCTTCCTTGACTCTCTAATGTGTTGTACATGGTGGTGCCTAGGTTCTTAGGGCAGGGGAATAGCAAGATCTTTTGGTATTAGGGCAAAGTTTATTCCTGCTGCTGTAGTTCTGGATTCAGTGATGGTAATAGCTAATTTCGATGGCCAAGATGGCAAAATTGGAAGTTCATTATCTGGAACTTATTGTAGGGTTAGTTCCCACGGTCGTTTTGAGTGTTCATTTGCTCAATTTGGCCCAGCCGTCTGTCCTGTGCGACAGCAACAAGTTTCTGTCCTGCTGTGCCTGAAACAGGGTACTTACAGTTTTGGGCTAAATCTTTGGGAGCCTTCTATTGTTCATAAAATGGTGAACTAAAATCGTACAGTTACCTGGTAGCTTCTAGTTTCTAGATCAATTTGGTTTCCTTGATTCTAATGAGTATTTTTACTGGAATGAAATTCATAAGAGTGCTAATCAATATGCTGAATGCTGGGAACAGCAATCTAGTGTTTTACCTTAATATCCTAGTTAACTCCAAAATCAGAGTTCAGTTAGTTGGAGTTATTTTTAGATAATCTGTTCATGAATACATACATATATCATTTGCTTGATTTAGAATTTCCTAGCTCGAGATATTAATTTATTAGTAAAGGGGCAGCAAAGGGTTGTTTCCAGAGAATGCCATTCGGAGTACCTATGTGTGTGCTCTAGATGGTGTCATGCTTGAGAAATGTATATTCCTTGTATTGTGGTGGAAAACATGTGTTGAGACTTGTGTGTACCTGGTTTCTTACAGGTATTGAGATATGACTACATCCTACGACTACGTCACCGGTAGAGGCAAGTGCATGACGAACCATTGTTCTTTATTCCTGTCCGTTCTGTGATTGTTCGATTGATTACTCTTATTGAGTGAGAGATTCCTATATGATCCAGTTCAGCCCTATTCGGTTATGTTCTCCTATTCTTGTTCAGCGATATTATGTTCTCCTATTCTTGTTCAGCGATATCTCGCTTCTTACTTTCAAAGCTAACTCGGTGAGAAACTGTTCACAAGCGGTTAGTTCCGATAAAGTTCGGTGAGAACCGTTTGCTTGTGAGCTAGTCCGATGGCTACCCTTCATGTCGGACCGGTGAGAGACTGTCCCGAGTGGCTACTCCGATAAAGTTCGGTGAGAACTGTCAGCTCGTGGGCTAGTCCGGGGGACATATTCAGAAATACTGTTCGTCTGTTCCGTACTTTGATTAACAAATTCAGATATTCCATTCCATACTTTCATTGATAGTGATGCATGTCCGAAGGACATATTCAGATATTCCGTTCCATACTTCCGTTGATAGCGCTGCATATCTGAAGGAAATATTCAGATATCATGTTCCGTATTTTCAGATATTATGTTCCATACTTTCACTGATAGTGACATATCGTTCCATGTTTAATTGTTTGTGTGGCTCTAATTGTACTTGCTGAGTATTCCATACTCATTCTTGCTTTTCATTTGGTTTTCAGGTAAGAAGTAAGATATTTGCATGGGAGATGGGCGTAGCACACCTGTCACACATCACTCAGTTACATGTTCATGTATAATGCCTACTGGATAATCCTACAATTGTTTAGTTGTCGTAACTTATTACTTGTTTGCCTAGTACGGATTGTCCACGTCTTTTAGAATTGCTAGTGTGAGCCTTTGGTTGCTCAGAGTTGTACCTTAAGGTGTGTTCTTATTTTTGTGTCTAAATTCATATTATTCGTCCAATTCATATAACATGCCAAATATATGTCATGGATGTCCTAAAAACAAAGGAATTGTTGTCGATTTTTTTTAGATGTCGTCAATATTGTTGTAGCTTTAGTTGTGTGGTAGCACCGCCAGGTGGTTTTCAAACCTAGGGTGTTATAGTTGGTATCAGAGCCCAGGCTTTAGATCTCTGGTGTTGTCCTCTCCTTAATCAGTATGCTAATAACTTAAAATTTGACACACTGGCGCACAATAGGATGGGCTGGGTCATTCATTGCATTTATGCTTCTGCCCTATTTTATTGTTGATCTCTTTTATGCGGGTGTTGTTGTGCCTGCGGCAGACCATGGGAGGCTTGTAGTTCCTTGCTTCAGGTACTTCTTGTTTTGTTGTCCCTTGGTTGTCAGTACTAAGTAGTTTACTTGGGAGGCTCTCTTCACGCTTGATGAAGTAATTGGAAAGGACAAGTTTGGTCATTTATTCAATTCCATAAAGGTGTGATGAAAATATCTGGGCATTTCGTCGCTGAGACTTTAATACCTTCATCGTCTCCCTTGCGTCAGCGGAGCCCAACTGAGAAGATCTGACTCTTTTCTTTTGTGTGTCGTAGTGACTCCCTCGGATGAGACCTGTATCGCATGTTCTTAAAAGTGACCCATACATCCGTACTTTTATTTCCATCTCTTCTTCCATGGTGGACGTGTTCTACACTTCTAATGACTTCCTTCTTCCTTCTGCAAGGATTTAATTTCCCTTCAAGTGAACCTAGGTTGGGTCCTGACCTAAAGTGGAATGAAGCTGTAGCAGGTGTAGATTTAGTTCTAAAACAATTCCAAAGTCTACGATTGCATCCTTCCTTCTAGAAAATTTAACTTAATCCGTTAGTCGGTAACCTTGCTATGGTTCGACTATCTCATATCCTTGTTCTTAGTGGACCCTTGTAATCCTGGTCCCACCTTGCAGAGATATTTTCTATGTATGAACCCTGATAATCCTTGGTTCAAGTTGCTCAATTCTTATTGACTCATGATTCGTGAAGCCATGTTACTCTTGATTCTATCCTTAAGGCCAAGTTCTTGTTTCAGTTGCGCCTAGGTTTTGTAGCAAAGCTTAGAGTATGGTTTGGTGTTGTGATTGGATTGATGGGGGTCGACCTCGAACTCATGTTCGTGCCCTGACGTCTTTTCATTCTGCCATGTGAGGAGACTGAGAGTTAGAAACCATGGTTCATTTGTTCACATACAAAGCAAATAGTTGAGTAAAGTAGGGCCTGATCACCCGTATCATTTACTTTTATTATTCGCCCATGTTATGATGAAGAAATGAACTTGAGTGATTTTCGCTACCTTACTCCGAGCAAATGCTTGTCAACCTAAACCATAGGGGGAATAGTTGGCCCCATGAATAAGATGTGAGGTTGAGACAATGTCCTTAAGTTCGTTTTCGTATTTGCTAGATGTTTGTGACCTTGTTTTGGTTCTCCTCTTGCCTTGTAAATTGTTTGTTGAGGATGGATCCTTATTTGCTACCTATAATAGTGATATTCACGCTCAAATTATTTCACATGATTGGTTGTGGCACTGTATGATCTCTCCCTAGTAAATCTAAGTTTATCTTATGACTCCCTTATTCTTAAGAACCTATTGTTGTTGTAATGTTTTGTGCTCCCTGATTGATCAGAATGTTTTGTAACTTCTATGCCTCTTTAGAAAATTGGTTGAGTCGTTTTAGATGAACATTGCCTTTCATGAGTGCTTCTATAGTTGTTCCATAATAATTTGATGTCCTTCTATTCTACAAGTTATAATGAGTGATGAACACGAGGGCGTGTTCCTTTTAAGGTGGGTAGACTGTAATACCCCGTAATTTATTGGATATTCTCATCGAGATTCTTGTCATCACCGCTGAAAACCATTTATATGTCAGTTTTGAATTTCAAATCAGAGACGATATTGAGGGTATCTCTCCGGGACATTCGATCACGGAGTACTCTTTTATTCTACTCAAGAATAGTATCATGAAATTATCTCTTTTATGACCATCTTCATGTGACCTTTCAAAAGAAGCATCTTCTCAAAAAAAAATCCTACTCCATGATTCTAATTCAGTTCTCAAAGATTATTTTTATATTTCGAAAATATGTTACATTAAAGGAAAAAAAAGGCTAGACAACCCCACACCTTATCCCTCCGCAACACCACGTGAGGCCCCTCATTCTCATCCACCAAGGCAGCCACTTCCTTTTCTCTTCTTCCCCCGAGAGCTCCATCCCCGGCCATGGCGTCTCCTCCCTTCACCTCCCCTTTGTCTCTCCTTCCTCTCCGCTTCTCTCCTGATCCCTCTCATCAGCACCACGCCCTACCCAACCTTCTAGGGTAGCCTGGACTTGATCTCGAGGAAGAAGAAGAAGAGGACATAAGAAGAGGAGGAGAAGACGAAAGGAAGATCCTCACTCCCTCCCCTGTCTGATTCCCCTTGCTCAGGCTTCAAGGGTGAGTCCTCCCAGCTTCCTTGACTCTCTAATGTGTTGTACATGGTGGTGCCTAGGTTCTTAGGGCAGGGGAATATCAAGATCTTTTGGTATTAGGGCAAAGTTTATTCCTGCTGCTGTAGTTCTGGATTCAGTGATGGTAATACCTAATTTCGATGGCCAAGATGGCAAAATTGGAAGTTCATTATCTGGAACTTATTGTAGGGTTAGTTCCCACGGTCGTTTTGAGTGTTCATTTGCTCAATTTGGCCCAGCCGTTTGTCCTATGCGACAGCAACAAGTTTCTGTCCTGCTGTGCCTGAAACAGGGTACTTACAGTTTTGGGCTAAATCTTTGGGAGCCTTCTATTGTTCATAAAATGGTGAACTAAAATCGTACAGTTACCTGGTAGCTTCTAGTTTCTAGATCAATTTGGTTTCCTTGATTCTAATGAGTATTTTTACTGGAATGAAATTCATAAGAGGGCTAATCAATATGCTGAATGCTGGGAACAGCAATCTAGTGTTTTACCTTAATATCCTAGTTAACTCCAAAATCAGAGTTCAGTTAGTTGGAGTTATTTTTAGATAATCTGTTCATGAATACATACATATATCATTTGCTTGATTTAGAATTTCCTAGCTCGAGATATTAATTTATTAGTAAAGGGGCAGCAAAGGGTTGTTTCCAGAGAATGCCATTCGGAGTACCTATGTGTGTGCTCTAGATGGTGTCATGCTTGAGAAATGTATATTCCTTGTATTGTGGTGGATAACATGTGTTGAGAGTTGTGTGTACCTGGTTTCTTACAGGTATTGAGATATGACTACATCCTACGACTACGTCACCGGTAGAGGCAAGTGCATGACGAACCATTGTTCTTTATTCCTGTCCGTTCTGTGATTGTTCGATTGATTACTCTTATTGAGTGAGAGATTCCTATATGATCCAGTTCAGCCCTATTCGGTTATGTTCTCCTATTCTTGTTCAGCGATATTATGTTCTCCTATTCTTGTTCAGCGATATCTCGCTTCTTACTTTCAAAGCTAACTCGGTGAGAAACTGTTCAGAAGCGGCTAGTTCCGATAAAGTTCGGTGGGAACCGTTTGCTTGTGAGCTAGTCCGATGGCTACCCTTCATGTCGGACCGGTGAGAGACTGTCCCGAGTGGCTACTCCGATAAAGTTCGGTGAGAACTGTCAGCTCGTGGGCTAGTCCGGGGGACATATTCAGAAATACTGTTCGTCTGTTCCGTACTTTGATTAACAAATTCAGATATTCCATTCCATACTTTCATTGATAGTGATGCATGTCCGAAGGACATATTCAGATATTCCGTTCCATACTTCCGTTGATAGCGCTGCATATCTGAAGGAAATATTCAGATATCATGTTCCGTATTTTCAGATATTATGTTCCATACTTTCACTGATAGTGACATATCGTTCCATGTTTAATTGTTTGTGTGGCTCTAATTGTACTTGCTGAGTATTCCATACTCATTCTTGCTTTTCATTTGGTTTTCAGGTAAGAAGTAAGATATTTGCATGGGAGATGGGCGTAGCACACCTGTCACACATCACTCAGTTACATGTTCATGTATAATGCCTACTGGATAATCCTACAATTGTTTAGTTGTCGTAACTTATTACTTGTTTGCCTAGTACGGATTGTCCACGTCTTTTAGAATTGCTAGTGTGAGCCTTTGGTTGCTCAGAGTTGTACCTTAAGGTGTGTTCTTATTTTTGTGTCTAAATTCATATTATTCGTCCAATTCATATAACATGCCAAATATATGTCATGGATGTCCTAAAAACAAAGGAATTGTTGTCGATTTTTTTTAGATGTCGTCAATATTGTTGTAGCTTTAGTTGTGTGGTAGCACCGCCAGGTGGTTTTCAAACCTAGGGTGTTATAGGACACCTGGGGTCATCCAAGCCCGGGTCGTCGTCGTCCGAGTGGGAGTCACCAAAGCCGTCCGCCTCGTCCGAGGGGTCCCCAGCAGTGTCAGGCGCAGTCGGGGGAGGAGGCTGCGCCTCCTCTAGGACCACCCGAAGATCAGCTCCCCGGTTCCCACCCCGGCCCCCAAAGTAGAACGACGGCAAGTCGCCGCGGATCAGGCCTGGGTCGGGAACAAGGACTCGGAGACGGACTAGACCCTCGCCAGCCAAGGAGTCAGCATCAACCTCCGCAAACCTACCCAACAGCCGGGCCACCAGCTCAACAACCATCTGAGTCCTGGCCTCCTCCGGCAGTCCGTACAGCCGAACCCAAGTGGGCCTGAGAACTAGGCTCGCCGAGGGGACAACTGTCGAGGGGCGGATGGCCACCTAGATCCTACTGAGCGGCAGGGCGTAGGCCTCGTCCAGGGTGCGGCATAGCCTCATCATCTCTGCCAAGGGGAACACCACGGAGAACTCTGAGGGAGTGAGCTCCCGGATCTGCTACTCGTGGGCCGGGGCAATCTAGGCTAGCTCCTCCCGCAGGACCCCCAGGGTGAGCTCAGTGGGGACCCCTGGCAACTTGTCGGGGAGCACTGTCAATGTCGCCAGGTTCGGGGGTGCCAACCTCGGCTCCCCCCCCCCCCCAGATCGACGAAGTAAAAGAGTGCGTCTAGCCCGAGGCCCAGAAGCTCAAGCCTAGACCGGTGAAGCTGGGCCGGCTGAACGGGGCATTCGCCGATGGCGTGACCCAGGTCTCCACACCTCAGACAGCACGGCGGGCGAGTGCACTCCGAACGGTAGTGACCCCCAGCACCGCAGTTGAAGCACATGCGTCTCACCGGTGAGTCCCGTCCTTCCTCAACCTGAGGTCGGGACGCAGCTAACCCCACCTGGGATGAGCTACTCGGGTCACGGCGTGGGGCAGTCGCGGCCGGTGCAGGTGGAAGCCCACCTAGGCTCCCTCCCGTACCGCCATCCACCCCACTGGAGGTCTTCTTCTTCCTCTTCTTGGGCTTCTTCTTTGCCGGTACTCCGTTCGCGGCCGCCGGGAGGGGCTGTCTCGGCGGGGGCTGCGGCTGTGCGTTGTTCTCTCGGTCATGAATCCAAGAGCCCGTCTCCGACGACCGCACCGTGGAGCGAGCTCGGCCCTGCTCCCGCAGCACCAGCGTCCTGCGGAGCACAGCCTCCCTTGTCGCCCCGTCCGGCGAGGCCGTGCGCCTTAGCGACCTCGCCCGCGACGTGCGGCGCGGCGGAGGGCCTCCCCCCCGAGGTGAGAGGCGTCTGGAGATGGGGGGGGGGGGGCTCGGGAGCGCTCCTGGCCTCGGTCCCGGTGGACTGGCGAGCTGCGCAGAGGAGCCTTGTCACGGCCCGGAGGACGGTAGGGACGAGGCGGCGAGCTTCTGCCCGGCGGCCGGCGGGGTGGGGAGCGGGGGCGCGCACGGGAGGAAGTTGGTGGAGGAGATCTTCGGGTACAGGCCGGTAAGATCTTCGTGGACAACGTCCTGTCCGATCTTGAGGGGGCTTGAATTTCTAGCTCTTTGCACGCCGTCGAGGCCAAGGTTCTTTTGCTACGTAAGATCCATGAAAAAAATCACGTCATTTTAAACTCTTAAAACAAGCAACACAATTGTTCACTATTTTAGCAAATTATTATGTTACTCCGATTAATTTTTAGATATGTATGAGAAAATTCAAAATCTGACTGAGTTATCATCAGTTGACTAAGAGAAATAGTTTGGCAAATTCAGAATCTGACTAAAATTATCATCAGTTGACTAAGAAAAATAGTTTGGCACCCCACGCGTAAGTTCTTTTCTCTAGGAAACCGTGAAAACGTTATAAATTGCCGGCACACATAGAGGATTGTTTCATGTTTGTAAAGGACTCAAATAAGAAGCTGTTATAGTGAAGAGGTTAAACAAAGTAAACTAATACATAGAGAACTTGCCTGTGGCAAGATGATTAGGAGGGTGGTTGTACCCCCAGCCCACCAGAATTCAAATCCCAGATTTGACGCTGGTGTTTCTCATTTAGTCGAAATATTCTTCAGTGGGAGACGACGTTCGCATCGACAGCGAGGCGCCTGTGGTGACTTCGTCAATCTCAAGACCTGATCCGCCGGCTCAGTCTTTCGGAGGTGCTCATAGAGGTAGGGTGTGCGTGCGTGCGTTCATATGGATGAGTGTGTGCGCGTGTATATAAGCGCTTGCGTTGTACTGTGTTTCTCAAAACAAACAAAAAAGTAAACTAATACTTAAGGAGGTTTCCATATTAGGTAGGTCTATGTTTTTGCATCTGCCAAATCTACACTTCGGTGGAAAAAATACTACTCTTCCAGTCAACGAGAATTGATCAATACAATCCATCGGATCAGCTGAACTGAACGGTTAATATTTCCCATCCTTACCGTAGAAAAACTCTCGAGAAGGCATGCTCATATCTACAGTATTTGTTTCTCGGAAAAAAAATAGATAACAAATGGCCAAAAAAATGGTGAGGGGGAACATAACATTGTTCATGCAAAAAGGAAGTTATTTGACCTTTCAAGTAAGGGTTAATTGGATCTATGCCATTGTCCAATTCACAGACTGCACTTATGTCATTATAATAACTTAAGTTGTAAATATGTCACTCAAACTTCTCAATACCTCTATCCATGCCATTTTCTTTATTCCCAAATTTATACGACAGTTATTTGGATTGTACATTCTTCATTATACGTTGAGCACGTACCGGACCCACTCACATCCAAAGGAATGGATCCAGACTTCACGAGTTTCATCCTCGTGCCCAAATTTGGGACTTTTATGGATAGAACTTAAAATCTCAGTTTAAGTTCCATATGTGTCCAGAATTGGCTCATATTTGAACAGTAGATACATATTAGTGTTTTTGATTAACTGTAAAAATAATTTTTCTGAGAAAGTTCCATTTTGGGTAAAATTTGAATTTTTTGAATTTTTGGGCGCCTAGACACGCTTTGGTGCTGCCAAAAGTTGTGCATAGGGGTAGTATGGTAAATACGGCACTAATACACTCAAATGTATGTATTTTTAGGACCGTAATTCTATTTAGTGAAGAAAATGGCATGGGTAGAGGCATTGAGAAGGTTGAGTGGCATATTTACAACTTGAGTTTTTGTAATGGCATAAGTGCAATCTGTGAATTGGACAGTGGCATAGATCCAATTAACCCTTCAAGTAACTTATATTTGTCTACATGTCTTCCTTATATTCCCCTTCCCGAAATGTGAACCTCACTCTTGTACTGGTGTTCACGACAACACCGTGGTGCCCCTGTTCCTCTCCGATGGTTGGATTCGGCGCAACCGCTCGCTTTTCCCAGTGTGGCCTTGGTCTTGAAAACCGGTGGCCTTTTTACTGAACAATGGCCGGCGTTCCAGGTTTCTGTAGATGACGAGCTTCGTGACTTCCTTGTCAGCTTGGATGCTAATGACCCTGAATCTGGCAAGACTATTGGGTGCCTTTTGAAGGAGAGGAAAATCGGGACAAAAATCAAGAAGTTAGATCTTGCAAAGAGAAAGCATGTCTTATTTTCGAGTTTATTGTGTCGGGTAACTTTGTTGTCCAAGATTTGTGATTTCAGCGTATTTGGTGGGACTTGTTGATCCACAATTAGTCAAAAAAAAACTTGTTGATTGATATCCCATAAGTATAGGGGATCGTGTGTAGACTTTTCGATAAGTAAGAGTGTCGAACCCAACGAGTAGCTAAAGGTAGGATGAATGTTCTCTCAAATTTTATCAATCACTGATGCAACTATACGCACACCAAACGTTTGCATTATCTAGAAAATTAAACTAGAGCAATAATACGGGTATAAGAGATAGCTTTATAAGATAATAAATACAAGAAAGTAAATGTTAGTGCTGCATCAATAAAATATACTAAGTAACCGTAAACTAACAGTACCATGAGCGTGGAAAACTGGTGGTAATTGTGGTGGCTTTGTCCAAGATTAATTAGTAAAGATATCGGTTTCATTGTCTTCGATGGAGTTTTCTATGTGGGAGAGGCTAAATATACATGCACTCCACTACTTGGGATTACAAGTACTATATGATTGGATTGTTAGCAAACATCCGTAAATACTAACAATGCATTAAGGTTTCCCCAACCATAGCCTTAAGTTTATGTTCCTCTTACTCCCATACGTGCAACTAACCGGTTCGAGTTCTCAGGTTTCTGTCACTCCGGCAGAACTACCCCTCTTCCTTTGCACATACTACTAACCCTAGGGTGTTGATCCATGCGCGAACAAATATAATGGACACCAAAGGACAGTACCATATCAACATACAACTCTAATGAACTTCATGCATTCAACAAAGTAATCAAAAGACAAATAAACTACGCAAACATGTCATAGATCATAGGATAAATATTATAGCATCAAGCACCATGTTTACATAGGACGGTACAGAGGTTTGTGGGAGGATGAACCAATGAATACAAGGAGGAGCTGGTGATGTAGATGACGGTGAAGACGGCGGAGAGGGCAGCGAGGAGCGCAGGGCGGAGGCGGCGGCGGCGCGGGGAACTCCTTCCCTGCCGCCGGCATCATGGGGGAGCGCCGCCCCTTAGCCTCCCTCCTTCATGGCTTCTTGGGAGCCCTCCCCCATGGAGATGGGATCCATGGGGGAGGCAAAACCGTGGCTTTGGTGGCTGCAAATTCGAGGGTGGAGGTGTCCTTCACGACCTAGGGTTCCTTCTTTATATAGACTCTCCGATTTCCGTCAACCCCTCTTGGGCTCCACGAAAACGGGCATATCTGGGGCATCCGGACTCGGATTGGGCCGAACTTTAAGTCCACGATTAGTAGCAGAAAATATCCTACAACTTTATAACAATTTTGATTTCCATTTGACGTTGTCTTCAGGCCCAAACGTGACAATCTTCGAAAATAGTTTTCAGACAGATTTCTAGAAAGTCCCAATTCGACTCTAACAAGGTTTCCTCTTATATTTTTGATAATTTCTACACATCAAAGAGTAAAACAAGAACATTGTGCACTTTTGCAACCATTAGTAGGTTAGTCCAAATAAATAATAAACTTAATATAAAAACAAGTACTAAAAGCATAAAAATGGCATGAAACAATCAAAAATTATAGATACGTTTTGGACATATCAACATCCCCGAGCTTAATTCCTGCTCGTCCTCGAGTAGGTAAATGATAACAAAATAATTTTTGATTGTAAATGCTATGATCAGGTTTTTAACAATTGCATGATGTATGGATAGTAAAACTTAGCAATCATGTTACCCAATGGAGAGTATCAACCAACCAAGAGCTCATAACATGAAATTTATAAACATTAACAAGATTGTAATGATCATAATAAAGCATGGTAGAGTGGTATCTCGCTTGCCTGAATTTGTACAGCAAAACATAAATGTCCGGGCACCTCTGAGTTCAAGAGAGGACTAGAAATAAAGATATCAAAGATAAAAGCATCAAAATTATACCGCAGTTAACAGTATTCTGTGACAAGCACATTACACTAAGAATGACAACTATGCTCTCAAAAAGGTGCTCAAATAAAGATGGTGACTCAACAATAAAGTAAAAGATAGACCCTCCATGGAGAAAAGCAGGGATTTAACATGTGCTAGAGCTTTTCATTGTTTTGAAAACAGAGGCAGAATTGTTTTTGAGTGGTGATTGATTTGTCAACGACTGGCAATAGAGTTCCTGTTATCTTCCATACTAAGCAAGTTGAGAGTGCTTCCGATTTATTTAAAAACAAGCATTTATAATATGCACCTTATTTATATAATTTGACACTCCTCCCAACCTTTGTTTTTCACAAACCATGGCTAACCGAATCCTCGGGTGCCCACCAACAATCACATACCATGTAGGAGTGTCTATTATTTTACTTTCTCAAATCTTTTGGAATATTATAGTGGTCTAACCAGCTCTTTTGCAATATTAATGACGAGCAGATGAAGCATGCAAGTCGATGGTTACTTAATTAGCATGGAATATAACAAGCCCAACTACTACTTTCTCATGAGCTAAAATAGTGTCAAAAAATGAGAAGTTGTTTGAAGGTTTTAAAGATAGCACATGCAAATTTATTTGAATGGTTTGAAATGCCATACATAGGTATTTATGGTGGACTCTTTGGGATAACTTGGTTTTTAGGGATTTGGAAGCACAAGCATTTACAGCTTAGTACAAGTGGAGGCTAGCAATAGACAGGGAAGGGACAATTCAAGAGAGCAATAATCGTCATAATCATGCTTGCGATAAAATAAAATTAACGGATGCATAAAAATGATACTAGAACTCTGAGGCAAAATAAATCATCAAGGCTTAATTGACTCTTTGTTTTCAGTCATATACATGTGTGAGCATGTGCCAAGTCGATTCAAATGAATTATTCAGAGGAGGATACCACAATGTCATACTCTTCTATGAACAGAACAATGCATGTTAAGATCAAAATGACATAATATACACTATTAGCTAGTTGAAACTAACCATAAGAAAACATAAACTACTAAACAATATCATTTACACATCATTTTTAAGTTTACCAAACTTTGAACCACCTCTTCGAAAAGGAGATAAATAAAAGATGTGACGATCAACTTATTTTAACATAAACCCTCCAAATATTTAACAATGAAACAAGAGAGTATATCATATAAGAATTAACAGCTCTAAACAAGAGATGCATGAAAAACAGGAGCTAAAAGCAAAAAGAATACTCAACGAATATAAGTGAAGAATACGAGTATTCATAAGAAAAAGCGAAGCGTGTCTCTCTCCCACAAAAGAATGCTAGGATCCATTTTATTCAGAGAATGAAAATAACAAAGCAAAAATAAAAGCAAACAGACGCTTCAAGTAAAGCACATAAGATGTGACGGAATTAAAATATAGTTTCACTAGAGATGACCTGATAGTTTGTTGGTGAAGAATGGGATGCCTTGGGCATCCCCAATCTTAGACGCTTGAGTCTTATTAAAATATGCTTGGGTGACCCACGGGGGCATCCCCAAGCTTAGGCTTTTTCATCTTCTTGATCACATCATATCATCCTCTCTCTTGATCCTTGAAAATTTCCTCCACACCGAACTCAAAGTAAACTTCATTAGAGGGTTAGTGCATAATCAAAAATTCTCATATTCTGTATGGACACAATAATTACCAATGCTAATGGACATTAGCTACAGCCACTGGTATTTTGTGGAACAAAAAGTTCCACTCAAAAACAGCAAAAGAGGCAATGCAAAATAAATGGCAGAATCTGTCAAAAACAGAACAGTCCGTAAAGACAAAACATTTCGAGGCACTTAACTTTCTCAGATCAGAAAATTTCAAACTAATGAAAGTTGCGTACATATCTGAGGATCACGCACAAAAAATATCATGTCATTTCGATTTTTCTGTGATTTGTTATGAATTAAACGGTGAACAGCAGAAAACTGTTTCTGTACAGGAATCCAAATCTAGCATCAACTTTCTATTAGAGACTTTACTTGGAACAACAATGTAATAAAATAAAGATACAAAGGAGTTGTTATAGAGGTAAGCATGCTTCTTGACTCAAATAAAAGAAAAATTACAGAAATAAAACATGGGTTGTCTCCCATAAGCGCTTTTCTTTAACGCATTTTAGCTAGGCACCATATGTATCAACTAAGCTAAATGGGTAAAACTTGGTATTTTATTTTTGTTAAACTAAGAGACCAGAGGCTAAGAAATACTTAAACATGCTAGTTACAGCAAGGAAAACTCTAAATAAAAAAATCAAAAGTAAAAGCCAAATAAAATCAAAATAGAGAACCAAACAAAGAAGCAAAACAAAAGAAACTATTTTTGTTGTTTTCAATTTATAAGTGAAAGTAAAGAAGTATCAAAACGAAATAAAGAGCCTAATAAAAATAAAGAAGATAAAACCAAGACATATAAAAGCAACTATAATACAAGTTAACACAATACATATCATGTGGATGGTAATATAGAGTATGAAGGAGACAACCTCATGTTAGTTGATGAATAGGGGGATGACTCGGGCATCCCCAAGCTTAGATGATTGTATCTTCTTGAATATGTTCTTGGGATGCACCTAGACATCCCCAATCTTGAGTTCTTGTGTCTTTTTATTCATCTCATATCACCATATTGATTAGAACTTATAAGCTACATCCACATAAAATTTCACAAAACTCATTAGTAGGGTTAGTACTCATTAAATAAAATCCACTCATGTTCAAGTATTGTCAAATCTCATAATATTTATTAAACATTAGCCACCGTATTATTTCCGTTGTCCGTCGAAAAACTAAGGAAACTTTTGAACCCTAAGTATAATACTAAATAAACAGAATAGAAATCTGCCAAAACTGAACAGTCTGTAAACATGACACTCAACGAGATAGTTACGTAGCTCAAATGAAAAAACTTAAAACTAATAAAAGACAGATTATGATCTCAGGTTGATGCACACAAAAAAATTCAGATCAAAATAATAATCTGAGATTTATCACGATTTTTTACAGTGAAGCACAGGAAATCTGTCTAAGCATAATCAGTCAGTAAAGATCGAATTCTTAGACCTATCTACGTACCTCAAATCAGAAAAGTCAAAAATAATGAAAGTAAGGTAATAAGCAGTACTTTGCACTGCAGAAATTTCAAATCAATATCACGTTCTGGTGATTTTAAAAAAATTATACGGTGAAGCACAGAAATCTGTTTCTAGGCAGGAAAGTGGCAAACTTGCATCATAAACAAACTAGAAGTTATCTATACATTTTATTTTTATGGTATATAGGAATATGTACAATATATACAAAATATATATACAAGCTTTTAACTGAAAAGATTCCATGGAAAGAATTGTTTTGGTTTTATAGGCATGAACACAAGTGTTCAAGGTCGACCTCCACTTAACCATTACTCATCTTTCCATTCACTTTCCTTTTTGAAAACGTTTTTAGATAACAAGTACAACTAATTTTTTTGTAATTCACATTCCCTATCTATACTAAGATAGAGAACAACTTAAACCTGAAAGTAAAAACTACTTAGAGATAAAACAAACAAGTGCACACAAGAATATTCACCCCCACGCTATTGCTCCCCGGCAACGGCGCCAGAAAAGGTCTTGATATCTTACAAGTATAGGGGATCGTGTGTAGACTTTTCGATAAGTAAGAGTGTCGAAACCAACGAGGAGCTAAAGGTGGGATGAATGTTCTCTCAAGTTCTATTAACCACTGATACAACTCTATGCACACCAAACGTTTGCATTATCTAGAAAACTAAACTAGAGCAATAATACGGGTATGAGAGATAGCTTTGCAAGATAATAAATAGAAGAAAGTAAATGTTAGTGCTGCAGCAATAAAATATACTAAGTAATCATAAACTAACAGTACCATGAGCGTGGAAAAGTGGTGGTAATTGTGGTGGCTTTGTCCAAGATTAATTAGTGAAGATATCGGTTTCATTATCTTCGATGGAGTTTTCTATGTGGGAGAGGCTAAATATGCATGCACTTCACTACTTGGGATTACAAGTACTATATGATTGGATTGTTAGCAAACATCCGTAAATACTAACAATGCATTAAGGTTTCCCCAACCATAGCCTTAAGTTTATGGTTCTCTTACTCCCATACGTGCAACTAACCGGTTCGAGTCCTCAGGTTTCTGTCACTCCGGCAGAACTACCTCCCTTACTTTGCACATACTACTAACCCTAGGGTGTTGATCCATGCGCGCACAAATATAATGGACACCAAAGGACAGTACCATATCAACATACAACTCTAATGAACTTCATGCATTCAACAAAGCAATAAAAAGACAAATAAACTACGCAAACATGTCATAGATCATAGGATAAATATTATAGAATCAAGCACCATGTTTACATAGGATGGTACATAGGTTTGTGGGAGGATGAACCACTGAATACAAGGAGGAGTTGGTGATGGAGATGGCGGTGAAGACGGCGGAGAGGGCAGCGAGGAGCGCAGGGTGGAGGCGGCGCCGGCGGCAGCGCGGGGAACTCCTTCCCTGCCGCCGGCATCATGGGGGAGCGCCGCCCCTTAGCCTCCCTCCTTCATGGCTTCTTGGGAGCCCTCCCCCATGGAGATGGGATCCATGGGGGAGGCAAAACCGTGGCTTTGGTGGCTGGAAATTCGTGGGTGGAGGTGTACTTCACGATCTAGGGTAGACTCTCGGATTTCCGTCAACCCCTCTTGGGCTCCACGAAAACGGGCATATCTGGAGCATCCGGACTTGGATTGGGCCGAATTTTAAGTCCAGTATTATTAGCAGAAAATTTCCTACAACTTTGTAACAATTTTGATTTCCATTTGACGTCGTCTTCAGGCCCAAACGTGACAATCTTCAAAAATAGTTTTCAGACACATTTCTGGAAAGTCCCAATTCGAATCCAACAAGGTTTCCTCTTGTATTTTTGATAATTTCTACACATCAAAGAGTAAAATAAGAATATTGTGCACTTTTGCAACCATTAGTAGGTTAGTCCAAATAAACAATAAACTTAATATAAAAAAGTACTAAAAGCATAAAAATGGCATGAAACAATCAAAAATTATAGATACGTTTTGGACGTATCATTGATCCACATATCTAGGTGTTTTGATTGTATTGTGTTGGATGTGTTCGTTGGTGTGTCGCGGCAGCCATAAAATTTCATACTTAGGGAGCAGTCTCCTTGTAATATTTTTGTACCGGTATATCGTTTGTTTTCCTATTAATTAACGGGCCAATTCTTTTCTGCCTAATTAGTGGGTGAGACAAAAAAAAAGTGGGTCAGTTTCAGGAAAACGTATATTTTTGTGCGAACACGGTTTTGACGGAAAATTGTTTCATGCGCTCGTGCTGCTCCCCGGGGCAAACCCTAGCCTCCACCAGAAAAATCCTCTCCGGTATAGATCCTCGCAGCCGCTGGCCTCGTCCGAAGCGGCGACGAGCCCCAGCGCCAAAGGAGCTGGGGGCAGATCGCGGGGACAGAGCTCAAGCGTGGCCGGGGCGGCGTGAGTTCCTCCCATTGCGCGCGGTGGCCGGGGCGGAGTCCCCTGGTCGAGGCGGCGAAGCTGGTTGCAATATCCGTTTAGGCTGTGGCCTGGCGCGACTGGAGCAGCGAGGCAGGGGCGAGTGGCGTGCGACTTCATTGTGGTTGCCTTCTCCTCAGCTGTTCTGACAGGTGGCGTGGGGGACCTACTGGTTTTTCTTGAATAATGGTGGCACTCCTAACGCGAAGACAGTGTTCTGCTTGATGCTCCTTGACATCATTGTTCTGGCCGGAGATGAGTTCCGAAAGGCTACACCGGATCTTTGTAGATTGCTGGATCGGATGGGATTCGGTCGTGTGCACCCGTATTTTCTGGCTGTGAGGCTTCGGGATGGAGTGATTGAAGCTTTGTTGTCTGTTCTCACCGTGGGACATGTCGCTAGTTCAATTTCTTTTGTGGCGACAATGGAGGAGAATGTCATGGCGGTTAAAGTTTGATGTCTAGTAATGACAAACGAAATTTTTGAGACGAGGAGGACTTTGCTTGGTGATTCGTGACTTGTAATAGCGGCATCAGCAAGTGAGGGTGGCAGCACATGAGGAGTACATAGTATTATCTTTCAGGGTAAAAATCTAAGGTCTAGCTTTAACTGATTGTGTCTGGCAATAGGCTTGTTGAAGGCATTAGTTTAAGAGCGTGAACTTCTGTAGGGTGAAAAGCCAAGATCTATGATCATTCGGTGATGGTGCTTTTGCACTATTTTCCTTTCGAAGGCATCGCTTTTGGAGATTTGAATTCTAGGTGTTATTGGTTGTGTTGCAGCTATAAGAAAATTTGGGATTTTCTTGTTTTTTCTTCTTCTTTTTGTTGTAGAGTTATGTGTAAAGAAATGTTGTTGTTGATTATGATCGGCATCTCCATGATATTGATATATTTACTTTCTTAAAAATGGTGAGATGAGAGCGGAGTGATCTCAGTTTAAAATGGAATGGTCTGAAATGCTGGAAGATGGGAGGAGAAAGGCGTTACCAGAGAAAAAGATAACATCGGCAGAAATCTTCTATCTTGTACATCTAAATAACAAAACCCCACTATAGGGATTTCTCTTAACATGCAGCCTATGCCCATCAGTAAGTTTCCAATTGCCACACCTCATCCAACCATCCACGTATTTGTGACATCAATATCCTGGTCACATGCAGTCCAAGTCAAAATCAATTTTTGTTTTTGACGTCATAAGTCAAAATCAATTGACGGTGCATATACGTGTGTAAATTTTTTTTAGCCCTTCCATCTCGCCAAGCTTTTCCGTTTCCAGTTATTTTCAAGATCTCGTGCCTCAACGCACTAAGTCTCTTTCTCTTCTGTTCCTGTTCATCTTCGCCAACTAATTTTTTTTGCAAAAGAAACTGACATTTATTCCCTCTCCTCACCTTCTCCATGAAAATAATGCAGGACTAACGGTAGAACATGTCTCTCCTTTCCGTCGTCTACTCCAAATTCGCCATTTTTCACCGTCGGAAACTCAACAGATTTGGAGACACCATCAATGTCCATCTCGATAGAAATCTTGAATCGCTCGAGAACTTGTCTGTGGCAAGATGGTTAGGTGGGTAGTTGTACCCCGAGCCCATTCAGAGTTCAAATCCCAGATTTGACGCTGATGTTTCTCATTTAGGCGGAATATTCTTCAGTGGGAGGCGACGTTCCCGTCGGCCGCGAGGCGCTGTGCTGACTTCATCAATTTCAATACCTGATCCGCCAGCTCAGTCTCTGATCCGCCGGCTCAGTCTCTCGGAGGTGCTCATAAGGTTAGAATGTGTGTGTGTGCGTTCATAGTGGTGAGTGTGTGCGCGTGTATATGAACGCTTTCATCTAAAAAAAAAAAAAGAAACACTCGCTATCGTCGCTGCGCCGGGCGAATCTGCATCCCTTGCGGGTACAGCTTACTCCCTAATCAGCTGCTATCACTTCTAGCATGATGATGTGTTTATTAATCCCCGGTCTTAGGATGGATTTTTTTGCTTCCTACTCATTCAGTTTGTGCATGTACCAGATTAAAGGTGTTTGGGTTCAATTGGAAAAGCATTTTTTTCCGTCCGCGTCTATTTGAGTACAAGTCTACAACATGGAAGAACACTGAATATTTTCTTGCAAAAACTACAAGCTGCAGGACACGTTGTTGTTCAAGCATTTTCAAGGTTCAAACTGTGCTCTCCATGATGATAATGGTTTCTGGAATTATGAACTCAGGCAGTCCTCTCGCCAATCTCGATCAGTCAAGATTGATGTTTTTTATGGTATTTTGTTGTCGTTTATCTATTCTTTGCAGCCTTGCAGGCAGAGACCATCCCTAAGAATTAGCCAAATTAAATTACAATGCATGTTATCCACGTGTTCCTCTCATGGTTTATGTCGGATGGGACCAGAGATATGAGACACAAGTTCAGTTTTTTTGTAGACAAGCATCACTTACAAGGTGGTTAGATGAATGGTTGTAATGTATTTTGTACTACTCTGGTGCTAACTGGAGCTAGCTTATGACAATACTTCTCTGTGTCTTCTTACTTTCAACCATACTAGAAGGATTGGGCGCGCGTTGCCGCGCCTGTTTGGCCTATTGCGTGTGAATGTGATTAGTGTATGCTGTATTTTCCAACACTTAAGAGTGTCGTGCGTGGGTACATGAAAGCACACACCCTCGAAACAGAAAGATTGTCAAAGTTGAGTTGTATTTGTACATGGAAAACACACTGAATATAGCAAACAGAGATAATGATAACTTGATAACTGCATGAGTAATAGTTTGATATAGGTGCTCTTACATACAAAAGGTTCGTATAGGTGCTCTTACGTACCATACAACACATAAATCTCCGGACATAATATAACATACAGAAGTTTTTTGCGAGAACATCAAACAAACAGAAGATGTACATAGAGCGATGTGGTGGGACCATTTGTTCTAACCGAAACGGATACATCACGGTAACTTGCGGAGAGCACACTAATGAAATCTGGAACTTCATCGTATAAGAGCTCGCTCGGGAGCATCACTGCATGTTTCAAACAATATCCAAACATCGTTGAAAGATTGCAAAAATGACGGCAAAATGTACAAAACCTGTAGAATAACAAATGGTACAACATAACATGAAATAATGAGCTCTCTCCTTCAGCTCCCGGCTCGTCATATTGCTTTTTTGCAGCTGAAAGCGCACCATTCATTAAAAAAAGGCAAACGTATGGACTATCTCTCAGCTCACTCTCACTCACTCTATACTTGTCCCACTCACTCTCTATCGTCACCTACCTCCACAATCCCCGTCCCCCACCGCCCCCTTTCCTGCCTTTCCCCATTCTAAGTCCAGCTCCATGTGTTGACCAGATTCGGGCCACCCCTCCCCTTCGCTCTCACCTCTCACTGCCGGCATGAGGAATCAGACCCTGCTCTCTACTCGCCTCCAATTTGGCTGCCGATTCAGCCCAGGAGTGATGTGGGCATCGTCGGCATTATATTGGTCCGTTGACACGCTAGGACATTATTTGATAATATGTAAAAGTCTAAGGCAGTGTTAACTAGGCCTGCGTGCCAAGTCTATGACCGAACCCGCCATGGGTCGGTTTGTATCCAGGTCGAGTCCAACTAGGTCTAGGAGTCATGTTAGATTCGGTTTGGGTTTGTCCAAACCGACTAGTTGTTTGGCCTCCTATATAAAGGAGCCAGCGGCTAGGGTTTAGGGGAGTTCAATCGTTTAGTCAAAATACTATCTTGTGCTCCACCGTGTATCATCCCTCCGGGGACGGCGTTGCCGTGTTATCTAATATAGATTGCTGCGAGGGTTCTTGTGTTCATCAAGGATTATCGAGCTGTGGTTTGAGGCGTGGTGATCTTCATCACGTTGCTTGCTGGATTTATTCCCCACCTTCAGGTGACGCCATTGGTGTTGTTGGGAGGATTTATTATCCGGGTTTCTCGCTGTGAAAGATTGGGACAACAAACAGAGGATCATCAGGTTGATCCCCATATCATCTGGTATCAGAGCACCAAGTTTATCACCGCGAGTTCGTTCCTTTGAGATCGGTTTGCTGGTCCAGCTTGGTTTTGCTGGGAAGTGTCGAGTTGGCACGTTGTCGCATCTCCGGCAAGTTGAGGAGAAAAGGGCGACAAGTTTGTGGCGAGTTGGTTCGATCTCGTCGAGTTGGTACGCAGACAGCGAGTTCTAGATCGAAGTCGCAACCATCAGGAGAGTTTCGTGTTCCCGTTGTTCGAGTTGGAGATACGATCGAGTTGGCCAAACTTGTTTGCTGCGAAGGGTTCGTGTGCAGCTCGTTCTTTCCATAATTCCTGCGTGGACTGTTGCCAACGAAAAAGAAAGGAAGGAAAGAGAGTTTGCTCCACGTACTAGTCCAGATCGGAGCAGAAATAGAAAAGGCAGGTTCAGTTCCGATTTAAAAGTAAGCAACCAGACAGGGAAATAGGAGATTTCGGACTGAATCAGTTCCGGATTTGGTGGAATTAATCCTGGACGGAAAGGAAAGGAAGGAGAGAGAATTTCGGATCAGAAACATAATAGGAAACAGGAGATCTCGCATTTAATTTGTTCCGGATTTTGTCTGATTAATTCCGGACAGAAAAAGAAAGAAGCAATCTCGTATTAAATTTGTCCTGGATTTAGGAGAGAGAATTTTGAATCAGAAATAGAAGGAAATATTCAGTTCCGACTTTTGAGAAGGAAAGAAGAGATTCGGATTTAGTTTTTCCGGATTTCGTGGGATTCCGATTTTTCGGGAGTTCAGGAAAGGAAAGAGGAGATCTCGGATTTAATTACTCCGAATTTTGTGGGATTCGAATATAGAAGATTTGATTCAGGAAAATCAACCCAGACGTGCTCAGCTTTTGGTGAATTTTCGTGTAGATTTTTTGCGTGCGATTTTTTTTAGGTATGAGTTCACCGAGGCCTGTTCGTCTGACCGAGAAGGCCGGTGATGTTTATCACGACTACACTGGTATCATTGTTGGTTTCGCTTTTGATCCAACTAAAATCAAGTGGAAATTGGACAGCTCGGTGACCCCCGCAGAATATCAGTCTTGGGAATCTGACATGGACAGTGGTTTTGCAAAATGTCGTACGTTTGATAGCAATTTTGGTGACCCTACCGCATTAGTTATTGCATACCGTCGAGTAGATACAAAGTTGTCGAGTTGGTGGCGGGAAGAGATGCGTGTGAGAGGCATCACATGGCAAACATCTAATTGGGAGGAATTCAAACAATTTCTGCGCACCAAATTTGTGGATCCGTCTATGGATTTAGACAAAAGTCCGGTGGAGGATGTTGTACCAGGGAGTGGGCTGAATATGCAACTCAAGAGAGTACATGGTGATACTTGTACGACAGTGGATAGAGGCCAGCGATGGAATTTATTTCAGGCGGAGTGCATGATCAAGGGCAAAGCATGCAAGTTGATGATTGACAGTGGTAGCTACTGTAATGGCATTAGCAAGGCGGTTGTGGAAGCGTTGGGTTTATCCACATGGCGTATTCCAGAACCGAGGCATGTTCAGTGGGTTAATAGCTGCGGTATGATGAAGATTACTCACAAGGTCCGTGTGCCGTTTACAGTTGGTGACTATGTTGATGAGGTGGAATGTGATGTGTTGCCATTGGAGGTATGTGGACTGTTACTTGGACGTCCATGGCAGTATGATCGTAATGCTATACATGCTGGGAGAGCAAATACATATTCTTTTGCGCATGATGGCAAACATCGGACATTGAAGCCTATGACGGATGATCAAATCAAGTCCGATGTGGTGTTGGTGGTTCGTAAGGAGAAGTTGCGCAAGGCTAAGCCACAGCCAGGGCTAGCTAAGGTGCAGTGTGAGGAGCATGATGCAAAGAGCGTCAGTGATGATATTGTTTCAGCCAAGCCTGTAGATGACAAGCCAGTTGTTCTTGTTAGTGACAAGCCGGTTGAAGTCAAGCCTCATATTGATAAAAGGGAAGGATATGTCAGCATGTGTTTCATGTGTTCCACTTACAGTTCGTGTTGACATGGGTGTTCAGACCGATGACAGTGGTGCTGATCGTGTTCCGGTGCATATGGTGCCTCGGGTAGTCAGCCACAGTTTTGTAAGAACACCTCGGAGACGTTTTGTTGGGGCAGCAGTGCGTGTGCATAGAGGCAAGGATGGACGTGTTCGTCAGCTGTGTGGCCCAGGCATTACTACTTTGCAGGGTCCTGTTCAGCAGGTTCATGTCCAGCAGCAAAGAGCTCCATCAAGAGTTCAGAAGCAGAAGGTTTTGGCGCCAAAGTCCAAGTTCATTTGGCGAAGAAAGGAGGCGCCAAGTGCTGTGTCAAGTCAAGCAGGCCCAGCGGGAGGATGTGGTGAGGAAGGCAAGCAAGACTTGAAGATGGCGAAGACGCGTGCTGATTTTGTTGACATCACACCACCCTTTCGAGCAGACCCTCACGCGTTGGGGACAACGCTTTTTGAAGGGGGGGAGGATGATATGGGCACGACGGAGGAGGTGCAGCCCAATTTCAGGACTCCACCAAGCTAGGCGTGTTGATACAGGCATCCCAGCGAAGGTTGGCTGGCACCGTTGGAGAAGACCTTCCAGCGTTGAGGGCAACGCCTTTCCAAGAAGGGGAGGATGATGTGGGCATCGTCGGCATTATATTGGTCCGTTGACACGCTAGGACATTATTTGATAATATGTAAAAGTCTAAGGCAGTGTTGAAAGGGCATGTGCCCTCTTATATGGTTTTGGTAATTGATGACAATCCATATGGACTAATGTTTGTGTTGAGCATATTGCAAGTATGTCTTGAATATGTCAAGACATCACCTATATGAAGATAGATGGGAGCATATTGCAAGTATGTCTTGAAGATGTCAAGACATCACCTATATGAAGATAGATGGGATGATACGAGTTTGATCAAGATGTTGATCAACACACGAAGCTACAAGATGTACCAAGTGGATCATGTATCTCTTGGATGGTAAGCCATTGTCCATATAGCTTAGTGAACTAACCCAAGTGTGTGTGGGTTCTATATGTGGAGTTAGGTATCTTCCCATGGGCTTGCAACAAGAAGAACATCTCATAGAGCTCATGGAGAATGATGTCATGCGGTATTCGTCATCAAGGTTAAGAAGTGCAAGACCAAGAGAAGCATTTCGGAGATTTCTTATGCTTGTAGCTTGGAGGTCGAAATGAAGACATGAAGACGAAGCTAATGGAGCTTGGAGATTGAGATGAAGACGAAGCTAAGCGAGGCTCTCCCATAATGGCGTATGGGGGAGTATTTGGAGAAGTCTTCACCAAGCTTGTGCTAGCAAGCGCAATCAAGAAAGGTGGTCCACTTGGAGAGATCAAGACCGTCTTCGTCTAGCTCAAGTGGAATGCTCAAGGCTCAAGTGGATTGCTCAAGGCAAAGGTTTGTTCTTGATAGGGCTATAGGATAGACAGGCGTATTATCAAGAGGGGCTCTCGAGAGAGTAACTTGATCGCACTTTCGTGGAGAGCTCAAACCTTTGCATGCTTGGCATATCATCTTTCTTGTTTCTTATTTGGCTTTTTACCTTGTTGGATTTTGGTGCTTGTCGTGATCTTCATGACAAGACCAAGTTCTTCGAAAACGGTTTTAGTATGGAAAACTTGTTGCGTTTTCGGTGTGGAAATATTGCCGGTTCGACTTTGAGGAAAGCCCCAAACCTTCACATGTATGGTGACTTTGCTCTATTTATGGGTTGCAATATTTTTGTAGCCCTGTGCTTGTCGCTACCTTTCTAACGGAGTTGGTCTCACCTCATTCGGAGTTCATTTGCAAAAATTATTTCAGTTCTGGTGTTTCTGCAGTTTTCGGAGGTCCGGAAATTTCCGGACCCCAGTCCGGAGATTTCCGACCTGGAGAATTTTTCGCCAAGTCTTAAAGATTTTCTGCACTGCACTCAACTGGCTCTCAGTCGGATTTTCCGCCGGAAATTTCCGGTCCCGGTTCGGAAATTTCCGAACGACCAAGTTAAAGTTTTTTTCGCCAAGTCTTATTTGATATCAGCACTGGTCGCTTTCAGCTCTCAGTCGGATTTCCTACCGGAGATTTCCGGGGTTCGGAAATTTCCGGACTTAGGTCCGGAAATTTCCGGCCGTCAGCCCGGAAATTTCCGAACTTGGTTCGGAAATTTCCGAGCTGACGATTCCCAACGGCTAGAAAACTGGGAGGGCTATAAATACCCCTCCCCTTCTTCTTCCTTGGGTTGCTCGTTTTTCCCCTCTCTCTCCTGCCTTTGTTGACCTTGGAAAAGCTGGCCCCCTCTCAATTCCTCACATGATTCTTGCATATCTTTGAGGGAAAAGTGAGAGGAGATCTAGATCTACGTTTCCACCAATCCATCTCTCCTCTAAGTGAGGGGAACCTAGTGGATCTAGATCTAGGAGTTTCTTTGTGGTTCTCCTTCTTTGTTCTTCCTCTCCTCTCCCCCCACAAGCATTAGTTGCTTTTGGTGGGATTAGGGAGTGAGGGATTTGACTCCTTTGTGGTTTCTTTGTTCTTCCTCTCTCCTCCCCCCATAAGCATTAGTTGCTTTTGGTGGGATTTGGGAGTGAAGAACTTGTGTTCTTGCCATTGCATCGGTTGCATCGGTTTGAGCCCTCCACGTGATTCGTGGTGGTGAAATTCGTGAGCTTGTTACTCTTGGGTCCTTGGACCCTAGATGCCTTAGTGGCCGGCCTTTGTGGCGGAGACCTTTTGTGGTCGGTTAGGACCTTTTGTGGTCAAGGCCTTTGTGGCTAGTTGGGACCTTTGTGGTCAAGTTGGACCTGTTGTGGTCAAGACCTTGTGTGGTCTTTTGGGAGCCCCCAATTCGGTTGTGGGTGTGTGCCCCAAGGTAGTTGTATGGGATTGTTCTCCGCCCCAAAGGAGTTCATAGTGGAAGGTGAACCCGGACCTTTGTGGTCGAGTTCATCGGAGAATAAGGTGAGGCCTTTGTGGCGTTGAGTCGGACCTGTGGTGGTCACTCACACCTCTCCAACGAGACGTACTCCCCTAAGAAGGAGGAACTCGGGAATACATACTCGTCTCCGCGTGCCTCGGTTATCTCTATACCCGAGCTCTTTACTTATGCACTTTACATTGTGATAGCCTTCGTGCTTGAAGTCATTTACATTGTGATAGTCTTCGTGCTTGAAGTCATTTACCTTGTTATCACTTTGTTGCTTGTCTTGCTTAGCATAAGTTGTTGGTGCACATAGGTTCACCTAGTATATTTAGGTTGTGTTCTTGATAAGTTAAACACTAAGTTTTATTCCGCATTTATCAACCCTAAATTGTAAAAAGTGTACCTCGCCTATTCACCCCCCCCCCCCCCCCCCCCTCTAGGCGACGTCTTTCCTTTCAAGTGTTAACTAGGCCTGCGTGCCAAGTCTATGACCGAACCCGCCATGGGTCGGTTTGTATCCAGGTCAAGTCCAACTAGGTCTAGGAGTCATGTTAGATTCGGTTTGGGTTTGTCCAAACCGACTAGTTGTTTGGCCTCCTATATAAAGGAGCCAGCGGCTAGGGTTTAGGGGAGTTCAATCGTTTAGTCAAAATACTATCTTGTGCTCCACCGTGTATCATCCCTCCGGGGACGGCGTTGCCGTGTTATCTAATATAGATTGCTGCGAGGGTTCTTGTGTTCATCAAGGATTATCGAGCTGTGGTTTGAGGCGTGGTGATCTTCATCACGTTGCTTGCTGGATTTATTCCCCACCTTCAGGTGACGCCATTGGTGTTGTTGGGAGGATTTATTATCCGGGTTTCTCGCTGTGAAAGATTGGGACAACGATCATTAGGTTGATCCCCATATCATGCGCTCGAGCTCGGCACAAAGTTGGACTTCCGCGCGCTTGGACTTGTGGCATGACATGCCGACAGTGCTCCTCTTGATGGGAGGGTACACGGGAAATGGACCGCTATTACAACCACGGCATCCTCCTGTAATTCGTGATGGCCACCGCTAGCTCTGCGTCGTGTTCGTCATCTTGGAGTAAGATAACACCCATCCAAATGCGTTGGGCTATGATGCTTTTTGCTAAGTATGTTCTCATTCCTTTCCAATTGTTCACTCGACGCTCTTCCTGCTTTTGTTATTGCTAGAATTTCTGTAGTACGACTGCCAAAATAGTATGTTTTTTATCTCAATGAACCGTGCTAAACAATATCATCGATGGAGTAGCAATTTTGAAGAAATCTAGAAGATAGTAGTGACATATATCGTGTTTTTATATCTAAGTAGCAATTGATTAAAGTTCTGATCTTAATAGAAATTTTGGCGCATCAGTTCAGAAGAAAGTTATCTAAAATGAAAACTTTTTTCAAGAGTTTATCATTACATAAAAAATACAAGGTCAAGTTTGAGGACATAACTCTGTATACTGCACTGATTTTTGCTCATCAGTTCCTTACAACAACCACTGAAGAGATCTTTGGTAACTGCCGGATTTGAGTCCATTTATGGCCTGAAGTTTGATGATAGGAATTTCATTTTAAAGCCTGAAGTTAGAAGAAGGTACACTGCAGTCTTTGAGGCAATAGTTCACTCCAAAGCTGCAGGGTCTAAGCATCAGAACTCTGAAACCAGCACATACCTGCCATGATAGCTGAACATGATAGGAAATAATCCGTGCTAGGTATTGAACCATTCTGATTTTTTTAATCCGCTGTAGTAGTTGCAGGATCATGCTTCTTTTAAGTGTGATGAAGTCTATGCTGGTGGCTCCGATAAGGCATATATTTTAGTACTCTGATGCCATTTCCCACTTTTGTTTCAGTTGAAAAACAGCCGTCTTAATACAGTAACAGTACTCCGATAAGACGGATCTTGTAACAATTGGCTCAAGAGTCTAAAAACAACTTGGAGTTTTAAGAAGGCCAATATCAGATGTTCTTGGGGGTAACAAATGGGTGCAAAATATTGTGAATGTCAAACTGCCAACCAGAAGTACTGGCGTAAAAAAAATTGTAAGTCTATTAATATTTTGGTTTATTTTCCAACGCATTAGCCATACTACTGTCATGGACTATATGTTTTTGCAAGCAGAAGAGCACTTTCTACAGCTCGTGTATTAGCTAGATGATCCTTACCTTGTTCAGTAAATATTCTAGCTTCTTCATCAGGCTCATGGATTGCAACTTCTCCATGTTGCAATGGATCCAAGCAATCTAGTAAGCAATATATTGGAATTCCATAAATTATAGATATTTAGTGATGAAGAACTTGAATCTGAAGTTGTGAATGACAGTATATAAATTTCAGTTCTTCCTCTTGAGCACAATATAAGAATAAATTTTGAAAAAAATGCATTCTATTAAGAACTAAACTAAGAGAACAACTGAGTATATGAAAAGTGCAATAGAATTAATAACAGGGAGAGTTAAGCTTCTGAAAAAATAGCCGCATCCATGTGCACTAAAATTGCGCACAATTTGATATCTAGCTCAGGTTGAAAAGACAAGAAAACAGAGAACCTAGTTTAACCCATGCATGGTTTACTGCAAAAAAAACTAATAGCTAAACTCATAAAAAAGAACTGAGAATGACCTGTTGCGAAAAGCAGATATATCATTGTTAGAAGCGTCGAAGCAGATTTTTGAGCCAAATTTCTCCCACTACTCAGTGCTCTTGATGCTTGCCTCACATTCTACAGTTGAAAAAAACACAAAGAAACCAGGATTCATACGTGTAGACCATGTCGAAGAAACACAAAGAAACCAGTTATATTGTAGACTTCTTTAATATGTAGCTGATTTTGACTTCTACAATATAAACTAAATCTTTGCCACTAAGCATCATGAAAGTATGACTTACTCTTTCGACTGAATCCAAGGCTCTGACCCCAGCAACCTTGAGACTGTGAGTGATATCCTCAAAATGTTTTTTAGCTTTATTATCTATGGGCAAAGCTATCTTAGCCCAAGCAGAACGTGTTGATTTGCAGATATATCAACATGAAAACTATGCAATTTTTCCCGGATTCTGACTATACGTGCTGATCATTGCAGGTTGTGTACCTTGGCTTGTATGATACAGAGATGGACGCTGCAAAGTATTGAAATATGCAATCTCCTCCTAATTTGTAGCAGCTTGGGGAAGTGGGCCTGATCTCGAGCTCAGCCTGGGCTGCTTAGGCAGCAGCGGAGGCAATCTCACTACCACCATCGGCGGCGGCGATGCCCTCCACGCAGCCGTATTGGAAAGCCGGAGGACGGGGCTGACGGTATGCCGCCGTGCACGCTACTGAATTCCGTTGGTGCACATTGTTGCTAGCTAGTAGCTACTACACACAAGACTTAATTTCAATGACACTGAAACTGTTCATCGCTGCTGGAACCAGTTGAAGATGCCGGTGGATGAGGATGGCACAGCAGCGTTGTGCCCTGGAAGGAACAGGAGCATCTGGATCAGGCCGTCCTCGAGGACGTTATGCCGAACCCCACACTCGGGTGGCGCCTCGAGGGCGACCACCAGCCCAGCAGCATTAACGACATGCTCCAGATGGTATGTGCTAGGATAACCAGGAATCTGACCGGACGAGGGACTCCTGAGCCCAAATCGGCAGCGGTGACATGAAATCCAGCGTGGGCACACCGGTACCCTGATTCCAGACCTCTGGCACCGAATCCGAGGTAGGCCATGACGGTGAAGCCTGGATCTTCCTCGTTGCCGACGAAGGTCGATGACGGAGCAGGTCGGGGTGGTGGTCGTGGCCAGCAGCAGCAGATCCGGGAAGGCGACCGTCATCTCTTCGTCGTTGCCGGCAAAGGTCACCGGGGGGAGGAGATTCACACCGCTCGGCACACCGCCTGGTTGTGTGCGAGGGAGGAAGAGGGCGGCAGAGGAGGTCGCCGCTGCTGCGCTGGAGGTTGCGACAGAGGAGGAGGCCGTCGCCGCCACGCTCCTAGCCCTAACGCGGAAGAGGATTGGGGGAGAGAGACACAATGAAGGAGAGGCTGAATCGCCGGCCGTCAAGTGGGACGGCGGAGAGCCTCCGCCGCCGTCCGTGTGTGCGCGAGGAAGGAAGCAGGAAGAAGACAAAAAACTGAGCCACTGATTTGTGGGCCCAGCCCGTGAATCAACCTATCACAGAGATCCCAGCCGGCTTAGTATTCTTAGGGGATATCGCTATAATGATTTCTGCTTCGTGCCCACTGAATATTTGGTGCATTTACCTAAGATTTAATCGTGATATTCAGTCTTCCTAAGTTAATCTCAGGTATACCTTTGCAGTTTAATTTGCAATTATAATGAGTCAGCCCCGTGGCTGACCTCCAGTTTGTGAGTAATCGGTTCCCATCAGTTTACGATGTTACAACTGAAAGTTGGTACCTTGGTAAATGACAGGCAAAGCAGTTTGGGACATCTTCACATATGATCCGTTGCAAGCAACATGATCCTTTATCACCCGCACCCACCCACCCATCCCCATACAAGGTTTTTTGTATATTAATATGCAAAATGATCTTAAGAATGTTATACTTGTTCCACTGGATGGTACTATAACACTACTAAATCGAGATCATTTTTTGGTAAATTTACTTATATTTAATTTATATCACAAAATTCCTTAAGACAATTAAGTTGATGACTATTGATTATGTAATCGTTATTTGGTGTAGGACAAAAGTATTTCCTGGCACATGTTACAGGCGATTCCGCAGCAACGGGCGACGAATCATCTAGTGTATCAAACGGTGTGACCAAGACATGCTTTTGCCGAGACCTATTACAGACAAAGGTTGTGTGTCAATTACAGACCGTTCACCTCTAGAAAAATTGAAAGATAATAGACCGTTCACCCACCTAGCAAAATTGAATTTTAAAAATAGAAAGAAGTTGAGACGATTAAATAGAAAGAAATCCGACCGTGGGGATCGAACCCACGACCACGTGGTTAAGAAGCCACGTGCTCTAGCACTGAGCTAGGTCGACCTGGCTCACATAGGTCACCAACTAGAAATATCAACATTGTATTCACTCAAAATGGATTGGAAGTCTTCACACCAAAATTTGTTAGAAGTGTGAGACAGCTCTTGAATCCAGAGAATGGGATCAGGTAGTTTCTAAATCCTAAATGAGGGATTAGTTAAAGTAAAAAAATCAGTGTTTAATAGGTGTTGAAGATATAAGCAATTTAGCAATTGATTTAATCCATGAAGTACCGAGCTAATCATACAATCTACTAAAACAGTAGACAAAAAAATCAAATCTAGAGTATATATCACAAGCAGAAACTCTAGCAGTATGGCAAACATGAAAGTCGTGAATATCTACGGTGTAGCAGCAGAACCGTTGACCTTCACGTTGTCACTCATATCGTCGATGAAGAGGTTGTTGATGTCGGGTTAAAAAGTCGTCGTTCAGAAAAAACTTGATGCCACTACTCGCGTCAGTGTGCTCCTCAAAAAAATGATCGCCCTTCTTCCGTACAGGATCGGCGGCATTCCGGATCCCTACTGTCCCTTTAACCGATGCAACGTCTGAAGACGGGATGGAGAAGACTTAGAAGATGGCGGCGCATGGTTCTAGAAAGATGAGATACCATATGTTACATGGTTGCGGTTAGGGTTTGCCCAGCCTTTATATATAGTGCGGGTCAGATAGGGCATGGGCACAGCCCCACGACCGAGTCGGTAACAGTCCCACGATCTAAGGAATCGGAAACGGTTGATTAATTAACGTGTATGTTAATTATTAACTAATGACTTAATATTTTTTCCAAATAGCAAAAATATAAGCATCGGCTTGGCTCATTTCCAAAATCCGAACGCGACGTGACATGACATGTGACGAGGCGAGCGAGGTGGAGCGGCATATGACACTTATCTTCTCAATTTCTTACTAGTTGTAGAAGAACTTACTATATAAAGTTATGCAGCTCATTCTTATTATACCTAGCCATGGGAGGCCTGACCTAATCGTCCAGACCCGACCCAAAATTCATGGCCATGGGTTGGCCTGAGCTTATCCATGGGTTGTACTGGGTCCAAGATTTCAGTACGAAGGTTGGATGGGACTGCGCCTAGGCTTTGCATATTGACGTTTTATAGAAGAGGTCCGGCCCGATACACGAAGGCCTGATGAGATTTTGCAGTCATGGACAGGGTGTAGGTAAAAATTTAAGCCCGTAGGTCGGATGGATCTGGGCCTGGATTTCACCTTTGGGTTTGTTAGGCCCAGCCCGAAGCCCCACCCGCCCATGGTTAAAAAGAGGAGTGGCCCGATCCGGCGGGTAGAGGGAGAAAAAAGAATAGGAGAAGGAAAAGACTGCCCTGCACCTGATCAGCTCCAACCGGCATCGTGCAGGCGGGCCGAGATCTTCGTGTCGGCAGTACGACATCTCGGATAGGCCGAGGCTAACGTTTCGGTCACCCGACATCTCGGTGAGTATGCAGCAGCTCTGCGGCAACGATCGGGTACTTCAGCGACACAAACGTTAACATTACCCGGCACCAAGACAGCTACGTGAGTATTTACGATACATTGAAATTAATGCTGATTGGATCACCCTAGCGTTTACTCGGGGACTGCCCCCTGTGTATCATGCTTAGTGTTTTCCCCGCGGCAAAATGTTTTGACCCGGGGACTGGATAGTCAGTCAGGTTTTGCTTTGTTGATGCCCCACGCTTAATTTATTTTCCCCGGGATCAAGCATTTCGACCCGGGGACTGTCCGTTTATTACGGAGTTTATCTTTTCCTAGTTATTAAAAAGTGGCTCAAGGACTCGGTTGAGTTTGAGTCTTCTCCCTCGTGCATAATTTTGCTGCTAGAAATAATCCCTGTCACATGCTATATTTCACCTGTTAGTAGATTTGTTGTTTAAATTATATATTCATTATGTATATGCCTAAACTTACGTGGAAAGGTGGTACCGGTTTTACTGAGACAATATTCATCACCAATATTATGCTTATGTCGGTTATCTCGGATTCATCTGATATTTAGTATGGTATCATGGCATATTGCCGAGTTATTGTTTGCATCATACAAATATCCAAAGCATCATGGCATCATTCAATCTCCCGGATACCTCAACACCAAAACTACAATGTGAGTACTTACAGTATATTCGTGTTGCATGCTAAGAAGTTAATCTCAAAGTTCACTCAGGGACCGCCCCTTCGTACCTTGCTAAATTATTGGTCCCGGGAACGAAGTGTCGTAACCCAGGGACTCCCCTTTTATGTTGTCCGTATATTTTTCCCCGGGGGCAAGATGTCTTGACCCGGTGACTGGCTCACTGGTCAGTTATACTTTTTCTCCTAGGTTTGTAGAGTAATTTGGGGCCTGCATTGTCTTTATGCATGTATGTTGTTATCTGTGTTGTTTATATGCCGAATAGCTTCTAACCTCGTTTCAAAGTTCAAGTAACGTATGCTATCGGATATAATCTTGTGACTCGACTGACGAACGCCTAAATGGTACTCAAGAGCAGAGGTTGTGGAGTGTAGTAAACATGAAAAAAAAAACTCGGGGACTCGGTCTAAAAAGCAATTCGGCATAGGTTGTCTGTGTGTTTTCCCCGGGAGCAATATCTTGACCCGGGAACTGGCCCAGCAGTACATTCTGTTCTTTCTGCTAGATCTCCAAAATAACTCGGGTACTCGGTGAAAACCGAGTCAGCATCATAGTGCATAGCTTTGTGGCTCATTGTGATTTCTGTGTTGTGCTATACTTGGTTTGATCAGTTAAATATAGTTATTGTTCTTATTAAATGTATATATGCCTGAACTAACGTTGAAAGGTGATGTCGGTTTTACCGAGAGAATATTCATGTCAAAGGTCTTGATTATGTCAGTTATCTCGGATTCATTTTATATTCACTATGGCCTCAAGGTATATCACGGATAGTATTTGGTATCGGCTTGCAAGTGTATCATGGCATCATGCAACGTCTCCAGATCGCCGTTTATATCGGCTTGGAGTGGATGATGGCATCATGCAACGTCTCCAGATCGCCGTTTATGTCGGCTTGCCAATATATCATGGCATCGTGCAATATCTCCAGATCGTCGTCTATGTCGATTCGCCAATATATCATGGCATCATGCAATATCTCCAGATCGTCGTTTATGTCGGTTCGCCAACATATCATGGCGTCATCTTGTATCCTTGATCATCGTTTGTGTTGGTTTGCCAAGGGCAACCTGTGTGATATGCCCAGAGTGGCCGAGATACCGAGACATGTGTGATATGCCCAGAGTGGCCGAGATACCGAGACATGTGTAATATGCCCAGAGTGGGCGAGATACCGAGACATGTGTAATACGGCCAGAGTGGCCGAGGTACCGAGACATATGTGATATGCCCAGAGTGGCCGAGGTACCGAGACATATGTGGCCTGCCCAGAGTGGTTACCGGACATTCGAGACACCCGGGGTGCTGAAGCCATCTATGTCGGTAAAACGCCCGGAGTGGCTAAAGAACCGACATATGATGATATTTTTGCAGGTACAAGGCGGAGACTGTGAAGACGGTGATGTGGTTATTTTTCTAAGTCTGCGCGCGACTCTGCGAGTCCCCCGCAGCCTCGGGGACTAGTGTCGGGGATGTAATCCCCGGTACCCTTGAGTGGTGAGATTTCCTGATTGTTATCGTTATTTTCCTAAGTCTGTGCGCGACTCTGCGAGTCCCCCACAGCCTCGGGGACTAGTGTCGGGATGTGATCCCCGGTACCCAAGGTTATTGGTTTTGTGGATTTAGAAGAAGTGAGAAGCAGTGAATGAATAAATAAAAGGTAAAGGAAAGACAAAAGCTGGCTGGGCCGAGATTGGTTATGCCCAGACCAAAATACCTCGGGCAGGCCGAACGGCCTCTTCTCACCTCGGCAGGCCCAGATTCTTATCGGGACGGGGCCGAGATGGATAACCCGGATGCCTCCACAACTCTACGAGTAAGTCAACGCCCTGGAAGTCGCTGTCCTCAACCTCGCCTCGACCACATCTCGGTCTCCCTCGTGCCCGGGTCGGTGCGCCTCCGACTTTGTCCTCGTCTCCGGCATCCGCCCCGGCAACACCGGCACAGTGCTCGCCCCCGACTTAGGCCATCCCGGCTGCACCTCCCCGAGATCCGCCCTCAAGCCGGCCGCGTCGACCTCGCATCGGCCTCCACCACACCGCCCGACCTCTCCGGCAGCTCGGCCGTGCCCCCGAGCTCGGCCACAACCGGCGCGGCGCCGCCTCAATCTCGGCAGAGCCCCGCGCCCCGCGTTGCTCCACCTCCTCGGCATCACCTGCGACCTCGGAGGCCCCCGACAGTGCAGCGCCCGACTTCCCCTTCGCCTCCTCGGGTGCGTCTCCACGCGCCTCCGGCTGCCCGCGTCCCCGCCATAACTCGCTCGGCAGCAATTCGGCCACGGCATCTCCGACAGCGCCTCGCCGCCCGACATCACTGGCAACCTCGGATGCTCGACGATGCCCTGCCGCCCGACATCTCGCCCACGACATCGCCGCCACCGCACGCACCGAGCTCGGCACCATCTCGGCGCTGCTCGGGCCTCCGCCCCGACCGCGCCCCGGCGCGCCTCCTCGACTGCGCCTCTGCCCGGCCACGGTCTCGTCCTGGTGGCCGCCCCGACCTCGGCTCCGACTCGAGTTCGCCCCTGCGCCATCTTGATGACCCACAAGTATAGGGGATCGCAACAGTATTCGAGGGCAAGTAAAACCCAAATTTATTGATTCGACACAACGGGAGCCAAAGAATATTTATAAGTCTTAACAGCGGAGTTGTCAATTCAGCTGCATCTGTGAATAGACTTGCTCGAGAAAGATTATCAGTAGCAACAGTTTTATATCAATGACAGTAGTGATATAACAGCAGCAGTAGAATAAAAACAGCAGTGATGATTATAGTAGACAGCAGGATTAAAATACTGTAGGCAAAGGGACGGATGAACAGGCGTTGCATTGATGAGATATTTCATATAATAATTAAGTCATGGGCATTTGCAGAAAAATAATATAAAGCATCCAAGTATTTATTAACCATAGGCATGTGTTCCAATTTAGTTGTGCGTGCTCGCAATGAGAAACTTGCACATCATCTTTTGTCCTACCAGCCTGTTTGCAGCGGGGACTCAAGTGAAACTACTGGTAATTAAGGTACTCCTTTTAATAAAGTACCGGAGCAAAGAATTAACACTCCGTGAACACATGTGATTCTCACATCACAGCCATTCCCCTCGGCTGTCCCAACTATTGTCACTTTGGGACCTCGGGTTCCGGACAGTAATATGTGTATACAACTCATAGATATGATCTTAAAACAATAATTATCTTCATGATACAATAACATGTTCAGATCTGAAATCATGGCACTCGGGCCCTAGTGTCAAGCATTAAGCATAACAAGTTGCAACAATGACATAAAACACCGATAACGGATACTATGCACCACGATCCCATCCAATCCCTACCATCCCCTCAAGCCTACAGCGGTGGATTACTCACACATGGATGGGGGAAACATGGATGGTTGATGGAGAAGTGGTGGCGATGACGATGGCGATGATCTCCTTCGATTCCCCGTCCCGGCGGAGTGCCGGAACAGGAACTTCTGGTCCCCGAATTGAGTTTCGAGGTGGCGGCGGCGCTCCGATGGGTTTCTGGAGAAAAACTCTTCGTGGTAGTGATTTTTAGGTCAGGAGGGCCTAAGTAGTCGAGAGGGGGGCGCGAGGCGGCGCCTGGGGCCACCACACCTGGTGCTCGCGCGGCCAGGGGCCTGCCGCGCCACCAGGTGGAGTGGGCCACACGTGGCTCGTCTCCGTCTCGTCTTCTGGCTCCGTGACTTTCCTGGAAAAATAAGGACTTCTATGATTTTTCTGGTATTTTTCCTAAAAGTTAATTTCCTGCACAAAAATGAGACACCATGGCAATTCTGCTGAAAACAGCGTTAGTCCGTGTTAGTTGCATTCAAAACACACAAATTAGAGGTAAAACAATGACAAAAGTGTTCGGGAAAGTAGATACGTTTTGGACGTATCAACTCCCCCCAAGCTTAGCTTATTGCTTGTCCTCAAACAATTCAGTTAACAACTGAGTGCGATAAAAGAACTTTCACGAACACATTTGTTCATATGATGTAAATATTCTCATTGTGAGGACAAATGCTTAGACTATTCATAATAAGATATATGCAAACGGTGTCACCTAATAACCATGTAGAATATGAAGAGATGCCAATCATACTAATAATAAATAACATGAAACATATCAATTCACAAGATTGCAAAGCTCATAATAAAGTATGATAAGGTGGTATCTCGCTTGCCCGAATGTGTACAGCAAAACATAAATGCCCAGGCACCTCTGAGTTTCAAGAGAAGACTAGAAATAAAGATATCAAAGATAAGAGCATCAAAATTATACCGCGGTTAACAGTATTCTGGGACAAGCACATTACACTAAGAATGACAACTATGCTCTCAAGAAGGTGCTCAAAGAATGATGGTGACTCAATAATAAAGTGAAAGATATGCCCTTCATTGAGGGAAGCAGGGATTTAACATGTGCTAGAGCTTTTCATTATTTTGAAAACAGAGGTAAAATTGTTTTTGAGTGGTGGTTGTTCCGTCAACGAATGGCAATAGAGTTCTTGTTATCTTCCATACTAAGCAAGTTGAGAGCGGTTCCGAATTATTTAAAACAAGCATTTATAATATGCATCCTTATATTTATTTATTTTGATAACTTGACACTCCTCCCAACCTTTGCTTTCACAAACCATGGCTAACCGAATCCTCGGGTGCCCACCAATCAATCCCAAACCATGGAGGAGTGTCTATTTTATTTTCTCAAATCTTTTTGATATTATAGTGGTCTAACCAGCCCTTTGTAAAATTAATGATGAGCAGATGAAGCATGTAAGTCGGTTACTTAATTTGTATGGAAGATAACAAGTCCAACTACTACTTCCTCATGAGCTCGAAACAGTGGCACAAATTAAGAAGTGTTTTGAAGGTTTTAAAGGTAGCGCATGCAAATTTACTTGAATGGTTTGAAATGCCATACATAGGTGTTTATGGTGGACTCTTTGGGAATAACTTGGTTTTCAGGGATTTCGAAGCACAAGCATTTGCAGCTTAGTACAAGTGGAGGCTAGCAATAGACAGGGGAGCGACAATTCAAGAGAGCAATAGCTGTCATAATCATGCTTGCGACAAAATAAAATTAACGGAGTCATAAAAATGATACTAGAACTCTGAGGCAAAATAGATCATCGAGGCTTAATTGACTTTTTGTTTTCAGTCATAGCATGTGTAAGCATGTGCCAAGTCGATTCAAATGAATTATTCAGAGGAGGATACCACAATGTCATATTCTACTATGAACAGAACAATGAAAGCAAATATCCATGAAGCATGTTATCTACTATTAATAAATTGGGACTGATCATAAGAGAACATGAACTACTAAGCATCCACCAATAGACATATACCGTATGCAAACCATCTAAGCATGCTCACATGAATGAGTATATGTATAAAAATGAAAACAAATAGAGTTCATTACCAGCCTCTTACCCAACTCGAATTGTCATAGATCATCATTATTGCCTTTTCACTTGTGTGCTTCGAAAGATATGAAATAATAACCAAGCTCCACGGAGTAATGGATGATAATAACCTCTGAAGCAAACTATACAAAACCAAAGAGAAACAACAAATATTTTTGGGTTTTCGGATTTAGAAACTGAAAACAGAACAGCCTGTGAAGATGGATTTTTTTCGAGGACCTTAACATGCCCAGATCAGAAAACTCAAAACTAATGAAAGTTGCGTACATATCTGAGGAACATGCACACGAAATTTCAGGTCATTCTGATTTTTCTGTGAAAAGTTATGAATTTAACGGTGGACAGCAGAAATCTGTCCCTGCGCAAAACAGCAACAAGAAAGCAAAATATTTTTGTGTTTTTGCATATTGAACCGAATTAAATACTAAGCATACTAATACTAGATACTACAGCAAACTAGCAAGAGAAATAACAGAAATATTTTTGGTCTTTTTGAGTTTTAAGAAAGTAATGCAAAGCATGAACAAATAAAAGAAAGAACGAAAATGAAAACGAAACATGGATATACAAAGTACCGAATGATAATGATATGTAAATGAGCGTGCTATCAGTATACCTCCCCCCAAGTTTAGGCTTTTGGCCTAAGTGGAGATCAATCCCATGGTGCCCAGTCCTGGGCTTCGTCGTCGTGGTATGTCGAGGAGCCCTCCCCATAGTATGAGCTCGAAGACGCTCCGGTATAATGCGAGGTGTAGTCCGTGGTGTAGTCCTCCTCGGGTGCATTCTGAACGAGGTGCCGCCCATAGAAACCTTGCACGCTCATCTTCTCGTCCAACTCCACCTTTGTGATCGACCACGGCCTCCTGTCAATATCAAACAAACCAGGCTGGGGCAAAGGGACTTCCCTCTCGTCCGTGTCAGCAAATACCATCCTATACACAAGATGGTCCATAGTAGAGCTAAGAGTAACAAATTGGTGACCTTTCATTGCATCAAGGTCAAGTTTATAAGGAGCAAGTAATTCATCATTTGGATCAATGTGAAGTCCTAGATGTGCAACAATAGGAGAGGCTATAATCCCCCCATAAATGGGTCCATTAGCGGACAAGCGGCAAGCAATAAGAGCACCAAGATTATATGTAGTGCTGTTGGTAAGTGCAGTGTTAAGGAAAGCAAGATGGAGATGTGAAATGTTACTAGTGTTTTCCCTACCAAGCACGCTAGTACAAAGATAGTAAATAAAATACTTAATGGCAGGGTATTGGATGCTCCTTATCTTGCCGCGTTGTGCACGGCGGGTGTCATCATCCGTCACCTCGCGGTAGAGCTACGTCAACTCTCTTGGTTCCCCTTGGATCCTCTTGGTTGTCCCCTGATGTGTAGTACCTATTACATCACAAAACCTGCGCAAATGCATAGTGATAGGCCTGTCATAAATCTTAAAGGAAACAGTTGCGTTGATCTTCTGTTGTTAAAATCAAAGCTCTCAACAAAGATCTTGGTGAGCCTGACATATTGTGGACTCTCGTCCATCATATATGTGGTCAAGCCCACCCTCTGCACAAGAAGCAAGAAATCATCAATTAATCCTGCAGCACGCAAAAAGTCAGTACATGGGAAAGAAGATGAGTTTGGAAACCCATCATCCCTCTCATCTCCGATGCCCGGTGCCAAGATATCTTCATTATAGGATCGCCTAATGAGAGTAGTTGATCTTGAGGGCCTTGATACCCTTGGTGCATCACTCTCAAAGACCTCTCCAAAGGTGTGGTTATACATTTTCCTTTTCTGAAATTTTTAACCAATGTCATAAAAATTAATTTTTAGCCAACTAAATGAAGTGAAACTACTATAGTGACTTGCTAGAGGCTTAAGCATGCATCAAAACTAGTTATTCCAACATGAAACAAGCATTCAAACTCACTAAACATGGCATATACAGCAGCAAAATACTCAACATATAATCCACTAAACAAAATTCCATTTGGATGAGCGGAGGAGTCACATACCGGAGAGCAAATGCCCCAAATCTCAGCAACAAAGATGGGCTGAGCAAGGAGACCGAAAATCCGAGGGCAAGAACAGCAAGAACACGATTTTTTCGAGTGTGGGAGTGTTTGGTCGGGAGAGAGGAAGGAGAGTAAGTGGGGGGCCTGTGGGCCCCACACCATGTGCTGGCGCGGCCCAAGGGCTGCCGCGCCACCATGTGGTGTGGTGGCCCTGTGGGTCCCCCTGGCAACTCTCTGGTCCTCCCAGGATCCCCTCAGAAAAATAGGAATTTTGACATAAATTTTTTTAAATTCTGAGAATTTTTATTTCTGGGCATTTTCTGGATTTTAAGATATTAAATTTAATGCATGAAAATTATTTTTCAAATCATATCCAATTAAAAACTATGCAAACCAAGTAGTATTACAGTAGGTAAAGTAAAGAGGAGAAGAAAAAATGTTGTTTAGCTCTTCCATGCATTTAAAACATATTTGTTAGCAAGGTTGATCAAGTCTTGCCACCAAATAAATTTTAGATGACATAAAAGAATTCAAACATTGTAAGACACTCATGTTACCTTATATGGTATTAATATGGATCCAATAACAAGATTTTTGTATTCTTCTTTATAAGGGCAATCAATACTTCCCACTTTGATGGATCTCACATTAGTAATTGTATTAACTCCAGGCATTTTATCCATTTTCTTGGGGAAATAAACAGTATGTTCCTTGTCATTCACATTGAAAGTTACTTTTCCTTTATTGCAATCAATAACAGCCCCTGCAGTGTTTAGAAAAGGTCTCCCAAGAATAATAGACATATTATCATATTCAGGCATTTCAAGCACAACAAAGTCAGTCATGATTAAACAATTATTAGCCACTTGAACATGAACATCCTCACAAATACCAACAGGAAGAGCAGTAGATTTATCAGCCATTTGCAAAGATATATCAGTAGGTATCAATTTATCAAGGTAAGTCTCTTGTAAAGAGAGAAAGGCATCACACTAACTCCTGCTCCCAAGTCACATAGAGCAGTTCTAACATAATTATTTTTGATAGAGCAAGGAATGGTTGGTATACCTGGATCACCCAACTTCTTTGGAACCTTGCCATTGAAAGAATAATTAGCAAGCATAGTAGATATTTCCTCATTAGGAATTTTCCTTTTGTTAGACACAATATCTTTCATATATTTTGAATAAGAAGGCAATTTAATAGCATCAGTCAAATGAATTTGTAAGAACAAATGTTTCATCCATTAACAAAATTTATTATAATGTTCTTGTTCTTTTGTTTTAAGTTTCTTACCAGGGAAAGGCATTTGTTTTTGAACCCAAGGCTCTCTTTCACTACCATGTTTCTTAGCAATAAAATCTTCCTTATTGTACTTCTCATTTTTATTATGCTTTTCAGGTTCCTCTTCTAATTCTTCTTTATCTGAATCATCATTATCATTGTTATTAGAACTATCATTATTGTGTTCATTACCACTTTCAGTTTCAGCATCAGAAACAGATATACTATTAGGATCATTAACAGGTTCAGAGGATTCTACAACAGTTTTATGTTTCTTCTTCTTTTTCTTAGAAGGAGCACTAGGTTCATTAACTCGTTGAGAATCTTGTTCAATTCTTTTAGAATGTCCCTCGGGATATAAAGGATCTTGAGTAGATTTACCACCTCTAGTTGTTACTTCACAAACATGGTTGTCTTTAGATATAGAGGCATTTACTAACAATTCTTTTTGCACTTTAGTAAGCTGATCAATTTGAGTTTGAACCATATGAAAATGCTTAATGAGTATTTTAACATCATTGGAGGTTCTATCAACAACACCATGCAAATTACTAATAGCTCGAGAATTTTCCATTAAATGATTTTCTATTCTCATATTAAAGTTACTCTGCTTAACAATAAAAGTATCGAATTCATCTAAGCATTGAGCAGGAGGTTTAGAGTAAGGAATATCTCTATCATCAAACCTTTAGAGAGAGTGTACCTCAATTAATGGTGTAGGAGGAAGCGGCTTACATAAGTCTTCTATAGGAGGTAAGTTCTTCACATCTTCAGCTTTAATACCCTTCTCCTTAAGGGATTTCTTGGCCTCCTTCATCACTTCATCATTTAATTCAATAATACCCCTCTTCTTCGGTGTTGGTGTAGGTGTTGGAGTAGTTTCAGGAATATCCCAATCATCATGATTCTTGCATGTTTTAGCTAATAATTTCTCAGCTTCTTCGGGAGTCCTTTTCCTGAAAACACAACTACCAAAACTATCCAGGTATGTCCTAGATTTAGCGGTTAGTCCACTATAAAATATATCAAGTAGATCATTTTTCTCCAAATCATGGTTCGGCTGGCCTCTTCATATGGAGCAAAAACGTGTCCAGGCCTTAGGCAATTTCTCATCCTCTGCTTGATTAAAATTATAAATTCTTAACAAAGCATCATGTTGAGCACTAGCAGGAAAATATTTCTGAAAGAAAGTATCAAGCAAACCAATGGGACTAGTAATGGAACCAGGAGACAAATTATTATACCAAATTTTAGCTTCTCCTTTTAATGAGAAAGGAAATATTTTAGCAACAAAGTAAGTGCGTATTTTGATATCATCAGAAAATATACCACTTAAAGTAGAAAGTTCATTCATATGTTCTACAGCACTTTCATTTTCAGTTCCACAAAAAGGTTCTCTTTCAACAATAGCTATGTGAGCTAAATCAAGAGAGAAATCATAATCTTTATCTTTAATGTTTATAGGAGATGTAGCAAATTTGGCATCAGGAGATAATTTATATCTAACAGCATGTTTTTCAAGAAGGCTTCTCCTAGCACTAGCATCTTTAGTAGCATTAATCTCATCAACAAAATCATCATCAAGCTCCACATACATTTCATCAGGATCATCAATATTATTTGTAAACTCAGGTGAATTAACAGGTGTTTCAGCATCTTCATTAAGAATTTCAGCATTTTCAAATTGTTTAGATCTAGCAATTGTAGCATCTAAAAAGGGACCTAATGAACCAGTATCATCAAGAACAGTAGAAGCATCATCATAAGTAATTTCAGATTCAGCAGGAGTAACAGTGCAAGAAGCTTGAGGTGGTGTAACAAGCTTACTTAAAACAGACGGTGAATCAAGAGCAGCAGCGGAACTCAAAGTTGTACCTTTTCTCGTAGTGTATGGTATGATGGGAAATTTCTTATCACCAGGTCTTCCCATGATGAATGAATTCCAGAGAGCAATATTACACTCAGGTGAACTTATAAATAAAGCTATGCTCCCCGGCAACGGCGCCAGAAAATAGTCTTGATGACCCACAAGTATAGGGGATCGCAACAGTCTTCGAGGGAAGTAAAACCCAAATTTATTGATTCGACACAACGGGAGCCAAAGAATATTTATAAGCCTTAACAGCGGAGTTGTCAATTCAGCTGCACCTGTGAATAGACTTGCTCGAGAAAGATTATCAGTAGCAACAGTTTTATAGCAATGACAGTAGTGATATAACAGCAGCAGTAGAATAAAAACAGCAGTGATGATTATAGTAGACAGCAGGATTAAAATACTGTAGGCAAAGGGACGGATGAACGGGCATTGCATGGATGAGATATTTCATATAATAATCAAGTCATGGGCATTTAAAGATAAATATTATAAAGCATCCAAGTATTTATTAACCAAAGGCATGTGTTCCAATTTAGTTGTGTGTGCTCGCAATAAGAAACTTGCACATCATCTTTTGTCCTACCAGCCTGTTTGCAGCGGGGACTCAAGTGAAACTACTGGTAATTAAGGTACTCCTTTTAATAAAGTACCGGAGCAAAGAATTAACACTCCGTGAACACATGTGATACTCACATCACAGCCATTCCCCTCGGCTGTCCCAATTATTGTCACTTTGGGACCTCGGGTTCCGGACAGTAATATGTGTATACAACTCATAGATATGATCTTAAAACAATAATTATCTTCATGATACAATAACATGTTCAGATCTGAAATCATGGCACTCGGGCCCTAGTGTCAAGCATTAAGCATTACAAGTTGCAACAATGGCATAAAACACCGATAACGGATACTATGCACCATGCCCTAATGATATTATAGCTATTACATGAACGATCCCATCCAATCCCTACCATCCCCTCAAGCCTACAGCGGTGGATTACTCACACATGGATGGGGGAAACATGGATGATTGATGGAGAAGTGGTGGCGATGACGATGGCGATGATCTCCTTCGATTCCCCGTCCCGGCGGAGTGCCGGAACAGGAACTTCTGGCCCCCGAATTGAGTTTCGAGGTGGCGGCGGCGCTCCGATGGGTTTCTGGAGAAAAACTCTTCGTGGTAGTGATTTTTAGGTCAGGAGGGGCTAAGTAGTTGAGAGGGGGCGCGAGGCGGCGCCTGGGGCCACCACACCTGGTGCTCGCGCGGCCAGGGGCCTGCCGCGCCACAAGGTGGTGTGGGCCCCACGTGGCTCGTCTCCGTCTCGTCTTCTGGCTCCGTGACTTTCCTGGAAAAATAAGGACTTATATGATTTTTCTGTTATTTTTCCTAAAAGTTGATTTCCTGCACAAAAATGAGACACCATGGCAATTCTGCTGAAAACAGCGTTTGTCCGTGTTAGTTGCATTCAAAACACACAAATTAGAGGTAAAACAATAACAAAAGTGTTCGGGAAAGTAGATACGTTTTAAACGTATCACATCTCCACGCCGGCATTAGCACCTGCCCCGCCTCGACCCGGCGGCGCCCGGTACTGACTCACCTCGGACGGGCTCTCTCCGGCACGCATCGCTCCGACATCGGCAACGCACCTCGACTGCACCAACATCCACGTGCCCCCGACTTCGCCCGTGCTCCCGCACCACCGCATCTCGGCGTCTCGACCTCACCCCGGATGCCGCTGCCGTCGATCTCGCCCGACCTTGGCTGTGTCGGCAGCGCCTCGGCCGGCTTCCACTCCCGCACCTCCGCAAGCCTGTCCCCAACCCCGGCTTGCGTCTCCTCGCCATGACCCTAACATCAGCGCGGCCGGCATACCCACACCTCAGCTGGGCCGGGTTATCTCACCTCGAATGTGAAGGGGATCGCATGCAGAAAACAAAAAATTTCCTACCAACGATATCCTTAAACTAGCCAAGATCTACACTATGCAGATATAGAAGTACGACGGAGATCGGAATACATACCCTTGTAGACCGAAAAGCGGGGATTACGCTCCCGCACAAGCGTTGACGACGAAGACGACGTAGCCGACCTCTAGGTCGCGAAGAACTCGGCGCGACGAAGACGATGAAGATGACCTCGAGGTCGGGTGGAGGAAGTAGGCCTCCGAGTACCGCTAGCGCAGCACCTCGCAGGGTGTTACACACATACGGTGGAGACGACGGCCTCCGAAGCTCCAGTCCAGGACGAGCAGCAGAAGACTTGGACCGGAACACCAGCAGCGCGGCAGCGGGCTATGGTGGAGAGATCCCCTCTCAACTCGGCGCAACTCCGACAAAGGGAATCACGTTATCGGGGAGAGAAAGAGAAATTAATTGGTTGAATTAAAAGGCCAGGGGTGCCCCTTCTTATATAGGCTCCCGGGGGGAGCCAACCTTGCCAGCCAGGCAATGTGGGACTATCCCACATGCCTGGTTCGGCCAATATAGAGCCGCCGGCCCTAGGTGGGCCCCATTTGGCCCACCTAGGCCGGCCCTCCCCCAATCCGAAGCCCTGGGGGGACTTCCCCCCCCCCCCTCATGGGCCTTCTTTCCACCAGAAGGCCCATTTAGGGAAATCAGCCTTTAAAAATTCGAAAATAAATATATAAAATCATATTTAAATATTAATTACACTAATTAATATCAAACATATTATATATAATTTATTCTAGCTCCGAAAACTATTTCGTCGCTGCCCGATCTCCATCGGACCATTCCCGGGACGTTCCCGGTGATCTCTTTCCTTTCCGGTTGTCTTGTCGAAACCCCTTAAGTGTGTTACCCTAGCGGTTCGATATAATAACAGACATGATCGAGACTCCTCTCCGATCAATGATTAACTCGTAGGCCTGGACCCCATGAATTAACCCCTGTGATATAACGAATGACTTTCATCTATCAAACCTGGACGTCGAGTCTTAAACCTTTTGCCATAGCGATACTTAGTGTGTCCGAGCATCGTTCATAGATATCTCCATACCTAGCCTGATCTCGTTACCGACAACACTATCTTCTACTCGTCTATGATATTATGTCAGCTGGTGACCTAGTCACATGTTTGCAAACTCATTTGACATAATCTCACCGAGTGGGCCCTAGAGTATCTATCCGGCTATACGGACTGACAAATCCCGCTCTTGACCCCTCGTCTCAACTACCCCTTTACGATACCCAAAAGTATCACCGTTATTGTCACACTATATAAGATATGACGTTTGGTGCGATCAAAGTATCTTCCAGGAATAACAATAAGAGTTGGTCTCACGGTCAAAGGCGTAATGACTACGTCCTACGAATTATGGGTAAGTCCATCACATCGTTCCACCTAACGATATGACTCCATTGCCGACAGACGCCATGTCTCATGATCGGGAAACCTCAATCATCAATCGCGCAATGAAACTAGTCTTAGCAGAGGCAACTAGGGACCTGGTTGTTTATCTACCACACGTGTATTAATGTTTCCGCTTAATACAGTTATAGCATGGTATAAAACATATAATGAACAATTGGAATATAACCAATAAACTATCTTTATTAAGTGCCTCTAGGGCATATTCCCTTCAGTCTCCCACTTGCACTAGAGTAACACTTAATCTAGTTTACAACTTGGTAAAAGCTCAACACCTATAGCATCTTGGTGCAGGCTTGTCTCGTGGAAGAGGAATACAGTCAACAGATCTCACACATTGAGACCTATATGTGCTTTGCAACACTTCTATGTCAACTAGTTTGACATCATCCCGTATCTTACGATGACGGTGAAATATATCCTAGTGGATGGAGTGAGACTCGAACATTCGCGTAGCATGGGCCTTAAAAGTCTAAGAGATCTATTAAGGGGACCACATACGCTCGGAAAACTGCTCAGTCCAATCACACTTGCTACTTCTGAAGTTGCCATATATTTCTATACCTATGTAGATTATGCAACAGTGCATTCATATGCGACTTCGCAAACTAACCATGTCTTTCTTCAAAATAAAGGACATCTCCTATATGAGATTTCTAGTTGTATGGGCCAGTGTAATAACTTGCATCATCGTAACCTCTTTACGGCAAGTTGTCTTTCACTCTTTCCCTTTACCAGAAAACATATCTTCAGTTCTCACAGACACTGAAAAATATACTTAACGTTTGTTCATTGATCCACACAAGGATCACTCTAGAACCCGTTCTTCAACCAAGAACTTGGGTCACACTAAGTCGAGCTTTCAATCTGATAGCATCTATGTCTGATACATAGAGAATGTCGAACATCATTTGCTATCACTGAAAATGCCAAGATAAACTTAATATTTCACCTAGTCATACAAGTAAGAACCATTTTCTTCGCTTGTTCTATTCTTAAACACTTCAGAATCTTAACTTAGGAAATATTCCGACCTAATGTTATTAAGCCCCTTACGATCTATACAATTATAGATTGGATGCCTAATACTCCTAACTTCTTTCATAGAAAATTTAATCACATAAATAATCCTTTACACTCTACTAGAGGATCTGTGTCATTCAATATGTCGTTACATACAAAATCACGAATGACACCTAGCTCCCACTCAAATATGCCTTCCGCATATAAGATCAAGGAAAGCTACTTAGCTCCCACTCAAATATGCCTTCCGCATATAAGATCAAGAAAAGCTACTTTGCTCCCACTCACTTCTTTGCAAATGCAAGTCTCTTCAACTATTTTGGACAACTCCAAAATCCTTTGATCACATCATCAAAGTGAAGATTCCAGCTCCGATATGCTTGCTTCAGCCCATGAATGGACAACTGAAGTTTGCATACATGTTTAGCATTCTCAGGATCACCAAACCATTATTGTACTGATTACAACTCTTTCTTAATGACACTATTAAGAAACATGGTTTCCTTATCCATCTATCAATTTCTCATTCGAAATTATAGTAATTGCTAAACGACCCAGATTAGATTTAGGCTTCGCCACTTGAGACAAAATCTCATTGTGGTCAACTTTTGAATCTGTCGGAACTGTTTCACGACAAATCGATCCTTATCAGTGTCTACTCTCTCATAAAATTCCATATTATGTTAACATCCTAGATGCCATCAAGAAGATCTCCCAAGTCAATACATGGTAATCGTACATGGATTTTATTTCGGATCATATATGACTCATAGCCATTTCTCGGACTTAGGTCTACCATCTCTTCTTCGTAGTTCGTAGGTCTGTCATATTCCATTAACATGACATTCATAACAAGATTGTCGTAACACATAGTGTGGAACACAACCTCGTACGCCTACGTTCTTAGTATGAGCTCAGAGCATCATGATCTTGTATCATCAGCCTTTTTCAAGCTGTGGAGCATGACACCGAAAACACTTTCGGTTGCGCCACTCGGATGTCTGGAGAGAAAGTTCATCAACTTCGTATTGCTCTACTTTCTTTCTCACTTATACCCTTGGACAAGAAACTATTTCTTTCGCAAGGTATATTCCGGCAACGATTTTGCCTATGTCGTGAGACATGTACCCAATTAACTCTTTAGGTACACTACAAAGATTAATCCATTTTAGATTTGATCACATCAAAACACTAAATTGCTGAAACGACAATCTAGGCTAAAAGCCACGCCATTACTCATATGGTATTGTCTCCATGGATTTAAATGGTTTCCCTATTATCAAACGTGAATGTTTACGTTTCTACCATATGACTCTAATGATCACGATAATTCGGTAAGAGATTTATTTACCACACACTATCCGATAGGGTGCGATTACAACGTCCTAACATACCATAACACTATGGTATTCCATGCGACGTAATTTGTGGAACTCTTCTCACAAGTCTTCCAATGATATGCCAACATTATAACTCAAATCTTCATTTCCTCGATCTGTATCGCCGGAATTTGATTTTCTTGTTAAGTTTATTTCCTACTTCATTCTGAACTTGTTTGATCGAATCAAAATTTTCAGGCCAACATTCCCTGAGTGGATATTCATATATCTACTTGGAATATTCATGAAGTCTATGAAATAAAGACTTTCACTTCACGTTAAAGTACTTCATTGATTCACATACACCCATATGCACGATTCTCAACAAGTCATACTCAAAACGTTCAGCGAAGTTTACGAAATAAAGGTCTCCACTACCCGTCAATTACTTCATTGAACCACATACATCTATATGCATGACTATCAATAGTTATATGCCCGTTTTCCGAAAACGGTGTCTTAGTTATTTTGCAAGTGTCAAAAGATCAAATCTAAGGACTTGTAGATCCATCCGGTATGGAGCTAATTCATTGAGTATAACATTGACATGAATTAAACGGTAGTGCCACACATATGTGGTGTCTTTATTAAGTTTGTATCCTTTGGCATTAATATTATGAATGTGGGAGCTTCTACCATCTAAATTCAAATCGGCATATGATCATTACTTTATAAATATAGGACAACGAATTTGTCACTAATATATATGAACAATTGTCTCGCTAGAGGAGACACACTTATAACGATCATACTAACAGGCGATCATAAAGAATTTATTCAAATGGTAGATCTAGAGGGAGAGTGTCTATGGCCATCACAACAATTTGTCTGCCATTATCAACACGCAATGTCGCCTCATCCTTTCAAGCCACTCAAGCAGTAAACCTGGTTTTCATAAAACATGACTAGTATCAAAACTTAGTCACTACTGCGAGTACTTGCTTAGCTAAAACATTCATAACATGTATATCATATATACACCATCATCATTGATGACTTCCGGCGATCTGTTTCATCTTCTTGATACTTCCAACGTAATCAAGAACCATGAAGGTGAACGATTCCCCTTGAATGACATAGTCTATGACATAGCATTTGCACTTGGCAACGACGTCTGTCATCCAGTGATCGAGCTGAGCGAGGCGTCTCAATGTTCATCAAGTATGACCATATGTCATCAAGTATAACCAATGTTATCAAGTATGACTGCCACGTGCTCCTTCAATGTGTGTATTCTCTTCCATCTTGGTTGAGAAGACAATCAGTCAACGTACTGATAAACTTCATCAACCCAACTTTAGGGGTACCCCGAGTTTAGCGACCATCTCATATGTTCGCGATCTAATAACTCGTACCCACCGTTGGTTCTCTATGGCAGAGATCATAGCATACACTGGACTATGATGATATCATCCGCACAAAACCTGATAATCCAAATTATCTTTTGTTAGCGGAATCTCCGGGTTTATCTCCTAGCGGGTATTGTATCACAAAGAGCTAACGGTTTAAACAAGGAGTATCCTCAAGCTAAAGTATAAAACTATGAAGTTTGGACCCAACCTTTTAAGTTTCTCAATCGCAGGAATGCGCCTAATTTTAGAAGATGCTATTACAATGGTTAATATCTAAAAAGGTTTGCAAAACAGACTTTGTTCATTATATTTTGAGTTCTAGTATTTTAGAAAATAACTATCCGAACTCCCACTCAAACGAACATCCCTCCTGGTCGTTTCAGCGATTACACGACCCCCATCCATTGCGCAACCCCTCATCGTCAGAGCCGGCAACACAACTTCAAGGGTGGACAACGACTTGTCGATCACAACAACTCTGTGACTCATGTTCGACCTTTCGGCCTCCGTGTTCCGAGGCCATATCTGCATATGCTAGGCTCGCCACAATAACCTCCACGTAACGCTTGTGCAACATGGCTTACACCCACTGTATGCGAACGACGATATGTCTGACACCCGATCGTCACGGCCTGCCTCATAACGTAGAACTTTCTTGGTGATGCTCGTTGGAGGAAGAACACTAGTGGTATTTTGAAGGGATCATCTTATATATAACTACCGCCGTGTAACTAATATATATACTAATATATATAATCACACAATATAAGATGCACTCAAAACATCAAATGTAATGCGATGTGATATAGTCCATTGCACCATGGTTTTCTTGGCGCCCGCAGTTCATAAACAATTTAATAAACCTACCTTGACCATATCACATTGCCCCTGCAAAATAAAGTTAGACGCTTCTACTTTATCTTTTGCATATTTTACGTGGCTTGGGGCTGTCGTAAATAGAACCGCTTCATACCTACGAACTTATGACCACAACAACGATCCAATAATTGCATGTTTAAGCATCCCTTTCGGGCACTCCATTGAAAATGCAAGACCAACTAAAGAGAGAGAGACAGACACCCGCCAGCCACAGATACGGTACAAGCCGTATGTCAGTAGTGGAACCAGTCTCGCGTAAGCGTACGCGTAAAGTCGGTCCGGGCCGCTTCATCAACTCGATGCCGCTGGAATCACAAGTGCACGCTAGAGGGTAGCAAATAACAGGAACGGTGCCCCCGTGCAGAACACGGGTTCTAACAGCGTACAGCTATATCTAAGATAGATCGGCTCTGATACCACTGAAGGGGATCGCATGCAGAAAACAAAAAATTTCCTACCAACGATATCCTTAAACTAGCCAAGATCTACACTATGCACATATAGAAGTACGGCGGAGATCGGAATACATACCCTTGTAGACCGAAAAGCGGGGATTACGCTCCCGCACAAGCGTTGACGACGAAGACGACGTAGCCGACCTCTAGGTCGCGAAGAACTCGGCGCGACGAAGACGATGAAGATGACCTCGAGGTCGGGTGGAGGAAGTAGGCCTCCGAGCACCTCGCAGGGTGTTACACACATATGGTGGAGACGACGGCCTCCGAAGCTCCAGTCCAGGACGAGCAGCGGAAGACTTGGACCGGAACACCAGCAGCGCGGCAGCGGGCTATGGTGGAGAGATCCCCTCTCAACTCGGCGCAACTCCGACAAAGGGAATCACGTTATCGAGGAGAGAAAGAGAAATTAATTGGTTGAATTAAAAGGCCAGGGGTGCCCCTTCTTATATAGGCTCCCGGGGGGAGCCAACCTTGCCAGCCAGGCAATGTGGGACTATCCCACATGCCTGGTTCTGCCAAGATAGAGCCGCCGGCCCTAGGTGGGCCCCATTTGGCCCACCTAGGCCGGCCCTCCCCCAATCCGAAGCCCTGGGGGGACTTCCCCCCCCTCATGGGCCTTCTTTCCACCAGAAGGCCCATTTAGGGAAATCAGCCTTTAAAAATTCGAAAATATATATATAAAATCATATTTAAATATTAATTACACTAATTAATATCAAACATATTATATATAATTTATTCTAGCTCCGAAAACTATTTCGTCGCTGCCCGATCTCCATCGGACCATTCCCGGGACGTTCCCGATGATCTCTTTCCTTTCCGGTTGTCTTGTTGAAACCCCTTAAGTGTGTTACCCTAGCGGTTCGATATAATAACAGACATGATCGAGACTCCTCTCCGATCAATGATTAACTCGTAGGCCTGGACCCCATGAATTAACCCCTGTGATATAACGAATGACTTTCATCTATCAAACCTGGACGTCGAGTCTTAAACCTTTTGCCATAGCGATACTTAGTGTGTCCGAGCATCGTTCATAGATATCTCCATACCTAGCATGATCTCGTTACCGACAACACTATCTTCTACTCGTCTATGATATTATGTCAGCTGGTGACCTAGTCACATGTTTGCAAACTCATTTGACATAATCTCACCGAGTGGGCCCTAGAGTATCTATCCGGCTATACGGACTGACAAATCCCGCTCTTGACCCCTCGTCTCAACTACCCCTTTCCGATACCCAAAAGTATCACCGTTATTGTCACACTATATAAGATATGACGTTTGGTGCGATCAAAGTATCTTCCAGGAATAACAATAAGAGTTGGTCTCACGGTCAAAGGCGTAATGACTACGTCCTACGAATTATGGGTAAGTCCATCACATCGTTCCACCTAACGATATGACTCCATTGCCGACAGACGCCATGTCTCATGATCGGGAAACCTCGATCATCAATCGCGCAATGAAACTAGTCTTAGCAGAGGCAACTAGGGACCTGGTTGTTTATCTACCACACGTGTATTAATGTTTCCGCTTAATACAGTTATAGCATGGTATAAAACATATAATGAACAATTGGAATATAACCAATAAACTATCTTTATTAAGTGCCTCTAGGGCATATTCCCTTCAGGATGAGCCGAGTGAGCTGCGCTTCGGTTGGAATCACCACTGCCTCGGGTTGGCCAAGTCATCTTTTATGTTGGTTCGTGAGGAAGACAAAAGAAAGGAGAGAAGGTGGTGGAGAGGGAAAGAGATAACTGACCAAGTATGGCCTATGTTGGCCGGCCAGGTTAAAGAGGGGAAGAAGGTCCGACATAGAACCATGTTGGCCAGAAAAAGAAAAAGGCTGAGATGGGGCGTACCATCATGTGGTTCATCGGATGGCCGAGTGGAAAAAAGAAAGAAGAAGAGAGAGAAGGGGATGGAGTGGGAGATCTTCGGAAAACCAGTGGACCGACATGGCAATGGCAGACTCTTGCCCAGTTTATTTGGTTTGGTTGTTTAAATCTGGTACGGTCCTTCATTCAAGACTGCAGGACCGCACCAGCTTCGGGGACTAGTGTCGGGGGTTGCCCCGGGTAGGGTCAAGATGTGGTAAAAGCTACTTCCAAGAGTGGACCGAGATACTTGTTGACCGACATATGCCCGGGTCGGAAGGGACCGGGATATGGTATTGGTGCAACCCGGCATATTCTGACCGACTTATGTTAACAGACATATTATACCCGACATATGTATGTCGGTATCTTCTGGTTTTCTATTATATGCAGGTAGAGCGGGTTATGAAGGGTAATCCGGCATAACCATGCTGGGTCTCGGGAGAAGAGGATTATCCGGCATATCCATGCCGGGTTGCCAGAAGAGGAGTCGCAGAGGTATCCGGCATATCCATGCCGGGTTAAGCAGAGAAGATGCCATGCCAAGCGCTACAGGACAAAGGACGGACGAGACATGCCATGACCCATCCCCAGACGTGACAAGAGTACACTGCATGATGCAGGGAATAGTGTTGATTAGACCCCAGTAGTCAAATCGTGAATAGTGTGTGTAGTACCGTGGGTCCCACATGTCCACTGGGCATTATTCTATAGGATGCACCAGGGGAAAGGGCAAGAGCCATGCGGGCTAGCCAGCCTCTCCCGATCGATCCACTCTCTTCTCCCTCACGTGCTAGCCCAGAGGCAAGCTAGCTAGCTCACACACTCCATATCAGATATCTCAAGCTCTCTACGAGCCAGGGGAAGAACAGCTCAAAGAGCAAAGATGTAACACCACAAGATTAGATGCAGAATGTAGGGGTTTTATCTCCTCACGAGGGCCCTAAACCTGGGTAAACCGGGGTGTTCGTGTGTGTTCTTGAGTTCATCCGTGTGCGATTCCATCGCGCAATCCCTACTCGAATCCTCTAGCGTCCATCGGCCCCACACTTTAGCCACCCCGTGGCATATGCCGTGACACCACCACGACAGCTAGCGAGATATACTAGGCCCCGGCGGTTCGTGAGTGAAACCTTCGAATTTGCAGTTTCACGGGCCGATTTGCGAGGCGCCCTCAAAATGTTTTACGGTCCCGCGAAGTTTGAGGGCGTTGCTATTTTTGCTTTTAAGGTTTCCGAACCGTCTTTAGCAGTTATTTTACGGTTCTGCGCGGTTTGAGGGCTCTGTTAGAGATGCTTTAAGAACATCTAAACGGCAACATTGGTGATATTCGGAACTCAAATCACACGAATATCCAATATCTATCCCGAATTACAAACATCCAAATATCCAAATGAAGCATAATATAAAAAGACCCAGACTGTCAGATCCAGATCTAAACCGTTCAACAATTGAGATCCAACGTCCCACGTCGTCCCATTGTTGTATGTTGTGCACCACACATAAAAATAACGGAGAAAAAAAAACCTCCGCCCGCCCACGCACACGCGCCACTACTGCACAACCGCTGCCCTCCCACCCACGCGCCTCTCACAAAGATGCTCGAACCCGGCAGGGTGGCCCAACGATGCGACGATGGCTGCCCAAATCCTACATCCGGCCGCCCCTCACAAACCACATCGGCGCCACTCGCCGCCTCCGTCTCCGCCGAGCCCAACATAAACAAGTACAGGCGCACAAATCACGGAGCCAAAGTCGCAGCGCCGAGCAGGCGAGGGGGAAGTTTATGGCGCTCACCTCCCCCTCCTTCCCTGCCACCGCCCAATCCTGGCATCCAGCCGCCGACTCGCACCACCACTACACCGGCACTGCCCCCCACACCACCGGAGCTAGGGTGGCCCGACTGGGCAGAGAAAGGTAGTTGCCACCACCGGAGGAACTGACTGGCCACTAGGAGGAAGACGGCAGTTGCGCAACAGTAGCTCCTCACCGCCCTTCCACCGATGATCATCCACCACACACGGCACAAGGTGTGGGTCATACGATGTTAGAGTACTTTTGATCTGATCACAAGTTTGTTTATGACTGCAGACTAACGATTTTTTTCTCCAACTCATCTCTTCTCCTCTCTTTTTCTTGGCTTCACCGACGCAGGCAGTGTGGATTTGTCTAGGGAGATGTTTAACAATCAACAGGGCCACGACAGGTAGAGCACTGAGTAGATCTCACACCTCCACTTCTATTGATGAAATCCCCTCGATGTGCAACAAAGCAGAAAGCACCATCAATCTTGAATCACGCAAGGAAAATTGTATACATTCATTGTATTGACCTCTGATTTGTGGAGCTTCTGCAGATGTACGGCTAACCGAATTTATGATGCTCTGAGAAGATCAAACTTGCTTTTACACATGCTGCATTTGGATAATTCTCTATTGGAATTTCAGTCTGTATCTTTGAAGCAACCTGACTTGGATGTTTGGGTAGGATCAGGCTCAGTACAAAGGAGATATGGCGTCAACCAAATGTATTTAAATTTTCTTGCTTACCTTTTTGGCTAAAGTTGATGAAATTGATTATAAACCATGCAAACAAGATACAAATGTGTATGTGTAGGGCATAAAGGTAACATAGAAATCCTTAATGTAATGCAGTGTTTTTCCTATGAAGTTTGAACTAATCTGGCTTTATCAAACTAGATCACCCGTTGCGCAACTGCAAGAAGCAGGACAATTTTCTTGCCATAATATCTTTTTGTTTCCCTGCCCATAGTTAAATTGAAATTAATCCATGTAATTGCCGGTCATTTTCAGTTTGGTAACAAATGGCACCACCGAGTGTTTTTCATGGAATACTTTGTGCAAGGTAGGACTTTTGCGGTTAGAAAATAAAATGAGACGTAATAACTTGAACAACTTTTTTTTTTGGGCTCATTAAGCTCGGATACATATATGGATATGCATGAAATATCAGCTAAAATTATATTTTAAAATAGTGATAGGAGACAACAAATCAAATTGCATGTTCCAAATGGGCATCCTACCTGATCGGCTTCACGCATTGTTCTCTGTCCACCTACTCGTCTCCAACTCAAGCAGAGAGCATCGTCACAATCTTCCTCCCTGGATAGGATTCTCATTCTGACTCCACCCTTCCTCGGAGACCCTCCAAGGGTTTTGGTGGATCTTCTTCTCCATCATATTGTTGGGGCTTCGGGATCTGTTGCGCCACCATCGCACATGCCGATAGCGAGACTGTATTTAAGCCATAGTCTCCACCCCCGTTGCGCATCTGCGCAACTATCATAATCAAATTGTTGCGGTGTCATTTGCTCTTTTTTCCTTTACTCTAAGCCAGTTTCAGACAGGTAATTGGCGGTCATTTTCAGTTCTATATGACAAATTGCATCCTAAAAACATATGGCCCACCAAAATTTTCATGTGAATTCTTTGTTGCGCGGTAAGATCTCAACGATTAACTAGTATCTATATTTTTTGGTATTTGGTATCTATATTTTTTGTTCGATGGATATATTATGAGCTATACGCGTTTAAGGTTTCCCCGACTCTCGCACAACTACCACCTATATCCCTTGGAACTATAGGTTTCGTCGTCGATGCCCCTTTATAGAAGTCACGTCATTTACCCTTCTTGTCCATTGTCATCATTGATTTTTTTTGTATAAGATAATATTTGTGATAATGATAATTTATATGTACGTTAAGTTTTCAACTAGAGGATCCATTTAGCTTTAAAGATGGACTGCAAATGAGCATACATGTTTCGACCATTTTAAATTGGTCGGCCATGTGTTTAAAATGGCTTTATTATCTTAAAGTTAACTAATTGTCCCGACCGATAGAGGCTGACTTCTTTTGGGCTTCTAGCCCTGCTTATAGGCTCCAAACCGAAGAAGCCTAAAAGAACTCTCCTGCTTATTTCGGCCGAGAATCCCGCCATAAGCGAGTCGCAGTGCAGTGGGCAGAAACTCCTCGCGACCAACTTCTCGAGCGTTTCCCGAGCTTCTGCAAAGCGTTAGATTTCTTTGTCCTCGTTTTCTGCTCTATTTGCCACCAATTGCCACTCCCCTGCCCCGAACAGTTTCCCGAGCTGGTAAAGAACGTAAAAAAGACTCTGGATTCGCTCGTCCCTATCCACTCGCTCGAGTGAGCAAGGGCTCGACCCGCCGCCGCCGCTGCTCCAGCTCCGCCGGCCGGCTCCACTTCCGCCCACACCCGCTCCGGCCTCTCCAGCCTACTCCCCCGCCCGCTCCGGCTCTCGAGCCTCTCTACGCGCCGTGGCCCGCCTCTCCGCCCATCTCTCCACCCGCTACGAGGAGGCGCTCGGCGAGCGGACGTGCGCCGGAGGAAGCCTAGCTCACGAGGAGCACCGTGGTGTGGGCGGAAAGGGCTAGGGAAGGCGGGCAGCGAAGAAATCGAGCAGGGACGGCGGCGGCCGGCGGTGAGGAAGATGCTCGATTCGCTCGGTGTACTTCATGCTCGATTTGGTCGGCTCCTCCTCCGAGCTGCGACGAGCTCCTACTGCTCTGCTCCGCCCCGCCTTCAGCTCCAACTCCGGTCGACGTCGAGCTCGTAGTCCTCTGCTCCACCCGGCCGTCCTGCGATGTTGACCTCGAAAATTCCAACTGATGCTTATGGACAGTGTAATTCAGCTTTGCCTACATGAAATTGCGGTGCTTTGGAAATCCTATGGGATTTAATTTTTGCAAGTAGTGAAATATTGGAATTATATTAGTATAAGATGCTTGAGTAGTTCATATTATTTTTATTTTATTTATAGCTTATTTTGTACTAAAAACTAGCATATGTATCATATATAATGTCTTAAATAATGAACATATCAAATTCAGGGGCAAAACAGACATCTTACAACTCTTCACATCAAATAAGCTAAAACAGTACAAGCCCAAAAGAAGTCTCCTGAGGAGTTTCTGGAGTTTCTGCCCACAACAGTTTCTACCCACCGGAATCTATAAGCAGGCTTATGACATAATCATAAGCCACCCATAATAGGACGGTTGCGTATAGATTTTTTAGCCTAGTTAGATTGCAGACAACAGATGAGCCAAGGCATCTACCGGCGACGTTATTGGCTTAGATAACTGATTAGCAATACGGTCAGGTAATCAGTTAAATCCATCAATGCATTCGTAGGGTTTATATACATGATTCGTCTATGGTAGGGTTTTTGGGAGAAATTTACGAACGCCCAATATTGTGTTATTTAAATTACCTAAAATACGTATGTTTTACAAAATTAGCTCCATGGCCACATGTGTACTACTTAGCAAACATAGCATGCTTCGGTCCAAGCAAGTCCGGCAAAAGATTTACTGAAAATAAAACATACAAAACGCAAACAAGATTACTTCTCCAAGTCTTTTGGGCATTGCTTGCCATTCACCTAATCTTGGAACATCTTCTCCCATAAATTAAGAATATCCATAACAAAGAATCAACCTTACATAGTCTTCATAATGATCCACAATCCTAACATTTCAGAGAACCATTCCCTTCATTCATGCACAACAACGAAAGTTCCACAAATCTTATGGGCAGGAACTTCGCAGATAAAGTTCAACTCTCTTCCGCAGCCAGATAAAGTTCCTATTTATTTAAGGATAGCACCAATAGATCGGTAACAAAAGCTCTGCTTAGGGTATGCAGAAAAAATACCTCTAAGCACTGCATGGACTATCAATCCTCCTGCATCTGCGGCTTCTGAAGGATGCCTGTGATACATAACAAACAATAAAACGAAGATTAGATGCATCAGTACATAAAGCTGTTAAGATGGCCAAGCAAAATAAATTTTCCATTCGTTTAGTACATTTGCACCTTCAACCATAATTTCTGGATGTTCATTAGTTGTAACATCATTCAAAACTCTGAACGAATTTGCCACCAGAACTACCTAGGAGTACATAATTGGTGTTTTGTTATCAGGGTATTTGCTCAAACTGTAAAAATAATCTAACGATCTGGCACGAAGTCTATATTTTCCACAATAGAGAGTAGAGTGCAAATAAAATAGATTAAGAGCACGTAATATATTAGCCGCACAAAATTATTATACTCAATGCTCCTTAAAAGCTATGCATTTCTTTTCTTGAAGACGTTACAAAGATAAATTACTTGGCCTTTCTAAAGAACAAACTTGTTCAAAGGTGGTTATTTCTAACAATTTCTGAAACACAATATATGACCAATCAGACCTGAAACATTAAAGAGTAAGGAAAATTAAGAATAAAATGGATATGCCCATGAAGTTCTTACTCCAGGAACTTGTGGAAACAACTGGATTAGAAACAAACAGCTGGAACAACATATGGGCATGAATCGGTAGGATATATAATGCCTAAACTTGGGCTATGATATGCTAACTCAAGTTAACGTGTTGTAGCAAGCACAGACAAGGATGGAACGCCCAGCATCTCATAAATCAGACATGAGCACCATTTAGTCATTAGGTATAACGCTGTTCCAACCATGTGGGCAGCATATGGATTCAGGCCATGCTCAAGTCAAAGTATGACCTGGATTAGTAATTTGCAAATTCACACTACAGAAGATCATTCATCACACATTCAATGATCACTGATTTCAAGAGGTTGAATATGCAGAAGTTTATAAACACACACTGATGAACCATCACAGTCCCATACCATATTATCTGGCTAAATACAAAATAGGCTGGCAAAAATTGTATTCTGGCAATTTTTCCTGCCAATAGACATTGATGTCATAGTTGAGCGCACACATAACAATTAGGTGCTATAGAAGCATCTACTTCCTCCTTGTCGACAAAATAACTTACAAACACAAGTTGGGACAAAAATATATACATAGGTGAACATGTACCTTGCAGTAATCAATTTTAAACCTATGAACTCAAGGACTTATTATGTAACAGAGACAACGCCCAAAAAAATTAAGCATTCAGCATATCCAGTAAAAACGATAATATCAGTGGTACTCACATATTCTTGTTCAGTTTTCCAAATGTACCACTGTGATAAGCACAAGAAAGCATATAATGCACATCTTTCATGATAGAACATCATTGATATAGCTCAAACAAGTTGATGTCCTAACCTGCATCAAACTAAACCGCACGATCATCATAGAGAATTGCCTCTACAAATAATAAGATACACGCACCACAAACAAAAATAACACGCATGAAGGCAGATAGGAAATAGTTGTTGCAGCTTACAGAAGGTCCATCAGAATAATTGTGCAGCTTACAGAAGGTCCATCAGAATAATTGTGCTGGTATTAGACGTTGCTGTATGGTACATGGACTGAATATCGAGTAGCGAAACAAATTGGACCTTACTTACATATTGGAAAACCATGGTGATCCTCCCAATAATATCTGCAGCGAAACAAATTGGAAAATAGGAGTCAAACACACGAGCTGAAAGGGAGCAGCGGTACACAAGTACAGTGGATCCAACATATCTTACTTACATACAGATCTTTGACTACATTTTTGAAACGAATTAAAGTAGATTACAAGAACCCACCCAGGAAATCCAGGTGAATTAGGCACATAAGTTTTGAATCAGTACCAATTCCAATACGATTCACAATCACAAGAAAACCCATGAGTTTGACAACCAAATTTGGGCAATGCTCAATATGAAGAAAAGAAGATTGAACCTACACGTTTTTTTTTCTTAGAACTACAATTAGGATAATAAGCTGAAAATACACGAATATCAGCGAAGGTACAAAATAAAATATACAATATACAGACCATTCAAAAGAAGAAAAAAAATTTACTTCTGCATTCCATTGCTGCAATCATCTGCATTCTGAAGCATGATACCATAAAAAGGCAAGCAAGCTATACCTTGAGTTGGTTCAGAATATCGCTGTTTTGTTATTTTGATGGTGAGCTCAGTGAGAACCATTATCTCATGATTTTTGTCGCTGTTCTTGATTGCCATTCATTCGTACACAGGAACATGATGCCATCAACATGCATCATGACACTAAATCTTACAAGCACTGAACCATGAGTTCACATAATTGTAGCCATAGATACAGCAAGTAGACATAAATGTATAACTGAAGGATAAGAATTGTTACCTAGAAAAGAGAGGCATGGAGGATCTAAACAACAATGTAACTGCACGGTTGTCTGCATCTACATTGTATAGGCAGGGCAAGTTTGCTGCCACCTTCCACATCCACTGAACAAGCTTAACTTGTCGCACATCTAAAAATCATAGATCAAGTAGATGGATGTCAAGTTAGAAGACAATGGCACTTGGAAATCAGACATAATAATGCTGAAAACTGGTTACCCACTATAATGCTAATACAACTCGGTGATGTTCTTAGTGTTTAAACACAATTAGATAAGTACTTCAAGCCCATAAGCATTAGAGAGGCAATAAAAAGGTAGATCTTTCCCAAGCTGAAGCCTAAATATATTAACACACACATTACATTTTACATAGAGTAGCTGTAACTGAAACTGCACGTTTCTTTCAGTCACCTCACTCAGAATTATAAAAGGAGGCCAGCGAAATAGAATCAAACTTAACTGTGAAACATTAAGGACCGGTATACCAGGGGGAGGTGTGGAGAAGCGAGGTTGCCGGTGTTGACCGACCGCCAGCTCCGCCAAAGCTCCCACGGCAACCCTTACCCTGCTCGCGGTGGCCCTTTTCCTGCAAGAACAAAACCAGGCATGGATTATTAGCAGGACAAAAGGAAGACAACATACAAATATAATAGCATGGTGGCAAGCACTCAAAACGTGAACACACAAGGACGACAAGACGAAACACAAACTAATTGGAGAGTGCCTTTCACCATGGACAAAAAGCACCATCTGCTGAGCACGAAATCAAACATCACCGCCACCAAACCTACCGATACTAATTGGAGAGTTCGCAGAGAGAAGAGGAAGAGGCAAACCTGGACGAACCCAAGGCCCCCTCCTCCCGCTGCCGCGTAAGGTTGCCCTTGGGCTGGCTGTCGAGCTCTGGAGTAGACCGGCGTCGTGCCTCCTCTTCGCTCGCGCCGACCGCCGCCGCCACCGTGCTCCTTGTCCTCCCGCTACCCCCACCGTCGTCGTAGCCAGGTCGCCGGCCATCCGAGCAGCCGAGCGGCTGGTCCTCTGCGCCGCCGCCCTTCTCGAGGACGCCGCCGGTCCGTCCGATCGCCGCGCAGGGAGCCGAGCGGCTGCTCCTCCGAGCTTCTGCTCCTTCTCCACAAGCTCCTCCAGGGTGGAGCAGAGGTGAGGGCACGTACCGCGAGCGAGAGGGAAGAGGCGGCTGAGATGAGGAGGAGAGAGAGCGGCACTGGGCAGAGAGGCAGCTGAGATTGGGAAGAGTGCGGGCGTGGATTGGGCTAGGGTTTCACCCCGGCCACGAGTTTTGTTCCCGGTGCGGACGTAGCAAAAGAAGCGAGACGCGGACGAACTGGCCTGTGACGCTGATATCATTGCCTGACAGGCTGGCAATTAGAGAAGTGAGGAGCCGGTAATAAAAAACAAACAAACACCACGATCGATGAAGCACAAGTTGTTTGTGTGTGCATTTGAGGTTACTGATGATCATCATTGAAAGAAAATGATTATCGAGGGGATTAAGAAGATGATAACAAGGTGGAACAAATGGTGTGGGGCATGTCATTTACGATATTGTGCTATGACAAAAATACCGAGCTGAAGATATATGGCTGAGTAAGACCAAGTGAGAAATGTGAAACGAGTGATGTATTAGACGCATTGTCTAAGCTGTGAATTCTAGATTTTTCAGTGTTCAAACCATGTGTTTCATCAAATTGATCTTTCCAATGGGGAGCTAGCAGTATTTTACATTACAAAAGATTTATTCTTGGAAAAAAACAATGCAAGGTTCTGATGCTATTTTGGAAGCTGACTATAAACTATGTATATGAATTTGGAAGCTGACTATGAGCTATGTAGACATCACGTGTAACAATTCTAGCAAACATGGAAATGAAGATTGTGTACATACCTATCACCATTTTCTTGTTGCTCTTTTACCCATGTTTGAAATGAGTTCAGTCATTAATCAAACCAGAGATATTAGCAAAGTGAGCCATCGAATCAAATTGCATGCAAACTTTGGTAAGGAGTACCATACCTAACTACCTATGCCACGCCCTTACTGTGGATCTTCTGCAATTAGTTCTGGTCAGTATCACCTACGAACTGCATACGCCCATGCATCGCCACATCCACATGACGTCCAAGAAAACTGCAATCAAATCGGTAAACTGAAATATAGTGTCAACCATTTGGTACTCCCTCCGTTCCAAATTAATTGACTTCTATTTGCCCACATGACATACACATATATGGGCAAATATAAGTCAATTAATTTAGAACGGAGGGAGTAATAGTGATCGACAATCCCATGCATTGCCACATCCACATGATGTACACAGAAATGGCAATGAAATCAGTAAATCTACTTCACTTAATGATTCAATATTTTTAGGAGAAGAACTTTTCCTGTTGACAATTCCCTTTGTTTTGTGAGATTGTGACTCAATGCTTGGCCAGTTCACTTATCGGATTGATAAATTAGTTTCCCATGATTCGTAAGCTGTCATGACTTGAAATTTGTTGTACTTCAGCTTTACTTGACTTGCTACAGCAGGGGTGATATGGCATCCCCTATTGGAAAAAAGATGATAGACTGACTAATTTCCATTTGTTGGCAAGGTGCTTCCTGCCCTTAATGAGAAGTTCACTAAGATGGCATGTCATGCCCCCACGTTGATGTTCATGTTATTGATTGGGACTCCAACCACCTATAAGCTGATTAAAACGCTGGTACCAGATGAGTTAGGAAACTTTATTTGCTAATTTGCTGCTATCCTAATTCAGGTCAAAGACACTCCTCAGTACAACAGTATATTGTGGAAACTGAAACAAATTCTTGCGGAATGAAATGTTTATTACCTCACAATAAGGTTTGTTCCTTGATATCAATTGTAGTATGTTTTGGGAGACCAGTGGTAGTTCCATGTTTTTATTACATGCTACAAGCAAATAAATATTTATGCAGTGCCACGTGAAAACTCTCCATGTCACCGATTAATTCGAAGTGCAGAATTGTTGAAATATTTAGATTTTGAATACCACTTTCTCTTGGATGAAATAAGATAAAGGGATGCTAATGTACAGAAGCTTTGTAGGAATACACCATCGATTTTTCTGGATTTATAAGATTGCTTGACCTATGTTTTTTTATCTGCTTTAATCCACATTGCAGTTGGTTTGCCTTCTCTATCTTCCCAAGGATTTCTTTCACACGCTACTCACGTGTGTTATTATATACTTTTGCACATGTCTGATGAAGATATACTCAATCTCCCACTCCTAATATCTTACAACAAATCTAATTGCTTGTGAATGGTTTTTTTGCTCACGTGCTTGACTGACAAAAAAAATGCAAGGAGAAAGTGTTAAACTGAACCATAATTTGTACCTTGCGAGAAGATGGCAGACAGTGGCATAGTTCTCGCGAGAGTACTAGCAGCTGTACTGTACGAGCTTATGTTCAGGTTCAAAGAGAAATCAAGTTTGAACTCCTTGGCCAGTAAGTTAAAGAAGACTAGATTGACTATATAAGCCAACTGTAGCAAACTTAGTGTGAGATGCAAAGGAGGTTGGATGAATAGAACTTGTCCATGACCTGACATGATTTTATGTAGAGTAAATAACAATAAAAATACCATGAATGCATTTCTTAAAATAACTATGATATCTTAGTTTTCCATTTTCCCCCTAGCATTACTTCTTAAGTCTATATATACAGGTTCATCCGAGGGATATACAGACGTAAGAAATCATTCAGAAAACTGTCGACAGTGAACAAAAGTTGTTTATGACGGGTCATAATTAGGGAGAAGAGAGTGAGATGTTGTAAAGTGTTTAGTTCTTGTACGGTGATATGTATTTCCTTTTAACTTTTCTATGTTCCTGCACATGAGATGGAAGTTATGATAACTTTATATTGATCGTGTTTCAATATACAAGGTATACTTAAGTCAGATTACCTTTAGCCATGTACATAAGGGTTGCACTTTAAGCTGATACAGGCTATCCTCATGGCAGCTATGTTCATTCATTTTTCTTAAAACAATGGTAGATATAGTAGCAATGTTCCATTGATGGACATAACATAGGTTTTGCAAGAAAATTTTCAAGACCAAATTTTGGAGTGAGTAGGGTGATTGTTTTTCTATGTAATTTATGTAGGTTCGATGTAATTCTTCTAATTACATATCCATATTTTCTAATTAACGTGCACGTGCTGATTACTAGTTTAATAAGGCAACTAATAAGACCACGCCTGAAGGTGCATACTTTGGTCCAGCTATTACTGGAGGTGCGCGCCCGGCCCGCCAGGCCCGCCCTCCCCACCAAGCCCGCCAGGCCCTCCAGGTACACCCAGCCCTCCAAGCTCACCGGGGGCACCGTCGTCGCCGGCGCCGGCACCGCTGTATCCTCCAGAACCGCCGGATGCGCTGAAACCTCCGTCCCCACCGCGTCCGCCGTCCCCGCCGATGAAGCCGTCCCCGCCTTTGCCGCCAGGTGCGAGGAAGCCACCTTCGCCGCCGACGCCACCGGCGCCGCCGTGGAGGCCTTTCCCACCTTTTCCGCCTTTCCCGCCCGGCGCGTTGAAGCCACCTTTCCCACCGGCGCCACCGGAACCGCCGTAGCGGCCTTTCCCACCTTGGCCACCTTCCCCGCCAGGAGCGAGGAAGCCACCGTCGCCACCGCGACCACCGGCACCGCCGCGTCCACCGGCACCGCCTCTCCCTCCTTTTCCTCCTTTCCCGCCTGGCGTGCAGAAGGAGCCACTCCCGCCCTGGCCACCGGCGCCACCGCGGACGGGTCCGTAGCCTCCAGACCCTCCTTTCCCGGCGCGTCCGCCGTAGGGGCCCGCGTCGCCGCCGCGGCCGCCGATTCCTCGTCGGGCGGGCCCGCCTGGTCCGCCGGCTTTGGCCCGTGGCGGCCTAACAAACCCTGGATTGTCGGCCATTGATGCTGCAGCTACAGGAGGTGGGAGAAATTTGACGTTGGGGGCGTAAGTTGGGGGCGCTATAGGGGCAAAGTCTACGGATTTTATATTGCGTCGTTGCGCTGTCTGAGGACAAAACCCTAGGATGCCACCCGAAAATTTTGGGCTGGCCTGCTCTGCGCGTCCCCATGCGCCGGCCTATTCACATCGCAATTTTGTTAGCCCATAAATCGCCGGTACTTTTCGAAGTTCAATATAATAACCAGTACCTCCATCTGATCCCTACCAGAAAGGTTAGAGGCTCAGTGCATCACTAGCGGTCCGACAACAAACTGCGATTAAATCGTGTCTGATTTGATTTATTTACGTCGGGCCGCGGATAGTAAATGGATGATGTTCGGGCCATTATCCGTTTGGGTCGCGCCCCAGCCCAGCGGCCCATATTTTTCTAAAACTGATTATATTAATAGATATCCATTACATATAGGAAAAAATAAAGACAGAAATTTAAAACAAAAAATCTAAAAAAAGCCCTAGCTAGGGCTTTCTCGGCTCTAGCGTCTACTCCTCGTCGCTGTCGCCGGCGAGGTCGAAAAACGGCGGTGGGTCCCAGGAAATTAATGATCCATTCGGTAAAACTCGAGGTCGCCGCCAAGCCGGTTGGCGCCGACCTTGTACATGTCGGCGCCAAAGAGGTCGGCCAGATTTGAAAATAGTTTTGCCGAAAAGCCATATGCATCTGCTTATCAAATCGTAGATGGAAACAGTTCAATTTGGAATACGTCTTGGTTTGAGGGCGGGGAAATTATTTACGATAACCTCATATTCATCAAGTGTGGAAGCACAATCAAATAGGGCCACGAGTGCAAACATTCGCTTGGACTCAGGAATGCACTACCTACGGGTAAGAGGGCAGGTAAGTACTCTAAACACATTAGTGAAAATTGCCCTACCTGTGAAAACCTTGAAGATGATATGCACCTCTTTTTTCTTATGCCCTTTTGCAAAGGCAGCTTGGTATAGTTCTCTGTGGTTTATTCAAATTGAATTCATTGCTCGGCACAGTCATTCTGTCTCACAAATCATCCAAGCTCTTCTTGCTTCCAATCACCCACACATAAATATAGGTTCGCTATATACCTTTTTGTGGTGTATCTGGGAATCGTGGAATGACGCACGTTTTTGCAGAAAGCTATGGTCACCTTCGCATGTATATGCATCTACTATGGCCATCATGCAGGGGAACTGAACTAGAAGTTGCTACTCCTTCTCCGGCTAGTAGCGCAATCAATTCGGCGGAACCTAGGGTGCTTGCGACCATGGATGCTCATGTGCATAGTCAGGATCTTTTGTCACAACAACCTTTCTTTGTTGGTTCCAGGGAAGACAATCAAGCATATCTCTAACATTTCAGGTCCCAAAGTTTATTCGGATGCATCTTGGACTCCAGGACCGGAGGGTCAACCGGCGATTGCAGGTGTAGGTATATTTATACAGTTCCAAGGGGATCGTCGGTGCTCACAGCTATGCATCTCGGCCATCTCCCCATCAGTGTCTTCAGCTCTACAGGCTGAAGCTCTCGGCATGATGCTTGCATCCAAAATAGCGGAGTTGTTCTATATAGGCCACTTTTCTTACGGACAGTGCGACCTTGGCTACCTCATTAGCAGCTAACAGCCCCATCCTTGTCCCAGGTCACTGGACCATCAGACCCCAGCTTGCTCTCATTGCAGCCCCATCAGCCTTCGATGCTTCTAGAATTTATCATATTATCAGGAGTTTCAACTTCCGTGCACACCACCAAGCTAGACTTGCTCTCAAAATGCAAAATTCGGTTTCTAGGTTCAAGTGTTTAGGCTCACGCAATGGATCTTGCCTCAATGTACAAGTAGCAGCTCTTTCATCTGTGCTTCAATGCACCGTTATACATGTACGTTTGCTGTTAATCGATGAAAATATTCTGCGTTCAAAAAAAGAATTGAGCTGCATCCCCCTTTTTTTTTCTTTTGAGAATTCGCTACATCCCCGTTTGGTTTGTTTGACTCTGTATCTGTAGTAAATCAAGTTAGGAAGCGACGATTAACTGGACTGGGTCAACTTCTGATTCGGATGACCGGCCCATTTTGTACAGGTTTTGATGGCCGTGACAGGTACGGTACAGCATTCGCCAGCGCCCAGCAGTGCTCAGTGAGGATGGAAACATTTTTAGTCCCACCTCGGCGACAGGAAGGGAGCTCGCAGAACTGAGAGTCTTTAAATGGGGAGGACTTGCGAAGTGTTGAAGCCATGATCCTTCAGGCAGCAAAGGGAAATGAGGAGTGGCACAGGCTCGCTGTTTATTTCATGCGAGAGGGGTGCCCGCCCCAATAAGCCTGTTACGACACTGGGGCATCCCCTTGATTTACCATCTGATCACCAGCTCCAAAGTACGAACCTTTTTTTTGTTTTGGTTTTTTGTCTTTCTTCTTTTTCTTCGGTTATGTGTTTTACGGTTTTTAATTTTGCCTGCAGTTTTTGCTTGGAAATTTGCTTTTATGTTAGAACCTTAAAGGAAATCTCACTGCATCTGGAAATAAGATTTAGTGTGGTTATTGCCATTTTTCTAATGGAATGGAATTTGAAATTATTAGTTCTTTGGCTTGATTGGAGGAATTTTATAAATTTAATATTGAAAAATCAAATAGATAAGCCTTCGATTAAATTGAGCAGATGTGTGTATCTAACTGTACAAAATCGAGAAAGTAGGAAAACTACTTACGTACACAAGATGAGTTGGAAAAAAATTACCCGATCTATACAGTACCCATTGTTGGAATTTTACTTGTATAGTAACCTTTAGTCCAATCCCAACTTAAATTCGGAAATTTTCATTAACCTATTTATATTGGTTGTATTTGTGTGACAAAAGTTTAGTCACATACTATTAGTTGAAAATATACAAGCTTTTTCTTTTCTTCTTTATTCTCTCTCTACGCGACGGGCACGATCTCCTTTTTTTTCTTTTTCTTTTTCTTTTTCTTTCTTTTCCCTTTTTCTATCTGGCCGGACGGACTCGGTCCTCTTTCCTTTTCTTATTTTCTTTTTCTTCTCTCCATCCGAGTTCATCCGCTCGGCTCCTAGCCTTTTCCCGCAGCGGCCCGCCAGATCAAGCCGGCAAGCCTCCAGGCAGCAATTCGGCAGGCGGCCAGCCGGACACGGGAGACGGAGCGCGGACCGCGAGCTGTGGCTTGGCAGGCGCAGTCGACGGTGGGGAAGTAGCCTGCCGGCGACCTGAAGCGAGTGCGCGGGCTGCAGTTGGAGGAGAACGTGACCTGGGGAATCGGTTGCGCCCGCACGCGAGCCGGAGGCGAGCTGCAGGAGCGAGGCCCGCTGCAGGCGACGAGGACGGAGGCGGAGGGCGCGGCCGAAGATGGCGACCTGGCTGCGGCGAATCGGAGCAGGGCCGGCCGGCGGCGAGTTGGAGCGGGGGCCGTGGAGGTCTAGATGCAGAGAAGCGAGTCGGGTCGTTGTAGGAGCGCGCGTGGAGAGGCTGCTGTAGGGGGTCGATGCAGGCGGGCGGCGCGCTGGGCGTAGTCGCGCACGGACCTGAGGGGAAGGACGCCGCCACGGTCGAAGCGTGGAGACGCGGGGAGCCGGACGCGCAGGCGCGTGATGATGCAGGGGCGACCGCAACGAGCGGAAGCGCAGAGTACGAGTGCCGACACGGAGTAGCTTGAGGACGAAGGTGACGAGGAGGAGCTTGAGGACGGGCGCGGAGCCGATGACGACCTCAATCTTCCGGGCCTCGCGTGAGACGGAGCTCACGACGCATCAGCATCGGCGATGAAGATGAAGAGCTTGTCCAAGCCGCCCCGCGAGCCGAAGGGCAGAACCCGCCCCGAGGAGCTCGCCGGAGTTGACGAAGAAAGTCCCGTCCGAAATTAACCCAGTAAGCGTCACTGTCTGCCCCACGGTGGGCGCCAAATGTCGTGGTGGTGTCACGGCATATGCCACGGGGTGGCTAAAGTGTGGGGCCGATGGACGCTAGAGGATTTGGGTAGGGATTGCGCGATGGAATCGCACACGGATGAACTCAAGAACACACACGAACACCCCGGTTTACCTAGGTTCAGGGCCATCGTGAGGAGGTAAAACCCCGACATTCTACATCTAATATGTATATGATGAAATATATGTGGTGTTACATCTTTGCTCCTTGAGCTGTTCTTCCCCTGGCTCGTAGAGAGCTTGAGATATCTGATATGGAGTGTGTGAGAGGAGCTACCTAGCTTGCCTCTGGCTAGCACGTGAGGGAGAAGAGAGTGGATCGATCGGGGAGAGCTGGCTAGCCCGCATGCCTCTTGCCCTGTTTCCCCCGGTGCATCTTATACATCTTATACAATAATGCCCAGGGGACATGGGGGACCAACGGTACTACACGCTATTCATGATCTGACTACTAGGGTCTAATCAACACTATTTCCTGCATCATGCAGTGTACTCTTGTCATATCCGGGGATGGGTCATGGCATGTCTCGTCCATCCTTTGTCCTGTAGCGCTTGGCATGGCATCTTCTCTGCTTAACCCGGCATGGATATGCCGTATACCTCTGCGACTCCTCTTCTGGCAACCCGGCATGGATATGCCGGATAATCCTCTTCTCCCGAGACCCGGCATGGTTATGCCGGATTACCCTTCATAACCCACTCTACCTGCATATAATAGAAAACCAGAAGATACCGACATACATATGTCGGGTATAATATGTTTGTTAACATAAGTCGATCAGAATATGTCGGGTTGCACCAATACCATATCCCGGTCCCTTCCGACCTAGGCATATGTCGGTCAACAAGTATCTCGGTCCACTCTTGGACGTAACTTTTACCACATCTTGACCCCACCCGGGGGCAACCCCCGACACTAGCGGTTGGCGGGAGGGACATTTCAGCACGGCTCCTTCACGTCTTCGTTCCCCAACTCACCGCCGCCCCCCTCCAATTCGTCCTCCTCCGACGACTCGATGTAGATGAACTCTTCGAGAGTCGCCGGCAGCAGATGGTGGTTGCGGTCCTCGCCGTGTAGGAGTTCGAGGACCGCTATAGAAGGACGCGGCAAGGATCCAGAGTTGGCCGCCTCTGCATCCCTCGCAACCGCTTCTACGGCAACCAGCTGCTCATGCGAGACTACTTCGACGAGAACCCGACGTATCCGTCTCACATCTTCCGTAGAAGGTACCGAATGCGCCGTTCTCTTTTTGTGAGGATTGTCAAAGCGTGTGAGGAAAATTGCCGTTATTTTACCCGCCGACGGAATGCTGCGGGTTTGCTAGAATTTAGTGCTTATCAAAAGATCTTGGCCGCAATGCGAGTGATTGCATATGGAGTTCCGGCTGACTACGCCGATGAGTACCTTCGCACTGGTGAGGATACGACAATCGAGTCGGTTCGCACATTTGCGAAAACGATCATTCGGGTGTTCGGCAAAGAGTATCTTCGAGCACCCAATGAAGATGATATAAAGAGGTTGATGGCTGCAAATGATAAGCGGGGTTGGCCGGGCATGCTAGGCAGCATAGATTGTATGCATTCGACTTAGAAAAACTGTCCCAAAGCTTGGCACGGGCAATACTGCTGCCAGGGAGGCGATGCAACAATTGTGCTAGAGGCCGTTGCGTCTGAGGATCTATGGATTTGGCATTACTTTTTGGTTTGCCGGGCACGCTCAATGATATCAATATTTTGCAGAGTACCCATCTACTTCGTAGGCTAGCGGAAGACGATGCTCTGGCTTGCAACTTCACTGTTAATGGGCATGATTACACAAAGGGATACCATCTTGCCGACGGTATTTATGCTCCGTGGTGTACATTTGTGAAAACTATCTCCAAACCAAAAGGAAAGAAGGAAGCAGAATTTGTGAGGGCACAAGAGGCCTGTCGAAAGGATATAGAGAGAGAGCATTCGGTGTCCTGCAATCTAGGTTTGCCATTGTTCGAGGACCTGCCCGTTTTTGGGACAAGAACACTTTGAACAACATCATGGCATGTTGTGTGATTCTTCACAACATGATCGTTGAAGATGAAAGGGACTTGAACTTGATTTGTCTTATGACAATGTTAGTATCCGTGTGAAGCCAGTTAGAAACCCAGATTCTGTACAAGCATTTCTTCAGACTTACAGGGAGATTGAGAACGAGGACACCCACAAGCAACTACAACTAGACCTCATTGAGCACCTTTGGCAGTTGCACGGGCAATAATTTTTCTGCAATTTTTCTTCATTTGAGTTCATTTTTCATTTCCTTTCATTTTATTCATGTATGATTGAAACAATTGTTTCCATTCGGTACAATTCTTGTCATGTATTATTGTTGAGTAGACATTTTATTGGATTATTGTAATAATATGGATCATTGTTTGAGCTACTTAATTATTTTCATTGTCAAATGGATGATCTTTACTGAAAATGCTGAAAACTGTATGGCTCGGCTCGTTTTCGCGCAAAAAACGCGACTTTCGCGAACCTTATAATAAATTTACAAATTTACGGTTCCACGGTTTGAGATCCTGTTAACGAGCACGGCCCGGCCCGATTGTAATCGTGCCGTGCCACGGCCCGGCCCGTTGCGGGCCCATGCCCAACGTCAGGTTGAAGCACGCGGGCCGGCCCGGCACGGCCCGATTAACTTTTTTTTATTTTTTTTAGGTTTTATACCTATATTTATTTATTTTTTATAGCTATTTATACATATTTTTTAATTTTTTATTGTTTAACGGGCCGTGCCGGGCTACCGGGCTCTATTCGTGCTGCCGTGCCGGAGGCGGAGCCGAGGCACGCGGGCCAGCCCGGGCACGGCCCGTTAGCTAATCGTGCCTAACGGGCCGTGCCTTAATCGTGCCGTGCCGGCTGGTAAACGGGCCGTGCCGTGCACGGCCCGGCCCGATGGCCAGGTATCGCACAATATCGAGCGAGGTCGCACGCAGGCCAAACTCGTCCCGACTCAATCTCCACCTCGACATCGGGTGATATTCGCTCCCTCGCTCGCGTGAGTGGTGACCCGTTCGCTCCCGCAAACTGAGCCTCGACCTCACTCCCCAATCCATCCGCACGAGCGCGAGATCAAGGGCGCCGGCGGCTCAGGTCGCGGCTTCTCCGCCTGCGACGACGACCAGCGGCGACCGACCTCGTCCCCGGACCCTCCATCCACACCGCTCATCTCTTTCTATTTCCATTGCAGGTTGGGGAAGATTGGACGGAGCCCGGTCGCCGGCGCACGTGCATCCCGAGCTCCGGCAAGCGGCGACCAGTGAAAGGTTCGGTTCTGCACTTCCTTCCCGGTGCCATCTCCTCCCGCCGTCTCTCCCTCTGGTCGCATCTCCCTCTTCTTCACTGCAGCCGGCGGCCAGATTGATTGGACGAGCTCCTGACGGATCGATTGGAAGAGCTCCAGCGCGGCAATGGTTCATTTGTTTCTTCACCACCATGGACGAGGTCGCTGAGCATGTGGCTACAGGACGCACATGGTGGCTGGAAGGCGTACGGGGCCGGCGGCTCGATGGCCTAGTGGCGCTCTGATAAGTGCAGCTGCCACCGTCTGCTTATGTTCAGGTGGAGCCGGTGTGATTTGTGCGAGCATCGAACAACCATCGTCTCTAGAAGCTTGGTGCAGCTTTCATGTACAGAATAGAGGAGTCCCAAAATAGAGAGAATAGCCACAATGCCAGTGCCACTAGTCAGAACCGGAAGTTCCAAAATACCATTGAAAAAACCAGACTTGCCAAAATAACATTACAGTTTTGGTTTTTGATCCCAAAATAGTACCATGGACTAACCGAGCCTCACACCCACACAGAAAGACTTATATGCCCTTATCTTCTCACATACCACAATCTTTCTACTTATTTCAAGAGCCAGGAAATCTCACAGCAATATATCGTAGTACTATCTTTTGCAGGTTCTGAAGTCACATATACACAACATAAGTACATCGTCGCATACAGACCATCTCGTACATCATCTTTACTATTAAATGTATTAAATGGGAGTTGGTCATACGTTCGTCCGTCCAGGCAGACGACCTGACCAATCACAGGCCGACACGTCACTCGCAACGCTATAACACGACCATCCCACCAAAATCGTTTTCCCCTTTCCGTGAACAGCGCAGCAATTACTACTGGCAAGAAAACAGCCCAGACGACCCAGGCAACGCACCTCTCCCCGATCCCCTTCCTGCTCTCTCCTCGCGATTGAACACACCGTGCCTGCCGGCGGGATCCTCCACCCGCGGTTACGCCGGCTGGAACGGACGGGCGAGGAAGACGGAGGAGCTGCTTGGCACGCTCGATCCCGTGGCGGCCAGGCGAGTGGTGGCCGCCACGGCACAGGTGAACCCCCTGGTGGCCTGCATCCCCTGCGCGCAGGTCGCTTCCTCTTCACCCTCTTACTCCAGCAAGGCGTCAAGATCCATGCCTCCTAGATTATAAATTCCACGCCGCCGCCGCCCAAGTTGCTGATGTCGTCGTCAAGCTACACCCACATAGCCTCCCCAATCGCTCGCCCACCCAGCCCCCGATCCACGCGCTGTGCCCGCTTGTGCCCTGCGCGCGGCCACCACTGGAAGGTGCTCGCGTCTCTGGGTTCATCCGCCGCTGGTCAAGTTCGCCTTCTCGCTTGGCTAGGAGCAGAGTGCTGGTTGGCGATAGGTCGGGCTACAGATTCCCCTGTCGTTGGGTTACTGCACATGCTTCGTCTGCAGGCAAGTTTTTTATGCTTTTTCCAGTAGTACTTCCCTGCCTGAATTGTTCTTCCTACTAATCTTTTGAATGTTTTGATGGCAACAACTAGGTTGCTGCAAATGCTTGGTTAAAGACGGTCTTCTTTTGTTTATCACCATGATTGATACCTCTCTAGCGCATATAACTTTATTGAAGGTAACTGTGAATGAAATGAGCTGAAACCAAAAGGGTTGCAGACCATAATCGTCTTGGGTATGTGCATAGAATATGAAGCAATTCACTCATGAAATTTTAAGTAAGTAGCTGGAGGTTAGGATAGCTAACATAGGTGTCCTTCCTTTGTCTGCTGCGTTCATTCTGAATGTGACCTGAACATTACATGTCATTATTTTTCCTTAACCATTTAGTTGCAAGTCTTCATGTATTTCAAATTTGTGCCAGCTATTGAATTGGTTCCCCCGAGTGTGACCAGAAAGTAATTAATCAGGAGCATGTAAATTAGTTCGTACATTTGGAAGTGGCATTTTAATAAAGAAATGGAGCAAATATGGGTGTTAACTAACATGTCTAGATGTTTTTACTTTGTACATACATATCAGGTTCTTGAGGCCCTTTCTATTCCCCTTGCTCTTCCGCTGCTGCTCACTATGTACTCTTGTCCCCTTTTCAGCCTGAGATTACTTCTGCTACAGTTAATATTAACGAAGCATCGGCTATCGTGTGGATTATCAGAAGCAATGTGGAGAGAAACTTTCAAGTCAATTTGGTACTTGCGGATTGGGGTCTAGCATGCAGGGTAATATAATTGATTGAGTTTTTGTGTGACCAGAAACTAGCTAGAAAAGAAGGTGCATAGCAAATAAAGATTATTCATTGTCTGGTTTAGAATTACTGCCCAATCTCTTAAGTACGTCAAGATGGTATCATCTGTATATCATGTTAAAACTTCGATTGGTAATGTATCCAACTGGTGACAGGAAGAAGAGTTCGCGGAAGCGATCAGCAAGTGTGAGGCGTGTCCGGGCGACTTCATGGCGTCCTCCAGTGAGCGGTCAGCAGATTGGGGAGGGGGGCGTTCTTGATCTTGGAACCAAGATTAGAGACATGACACATTAGGAAATCAGATTCCTTTCTCTTATTTGAAGTTTACAGAAATGACATACTACTCTAGCGGCAAGCACCATGGTGACACCGGAGAGACACTGAAGCTAGATGGAATGGAAGACCAGGTACTGGCATTGGCGCTGTAGTGTTTTCATATGAGGTCCAGGTAAAGGTACTTGGTTGGCCTTTGTTTATATTGTCATTATATATGTAACACACTACTTCTTATAGCAGGCATGGAGTGAGTTTTTTACTCGATCTTTTTTCCTTCCCGCATGACAGGCTCAATAAAGTATGCACACACGGTGGACTTCCTTCGCCATGTTATAAATTATACTTTTGGATGTCAATTTTTTTATTAGTTCATCTATAGATTCATAATAGCAATCTTATGTATTCACAAAATCAAAGCCATGTAATCTTGTTTCTTAAAATGAAATAAATGCTTATACTTACTTGATTTTGTAGAACATAGGGGAAAATATCATTTTTCTATGCTCTGTGTAATGTTTTTGACTTCTTAAGTTTCTAAGTTGTGCTAGTTTTGGAGAATCTTAAGCATATAGTTATCAACTGCTTAAAGGTCATGTGTAAATATACAAGCCATAAATCCTCTGTCCCCAAAGTGAACGCTAGGTCACTTTATATTGCAAAGAGACATGCTGATTCTTACACAATGTATAACTTCAGACTTCCTACTCTTAATAGCGAATTTTCCCTTTTGTTCGAAGGCACTCCGAAGTGTTCTCAAATTATGAAAAGAAAAACCATGGACCTCTCTAATGTCATTGTCAAGACACATATCAATATGTCATCTTTAACAGGCTTGTGTTATGTTTAGTGAAGCTGGGGATGGGGCCAAATTATTGTTGGCCTCACCTAATGTAGGAAGATGAATTGGGATTATTGTTGCCGCGTGTATCTCTGTTTCCAACGTCCGTCTTAAGGTGCTGACATTGACAATTGAGAAGTTAGCTTAGTTTGTAGTTTGTAGAACTTGTCAACACTTAAAAATATTACATGGACATAAGACTTAACAGGCTCTGGTGGTAGAAAAAGACACACGACAGCGGTTGGTGTCAGCGTTTGTCGCAAGGCAGTAAAACTTGGGCTTGTTGTTCATGGTTTGTGGTATTGAACATCTCTTAAACATGTGTGGCAGCCTAAGATAAATTTGACACAAGTTAAATAAATATACTCACTCCGTCCAATAAAGGATGTCTCAACATTATCAAAAATTGGATGTATCTAGACATGATTTAGTGTGTAGATACATCCAAATTTGATAGAAAGTGTGACATCTTTTGTTGCACAGAGGGAGTATGTGTTTATGAGACTGAATTGTGTTTAATTTATGGCGGTCAAATTGTCGGGATTGTTATTGTTGTCGGATTACCAAATACTAAAGTTTATATAAATTAGGATAATTCTCTGATATCTCTGCCAATTTTGAAACACTATTCCGTGTCCGTATATGCAATCCTTACATCAATGAAATGATTTGTGTGCACTAATTATACTAATATTTATTTATGTCCCGTTGCATCTTACACCAATGAAATGATTTGTGTGCACTAATTTTACTAATATTTATTTATGTCCCGTTGCAACGCACGGGCATTTAGCTAGTAGATTTAAGAGCTCACCTACGGCTGATCTCATGAGCACATGTTGCAAACTTTCATAAATAGTGATATCTAGTACCGATGCAATGACAAATGAGAAGCTATCGTCGCGGGTTAAGGACTTCACGCTCGCCGTCCAGCTGCCTGCCGGGGGCGCTGTCGTTCCGGCCAGCCGAGGAGGCAATGGAGAGCAGCAGGCCAGCAGCAGCCAGCAGGTGTCTGAGTTGAGCATGTCGAAGAAGACGCCATGCGCCGCAGGCTAGAATGGCATCCATGACACTGGGGTATTACAACAAGCAGCTCACGTTCACTACTATATACGCCTTGCGCGCTCGTGCCAGGAGGCAGTAGAACGACAATCAAGCGGCAGGAGCGGCATGTGTAGAGGAGGCGAGCGCCGACGGATGGAGACGCGGGCGCCGACGGGCGGATGCAACAATGAAGCGCTGGTGTCGTGGAGAATCAAGAACCAAAGTGGCCACCGGGCAGAGGAGAGGGCGAGCAGGGTGTACACACATCAGACACACTTGAGCAGGCGTGGAGAGTCGAGGGAGGGCGGCGCCTCTCCGATCAGAGGCGTCAGAGACCTTGGATAGGGATCGGCGGAGCGCGCCTCTCTGGAGGTCGCCGTGCAAGTCTCCTCGTCCAGCCCCGCGTGCGTGGGACTGAGTCGGGCGAGCAGGGCAGGATGTGAGGGAGCGCCAGAGTATGGCGTTAGAGGATTCAGAGGGAGGTGCGGGATCGCCGGCACCGTGATGAGTCAGGGCGCGCCACCATCCCTAAAATATCTACGCGAGCTAGGATCCCTGGCTCATGGCTCCTGGTTCACTCTCGCATCTGGGCCCACAAATCAGTGGGTCCTTTTGCTATCTGCTTCCCCGCTTTCGTTTCGCGCCGTCCCTTCTCAATCCGATGGTCCCCATGGCTATTTTGCAAAAAAATGCCTGCGCTTGCCGATAACTACGCATCGGTCCACGTATATAAATAACAACCCTAGCTCTGCATCCACACGGTCCCTCATTTTCCCAACCCGCGCTAGGGTTAGCCGCCCCGAGCGCGGCGGCGACGGCCTCCTCCTCTGCCGCTACCTCGAGCGCAGCAGCGGCGACCTCCTCCTCCCTTGCACACAACCGAGCGGTATCAATCTTCTCCTCCCTCCTCTCACGTCATCGGCTCCCGCTCCGGCTCCTCTGCCTTCTCCTCTGTGTGGCGCCGTGCGGAGCGTCCAGGAGGGTCTCACGGAGACCGGGCGCGTGTGCATCGTGAGCGGCCGTGTCGACCATGGCAGCCCGCGGTGAGCGGCCAAAAGGGCCTCGGTGGCGTCGACTGATACGTTTCAAACGTATCTATAATTTCTTATGTTCCATGCTTATATTATACCAATTGCTATATGTTTTATATACACTTTGTGTTGTTTTATGCATTTTCTGGGACTAACCTATTAACAAGATGCCACAGTGCCAGTTCCCTGTTTTCTGCTGTTTTTGGTTTCAAAAAACTACTTAAGGAAATATTCTCGGAATTGGACAATTTTTATGCCAAAGTCCCTATTTTTCCCGACACGTTCCAGAAGTCCGAAGAGGAAATTGAAAGTGCATTCTTTGCACTTCCTGTTTTTTGGTGACAAGTGACAACACAAAAGGTGGATTTAATGTTTGTGATGTCTTATGCAGGTTCTAGAACAGGTATATATTTTAGTACTGGATCCTTATTTATTCAGTCGGAAATCCTACAGGAAATTTCAGGTACCCGGAAATTTCCGGGCTTCACCCGGAAATTTCCGAGTCACTGAAGAATTCTTCACCAAGTCCTTATTTGAAGCAGTACTGGCATTCAGAGTTTTTCAGTCGGAAATGCTTCCGGAAATTTCCGGTGTCCGGAAATTTCCGGATAGTGTCCGGAGATTTCCGAGTCACCGAAGATTTTTCACCAAGTCCAGATTGTCAAGCAGTACTGCCTCCCAGAACCTCACAGTCGGAATTTCAGGCGGAAATTTCAGGTGCCCGGAAATTTCCGATGGAGGTCCGGAAATTTCCGAGCTGCTCGATCAAGATCATCGCCAAGTCAGAAGCTGAACCCCTCGCCGGAGATTTCCGTTGCCCGGAAATTTCCGGGTGTCAGTCCGGAAATTTCCGAACTTGACCCGGAAATTTCCGAGCTGACGGCTGTAAACGGTCAGATCTCGGGGAGGGGTATAAATACCCCTCCACCTACCTCCAGCACTTAAGCTCTCCAAGATCCAAATCACCCCATTGCTGCTGGAGCTCATTTTCCATGGATCTCCCTATCTAGCCAACCAAATCCAATGATAGTTGGAGATCCGAAGGAGAAGACCCCGATCTACATCGCCACCGAAGGAATTTCACTTTCCCCCTCCCTATCTTGAGGGGACACGAATCTAGGGTTTCCTTTGTGGATAGCTAGATTCTACCTTGTTGTTTCTTACTCCTTTGTGGATCCTTTGTGGAATTGACCTGTTGTGGTCTTGGTGAGAGCCCCCAATTTAGTTGTGGGTGTGTGCCTCACGAATTTGTACGGGACCTTCTCCGCCCTTAAAGGAGTCCTTAGTGGAAGAGTGGATTCGGACCTTGGTGGTCGAATTCACCGGAGAATAGGGTGAGGCCTTTGTGGCGTTGAGCTAACCTTGGTGGTTGCTCACACCTCTCCAACGAGACGTACACCCATGTGGTGGAACTCGGGATAAAATCGCCGTCTCCTTGTTCCCTAGGTTGTCTCGTTCCATTATCCTCCTTGTGTTATTTGCTTATCTTTATTGCTTTGTTTTTCTTTGTCCTGCACCTTGCTTCATCTAGTATCACTTTTAGTAAAGTTACTTTTGCAAGCTTAAAACTGAAAAAGCTATAAAATTTGGTCACCACCTATTCACCCCCCCCCTCTAGGTGGACAACTTCTCTTCAATTGGTATCAGAGCCAGGTTATCTCTTAAAAGCTTTACCGCTTGAGATATACCATGACAAAGGAAGTTGACACCGAAGAGGCCGCAAAGGCGATGGCAGCGATGCAATCCAAAGGAGCTACCATGGCCGATATCAACGCTTTGGAAACAAAGTTGACATCGTCCATGGAAGCTCAATTCCAAAAGATTCATGACATGCTTGAGGCTCTCATGAATTCAAGGAATCCAAAGAATGCATCGCCCTCATCTCCTCCAACCCCTCCGAGTGAATCGAGTGGTACGGATCCCGAAATGTCTAAGGGCATGGATGGAAAGGGTGATAATGATAACTCTTCTAAAGCTAAAGACTCTTCCACCTCTAAGGATGGAGAGTCTAACAAATATGGCAATGTGCCACCACCCAATCATTACTCTCCCGATCCTCCCATTCCTCATCCTCATATCACTATTAGAAATGATCCCCCTAAAATTAAAGATCATTCCTTTTCACAATGGCAATTCTTAATGAAATCCCATGTGTGCAGCTCTTCGATCGAACTATGGAGAATTATTCAAGTTGGATTCAAGCCACATGACCCGAACAACTTGACAAGGAGAGAGGTTGTGGATGCTCAACTCAACGCCACCGCCCTCAACATGATTCAACATGCCGTGGGCCCCAAGGACATGCCTCTCATCCAACCCTTCTCCACCGCCAAGGAGACATGGGACGCTCTCTCCGACTTATTTGTTGGAAATGAGAGCATGAAGAGAAATCGCTACGATGCCTTAAGCAATGAGGCGGAAGGTTTCTATAAGTTGGATGGTGAAGATCATGAAGAGATGTACCGGAGGTTGGTTTCTATTACCACAAGCTTTCGTGACCTCGGTGCAACCTATATTGATGATGCTTGGATCAAGAGGAAGTACGTGAGCTCCCTCATGCCTTTTGAGGGCACGGACTTGAAGACTTTGCAAGGAAGACACAACTATGACCTCATGACCTCAAATCAAGTCATGCAAGAGATGACATCCTTCAAGGTTGCTACCAAGAATGCCGAAGATGCTAGGGCAAGAGCCATTGGGATGCAAAAGGGAGTAAACCTTGCATTGAAGGCAACGGTTGAAGGTGGAAGTGAAGATGACTTTGAGAGTTCCTCTTTGTTATCCAATGAAGGTCTCAAGCTCGCATACAATGAGCATCTTGCTCTTGCGGCAAAAGGCTTTTGGGAGAATCCTTCAAAGGCAAGAGCTCAATTCTACCGGCATCCCCTTGTTGGATCTCCACAAGGTGGAAAGAGGGACATCTCCAAGGCTAGGACTTGCTACAATTGTCAAGACAAGTTTCACTTCGTTGCCGAGTGCCCATATGAAAAGAGGGAAGAGAATGGTGGAAGACTCATTCTCAAGGACAAGTCCAAGATGCCTCCCAAGAAGGCCTATGTCAAGAATAAGAGGGCTTTCTTCAAGAAGAAGGCACCTCGGATTGTGTTGATGACTCAAGAGGAGTATCCCACCGAAGATGAAGATGAGTCGGAAGAAGAAGAAACTCCGAATGAAGTGGCGGCTATTGCCACTACTTCAAGTACTACCGCGACCCATCATGCTACTTCCTCAACACCAAGAACTCCATCCCCGTCGCCTAACGCTACTACTTCCAAGCCAAGAGCTACGGTGAATTCATTTTCAAGCTCACTCTTTGACTCACCCAACGAGAACTCCCCCAACAAGAGTGTGAGATGCCTTATGGCCAAGGCATCCGAGGTACCTTCATCCTCCACTTCCTTGAATGATATGAATGAGCTTGATGATGCCGCTAGCCTCCAAATAAAGGAGGAGCTTGTTGCTTTTGACTCTTTTATGGCTAACTTGCAAGGAGATAGCAAGAAACATGTGGGAGCCCTTATGAGTCGCATTGGCGAGCTCGAACACCTCATTGAGAAAAAGGGTAAGATTGAGAGAGAGGATGCTATCACCATAGCACATCTTCAATCCTCTCTCCGAGATATTGAAGAGTCTCATGTTCGTCTAGAAGAAGAACTTGAGAACATGGAGGAATCTCATAACTCTATGCATTCTAAACTTGTTAAAGAACGTGACCTCTATTTTGCTAAGAACAAGTTGGCACAAAAGGATAAGGCCGATTTTGTGGCTGGCCATGTGAGTCTTGTTGAAGACATGGAGAAGCTCGTCAATGTCCATGCGGCATTGGAGAGTGAACATGAACTTCTTAAGAAGTCACATGATCAACTACAAACTCGGCTAACTAATCTTGAGAAACCAAGCACATCCACTCCTATTTGCACTTGTGATCATGCAAATATTATGAATGAAAATGTTAGGTTGAAGGAAGAAATTGCAAAGGCCTCCTCCGCTAAGATCATCCTTCTCAAGGGTAAGAATGTTGTTGAGACTCCCATCTATGAGCCTCAATCTCGCAAAGGGAAGGAAGGTCTTGGTTATGTGAGGCCGGGCAAGGTTGGTGCCTAGAAGACCATTCCCGTCCAAGCAAAGGTGAACAACATTGCAAGTGGGAATGCCACAAGGGGCAAGCCTACTCGCAATGACTTTGCGGGAGACACTAACCCAAACTATGCACTCTATGTGAATTACTATGGAAATGTTTGTGCTCGCTATATTGGTCCTTTTGATGGTTTTATTGCTTACTCTATTTGGGTTCCCAAAACCCTTGTGGCTAACCTTAAGGCACCCATTGTTAAGCAATGGGTAGCTAAAGTCAAGAATTAATCTTTTGTAGGGTCTTGCTCCCGGCGGTTCGAAATGGATAATTGATAGTGGGTGTACAAGTCATATGACCGGGAGCAAGGAGCTTGTCACGGAGATGAGGCCTAATGTTGATCAAGTAACCGTCTCGTTTGGTGACAAGTCAAGGTCTAAGGTAACCGGGTTTGGCAAAGTGGTAGTTGCCCCCGATATTACTCTTGTCAATGTCATGCTTGTTGATTCTCTTGGCTATAATTTGATGTCGGTTCGTGCTTTAGCAAAGTTGGGTATCTCAACTTTCTTTGAGCCGGACATCGTGGTCCTCTTGTGGAGCAAGTCCCTTCGAGTGGCCTTCGTGGGGCATGTCGAACATGAGCTTTACGTGGTTGATTTCTCCGGAGTCACCACTACCCATGCGATGTGCCTCTTCGGAAAGGCCGACGTGGGTTGGCTTTGGCATCGCCGACTAGCCCACGTAAACATGAGAACTTTGCAAAGTCTCCACAAAGGGGGCCACATCCTTGGACTAAAAGACCATGTTACTTTTTCCAGAGATCGAGTGTGTAGGGCATGTGTGGAGGGAAAGATGCATGATATTCATCATCCAAGCAAGACAATCATCTCCTCCACCCGGATATTGGAACTACTTCATGTTGATCTTTTTGGTCCAATACCGGAAATAAGTCTTGGTGGCAAGAAATATTGTTTGGTGATCGTGGATGACTACTCAAGGTATACATGGGTATATTTCTTCAAGACCAAGGATGAGACTCAACAAGTCTTCATCGACTTCTCTAAGGAGGTTCAACGCCAACACAACCTTCTCATATTGGTGATTCGAAGCGACAACGGGTCGGAATTCAAGAACTACACGCTCAACGACTTCCTAAGTGACGAAGGCATTCGTCATCAATATTCCGCTGCATACACTCCGCAACAAAATGGCGTTGCGGAGAGGAAGAATCGTACTCTCATCGACATGGCAAAATCTATGTTGGCCGAGTTCAAGTCCCCAATCAACTTTTGGGCGGAGGCCATTGCTATGGCGTGTCATTCATCAAATCACCTCTTTTTCCGCAAAGGCCTCAAGAAGACACCTTATGAAGTTCTCACCGGCAACAAGCCCAACATATCTTGCTTCCGAGTCTTCGGTTGCAAATGCTACTACCTCGTAAAGGGCACCCGGTTGGGTAAGTTTCACTCTAAAACTCTTGAAGGCATATTTGTTGGTTATGGCATTGAATCCCACACCTATACGATCTATGACAAATCCTCAAGGATCGTCATAGAATCTTGTAGTGTGGAATTCGATGAGAATGACGGCTCCCAAGTGGAGCAAGTTGGAATAAGTGATGTAGGTGATGATCAACCCCAAGATGCAATAAGGAGAATGGGAATAGGCTTCCATCGTCCCATTGAAGTACATCAAGGAGTTGATCAAGACGAAACAAGCTCTTCACATGAAGATCACTCACCATCACAAGAATCTCTTGATACCTCACCCGAAGCAAATGATGAACCATCTCAAGATCGTCCACAAGTAACTTCACAAGAAGAACAACCTCTTCCTCAACAAGATAATCCATCGCAAGGACCGCTCCTACAAGTTCTCCATCCTCAAGAAGATATTGGGTCCCCATCCAAGTCAAATGAAGCTAGTATCTCGAGTGCAAGTTCCTCTCATGTGCAAGATCACCCCTCACACTCAAGTGAAGAAACAACTCATGGTGATGAAGGCACTCATTATGATCAAGGCGAGGATCCACAAGATCAAGTTGATCAAGAGGTTCCCTCTTCATCTAGAGAGGCAATCGAAACTCGCCGCCAAGCAAGAGTTGGAAGATCTTTGGAACTAAGGGCTCTTTCCCTTGACAAGGTCATCGGTGATGTGAGAAGAAGGGTGTCCACAAGGAGTCAATTGGCCAACTTTAGTGAGCATCAAGCACACATCTCCATGGTGGAACCCAAGAAAGTATTCGATGCCCTTGAAGATCCCGATTGGCTTGAAGCAATGCACGAAGAGCTCAACAACTTCGAGCGTAACAAGGTGTGGAGACTAGTAGAGAAGCCAAATAGTTGCCGCAATGTTATCGGCACCAAGTGGATCTTCAAGAACAAGCAAGATGAACACGGCATCGTTGTGAGGAACAAGGCGCGTTTGGTGGCCCAAGGCTTTTCTCAAGTTGAAGGCATCGACTTTGGTGAAACCTATGCGCCGGTTGCACGCCTCGAGTCGATACGTATTCTCATTGCCTTTGCATCTCATCATGGTTTTAAATTACAACAAATGGACGTTAAAAGTGCTTTCCTAAATGGCCCACTTAATGAACTTGTCTATGTTAAACAACCTCCGGGTTTCGAGAACCGCGACTTCCCGAACCACGTCTACGTGTTGGATAAAGCTCTCTATGGGCTTAAACAAGCACCTAGAGCATGGTATGAACACCTTCGGGAGTTCTTGTTAGACCGTGGATTCGAAGTCGGGGTGATCGATCCCACTCTTTTTACAAAGAAAGTTAATGGGGAACTCTTCATTTGTCAATTATATGTTGATGATATTATCTTCGGTTCTACTAATCTCTCTTTTAATGAAGAGTTCGCCAAGCTTATGACCGACAAGTTCGATATGTCTATGATGGGTGAACTTAGGTTCTTTCTTGGTTTTGAGATCAAGCAATTGAGAGAAGGAACATTTATTTGTCAAGCCAAGTACATTCAAGATATGCTCAAGAGATTCAAGCTCCTCGATCTAAAGGGCGCCGCTACTCCTATGCAAACCAAGTGCCACCTCGAGCTTAACCCTAATGGTAAAGAGGTAGACCAAAAGGTATATCGATCTATGATTGGGTCTCTTCTTTACCTTTGTGCATCTAGGCCGGATATAGTGTTAAGCGCTGGAGTGTGTGCACGTTACCAAGCCGCGCCTAAGGAAAGTCACCAAGTGGCTATCAAGAGAATCTTCCGGTATTTGATTCATACTCCAAGCTATGGGTTGTGGTACCCCAAAGATGGCACCTTGTCTCTTTGTGGGTACACCGACTCCGATTGGGCGGGTGACAAGGATGATAGAAAGTCTACCTCGGGAACTTGTCAATTCATTGGAAGATCATTGGTGAGTTGGTTCTCGAAGAAGCAAAATTGCATCTCTCTCTCCACCGCGGAGGCCGAATATGTCGCCGCCGCAAGTGGGTGTACTCAACTCCTTTGGATGCGGCAAACTTTAAAGGATTACGGGGTCCATTTGGACAAAGTGCCGCTCCTCTGTGATAATGAGAGTGCCATCAAGATCGCCTATAATCCGGTGCAACACTCAAGGACCAAGCATATTAAGATTCGGCACCACTTCATTCGAGATCACGTGGCAAGAGGAGACATCGACCTCTCTTATGTTGGGACAAAGGATCAATTGGCGGATATATTCACGAAGCCCCTTGACGAAGCCCGGTTTTGTTACTTGAGGAATGAGTTAAATATCGTGGATTCTCGGACTTTGGCCTGATAATGGTGCACACACATCAACGTTTAATGCTCTATTAGGTGTAGATGTACGCATGGACTTAGGGGGAGTGGTTTCCTAATACATTGGATTCTTCCTTCCCCTATTATGCATATAGCAATGAATCATTGATAAACTTCAAATTAATCCATAATTTGTGAGCTTAAATGATGAGTAGTGGTTATGGACCCAAGATACATCTTCGCGGTGCCATGCTATAATCTCATACACGGTGGCTTCGGCCACCACCTCCTCCTTTGGAAGAGTTGGATTTCATTTGGTTTTTATTCTTGGATTTCATTTGCTTTTTGGGCTCTTGTGGAAAACACACTCAAGTTGGTAGTTCTTGTGTTTTATTGGTTTTGCAATTTGAGTGTGAAGTACCATCGACAGTTTGCTTCTCTATCCCAAGTCTTTCTCCCTCTCAAGACTTGCTTAATTCTCACTCATGTCCATTTGTATCCTTTTGCTGTTTTGTTGGGCGGAAATCTCCGAGCCACCCTCGGAAATTTCCGAATTACTAGAAATTTTCGACACTAAGTCCTTTCAAAACTCAGCACTGCACCTTGCTGGATTTTGACCGGAAATAGTCTCTGAAATTTCCGGTGACCGGAAATTTCCGAGTGTGACTCGGAAATATCCGGTCCCTGAAATTTCTCGGCACCTAAGTCCTTTTCAAATTCGGCACTGCACTCTGCTGAATTTGAACCGGAAATAGAGCCGGAAATTTCCGGGGCCCGGAAATTTCCGAACCAAGTCCGGAAATTTCCGATGACTCTGTCAATTTCCGCACTAAGTCCGTTTCCAAACTCGGTACTGGATATATCGTGTTTTGAACCGGAAATAGTGCCGGAAATTTCCGGGGTCCGGAAATTTCCGAACCTAGGTCCGGAAATTTCCGACTCAAACTTCTCCGGCTATAAATAGGGCACGGGTGGGCTGTTCGAACAGAACAGTTCATCCACCCCGTGCCCCTTCGTTCTCTCTCCTAGCCTGAGAAGAAGATCTTCCTCGATCCACCCCCGGGCCGTTTCTCCGTCGATCTCTCCGGTTCTTTGCCGGATCTGCTTCTCCTCGCCGCGGGGATCGCTTTCATCCGCACGGTTTTCACCATGTCTACCGGTAACTCCTCTTATTTCAAATCTAGGACGAGATCTATTTTCGTTTAACCTAGCCGATTTAGGAGGTTGTTGCTGGTTTCCTTTGGTAGAACTACTCCTCTAGGCTTGATCTACCTTCCTCGTGCACAGATCTGTTTTTCGTTCATAGATTTGGTTCAGTTTTTCAAAAAAAATCGTGCAGACCGGAAATTTCCGGTTCAGACTCGGAAATTTCCGACCCTCGGAAATTTCCGGACCTGACTCGGAAATCTCCGGCCTGTCCAAAATTCTGAAAAACAGACAAGTTCCGTGAATTTTTAACGGCTCGTGTACTTTTTCCTACGCCTTCCTGGACATGAGTGCTTATCCCACTTGCTTTCTATCTGCTCTATGCTGTTTGTTTGCAGGTTCTTCTACACGAGGAGGTCGCCTCAAGTCCATGGCTAGTCGTCCGAAAGGCGTTCACTCTCGGCCACCTAGTGATCCTTCAAGTGATGAGAGTGAGCTCCCTCCTGCTGCACAGCTCAGAAAATCAACTGGTGCTAACAAGAAGAAGAAGCCCGAGCTTCAACTTTCAGATTTCAACAAGGCCAGCTTTCGCAAGTGGCGCAGTGAGCTGTCCTATGGGGCTGACCAGGATGATCCCAAGTTCTTCTGCACAGAGATGGCGTGGCTGTATCGTGAGGTATATCTCAAGTTCTCTAGTAAAGCGCCAGTTTGCCCGATGAGATGGATCAACTTCGACAAGCTCATGAAGAAGGCAGATTACTTTGGGGGAGCTGTTCAGGTTTGCAGGGTGCTGGGTTTGGAGCATCTCATGGAGACTGAGTGCAGCTACAACGTGTCCATCATTCATCAGTTCTATGCGACCGTTGTTTTTGACAATTCAGAAGATATTGGCATGACATGGATGACTGGCACACAGCGCTTGACCTCCTCTTTCCGAGAGTTTGCCAGGATTCTTGGCTGTCCCTTCAGTGGGAGCTCTGTGGCAGCTGGCGAAAGGATGCATCTTCAGGGCGTGGCCTACAACAAGAACGCCATGTCTGATCTATATATGCCTGGTGGAGAGATTGGCTCGCAGCATGGTTTGCTGCCAACTTATGATATTCTCCTTCGCATGTTCCGCCACACCATTGCTCCCATTGCAGGCAATGCTGACAACATCGCTGGCGGTTTCGTGAACTTGATGGCCAAAGCTCATGAAGCCTTTGTTGGAGAGTATGAGCTGGACAAGGAAGAGTACAAGATTGATATCATGGATTTCATTTTTCAAGAAATGAGTCAAGCCATCTTTGAGAGGAAAGTTCCCCCCTATGCTCCATATGTGATGCTTCTCATCAAGCGCAAGTACCAGTTATCTGAGGAAGATGGCGGCGATATGGATAGTGCTCTTGGATGCATTCCCCACACAGCTGCCAACCTTGTTCAAAAGAAAGCTCATGTGGTACAAAAGCAAGCTACACTTCAAGAGATCGATGAGGATGATGTGTTTGGTGGTCCCACTCGCCAACCACGCCGCCACAACATCAAGAAAGTTGAAAAGAAGAGTCGCCCTTGGATTGTTCGAGCCATGGAGAAGGTTTTGAACATGAACTGCTGCATTCACAGTGAGAACTATGCCATCTACCAGCAGAACCACCGCATTCTCAAGCAGCAGGAAGAAATTCGAGCTCATTTGAAGATGCCACCTCCAAAGAGACCACTGAGACCCATAGTACCATATGCTGAGTGGAATTCTGAAGACTCCGTTGGATTCACATGGGACACCATAGTGCTTGAGGATATCGAGGTGGATCCAGCAGCTGATGATGTTGAGGAGGAGGAGCACAGTTCAGATTCCGACTCTTGAGTCTCGGGACGCTAGTAGCTACTTCTTCCCTTTTTGGTATCTTGATGCCAAAGGGGGAGAAGTATCTCATAGGACTCACGGGATTTGCTTGGGAGGGAGCACATCTTCCTTTTTCTCGGTTGCTTTGTTCGAGTGCTCCCTATTCTTATCATTTGGACTTCTTTAGTTTCATGTTTGTGAGACATGCGGAACTCTTAAACTCCTATTGTAATAGCTAGTTAAATTTGATAAACTTTGCATGCTACTTTGTATTTGTGGGTATATTTTCGTTGCTTGCGTGGTTTGTAAAATCTAGGGGAAGCAGTGATCCTAAGTTGTGTGCATTTTGTATTCAAGAACATCCCAAAGATAATGCACACGCTTAGGGGGAGCCCGTCTATATTTTGCAAATCCGCTCTCTTTTTGTGTTGTCATCATTCACCAAAAAGGGGGAGATTGAAAGTGCATTCTTTGCACTTCCTGTTTTTTGGTGACAAGTGACAACACAAAAGGTGGATTTAATGTTTGTGATGTCTTATGCAGGTTCTAGAACAGGTATATATTTTAGTACTGGATCCTTATTTATTCAGTCGGAAATCCTACAGGAAATTTCAGGTACCCGGAAATTTCCGGGCTTCACCCGGAAATTTCCGAGTCACTGAAGAATTCTTCACCAAGTCCTTATTTGAAGCAGTACTGGCATTCAGAGTTTTTCAGTCGGAAATGCTTCCGGAAATTTCCGGTGTCCGGAAATTTCCGGATAGTGTCCGGAGATTTCCGAGTCACCGAAGATTTTTCACCAAGTCCAGATTGTCAAGCAGTACTGCCTCCCAGAACCTCACAGTCGGAATTTCAGGCGGAAATTTCAGGTGCCCGGAAATTTCCGATGGAGGTCCGGAAATTTCCGAGCTGCTCGATCAAGATCATCGCCAAGTCAGAAGCTGAACCCCTCGCCGGAGATTTCCGTTGCCCGGAAATTTCCGGGTGTCAGTCCGGAAATTTCCGAACTTGACCCGGAAATTTCCGAGCTGACGGCTGTAAACGGTCAGATCTCGGGGAGGGGTATAAATACCCCTCCACCTACCTCCAGCACTTAAGCTCTCCAAGATCCAAATCACCCCATTGCTGCTGGAGCTCATTTTCCATGGATCTCCCTATCTAGCCAACCAAATCCAATGATAGTTGGAGATCCGAAGGAGAAGACCCCGATCTACATCGCCACCGAAGGAATTTCACTTTCCCCCTCCCTATCTTGAGGGGACACGAATCTAGGGTTTCCTTTGTGGATAGCTAGATTCTACCTTGTTGTTTCTTACTCCTTTGTGGATCCTTTGTGGAATTGACCTGTTGTGGTCTTGGTGAGAGCCCCCAATTTAGTTGTGGGTGTGTGCCTCACGAATTTGTACGGGACCTTCTCCGCCCTTAAAGGAGTCCTTAGTGGAAGAGTGGATTCGGACCTTGGTGGTCGAATTCACCGGAGAATAGGGTGAGGCCTTTGTGGCGTTGAGCTAACCTTGGTGGTTGCTCACACCTCTCCAACGAGACGTACACCCATGTGGTGGAAATCGGGATAAAATCGCCGTCTCCTTGTTCCCTAGGTTGTCTCGTTCCATTATCCTCCTTGTGTTATTTGCTTATCTTTATTGCTTTGTTTTTCTTTGTCCTGCACCTTGCTTCATGTAGTATCACTTTTAGTAAAGTTACTTTTGCAAGCTTAAAACTGAAAAAGCTATAAAATTTGGTCACCACCTATTCACCCCCCCCCCTCTAGGTGGACAACTTCTCTTCAGAAACGAAGAAGGGCACCGAGGCGCCGTCATGAGGTGGGGGCGCGGCTCCCCCCCACTGCCTCGCCAGCACATCATGACGTGGCGTCGGGCCACCACCGCCTTCGCCCTTTTGCCCATATATTGCCCCCGACGCAAAAACCCTATAACAATAAGCCTTTTTCCGAGAAAAGTTCCGCTGCGCCGCCGCCATCGAATACAAGATTCGGTGGACAGAAGTCTCTGTTCCGGCACCCTGCCGGGACGGGGAATTGCCCCCGGAGTCATCTCCATCAACTCCACCGCCATCTCCATCGCCGTTGCTGACACCTACGACGAGTAGTGAGTAGTTCTCCCCCGGGGCTGCGGGCTCTACCGGTAGCTATGTGGTTTATATCTCTCTCCCATGTGATCTTTATGTGATCATGAGCTTTGTAATCTAGTTGAATATGTGATGCTACTCTTTATCTATTATGCACTCTAGAGGTTACTTTATTATGAACTCCGGGGTTATTCACGGTTGTAAAGGCAGTATGTGCACCGTGTGTGATTCCTTTATGACGTTGTGGTGTTAGTTTACTCTGACTTTGAGGGTGCTCTTGTAGCCCTACACAGTGAATGGTGTTTATCATCCAACAAGAGAGTGTTTGAGAGTAGTATTTATTATTCAGTTTTGATGTCATTGTTGAGAATGTCCACTAGTGAAAGTATGATCCCTAGGCCTTGTTTCTAAGCATTGAAACACCGTTTACAACCAGTTCTGCTATATGTTTGCTTGCTGCCATTTTTATTTCAGATTGCAATTACTACTTATAATCATCCATATTACTTGTATTTCACTATCTCTTCGCCGAACTAGTGCACCTATACATCTGACAAGTGTATTGGGTATGTTGGGGACACAAGAGACTTCTTGTATCTTAATTGCAGGGTTGCTTGAGAGCGATATCTTTGACCTCTACCTCCCTGAGTTCGATAAACCTTGGGTGATTCACTTAAGGGAAACTTGCTGCTGTCCTACAAACCTCTGCTCTTGGAGGCCCAACACTGTATACAAGAATAGAAGCGTGCGTAGACATCAAGCTATTTTCTGGTGCCGTTGCCGGGGAGGTGAGTGCTTGAAGGTATCTCTTTTAGATTCTGCAGTTATTACTTTTTGTTTCTTGTTTTTATTTCACTAGTTAGGCTAAATGGAAAACAACAAAAAAAATTAGAGATCTCTATAAAGTTTATATTGCATTAGGACATGATACTTTTGAAGAGAAAATTAAAAAACCTATGGAAGTTAGTTTGCATAATAGTGGTAGTAATGTTATTAGTATAAATTTTGTGGACACCATTATTGCTAAGGCTATGGAAAAGCCTAAGCTTGGGGAAGCTAGTTTATATAAAAATAATCTTTTTTGCTCCTCAGCTTTGGAGGAATTATTTTGCCTTGATAATGCTTTGCCTCCAATATGTGATAATTCTAATGATGCTTGTGATATTCTAAAGCCACCTGAAGAAATAGTGCCATTTAAAATAACTATGAAAATTATTAATCGTGTTATGGATAACCGCTATGTAGGGGATGGAACTGTCCATCCTGGTGATCATTTGCTATTCTTACATGAATTATGCGAGTTGTTCAAGTGTGCAGGTATTTCAATGGACAAAGTTAAGAAGAAATTATTTTCTGTGTCACTTGGTGGAAGAGCTGCGCATTGGTATAAATTATTGAAGAATAGGTACTCTCTTGGATGGAAGGAAATTGTATCTCTCTTTTATTCTAAATTTTATCCTCCAAGTGAGATTCACCAAGATCGTAATTCTATATATAATTTCTGGCCTCATGAAGGAGAAAGCATTGCTCAAGCCTGGGGAAGGCTGAAAACATTAATACTCAAATGTCCTAACCATGAGCTTCCTGATAAAATAATTGTTAATAATTTTTATGCAAGGCTTTCAGTACATTGCAAGGATTATCTAGATGCCTGTTCGGAGGGGTCTTTCACAAGTAAGAAGGTTGAGGCTAGATGGGATCTCCTTGAAACGATTCGAAACAATGCTGAAGATTGGGAGAATGACAAAGGTAAAGACTCAGGTATAAACTATGAATATGATTGCATTAAGTCTTTCGTTGAAACTGCTGGTTTTCTAGAGCTTAGTGCTAAATATGGTCTTGATTCTCATATTATTGTTGATTATTTTAGAACCTTTGCTTCTCATATTAATGTTCCTAAAGAAAATTGGGACGTGTATCATGAACCTTTCAAAGACACTTGCATGGAAAATGAAATTGTTGTTAATGATTGCAATAAACATGCTCAAACTTCTGAAAATACTATTTCTTATAAGCATGTTAATTTTTGTGGAATACATAGACCTTGTGGGATTAATCAAATCGAAGATGAATATTGTATCCACCATAGGAATGAAAAAACTAGAGCTTGGTACAAGTCTCTAAGAGATCTTGGTAAAAACATTTGTGCCACCTATCCTTTTATTTGTGAACTTTGCTATGAAGAGGGTCATTTCGAATTTCAATGCTCAGGTTCTAATAAAGATATTGCAGGAGACTTTTGTGATAACATGATCACTCCTAATCAACATGATGAACTTACATTATTTTTGGGGTGTGAAAAGTTATCAAGAAAAACTTGTTTGTTAAATATGAGTGATATTGATATGAATGATTTGTTGCATGGATGTTATCTCTATTTTGTTAATAATTGCCATGCTAACACCTACGTACAAAATATTATAAAGAATGAGACTTTACCAAAGTATGACATGACTAATGTGTGTTTTGAGCTTATTAATGAAAGAGAGGAATTCCCCCAGGTTTCTTCCATTGTCTCTAAAACTAAACCAGGTTATGTGGAGAAGCTTCCTTTCAAGCCTCTCCCTCCTAAAGAGGAAAAGAAGAAGAAAAAAGGAAAGAGGAAGAAAAAGAAGAGGAGTAAATGGAGAGAGGAAACAATATCTTCTCCCAAACTTGTTGCTCCTGTTACAATTAATACTTATAATTCTGAATTCGATGATTCTGAACTTGATGATGAACCTATGCCTGTTATTTATATTAGTGATCATGATTGGGAAAAGCACACCTCTTTTGATATTGAAGATCTCTGGGACACTAATTCTGAAAATGATGATGTTAATAATCGCTACATTATTAGTACTATCCATGTTCCTTCCCATGATGATATAGAAAGCTCTGAGCCTGGGGATGAGGTGTTTGAAAATCCTTTTGCTACTAATGATTATATATTTGATACATCTCCTTCTAGTAAAAATGATGACATGTTTGCAAATGAACACACTTTAGACGATAACTATTCTATTGCTTATGATGATACTATGCCTCCGGTCTTTGATAATTATAAAGAATACTATGACATGGGTTATAATTACAATTATCCTTTTTAGACTTGTCATAATTATAGAGGAATTACTCAAACCAATCCTTTTAATATACAACTTGTCTATCATGTTCAAGTTCTTTATGATGATCCTACTCCCCTTGTTATTAATAAGAAGAACTTTTCTTATGAGGGAGATAATGATACTTTTATGCATATGGATCATGATAAGAATGTTTCATGTGATGGTTATATTGTGATTTTTATCAATGATGCTACTGAAAGTTATTATGAGAGAGGAAAATACGGTTGTAAAAGTTTTCAAGTTACTAAAACAGCTCTCTTTATGTTGGAAGTTTTGAAGTTGCATTTGTATCATCTTTCTATGATAATTGCTTTATGTTTCAATAATTTATCCTACTACAAGATCCCTTTGCATAGCAAGTGGGTTAGACTTAAATATGTTTGATGTTTACCTCTTGATGCTCTCTTTTGTTTTTCAACTCTCATCTTTATGAGAGCATCATAAAAATCTCCTTGCCTAGCTAAAATACTTTAAAGAAAAACGCTTATGGGAGACAACCCACTATTTTATTTCTGTTATTTTTCTTTTATTTGAGTCAAGGAGTATGCTTACCTCTGTAACAACTCCTTTGTATATTTATTTTATTACATAGTTGTGCCAAGTTAAGTCTCTAGTAGAAAGTTGATGCTAGATTTGGATTTCTGCGCAGGAACAGTTTTTCTGCTGTCCACCGTTAAATTCATAACGCTTTACAGAAACGTCGCAATGACCTCATATTTTTTGTGCGTGATCCTCAGATATGTACGCAACTTTCATTAGTTTGAGTTTTCTGATTTGAGAAAGTTAAGTGCCTCGGAAAAATTCGTCTTTACGGACTGTTCTGTTTTTGACAGATTCTGCCATTTATTTTGCATTGGTTCTTTTGCTGTTTTTGAATGGATCTTTTTGTTCCATAAAATTCCAGTGGCTGTAGCTAATGTCCAGTACCATGATAATGATTGTCTCCATGCAGAATATGAGAATTTTTGATTATTCACTAACCCTCTAATGAAGTTTACTTTGAGTTTGGTGTGCAGGAAGTTTTCAAGGATCAAGAGAGAAGATGATATGATGTGATCAAGAAGATGAAAGAGCCTAAGCTTGGGGATGCCCCCGTGGGTCACCCAAGCATACTTCAAGAAGACTCAAGCGTCAAAGCCTTGGGGTCTTCATCAACAACTTATCAGGTTATCTCTAGTGAAACTATATTTTAATTCCGCCACATCTTATGTGCTTTACTTGGAGCGTCTGTTTGTTTTTCTTTTTTCTTTTGTTATTTTCATTCTCTGAATAAAATGGATCCTAGAATTCTTGTGTGGGAGAGAGACACGCTCCGCTTTTTCATTTGAATACTCCTATTCTTCACTTATACTTGTTGAGTATTCTTCTATAGCTACTGCAATACTTTCAGCTCTTATTTTTCATGCACCTCTTGTTCAGAGCTGTTAGTTCTCATATGTTATACTCTCTTGCTTCACTGTTAAATACTTGGAGAGTTTATGTTTAAATAAGTTGATTAGTGTTTGGTTGGAAACAGAAAATGCTAAATGTGGTAGATGGTATAATGAAAAAATATACATGACCTTATGGATTGTTATCTTGTATGTTGTGGTGCTTGGCAATTGTTTTGAGCTCTCAAGTAGATCATGTTTAAGATTTTACATCATGTAGTTAAAACCCATTAGTGAAGAACTACCGTAAAACTTGTTGAAATTTGGTTTGCATGTTTGGTATCTCTAAGGTCTAGATATTTTCTAGTTAAAGTGTTTGAACAACAAGGAAGACAATGTAGAGTTTTATAATGCTTGCAATATGTTTTTATATACGTCTTGTTGTCATAGTTTATACTTGTGTTTGCTTCAAACAACCTTGCTAGCCAAAGCCTTGTACTGAGAGGGAATGCTTCTCGTGCATCCAAAACCTTGAGCCAAAAACCATGACATTTGTGTCTACCATACCTACCTACTACATGGTATTTCCTGCCATTCCAAGCAAATACTTCGTGTGCTATATTTATTCAAAATTATTATCCCTTATTTGTGTCACTATTTATTAGCTCATGAGGAAGTCTGTGGGTTACTCTATGTTTAACTTGTTAGATAGACTTTCAAATGAGCTGGCAAATGGGGTGCCCAGTCCCAAATTTAATTGTTCAATTCTCTTCACATGGTTTTCAATGAGTTATCAAAAAGAAAGTTTCAAAGTGTTATGTTATTCAAAAATAGGCACTCCTCCAAGGTTTGAGAAAGATTGGAAGGCACCCGAGGATTCGGTTAGCCATGGATTGTGTAAGCAATGGTGGGGAGGAGTGCCAAACCAATTTATAAAAGTGTGCATGTGTAAACAAAAGAGAAGAGGGATGATCTACCCTTGGTGAGAAATAACGTCCTTCAATGGGAGCCGCTCTTGAAAGTCAAGATAACATGGTAAATATAGTTTTCATTCACTGTCATTCGTTGACAACGACAAACACCACTCAAAAACTTACTTTTATGCTCTCTATATGATTTCAAAAACCTATAAAACCAAGAAGCTCTAGAACATGCTTGTATCCCTGCTTCCCTCTGCGAAGGGCCTATCTTTTACTTTATGTTGAGTCAGTTTACCTAATTCTTTCTGTCCCCGAAGCAAACACTTGTGTCAACTGTGTGCAACAACTCCTATATGCTTACTTATTGCACTTGTTATATTTCTTTGTGTTGACAACTATCTATATGATATACATGTTCAAGGTTGAAAGCCAATGCTGAAACTTATATCTTCCTTTGTGTTGCTTCAATGCTCTTTTGCTTAGAGAATATTGCTTTATGAGTTAACTCTTATGTAAATCTTTTTGATGCTTGTTTGAAAGTACTATTCATGAAAAGTTTTTACTTATATGATGTAGTTGTTTACTCCTTATCTATTTGTTAGCAAACTATAGATCATTGCTTTGAGTCACTTCATTCATAACATGAGCCTTACAATATTATATGATCAAGATTATGTGAAAGCATGTCACTTCAGAATTTTTTTGTTGTTATCGTTTTACCTACTCGAGGACGAGTAGAACTAAGTTTGGGGATGCTTGATACGTCTCAAACGTATCTATAATTTCTTATGTTCCATGCTTATATTATACCAATTGCTACATGTTTTATATACACTTTGTGTTGTTTTATGCATTTTCTGGGACTAACCTATTAACAAGATGCCACAGTGCCAGTTCCCTGTTTTCTGCTGTTTTTGGTTTCAGAAAACTACTTAAGGAAATATTCTCGGAATTGAACAATTTTTATGCCAAAGTCCCTATTTTTCCCGACACGTTCCAGAAGTCCGAAGAGGAAACGAAGAAGGGCACCGAGGCGCCGTCATGAGGTGGGGGCGCGGCTCCCCCCCTGCCGCGCCAGCACATCATGACGTGGCCTCGGGCCTCCACCGCCTTCGCCCTTTCGCCCATTTATTGCCCCCGACGCAAAAACCCTAGAACAATAAGCCTTTTCCCGAGAAAAGTTCCGCTGCGCCGCCGCCATCGAAGACAAGATTCGGGGGACAGAAGTCTCTGTTCCGGCACCCTGCCGGGACGGGGAATTGCCCCCGGAGTCATCTCCATCAACTCCACCGCCATCTCCATCGTCGTTGCTGACTCCTACGATTAGGAGTGAGTAGTTCTCCCCCGGGGCTGCGGGCTCTACCGGTAGCTATGTGGTTTATATCTCTCTCCCATGTGATCTTTATGTGATCATGACCTTTGTAATCTAGTTGAATATGTGATGCTACTCTTTATCTATTATGCACTCTAGAGGTTACTTTATTATGAACTCCGGGGTTATTCACGGTTGTAAAGGTGACAGTATGTGCACCGTGTGTGATTCCTTGATGACGTTGTGGTGTTAGTTTACTCTGACTTTGAGGGTGCTCTTGTAGCCCTACACAGTGAATGGTGTTTATCATCCAACAAGAGAGTGTTTGAGAGTAGTATTTATTATTCAGTTTTGATGTCATTGTTGAGAATGTCCACTAGTGAAAGTATGATCCCTAGGCCTTGTTTCTATGCATTTAAACACCGTTTACAACTAGTTCTGCTACATGTTTGCTTGCTGCCATTTTTATTTCAGATTGCAATTACTACTTATAATCATCCATATTACTTGTATTTCACTATCTCTTCGCCGAACTAGTGCACCTATACATATGACAAGTGTATTGGGTGTGTTGGGGACACAAGAGACTTCTTGTATCTTAATTGCAGGGTTGCTTGAGAGGGATATCTTTGACCTCTACCTCCCTGAGTTCGATAAACCTTGGGTGATTCACTTAAGGGAAACTTGCTGCTGTCCTACAAACCTCTGCTCTTGTAGGCCCAACACTGTTTACAAGAATAGAAGCGTGCGTAGACATCATCGACCAGGCAGGGGCCCTTAGGGAGGAGGCAGAGGTGCGGGTGCGGTAGCAGCTCGCAGCGTAGCGGGGGTAGGTTGTGGCGTGCTGGGTGAAGCTGTGCCGGAGTGCATCACCAACATGAGCGGATGGGGCGAGGATAACCGCTTCATGGACCTCTACATCAGGTTCGTGGTGGAGATGTTCCGAAATTGCATCCTCAATAGCTCATGCTTTCCAGATTCGTCATGATCTTTCTCTCTTCCTATGTCTGTCCCTAAAATACAACTATTTGTGTATCTGATATTCTGATTTGATTGCAGGAATGATGTTGCTTGCGCTTTTTGTAGATGCTGGCCTGTGTTCGTCCTGATCTGCCTGCTCTTGTTGCATACAACCTCTGAATAATTCTCATGCCAGCGTGGAGTCATGGTTATTTGCAAGTAGTGTTAGTTCTAATGCTTGATTACTGTTACTGAATTTGCCAGTGTTTGTTGGCTGGTCGAGTTGTAAGAACTGAATTATGAATGCATATGCTTTTGGCAAACTTAGATTAAGAAAACTGACGTGTTTCTGTTACCGATTGCCTATTTCTGCCTACAGTTGATATACTAAGCCGCTGCTGATTTTGTGTAACAATTTGTTCCCAGTATATTTCCTGCCAATCTTTTTCTGAAATTTCTCCCCAGAACGAAACTATGTATGCATATGGTTTTGGCAAACTGAGATTGAGAACGATGATGCATTTCTTCTATATACTACTTGTTACTGATTTCTGCCTATAGTTGATAAATTGAGCTGTTGTAGATGCCCGATCCTTCCAGCGTGTTACCGATTTCTCACTATTTTGTTTCTGAATGAAGCGTTGTTAAATGGGCCTGTTTGTTGTCCGCTATTCAGAAACCATTTGTTTCTGAACGAAGCGCGCTCTAATGTTCTGATGTTTCTTCTTGCACTGCACCAGTCATTGTTCTTTCACGTACTCGACCTATCTCAACCCTTCATCAAGTAATGAGTAATTGTATTCTGATCTTCTGCATTATGTATTGGATTGTAGGTAGCTGGTAGTAGGGGAAGTGAAGTGCTACAAGTATAGCAGAGATAATGGATGGTTTTACATGGTTGAGAAGCTTGGGCCGCAAGGAAGGTGGGGTACAGAATTGGCTGGAAGTTCATTAGTCTGCTGATGGATCAAGCCGGTAAGACATTTTTGGTTCCATTCTCTTTAATGTAAATTGGTAAAGTTGTGTTGCTGACAAATCCAACAACAGTTTATCTCTCTTTTTTACTTAAGTTGTATACAAAGAATCAAGTACCATCAAGAGAATATGCTTATAACCCTCACATAAGAATATGCTTATGATTTTTCACTCCCAGTTACACTCTGATTCTCTCTCGGTTATAATGTAGTGGGCGCAGCGAAGCGCGCCGTCTCCTTCTAGTTATTGCTAAGGAGAAGGGGAACAAGATAGTGGAGATGGTTTGAGCTGGTCTCGGTAGATATTTTTGGACTTTTGCTAAACCACAGCTAGCTGTTTTCGATTTCGTGCACAGTCATTTTTCTGGCCGTCCGTGGCATCTTTGAGATTCGAGTTGATTCGTGTGAGGATAGAGGCTTTGTGAGGTTGTTTCGGGCCCGTATCAGTTACTGGGTTCTGTAAGCCGAGCCCGCTTAGTTGTCTGCGCCCATTAGCCCAGTGCTTTTAGGTGCATTTTTTTTTAAGAGCCCTGTGTGCCGCGTGTCGTCGAGGAGGAGGGGAGTGGAGGGTCAGGCTCTGATCGTCAGAGAGGTGTCCGACAGATAGCGGACGAGGCGAGCGGCGCGACGGCATCTCCTCAAGCGCGTCGATGGGGAAATCTGGAGGCGCCGGAGGCCGGTGGAGAAGAGTTCGCCGACGGTGTAGGTTGTATGTGCTGGGCTGCCATATCTCGCTCTCTCGCGTTTGCGCCCACAGCAGCGATGTTGTTTTTGATTTCGTATGTGGTAGTGTTTTTTGGAGCTATGGCCGTAGTGAGTCGCCGGCGACGGGGTGGTTCTAGCGAGTCGCTGGCGATGACTGTTCAGGAGTTATGTGTGTTTCTGTATTTAGGCGTATTGATTCTTCCGCTGTAGGATGTTCTAGCTAATCAGTTTGAGCGGGGGCCTGGAACTGTAAGGTATGCCGTTTTTGGCGTCAAGATGGTCAGCTGGATAGGTGGATCCGTGTTCCTGTTGATGGATACGTCTTCATGAATAGAATTTTTGCAACAAAGTAGGATGATTAGAGCAAGTACTAGCGTATGACTAGAGCATATATTTTGTTCCCAGGTTTGCGAATGATTGTATTGTTTTCAGTAACCGAATAGGATTTTTACAACAAAGGGGAATGATTAGAGCAAGTGCTCATGTATGATTACAGCATGGATTTTTTTATCAGATCTGTGTGTGATTGTATTGTTGTCAATTTAGAATTCAGTTTAGGATGCACTTGTTGAGATTGTCCTATCCTGTACTTGTTTTCTGTTTGAGATCACCTGAAGATAATTAGTTAATTTAATACTGCCATCTTTGTTTCTCTCTTTCAGATACTCTATTTTCTCAACGTGAGTATTGATATCTTCATTATAAATTACTTAAATGTTTTTTATATTTGTTAATTCTATTGTTTTGTATGTACAGATTGATGTGTGTGAGGCGTTTCTATTTAGTATAGTTTAAATAGTTGGTATTAAGTAGATATGAGTGTATCATTATGCCATGACATTTTCACTGTGATCAGGAGTAAATGGTTGCACTCTAAACTGTATTAGCAGACTAACCTTTTTTTGAACACCTGAACTGGAGTGTTATTCCGAAAGTTTTACCATTGTCGCCTTCTTGATCCCTTTGTGGAACATGCTGGTTGTTTTGTGTTGGTTGAATCTCTGTAGTTTGCATGGGAGATGTGGCAATTCATACAAAGGTCTTAGCCTTAGGACAACTTTTTTCCCTGTGGTGGCACTGCCTTGCTTTATTATTGTTCATGTCTATAGAAAGTTTTACCATTGTCGCCTTCTTGATCCCTTTGTGGAACATGCTGGTTGTTTTGTGTTGGTTGAATCTATGTAGTTTGCATGGGAGATGTGGCAATTCATACAAAGGTCTTAGCCTTAGGACAACTTTTTCCCCTGTGGTGGCACTGCCTTGCTTTATTATTGTTCATGTCTATATAGCAGCGACTATTTGTTCATATACCATGTCTGTCTATGGTTCAGATCTTTTAGATATTTTGAATTCCATTTGTAAAGTTTGGATTTTATGCGAGTGATTATTTGTCTTGTTCTTTCATATCTGTCATTCTTCTTATTTTGGTCACAAATAAAGTAACTGAATTCTTGTTTTTCTCACTCTTATTTTGTTTGTATCTGCCTTCGAGTGTCGATCTTGCTTGTTCATTCTATTTTGTTCCTGTAGTTTTTAGTATCTTACGTCACTTCTGGTTTTCAGTCTGTTGCATTCTTGTTGTTTTGTCATTATTGTTTCATTCTTCTTGAATTTCCTTTTGTTTCTTCATTCTCTTTCACTTTGTCTTTTAATTATATTTGAGTTCTTTTCAGTCTTGGATTCTTTGTCATGTCATTTTCATTGTGTCATTCTTCTGATTTTAGTCAGAACTGAAGTCCCTCTTGATTTGTTTCTCATTTTAATTTGTCAAGTATGTTATTTGTCATATTTGAAGTCATTCTCTTTGGCAGTTTCATTTTATCTCTCCTGTCTCTGTTTAGTCATCCGTGTCTATGTCTACGCTGATGATCCAGTCTCTCTATATATATATTCAGTCATCTATCTATCTCTAGTTTCAGTCTTTATCCCTTTCTCTATTTGGTCCTCCGTGTCGACTGAATCTGATGATCATTCTCTCTCTCTGTCTTGATTTAGTCATCTCTCTATTTTCTCTCTCTTTCTCCCATATTCATGTTCATTTGTCTCATTTTTTTATCTATCTCTATCTTGCTCTCTCTCTATATATTTCTTATTCTCTGTATATTCAGATCTCTCGCTCTGTGTTTAGATTCATGCGTCTCTCTCTCTTGCTTTCTCTTTGTCTCTATCACTTAATCTCTTGGTCTCTCTCTATATTTCTGCATCTCTCTCTGTCTTTTGCATGTATATCTCTGCACTCTAGTTTCAGTAATATATGTCCCTCTCTTGCTGGATACCCAAGTTCATGACCAGCATTTTCGTATTTCGTATTTTCTATGTCTTATTTCATATTTTCTGTGTCTTTTTTGACGAGGGGGGAACAACAGGTGATTGATCTCCTCTTCTTTCTTGGAGGAAGAAGGAGATCCTCACATGCCCCCTCTTTTCCCAGCTGTGCCGCACGGCAGCAACTCCTGCCGAGGAGGTAAGCCCAGCTGTGAGAGAAAGCCCAGTGCTGAGAGAAAGTAAACCCAGATTTGAGATGCGCACCTTTTTTTTTGTTGTTGGGCTTGGGTCGGGCTGAAAAGTTAATGAAACAGACTAAGTTGCGTGCACCAAATCGACGCGCTCAGGCTTCGAGACATCTTTGTCCACCTGACAACACTTGATTCGCCCAAAAATCTGTCTGTGCACAAAATTGAAATCAGCTAGCTGACAAATAGATAGTCCCGGACTTTGCTAGGTCTAGATGAGGGCAACTTTGGCATTCTAAAAACATCCGACAAGCACCTCACAGGACTAACGTGAAAAGCTTTGACAACTCACGGCAGTGCTATTTTGGCATAAAAACCAAAACTGTAATGATATTTTGGCAAGTCTGGTTTTTCCAATGGTATTTTGGAACTTCCGGTTCTGACTAGTGGCATTGTGGCTATATCGCTTCACACCCATGATACTTTGCGCGTGTTTCATTGATTGATGGCACACGAACCACCAACCGCCTAGCTGATCACGACCAAGTGCTATGCTTGCACCAGACCCCTACGAACAAAGAATAATGAATAAGAAAAATAATAATCACTCGTACAACTCGATAAATCAATCAATCTTCTGGCGAAACAAATAGGTGCTTGCATAAGGGAGTTACGTGAACCGTGGATGGAGAATTGTATCATCATTAAGTTTATTTGGCTTTATCTTGGAGATTCAGAGCATTATAGTGTGGATTATTGATGCATTTGTGTTGATTTCATTAATTGAACTCTACTAAAATTTGATTTAGTTTCCAACAAGTAAATCAGTACATTTTATCGCTTGATATCTCTCATATGGAAGTAGGATCATTTATAGCATAGGATCTGATCCCTATCTCAATCTCTCTTTATATACGGGCTCGTCGTATGTTGATTGCAATCATCTATCTTCTAGCAGAACATATTTTTGTAATCTATCAAGATTGCTGACAAGCCCGAGTCCTTGTGTTGTGTTTGAGGATGCACAAGTACGATTCGCGTACTTGCACTAGCCTTAATTTATGTGGCTCTCTAATGATCAGTCGACTGGGAAATAAGATTTTTCCCAGTCGATTGTTGTTGGGCCGTTTTCATTGTCTTCTGTTTGTTTAGGATTTTATGGGCCGTTTTCCTTATCTTATCTGTCATTTGCTCGTTCATGTATTTGGGCCGTTGTTTCGTCGGGCCGTTGTTTAGCCATTTTTTCATGCAACAAACCTCGTGAGAACCTGCGCTGTAGTGTACAAAAACCAGATCGATTATTAGAGCGTGCTAATTGCTCCAAGGTCTCCAGCCTCTCGATTATTAGAGCGTGCTAATTACAAAAACTAGATTGATTATTAGAGCGTGCTACCTGTGCTGTAGTGTACTCTGTCGGCCAGTCTCTCAAAAAAAAACCCCCCCGGCCAGCCGACGAGCCTAATATTCTGCTCCGTGACTTTTTCTCTCTAGTAATATTACGTACTCCGGGTACTAGTTTGGGCAGAGAGAGGAGAAAGCGCACGACGATGGCTGCACAGTCAGCTGAGTTGAAAATTGGTGAGAGAACGCGAGGGAACACTCTTCTCGATAATCGATGCAAAATGTCAGTTCTGTGTTGAGTTGCAACAAACTCTCTCTATAGTCGTGAGGAGAATGAGATTGTCAGTTGCGTGTCGAGTTGTAACTTAAGACAAAAGAAAAAGACGACGGCCATGAAACACAATCCTCGATTACAACCCTAGCTGCAACTGACTCCCTCTACAAATCGATGCAAAAATGCCAATTACGTGTTGAGTTGCAACTGACTCACTCTACAGTTGGGAGGGATGTGAGCTGCCTGTCGACTTGCACAACAACGCGAGAAAGGCATCACAAACACCACCATTACACCGGTGTTGGGTATCGACATGCGACCACATCCACGACTTGACCGTGCGGCGACGTCGTCGGGTGCGGATCGTGGACGAGGCCTCATGGTGGAACTCGAGGAGCGGCGCCTCCAACACGATGTACATGCCGTCCTCCCGGTCTAGAAAAAGTGCTAAAAACAAAGCACCGACCATCAAACATGATCCTCAGTTGCAACCCTAATTGCAACTGACTCACATCGATAATCGATGCAAAATGCCAGTTGCGTGTTGAGTTGCAACAGATTCCCTCTACAGTTGGGGGATGTCAGTTGCGTGCCGAGTTGCAACTGGAGGCTGACTCCATCTACAGTTTGGAAAATCCTTGGAAATGTCAGTTGTGTGTCGAGTTGCAACTCAAGACAAAAAAAACGACGACGGCCCATGGAACATGATCCCCATTTGCAACCCTAACCGACTCAACTCGATAATTGATGCAAAATGCCAGTTGCGTGTTGAGTTGCAACTGACTCCCATCAAAAAGAAAAATGGGACACAAACAATAACTCGTTACATGTAGAGTTGCAACTGACTCGAGAGTGAGAGGGGGAGACAAAATCACTGTGTTATAACCCTAGTTGCAACTGACTCCATATACAGTCAGACGGGGGGTTCATTTGAAATGTCGGTTACAAATCATAATTGGAAAAAAAATCCCATTTGCGTGTTGAGTTGCAACTATATACAATGACAACAGAAAATGGGACACAAAATCACTCAATCACAACCCTAGTTGCAACTGACTCCATCTACAGTCAGAGCCGCGGAGGTTCATTTGAAAATCCCAGTTGCGTGTTGAGTTGCACCTGATTCCATTTTACAGTTAGGGGGGAGCGCCATGCTAGTTGCATATAGAGTTGCAACTTATTGCACGACCAAAAAATGAAAAAAAAAATCTAGTTATGTGTTGAGTTGCCGCTGACTCCTTTTTAAAACATCAGGGGGGAGGAGAAAAAAACCATGTCAGTTGCGTTTAGAGAGTTGCGATGAATTGCAACAATCAAAAAAAATGGAACACAAAAATCCCCCAGTTACAACCCTAATTGAAACTGACTGCATCATGTTGCGTGTTACAACCAGTCCAGTTGCGTGTCGAGTTAGGGAAGGGAAAGGGATTTCAATTGCGTGTGGAGTTGCAATTACTAGTTTCATGGGTGCATGCCAACTGACTAACTCTGAAATCGAGATAAATATTAGTTTCGTTTCGATTTCCAACTGACTCCAAAATCCATCGGTGGGGACAAAAAAATAAAACAAAATAGAAAGCAAAAAAGCCACTAAAAAAGACTCTCCACGCCTACACGGGCAAAAAGATAAAAAGCCAACGGTAAAAAATACACCAACCCCAAAAACAGACCTCACAAAAAAAGAAAAGAATCGGAAATTAAAAAATTTCTGGATTCAATTGAAAAAACGACAAAACCGAACTCACCACCCGGACCACCTGCCAAAAAAGCGGCCCAAACAACCAAAATCCCGCACCGAAGCAAAAAAAAAACAGAACGGCCCGCTAGAACACAATACGGGCCCAGAAAACAAACTACGGGCAACACGGGCCGAAACAAACACCTCCTCTCGCCCCGCACGGATCTTAGCGCGGGAGGAGATCCATCGGTGCGGGAGTTAGCTGGGTCGTACGGTATTTCTCAGCTAGCTAAGAAATAGCAATCCTCTAATTTATGCTAAGTTACTCTTGCTCAAGGTAATCAATGGATCTCTATTTACCAAACCTTTTGTCGGTCAGTCTCAAGAAGTTATTCTGTTTTTTTAGTTATCCGGTAGCATGTATATTGATTTTCTTCCATTCCTTGTCGGTTTTGTTTCCTTTTGTTGACCAATTCAAAATAATTGCATAACAAGGACTCATTGTTTGTTCTATAGACCGAATCATTGCCGGCATGGATAACGAGATCAATCTTCCATATAGGTTGTGCTATTATGAAAAACACACTTAGCAACCTTGCTACTGTTGCCCGATGAGTTATAGTTTCTATACCGACGGTGGTGTGTGCAAATAGGATTGCAAAAGACCCCCTACTTAAGACAGAGTTGTCACAACAGCTCCAACTCACGTTCCTTCGTAGTCTTTATATATCATAAGACATCATACCTAATGTGCAGAAGAATTTTACCTGATAATAAAAGAAGGAAGGTTTCTTCTCCCAATTTCTGTTCTTTTCAATTCGGTTGTTTCGCTTTGTCACTAAAATCCTAGCACCAATCCATAAACACGTGTTGTTTCTCCTATGTGCCACCACCCACGCAGGTTTGCTTTCCGCATATCAGAAAGAAAATACTTGGCGATTTGTTTTTTCTCGGAGGAGGAACAAATAATCCCTGCGTTGTTAGACCTATGGACTAATGACTACAGTAACGTTGGTGTGAACAAAACTGAATAATCCCACCTGGCCATCTTCTACCGAGTCATGCCGTTTCATATCCGTTCGTAAATTCCTGAAATATCAGCAAGGCACACCATGGATCATATAAGTTGTTGGGTCCGGGAACATAAAAAATAACGTGCTAAGAGAAATAGCGAACAGACTCCTCTAGATGCTATACACGCTATACCGTGTTAACTACATGCTATATTCAGAATAGTGATTTGAAAAAACAATAAATTCTAGCTGAAAATAATGATTTCAACGAGAATAAATGATATATCCAAAATGACAAAACAATATATGCATAACCATATGTAAAAAAAATTCTCCAATTGTTTACATGTCTATAAGACTATAACATCAACATTCTACCGGGCAACAAAATAATATAAATTATTTGTTCATAATCTCAACATTAGGGTTTAGGAATGTCAACTTCTGATTTAGAAGATGAATCGACAGATTGCAGTTCATCACGGTTATAAATAGATAGCAACTTCTTCTTACTAAGGTGGAAAATTCAAACACTCGGGCCTATAGGCTAGAAAAAAGTAGCGTGTTGTAATGTTATAACGATTTAGCGTCATATAACGGATATGATATAAGGTGCTGTTTTTTATTTAAAATCCACATATATTAAACCAACAAAGAGTACGCGATTACATCGATTACAAAAACAATACCAAAAGAGACGAGCAAATCTATGAGGTGTTCAACCCCTTTCTTATTCCATGACACAATATTATACTTTTCTTAATGCAGCCGTAGAACAATGCCGAGTACACCAAACCACAGACCTGTGAATATTAACGAATGCTCTCCCCTTGAGCCGCAATGCCAAGGTTTCGTGCACCCACGCAGCCATTAAATTAATCCAGGGTTCGTGGATAGTAGCCGGGATAGATAATGCGAGAACAAACCTACTCACGGCAATCATGAGAAACAATCCAAGATTGATCTGGCGGCGAAGCAAGATCTGAAGAATCATATACAAACTTAATCTTCCAAATCCGAACCGCGGAAGATCACTTATTACAGACGAAACCACCTCCATTGACGAAGAAGAAAGCAACCAAAAACAAACTCTAACATTAAGTCCTTTCTATAGCGCCCTGCGCAGGTCCGAGATCCCCACCCTTCCGAGTGCCAGAGCGGCACCTTAATAAAGTGAATACCCGTCACTTTTTAGACGAAGGCGACGATGAAGATGTAGATTGCGCCGGCGGTGACGGCTAGGGGTGAAAATCTAGGCCGCCGCCTCTCTTTCTTTCCGTTCCGAGACTGGATTATGCGTGTAGCTAGCACCAAATATCACGCTATTTTTTCATGCAGCGAACACGAGCGTCACAAACGTACTCACAACAAATCAAAACCAAACACAAACTCACTCAAAGACGTTGCAATGGCACCATCCACGCTTTACCAGTCACAAACGTACTGATATAACAAATTAAAACCAAACACACCTAGCTAGAGAGGTAAATCCACCAAGCCAGACAGGGCGGCACCGGCGAGCTGCACACTGCCGCCCTTTTGCGGCGCCAGCTTGAGAGCCAGCACGATGGCCGCCACGGCTAGGACGACGAGCAGCAGCGCCGCCAGCCCCCCGGCCAAGCAGATCCTCCGCCGCCTCGCTGCAACTTGCAACTGCCGGGCCTCCTGCAGACCCCCCTCGGCCGCGCCCACGTCCTGCGCCGCCGCCGCGACGTGCCGCTCGATGTCCTCCAATTGCGGGCCCTGGGACTCGACCAGCGCGGCCATGTCGAGGAATAGCTGTTGCAGCTCCAGCAGCCCGCCTTCCACCTCCTCCGCCTCCGAGGATGATAGCATGGCCGCCCGCATCGCCTCGTCGGCGTCGGTGGCGCCCGCTCCACCGCTGGCGACGAGACGATCCAGCTGGTCCTCGGTGGGGGCCTCGCCGGCCACGGCGAGGTAGCGGCGGGCCGCGTCGCCGCGGCGTTCAGCGGAGACCTGGCGCCGGAGCGTCTGGACACCGGCGGTCAGGTCCTTGAGGCGGCCGCGGAGGCCCGCGGTGGCTTGGGCGGCGGGGGCCGGGGCGCGGCGGTCCATGGATGCCAGGCGCGTGCGTAGGCGGCGAGCGGAGCCGAGGAGGCGGACAAGCGCGGCCTGCGTGGCGGCGTGGGGCGCGCCGGGGCGGAGGAGGGACTTGGACGCCTCGTGGGCGGCTTGCAGCCGGGAAAGCTCGTCGCGCAGCGCGGCCATCTCGTTCTTGGCCACCTCCGTCTCCGCCAGGAAAGCCTGCAGCTTCTCCGCGCCGTGGTCGCCGCTGGGGGCGGATCCGCCGTCTTTCTGCGCCCCTCCCGCCACCGCAGCGGCGCCGACGAACGAATCGGTCATCAGATCGTTCATCTTGCCGGAATCCGGAGATGATGGTGGTGGTGATGTGCTGGTCAAATGCCACTACTCCATAGCTAAAAAGCAAGACGTTGCGAGATCTTTTCCACTCTGCGAGATGTGTAGGTGGTCATCGCTGGCGAGAGGAGTAGATCGTGTAGTGGCCACGTCTATGAGCTCTTGACCAGCTCAGATCGGGTAGCGACCCACCAACACTTTGCTGAAGGCTTTTAAGTAGAACAAAAATAGCTCGTCAATGCTTCAAGTTGCCTCTCCAATAGACAGCAATTTTGCTTCTTTTGCTTATCAAACTGTCGCAACAACAATGTACACTGGGCCATGTAATCATGATTTTGAATTGTTGGTGGATGACTACAGATCTTTATTTTGTTTCCTATTGCAGAGAGAACGAAGAAGCAATCAGGTGAAAATTAAAAGCTTGCTGTTTCTAAACAAGCAAGAGTGAAAACCAGCTCTACGATCTAAACCAAGCAAAGCGCATTCGTCAAGATAGATCTGAGGTTCCTCGTTTCCGTCATGACACAGTCACGATCAAAGAGAGCAGAGACCACGGCGACGCCTTTGAGATTCGGGAGGCCAAGCTCCATCACTGAACCTGCATTTGTCGCGTTGATTCCACCAATAGCCACCACAGGCAACTTTGAAGCCAAACAAACAGACCTCAGCCCTTCAAATCCCAAGGTGGGATTGTTCTCCTTGGTCGTTGTTGGGAAGACACCGCCGCATCCGATGTAGTCCGCCCCGTCGTTCCAGGCCTGCTCCGCTTGAGCAGGAGTCTTGCAAGAGACACCGATGATTTTACCTGGTCCTAAGAGCTCACGCACCTCCCGTGCTGATATATCGGATTGCCCAACGTGCACACCATCCGCATTGCATGCCAGGGCAATGTCTACACGATCGTTGATCAGTAGTGGCACTCCACTGGACTTGCAGATCTCCATGCAAGCCTTGGCAGCCTTCAAGAACTCTCGTGATTCAGCATCTTTTTCTCTGAACATTACAGACACGAAATATATCAATGAAACATAATAAGTTAGTAACAGATATTCACAAGCAAAACGTGATTATCTTTACGAACGAGACCTCAGTTGGACGATGGTAGCTCCTCCTTCTATAGCAGCTTTGACTGCATCTTCTATTGAATGACCCCACTTTTTGTTCATCCTAGAATCTGTCACTGCATACAGGAAGAGGCTATCTGGATTGAATCTTTGCTGCGAGCCGATATTGCATGGAGGACACTTGAGCCTGAAAAGGTGGTCAAAAGGGCCTTGAGGTCCATTTCCAATGATAAGGTCTTTGCTGTGATGAAGAGCCGATTCCACAAAGTTCTTCGCCACCTGAAGAGTTCGCATATACAATGACGGAAGAAACAAACATGAGATTATACTGTTTCTAACAGCACATCTCAAGAGATAAATATAACGCCAGCCAAGGTTCAGAAACCACTAGAGGTTGATTTAACTACACGGTTTGACAAATCGAGGGAAGCTCAAGTCCAAAGAAAAATTAGGCACCATTGTTCTGACAACAGTGAGGATATTGCATTATAAAGGTAACAGATTATTAAACTGAGATTATACTGTTTTCAACAGCAAACCTCAAGAGATAAATATAATGACAGTCAAGGTGCAGAAACCACGTGAGGTTGAATTAGCTTTATAATTTGATGAAGAGGGGAAAGATTATGTCCTAATACAAACTGGGCATCATTGTTCTAGATGATAATTGCATTATACAGGTAACAAGTTTTTAAACTAAGCCATACAAGTGAACAGTTAACAGTCTACAGAAGATATGCCTAGCTACTGACCAAGATGCTGGCAGCAATAAAAATGTGCCATAATTAATATGTCATATATATAATATAAGGCTAGTTATCACTAGTGATGTACAGTTTTTTTAAACCCATAATAGAGGACAACTTTTGGATTGGAACATGGCTGTGTGAAGGTATCTGTAGACTGTGAGTAAGGAGTACTATAACACTAACCTGAACAGCATGCAGCATTGTTGAACCTTTTGCTAACTCAGCCGCTATCGATGAAGCTAAAGTGCAACCGGTTCCGTGTGTATTACGGGTCTTTATACGATGCCCGCGAAGCTCGACGAATTCCTTGCCTGGTGAATTATATGAGGCTGCTAAAAGAGTGGGAAGGATACATATTAATGTATGCCAACTAGATAACTGATAGAACACGTACCATCATAAAATACGTCAATAGCTTCTGACAAATCTGGCATGTCCCCGCCTTTCACAAGTACATATCTGCAAATTATGCATCATTTACTCTTGTGACTGAAAATTTAAACTATCATAAACCAACAACAGCATGTAGTTATTAAATTTCTTAAGTAGGACATTCAATGATGTCTTCAGCAATGTTATGAATATAGAGCTTTCAACTGGTCTGGCACATGGAAAAAACTCACGAGGTTTGGCATTCATTCAAGATGTGCTTAAGAATATGCAGTACAACACTTAATCCACAGAGGTGCAAAAGGTGGGGACAGAGGTCACCACATGCAGGAACTAACAGATATTATGTACAATCAGGGATGGGAAATCAACAAGACTAACTTAAAAAGGATATATAGAGTTCAAAACTATATTGACCAATTTGCTTCAACAGGAACATTTAGAAGGCCCTAACCATGGATACATCACAGGAAGACTTTTCAGTAGAACATCTGGATGCACAACAGTACAAGCACAGGACAGTGCACATGTAAGAAGACAATAAGTAAGACACGAAGCACAATGAAATAAATCCACAAGAATACTAAATAAAAACCTGGGACCAAATTTGTGAATGGATGCTGCTGCATCACGCATGTCAGAAACTGTGTGCAAAGACACACCTCCAAGTAATTTTGACGCTTCTTTAACATTTGGGGTGACTATATCAGCCATAGCAAATAATTCATCCCTGCTCACAGCAATTGTATAAGTACCTCTGTAAGCACTATCATAGTGGGGATGTTATGTGAACCACTATCCAGTCAGAACTTATAAATGCACATAAAACAAAACAAGTTTTAATCGTGTACCTATAGTTCGTGAGAGTAGATGGATCTGAAAGACTATCTCCACTTGTGGAGACCATAACTGGATCCACCACTAAAGCTGCCTTCAGAAACAGCAGTCATAGTGAGCAAGTAAATGGGCTTCCATAGCTATGTTTTAATACTACTCTTGACATGATTCCACGTACCTTTGACTGGAAACTTCTTGAGATTCTCACACAGAATCTGGACTATTCCAGCTGTAGGGAGCATTCCTGTTTTCACCTGATAAAATCAAGGAAAATTAATGAAGAATACTTTATAGGTAAGTCAAATGAAATCTATCTACTCCTCTGATCCGTATTAACTGTCGCCAGCGCCAGACTAATTTGCACTACGCCTCTACACTTTTCACGACAGATAATTCGGATCGGAGGTAGTACACTAAGTAGTATCACATCACTTCGTTCCAGAACCTGAGAATCATATGAAGGCTTCTAACATAGTCTATAACTACTTAATAGAAAATCAGCAAGACTAAGGTAAACCTAACTGTGTCAGTTAAAAGTGAAGTACAGCATAGCTTACAGTAATGCAACAATACAAAAACCACAATCTGCCCTCTGCCCCTATGCGGTGCTAACCGGTCAATGAACTTTCGATGATAACTAACACTATTCAGTGCGAAATGAAAATGTATAGTAACATTGGCCAACTATTCAACTTCTTGCAGAGTAAAATGTTAACAGCCTAACACACACATTTCTCGGTTGTTAATTCACAGCCACATCAGTAGCAGATAAGCAGCGCACGCAGATCCACATAAGGCAGCAGTACTGCACTTAGATCTTCCAATAACTAATGCCAGCCAAGATACCTTAGAAATTGGCGTCACAACAGAAAGAGGAATAGATAGGGCTCACCACATCCACCGACATGTCGGAAAGAACCGAATTGAGCTGCTGCCGGATGAACTCCTCTGGCACGAGATGGACCCCCTGCACCACAGCCACCACAGCACAAATTATTTCCTTCCCTGATCGCACTAAAGCGAATGAAACAAGAAGCTGGGGAATGAAGAAATCGGGCAGCCCACGTACCTGGACACCAGCGGTGTTCTGAGCGGTGACGGCGGTGATGACGGAGGAGCAGTATGCCCCCAGGGCGGCGCAGGCCTTGAGGTCGGCCTGGACGCCGGCGCCGGCGCCGGAGTCGGAGCCCGCGACCGTCAGCACGTGCGGCCACGGCATGTCGCGCGCCGCGGCGAGCCTGCACGGGCGGGCTCGTGGGGAAGGGTGCGTCCGCCGTGGGGAGGAGAAGGAAGAGATGGAGGAGCGCGGGTGCGGGCGGAGGATTGGTTGCGGTGGTGCGGACGACATCGCGGGAGTGGACTGGAGGTTTATTCCTTTCCTTTGGGAATCATCAGGATGAGTCAACTCTGCTGCTCGGGGCCTGGGAGAGAAGATTTTGCCCGACGTGCAACGGATGCGCCGGTATCGAAATGACAAAGGAAAAAAAGACCAGCCAGGACTAGCCCACAGCATTTCGCCCCGCTTTATAAATAAATCTCAACGGCCGAACCGATACAAGTTGATGAGTAAACCCTCTTACAAGGCAGATCATAAAGAAAAAATGAAACCGGACTTGCCACCGAGTACTCAGACGCAAGATCGAGGAGTATCGAGCCTCCACGACGACGCCCTCAACCGGGTCACGACGCAAAGCGCCGCCGCCGTCTCGATCGAGAGGTCAAGGTTTTCACCTGGATCCCTAGTGTGGAGACGGCAACCACCACAGCGCCCCCAAGAGGGATACGACACCCGCAGGCGTCGTCGCTGATGGCGCCGAAGCGCAGAGCTTTCGCCCGGAAGCACCTTTCTACAACTAAGTGCGGAGAAGGCACCCACAACAACGCCCCTAAGAGGGTTACGACACCCGCAGGCGGCGTCGCTGTTGGCGCCGAAACGCAGAGCTTTCGCTCGGAAGCACCATGTCGTGTCTCGAAGGACGGACACCGGGGATGCGAGGCACCCCCTTTGTATATTCGGTAGGGGCGCGAAGGAGGCTGGAAACGTCTCCCGGAGGACGATCGCCGATCAAGTTCCTCACTCGCTCTCCGATTTCGACGTGGTGGACGAACAAGGAAAGCACACAACGATCTACCCAGGTTCAGGCCGCCCGGAGGCTAACAACCCTACTCCTGCATGTCTGGATAGATGATCGGACCATGGTGTGGCTACAATGGTGCTGCTCGTCGAGTTACCCGGCAGGGTAACTCGTCTAGGAGGAAGGAGAAGGACAGATCCTTACCCGGAGGAGATCACCTTCCTTCCCTTCTCCTATCTCTCTAGTCTAGCTTGGTGGTTGTCTTCCTCCTTGGGTCGACGGCGAATCGACCAGAGCTTGCTCGCCTACAAAGCTATCTTGGATCCAGAGAGTCCCTCCCCTCGCCATGGCCTTGTTCCTCCTTTTATAGGGAAAGGGGATCCCACAGAGTTCATGCGAGGAGCGTGAGGGGTTTTGGCGGGAGGCAACCCCTCTCCGTGGTGGAGACGGCGACGTGGCCTCTTCTCCTCCAAGTATCCGTCGTCGGGTTGGTGGGATCTCTGCCACCTTTGGGGAAAGCCGCGGGCAGGGGCTGACAGTGGGTAGGTGGTGTCCCCTGGCCGCGCCTTGCTTCCCAAGCCTTCTGGAGTATTCTACCGTCTTCTGGACGGTGGTGGAAACCTTATCTTCTCCTTGTACGGCCTTGTACCCGAGAGGGAGCCCGGCCCTGCCGGGGGCTCGCGCTCTCGGGGTCTTCTCTCCCTTCCGGGGTGCAGGGGACCCGGGGGTCCTGCGTACCCGAAGGGAGGCTGGTGGCGGGGGTGCACCCGCCAAGCCTTGCGCTGAGCCTTGGCCTTGCTCGTCTTGGTGTTGGGCCCACAGGCGGTGGACCCACTTGGGCAGCGCTAGGGGAACCCCATGTTCCACTGCTGCGACAGTAGCCCCCGGGCATGGTCCCGGCGGCTTCGGTCTTCTGAGGCTGCCGGGGCTATGGCCAAAAAGGTCAAAGTGGGTCCGGCGCCTGGTAGTTTGTGGGGCCCGCCGAGTCGGAGTAGATGCGAGCCACCGAGTCTTGCGTGACCGTGTCGTGCCGCCCGTTGCGGATCGTGCGGGCCTGGGACGTGGCCGCGTCGTGCCGCACGTTGCGATTCGTGCGGGCTTTGGACGTGGTCGTGCATCAATGGTCGAGTCGCACCGAAGTCGGCACGCCCCCTCGATCCCCGCGCCAGTCGGAGTAATGGAGCCGCGACGTGACGCACGGGGTTCCTTCTTAACCAGCCGTTGGGAGTTGCGCGCCGTTACCAACTCATTCCTCCCGAAGCCTCTTCGCTTTCCAAGCTTTGCTCCGCCCCCTGTCCTTGCGCCGCTGCTGCAGATCCGATGGTGCGTACCAAGAAAGCTGGGCAGAAGAAGCCGGAGGGCGCAACCGGGATAGTCCGGCCGTCCACCCCCAGATCCGAGAGGCGAGTTCGCCGAGCAAAGGAGACCGCCGCCAAGGCGGATCTTCGCCGGAAGCAGGCCTTGCTCGAAAGCAAGTACACCGGTGACGCGGACAAGATGCGAGCCGCTGAGCACATGGGCGTCGTGGCGTGGGGTCCTGATCAGATCCCCATCTTCGACGTCTTCATGTTGATGGGGGTCGTACCGCCTTTCTCAGATTTCCTTTCGGAGGTTCTGAAATCCTACGGCCTGAAGCTTCTGCATCTGTCGCCGGCTGCCGTTTCGGACCTGGCGATCTTCGCCCACTTCTGCGAGGCGTTCGTGGGAGTGATGCCGTCTGTCGCCCTCCTCCGCCACTTCGTCTACCCCCGCATGGCGGCGAACAAGTGGGTATCCGGTGGCGTCACGTTCTACTTCCGCGTGACGCTCAAGGGGTCATACCCCAAGATGAGCATCAAGTCCAAGTGGGACGAATGGCGAGACCAATGGTTCTTGGTGGGGAACGCCGAAGAGGAGCCGCAGTGGGAGGAGCCGACAGAGCTCCCAGAGAAGCTGGAGTCCTGGGGCTACCTCAGTGGTCAGGACAGCAGCTTGTCGAAGGTGGCGGCCCGCTTCAAGCACCTCAGCGACCAAGGCGTGACGGGCGCCGCCGTCGCCGCCCACTTCCTTCGCAACAGGATTGCCCCCCTGCAGAAAAGGCCGCACCCGGCCTGGGAGTTTCGGGGCTAAAAGACCCAGCTCGCCTGAGGACGTCGGACATGTCGGAGGACAACGTCCGGAAGAGCGTCTCCAGGATGTTTTCTCCGAATCCTTTGCTTGGCCTGCCCGCCGGGGTCCTTCCCTTGTGCGAGGACCCGCGAAGGGCCGGCATTTTGGGCGAGATGCCCATCTTCAACGCTTCAGGCCTTGAGGGCCGGGGAGACCACGGCCCGGTTCCCCCGGAGAGAGCGCGCAGGTCCAAGGTCCATTTTGCAGAGGACCCTGAGGAGGAGTCAGCGGAGGACGGAGAGGATTCCGTCGGCGACACCTCCGGCGACGCCGCCGGCTCGGGCAGAGATGGTGATGAGGGCGGCGAGCGCGGCGCCAGCCGAGATGACGATGACGATGACGAGGACGACGAGGAGGAGTGGGAGGACGACGACGAGGCGGAGGACGAGTCCTCCCTGCCTCCGGCCCACGACGATGATGCCCCTGAGGTTCCTGACCCGGAGGCCATTGTATCCTCCGTTCCCCCCTAGTCGGGGAACGGCGCGGAGGATGCAGTCATGGAGGTGGACTTGAGGGAGGCCGTCGCGGAAACTTTCGCGGCGAACTCCTCGAATTCCCCATCCGCCGTTCATACCCAGGGAGCGGCGCCGGGCTCCTGCTGCGGGTCCCTGGAGATACCCGAGCCACTGAGCAGCAAACGCTCCAGGGGGTAAGTTTCTTCGGTTGAACCCTCGAAGCTTCGCTCCTCCGCGACCTGACCCGGAAGGACTTGTTGTTGATGTTGTGCAGGGGAGGTAGGTCACCGGTGAGGAGCAAGAGGCCCCGTAACAGCGCAGAGGACGACACCGCCTCGAGCACCCCGAGGCGTCGGGAAGCGATGCTTCCTCCTATCATGGCCGAGGTTGATGGCCGCCGAGGAAGTGGAGTGGGGAGCGTCACCGCTACGACCCACTCCCATGACGCGGGAGCGCGGACGGCTCCAGCTCCAGAGCCCGCGGGTGAGTGTTGGACCCTCTTGGCTAATCTTGGTTGATCTTTGAGTTTGCGCCATTCTCACACCGCAGCCGTCTTGTCTTCAGATGCTTCGGCGGTGGATGCGACTCGGCCCCAAGGCCTCGGCATCGCCGGAGGGGTCGGAACCCCGTCCGACGACCGAGAGGTGGTGCCGAGCGTGCCGAAGGGCGCTGTCGGAACGCCGCCTGCTCACCAGCCCCTGAGTGTCGACGGAGGAGGGCTGGTGATCGATGGGGAGTACGTGCCGTATGCGCGATCCATGGGGTCCCTCTTCAGCTCCGACGTGGCCAAGTTCACGGAGTATTCGCTGGACTCAGGAGCCAGCGAGGAGCTGGCGGAGCTGGAGAAGATCCGGGACAGCCTGATCCCGGGAAGCCGGGCCGAGGACGCCGCTTCCGGGTCTACCTCGGAGGTTACCATTCGCGAGAAGAGCACCATGGAGGCCGTCCTGAGCGGGTTGGCCATGCTGGACAATGAGTTCCGCACCCGCGAAGCCTCCTTCGAGAGGAAGGTTGGCGAGGCGGTAGGCAGGATGGCGAAGGGGAAAGCCAAACTGGACCGCCAATCCCAGCAGCTGCGCGTGCTGATCGGGCGGTCCAGAAGGCGGAAGCTGATAGAGTTTGAAGGGAATATGCCCTAGAGGCACTTAATAAAGATAGTTTATTGGTTATATTCCAATTGTTCATTATATGTTTTATACCATGCTATAACTGTATTAAGCGGAAACATTAATACACGTGTGGTAGATAAACAACCAGGTCCCTAGTTGCCTCTGCTAAGACTAGTTTCATTGCGCGATTGATGATCGAGGTTTCCCGATCATGAGACATGGCGTCTGTCGGCAATGGAGTCATATCGTTAGGTGGAACGATGTGATGGACTTACCCATAATTCGTAGGACGTAGTCATTACGCCTTTGACCGTGAGACCAACTCTTATTGTTATTCCTGGAAGATACTTTGATCGCACCAAACGTCATATCTTATATAGTGTGACAATAACGGTGATACTTTTGGGTATCGGAAAGGGGTAGTTGAGACGAGGGGTCAAGAGCGGGATTTGTCAGTCCGTATAGCCGGATAGATACTCTAGGGCCCACTCGGTGAGATTATGTCAAATGAGTTTGCAAACATGTGACTAGGTCACCAGCTGCCATAATATCATAGACGAGTAGAAGATAGTGTTGTCGGTAACGAGATCATGCTAGGTATGGAGATATCTATGAACGATGCTCGGACACGCTAAGTATCGCTATGGCAAAAGGTTTAAGACTCGACGTCCAGGTTTGATAGATGAAAGTCATTCGTTATATCACAGGGGTTAATTCATGGGGTCCAGGCCTACGAGTTAATCATTGATCGGAGAGGAGTCTCGATCATGTCTGTTATTATATCGAACCGCTAGGGTAACACACTTAAGGGGTTTCGACAAGACAACCGGAAAGGAAAGAGATCACCGGGAACGTCCCGGGAATGGTCCGATGGAGATCGGGCAGCGACGAAATAGTTTTCGGAGCTAGAATAAATTATATATAATATGTTTGATATTAATTAGTGTAATTAATGTTTAAATATGATTTTATATATTTATTTTCGAATTTATTTAGGCTGATTTCCCTAAATGGGCCTTCTGGTGGAAAGAAGGCCCATGGGGGGGGGGGGGGGGGGGGGGGGGGAAACTCTCAAGGGAATTCGGTGGGGGGGCTTGACCGGCCTAGGTGGGCCAAATGGGGCCCACCTAGGGCCGGCGCACTAAGCCTGGCCGAACCAGGCATGTGGGATAGTCCCACATTGCCTGGCTGGCAAGGTTGGCTCCCCCCGGGAGCCTATATAAGAAGGGGCACCCCTGGCCTTTTAATTCAACCAATTAATTCCCGAATTCTCTCTCGATAACGTGATTCCCTTTGTCGGAGTTGCGCCGAGGAGGATGAGGGGATCTCTCCACCATAGCCCGCTGCCGCGCTGCTGGTGTTCCGGTCCAAGTCTTCCGCTGCTCGTCCTGGACTGGAGCTTCGGAGGCCGTCGTCTCCACCGTATGTGTGTAACACCCTGCGAGGTGCTGCGCTAGCGGTACTCGGAGGCCTACTTCCTCCACCCGACCTCGAGGTCATCTTCATCGTCTTCGTCGCGCCGAGTTCTTCACGACCTAGAGGTCGGCTACGTCGTCTTCGTCGTCAACGCTTGTGCGGGAGCGTAATCCCCGCTTTTCGGTCTACAAGGGTATGTATTCCGATCTCCGCCGTACTTCTATATCTGCATAGTGTAGATCTTGGCTAGTTTAAGGATATCGTTGGTAGGAAAATTTTTGTTTTCTGCATGCGATCCCCTTCAGTGGTATCAGAGCCGATCTATCGTAGATATAGCTGTACGCTGTTAGAACCCGTGTTCTGCACGGGGGCACCGTTCCTGTTATTTGCTACCCTCTAGCGTGCACTTGTGATTCCAGCGGCATCGAGTTGATGAAGCGGCCCGGACCGACTTTACGCGTACGCTTACGCGAGACTGGTTGCACTACTGACATACGGCTTGTACCGTATCTGTGGCTGGCGGGTGTCTGTCTCTCTCTCTTTAGTTGGTCTTGCATTTTCAATGGAGGGCCCGAAAGGGATGCTTAAACATGCAATTATTGGATCGTTGTTGTGGTCATAAGTTCGTAGGTAAGAAGCGGTTCTTTTTACGAAAGCCCAAGCCACGTAAAATATGCAAAAGATAAAGTAGAAGCGTCTAACTTTATTTTGCAGGGGCAATGTGATATGGTCAAGGTAGGTTTATTAAATTGTTTATGAACTGCGGGCGCCAAGAAGACCATGGCGCAATGGACTATATCACATCGCATTACATTTGATGTTTTGTGTGCATCTTATATTGTGTGATTATATATACTAGTATATATTAGTTACGCGGCGGTAGTTGTATATAAGATGATCCCTTCAAAAATACCACTAGTGTTCTTCCTCCAACGAGCACCACCAAGAAAGTTCTACGTTATGAGGCAGGCCGTGACGATCGGGTGTCAGACATATCGTCGTTCGCATACAGTGGGTGTAAGCCATGTTGCACAAGCGTTACGTGGAGGTTATTGTGGCGAGCCTAGCATATGCAGATATGGCCTCGGAACACGGAGGCCGAAAGGTCGAGCATGAGTCACAGAGTTGTTGTGATTGACAATTGTCTACCCTTGAAGTTGTGTTGCCGGCTCTGACGATGAGGGGTTGTGCAATGGATGGGGGTCGTGTAATCGCTTAAACGACCAGGAGGGATGTTCGTTTGAGTGGGAGTTCGGATAGTTATTTTCTAAAATACTAGAACTCAAAATATAATGAACAAAGTCTGTTTTGCAAACCTTTGTAGATATTAACCATTGTAATAGCATCTTTTAAAATTAGGCGCATTCCTGCGATTGAGAAACTTAAAAGGTTGGGTCCAAACTTCATAGTTTTATACTTTAGCTTGAGGATACTCCTTGTTTAAACCGTTAGCTCTTTGTGATACAATACCCGCTAGGAGATAAACCCGGAGAGTCCGCTAACAAAAGATAATTTGGATTATCAGGTTTTGTGCGGATGATATCATCATAGTCCAGTGTATGCTATGATCTCTGCCATAGAGAACCAACGGTGGGTACGAGTTATTAGATCGCGAACATATGAGATGGTCGCTAAACTCGGGGTACCCCTAAAGTTGGGTTGATGAAGTTTATCAGTACGTTGACTGATTGTCTTCTCAACCAAGATGGAAGAGAATACACACATTGAAGGAGCACGTGGCAGTCATACTTGATGACATATGGTCATACTTGATGAACATTGAGACGCCTCGCTCAGCTCGATCACTGGATGACAGACGTCGTTGCCAAGTGCAAATGCTATGTCATAGACTATGTCATGCAAGGGGAATCGTTCACCTTCATGGTTCTTGATTACGTTGGAAGTATCAAGAAGATGAAACAGATCGCCGGAAGTCATCAATGATGATGGTGTATATATGATATACATGTTATGAATGTTTTAGCTAAGCAAGTACTCGCAGTAGTGACTAAGTTTTGATACTAGTCATGTTTTATGAAAACCAGGTTTACTGCTTGAGTGGCTTGAAAGGATGAGGCGACATTGCGTGTTGATAATGGCAGACAAATTGTTGTGATGGCCATAGACACTCTCCCTCTAGATCTACCATTTGAATAAATTCTTTATGATCGCCTGTTAGTATGATCGTTATAAGTGTGTCTCCTCTAGCGAGACAATTGTTCATATATATTAGTGACAAATTCGTTGTCCTATATTTATGAAGTAATGATCATATGCCGATTTGAATTTAGATGGTAGAAGCTCCCACATTCATAATATTAATGCCAAAGGATACAAACTTAATAAAGACACCACATATGTGTGGCACTACCGTTTAATTCATGTCAATGTTATAGTCAATGAATTAGCTCCATACCGGATGGATCTACAAGTCCTTAGATTTGATCTTTTGACACTTGCAAAATAACTAAGACACCGTTTTCGGAAAACGGGCATATAACTTATTGATAGTCATGCATATAGATGTATGTGGTTCAATGAAGTAATTGACGGGTAGTGGAGACCTTTATTTCGTGAACTTCGCTGAACGTTTTGAGTATGACTTGTTGAGAATCGTGCATATGGGTGTATGTGAATCAATGAAGTACTTTAACGTGAAGTGGAAGTCTTTATTTCATAGACTTCATGAATATTCCAAGTAGATATATGAATATCCACTCAGGGAATGTTGGCCTGAAAATTTTGATTCGATCAAACAAGTTCAGAATGAAGTAGGAAATAAACTTAACAAGAAAATCAAATTCCCGCGATACAGATCGAGGAAATAAAGATTTGAATTATAATGTTGGCACGTCATTGGAAGACTTGTGAGAAGAGTTCCACAAATTACGTCGCATGGAACACCATAGTGTTATGGTATGTTAGGACGTCGTAATCGCACCCTATCGGATAGTGTGTGGTAAATAAATCTCTTACCGAATTATTGTGATCATTAGAGTCGTATGGTAGAAACGTAAACATTCACGTTAGATAATAGGGAAACCATTTAAATCCATGGAAACAATGTCATATTAGTGATGGCATGGCTTTTAGCCTAGATTGTCGTTTCAGCAATTTAGTGTTTTGATGTGATCAAACCTAAAATGGATTAATCTTTGTAGTGTACCTAAAGAGTTAATTGGGTACATGTCTCACGACATAGGCAAAATCGTTGCCGGAATATACCTTGCGAAAGAAATAGTTTCTTGTCCAAGGGTATAAGTGAGAAAGAAAGTAGAGCAAGACAAAGTTGATGGAACTTTCTCTCCAGACATCAGAGTGGCGCAACCGAAAGTGTTTTCGGTGTCATGCTCCACAGCTTGAAAGAAGCTGATGATACAAGATCATGATGCTCTGAGCTCATACTAAGAACGTAGGCGTACGAGGTTGTGTTCCACACTGTGTGTTACGACAATCTTGTTATGAAGGTCATATTAATGGAATATGACAGACCTACGAACTACGAAGAAGAGATGGTAGACCTAAGTCCGAGAAATGGCTATGAGTCATATATGATCCGAAATAAAATCCATGTACGATTACCAGGTATTGACTTGGGAGATCTTCTTGATGGCATCTAGGATGTTAACAGAATATGGAATTTTATGAGAGAGTAGACACTGATAAGGATCGATTTGTCGTGAAACAGTTCCGACAGATTCAAAAGTTGACCACAACGAGATTTTGTCTCAAGTGGCGAAGCCTAAATCTATTCTGGGTCGTTTAGCAATTACTATAATTTCGAATGAGAAATTGATAGAAGGATAAGGAAACCATGTTTCTTAATAGTGTCATTAAGAAAGAGTTGTAATCATTACAATAATGGTTTGGTGATCCTGAGGATGCTAAACATGTATGCAAACTTCAGTTGTCCATTCATGGGCTGAAGCAAGCATATCGGAGCTGGAATCTTCACTTTGATGATGTAATCAAAGATTTTGGAGTTGTCCAAAATAGTTGAAGAAACTTGCATTTGCAAAGAAGTGAGTGGGAGCAAAGTAGCTTTTCTTGATCTTATATGCGGAAGGCATATTTGAGTGGGAGCTAGGTGTCATTCATGATTTTGTATGTGATGACATATTGAATGACACAGATCCTCTAGTAGAGTGTAAAGGATTATTTAAGTGATTAAATTTTCTATGAAAGAAGTTAGGAGTATTAGGCATCCAATCTATAATTGTATAGATCGTAAGGGGCTTAATAACATTAGGTCGGAATATTTCCTAAGTTAAGATTTTGAAGTGTTTCAGAATAGAACAAGCGAAGAAGATGGTTCTTGCTTGTATGACTAGGTAAAATATTAAGGTTATCTTGGCATTTTCAGTGATAGCAAATGATGTTCGACATTCTCTATGTATCAGACATAGACGCTATCAGATTGAAAGCTCGACTTAGTGTGACCCAAGTTCTTGGTTGAAGAACGGGTTCTAGAGTGATCCTTGTGTGGATCAATGAACAAACGTTAAGTATATTTTTCAGTGTCTGTGAGAACTGAAGATATGTTTTCTGGTAAAGGGAAAGAGTGAAAGACAACTTGCCGTAAAGAGGTTACGATGATGCAAGTTATTACACTGGCCCATACAACTAGAAATCTCATATAGGAGATGTCCTTTATTTTGAAGAAAGACATGGTTAGTTTGCGAAGTCGCATATGAATGCACTGTTGCATAATCTACATAGGTATAGAAATATATGGCAACTTCAGAAGTAGCAAGTGTGATTGGACTGAGCAGTTTTCCGAGCGTATGTGGTCCCCTTAATAGATCTCTTAGACTTTTAAGGCCCATGCTACGCGAATGTTCGAGTCTCACTCCATCCACTAGGATATATTTCACCGTCATCGTAAGATACGGGATGATGTCAAACTAGGTGACATAGAAGTGTTGCAAAGCACATATAGGTCTCAATGTGTGAGATCTGTTGACTGTATTCCTCTTCCACGAGACAAGCATGCACCAAGATGCTATGGGTGTTGAGCTTTTACCAAGTTGTAAACTAGATTAAGTGTTACTCTAGTGCAACTGGGAGACTGAAGGGAATATGCCCTAGAGGGACTTAATAAAGATAGTTTATTGGTTATATTCCAATTGTTCATTATATGTTTTATACCATGCTATAACTGTATTAAGCGGAAACATTAATACACGTGTGGTAGATAAACAACCAGGTCCCTAGTTGCCTCTGCTAAGACTAGTTTCATTGCGCGATTGATGATCGAGGTTTCCCGATCATGAGACATGGCGTCTGTCGGCAATGGAGTCATATCGTTAGGTGGAACGATGTGATGGACTTACCCATAATTCGTAGGACGTAGTCATTACGCCTTTGACCGTGAGACCAACTCTTATTGTTATTCCTGGAAGATACTTTGATCGCACCAAACGTCATATCTTATATAGTGTGACAATAACGGTGATACTTTTGGGTATCGGAAAGGGGTAGTTGAGACGAGGGGTCAAGAGCGGGATTTGTCAGTCCGTATAGCCGGATAGATACTCTAGGGCCCACTCGGTGAGATTATGTCAAATGAGTTTGCAAACATGTGACTAGGTCACCAGCTGACATAATATCATAGACGAGTAGAAGATAGTGTTGTCGGTAACGAGATCATGCTAGGTATGGAGATATCTATGAACGATGCTCGGACACGCTAAGTATCGCTATGGCAAAAGGTTTAAGACTCGACGTCCAGGTTTGATAGATGAAAGTCATTCGTTATATCACAGGGGTTAATTCATGGGGTCCAGGCCTACGAGTTAATCATTGATCGGAGAGGAGTCTCGATCATGTCTGTTATTATATCGAACCGCTAGGGTAACACACTTAAGGGGTTTCGACAAGACAACCGGAAAGGAAAGAGATCACCGGGAACGTCCCGGGAATGGTCCGATGGAGATCGGGCAGCGACGAAATAGTTTTCGGAGCTAGAATAAATTATATATAATATGTTTGATATTAATTAGTGTAATTAATGTTTAAATATGATTTTATATATTTATTTTCGAATTTATTTAGGCTGATTTCCCTAAATGGTCCTTCTGGTGGAAAGAAGGCCCATGGGGGGGGGGGGGGGAAACCCTCAAGGGAATTCGGTGGGGGGGCTTGACCGGCCTAGGTGGGCCAAATGGGGCCCACCTAGGGCCGGCGCACTAAGCCTGGCCGAACCAGGCATGTGGGATAGTCCCACATTGCCTGGCTGGCAAGGTTGGCTCCCCCCGGGAGCCTATATAAGAAGGGGCACCCCTGGCCTTTTAATTCAACCAATTAATTCCCGAATTCTCTCTCGATAACGTGATTCCCTTTGTCGGAGTTGCGCCGAGGAGGATGAGGGGATCTCTCCACCATAGCCCGCTGCCGCGCTGCTGGTGTTCTGGTCCAAGTCTTCCGCTGCTCGTCCTGGACTGGAGCTTCGGAGGCCGTCGTCTCCACCGTATGTGTGTAACACCCTGCGAGGTGCTGCGCTAGCGGTACTCGGAGGCCTACTTCCTCCACCCGACCTCGAGGTCATCTTCATCGTCTTCGTCGCGCCGAGTTCTTCACGACCTAGAGGTCGGCTACGTCGTCTTCGTCGTCAACGCTTGTGCGGGAGCGTAATCCCCGCTTTTCGGTCTACAAGGGTATGTATTCCGATCTCCGCCGTACTTCTATATCTGCATAGTGTAGATCTTGGCTAGTTTAAGGATATCGTTGGTAGGAAAATTTTTGTTTTCTGCATGCGATCCCCTTCAGAGTTGCCGCTGAGAAACTGAAGGCGGATGAACTGGCGGCCCAGGAGATGCGGCTGAGCTCACGGCTTCGGGCCTTAGCCTGGATACCGGCCATCCTCGGCGCCCAAAGGTGTGACTTGGAGCAGGAGGTTGAGTCCCAAAAAGGGATTATCACCAACCTACAGAATGAACTCGAGCTGGCGGGTAGGAATCTCCACTTCCGTGAGGTCCAGTTGGCCGAGGTGGGCCAGGTCAAGGACGAGCTCGAGGGCGCACTGGCCAGGGAGAAAGCCAGCCTGCAGCCTCTCCGGACGAAAGCCGAGGAAGACGGCCAGAAGATCTCTGCTCTGGAGGACACCCGGAAAAGGCTGGAACAGGAGGTGGTGAAGATGAAGGAGGAGAACCGGCTTCTGTCTGGCCTCCGCGACCAGACTTCGGGCGAGCTGGCTGCTCTCCAGAACTCGAACAAGGAAGGCCTTGCCTTACTTGCCAGGGCCTGCGAGGGCCTCGGTCGCCGGGTATCCCAGCTGAACCGGAAATCTCCCCCCGCTCCCCTTGACGCGGACCGCCGGAGCATGCGTGCCTTCGCCGACGTCATCAATGATGCGGCCAAAGACGTGCATTCTGCCAAGAACTCGCTCGCCCTTCAGCTGGTGAACGACAAGTTCCCGGTGAGCATGCATACGGCGACCTTCGTGATAACGGCGATCGCTGACGCCAACCCGTCTGCAGTCATGCCAGACTGGGCCACTGTGTCCCCTTCTTCCGAATCCCGCCAGGCGATGAAGACCCAAGCGTCCGTGGTGGCCGGGAGAGAGTTCCCCCGCCATTCTGCTGCCAAGAAATGACAAACTTTGCATTAGTTCCTCGTGCTACAATTTGAGCCTTATTGTAACAGTCTAGAACTTAATGACTTTGCTTGCTATGTTGCTTTTACAAGTGCTTTTAACTTGTTTTTCGGCGGCTTAGCCATTCTCCATGTCGGGACCCTTTGAGCCTGCAGGCATGCAAGTGAGGCCCCGACGGGTCAGGCATGCTCTCACAAGCCCCACAGATACCCGAAAAGGGTCGCTCACTCTGATGGTAAGCCCGTCCCCGAGTGGTATTTTGGTGTTGCGCACCGCATGCTACCCCCGGGAGCCGTTACCCCGAGCGCTCGATTCGACGGTCGAGCCCTTGCCTCTGCTAGCTGCTAGCGTGTTTCGTATCGGTTTCACCCAGGGGTGGACATGATTTGCAAAGGATCATTAAGCTTTTGGGGTAACTTATCTTTTATTCATGATAGAAGTCCTTGAGCGACAGCCGGGCGCGTCCGGATACATCCCGCCGTTACGCGCTTTCTCCAGGGTACAATGGGTGGTGAAACTCACAGGAAAACCCTCGGTGGGGCGGCGACAACTTCCTCAGCTCGAGCGTACCGGTCGGCCATTGCCCATAGGTCCTCCAGGGTGGCAACCAGTCGGGTGCCCAGCTTCGCGCGCATCCTTGGGTTGCGCATGTTCAGATGGATGAGGAGGATGACTTGATGCTCCGGGAAGTCGGCAGCGGGAATCCTGTCCGCGACCGACCGGAACCTCCAAACGAAGCGGCGCAGCGCTTCTCCTTCCATCTGCACCAGGTGATGGAGATCGAAGATGGACGCCGGGAATGGAGTGCAACAGGTCATGAGGTGCTGGTTAGCCTGTCTCTCCATCTCTTCCCGAGGGCGACGCCTGGGGTTAGAGTTTTGGCCCTCGTCACCCTCAGAGGGCTCCACAGGTTGCTTGCCGCGAGGATCTTCAGCTTGCCCTTCCCCCGAGGACGGCGGCCCGGGCTCGACGGCGTAGACTTCAGGCTCGCCGACGACGACGTTCGCCTCGGCGGTGCCGGCGTTGCTGATGGCGCCCGCATTGCTGGTGGAAGCGGTGTAGGAGGGATCGCAGCATTGCAGAGCGAAGTTTAGCACGCCTGCCAGGCTGGCGATCCACGCCTTGGTACAAGGATCGGCCTTGCAGAGGTCCGGAGGGCAGGAGAGGAGCGCTCGCGCAGCTCCTAGGGCCTCCTTCAGCCCCCGGTCCTGCTGAGCCATCTGTCGAGCTTGTTCTTCCGATGCTTCTCCGGCTTCGGACATGGCATCCGTTGGTTGTCGAGGAGGACTCTTTTTCTCGTTCGTGAGAAAAAGAGGCGTTGCTTGAAGACGCGAGTCTTGAAGCCGGTGTCGCTGTCAGTGGAGATCTTGGTGCGGTTCTTGCGCCGTAGGAAGAAGAGCTCGGGGTGGAAAGCGCTTCCACTGAAGAAGAACTTGAAGTAGATCTTGACGAGGAAGAACTCGGTGTAGCTTGAGATCCAAACGAATCCAGCGCTTGCGCCCCCTACCTGGCGCGCCAGATGTCGTGTCTCGAAGGACGGACACCGGGGATGCGAGGCACCCCCTTTGTAGATTCGGTAGGGGCGCGAAGGAGGCTGGAAACGTCTCCCGGAGGACGATCGCCGGTCAAGTTCCTCACTCGCTCTCCGATCTCGACGTGGTGGACGAACAAGGAAAGCACACAACGATCTACCCAGGTTCAGGCCGCCCGGAGGCTAACAGCCCTACTCCTGCATGTCTGAATAGATGATCGGACAATGGTGTGGCTACAATGGTGCTGCTCGTCGAGGTACCCGGCAGGGTAACTCGTCTAGGAGGAAGGAGAAGGACAGATCCTTGCCAAGAGGAGATCACCTTCCTTCCCTTCTCCTATCTCTCTAACCTAGCTTGGTGGTTGTATTCCTCCTTGGGTCGACGACGAGTCGACCGGAGCTTGCTCGCCTACTAAGCTATCTTGGATCCAGAGAGTCCCTCCCCTCGCCATGGCCTTGGTCCTCCTTTTATAGGGAAAGGGGATCCCACAGAGGTCATGCGAGGAGCGTGAGGGGTTTTGGCGGGAGGCAACCCCTCTCCGTGGTGGAGACGGCGACGTGGCCTCTTCTCCTCCAAGTATCCGTCGCCGGGTTGGTGGGATCTCTGCCACCTTTGGGGAAAGCTGCGGGCAGGGGCTGACAGTGGGTAGGTGGTGTCCCCTGGCCGCGCCTTGCTTCCCAAGCCTTCTGGAGTCTTCTACCGTCTTCTGGAGGGTGGTGGAAACCTTATCTTCTCCTTGTACGGCCTTGTACCTGAGAGGGAGCCCGGCCCTGCCGGGGGCTCGCGCTCTCGGGGTCTTCTCTCCCTTCCGGGGTGTAGGGGACTCAGGGGTCCTGCGTACCCGAAGGGAGGCTGGTGGCGGGGGTGCACCCGCCAAGCCTAGCGCTGATCCTTGGCCTTGCTCGTCTTGGTGTTGGGCCCACAGGCGGTGGACCCACTTGGGCAGCGCTAGGGGAACCCCATGTTCCACTGCTGCGACTCACCATTCTACCGCATCGAAACCACGAAATGCCAAGAGTTCGAGCCAGGCCACCGGGACGCGACCTGGGCACCGCCATTGCCGAAGCGAAGCCAGCACCAGGGACTCCATCCGCCAACTCCACGCCACCCACGTGGTCCGAGAAGACGACCATCACCGCTGCCACGTCACTCGCCGCAGAGTCGCACGCGCAAACGACCTTCCTGGGCCGCCGCCCCGGCATCCGCAACCTCCACCCGAAGAGCCAGCAAGTCACAGGGTCCACACAACAAGTAAGTGAGGCCGGCAACGAATCTAGGCCTGCGAGGACGACATCGACAACCTGTAGGGGGAGATCCAGTCCCCCACCACCAGAGACGGTCGCTGACCAGACACAACGGTTGTGCCGGTTAGGCCCAGATCCTCCTGATCAAGCACGACCAGCTCCGCCACCGTGCTGCAGCATCAAGATTGCAAACGTCCTCCTGCAGAACCACACAGGACCGCACTTGCGAGGTCGACATCGACAAACTTTAGGGGGAGATCCAGACCCCCACCGCCTGAGACGGTCGCCGACCGGACACAGTAGCAGTGCCGGTCAGGCCCAGATCCGCCTGATTAGGCCCGACCAGCTCCGCCACCATGCTGCAGCATCAAGAATGAAGACGTCCTCCTGCAGAATGCAATTGTACCGCACGCACTGGCCAGGGCCCGTAGAACCCAGATCGGGCCCGAAGGCCCAGATCTGGGTCGAGCACCTCCGGCCAGGACAAGTCCTGAGGCGACCCGTCCCCGTCGCCGTGCTCCCCTTACCGCCTTCGCTGTGCAGCCCCGCCGCCGAGGTCGCCGTCCTCCTCAGAGCCGCCGCCGTGACATTGCTGGGCACACACAGGTTGAGGCCGCTGCACCACACGAGATAGCGTCGCTGCCGAAGCCTCGCCGCCACCCGAGTCCGCTGATACGTCTCCAACGTATCTATAATTTCTTATGTTCCATTCTTATATTATACCACTTGCTACATGTTTTATATACACTTTTATATCATTTTATGCATTTTCTGGGACTAACCTATTAACAAGATGCCACAGTGCCAGTTCCCTGTTTTCTGTTGTTTTTGGTTTCAGAAAAGTTGTTAAGGAAATATTCTCGGAATTGGACAAACGAAACGTCAAAGTTCCTATTTTTCCCGGGAGGTTCCAGAACACCGAAGAAGACACGGAGGGGAGCCCCGAGGGGCCCACACCCCCTCCCGGCGCGGGTTCCCCCCTTGCCGCGCGGGGATAGGGTGTGGGGCCCTCGAGCCTCCACCGCCTTCGCCCTTTCGCCTACTTATACCCCCCAGATTTCTAAGACGTAACACGCGAGGCTTTTCCCGAGAAGAGTTCCGCAGCGCCGCCGCCATCTAAGACAAGTTTCGGGGGTCAGAAGTTCCTGTTCCGGCACCCTGCCGGGACGGGGATTGACCCCCGGAGCCATCTCGATCGACTCCACCGCCTCCACTTCGACTCCATGATGGTTTGTGAGTAGTTCCCCCATGGACTATGGGTTCTTGGATGTAGCTAGTTGGTACTCTCTCTCCCATGTACTTCAATACAATGATCTCATGAGCTGCCTTACATGATTGAGATCCATATGATGTAATCGGTGTTGTGTTTGTTGGGATCCGATGAATTGTTACATTATGATCAATCTATATATAAGTTTGTGAAGTTATTGTTGCTGCAATCTTGTTGTGTTTAATGCTTGTCACTAGTGCACGAGTGGCATGATCTTAGATTTAAGCTCTATAATTATTGCTTAGACTGTATCTACAAGTTGTTTGCACATGTCTCTGTCCGGAACCCGAGGCCCCAGAGCGACAGCAAATGGGATAACCGGAGGGGATGGCTTTGATATGAGGATCACATGTTTTCACCAAGTGTTAATGCTTTGCTCCGGTGCTCTATTAAAAGGAGTATCTTAATTACTAGTAGTTTCCCTTGAGGCCCCGCTGCAAACGGGCAGGTAGGACAAAAGATGTTATGCAAGTTTCTCATTGCGAGCACGTATGACTATATATGGAAAACATGCCTACATGATTAATAGACTGGATATTCTAACTTAATGTTATTTCAATACTGTCAATTGCCCAACTGTAATTTGTTCACCCAATACTTATTCTTGGAGAGTTACCACTAGTGTAGATAGCTGGGAACCCCGGTCCTTCTGTCATCATCATTGCTCTAAAGTCAACTACGCACTTGAATATTTTCTGGTGCCATTACCTCTGTGTTACTGCTACTGCTGCTGTTTTACTGTTACTATTGCTCTCATATTACTGCTGCTTTCACATCACCCCTGTTACTAGTGCTTTTCCAGGTGCAGCTGAATTGACAACTCCACTGTTAAGGCTTATAAGTATTCTTTGTCTCCCCTTGTGTCGAATCAATAAATTTGGGTTTTACTTCCCTCGAAGACTGTTGCGATCCCCTATACTTGTGGGTTATCAAGACTATTTTCTGGCGCCGTTGCCGGGGAGCATAGCTCTACTCATAAGTTCACCTGGGAGTACACTCTACCTCTCTCTCTGTTTTTATTTTATTTTGTCTTGTCTAGTTTATTTGTGTTTAGTTTATTTCTGTTTAGTTGTGTTTTGTTTAGTTCACTTTTGTCTAGTTTATTTTTGTATTGTTTTATTTTTCTTATATACCTAAAAATCCATAAAAAATTGAAAACCCGGAAATATAAAAAAACTGTTGTTATGGAAGAACATGCTAGATACTCTATGGAACCTGAAGAATTATATATGAAGTATAGAGAATCATATAAGGGGAAGTCATGAGAGGCGTGTTAGAAAAGTTGAATACAATTGCTGAAATTTTGCTTAAACGTCATGATATAAATTGCTGCTCTGAACAAGATACTAAACATCTTAAATTTCAATGTGGCTTTAGTAAAGAAGCTTTAATTGTGAACTATCATTGGAATAACTATATTCATCTTGGATTTGAAGAAGTAGAACAATTTGTTTTATTTATGGGAGCTTCTGAAATAGAATCCTTCATGTCTAAAAATTATGAAACCTGTGTTGCTTGTAATAACCTTAAAGATTATGTCTCTTCTATACTTGATTATTGCATAGAAAATTTCAGCAATAATTGTTATATCATTGATTATAAAGAGAGACTCACTCATGCACAACAATGTATCCACCATTTGCAAGAACCTGTGGAAGAAGAGATTGCTGAACCTGAAAGCTCATTAGATGAAAAAGAAGAGGAGAGTGATGAACAAAAGGAGGAAGAATGGATTAGCAACCCATGCCAACCTTCTAATGAGAGTAACTCTTCATCTCTTACACTATTTGATTGTCCCCCATGCTTATCAAAGTAGGATGAATGTTGTGTTCCTATGGATTCTCTTGAAATATTCCCTATGAGTGAAACTTGTGAGAATAATTATGCTACTGTTATATATGATAATCCATGCTATTTTGATAAATCTTATGATAATCCTTTATTTGTGCCTAATTTCTAATTGCATGGTAATGAGAGAGTTTGCTTAGAAAATGTTTATGATAAAGCTCTAGATGATGGTCCTATGTTACTTGATAATATTAATTGTATTACTAATGAAAATGGGATTGGAGAGGTCTTGACTTTATCTAGGAGTCCCATATCTCTTGAGAATGAACAATCATCTTGTTATAAAATTGTTGAAAGTGGGTTTGAATGTTTTAGTCCCACTATTTTAGAGCTTGATAAAAATTATGTGTTTATAGATCATGAAAAGCATGCTTTATGTGATGGTTATATTGTTGAGTTTATTCATGATGCTACTGAAAATTATTATGAGAGAGGAAAATATGGTTGTAGAAGTTTTCATAGTACTAAAACACCTCTCTATATGCTAACAGTTTTGAAGTTATTCTTGTTTTATCTTCCTATGCTTGTCACTTTGTTCTTTGTGAATTTATTTGTGTACAAGATCCCCATGCATAGGAAGTGGGTTAGACTTAAATGTGTTTTGAATTTTCTTCTTGATGCTCCTTTTGCTTCATTTTCTATTTTCATGAAAGCATCATTATAACTATCAAGCCTAGCTAAAAGGCATTAAAGAAAAGCGCTCTTGGGAGACAACCCATGTTTTATTTCTGTAATTTTTATTTTATTGAGTCAAGGACATACCTACCTCTGTAGAAATTTCTTTGTATCTTTACTTTATTGCATTGTTGTGTCAAGTTAAGCCTCTAGTAGTAAGTTGATACTAGATTTGGATTTCTGCGCAGAAACAGTTTTTTTCTGTCCACCGTTTAATTCATAACTCCCTACAGAAAAATCGAAAAAATCTGATATTTTCTGTGCGTGATCCTCAGATATGTACACAACTTTCATTAGTTTTGAGTTTTATGATCTGAGCAAGTTAAGGGCCTCGAACAAATTCATCTTTACTGGCTGTTCTGTTTTGACAGATTCTGTCTCTGTTTTTTTTGCATTGTCTCTTGTGAACTTTAAGCAAGGTTCTCTATCATGGAGGGCTTTAGCTAATGTTTTATTGAGTTCTTGCAATGTGTCACAACAGAACCAAAGTGGATTAATGTTTTTGAGTACTAACCCCTCTAATGAAGTTTATGAGAAGTTTTATGTGAAGGAAGTTTTCAAGGATCAAGAGAGAGGATGATATGATGTGATCAAGAACATGAAAAAGCCTAATCTTGGGGATGCCCCCGTGGGTCACCCAAGCATATTTCAAGTAGACTCAAGCGTCTAAGCTTGGGGATGCCCAAGGCATCCCTTTCTTCATCAACAAACTATCAGGTCATCTCTAGTGAAACTATATTTTAATTCCGTCACATCTTATGTGCTTTACTTGAAGCGTCTGTTTATTTTTGTTTATGTTTTCGTTATTTTCATTCTCTGAATAAAATGGATCCTAGCATTCCTTTGTGGGAGAGAGACACGCTTCACTTTTTCTTATGAATACTCGTATTCTTCACTAATATTTGTTGAGTATTCTCCTATGCTTTCAGCTATTGTTTTTTATGCATCTCTTGTTTAGAGCTGTTAGTTCTCTTATGTTATACTCTCTTGTCTCATTGATAAATATTTGGAGAGTTTATGTTTAAATAAGTTTATTGGTGTTTGGTTGGAAACAGAAAATGCTAAATGTGGTAAATGGTATAATGAAAAGATATACATGCTCTTATGGATAGTTATCTTGTATGTTGTGGTGCTTGGCAATTGTTTTGAGCTCTCAAGTAGATTATGTTTAAGCTTTTACATCATGTAGTTAAAACCTATTAGTGAAGAACTACCTAAAACTTGTTGAGACTCGGTTTGCATGTTTGGTATCTCTAAGGTCTAGATATTTTCTAGTTAAAGTGTTTGAACAACAAGGAAGACAATGTAGAGTTTTATAATGCTTGCAATATGTTTTTATATACGTCTTGTTGTCATTGTTTATACTTGTGTTTGCTTCAAACAACCTTGCTAGCCAAAGCCTTCTACTGAGAGGGAATGCTTCTCGTGCATCCAAAACCTTGAGCCAAAACCCATGCCATTTATGTCCACCATACCTACCTACTACATGGTATTTCCTGCCATTCCAAGCAAATACTTCGTGTGCTACCTTTTATTCAAAACTTATTATCCCTTATTTGTGTCAATGTTTATTAGCTCATGAGGAAGTATGTTGTGTTACGGATATCAATCTTGTCATTTGCTTTTAGATAGACTTTCACAACCGGACTAGTGGCATATACATCCGCTTATCCATTAACTTTGTAAAAAGAGCTGGCAAATGGGGTGCCCAGTCCCAATTAATTACAACTTTAAGCGCTGCAATCTCTTCACATTTTTGCCCTGATCTAATCAGTAAAGCAATGATACTAGTTTTTAACTACATGTGTAAACAAAAGAGATAAGAGGGATGATCTGCCTTGCTGGTAGAAATAACGTCCTTCATGGGAGCCGCTCTTGAAAGTCTGGTTGACAAGGGGGGTAGAGTGCCCATTACCATTCGTTGACAACGACAAACACCACTCAAAAACTTATTTTTATGCTCTCTATATGATTTCAAAAACCTATCTCAACTATATTAAAGCAAAAGAGGTGGTGAGTCGTCCGTCGTCCCTCCTCCTCGCACGGAAACGAATAGCTAGAAAAAAGTCATCCCACCTCTGTTTCCTGCGGCGTGAAAAAATAAGCGAGGGAAAAAAAATAGGAGGGATGAAAAAACTGCCGGACGGCGCCAGTGCACGACCCACTCACGCACGACTCGTTCTCGAATCCGCCCACGATCTAATCGCCTCCCTATCTCGTGCCCCGCTCCCACCTCCGACGCGCGGCTTCCCAATCGCTCGGTTCTTCTCTCTCAACGCGTTCTTGCTCGTCTGGCGCGATCCCGGCGGTGGCTGGAGTGGAGTGGGAAGCATGGCGGCGGAAATCGGTGGCGGGGGTGGTGATGCAGCCATGGTCGGTCGAACAGAAGGCCGCCGGAGGGCCGCCGGAGGTGGTGGATTGGCGTCTGCTGCAGAAGGCGGCGGTGCGGTAGAGGCTGGAGGATGCTGCCTCACCTTTCCCCACCGTTTCATCCATCCTGCTTCTATTCGTCGGGCAGGAACTGCGACGCTCCTCCTTGATGCTCCTGTTGCGTCCCGCCACATGCTCCTGCACTACTCCTGGACGCGGACATCGGCCAGGTATCGCCACAACGCCCGAGCTCGACACAACGCCGCCGCGGACCCTCCTCGGAAGAGGATCTTCTCCGACTGGCCTCCCGATTCAGCCTCTACACCCTCGAAAACCTAGCAGCCAGGCGACGCGTCCGACCTCAAGGTACGCGCTTCAACTGAACCCCCAATCCCAATCCCAAATGCAAATCTTCTTTCTCCAATCTGAGTCGGTTCTTTGTTGAGCAGCCCAACTGCCCAGGCCCCGTCCATGGAGCAGGAACCCATTATGCTCTGCTGCTCCGACTCCGCTCGTGTGGAGCCGCCAGAGATCCCTCTGCTAGCTAGCATGATACAGCATAGGGGATTCAGGGTTATTTCTCTCCCTCTCCAACCCTGCTCATTCTCTATGGTTGCTCATCTCCCGCCTGTGCATTTCTTATGGTCAAATGCAAGGAATCCTAATCGTAGATGCTTGGTTTTTTTTGTAGAACTAGCCGAGACTGCAATGTGCATGTTATAGGCTTTTTTAGATGAATGTCATCTGTGTTTCAGATGTATGACCACTTATCATTCACCCTAATCAGTATCGTGGTGTTTACAGTGTACACGTTTGTGATATGCCATCAGACTCATACTCCAACAGTCAACGGAGTCTGGCCGCCCTTAGCTGACGAACATCACGAACAGTGTGTCAGGCAGTCTGTGTCGAGTCGTATCCTGGTGGGCGAGTAGGATGCGAGATGCAATCTAAGCCCGACGACGGCCACGAGCAACACTCCTCCCAGATTTGAGACCACCTCAGATCTGAGAGATTCTCAACTCCTAATTCCAGTTCTCTAGCTTTGTCAGTTATTGTTATGCAAGAAGTTTCAGATTAGTCATTTTGGTACCCGTAGTATGATATTGCAGGTTTATTAGGCATTTTGGTACCCGTACTCCCGTAGTATGATATTGCTGGTTTATTAGTTATTGTTATACCATACTAGATGGAATCATATTGGTAAATCACTTTCATTTGCCGGAAAACCGTCATCCCTTATTACTTAACCCAAAATAGTAATATGTCAGGATTTTCCATGATTAATGAACATCTTCCTGGTCATATATGTATCTATTTTGATTCCCTAATATTGCTTCTGTGATTACTTGGTCAAGAACTCCTGATTCACATCCTACGAGATTTGTGCTGTAGGCATGAGTAGTCAACTAATGTTTGTGTTGTAACCTGTCTCCAATTAAATAATTTTCGTCTGACTCACCAATAAATGTTACGATAATGTTAGGGGCATTTGTTAAGAGATCCAGTGAAGGCTATGATAGAGTCGGTACTTGTAGCACAGACTATATTCTTTATTTCTGTATCATAGGCCACCTTATAAAGTTATACTATAGAACTTTCCTGAAGAGGAAATGTTAGTGGAAGTATGGAGCATTCCTCATATCAGTGATACAATGGTACACATGTTGCTTCTTAGCTAGCACAATGCTTAACTTACAGGTTTCATTCTGCCAAGGATCATGAGTTCATGGTATTAATATTGCACCATGTTTATCAAGTATTAAATTGTTTCATTTTACAGAACATTTGTTATGAAGTAATTGATCCATGGATATGAAAAATAACAAACCACTCAATGTAATTTTTATTTTCAAGCGTCACGACGAATGCTACGGTTTGATTCACTGCCCCACTTGCTACAGGGAGCTCCACGCGGTCCGGATGCGACACTACTACCATGGCGTAGCAGCTCGAGCGCATGGATGTCTACTTCAACAAGTCTGAACATGTTTGCGATGTGCCTGCACACCGTCCTCATGGTCCTTGAGCAGGGCACTGTGGACTCTCCGCTCCGACCCGTCGACACTCGACGACATGTTCTGTCCGGACAACTTTCAAGGCCAGTTCGTCCTCGGCAACAATTGGGCCAAGGGTCCTACACCTAAAGACTTAAGCTCATCTACTACGACCTCAGACATGGTGCGCTAGGAGCACAGAACAACGCCTGCCTCCAAGGTATATAAAAATGCTTCCCTGTCCCTTTGTATTGTGTTCAATTTTTTCCTTACTTGACTAAACAGTTATTTATGGACCTGCATAACTCTGTTTAGACTTGCACGAAGTGAAATAGATGGATCTTAGTAGTCCGAATGATGGCAACATAATGAAAAAAAATACTAATTTTCAGTAATAACTTGCAACTGGCATTGACATATAACGGAGGACCTCTTCGGAATGATGGCAACATAATGAAAAAAAAAACTAATTATAGCTCTATCAGTCGTCTCAGTTTGCTTGCATACAAATTGGTGAAGTTCTTTTCCTGTTTGTTACTAGGTTCATTATTGAGAAAGTTCGGTACAAGAAGGTTGTGTCTGCGGTGTCGGCTGCTGGACAACATAAAAGCTGAGGCCTTTTGGAGACATTTCTTCGATAATACAGATAGCTTGGTATTGGATGTCCTTGCATTTTACCAGCTCATGATTTTGGTGGTATGATAATGATGGTGTCAATACACACAAGCTCCCTTCATTTGTGGTTTTGGTTCACAAAATTTATGAAGTGAATCCAGCAACCTAATGTGTTGTTTTATGACTTCTTTTTTACATTGATGGTTCGTAAATCTTACTACATATTTCGACTATCAATAGAGTATGGCCTTAACTAAGGGACATACTAATTTTGATCACTAGGTAGGCATTTTATTTTAAAGTTATGAAATCGCTGCTCAGGTGGCAAAATTTTGTTTCATCCACTCTATGGAATCACTCGGCCTTGTAGATTTGCTATCAAGTACTACTTTTTAGTATACTTCTGCACCTTCGTGTTTCACTTTGAGTTTTCCAATTTTAATTGTTGTCATGAGCACGCGTTGAAGCAACAATGCAGAGGGATGTTCTGGTCGATTAGAGGGGGATGAAGACATTTAGAAGGGGAGAAAGGAAATGAATACAACTTAGATCAATAAACTTATACATCGTCTTGTACTTCCGTTGCAACGCACGGGCATTCAACTAGTTAGAACAAATTATGATGTTGATGCTTCTTCTCTTGATAACACTTGATTTTCACTTTCTGCGCCTAGCTGAAAGGCGTTAAAGAAAAGCGCTTATGGGAGACAACCCATCGTTTTTATTTTTCTGTTATTTTTGCTTTTCTTTTTATTTTGAGTCAAGGTAATGCCTACTACTGTAGTAATACCTTTGTATCTTTATTTTCTTGCATTGTTGTGCCAAGTAAAGTTTTTAATAGAAAGTTGATACTAGATTTGGATTTCTGCGCAGAAACAGATTTTTAGCTGTCACGAATTTGAGCTTCTCTCTGCAGAAAAATCGAAAAATTCTGAAACAATTCATGAGTAATCCTCAGATATGTACGCAACTTTCATTTAACTGGAGCTTTTCCATCTGAGCATGTTAAGTGCCTCAAAAAAATTCGTCTTTACGGACTGTTCTGTTTTTGACAGATTCTGCCTTTTATTTCGCATTGCCTCTTTTACTGTGTTTGAGTGGATTTCTTTGCTCCATTAAATTTCAGTAGCCTTGGGTATGTCCAGAAGTGTTGGGAATGATTGTGTCCTTGCTGAACATGTGAATTTTTGATTATGCACTAACCCTCTAATAAGATTACTTCGAGTTTGGTGTGAAGGAAGTTTTCAAGGATCAAGAGAGGAGGATGATACAATATGATCAAGAAGAGTGAAAAGCCTAAGCTTGGGGATGCCCCCGTGGTTCATCCCTGCATATTCCAAGAAGACTCAAGCATCTAAGCTTGGGGATGCCCAAGGCATCCCCTTCTTCATCAACAACTTATCAGGTCACCTCTAGTGAAACTATATTTTAATTCCGTCACATCTTATGGGCTTTACTTGGAGCGTCTGTGTGCTTTTATTTTTGCTTTGTTATTTTCTTTTTCTGAATAAATCGGATCCTAGCATTCTTGTGTGGGAGAGAGACACGCTCCGCTTTTTCATGTGAACACTTGTGTTCTTCGTTTTATTTTTAATGTTCATGGCGAAAGATGAAAGCCTCAGCACTTATTGTTTATGTTTATGGCGAAAGCTGAAAGCCTCAGCACTTATTGTTTATGTTTATGGCGAAAGCTGAAAGCCTCAGCATTGATTGTTATTTGGTTGGAAACAGAAAATGCTTCATGTGGTAGTTGGTATATTGTCTTGAATAATTTGATACTTGGCAATTGTTTTGAGCTCTCAAGTAGATCATGTTTAAGCTCTTGCATCATGTAGTTTAAGCCTATTAGTGGAGAACTACCGTAGAGCTTGTTGAAATTTGGTTTGCATGATTGGTCTCTCTAAGGTCTAGATATTTTCTGGTAAAAGTGTTTGAGTAACAAGGAAGACAGTGTAGAGTCTTATAATGCTTGCAATATGTTTTTATGTAAGTCTTGCTGTACCGGTTTATACTTGTGTTTGCTTCAAACAACCTTGCTAGCCTAAAACCTTGTACTGAGAGGGAATGCTTCTCGTGCATCCAAAACCTTGAGCCAAAACCTATGCCATTTGTGTCCACCATAACTACCTATTATGTGGTATTTTCTGCCATTCCAAGTTAATACTTCATGTGCAACCTTTAAACAATTCAAAAGTTATTATCTCTTATTTGTCTCAATGTTTTATAGCTCATGAGGAAGTATGTGGTGTTTTCATCTTTCAACCTTGTCATTTACTCCTGACAGACTTTCACCATTGGACTAGTGGCATTTACATCCGCTTAAACAATAAATTTGCAAAAAGAACTGGCAACGGGGTGCCCAGCCCCAATTAATTACAACTTTCATTAATAATTCTCTTCACATGTTTTGCCCTGATTTATCAGTAAGCAACTTAATATGCAATAGACACTCCTCCATGGTATGTGAATGTTGGAAGGCACCCGAGGATTCGGTTAGCCATGGCTTGTGTAAGCAAAGGTTGGGAGGAGTGTCATCTATAACCAAACTAAAATACATGTGTAAACAATAGAGAAAAGTGATGATCTGCCTTGCTGGTAGAAATAACATCCTTTATGGGAGCCGCTCTTGAAAGTCTGGTTGACAAGGGGGTTAGAATGCTCTTTTTCCATTTTCCCTCGATAGCGCATGCCTCCCGCTCCTCCCTCGCGCTATTAGGGACATCGTACCCTAACGAAACTCATGTTCCATCCCTCTCCCTCGAGTTCGAGTAGCTAAATTCTATTTGTTGTTAAAAGTAGATTATTAAAAGCACATATTTAAAAGAGGAAATTATAAAGGTAATAACTCTTATTCGGTATATCAGAAAATGTGTTCTTTATATCAAAATGATCAGAAAAATGTGCACTAACTGTAGCATCACTTTCATGCATGTTTACATGAATTTATAGCACAGGAGAACATAAAAACAAATATGGAGCTATATTTCTCTCTTGTTGAATAATTATTTCTGCACCCCATGTAAATGGGTAGATGTTGTTATACTAGTTTCAGGGCCTTAAAAATGTCATGCCATCATGTTGTTTGCGCATTGCATTTGTTAAAGCATTTGTGGTGATTGATTGCTCCTCCGTTGTTATGCTTCGATAGATCAAGCAGCCGGGGTTATGATGCATGTAAAATGCATACATGAACTTTGCACTTTAATTGCTTATATTCCAATCATATTTGCATCATATGAGGGTTATATCAATGTTTTATAATGATATTTGGGAATATTCAATTATTTCCTATTTTTATGGAATTAACCCTGCACAGGCAGAAAACCCCGTTTTCGTATTTTATTATTTTCAGGGACCCAAACGTCAACGAAAAATCCTGGAAATTTACGGGCGTCAATATTTGGAAGGAAGAAGACCTACGGAAAAAGGAAGCGAGCGATCGGAGGCCCGAGGGCCGAACGAGCATGGCCCACGCGGCCCAGAAGTCTGGCCGCATGGGACCCACCCGTTCGGGCCTCGTGGCTCCGTTGCAGTCGATCTTTGCTCCACCGACATAGTCTTGACCTAAAAACGCCTATAAAAATAGTCCCCCGAGGAGTTTCGAGAAGAGGCGGCGGAGAAACACGAAACCACGAAACAGAGAGACAGAAGGCTGCCGCCGGAGAAGATCGGAGGGGGGAAACGCCACCGGAATCGCCTCCGGAGGGCTCCACCCCCCTCCGGCGTGTTCATCATCAACATCTACAGCAAGAACTTCTTCACCATCATCACCATGATGAAGGGGGAGTAGTCCACCTCCTGGACTAGGGTTTGTGGTGGTAACTTATGTATCTCTCCTCTCTCTTGAGCTTCACTAATTAGTACCGTATGAGCTGCTGAACATGATTACGGTCATCTATGTAATACCTTTGTGGTGAATATTGTGGTGTGAGATGATTTGTTATGCATTTACCGTTGTGTTGGAGCTTTTGTGATTTGTTATACTTTAAAGTATGATGTATGTGGGTACGGGATGGCCGATGTGACACGGCATAGGTATCGAGTGACACAGTACTGCCCAACGTCCTTTATCTGGGGGTAAAAAGAAAGAGTATGATGTGGGAGTGAGAGAAACCACGCTAGCCTTACGAGGGGTGACCTAGCAACACAAATGGGTATTTCTTTCAACTATGTGTTTTAGGACATATAGCCGTCATAAAAAGCTACCATTAAAACATGACAATTGTGTGTACTTTATCTATAACATGATGATCACCGTAGATGAGAGAGAGAGGATTAAGTAAACCCATGAGCCATGTCCATTGTTCCTGTAAGAAACACACACTTGAGCTTGTCCTCTTGCTACACAGAGGATTGGGCTTTCTCTCTTCGAGAGCTTTCACTTGCTACTACCTTTGTCTTGTCCTCTTGCAAAGAAGAGGATTGGGACACTTTTACATCCATCAAATCAACCATCTTGTTCTCTAAACTTGTTTAGTGCATAATCAACTAAAACTTGTGACACTTTAGTTGTAGCGAATAGATAACTTTTCCTTCTTGCTCCTGCGGATCGATACCTTACTTCCACATTGAGAGGTGCTACAGTGATTCCTTGCTCTTGGGGATTATCAAGTACTTTTCTAGCGCCATTGCCGGGGAGCGTAGCGCTTAAGTTTCTATTCTTGTGTGCACTAAACTAAGCTTGGGGAGGTTTCTTTTATATCTTGCAATCATCTAAGGTTGGGGAGGTTCCTTTAAACTTGTTTGGTTGTAAGTTCCTAATCACTGTTACTATGGGCTTTTTGGATAATTATACACCTGAGGAACTTGCATCATGTACACTTGAGGAACTCGAAATATTAAAAGAAGCTGATTATGTCTTTTCTCAAGAAGATGCTTATGCTATTAAACATAAAAGAATAACTCTTGCTGCCATGGAAAGAACTAATATTTTTCAGGAAGAGGAAAAAAGTGAAGAAGAGGATAAAAACCTAAGCTTGGGGATGCCCGTGCAACCTCAAGAAGATGCTGAAACAGATGAACAACTGGAGAATGAAGAGTTGGATCCCCCAACTTCACCATCGACATATGATAGTAACACTCAAACTCAAAAACCTTTTGTTAGTGAACTTATTGATGATAATGAGGAGTGTTGCTTAAATGAGCTATATGATAATGCTTTAGATGATGATCCTATGCTTGTTGATAATCCTACACGTTTGGAAGTTGTTGCTACTTTATGTGAGGATAAAAATGATATACCTGCTGTTTGTGACAATACTCTCACTCATGAGAGTCCTACATTGTTTCTGAATTCTCCTAATAACACCATAGAGGAGAAGTTTGCTTATGTTGAGAAATACTTATGTGGTTTGCAACTATTTCTAATTCCAAATATTTGTTGCAGCCATGATATTGAACTTGATATTTATCTTAACAACTATTTTGAAAGAGGGAAGCATGTTAATGAATTCCAACATAAATTTAATGATCCTCCTTATGTTCCCAAATTATCTAAGTTGGAAGATTCTATTGGTTATATGGTTGAATACCCTTTTACTACTTGCAACTATTATGAAAGAGGAGGTGATAAGAACCCTCTATATGCTACTAATAATTATGGGCTGCAAGTAACTATTGTTAATATGCATTGGAAAACTTATATTTATTGTGATTCATTCATATACAAAATGCCAATGCATAGAAAGAAAGTTAGACTTCGTTGTTATTACTTTGGTGTTTTGTGTTTCTCTCAACTAGGTTTCAACTTTACTATTATTTTGATCGGTTTGAGAGTACCATGGGATCCTGGTATTATGAATGAAACATTTCAAAGGAAGAGGGAACCACCAAAGTTCAAGAGCCCTCATGAGCTTAATCTTCAATAAACAACAAGTAAGAAGCCTAGCTATATGGCTATAAAGAAAGCGCTTTGCGGGAGGCAACCCGGTTATCTTTTTGTGTGATTTTCTTTGTGTCCTCTTGCTATCCCAAGAGACTTTGTTTTTTTTTTGGTTCTGGATTTTTCAATAAAGTGCCAAGTTTTACCCTTTTTGGTTTGAAAAAGTTGCTTATAGCGTTCGGAGATTTTATTCCTGCACAAGTCAGTGCATGGTATGATTTTTAATTCTTATCCTGTAACTCAGAATGAGCTCATATTTGAACTGTAGTTGCAACTTTTCATCCTCTGTGTGCATGAATTTTTTCGGAATTCTTCGACAAAGTTTGGTAGGGTAGAAAAATACGTTTTGCTGCTGCTGTTTTTCTGGACAGATTCTGTCCTATTTTGTTTGATGCATGCTTTGAGCTTTTAAGTTGAATCTTTTTGATCCAATTGAGTTTATGAGTAGGCATACAACATTATACACTTTCTGGACATATCATATGAATTTTTTTTCAAGGATTATATGCCGCAAGGAACCTATTTGTTTAACACTATTAAATGCACCCCACAGAAAAGAAATGGGAGAAACGGTGTTTTGAATTTTTTTCACAGGGATTGGAGGAGATGCACCAAGAGCTATCCAAGGATTGTGAAGACCATAAGCTTGGGGATGTGAAGACAACCCCGCTGGACCTACACACTCTCGGTTTCCACACGTCCAACTTCTGTTTTTCGATCGAAACACTTTATCGCATAAACTTGGAGCGTCGTTTTTTTGTTTTTGTTTGAGTTTTGAGAGACCACCACACCATCAATTATATATGAGAGAGCTACTGGAAATGTGGGTTGAAATATGTTGGATGCTTTTATAAGATTGGGAAAAGGGATGTTTGACTTGATTTTTAATGATACATATAGTTGCATGATTCATGAGCTTGTTTATGAGTAGTAGTTTGCAAATTCTTTTTGTAGAGCTATCACTTATTCATGTTTTGGTGCTGATTGTTATTTTACTTGGTTTAACATGGATTAGTTAGTTCTATGGACACTCATGCATGCATCTAGATGGTCTACTTTCTCCCTTTTGCTAGCCCAAAAACTCCAACAAGCAAAAACTTGTTTCCAACATCTTCAACCAAAGTTATTCCAGTGAGTCCACCATATCTACCTATTGGTTTTATGCTATTCCGAGTATGTTTAACATGTTGTTTGTGTTATCTATACTTCTGAATGAAAACGTTTATGTTATTGATTGCAATGGAATTTTTTTTTGGTTATATAGCTCTCACGAACTTGATGCACAATGTACTTTTATTGCATAATAAAACTTGACCCATTGTGATTAAGATTATGATGTTTGTGGCTTGATGAATGTTTTGGGTTGGAAGTTAGCCCATATGTGCTGTCACATGGCAAGCATTCAACACGCTCTTCATCTCATTTAGTTGATATCATGTGCTTTTGTCTATGGATGCTTATCATGTTGAAATAAATGTGGAAATAGAGTGAGTTTAAATGAGTTTGTGTAAATGGTTAGAGAGACGCATGGGCCGCTAATCTAAGCCATGCATCATTCATGGTGGAAATTTACTTACATACTATGGTGAACCTTCTGTGATACACCTTACAATAAAAAGCTATTCCAATGGTAAATAAAAAGGGTGTTGAGATTGTTCATTTTGTTTGTTTGTCTTGTCATTTTGATATGGGCTTGTTCCATATCTTGGGACAAGAGGTACCCCAGTTGACGCTCTTGATGATACTATTATGCTTACAATGATATTTAATTGAACTTGATTTGTTTCCCAAGTTGAGTAACACATGGTGTAAGTACTTGTATTCAAGGGGCATGAGACATTCAACTCATTCTTTATCAAGCACACTACTCATATTTGCTTTCACTTTAAACCTTAATCATTCAAGATGCTATGATAGGGGCAATGAGAGCTTGACATCAATGAATACCTTATTGCAATCATTAACTTAAGTAGAAGAGTTTGGAAGTTGGATGAAACTTATGCATGCTTTACCTCTACTCATATATACATCTTTTCCAAAGTGTACACCATTCATATTCAGATTTTCATCTACACTCTATGACCATTGTAGGATGTTCTACTTATCATTATGCATACATGTGTTCCATATTACTTACTTCTATGTTACACTTTGTGAACTATCAATGAACATCCTTGTCTTGAATATTTGATATCACTTCATAAACTATTTGCATATTGCTACTCTTTTGAAGAATGAATCATTTGACTTTATGTAGCAATTGTAATTGTCGGCCCAGTGAAAACCAGGGTATCACGGGCCGGCCCTCCTCAGGCCTCAGCATGAAGACTGGAAAACGGCTAAGGACCAGGCGACCTAGCCTGGAGAGCCTCGCGAGGGAGTTTGCCTCGCGAGGCCTTGTGCCCTGAAGAGATAAAGACAAACCCCTCGGGAGGATTTCCCTCGGGAGACTTTCCTTCGCGAGGTCGTAGCGCTCGAAGTGCCCGACGAGGGTCTGACACCTCTGCAAGGCGCACATGGGCTCTGAGCCCGCTGCAGGGTGACGCGCGCGTCTGCGCGCGGTGACGCTTGACGCCGCAGTTGCCATTCTGGTGTATAAAGGGGTCAACAAAGCAGTGCCACCCAAAGCGGATTACAAAGCTTACCACTTCGGTGATAAGCAGACAGCGGGACGCTCCGCTCCAAGCTCGACGTCACCGTGGGGGCGCCGCCGATCACTGCTGCAGCTGTTCACCGTCCTGATGGACGGTGGCTTTATCGGAAGAGGACAACAGTACTACTGCCATGGACCAAGTCCATGGCTCTATGGATCACGTCCATAACTCCCTGGACCAGGGGTGCGCCGCTCTCCTGCACCGGCACCTTGGAGGAACCCTAGAGTTCCCCCCGTGCCTATAAAAGGAGGAGGAGCACAACTGAAGAAGGGGATCGATCATTCTACACCCAAGTCGACTACGTCGCAAAGAAGAGCAAGCTCTCTGCTCTGTAACTCATAGTCTTATCCTTGCCCTCGGCAAGCTCCACCTGTACTGTAAACCTCCACAAGCAATACAACACAGCAGGAAGTAGGGTCTTTACACCTCACGGCGGGCCTGAACCTGGGTAAGGGCTGGTGTGTTGCCTCTGTCGTGATGCCCCTCTACGAGCTCGACGAGCACCGTCGCCGAGGTAGTTGAGGGTTGTTTGACTCCGTGTTCAGCCCCCTCGATTCCTAGCAAGTGAGACATACCCCATAGTTCCTGGGACTAGTCTCCGACATTTGGCGCGCCAGGTAGGGGGCTGAGGCGCGTCTTCAGCTTTCTTCTTCAACCTCTCTGGCGACATGGCTCCATCAACCCGAGCTGAGCGTCTTGCACGCCGGACGAGCGGCAGGGCCACCACTGATCCTGGTCCCAACCTGCGTGGCCGTCCGCCCCGCGTCAACCGTGCTCCAGAGCGCGAGGCCAACCCCGAGCCCCGCGTCGAAGAGCCAAGCGAGGAGGACGAGGAAGCTTCCTCCCTCCACCCTTCCAGGGATCAGGCGGCCTCGTCGCAGAGCCGGGCAGCTCCAAGCCCAAGTGCTGCGCTGTTCATGGCGCAGGAACTGCTGCGCTACCGCCATACTGAAGAGGGCCACGAGCACTGGCTCAATCGCATCACCGAGCTCGTCAACGCCGCTGGCGCCGCAGCGGCCCCAGCACCATCGCGCTCCATCATGCGCCACTCTGGACGCGCAGGAGACCCAGCGCACGGCGCTCCTCCACCTCCTCCGCCTCCGCAGGCCCCTCAGGCTCCACCACCGCCACCACCGCCCGCGGGAAACCCCCGCGCTGCGTCACACGCCACCTCGCCAAACGATTGCCAAATCGTGCAGCGGACGGCCCCAGACGCCCGCATGGAGCTCGAGCGTCAGCGAGAGCGCAACAACCGCATGGTCCAAGACATCGCCAAGGCCGGGCGCCAGAACAAGGACGCGCTCACTGGAGGCGTAGTGACGTACGCCACCGGCTGCCCCGCCTTCACCAAGGAACTGCGTCGCGTCGTCTGGCCTAACAAATTTAGGCCGGACCTCCCTCCACGCTACGACGGCAGAACCAACCCTCTAGAGTTCCTGCAACTCTACACCGTGGCCGTCCAGGCTGCGGGGGGCGACGACAAAGTCATGGCCAACTGGCTCACCATGGGCCTCAAGGACTCCGCACTGTCCTGGCTCCTGAACCTCCCCGAGAAGAGCATCGACACCTGGGAGGAGCTCTGCAAGAGCTTCATGGCAAACTTCAAGGGCACGTACGAGCGTCCCCTCACCTACAACGACCTCCGAGCGGTGCGCCAGAAGTCTGGCGAGACTCTCCGCAAGTACATCCAGCGGTTCAGCCAAGTGCGCAACAAGATACCGAACGTTGACGACTCCCAAGTCATTAGCGCCTTCAGAGAAGGGGTCTCAAACCGCAGAATGCTCAAGAAGCTGGGTGTCCACGACACTCTCTCCTCGGTGTCCAAGCTCTTCGACATCGCAGACAAGTGCGCCAAGGCTGAAGAGGGCCTGCTCTTCGTCAAGAAGGAGCTGGATGAAGGCGAAGGGTCCAAGTCCAAGAAAAAGTCTACTGAGAAGCGCAAGGTCACTGCTGTCCTCGCGGCAGAGCCTGATGGCAAGTCGCCTCGCGAGGACAGCCCAGCAGAAGGCAAGAAGCAAGATGGCCGCATGTACTGCATCTACCACAACCGCGACAACCACAACACCGAAGATTGCTGGGAGCTCAAGCAGCTCGCGAAGACTCGCCAGCAGCAAGGAGGCCGCGGCGGCCGGTCAGGCGGTCGTGGCAATCGCCGTGGTGGACGTTTCAACAACTACAACCAGAGGCCTCAAGAGAACCAGGAACCCGCCGGGCAAAACAACAACCTCCCCGATGATCACCCTGGGGGCTACCAAGCCCCTAAGGGGACCATGGCATGCATCCTCGGCGGAGCTCAGGCACCAAGATCGAACAACCACTTCAAGCAGTTCGCTCGAGCGGTCAACGCCGCCCTCCCGGGGGTCGAGTCTTCTCAACCCCTCAAGTGGTCGCAATACCCGATTGCTTTCGACTCCAACGACCACCCCAAGTCAATCAAGACTGTTGGCACCATCCCGCTGATATGCACTCCCACCATCAACAATATCGCTGTCACCAAGACGCTCATAGATGGGGGAGCTGTCCTGAATGTCATCTCTGTCGAGACCTTCGAACAGCTTCAGGTGCCATACGAGAAGCTCATGCCCTCCAAGCCCTTCTCGGGGGTGACTGACGGTCTCATCACCCCCCTGGGGCAAGTGAGGCTCCCTGTCACCTTCGGGACACGCGAAAACTACCGCACTGAGCTCGTCGACTTCGACGTCGCGTACATTGGGCTACCCTACAACGCCATCCTAGGCTATCCCGCCCTCGCGAAGTTCATGGCTGTCACTCACCATGCGTACAACCTCGTCAAGCTCCCAGGCTGCAGCGGCACCATCACCATCCGGGGCCAAGTCCAAGAGGCCCTGCGGGCTGTCGAGCTTGCCTACAAGGCCGCTGCGGCAGCAGCCTCCACAGATGATGACGAGGAGGAGACCCTCGAGAAACCCAAGAAGAAGAAGCAGCTGTTCGAGCAAGGAAAGGCAGCTACAAAGCAAGTGTCTCTCGAGGCTGGGGGCTCAGGGGCTAGCGTCAACATAGGCGCTGGCTTGTCTCCCAAATAGGAAAGCGCGCTCGTCGCCTTCCTCAGGGCAAACTCTGACATGTTCGCATGGACTCCGTCAGATATGTCCGGCGTACCGAGGGAGGTGATCGAGCACCACTTAGCCGTGTGTCCAAACGCACGTCCCGTGAAGCAGAAAGCGCGGCGCCAGGCGCCAGAGAAGCAAGAGTTCATCATCAAAGAAGTAGAGAAGTTGAAGCAAGCAAAAGTGATTCGAGAAGTTGCACATCCGTCTTGGCTCTCCAATGGTGTTGTCGTACCCAAGCACACCGGAGGAGGACGCCTCTGCATCGACTTTACAGACCTCAATAAGGCCTGCCCCAAGGACCCATACCCCATGCCCAGGATCGACCAAATTGTGGACTCCACCGCCGGCTGCGACCTCCTCTGTTTTCTGGATGCCTTCTCAGGCTACCACCAGATCAAGATGGCGAAGGAGGACGAGGAGAAAACATCATTCCTCACCCCTTGCGGTGTGTACTGCTATACCTGCATGCCTTTTGGCCTCAAGAACGCCGGTGCCACCTTCCAGAGGCTCATGACGATCGCCTTGGGGGCTCAGATGGGGAGGAACGCAGAGGGCTACGTCGACGACATTGTGGTCAAGACACGACAAGAAGACACCCTCTTACAGGACCTCGAGGAGACCTTTGCCAACCTGCGCAAGGTGAATATCAAGCTGAACCCTGCCAAGTGCGTCTTCGGGGTCACGTCAGGCAAGCTCCTCGGGTTCCTGTTGTCTCACCGAGGCATTGAAGCAAACCCGGACAAGATCAAGGCCATCGAAGAAATGCAGCCACCTCGCCGCCTCAAGGACATGCAACGCTTGGCAGGTTGCATGGCCAGCTTAGGCCGCTTCATCTCCAAGTTTGGCGAGAGGGCCCTGCCCTTCTTCGAGCTCATGAAGAGATCTGGCAAGTTTGAATGGACTCCAGAAGCAGACAAGGCATTCGAAGAACTGAAGAGGTACTTGGCCAGCCCACCCGTAATGGTTGCCCCACGACCCCGCGAGCATCTGTAGCTGTACCTAGCAGCCACTCCACAATCAGTCAGCGCGGTCTTGGTGGCAGAAAGGGAAGAGCCAGTACTCGACAAGAAGGACACAGCCACACCAAGTCCTGAGCCACCCGACGAGGCAATGGCCCCCCCAGGCCCCGGCCCACAGGCTGAACCCGTACTTCAAGAAAACACCCTCGTCAGGGACCAGCCACAAGCAGACCTCTCCAAGGGCCCTGAGGAGCCTCGCGATTCCGAGCCGCAAGAAAACCCCTCCCGAGGCCCTGACGAGCCTCACAAGGAGTCAGCAGCTGCGAAGCCAACTACAACCCTCGTCGAGCACCCCGTGTACTTCGTCAGTACGGAACTGCGGGACACTCGCGAGCGGTACACCATGCAGCAGAAGCTCTTCCTCGCGCTCCTCATCGCCTCAAGAAAGCTGCGCCACTACTTCCAAGGCCATCCCATCACGGTGGTTACATCATACCCATTGGAGCAAATCCTGCGCAACCCAAACGGCACTGATCGTGTCGCAGGATGGGGGATTGAGCTGCAGCCCTTCGGTTTACAGTTCGATACCAACAGGGTCATTAAAGGAAAAGCATTAGCGGATTTTGTCGCTGAATGGACTGACGCGCAACAAGAAGACTCTCGGCAGGCAGGTGAACAAGCTGAGTCACCAGAGGAAGCAGTGCCTAGGCACTGGACCATGCACTTCGACGGGGCCTTTGCGCATCGAACCGCAGGGGCTGCCACCGTCCTGACATCACCAACTGGCGACAAGCTCTACTACGCCGTCCAGCTAAGCTTCACAAACAACGACAAGGTCTCCAACAACATTGTGGAATATGAGGGCCTCCTCGCCGGGCTAAGAGCAGCCATCGCCTTGGGCATCAAGCACCTACTCGTCAAGGGTGATTCGCAGCTCCTTGTCAACTTCTCCAACAAGAGCTATACGCCAAAAGACAACCACATGACAGCATATCTTGAGGAGGTCCGCAAGCTCGAGAAGCACTTCAAGGGAATGGAGCTCATGCACATCCCGCGCAAAGAGAATCAAGAGGCAGATGAGATCGCCAAGCGGGCATCAAGACAGGAAGCTCAAAACCCAGAGGTTTTTGAAGAAAGGCTCAGCAAGGCCTCAGTCAAGCAGCCAAAGCAGGCATCGGACATGGACATTGATGAAGAGCTCCCGCATGCACCAAACACGGGAGCGCCGGACTGTGGTCCACCCTCAGGAGTCCGCCTGCTGTTAGCCATGGTGTCTCAGGAAGCAAACTGGATAGATGAGATCAAGAGTTTTTTGCAAACAGGGCATCTTCCCGAAGAAGATTCAGAAGCAGAAAGAATTGCTCGCCAAGCTATGTCCTACAGCCTCATCGGCGAGGACCTATACCGCAAGCGCCCTAACGGGGTCTTGCTGCGGTGTGTCCCTGTAGAGGAAGGACGCCAGCTTCTCGAAGATGTACACAGTGGAGATTGTGGTCACCACTCATCCTTGCGAACCATCGCAGGAAAAGTCTTCAGGAGTGGTTTTTACTGGCCCACGGTGCTTCAGGATGCCACTGCACTTGTCCAAACTTGTGAAGCATGTCAATTCCACGCCAAGCAAATTCATCAGCCAGCGCTGGGGCTCCAAACCATCCCGCTCTCCTGGCCGTTCGCGGTCTGGGGGCTGGACATCCTGGGACCCTTCCCGAGATCGCGCGGGGGCTATCGCTACCTCTACGTCGCCGTCGACAAGTTCACCAAATGGGCGGAGGTAGAAGCGGTACGCACCATCCCGGCGAACTCGGCGGTGAAATTCCTGAGAAGCATTGCATGTCGCTTTGGCGTGCCGAACCGCATCATCACCGACAACGGCTCACAATTCAAGAGTGGCACCTTCATGGCGTACTGCGAACACCTTGGCACTCGGCTCTGCTTCGCCTCAGTGGCACACCCACGAAGCAATGGGCAAGCTGAGCGAGCAAATGCTGAGGTGCTAAAAGGCCTCAAGACGAGAAGCTTCAACCGCCTCAAGTGCTCGGGCAAGAACTGGATCGACGAGCTCCCTTCGGTGCTCTGGTCTTTCAGGACGACTCCCACCAAGCCTACGGGAGAAACGCCATTCGCCCTCGTCTATGGGGCTAAAGCAGTCCTCCCCAGCGACGATCAAGACGCGCTCCACAACGACGACCTGTTGCTACTTGAGGGGCTGCGCCGCCGCGCAGCCCTCAGGGCGGCAAGGTACCAGCAGGCTCCACGCCGCTATCATAGCCGTCACATTCGGCCACGCTCCCTCGAGACGGGCGACCTCGTGCTCAGAAGGATACTCTCCAGAGAAGGCCTCCACAAGCTCTCACCCATGTGGGAAGGACCCTACAGGGTCACGCACATCGCCAGGCCTGGAGCCGTACGTCTGGAGACGCAAGACGGCATCCCCGTCAAAAACCCGTGGAACATAGAACATCTCCGCAAGTTCTACCCGTGATCAAAGTCGCGTCAGACATTTTTTGTCTCTAGAGGGACGCTCGAGCCGTCACCTCCCCAAGCTTCACACAAGCTTTGTCCCTAGCGAGGGCCCTCTCCAACTGAGCTCTCTCTACCACGCGTCGCCACGGGCCGCGAGACGCCTCAGCCACACCATGTGGAACCCCATGCATCAGAGATGGCGGATTGTAACTTGGCTACTCCAAGTGTAATGAACTATTGCCCCTTTTTGGCACGTTGCGCATCAGCGCCTTTTATGTAATATTACTTCGGTAAGCTATTTGTTCTTGCAATCATCCGCGGTCATATTTTTCCCATGCGCACCTCGCGAGCGGGGGCTGGGCACGGTGTCTGTGCTCGGGAGTATCCCAGCAGCGCTAAAAAATCCAAAGGATCCGAGCTCTAACTCATGAGCCAACTCTCATGCACGTTACCTCACCAAAGAGCTCTGGCTCGTGGGGCTACCCCCACGCACGTCACCTCACTAAGGACCTTGGTGCTCCTTTCACCTCACGAGATACACATAAGGAAGCCTATGAGCGCGCGTGAGTTTTTCAACCATGCCATGCTCGGGGTACACCTCTATGTTGAACAGGAAAGCAGAACGCCCTCGGCGAGGAGGCTAAAAGAACAACATCTCGCCAAGAGAACATCTCGCCAAGGGAACACCTCATCAGGTGGCATCGTACCCCGCGGCGAGACAAGCGTCTCACATAAGCTAAGTACAAAACCTAAGCCTCTCGGGTTTTTTCCTCCTCTCGTCGGTTCTTGCCTCTCGAGCTCCTTTTTCTCACTTATGCCTCATGGGCTGCTTGCGCGTCAAAGGGGGGCTCCCGAGCATCTAGCCTCGAGATCCCTTACCTCTCTAAAGCCTTACGCAGCCCCCGGCCTTGTCGAGCCCTGACTCTGACATACCGCAGCGGCGGTGCTAACGCGCTAAAGGAGGGTCCTAATGACGTAGAGCGAAAAAGACATGAGCAAAGGATAAAAAGTCTCACGAGAGGCATACACACTGGCATAACTTAAACATGTCTCTTAAAAGTCTTACAAACTGATCAAAGCTAAAAAGATAAAATACGCTCTGAGCATGACAGATGTCAAAGGGCGGCTCAAGTTTCGTCATCACCCAGATCTTCGTCCTCGGCCTCGTCGTCATCTTCCTCCACGGACTTGAAACGGTCGGCGTATGCCTCCGCAGCCACGAAAGTGCTAGCATGAAGCTCTGCTGCCTTGGGCCCCGTAAGGGGCTCAGTCACGTCGCTGGGCTCGAAGAAAGGGTTGATGCGCTGGAGGTTGGCGAAGATACGACCAACCGCAAGGCTAAGGAGCTTGCGGCTCTCCTTCTCGACAAGATCGTCCATGCTCTTCACGGCGGACTCCAGACTCTCCATGAGTCGCTCGAAGAAGCTCAAGTAGGCCTGAGCGTCGGCGCTACCCTCGACAGAGAAGGCAGGGGCGGTGAAGTCCAAGCGATCTGCCAGAACCTGGGCGTGGGTCACCAGGGAGTGGAGCATGCTCTGCTGCTCTTTCCTCAGGGCCCGGACATTCGACGCGGCAGCTTCAACTTCTTCCACACGCTTAACCGTGGGCACAACTTGCTGCTGGATATCCTGCAGATCCTCCTCCAAGGAGCGGAGTTTTTCTTCCACGCGTTCCTTGTCGGCCTTGACGGTCGACAGGCGGGAGTTGGATCGCCGCAACTCCTTCTCGAGCCCTGCGATGCGCTTGTTGAGCTCGTCGCGTTTCTTCACAAAGTTAGACTCCTGCTTCTGCAGCTTTTGCGAATATTCAGCATTGCACTTCTGGCGGAAGAGTTCGTTGGCAGCGGCAGACTTCTCCGCTATTTCTTTCTCCTTCCGCTCGAGCTCTCGTTGGCATTCCGAATGCGCTCTAGGCGTTTGCTCTCGTCATAGGCCACGTAGCTCTCGCGTTGCTCTAAATTCTCCCTTTCCGTGGCCTGATCCCTCTCGATCTGCTCCACCTGCTCCTCCCGCCTCAGCACTTCGCCTTCGCGAGAAGAGAGGGTCTGCTCGCGACGATCCAGAGTGCCCTCACGGGTGTGAAGCTCCTCGCGGAGTTTGTCCAGAACAGCCCGGGACTCCTGTGCCTCTGCTTCAATCCCCTCCTCGCGGGCGCGGAGCTCCTCTTCTCTCTTGGCGATCGCTTCCTCGTGAGCCGTGAGCTCTTGGGGTTTGGCGGTTGCCTCGAAAGCCTCGCATTTTGCCTTCAAGTCAGCAAGGATGTCAGCAGCTTCGCGGGCGACGCTTTCGCGAACATCCTCCGCGAAGCTGGGCGCTTCGGCACGCTTCTCGCGCGCAACCTCATCCGCTCTGCGGCAAGCCCGCACCGCCTACTGAAGGCGGGCCCAACCTCGAGCGCGATCAAAGAGATCCTTCTCCCTGGCGCGCTCTTGGTCGATGAGACGAGCCTCGAACTCGTCGAGCATCTCCCTCGCAGTGCGAAAGATCTTCTCGCGGGAAGCTGCACGTGGAGATCGTTCCTTCACCGCCAAGGCCCAGATGTCATTCATGGGTGCAGAGCCGGAGGCCTGCCCGACGTCGCGCCTGGGGCTTGATTCGGCCTCGGGCTGTTTCTCCGGGTCCTGGTGCGAGTTTTTCTCCGGGGCCGCCGACGCACGGGGGCTCTGATGAGAAGCCCCTCCTTCTCCTCCGGGAGTCTCCCGGGGGCTCGACGTCCTCTCGCCCCCGGCAGCGCCGCCCTCCTGGCCCAAAGGAGCTCCTTCTCCTCCAGGGGCAGGCGCCGTAGGCCTTGGCGAGGCCATATCCGCCACGGGCCTGGGAGCCGAGGTCGTCTCCTTGGCCGGCGAACCCTCCTCGGCCCTACGGGCCCTCTTTGGACCATGTGCTGCAGAAGGCCTGAAGAGAAGAAGCCAGGTCACGACAAAGAAAATACGAAAGCGGTGCAAGGAAAAGGGAGGGGGTGAGCCTCACGTGGTGGCGGAGTCTACCCACTTCCCCCGGCGTCTCCAGAGCCTTCCCTGTCTTAGAGAAGGACTTCCCGAGGTCCTCCTCATGACGACTTGTGGGCTCCCTCGCCCGGGGCTCTTGGCGAGCCGTCGAGGAGCCCTCGCGGACTTCCCTCTCCGGGCGCCGCTCAAGGATCGTACGAGGAGGCGCCTCGTCGCCAGAAGAAATCTCTAGCACCTCCGCCTCAGGACCGTCTTCTTTGGAGGAGTCTCCCGCTCCTCCTGAGGCATCGGCCCTTGCCGAGGCATCAGGTCCCCCAGAGGCCTCGTCACCTCCGAAGAAAGAGCTGGTGATGGAGTCTGTTGAATCCGCGCCGCTCAGAGAAGGGCCCAACTGAGCCGCAAGGGCAAAACCCTCATGAGGGCCTGTTCTTCCCTGAGAAACCAGTCCCCGTGCCGTAAAGGGCGGCATCGCCGCCAAGTGCTTGTAGCGGGTCCCTGTCATGAACATATATAAAGGCTTGCTGGAGCGGCACTCTGGCTCGGGGATCCGTGAAGAAGCAAAGAGAATCTCCATGAGCCCGTCCAGTACCTCCGCTGAAAATCCCTCCTCGCTCAGCCGCATATTGTCCGATGCCCCGGAATACATCCAAACCGCTCTCTCATGCGCCTGCAGGGGCGCAATCCGGCGCCTCACGAACTCCTTGGCCACCATCTGGCCAGTGAGTCCCTTCGAGCGGGCCTCCTCCAGATACTTGAACAAGGGACCCAGAGAAGAGTCATCTAAGGTTATCCCGCTCCAGCCGCGATGCTTCGTCCACCCGCTGCGTGATCTCTGCAAGAAAAGGACATCTCTGCGTGATCTTCACGTAAAGCCAGCGCTTGCGGAAGTCGTCCACCCGCTGCGTCACTCCCGAGACTGGGACCTCGCCTTCCCAAGCAACGGGAATGAAGCGGCCTGCCGGACCATTGGCGCTGCGAAAAGAAACGCACCCCGTCGTTTCCGAGCTTGACGAGAAACGCAGTGAGAAGAAGGTGCGGAAAAGGTCCACCGAAGGTTTAACTCCGATGTATGCCTCGCAGAGGAAGGAAAACACGGAAAGCACGAGAATGGAGTTGGGGTGAAGATGCAAAAGGTGGATATGGTAGTGCTCAAGTATGGCGAGGAAGAAGTCAGAGAAAGGGGGAACAAGTCCCGCGAAGAGTGTATGGAGGAAGATAGGGTAAAAGGGGGCATGGAGAGCACCAGGAGCGCCGCCGGGATGGAGCTCCGTCGCGCCCCATTCATTGAAGCTTGAAGCCGCCAAAGGGCGCACCTTGGCTAGGTGCGCCACGCTGGAGACGCGGCTCTTGAGCAGTGCCGGCTTCAGGGCACCGCCACGCCTCGACGAGGCCCCTTCGCCGTCCTTCGCCGCGCCCTTTCCCTTCTGCGCGGCGGAGAGCTTCTTCGGCGACATTGCAGAGAAGTGGAGGCGATTTGGAGGAGGAGTGCGCTGGGGAGAAGATGGACAAGAACGAAGTGTTCGAAGTGATGGGGAACCGCGCCGGTTCCTCTGCAATTTATCACCCCGCAGGGCAGTTACCAGGCGCAGTGGGGCCCGCCACTATGCCCAGTCACGTCACAAGACACAGAGGCGCTCTGCGGTTACCTGCCACGTGCTTCGGCCCAGGAGCGCTGAAGGTAGGCCCACGACGCTTCGCCTGCGTTAATGGGCTCCGGCGTGCCCGTCGCGGGCCCAGGGGCTACTGTCGGCCCAGTGAAAACCAGGGTATCACGGGCCGGCCCTCCTCAGGCCTCAGCATGAAGACTGGAAAACGGCTAAGGACCAGGCGACCTAGCCTGGAGAGCCTCGCGAGGGAGTTTGCCTCGCGAGGCCTTGTGCCCTGAAGAGATAAAGACAAAGCCCTCGGGAGGATTTCCCTCGGGAGACTTTCCTTCGCGAGGTCGTAGCGCTCGAAGTGCCCGACGAGGGTCTGACACCTCTGCAAGGCGCACATGGGCTCTGAGCCCGCTGCAGGGTGACGCGCGCGTCTGCGCGCGGTGACGCTTGACGCCGCAGTTGCCATTCTGGTGTATAAAGGGGTCAACAAAGCAGTGCCACCCAAAGCGGATTACAAAGCTTACCACTTCGGTGATAAGCAGACAGCGGGACGCGCCGCTCCAAGCTCGATGTCACCGTGGGGGCGCCGCCGATCACTGCTGCAGCTGTCCACCGTCCTGATGGACGGTGGCTTTATCGGAAGAGGACAACAGTACTACTGCCATGGACCAAGTCCATGGCTCTATCGATCACGTCCATAACTCCCTGGACCAGGGGTGCGCCGCTCTCCTGCACCGGCACCTTGGAGGAACCCAAGAGTTCCCCCCGTGCCTATAAAAGGAGGAGGAGCACAACTGAAGAAGGGGATCGATCATTCTACACCCAAGTCGACTACGTCGCAAAGAAGAGCAAGCTCTCTGCTCTGTAACTCATAGTCTTATCCTTGCCCTCGGCAAGCTCCACCTGTACTGTAAACCTCCACAAGCAATACAACACAGCAGGAAGTAGGGTCTTTACACCTCACGGTGGGCCTGAACCTGGGTAAGGGTTGGTGTGTTGTCTCTGTCGTGATGTCCCTCTACAAGCTCGACGAGCACCGTCGCCGAGGTAGTTGAGGGTTGTTTGACTCCGTGTTCAGCCCCCTCGATTCCTAGCAAGTGAGACATACCCCATAGTTCCTGGGACTAGTCTCCGACAGTAATCATCTTTGATATCCATTGATAAGTATTAAATTGCAAAGTCCATGTTAGTTTTATCATCTTCATACTCGAGGACGAGCATGGATTAAGCTTGGGGATGTTGATGCATGTAAAATGCATACATGAACTTTGCACTTTAATTGCTTATATTCCAATCATATTTGCATCATATGAGGGTTATATCAATGTTTTATAATGATATTTGGGAATATTCAATTATTTCCTATTTTTATGGAATTAACCCTGCACAGGCAGAAAACCCCGTTTTCGTATTTTATTATTTTCAGGGACCCAAACGTCAACGAAAAATCCTGGAAATTTACGGGCGTCAATATTTGGAAGGAAGAAGACCTACGGAAAAAGGAAGCGAGCGAACGGAGGCCCGAGGGCCGAACGAGCATGGCCCACGCGGCCCAGAAGTCTGGCCGCGTGGGACCCACCCGTTCGGGCCTCGTGGCTCCGTTGCCGTCGATCTTTGCTCCACCGACATAGTCTTGACCTAAAAACGCCTATAAAAATAGTCCCCCGAGGAGTTTCGATAAGAGGCGGCGGAGAAACACGAAACCACGAAACAGAGAGACAGAAGGCTGCCGCCGGAGAAGATCGGAGGGGGGAAACGCCGCCGAAATCGCCTCCGGAGGGCTCCACCCCCCTCCGGCGTGTTCATCATCAACATCTACAGCAAGAACTTCTTCACCATCATCACCATGATGAAGGGGGAGTAGTCCACCTCCTGGACTAGGGTTTGTGGTGGTAACTTATGTATCTCTCCTCTCTCTTGAGCTTCACTAATTAGTACCGTATGAGCTGCTGAACATGATTACGGTCATCTATGTAATACCTTTGTGGTGAATATTGTGGTGTGAGATGATTTGTTATGCATTTACCGTTGTGTTGGAGCTTTTGTGATTTGTTATACTTTAAAGTATGATGTATGTGGGTACGGGATGGCTGATATGACACGGCATAGGTATTGAGTGACACAGTACCGCCCAACGTCCTTTATCTGGGGGTACAAAGAAACAGTATGATGTGGCAGTGAGAGAAACCACGCTAGCCTTACGAGGGGTGACCTAGCAACACAAATGAGTATTTCTTTCAACTATGTGTTTTAGGACATATAGCCGTCATAAAAAGCTACCATTAAAACATGACAATTGTGTGTACTTTATCTATAACATGATGATCACCGTAGATGAGAGAGAGAGGATTAAGTAAACCCATGAACCATGTCCATTGCTCCTATATGAAACACACACTTGAGCTTGTCCACTTGCTACACAGAGGATTGGGCTTTCTCTCTTTGAGAGCTTTCACTTGCTACTACCTTTGTCTTGTCCTCTTGCAAAGAAGAGGATTGGGACACTTTTACATCCATCAAATCAACCATCTTGTTCTCTAAACTTGTTTAGTGCATAATCAACTAAAACTTGTGACACTTTAGTTGTAGGGAATAGATAACTTTTCCTTCTTGCTCCTGCGGATTGATACCTTACTTCCACATTGAGAGGTGCTACAGTGATTCCTTGTTCTTGGGGATTATCAGGTTACACCGCAATACCCCGACGATCCGTACTACCAGCACGTTGAGCAAGGCAAGCGTAATCCCCCCTCTGAGCATGTCCTATTGATACGTCTCCAACGTATCTATAATTCCTGATGTTTCATGCTTGTTTTATGTATCATTGTCACATGTTTTATATGCATTATATATCATTATTATACATTTTCTGGGACTAACCTTTTAACAAGATGCCACAGTGCCAGTTCCTGTTTTCTGCTGTTTTTGGTTCCAGAAAAGCTGTTCGGGCAATATTCTCGGAATTCGACGAAACAAAAGCCAAACCTCCTATTTTTCTGAGGGACACACGGAGCCAGAAGGGCAGGCCAGGGGGAGGCCCACAGCCTCCTCCCCATGGGCCCGCGCGGCCAAGAGGGGGGCGGCGCCGCCATATGGGGTGGGCCCCTCGGTCACCCCCTCGCGCCGCCCTTTCGCCTATATATTCCTTCCGACGCGAAAACCCTAAATATATCGATCATACTCCAGAAAGACTCCCGGAGCGCCGCCGCCATCGCGAAACCTAGTTTCGGGGGTCAGAAGTTCCTGTTTCGGCACCCTGCCGGGACGGGGATTGACCCCCGGAGCCTTCTCCATCGACGTCACCGCCTCCATCATGCTCCGTGAGTAGTTCCCCCATGGACTACGGGTTCTAGCAGTAGCTAGTTGGTACTCTCTCTCCCATGTACTTCAATACAATGATCTCATGAGCTGCCTTACATGATTGAGATCCATCTGATGTAATCGGTGTTGTGTTTGTTGGGATCCGATAAATTGTGGAATTGTGATCAGATTGTTCATCATATTATCATACTATTGTTTATTTAAGATCTTGCATGCTCTCCGGTACTTGTGGTTACCCTGATCAAGTAGTTGCCTGTATCTCCAAGAGGGAGTATTTATGCTAGATAGTGGGTTCAATCTCCATTTAATCTGGGACAGTGACAGAAAGTTCTAAGGTTGTGGATGTGCTGTTGCTACTAGGGATAACCTAATGATGCTTTGTCTAAGGATAAATGTGTTGTTTACATTACGCACTTTACTTAATGCAATTGTCTGTTGCTTGCAACTTAATACTGGAAAGGGTGCGGATGCTAACCTGAAGGTGGACTATTTAGGCACAGATGCATGCTGGATAGCGGTCTGTGTACCTTGTCGTAATGCCCAATTAAATACTACAATAAACTTTATCTTATCATAGCATGCATTGTCATGCCCTCACAATTATCAATTGCCCAACTGTAATTTGTTCACCCAACACTTGTTACTTATTATTGGAGAGTTACCACTAGTGTAGATAGCTGGGAACCCTGGTCCATCTTTCATCATCAAATACTCACTCGGTCCTATATGCCATTAGAAGTAGTATCAACTATTTTCTGGTGCCATTGCCTCTGTGTTACTGCTGCTGTGTTACTGTTACTATTGCTCTCATATTACTGCTGCTTTCACATCACCCCTGTTACTAGTGCTTTTCCAGGTGCAGCTGAATTGACAACTCAGTTGTTAAGGCTTATAAGTATTCTTTGTCTCCCCTTGTGTCGAATCAATAAATTTGGGTTTTACTTCCCTCGAAGACTGTTGCGATCCCCTATACTTTTGGGTCATCACTTATCCTAATTTCCGCAAATATTTTCTCCACTATAATATTGCATGCGGTTCCAAATGTCAATTTGATTTGGATTAGAGTATCCTATAGTTGCATTAAGTTTCCGATGCCATTACCTGTTTCCCCTCCTAATATCCATGGGATTGTATTGTTGGCCTGAGATACTTAACTATGCTATGTTGATGCTTAGCCATGCTTAGTTAAATGCTATTCGTCCGATGGATATTCCATGTTGGAAACAGATGCTGAAATGTTCGGATGATGGTGGAGGAATTGTGGTGACAGGTAATAAAATGCTTAAAGGTGGGGATGAGAGGCCATTTTGGTGGTGGTGCTTTGTCTCACTCTTGCCGCCTAGGTGCCAGTTCTTTACCTCTTGAACCAAGAATGAGCGCGCTTCCATTCGGTGGGGTATTTGGAGCCCTCGTCGACCAACTAACTTGGGCGGGGCTAGCCAGGGTCCTCTAGTTGGAGCTTCCATTTGCGCGTGCGTTGAGATGGTGGCCAAGACTGAGATGAGGATGGTGGTGTTTAGGAAAATGAGTGGCCACGGGGCAGGGTGTCAGAGGCACTGAACCTGTCCCGTCCTCACTGATGATCCTTGGTTAGTCTCAAGCAAGGTAAAGGTTGTAACCGTTCCCACTCAGCCGGCTTTCCCCGGAAGAGAGCTAAGCGTAGGCAATGAGTCGGGCGGTACCGAAGGTAAACATAGTGCACCCCTGCAGGGTTAAATCTTTTCGAAAAGCCGTATCCACGGTTACGGACAACTTGGGAAAGGACGATAAGACCATAGAATAACATGAACGGAATGATAAAAATTGAGTACTAAAGGTACTACTTGAGTTTGTAAGGTTGACTTCCTCGAGGGTTATTCGGGGGGGGGGGGGTGCCTTTGTAGAACAGGTACAGTGATGATGGTGGTTGATGATGAGAAAGGTGATCAAAAGAGAAGAGTTACATCTTACCCCTCTTTTGAAAATAATCTGATTAGCCGATGCCATGGAGTGATGTTTCAATAAATAAAATCAGCTTATGCAAAACAGCCATAAAACCATGAAAGCCTCATCGAGCTAAAGCTCTATAATTAATCTTGCAGAGTTCGTCGAACTCAACCTTGTTTATATTGTTTCAGAGGAGAGCGTCACCGACCTCGAAGGTGGGTTCTTTGTGGACGTCGACGAGTAGTCTGGGGTTCCCAGGTGGCAGCTTGGGACATCTCGGAACAGCTGGTGCTGGATGTTTATCTGTACGCCTCTTAGGCCATAATTTGGATCTTGTTGTGTAGAACAACTTAATTCGCTTCCGCATGATGTACTGTTGGGTCTGTGACCTCTGGTTGTAATATTTGCTATCTTTCTCTATTATAAGAGCTGAACTATAATGATTTGTGTCGTAGAGTCTGTGATGTGCCAGTTGTTCCACAAGTCTTGATCTCTCTATTATGCATTGATAGTTGTGCCTGCGTTAAGGCATCAATCGGGGTGTTGCGTTGCCGATGATCAATTCCGAGCAACGACTGCCAAAGGTTTTGGCCGGGGATTGGTAAACCCGTAACCTCCGGTTGTATCGCTTAACCGGTGACACACAGCATCACTGTATAGCAGTCGGGTCGGGGCGCCACAGTCTGGATCATGCGATGTAATAAAATTTGACGCATTTGCATGATATTCATCTTAGACTGTGTGTGCAAATGAATCGATCCAGGGGTTTGCACTATACACAGGGATCTTGCCATTTTTTAAGTGCAGGTCCGCTACAGATGGTATCAGAGCACTCTGTTGCCTGTAGGTTCGAAACCCTTGGTTAGAAATAAGAAAACCCATAGGTCAAAAATTTATTTGCTCTGCGTCCAAAACTTTTCTAATGTCATTCTTGTAACTATCTTAACTATATGCCTTCTAAATATATTCTCTTGTTTTTAGATGACCAGCCTCATTGAATCACTCAAGAAGGGTCCAGCAATGACCATGACCTTGGAATGTGAGACTGAGTTTCCAAAAGCTTTGAAGAACCTCATGTTGAGCATGGGACTTGAAGGAGCAGCAGTCTACAAAGGATTTCCTTTTATCAATGAAGGCTAAGAATACCGGTGGGTGCAACTCCATATGTACAAGAACAAAGAAGATGACCACAAGACTGAAGGTTGCTACATGCTCACCAACCCAATACTCCACACATCATTCTTTGATTCAGCAAGAAGTGCAGCATGGGAGGCCATCAAGTACCTTGGAGAAAGACTTCGATTTAGACTTCACAACACCCAGAAGCACCTTGAAGAACTCAAGGAAATAGAGGAGGAACTCGATGCACTCAAGAAGGAGATAAACTAGACGACCTATTTATTTGAATAACGAGTTTCCAAATAATGTATTGACCTATCAAATTGTGGTCTGGCAGTACTATCGTATTTGTTTTCCATAAACCTCGGTGTGCTTCATTCCAAAAAAAAAAATTAGCTCGTTTTCTCAAAAGATGTTTGGAATTTAACGATTTTGGTTGTTTATGTTGGAACCATGTGGCTTGATGTTTGTTAGATGTTGTTTGTAAGATTGGGTAGGTTTCTTCCTTAGTATCCTGCTAACTCTACGCAGCCATGCTAAACTCAACCAGATGCCTTATCCTTTTGACCACAAGTAACTGAGGACCAGTTCCCTAGAGTATTACCAGCCATCCAACAGAAGAATACTTTCCAAATTTGGTTAATTCTTTTGTGTGAAGGAACAATCACATCCTTGTTCCATGACATCTCTACTCTAGGACACCAAGTAAATTGTGATAAAAGGATTGTTGTGAAATCCTCTCATCTTGGTTTTCTTATTGACGCAAAAAGAGACCCTTCAATATCAAAAATAGTTCAAAGGATTCCTTCAACAACTCTACCGTGAGGGAAAGTTCTACTCAAAGATTCAAGACCTCAAATCCCAACAAGGTGTCCGTACATACTATACCAAAAAGTTCAAGGCGATACAACAATACTCAAGAGACGAAGACAAGATTCCTAAACTACCAGCAAAAGTTTCTTTTAAGGGTGGTAGCCCACCCATATGATCTAAACCCAGTTGTCTAAACCTAGATACTCCAAACCCTGATGCCCAGACCCATCTATCTTTCTAACCTCCCCAGTTATCAGAATCATTCCCAGCACTTGCACTTTGTTCTCAGTTTGCCCGAATCTCGAGGACGAGATTCCTTTTAAGGGTGGTAGTCTGTAACATCCCAATATTTTATAATGTTTAAAAATCACTAAAAATTGAAACTTTTGTTTTGAATAAACAAAAACAATAAAATTATAACAAAACCAAATATAGAAAACATTAGCAAGGAAATTTAGGAATATTCAAAGACATCTTCATCTAATATAGTGTGTTTTCCAATTAGTGTTTTGAATAATTAACTTTTGACTTTTTATAAAACCCTAAAGTCATAATTGCAAAAAAAGTAAAGTCATTCAAAATATGCCTTGTTCTCAAAATAGTTTTGCTTAAATTATGTGAATTAAATGTGGATGTCTACTAAATACTAAAACAATAAGCATAAAGTATTTTAAATTACTTAAAGCATTTTATGAATTTAAAATGATTTAATCAAATTTCAAACATAAAATGAAGTTCATGAATTATTTTGAACATGAAAATGGAATTAAACAGGAAATCTTCAATACTAACATTTATATTATGTTTTCAAATTTTTATTAAGACACTAAACCCTATTGTTTTTTATTTACACAAAGTGTCAAATTTGAATTTAAACGTATTTTGAAAAGTCAAAAATAGAAACGTGTTGAAAAATTGTGTTGTACATTTAAATGACAGATAATGATTTTGCAAATTTTTAGAGACAAGTTTGAGTCAATTTGGACTTTTAAAACAAAACATATAAAGGAAATAAGAAAAACAGAAAAGAAAAAGAAAAATACCTGACAAGTGGGACCCACTGCCACGTCACCTTCTTCAACCTCTGCCCCCAAATCGCGCGTCCAAAAATGGAAGAAATGGCCGGCCATTCCTCCTCTTAAATCCGTGCGATTAAGACCCCCAAATCAACGCACCCTTGGTCCTATTAGTAGCCCTGCTCGTCCTCCCCATTTCCCCTCACCCCCCTCTCAAATCGTGCCTCCAGGCTGTAGAAATAGCTCACCGGAGTTGCCTCGGCCGCTGCCGCGATTTCTTCAGTTCCGGCCACGATAGAGGTCAAGCGCCGCCCCCATTTGTCCCCTCACGCTCCTATCTATGGCGCACATCCTCTTACACCTTTTATCGTTTTTTTTACGCAGCGGAGCAACGATCCCGTGCTCTTCCGAAGGTCGCCGGCGCCCGCACCACCGCGTCCACGTCGCGTCACCACTCCAGGACGAGTTCGAGCACGACGGCACCCCCATCGAGTTCCCCACGTCGCGCCTCACCCCGTCGTCATCTTCCCGAGGCAAAAGGAGCGCCGGAGCGTCGGGAGCGTCCACACCGAGCCGCTGATGATCCCGAAGAGCAAGTCTCGATGCCTGCAAAACAAACGGGATTAGGTTGAGACTCCAAGTGCAGAGTGTGTAGTAAGTGGAAGACAGTTTTCCCCACGAGGGGTGACTCGAGGGTTTAATATCGAACTCTCGGGGAATCTGAAGTGGTAGATTTATCTTCTTATCCTTCTTTGGGTTACCTACAAAATAAGGTTAGATGTTTTGGTCCTCAACCTCACCTGTGGTTGTCAAGCACAAGGTGTAAGAATAATATCAAGATAAATGTGCAATGCAAACAAGAAATAAATATGCAATGGTGGTGGATGCAATGATAAATGATATTTTTGGGTTTTTAGATGATGAATGCAAGATGATAAATGTTTTTGTATTTTCGGATTTAATGATGGCTGAAAATATAAAAGTGGTATATGGTGTTGGAAAGGTGTTTCTTATGATTAAAAATGGACCGGGGTTCAGGGTTTCACAAATGCACTCTCTCTTTATCATGTGGTGGACAATGGAACAACAAACAGTTAACATATGAGATTGCAACACAGGGTTTGATAACAAGTTACTTAAAATATATGGGCATCACGTCCTAACATAGAGATCTTTTGGTTATTAATCTCTCTTATACTCCACCAAGATGCGAACCAAATCATAACACCAAGGTAATTAAGATAACTCAGAGTATAGCAATAAGTATCATGACATGAAGTGAAAATAAGAACATGCTAGATCTAGTCATGGAGTAGTGGCAAGGTCACGCCCACATCTCCGGTAGCATGGTATTTTAGTTTATCCCTATTGAGGCAACGAAGTAAGGTAAAGATACCAAAGTGGATCGCAGAACTTTCTCTCGCGTTCACTGCAGTAGCCACCCCCTGTTACTCCAACTAATGCACACGTTCCCCCACACACGCTCACATAAACAAGTTTGATCAAAACAAGAAGACAAGAACGGGGTACATAATATGCATCTATACTCATAACTGAAACAAACATTGCAATCTCAAACATATATTAACTCATAAAGATCCACCACAAAGGTATTACAACTGTGACCGTAATCATGTTTAGCAGCTCATACGGTACTAATTAGTGAAGCTCAAGAGAGGAGAGATACATAAGTTACTTCCACAAACCCATAGTCCAGAGGTGGACTACTCCCTCTTCATCATGGAGATGGTGGAGAAGTCGATGGAGAAGATGGAGACCACGCCGGCAGCGCCCCGCCGGAGTTTCCCCCCTCCAATCTGCAGCTCCTGATCTCCGTTTCGGAGTTTCTGTGTTTGTGCGGCGCTCCTTCCAGAGAACGTCGGGGGACCTTTTTTATAGGCGTTTTTAGGTCAAGAGTATGTCGGTGGAGCAAAGATCGACGGCAACGGAGCCTCGAGGCCCGAACGTGTGGGCCCCACGCGGCCAGCAAGGTGGGCCGCGTGGGCCACCTCCGTTCGGCCCTCGGGCCTCTGTTCGCTCGCTTCTTTTTTCCGTAGGTCTTCTTCCTTCCAAATATTGACGCCCATAAATTTCCAGGATTTTTCGTTGACGTTTGGGTCCCTGAAATAATAAAATACGAAAACAGGGTTTTCTGCCTGTGCAGGGTTAATTCCATAAAAATAGGAAATAAATGAATATTTCCAAATATCATTATAAAACATTGATATAACCCTCATATGATGCAAATATGATTGGAATATAGGCAATTAAAGTCCAAAGTTCATGTATGCATTTTACATGCATCAACATCCCCAAGCTTAATCCATGCTCGTCCTCGAGTATGAAGATGATAAAACTAACATGGACTTTGCAATTTAATACTTAACAATGGATATCAAAGATGATTAAAAGTGCTACATAAAGTCAAATGATTCATTCTTCAAAGGAGTAGCAATATGCAAATAGTTTATGAAGTGATATCAAGTATTCAAGACAAGGATGTTCATTGATAGTTCACAAAGTGTAACATAGAAGCAAGTAATATGGAACACATGTATGCATAATGATAAGTAGAACATCCTACAATGGTCATAGAGTGTAGATGAAAATCTGAATATGAATGGTGTACACTTTGGAGAGATGTATATGTGAGTAGAGGTAAAGCATGCATAAGTCTCATCCAACTTCCAAACTCTTATACTTAAGTTAATGATTGCAATAGGGTATTCATTGGTGTCAAGCTCTCATTGCCCCTATCATAGCATCTTGAATGATTAAGGTTAAAGTGAAAGCAAATATGAGTAGTGTGCTTGATAAAGAATGGGTTGAATGTCTCATGCCCCTTGAATACAAGTACTTACACCATGTGTTACTCAACTTGGGAAACAAAGCAAGTTCAATTAAATATCATTGTAAGCATAATAGTATCATCAAGAGCGTCAACTGGGGTACCTCTTGTCCCAAGATATGGAACAAGCCCATATCAAAATGACAAGACAAACAAACAAAATGAACAATCTCAACACCCTTTTTATTTACCATTGAAATAGCTTTTTATTGCAAGGTGTATCACAGAAGGTTCACCATAGTATGTAAGTAAATTTCCACCATGAATGATGCATGGCTTAGATTAGCGGCCCAGGCGTCTCTCTAACCATATACACAAACTCATTTAAACTCACTCTATTTCCACATTTATTTCAACATGATAAGCATCCATAGACAAAAGCACATGATATCAACTAAATGAGATGAAGAGCGTGTTGAAAGCTTGCCATGTGACAGCACATATGGGCTAACTTCCGACCCAAAACATTCATCAAGCCACAAACATCATAATCTTAATCACAATGGGTCATGTTTTATTTATGCAATAAAAGAACATTGTGCATCAAGTTCGTGAGAGCTATATATCCAACCTTTTCCATTGCAATCAATAACATAAACATTTTCATTCAGAAATAAGATAACATAAACAACATGATAAACATGCTCGGAATAGCATAAAGCCAATAGGTAGATATGGTGGACTCACTGGAATAACTTTGGTTGAAGGTGTTGGAAACAAGTTTTAGCTTGTTGGAATTTTTGGGCTAGCAAAAGGGAGAAAGTTGACCATCTAGAAGCATGCATGAGTGTCCATAGAACTAACTAATCCATGTCAAACCAAGTAATATAACAATCAGCACCTTAACATGAATAAGTGATAGCTCTACAAAAAGAATTTGCAAACTACTAATCATAAACAAGCTCATGAATCATGCAACTATATGTATCACAAAAAAATCAAGTCAAACATCCCTTTTCCCAATCTTATAAAAGCATCCAACATATTTCAACCCATATTTCCAGTAGCTCTCTCATATATAATTGATAGTGTGGTGGTCTTTCAAGACTCAACAAAAACAGAAACGACGCTCCAAGTTTATGCGATAAAGTGTTTCGATCGAAAAACAGAAGTTGGACGTGTGCAAACCGAGAGTGTGTAGGTCCAGCGGGGTTGTCTTCACATCCCCAAGCTTATGGTTTTCACCATCCTTGGATAGCTCTTGGTGCATCTCCTCCAATCCCTGTGAAAAAACTTCAAAACACCGTTTCTCCCATCTCTTTTCTGTGGGGTGCATTAATAGCGATAAACAAATAGGTTCCTTGCTGCATATAATCCTTGAACAAAAATTCATATGACATGTCCAGAAAGTGTATAATGTTGTATGCCTACTCATAAACTCAATTGGATAAAAAATATTCAACTTAAAAGCTCAAAGCATGCATCAAACAAAATGGGACAGAATCTGTCCAGAAAAACAGCAGCAGCAAAACGTATTTTTCTACCCTACCAAACTTTCTCGAAAAATTCCGAAAAAATTCATGCATACAGAGGATGAAAAGTTGCAACTACAGTTCAAATATGAGCTCATCGGAGTTACAGAATAAGAATTAAAAATCATACTGTGCACAGACTTGTGCAGGAATAAAATCTCCGAACGCTATAAGCAACTTTTTCAAACCAAAAAGGGTAAAACTTGGTACTTTATTGAAAACTCCAGAACCAAAACAAAAAACAAAGTCTCTTGGGACAGCAATAGGACACAAAGAAAATCACACAAAAAGATAACCGGGTTGCCTCCCGCAAAGCGCTTTCTTTATAGCCATATAGCTAGGCTTCTTACTTGATGTTTTATTGTGGACGAAGCTCATGAGGGAGCTTGAACTTTGGCGGTTCCCTCTTCCTTGGGAAGTGTTCCATGCACTTCTTGTGTGGAAACTGAAACTTCACATTCCCTTCTTTTGAATCAATGATAGCACCTGTGGTACGAAGAAAAGGTCTTCCAAGAATAATAGGACTAGAGGTTTTACTCCCCATGTCCATGATTAGAAAATCCACAGGCACAAAAGTCATATGTAACTCTACCATAACATCACTTACTTTTCCCAAAGCATGTTTAATAGAGTCATCAGCAAGTGCAAGTTCAATAGAACATTTTTAAAGATTTTTCAATTCAAGCACTTCATATTGTTCCTTAGATAAAACAGAGACACTAGATCCTAGATCAAGTATGGCATGGTGTGTCTCTTTTCCAATAGTTACTAATACCTTAGGTATCCACATATCCCCAAGCTTAGGTGGTATCATAGCCTCTTGATTGTACCTAGCAATCTTTTCTTTCAAGACATGATTAGCAATATAAGAACCAAAACCAGCTTGGTTAGTGTTGATGGAAGGATCACTTGCAAATTTTTGTAAGATAGATATCAATTCATGCAAGCTACAATTTTCTAAGTCAAGCAAAGGATCCTTGACTTCACTAAGCATTTTAACTTCCTCCATTTCAAGCCAATCAAGATTCTCATTCCTTTTCTTTAAGGCAAGATTCGAAGCTATTTGGAGGTCATCCTCCTCTTCAACATGATTCTTAATATCCCTATCCAAAGGTTCCAACATAGAAGATATTCTTTCATTCAATTCCCTAGTCAACTTCTTTTTAGACTTGGCATTGTTCAATATTGTTTCCATTTTCAAAGAGATTCCAGAAAGAGTGTTATTTGTCTTTTTCATCCTAGATTTGGTATGAAGGATAAATGAATGCATCTCATTTTTAGTAGGATAATCCTCCATATAAGTTTGTAGACATAATGTTGACCTATCCATAGAAGCTTTTAGTTGTTTAATCCCAGTTTCATCTTTGGATTCTATAGAATTCCCAAATAAATTTTCCATCAAGTTATTAGCATGTGAGGGATTTCCAGAAGCAAATTTTCCACTAGTCAATGAGTCTAGAAAACATTTTGACCAACTGTCTATACCTTTATAGAAGTTTCTTATCACAGTGGCAGGGGTATATTTAATGACACAATTTTTACTAGTGTCCTTAATTCTATACCAAGCATCCATTAATGACTCTCCATAGTATTGACCAAAGTTGTTCATTTCAGCACTAGGATTCATTTTAGCAAGTTTTTTTTTGGTATTTTTAATATTTGATGCAAAACTGAAAATAAAATGTGTCTCACACGTGTAAACCGAATTACAAAAGCAAGACAATGCAAGCGGAATATGATATGCAATGACACAAACAAAATAAATAAATTGCTTTGTAAGTAAAGATGGATAAGATGGTGCTCACGTAGGTGCAACCTCCCCAAGCTTAGGTGTTAGCACAAGTTGGTGACGTTGACTTCGTCGTGAGATGAATGCGATGATGCACACCCTTGGATAAATCTCTCAGCTACGATTCCCCGGCAACGGCGCCAGAAAACGTCTTGATGACCCCGAAGAGCAAGTCTCGATGCCTGCAAAACAAACGGGATTAGGTTGAGACTCCAAGTGCAGAGTGTGTAGTAAGTGGAAGACAGTTTTCCCCACGAGGGGTGACTCGAGGGTTTAATATCGAACTCTCGGGAAATCTGAAGTGGTAGATTTATCTTCTTATCCTTCTTTGGGTTACCTACAAAACAAGGTTAGATGTTTTGGTTCTCAACCTCACCTGTGGTTGTCAAGCACAAGGTGTAAGAATAATATCAAGATAAATGTGCAATGCAAACAAGAAATAAATATGCAATGGTGGTGGATGCAATGATAAATGATATTTTTGGGTTTTTGGATGATGAATGCAAGATGATAAATGTTTTTGTATTTTCGGATTTAATGATGGCTGAAAATATAAAAGTGGTATATGGTGTTGGAAAGGTGTTTCTTATGATTAAAAATGGACCGGGGTTCATGGTTTCACAAATGCACTCTCTCTTTATCATATGGTGGACAATGCAACAACAAACAGTTAACATATGAGATTGCAACACAGGGTTTGATAACAAGTTACTTAAGATATATGGGCATCACGTCCTAACATAGAGATCTTTTGGTTATTAATCTCTCTTATACTCCACCAAGATGCGAACCAAATCATAACACCAAGATAATTAAGATAACTCAGAGTATAGCAATAAGTATCATGACATGAAGTGAAAATAAGAACATGCTAGATCTAGTCATGGAGTAGTGGCAAGGTCACGCCCACATCTCCGGTAGCATGGTATTTTAGTTTATCCCTAGTGAGGCAACAAAGTAAGGTAAAGATACCAAAGTAGATCGCATAACTTTCTCTCACGTTCACTGCACTAGCCACCCCCTGTTACTCCAACTAATGCACACGTTCCCCCACACACGCTCTCATAAACAAGTTTGATCAAAACAAGAAGACAAGAACGGGGTACATAATATGCTTCTATACTCATAACTGAAACAAACATTGCAATCTCAAACATATATTAACTCATAAAGATCAACCACAAAGGTATTACAACTGTGACCGTAATCATGTTCAGTAGCTCATACGGTACTAATTAGTGAAGCTCAAGAGAGGAGAGATACATAAGTTACTTCCACAAACCCATAGTCCAGAGGTGGACTACTCCCTCTTCATCATGGAGACGGTGGAGAAGTCGATGGAGACCACGCCGGCAGCGCCCCGCCGGAGTTTCCCCCCTCCAATCTGCAGCTTCTGATCTTCGTTTCGGTGTTTCTGTGTTTGTGCGGCGCTCCTTCCAGAGAACGTCGGGGGACCTTTTTTATAGGCGTTTTTAGGTCAAGAGTATGTCGGTGGAGCAAAGATCGACGGCAACGGAGCCTCGAGGCCCGAACGGGTGGGCCCCACGCGGCCAGCAAGGTGGGCCGCGTGGGCCACCTCCGTTCGGCCCTCGGGCCTCCGTTCGCTCGCTTCTTTTTTCCGTAGGTCTTCTTCCTTCCAAATATTGACGCCCGTAAATTTCCAGGATTTTTCGTTGACGTTTGGGTCCCTGAAATAATAAAATACGAAAACAGGGTTTTCTGCCTGTGCAGGGTTAATTCCATAAAAATAGGAAATAAATAAATATTTCCAAATATCATTATAAAACATTGATATAACCCTCATATGATGCAAATATGATTGGAATATAGGCAATTAAAGTGCAAAGTTCATGTATGCATTTTACATGCATCAGCGCCGACCTCAGCATCTCATTTTTCCGGCGACCATTAGCGCCGCCCGGTAAGACCCGCGCTTCTGCACCGTCCGATCCAGCATCTACGACCTAGATTAGATCCATTTAAAACGAAACGGTGTCTTTAGATCTCAGCCGTCAGATCTGGATCTGACGATCTAGATCAGTTCACTTAACCACGTCATCCGCCCAGTCAGCACCTAGTCAGCAGCCACGTCGAATCCAGTCAGCGCCCGCGTGGAAAATGATTTTTCTATTTAGAATTAATTGGCAGTTTTGCTGAAAAGCCCCTGTAACTTCAAACCATTAGAACTTTTTATTGGTTTGGCCAAATTTAACAAACTTTATATTTTTGAAAAGCTCTGGACTTGTAGAATCTTTTAGCACTGTTAGTTTTCTGTTTTGCCTTAGTTTAAATTATTCAAATGTCAAATGTGGGATTTTAGTAATTTTGGTATATCTTTAAATTTATCTATTAAAAAATTGCAAATAAAATATATTTGGAAACCTTTGGTTCTGTAGATTATTATGCCACTGTTAGAATTAATTTTTGGATTTATTTAAACTGTATTAAAAAATCAGAGACTCAATTTTGAGTAATTCGCATTTATTTAAAATTGCAAATGGGTATTTTGAGTAATTTTGACAACAAAAAATAAATAGATATGTCTAAAAATTGAAAATAAAATATACTTAGAAAGCCCTTGACATGTAGGTTGTTTTGGTTCTGTTAATATTCAATTTTGAGTAGTTTAGATTTATTCGACTTTCAAGTGTGATGTTTGAGTAAATTTGACATAACTTTAGATTTATAAATTATTTTTGAGTGAATCCAATAGTAGAAAATTTCTTTAATTGCCCTTTGTCCATTAGTATTTATTTTCAGATTTGAATAAAAGTTTAATTACAAAAAAAAAAAATCTTGTGTTAATGCCTTTAAAGTGTCTTAATAGTGTCTTAATTTAATTAAAACTAATTAAAAGTTTGACCTATGTTTTATGCACATAATAATAACATAAAACAGTAGTAATTAAGTTGTGTTTAAAACCTTCGAAATGTTTTAATTACAATTAATGGTTAATTGTTGAACTCTTCGAACTTCCTTGACAAATATGTTTTGTAGAACTTCTTCTTTGACCAAACCTTTTGGTGTAAATCTTATTATGTATGTTTTTGTATGCCAGTTGTTGAATTGTTGTTTATTGGTGTGTTATTTCATTATATAGATTTAACGGAGTGCGACGTTGTTCCTTGTTGAAAAGAGTGTGTGAGCAATGACAACTATCAAAGGCAAGTGGCACATCCATAAATCTCCCAAGTATTTTGTATATGCATGTAGTTTATTTTCCTTAAGCATGTGTAGGAGGTAGTGGTATTGCTATGCAAGACATGTTTAGAATTTCCCTATCCCTATGTGTCTAGGTACCTATGAAATATCTTAGTAGAATTATTGATGCTATGCAATTGATGAAATGTTTTACAAAATATTAAGTGGCTACTCAGGACCATGTCCATGGGGGTTTTCACTTAAGATAGTTTTCACTATACTTAGGACCATGGTATGTGGGGGTTTTCACCTGGGAGTACACATCTACTAAGTTAATGAATCACCTGGGTGGAATTGGTTGTTTGGTTTATGTTGAGTGGCTACTCAGGACCATGTCCATGGGGGTTTTCACTTAAGATAGTTTCCACTATACTTAGGACCATGGTATGTGGGGGTTTTTACCTGAGAGTACACTTGTGGACGGCCACCCAGGAACAAAGGGATTTGAAGAAAGTGAAGAACTCAAAGAGAAGAACTCCAAGTGAAGAACTCAAAGAGAAGAACTCCAAGTGAAGAACTCCAAGTCAAGATTGCAGCTGATCAAGGACATCAACGGAGGAATCCCGACATTCTAATTTCTCAAATAAAATTTTGATAGGTGAACAAGAGTGAGCTACTCAGGACCATGTCCATGGGGGTTTTCACCTAAGATAGTTTTCACTATACTTAGGACCATGGTATGTGGGGGTTTTTACCTGAGGGTGCACTTAGATGGGTGAACAAGGGTGGATGAGATAGTGGTTTTCATGCCATGGATGTCTCGATTAGAAGAAAAGTGTTTTCAAAGAGTTAGGAAAAAGATGGCTTTATGCAAAATAGCCTTTGAACTCCACCAGCCAAATATGGATATAGGTTATTAGAGTTATTCCACTATGAGTCCGCAGAGTGTCGCTTGCTAGTTCCATTTTATATGGTTCTGACCCACCTTGCTGCAACATTTTTCCTGTTGCAGGATATTTGGACGATGAGTGAGATTTCGTATAAGGTTTCGAGTCTACAACCAACATGTTTTCGCCTGTGGCACATGAAGATGATGGAGACTCACTGCTATTTTTATTCCGCTGTGCTGAACTTTGTAAAGTGCTAGCCTTGAGCTATGCCATTTGTAATGAAAATTGTAAGTCTGGATCAAGCGATGTAATAAAATTTGACGCATTTGCATGATATTCATCTTAGACTGTGTGTGCAAATGAATCGATCCAGGGGTTTGCACTATACACAGGGATCTTGCCAATTTTTTAAGTGCAGGTCCGCAACAGATGGTATCAGAGCACTGTGTTGCCTGTAGGTTCGAAACCCTTGGTTAGAAATAAGAAAACCCATAGGTCAAAAATTTATTTGCTCTGCGTCCAAAACTTTTCTAATGTCATTCTTGTAACTATCTTAACTATATGCCTTCTAAATACCTTCTCTTGTTTTTAGATGACCAGCCTCATTGAATCACTCAAGAAGGGTCCAGCAATGACCATGACCTTGGAATGTGAGACTGAGTTTCCAAAAGCTTTGAAGAACCTCATGTTGAGCATGGGACTTGAAGGAGCAGCAGTCTACAAAGGATTTCCTTTTATCGATGAAGGCCAAGAATACCGGTGGGTGCAACTCCATATGTACAAGAACAAAAAAGATGACCACAAGACTGAAGGTTGCTACATGCTCACCAACCCAATACTCCACACATCATTCTTTGATTCAGCAAGAAGTGAAGCATGGGAGGCCATCAAGTACCTTGGAGAAAGACTTCGATTTAGACTTCACAACACCCAGAAGCACCTTGAAGAACTCAAGTAAATAGAGGAGGAACTCGATGCACTCAAGAAGGAGATAAACTAGACCACCTATTTATTTGAATAACGAGTTTCCAAATAATGTATTGACCTATCAAATTGTGGTATGGCAGTACTATCGTATTTGTTTTCCATAAACCTCGGTGTGCTTCGTTCCAAAAAAAAAAAAAGATTAGCTCGTTTTCTCAAAAGATGTTCGGAATTTAACGATTTCGGTTGTTTATGTTTGAACCATGTGGCTTGATGTTTGTTAGATGTTGTTTGTAAGATGAATTGCCTTGATCTGCTGTGTTTGGGTAGGTTTCTTCCTTAGTATCCTGCTAACTCTATGCAGCCATGCTAAACTCAACCAGATGCCTTATCCTTTTGACCACAAGTAACTGAGGACCAGTTCCCTAGAGTATTACCAGCCATCCAACAGAAGAATACTTTCCAACTTTGGTTAATTCTTTTGTGTGAAGGAACAATCACATCCTTGTTCCATGACATCTCTACTCTAGGACACCAAGTAAATTGTGATAAAGGGATTGTTGTGAAATCCTCTCTTCTTGGTTTTCTTATTGACGCAAAAAGAGACCCTTCAATATCAAAAATAGTTCAAAGGATTCCTTCTACAACCCTACCGTGAGGGAAAGTTCTACTCAAAGTTTCAAGACCTCAAATTCCAACAAGGTGTCCGTACATACTATACCAAAAAGTTCAAGGCGATACAACTATAGTCAAGAGACGAAGACAAGATTCCTAAACTACCAGCAAAAGTTTCTTTTAAGGGTGGTAGCCCACCCATATGATCTAAACCCAGTTGTCTAAACCTAGATACTCCAAACCCTGATGCCCAGACCCATCTATCTTTCTAACCTCCCCAGTTATCAGAATCATTCCCAGCACTTGCACTTTGTTCTCAGTTTGCCCGAATCTCGAGGACGAGATTCCTTTTAAGGGTGGTAGTCTGTAACATCCCAATATTTTATAATGTTTAAAAATCACTAAAAATTGAAACTTTTGTTTTGAATAAACAAAAACAATAAAATTATAACAAAACCAAATATAGAAAACATTAGCAAGGAAATTTAGGAATATTCAAAGACATCTTCATCTAATATAGTGTGTTTTCCAATTAGTGTTTTGAATAATTAACTTTTCACTTTTTATAAAACCCTAAAACCATAATTGAAAAAAAATTAAAGTCATTCAAAATATGCCTTGTTCTCAAAATAGTTTTGCTTAAATTATGTGAAATAAATGTGGATGTCTACTAAATACTGAAACAATAAGCATAAAGTATTTTAAATTACTTAAAGCATTTTATGAATTTAAAATGATTTAATCAAATTTCAAACATAAAATGAAGTTCATGAATTATTTTGAACATGAAAATGGATTTAAACAGGAAATCTTCAATACTAACGTTTATATTATGTTTTCAAATTTTTAGAGACAAGTTTGAGTTAATTTGGACTTTTAAAACAAACCATATGAAGAAATTAAGAAAAACAGAAAAGAAAAAGAAAAATACCTGACAAGTGGGACCCACTGCCACGTCACCTTCTTCAACCTCTGCCCCCAAATCGCGCGTCCAAAAATGGAAGAAACGGCCGGCCATTCCTCCTCTTAAACAGGCCCGGGCCCATAGTGGTGCCGAGTGTGCCACCGGCACAGGGCCCACGATTTTGTGGGGCCCCATATTTTGATGTATGTGTATGTATACATGTATACTTGTATCGCTAACATCTGAAGAAAATTGGTTGCTCTCTCGCAAGCCCTGCTGGTGCTGCTGGGCAAAGTGTTGGGCTGCATTTCACGCTGCTGCCCGCTGGTGCTGGACAATTATGAACCGTGTCGTGATCGATCAAATCTATCGACATGGCGAGTCAACGACACACAGATTCAATCGACCGCATCCACATGCCACGGCGACTCGGCGACACCGAGACACACATCAGTCGATTCAATGGATCAAGCAATTTCGTCACTCACAAGAAGATTTGATCAATATAAGGGGTACCTGAATTTTTTTGGTTTCTTATTTACCTAAAAAACATCATGCTAACTGAATTATGATAGTTTGAAATCTTCTTGTGATCATCTTGAGGCTACCCTTAGAAAGGATAAACAATCTGATATTGATGCCAATGATCTATTTGTTGAGCTAAAGTTTCTTCAAAAATTAAAATATTGGGCCTCTTGAAATTTTGAAGATTATAAAGCGGCATGATTGTTTTCTGGATGCAAGTATTGTAGTATATATATAGAGTTTTGTTGACCATTGCCGTAACAGTTGCATCGGCGGAGCGAAACTTTTCTGAATTGAAATTATTAGACAGGATATTATTGAAGATTGTATTTCAAAGAACACAAAAATAATGATGATGTTCAAATAAATTTTACACAACTTCGTGTTATTTAGATATGATTCTCAATATATGCAATTGTTATACAAAATACTCAGTCATATCATTAAAATTATTTTATTTATTCAAAAAAATTGTGATAAAGGCCCCATTTTAGATTTTCGCACAGGGCCCCCGGATTTTGCCGGCCCGGCCCTGCTCTTAAATCCGTGCGATTAAGACCCCGAAATCAACGCGCCCTTGGTCCTATTAGTAGCCCTGCCCGTCCTCCCCATTTCCCCTCACCCCCTCTCAAATCGTGCCTCCAGGCTCTAGAAATAGCTCACCGGAGTTGCCTCGGCCGCTGCCGCGATTTCTTCAATTCCGGCCATGATAGAGGTCAAGCGCCGCCCCCATTTGTCCCCTCATGCTCCTATCTATGGCGCGTATCCTCTTACACCCTTTATCTATTTTTTTACGCAGCGGAGCAACGATCCCATGCTCTTCCGAAGGTCGCCGGCGCCCGCACCACCGCGTCCACGTCGCGTCACCACTCCAGGACGAGTTCGAGAACGACGGCACCCCCATCGAGTTCCCCACATCGCGCCTCACCCCGTCGTCATCTTCCCGAGGCAAAAGGAGCGCCGAAGCGTCAGGAGCGTCCACGCCGAGCCGCCGGCCGCCGCATCTCATTTTTTCGGCGACCATTAGCGCCGCCCGGTAAGACCCGCGCTTCTGCACCGTCCGATCCAGCATCTACGACCTAGATTAGATCCATTTAAAATGAAACGGTGCCTTTAGATCTCAGCCGTCAGATCTGGATCTGACGATCCAGATCAGTTCACTTAACCACGTCATCCGCCCAGTCAGCACCTAGTCAGCAGCCACGTCGGATCCAGTCAGCGCCCGCGTGGAAAATGATTTTTCTATTTAGAATTAATTGGCAGTTTTGCTGAAAAGCCCCTGTAACTTCAAACCATTAGAACTTTTTATTGGTTTGGCCAAATTTAACAAACTTTATATTTTTGAAAATCTCTAGACTTGTAGAATCTTTTAGCACTGTTAGTTTTCTGTTTTGCCTTAGTTTAAATTATTCAAATGTCAAATGTGGGATTTTAGTAATTTTTATATCTTTAAATTTATATATTCAAAAATTGCAAATAAAATATATTTGGAAACCTTTGGTTCTGTAGATTATTATGCCACTGTTAGAATTAATTGTTGGATTTATTTAAACTGTATTAAAAAATCAGAGACTCAATTTTGAGTAATTCGCATTTATTTAAAATTGCAAATGGGTATTTTGAGTAATTTTGACAATAAAAAATAAATAGATATGTCTAAAAATTGAAAATAAAATATACTTAGAAAGCCCTTGACATGTAGGTTGTTTTGGTTCTGTTAATTTTCAATTTTGAGTAGTTTAGATTTATTCAACTTTCAAGTGTGATGTTTGAGTAAATTTGACATAAATTATTTTTGAGTGAATCCAATTGTAGAAAATTTCTTTAATTGCCCATTACTATTTATTTTCAGATTTGAATAAAAGTTTAATTACAAAAAAAAATTAAATCTTGTGTTAATGCCTTTAAAGTGTCTTAATAGTGTCTTAATTTAATTAAAACTAATTAAAAGTTTGACCTATGTTTTATGCACATAATAATAACATAAAACAGCAGTAATTAAGTTGTGTTTAAAACCTTCGAAATGTTTTAATTACAATTAATGGTTTATTGTTGAACTCTTGGAACTTCCTTGACAAATATGTTTTGTAGAACTTCTTCTTTGACCAGACCTTTTGGTGTAAATCTTATTATGTATGTTTTTGTATGCCTTGAGTTGTTGAATTGTTGTTTATTGGTGTGTTATTTCATTATATAGATTTAACGGAGTGCAACGTTGTTCCTTGTTGAAAAGAGTGTGTGAGCAACGACAACTATCAAAGGTAAGTGGCACATCCATAAATCTCCCAAGTATTTTGTATATACATGAGTAGTTTATTTTCCTTAGGCATGTGTAGGAGGTAGTGGTATTGCTATGCAAGACATGTTTAGAATTTCCCTATCCCTATGTGTCTAGGTACCTATGAAATACTTAGTAGAATTATTGATGCTATGCAATTGATGAAATGTTTTACAAAATATTAAGTGGCTACTCAGGACCATGTCCATGGGGGTTTTCACTTAAGATAGTTTTAAATATACTTAGGACCATGGTATGTGGGGGTTTTCACCTGGGAGTACACATCTACTAAGTTAATGAATCACCTGGGTGGAATTGGTTGTTTGGTTTATGTTGAGTGGCTACTCAGGACCATGTCCATGGGGGTTTTCACTTAAGATAGTTTCCACTATACTTAGGACCATGGTATGTGGGGGTTTTTACCTGAGAGTACACTTGTGGACGGCCACCCAGGAACAAAGGGATTTGAAGAAAGTGAAGAACTCAAAGAGAAGAACTCCAAGTGAAGAACTCCAAGTGAAGAACTCCAAGTCAAGATTGCAGCTGATCAAGGACATCAACGGAGGAATCCCGACATTCTAATTTCTCAAATAAAATTTTGATAGGTGAACAAGAGTGAGCTACTCAGGACCATGTCCATGGGGGTTTTCACCTAAGATAGTTTTCACTATACTTAGGACCATGGTATGTGGGGGTTTTTACCTGAGGGTGCACTTAGATGGGTGAACAAGGGTGGATGAGACAGTGGTTTTCATGCCATGGATGTCTCGATTAGAAGAAAAGTGTTTTCAAAGAGTTAGGAAAAAGATGGCTTTATGCAAAATAGCCTTTGAACTCCACCAGCCAAATATGCATATAGGTTATTAGAGTTATTCCACTATGAGTCCACAGAGTGTCGCTTGCCAGTTCCATTTTATATGGTTCTGACCCACCTTGTTGCAACATTTTTCCTGTTGCAGGATGTTTGGACGATGAGTGAGATTTTGTATAAGGTTTCGAGTCTACAACCAACATGTTTTCGCCTGTGGCACATGAAGATGATGGAGACTCACTGCTACTTTTATTCCGCTGTGCTGAACTTTGTAAAGTGCTAGCCTTGAGCTATGCAATTTGTAATTGAAATTGTAAGTCTGGATCATGCGATGTAATAAAATTTGACGCATTTGCATGAAATTCATCTTAGACTGTGTGTGCAAATGAATCGATCCAGGGGTTTGCACTATACACAGTGATCTTGCCAATTTTTTAAGTGCAGGTCCGCTACAGAAGGACATCATTTTGAGATATGGATACCCCCATATCATTATCTCGGATAATGGCACAAACTTTGTTGTGGGAGAATTTGCTCGGTTTTGTGCCGAAAAGAGAATTCGGTTGGTGATGTCTACGCACGCTTCTATTCTTGTAGACAGTGTTGGGTCTCCAAGAGCAGAGGTTTGTAGAACAGCAGCAAGTTTTCCTTAAGTGAATCACCCAAGGTTTATCGAACTCAGGGAGGTAGAGGTCAAAGATATCCCTCTCAAGCAACCCTGCAATTAAGATACAAGAAGTCTCTTGTGTCCCCAACACACCTAATACACTTGTCAGATGTATAGGTGCACTAGTTCGGCGAAGAGATAGTGAAATACAAGTAATATTGATGATTATAAGTAGTAATTGCAATCTGAAATAAAAATGGCAGCAAGCAACATGTAGCAGAACTTGTTGTAAACGGTGTTTCAATGCTTAGAAACAAGGCCCAGGGATCATACTTTCACTAGTGGTATCTCTCAACATTGACAACATAATTGAATAAATAAATACTACTCTCAAACACTCTCTTGTTGGATAATGAACACCATTCATTGTATAGGGCTGCAAAAGCACACCTCAAGCCGGAGTAAACAAGCGCCACAACGTCATAAAGGAGTTACACACGATGCGCACACTGTCACCGTCACACCATGCAGAGTGACTCCGGAGTTCATATTAAAGTAACCTCTAGAGTGGCATAATAGATAAAGAGTAACATCTACTTATTCAACTAGATTAGCACAACTGAATGCAAGTAAGTGCTACTCGGGATTATTCCCCTTCTTGGTGACACAAGAGTACTATGCGTAGGGCTGCAAAACCACACCTCAAAGTCTGAGTAAACAAACACCACAATTCCCAAGAATAAGCCATGATATATATCTAAATTATTCATAGAGTCACACACAAGTACCCACACTGTCACCTTGATACCGTGTTGTCACAATGACCCCGGGAACTAGATAAAATCACTTGAGTAGCATAAACATTACATATGAATTCAGCGATACTAACAATACTCATGATCACATAAAGATCACACCATGGGAGAGAGAGATAAACCACATAGCTACCGGTAGAGCCCTCAGCCTCGGGGGAGAACTACTCCCTCCTCATCATGGGAGTCAGCAGCGGCGATGAAGATGGCGATGGAGTCGATGGAGATGGCTCCGGGGGCAATTTCCCGTCCCGGCAGGGTGCCGAAACAGAGACTTCTGTCCCCCGAAACTTGTCGTCGATGGCGGCGGCGCTGCGGAACCCTTTCTGGAATATGACTGATTGTTTTAGGGTTTTCGCGTCGGGGGAATAAATAGGCGAAGGGGCGATGTCGGTGGAGTCCCGAGGTGGGCTCCCCACATGGCGGCGCGGCGCAGGGGGGGCCGCGCCACCCTATGGGGAGGATGGCCCATGGGCCTCCTCCTTCTTCCCTTTGGTCTTCGTGTACATGTCAGAAAAATAGGAGCGTGGCTTTTTGTTTCGTCCAATTCTGAGAATATTTCCAGAACAGCTTTTCTGAAACCAAAAACAGCAGAAAACAGGAACTGGCACTGTGGCATCTTGTTAATAGGTTAGTCCCAGAAAATGCATAAAAATGCTAGTAAGTGTGAATAAAACATGTAGCTATTGGCATAAAACTAGCATGGAACATAAGAAATTATAGACACGTTGGAGACGTATCAGTTGGACATAGCCTCGGTTGCACATCCAGAGGCCAATGGGTAGGTGGAAAGGGCAAATGCCTTGTTGTTAGCCGGCATCAAAGCTCGGTTGATTGAACCATTGTTGCGATCTCCGGGTTGCTGGATAGACGAGATACCATCTGTTCTGTGGGGTCTCAGGACCACACCGAATCGATCAACGGGCTACACGTCATTTTTTCTGGTCTATGGAGCACCGGTCCTACCGACCGACATATAGTATGACTCGCCAAGAGTTACGCTGTACACAGAAACCGAGGCAAAAGAAGCTCGGGAAAATGATGTTGATTTGCTCGAAGAAGCACGAGAGTTGGCCTTATCTCGGTCAGCAATATATCAGCAAAATCTCCGACGCTATCATAGCCGGAAGATCAGCCCTCAGGTTTTCCGAGAAGGAGATTTGGTGCTTAGGCTGGTGCAGCGCACTGCAGGCCGACACAAGCTGTCACCTCCATGGGAGGGGCCATTCATTGTGAGCAAGGCTCTGCACAATGATGCATATTATCTTATAGATGCGCAGGAACCAAGGAAAAATGTAATGGACAAACCCAGAGAGGAGACCAAACGACCCTGGAATGTAGCTCTACTTCGTCCCTTTTACTCATAAAGGGCGCAATGTATGTATCTCGGTTTCCTTTGAACAAAATGCCGGCGCTCAGAAAAGAAACTCGGGGACAGCCTCGTTCTTATGCATGTGTTTTATCTCTGTTTTCTCTATGTTGTTTATATGTCGGATGATTTCTTGACCTCGTTTCAAAGTTCAAGTAATGTATGCTATTCTTGTGATCTTGTGACTCGACTGACGAACGCCTAAATGGCAGTCAAGAGCAGAGGTTATGGTATATAGTGAACATGAAAACGTACTCGGGGACTCGGTCCTAAAATGATCCGACATAGGTTGTTTACTAACCCTGTTTATTCGTTCCTTATGTCGGATGACTCTAAGCCTTACCTCAAAACTTATGAGTACTGTATGCTATAATTGTGATCTTGTGACTCGACTGTCGAACGCCAAAATGGTAGAAAAGGCAAAGATTACTAAGTATAGTAAACAAGAAAGTAAACTCGGGGACTTGGTGCAACGTAATCCGGCATTAAGCCGTTTTCGTTAAACCTAGCAAAATAGTGTACGCTGAGAGATACTTAATAGTATATTTACATCTGCACCCGGCATTCCGGGGATTTAATGGTTCCGCTCATAATAAGTTCAGGCAGCAGTGTTGGAGGAGCTCGGATCAGCAGGAGCAGGGCGAGTTGCAGAAGCTGTCTCGGTAGTAGGAGCAGTGTCGGAGGTTGCTTCCGAGGAAATGTCGGCTGCTGCATCGGTGGCAGTGTTGGGAGCTTCGGCCTCAATCTCTTCGTCCACCTCCTCTTCGCTGCTGTTATCATCATCGCCGTCATCTTCATAATCCTCGGCGTCGGAATAAACTTCCCCAGCAATGATATGCCGGGTTTGAGCGTAACTGGCCATGAAGGAAGCTGCCTCCTTGCGGCGCTCAATCAATATCGGATCCTCAGTCCATGGCGAGTGCGCTCGCAGAGATTTCAACGCTTCGAGATCAACTGTTTCGTACCAAGAGAGCACGAATGTCAGAGCTTGATCTGCGCCGGCACGAGCTGAGGAGGATCTCCACTCTCAAAGACTTGTCTCGGCCATCTGCAGGCATTTGGATAACTCGGCAATGGTCTTGGGAGTCTCGGACTCTGGCCACAGAGTCCGGTAAACCCGGATACCAGCTTCAAGAAGATCGGTACCCAGGCAACTCAGAGGAGATATGCGAGCATTCAGAGCTGTTAGATGGTCCTCTATGTCCCATTCATCCGAAATGGGGCCAGCCTCGGCTCTTTTTGCTCGTGCCTTCCCGGTGGTGTTTGCTGCAGCAACCTTGGAATGCTCGAAGAGTTCTGAAGATAGGAAAGCTGTCACCAAGTTAGGTCATATGCCGGCATATAGCTAATGCCGGTAAAAGCAAAGGAAATGAGAAAAAAGGATAAAGAAAACTTACTATCCATCTGGATGTTGACTCGACTAAGCTCGGCCAGCCAGGCATCAGACTTAGCCTTGAGGGCGTTCAGTTCTTCCTCTGCCGAGGTAGCGCGGACCTCGGTCTGCTCAAGGAGCTCCTTATGCTTAAGCGCATCTTCCTCCCGCTGTTTTAGAGCTCTCTCCATTTCGGACTGCTGCTTCTAGGCTCGTTCAAGCTCATTCTGGAGCCGAGACACGTCATCACGTTCCCGTTGGAGCGCAATGTCGTACGCGGCATTGGAATTCTTCATCTCCTCCTGCAATCGCTTGTAGGAGGTCTTGAGCTTCTTGTGATCCAGAATCAGGTTATGGAATACATTGGTCCGGGCATTGGTGCATTCCTGGAAAAAGGGAGAGTGTTAATGTTAGTATGAATAAAATATTCAAGTCGAGACTGAATGTAGGAATTTCTGGAGGACTAACGCTGAATAAACTTGGCATGAAACTCGGGGACTGTAGGTCGGATATTCTGAGGGGGAATGGATATTAATTTTTTTATGAAGATTCAGGCCGAGTGATTTTTTACTCGGTCGAGCATCAACCACTCGACCCGAATCTCGGGGACTGGGGATAATATATATATCAGCTATGTTAAGAGTTAAAAAGGACTAAGTTGAGAAAATTTTACCTCGGCAACCTTGCTGGCTCGAAGGGTCGCAACTTGCAAATTATGCATGGACTGAGCGAGTGCGCTTGGTCCAGCTGGATGTTGAGTTGCTGGGTTCGCAGAGGAAACTTCGCCAGTGTCGGCGGCATTCCAATCCATGTTGTATTGCTCCTCCGAGCCCAAGCTATTTTCGCTTCGAGTTCGAAGCTGAGGAAAACCCCAGCTGCCAGTGGAGACTCGGGAAATGGAGGCAATGAGAGCTTGATGGGCCGGAGTGGTGGTCGGAGTCAGCACCACTTGTCTGTCCGAGTTAACAGGCGTTTTCCCGGTGGCCTCTTGACGTTGTGCCGGCTTGGGTGGTGGAGTAACTTTCCGGGTTGCCAGCGCGGAAGACTTCGGCGGTGGCGGTGGCTGCTTCTGCTGCTTCTGTGGATGCTGCTGAGGTTGCCGGGGTTGCTGCTGCTTTTGTTGCTGCTGTTGTTGTTGCTGTTGCTGCGGTTGTTGTTGTGGTGGTGGTTGCTGTTGATCCGGCGCCACCGGAATCTCGGATCGCGCCATCTCGGAGTCCAAGATTTGTACACCGGAATTAGTATCTTGGTCAAGGGCCGAGATTTCTGGAGTGCTTTGGCCTCCTCCAGGTGCCGCACCAGATGCCGGCGGCGGTGTGCCGGACGGAGTTGGGCGTGTCGGGGATGGGCTTGCCCTGGCTGGGTTAGCAAACCCAGTCTCGGGTAACCGAGATACCGCGGGCGGCGGAAGAGGTGAGCGCACCGAGGATGCACTCTGAGGCACTCCGAGGGCGGCGCTGCATTAAGATAAAAAAGAGCGTTACCTCGGGAAAAGGTTGTTTCGGTTAAAAGAAGTAAAGGAAACAAGCATATGTTGGTGAGGAGTATCTCACCCTTCCGTGGTTGGTGGCAGCTTCTTGCGCTGGGGTTTATCTCCAGCTCTCTTCTACCTCTTTGTTTTCTTCAGAGCAGGATCCGAGGCTGTTGAGGTCCCGATCTCCGAGGTACCAGGCCCTGCGCGCTTGCGAGATGTGCTGGAGGCTTGGCCGGTCAGGTTAGCTGAGTCCGAGGATAGTGGGTAAGCATAGGAGACGGGAGGAGCATCAATTGGATCTAAGATTCGGCAATCATCGTCATCATCATCTGACCAATCTCGGATTGAGGCTCGGGCTTGAGGCTTACCCGAGGCAGGGGCTCCAGCATCGGGAATCGGCATGTGGTCCTCGTCGTCCGGGTCTTCGGCCTCGGGGGCAGCCGAGACAGCTCGATCTTTGCCCCATTTCTCGGAGGGGTTCTCTCCGTCCTCAATCCTTTGCCTAGCGAATCTCTGCAAGGGGAAAGTAATAAAACCGGGTTATTCTACGAGCAAATATGGTGCCACCATTTGAGTTATCTCGGCAGGCATTATATGTCGGTGCAGATTGTAAGGTACTTACTTTCTCCGGGAGGCGAGTCCTGTCATGGGGTTCTTTACCCCATTCCCATGTGTCGGTCATCTTTGTCCTGGCGATGGCCTTGACGCGCCTTTTAACCTCGGGCTTGCTAAGTTCGTGAGTGCTGATCCGGGTTGGATCATGTCGGCCGCTCATGTGGCAGATCTTGTGAACTCGGCTTTGGAGGGGCGAAACTCGGCGGAGGACAAAAGTTCTCAAAAGATCATCGGCAGTCAGCCCATCCTTTTGAAGCTGAGTGATCACCTTGTGGATATGGTTGATCTCGGAATTTGACTCCTTTGGGTCAAAAGACCAGTTGAGTTGTTCTGTGGGGGCTCCGAGGCTAAAAGCCGGTAGATTGAGGAGGTCGACATCCTTCTGGCTCTTCACGTAGAAAGATGTCCGCTGCCACTTCCGGCATGACTCCAAGCCTTGGATGCGGGGAAAGATGGAGCCTTTCCGAGGTATAATGGTAGCAGCTCCGCATGGGGTCATCTCCTTGGGGAAGTTCTTTTTCTCCGGATCTGGATCTGGAACGCTTTGTTTCCGAAGCTGGAAATACCTGGCCCACAGATCGAGGTATCCCTCGGAGAAAGAGACGTATGCAGATAATGTGGTGATGGCATTGGCCGGAAGATGGTGAGGTTGAAGGCCAAACCGGCGTAGGAAGGCCTGGAAGAATTTGCTCGCCGGGAGGCCAAAGCCGCGCTCAAAATGCGCGACGAAGACCACGCGTTCGCCGGGTTCCAGATCCGATTCGAGCTCGTCGCAAGGGACCCGGCATATAACCTCGACCGGGATTCGCCGAGTTCGAGTTAGCCAGTGAATCTCAGCTTGGGAGACATCAGAGCCTTCCCATCCGGCGCGTACTCCTTCCTCGGCGGTTACGTCGGCAGGATCCACCGCATTGCTGGAAGACATCTTGGGAGAAGTCTGCAAAGAAACAGAGTTTCAACCGGGATAAGTATCTCGGATAAGTGGTGCAGTGGAAGAAAAGGAACAGCGGCGAGAAACAAGAATCTACAGACTAGTACTTAGCGGGAAGATCTACGGAGAAGGTGAAAAAGAATCTAAAATGAAGATCTTTGGGGTGTATCTAAGGATATCTACGGATGAACCTAGAGCAGAACTGCCAAGAGCCGCGGGTAAGGATCTTACCGGAGAAATGACGGCGCGGGAGGAGGAGAGTGCCCGGCGTGCCGTAGAAGAGCCTGGGCGCGGCGGCGGTGTGACGAACTCCGGGCATCGAAGCTTGCGGTTTCCGGCGTCGAGCGGTGGCGCAGAGCGCTGCGCGGCGGCGGTGAGAGAGGAGCGTGTTGCGGAGCGGAGAGGGCGAGGGAAGAATGCGAGGAGGAAGAAGAGGAAACCCCCGCTCCCCTATTTAAAGGAGTGGAAGGTGCGCGGTTAGCGAAACCGCCGCGCACGATCTCCGAAACGGCCGTGCGGATTTGTTGCGCACGGTCCGTGCAGTTACCGGTAAGGGCGGCCGCACGATCGGCCGCATCGTGGGCTGCAAAATAGGAACCGCCACGGCGTGATCTGGTGCGATTGCGGGCACAGTTACCAAGGGGCCGCGCAGCGGTCAAAACGCTCGAGTGCGTTGTGGACTTGACAGCCCGCGGGGCTCGCGTGACATGGGAGGCGTGCGTGCAGAAGCACGTCTGTTCATGCGCAGGAGCCGAGGTGACAAGCAGAGATTCGCTGCCACACGCGTTAAGAGAATCTCTGAGGAGATCGGGGAGACCTTTTTTATGTCGGAGAAACGAGATAAGGATAAATATCGGAATTGGTTGGAGATTTAAATCCTGAGATTTCGAGTTGGACCGACATAGTTGTGTCGGGTGCTTGGAAAGGTTGATTTGGTTTGGTAAACCTGGTGTGGCCCTTCATCCGAGGCTGCAGGACCGCACCAGCTTCGGGGACTAGTGTCGGGGGGCTACCCCGGGTAGGGTCATAATGTGGTAAAAGCTATGTCCAGGAGTGGACCGAGGTACAGTAAAAGCCGATGTAGCCGGACCTCTGAGGAGGTCGGGTTGTAATGTTGCTTTAAACCGAAATGTGTAAACCGAGGTACTCAGGCCCAGAAGGGGCCGAGGTACAATGCTGGTGCCAACCGGCATACGATGACCGGCATATACCAACCGAGGTATGTTGACCGACATGTGAATGTTGGTACTAGTGTGTTTGCTCTTATGTGCAGGGGAGGAACCTCCACCGAGATGGGTTATCCGGCATATCCATGCCGGGTTAACTCAGGGAAGGTATCCGGCATGTCCATGTTGGATTAAAGGAGGAGAGGAGCTGTATGTCGGCTCTGAAGTCAATGCTCCTGTCATGTCCCGTCTGACACGGGAGCGCCTGACACGGGAGCATGGCAGGCGGCGTGCTGCGGGTACGAAGTGACCGGTCATGCCTAGATTGTTGACTATGGGATGTAGGGTGCAGACACAGAGGCATAGTAATGGGCAAGTCACATCCTGTCTCTGGCAGGGGTGCGATGATGATCGCACCATCAAGGACGGTGTGCGTGGCTACAGTGCCACAGTGGGACCCTTTACCGTGGTGGACTTTGCCTATAAGTAGGGCATCACCCCCTCCTGCGTGAGGGACGATGCCCTGAGATTCATTTCCCCCCATAGCTACTTCTTCTCCCAGATGTTCATCCCCATTGTTGAGAGATACAGCTCAAGGAGCAGCTTGTACTTGTGTCACACCGAGATATAGAAAGAGATAGGCAGGAGTAGGGGTGTTACCTCCTCACGAGGGCCCCGAACCAGGGTAGATCCTTGTGTGTTCTCCTGTTTGCTTGTGCTTCTGTGTGCGCTATCCAGCGCGCTAGCCCTCTCCCGGATCCACCAGCGTCCATCGGCCCCAACTTAAGCCATCCTATGGTATCTGCCGTGATACCACCACGACAACTAGTGAACTGTGGACCCCGGTCCATTCTTTTACCTTGATAATACAACCTACTTCAAACACTGTTCTTTTACATTCTCTGCAAACAAACATCATTTTCCACACTATATGTCTAATCCTTTGTTTTCAGCAAGCCGGTGAGATTGACAACCTCACTGTTAAGTTGGGGCAAAGTAGTTTGATTGCGTTGTGCAGGTTCCACGTTGGCACAGGAATCCCTGGTGTTGCGTCGCACTACACTCCTTCACCAACAACCTTCAGAAGTATGTTTATCTCCTACTGGTTCGATTAAACCTTGGTTTCATACTGAGGGAAAAATTGCTGCTGCACTCATCATACCTTCCTCTTGGGGTCTTGATGTCTACGCACGCTTCTATTCCTGTAGACAGTGTTGGGCCTCCAAGAGCAGAGGTTTGTAGAACAGCAGCAAGTTTCCCTTAAGTGAATCACCCAAGGTTTATCGAACTCAGGGAGGTAGAGGTCAAAGATATCCCTCTCAAGCAACCCTGCAATTAAGATACAAGAAGTATCTTGTGTCCCCAACACACCCAATACACTTGTCAGATGTATAGGTGCACTAGTTCGGCGAAGAGATAGTGAAATACAAGTAATATGGATGATTATAAGTAGTAATTGCAGTCTGGAATAAAAATGGCAGCAAGCAAATATGTAGCAGAAGTTGATGTAAACGGTGTTTCAATGCTTTGAAATAAGGCCTAGGGATCATACTTTCACTAGTGGACACTCTCAACAATGATCTCATAACTGAATAAGTAAAAGCTACTCTTAAACACTCTCTTATTGGATAACAAACACCATTCATTGTGTAGGGCTGCAAAAGCACACCTCAAGCCGGAGTAAACAAGCGCCACAACGTCATAAAGGAGTCATACACGGTGCACACACTGTCACCTTTACACCGTGGAGAGTACCGGAGTTCATATTAAAGTAACCTCTAGAGTGCATAATAGATAAAGAGTAACATCTACTTATTCAACTAGATTACAAAGCTCATGATCACATAAAGATCACACCATGGGAGAGAGATGTATACCAAATAGCTACCGTACGAGCCCTCAGCCCCGAGGGAACTACTCACACATGGTCATGGTGGCGAGGAGCTTGATGGAGAGGTTGATGAAGAGGTGCAGCCCGGCGAGGAGATGGCAACCCGCAGCAGCCACGGTGCGGCGGCGGCGGCGACGTGGCGGTGGCTGCCCACGGCAGCGATGGAGGCAGCAGCCCGCGGCGGCGGCAGCCCTCGGCAGCGGCGAGCGGCGGCGGCCCTTGGCGCCCCTTGTCCTTCCTTGGTGATGGTGCAGCAATGGAGGACCTCCTTCCCTCCTTGGCGGCTGCCAAGAGGAGGAACATTCGTGTGTGGAGGCTCTCCCCACGACCTAGGGTTTTCTCCCTTATATGGACTCTCCGATTTCCGTCGGATTCCCGTCACCCCCTTTTAGGCCTCACGAAAACGGGCTTTTCTGGAGCATGCGAACTCCAAATGGGCCGAATTTTAATTCCAGGATTATCACCAGAAAATTATCTACAACGTTGCAACAATATTGATACCCTTTTGACGTCATCTTCGAGGGTCAAACTGGCAAACTACGAAAACAATTCTGGGACAGATTTCAGCAAAGTTCCAATTCGACTCCAACAAGGTTTCCTTTTGCCCACTTGTGATAATCCCTACACATTAAAGTGTAAAACAAGAACATTGTGCACTTTGGCAACTATTAGTAGGTTAGTCCAATAAATGTCATAATATGATATAAAGTGCATATAAAACATGTGACAATTGGTATAATATCAACATGGAACATCAGAAATTATGGATACGTTTTAGACGTATCAAGCATCCCCAAGCTTAGTTCCTACTCGTCCTCGAGTAGGTAAACGATAAAAACAAATAATTTCTGAAGTGACATGCTACCACATAATTTTGATCAAATGATATTGCAAGGCTCATGTCATGAATGAAGTGACTCAAAGCAATGGTCTATAGTTTGCTAACAGAGAGATAAAGAGTAAACACTGAATCACATAAGCAAAAACTTTTCATGAATAGTACTTTCAAGACAAGCATCAAAAAGTTTTGCATAAGAGGTAACTCATAAAGCAATAGATTCTAAGTAAAAGCATTGAAGCAACACATAGGAAGATTTAAGTTTCAGCGATTACTTTCAACTTTCAACATGTATATCTCATGGATAATTGTCAACACAAAGTAATATAATAAGTGCAATAAGCAAGCATATAAAAATTGTTGCACACAAAGTTGACACAAGTGTTTGCTTCTAAGATAGAAAGAAGTAGGTAAACTGACTCAACATAAATTAAAAGAAAGGCCCTTCGCAGAGGGAAGCAGGGATTAAATCATGTACTAGAGCTTTTTAAGTTTTTGAAATCATATAGAGAGCATAAAAATAAAGTTTTGATAGGTGTTTGTTGTTGTCAACGAATGATAGTGGGTACTCTAACCCCCTTGTCAACCAGACTTTCAAGAGCGGCTCCCATAAAGGACGTTATTTCTACCAGCAAGGCAGATCATCCCTTTTCTCTTTTGTTTACACATGTATTTTAGTTTATTTTGGATGACACTCCTCCCAACCTTTGCTTACACAAGCCATGGCTAACCGAATCCTCGGGTGCCTTCCAACAATCACATACCATGGAGGAGTGTCTATTTGCAAATTAAGCTGCTTACTGATAAATCAGGGCAGAACATGTGAAGAGAATATTAATGAAAATTGTAATTAATTGGGGCTGGGCACCCCGTTGCCAGCTCTTTTTGCAAAATTATTGGATAAGCGGATGCATATGCCACTAGTCCATTGGTGAAAGTCTGTCAGAAGTAAATGACAAGATTGAAAGATAAAACACCACATACTTCCTCATGAGCTATAAAATATTGACACAAATAAGAGATAATAGCTTTTGAATAGTTTAAAGGTAGCACATAAAGTATTTACTTGGAATGGCAGGAAATACCACATAATAGGTAGATATAGTGGACACAAATGGCATAGGTTTTGGCTCAAGGTTTTGGATGCACGAGAAGCATTCCCTTTCAGTACAGGGTTTAGGCTAGCAAGGTTGTTTGAAGCAAACACAAGTATAAACCGGTACAACAAGACTTACATGAAAACATATTGCAAGCATTATAAGACTATACACCGTCTTCCTTGTTACTCAAACACTTTTACCAGAAAATATCTAGACCTTAGAGATATCAATCATGCAAACCAAATTTCAACAAGCTCTACGGTAGTTCTCCACTAATAGGCTTTAACTACATGATGCACGAGCTTAAACATGATCTACTTGAGAGCTCAAAACAATTGCCAAGTATCAAATATTCAAGACAATGATTTACAAGCATAAGTATGTCTTTTCAATATACCATCTACCACATGCAGCATTTTCTGTTTCCAACCAAATATCAATCAATGCTGAGGCTTTCAGCTTTCGCCATAAACATAGATAATAAGTGCTGAGGCTTTCAGCTTCGCCATGAACATTAATAAAAAACGAAGAACACAAGTGTTCATATGAAAAAGCGGAGCGTGTCTCTCTCCCACACAAGAATGGTAGGATCCGATTTATTCAGAAAACAAAAATAACAAAGCAAAAATAAAAGCACACAGACGCTCCAAGTAAAATACATAAGATGTGACGGAATTAAAATATAGTTTCACTAGAGGTGACCTGATAAGTTGTTGATGAAGAAGGGGATGCCTTGGGCATCCCCAAGCTTAGACGCTTGAGTCTTCTTGAAATATGCATGGGTGACCCACGGGGGCATCCCCAAGCTTAGGCTTTTCACTCTTCTTGATCATATTGTATCATCCTCCTCTCTTGATCCTTGAAAACTTCCTTCACACCAAACTCGAAGTAATTCTTATTAGTGGGTTAGTGCATAATAAAAAATTGACATGTTCTGCATGGACACAATCATTACCCAAGCTACTGGACATTACCTACAGCTACTGATATTTAATGGAGCAAAGAAATCCAATCAAATATAGTAAAAGAGGCAATGCAAAATAAAAGGCAGAATCTGTCAAAACAGAACAGTCCGTAAAGACGAATTTTTTCGAGTCACTTAACTTGCTCAGATCAGAAAACTTGAAACTAATAAAAGTTGCGTACATATCTGAGGATCGTTCATGAATTTTTTCAGAATTTTTCAATTTTTCTGCAGTGAATAAAGCTCAAAACCGTGGGCAGCAAAAATCTGTCCATGTGCAGAAATCCAAATCTAGTATCAACTTTCTATTAGAGACTTTACTTGGCACAACAATGTAAGAAAATAAAGATACAAAGGTATTGTTACAGAACTAAACAGTACCTTGACTCAAAAATAAAAGAAAAATTGCAGAAATAAACCAATGGGTTGTCTCCCATAAGCGCTTTTCTTTAAAGCCTTTTAGCTAGGCATAGTGATTTTTATGATGCTCACATAAAGATGAGAGTTGAAACATAAAAGAGAGCATCAAGAAGAATATATAAAACATGTTTAAATCTAACACTCTTCCTATGCATAGGAGCCTTGTAAGAAAACAAGTCAATGAAGAACAAAGTGACTAGCATAGGAAGGCAAAACAAGTGTAATTTCAAAAATTTCAACATAAGGAGAGTAGACTTAATATTATTGTGATATATGAAATCGTGTCTCCCTCTCTCATAAGGACCAGTAGGTCTTAAAGTACCCAGCAAATAAAAGCAAATCAAGAGAAAGCTCAAAACATTCATCATAAAGAGAAGAAATTTAGTAACATGAAGATTTCTATACCCATACTTTCCTCTCTCAAAATAATTTTCAGTGGCATCATGAATAAACTCAACAATATAGCTATCACATAAAGCATTCTTATCATGATCCACATGCATAAAAGTATCATTACTCTCCACATAAGCATAATCAATTTTATTAGTAATAGTGGGAGTAAAACTATCACATCCATCATTGTAATCATCATAAATTATAGGCATAGAATAATCATAATGAATTTTATCCTCAATAGTAGATGGACTGAAAATATCATATTCATCATTGTAAACATCATATATTGCAGGCATAGTACAATCATAATAAACTGTATCCTCCATAGTAGGTGGCACCAAAATACCACTATCATTATAATCATCATAAATGGGAGGCAAAGTATCATCAAAGAAAATTTTCTCCTCAAAACTTGGGGGACTAAAAATATCATATTCATCACAACCAGCTTCCCCAAGCTTAGATTTTTCCATAGCATTAGCAATAATAGAATCTAAAGGAGATACCTTCCAACACTTACCTCCCCGGCAACGGCGCCAGAAAATAGCTTGATGTCTACGCACGCTTCTATTCCTGTAGACAGTGTTGGGCCTCCAAGAGCAGAGGTTTGTAGAACAGCAGCAAGTTTCCCTTAAGTGAATCACCCAAGGTTTATCGAACTCAGGGAGGTAGAGGTCAAAGATATCCCTCTCAAGGAACCCTGCAATTAAGATACAAGAAGTCTCTTGTATCCCCAACACACCCAATACACTTGTCAGATGTATAGGTGCACTAGTTTGGCGAAGAGATAGTGAAATACAAGTAATATGGATGATTATAAGTAGTAATTGCAGTCAGGAATAAAAATGGCAGCAAGCAAACATGTAGCAGAAGTTTATGTAAACGGTGTTTCAATGCTTAGAAATAAGGCCTAGGGATCATACTTTCACTAGTGGACACTCTCAACAATGATCTCATAACTGAATAAGTAAAAGCTACTATTAACACTCTCTTGTTGGATAACAAACACCATTCATTGTGTAGGGCTGCAAAAGCACACCTCAAGCCGGAGTAAACAAGCGCCACAACGTCATAAAAGAGTCATACACGGTGCACACACTGTCACCTTTACACCGTGGAGAGTACCGGAGTTCATATTAAAGTAACCTCTAGAGTGCATAATAGATAAAGAGTAACATCTACTTATTCAACTAGATTACAAAGCTCATGATCACATAAAGATCACACCATGGGAGAGAGATGTATACCAAATAGCTACCGTACGAGCCCTCAGCCCCGAGGGAACTACTCACACATGGTCATGGTGGCGAGGAGCTTGATGGAGAGGTTGATGAAGAGGTGCAGCCCGGCGAGGAGATGGCAACCCGCAGCAGCCACGGTGCGGCGGCGGCGGCGACGTGGCGGTGGCTGCCCACGGCAGCGATGGAGGCAGCAGCCCGCGGCGGCGGCAGCCCTCGGCAGCGGCGAGCGGCGGCGGCCCTTGGCGCCCCTTGTCCTTCCTTGGTGATGGTGCAGCAATGGAGGACCTCCTTCCCTCCTTGGCGGCTGCCAAGAGGAGGAACATTCGTGTGTGGAGGCTCTCCCCACGACCTAGGGTTTCCTCCCTTATATGGACTCTCCGATTTCCGTCGGATTCCCGTCACCCCCTTTTAGGCCTCACGAAAACGGGCTTTTCTGGAGCATGCGAACTCCAAATGGGCCGAATTTTAATTCCAGGATTATCACCAGAAAATTATCTACAACGTTGCAACAATATTGATACCCTTTTGACGTCATCTTCGAGGGTCAAACTGGCAAACTACGAAAACAATTCTGGGACAGATTTCAGCAAAGTTCCAATTCGACTCCAACAAGGTTTCCTTTTGCCCACTTGTGATAATCCCTACACATTAAAGTGTAAAACAAGAACATTGTGCACTTTGGCAACTATTAGTAGGTTAGTCCAATAAATGTCATAATATGATATAAAGTGCATATAAAACATGTGACAATTGGTATAATATCAACATGGAACATCAGAAATTATGGATACGTTTTAGACGTATCAGGTCTCCCAACTAACGTGTGTCTTTCACGTCATCAGGGGGCCACCCCAGTCAGCGAACCAACCTTGGTATGAATGCGAATTTGGACCCCATTTGAAAAGAGAACCGAAAGTTTGACCCAATTTTGAGAAATCGCTTGGTATCCATGTACCTTTTTTTCCTGAGGTTCGGCCGAATTTCCAAAAGTAATTCGAATTTGAAATACAAGTGTGGGGCTGCCTTGTCATATATTTTTTTGTGGCAAAAACTACACGCGGTAGGACGAAAAAAGTTCAAATATAATCAAAACCTTGATATGAATTGCAACGCAGAAAATTTTGACCCCATTTTGAATTCACTGAAATAAAATGACAAAACATTGAAAACTTGCACCTTTGTTTTCATTTTTTTCATGATGTTCGACCGTATTTCTAAAAGAGTAACTCAAATATGAACTACAAGTGTTTGGCTGCCTTAAAAAAAACATTCTAAGGTGCTAAGCTAGTGCATGCGGTAGGAACGGAAAAATTCCAAGTATATTCAAAACCTTGGTATGAATTAATGGCGACGCCTATAGTTTTTTTACCCCGTTTTGAATTCGCTTCGAGAAAATGATAAAAAATTGAAAACTTGCACAGAGAGTCCTTTGTTTTCATCTTCTTTTTTTCTTGTTTTTTTCTTTTCAGAGGTTAGACCGAATTTCCAAAAGTCCACATGCGTGTTAGACAAACTTGTCATGAGCTCGACAAAAATAATTTGAACTACACTTGTGTGACCGCATTGTCATAAATTTGGTGCTAGTGCATGCGTCCGGAAGAAGAAGAAGAAGAAAAGATCTAATTTTCATAACATTGGTATGAATGGCGACGCCAACAATTTTGACCCCATTTTGAATCCATTGAAATAAAGTGACAAAAAACGAATGAAAACTTTGCGCACAAACTCCTCTGCTTTCATTTTTTCCCGAGGTTCGGGCGAATTTCCAAAACAACAGCTCAACTTTGAACTACAAGCGTGTGACCGCCTTGTCATAATTGTTTATGCTAGTGCATGAGGTAGGAGCGAAGTGAGTTCAAATATATATGAAACAATGTTACGAATGACGACACGGACAAAATTTGACCCTGTTTTGAATTTGCTGAAGAAAATGACTAAAAGTTGAAAACCTGCGTAGAGAGTTCTCTTTTTCAGTGTCTTGGCGGGTTCGGCTGAATCTCCAAAAGTAACGACTCAGATTTGAACTACAATTGTGTTACCACCTTGTCGTAAATTTCGGTGCTAGTCCATGCGGTAGGAACGAGAAAAGTTCAAATATATTCAAAACCTTGGTATGAATGGCGGTGCCAACAATTCTGACAGCATTTTGAATTCGCTCAAAGGAAATTTCACTTCTTTTTTTGAAAACTTGCGTAGAGAGTCCCCTGTTTTCAAAAATTTTCAAGGTTCGACCGAAATTCGAAAAGTAACTCAAATTGACTACAAGAGCGTGACAACTTGGTCACAATTTGTGGCAAAACTCATTCTAAGGTGCTCTATAGTACGGCAACATTCGAGAGGGACGAAAAAAGTTCAAATATATACAAAACCTTGGTATGAATTTTAAAAAATGTCAGATAGGCAACTTGGTATGAATGGCGATAATTTTAACCCCCATTTGGAAGTAGGTGACTATGGGTGGCGATTTTGTTTTCCTTGCGCCTCTCGCCGAGGAGGTGATGTGTAATAGTACGTACATTTTTTAAGTGCATAGGTGTTGGTGCTAGCCAAGGATTGGCTGACTTAGCCAGTTCCAAAGCAACGTGACCACGATTCACTGACGTAGGGACCTACAAACCTTGGGTCCGCATGTCAGTGGTCAAGTTCGCAAGCGTAATCAACAAATCCCAGCAGCCTGATACGTCTCCAACGTATCTATAATTTCTTATGTTCCATGCTAGTTTTATGCCAATAGCTACATGTTTTATTTACACTTTATAGTATTTTTATGCATTTTCTGGGACTAACCTATTAACAAGATGCCACAGTGCCAGTCCCTGTTTTCTGCTGTTTTTGGTTTCAGAAAAGCATCAAGCATCGGCTGCCATTGGCTCTTGGTCAGCGGCTTCAGTGCCGGCGTGGCAGTGGGGGTTGATTGCTCGGCCTGGCACACTAGTGATTGAGAGATCAGTGATGTGCGCACGAGCGGTACACCATCTGATTGTTGCGGAGGCGCAAGTTTGGCTGTTAGAGGAGTTGGAGAAGTGTCTGCGAGGTTTCTTCTGGGCAGGAAAGGATAGAGCGAACGGTGGCCAATGTCTGGTCGCGTGGGAACGCATCTGCACGCCTGTGGAGTACGGTGGGCTAGGCATCAAGAATCTGAGGGTGCAAGGGCTTGCGCTGCGTGTCAGATGGCAATGGTTGCAAAGAGCTGATGATCAAAGACCATGGCAGGGCCTGCAGATGTTGAAAGACAATGATGCCAGGGAGGTTTTTGACGCTCTGGTCCAAATCAAGGTGGGCAACGGGAGGAAGACGTTGTTCTGGAGGGACAGATGGATCAACGAGCGTTCGGCGAAGGAGATCACGCCGGGCTTGTACAGCATCGTCAGTACCAGAGTCAGAAACTCAAGGACCGTGGAGCAAGGTCTGCAGGACAACGCTTGGGTGGCGGATATCACAGAAACACTGGCCTGTGCGAGGGAGTGCGTCTCACCGTGGGCTGCAATCTCAACTGTGCAGCGGAATGGGGAAGAGGCAGACTTGTTCAGTTGGCCATGGGAGACCGGGGGGCACTACTCTGCGAGATCGACCTATGCTAGGATGATGCATGAGCAGGACAAGTGGGCGATGGCGGAGCCAATCTGGAAGAACCCGGCAACTCCGAAGAGCAAACAATTCATTTGGTTGGCGGTGCAGCACCGCATCTGGACATCGGACAGGAGACTTCGGCATGGATTACAGACAAGCACCTCGCCTTGCTTTGTTTGTCTGCAGGAGGAGGACATAGCGGAACATATCCTAGTACAGTGTGTGTTTGCAAGAGAAGTATGGGAGCAGTGTAGAAACGCGATGGATGGGCGATTTCAGGCGCCAACGCAGTCTTGCACTCTGCAGGAATGGTGGCTGCGCGAGAGACAGAAGTTCAGAGCCAAAGAGAAGAAGGTTTTTGATGCATTTGTTTGCTTGATGTGCCATAGTCTTTGGAAGAATCGGAACGCTTGGTGTTTCCGCAACCCGCAGCGTCAGCGCACCTCGCAACAGCTGATCACTCAGGTTGTAGAGGAGCTCAATGCAGCAGTAGCTGCTAGACGAAGGAGTAGGGTCCGTGGTGTGGATGTAGGAGTACAAATAATGACGCGAGAGTAGGCTTTAGTTTTTGGAGTGTGTGGAGTTAAGACCAGGCGTTTGCTCCTGATGTCATGTCTTGTAAATATCTTCTGCCTTCTATAAAATTACGGTACGCATCTGCGTAGTCTCTAAAAAAGATTTGAACTAGAATTGTGTTACCACCTTGTCGTAAATTTTGGTGCTAGTCCATGCGGTAGGAACGAGAAAAGTTCAAATATATTCAAAACCTCGTTATGAATGGCGGTGCCAACAATTCTGACAGCATTTTGAATTCGCTCAAAGGAAATTTCACTTCTTTTTTTGAAAACTTGCATAGAGAGTCCCCTGTTTTCAAATTTTTTCAAGGTTCGACCGAAATTCGAAAAGTAACTCAAATTGACTACAAGAGCGTGACAACTTGGTCACAATTTGTGGCAAAACTCATTCTAAGGTGCTCTATAGTACGGCAACATTCGAGAGGGACGAAAAAAGTTCAAATATATACAAAACCTTGGTATGAATTTTAAAAAATGTCAGATAGGCAACTTGGTATGAATGGCGATAATTTTAACCCCCATTTGGAAGTAGGTGACTATGGGTGGCGATTTTGTTTTCCTTGCGCCTCTCGCCGAGGAGGTGATGTGTAATAGTACGTACATTTTTTAAGTGCATAGGTGTTGGTGCTAGCCAAGGATTGGCTGACTTAGCCAGTTCCAAAGCAACGTGACCACGATTCACTGACGTAGGGACCTACAAACCTTGGGTCCGCATGTCAGTGGTCAAGTTCGCAAGCGTAATCAGCAAATCCCAGCCGCCTGATACGTCTCCAACGTATCTATAATTTCTTATGTTCCATGCTAGTTTTATGCCAATAGCTACATGTTTTATTTACACTTTATAGTATTTTTATGCATTTTCTGGGACTAACCTATTAACAAGATGCCACAGTGCCAGTCCCTGTTTTCTGCTGTTTTTGGTTTCAGAAAAGCATCAAGCATCGGCTGCCATTGGCTCTTGGTCAGCGGCTTCAGTGCCGGCGTGGCAGTGGGGGTTGATTGCTCGGCCTGGCACACTAGTGATTGAGAGATCAGTGATGTGCGCACGAGCGGTACACCATCTGATTGTTGCGGAGGCGCAAGTTTGGCTGTTAGAGGAGTTGGAGAAGTGTCTGCGAGGTTTCTTCTGGGCAGGAAAGGATAGAGCGAACGGTGGCCAATGTCTGGTCGCGTGGGAACGCATCTGCACGCCTGTGGAGTACGGTGGGCTAGGCATCAAGAATCTGAGGGTGCAAGGGCTTGCGCTGCGTGTCAGATGGCAATGGTTGCAAAGAGCTGATGATCAAAGACCATGGCAGGGCCTGCAGATGTTGAAAGACAATGATGCCAGGGAGGTTTTTGACGCTCTGGTCCAAATCAAGGTGGGCAACGGGAGGAAGACGTTGTTCTGGAGGGACAGATGGATCAACGAGCGTTCGGCGAAGGAGATCACGCCGGGCTTGTACAGCATCGTCAGTACCAGAGTCAGAAACTCAAGGACCGTGGAGCAAGGTCTGCAGGACAACGCTTGGGTGGCGGATATCACAGAAACACTGGCCTGTGCGAGGGAGTGCGTCTCACCGTGGGCTGCAATCTCAACTGTGCAGCGGAATGGGGAAGAGGCAGACTTGTTCAGTTGGCCATGGGAGACCGGGGGGCACTACTCTGCGAGATCGACCTATGCTAGGATGATGCATGAGCAGGACAAGTGGGCGATGGCGGAGCCAATCTGGAAGAACCCGGCAACTCCGAAGAGCAAACAATTCATTTGGTTGGCGGTGCAGCACCGCATCTGGACATCGGACAGGAGACTTCGGCATGGATTACAGACAAGCACCTCGCCTTGCTTTGTTTGTCTGCAGGAGGAGGACATAGCGGAACATATCCTAGTACAGTGTGTGTTTGCAAGAGAAGTATGGGAGCAGTGTAGAAACGCGATGGATGGGCGATTTCAGGCGCCAACGCAGTCTTGCACTCTGCAGGAATGGTGGCTGCGCGAGAGACAGAAGTTCAGAGCCAAAGAGAAGAAGGTTTTTGATGCATTTGTTTGCTTGATGTGCCATAGTCTTTGGAAGAATCGGAACGCTTGGTGTTTCCGCAACCCGCAGCGTCAGCGCACCTCGCAACAGCTGATCACTCAGGTTGTAGAGGAGCTCAATGCAGCAGTAGCTGCTAGACGAAGGAGTAGGGTCCGTGGTGTGGATGTAGGAGTACAAATAATGACGCGAGAGTAGGCTTTAGTTTTTGGAGTGTGTGGAGTTAAGACCAGGCGTTTGCTCCTGATGTCATGTCTTGTAAATATCTTCTGCCTTCTATAAAATTACGGTACGCATCTGCGTAGTCTCTAAAAAAGATTTGAACTAGAATTGTGTTACCACCTTGTCGTAAATTTTGGTGCTAGTCCATGCGGTAGGAACGAGAAAAGTTCAAATATATTCAAAACCTCGTTATGAATGGCGGTGCCAACAATTCTGACAGCATTTTGAATTCGCTCAAAGGAAATTTCACTTCTTTTTTTGAAAACTTGCATAGAGAGTCCCCTGTTTTCAATTTTTTTTGAGGTTCGACCGAAATTCGAAAAGTAACTCAAATTGACTACAAGAGCGTGACAACTTGGTCACAATTTGTGGCAAAACTCATTCTAAGGTGCTCTATAGTACGGCAACATTCGAGAGGGACGAAAAAAGTTCAAATATATACAAAAACTTGGTATGAATTTAAAAAAATGTCAGATAGGCAACTTGGTATGAATGGCGATAATTTTAACCCCCATTTGGAAGTAGGTGACTATGGGTGGCGATTTTGTTTTCCTTGCGCCTCTCGCCGAGGAGGTGATGTGTAATAGTACGTACATTTTTTAAGTGCATAGGTGTTGGTGCTAGCCAAGGATTGGCTGACTTAGCCAGTTCCAAAGCAACGTGACCACGATTCACTGACGTAGGGACCTACAAACCTTGGGTCCGCATGTCAGTGGTCAAGTTCGCAAGCGTAATCAGCAAATCCCAGCCGCCTGATACGTCTCCAACGTATCTATAATTTCTTATGTTCCATGCTAGTTTTATGCCAATAGCTACATGTTTTATTTACACTTTATAGTATTTTTATGCATTTTCTGGGACTAACCTATTAACAAGATGCCACAGTGCCAGTCCCTGTTTTCTGCTGTTTTTGGTTTCAGAAAAGCATCAAGCATCGGCTGCCATTGGCTCTTGGTCAGCGGCTTCAGTGCCGGCGTGGCAGTGGGGGTTGATTGCTCGGCCTGGCACACTAGTGATTGAGAGATCAGTGATGTGCGCACGAGCGGTACACCATCTGATTGTTGCGGAGGCGCAAGTTTGGCTGTTAGAGGAGTTGGAGAAGTGTCTGCGAGGTTTCTTCTGGGCAGGAAAGGATAGAGCGAACGGTGGCCAATGTCTGGTCGCGTGGGAACGCATCTGCACGCCTGTGGAGTACGGTGGGCTAGGCATCAAGAATCTGAGGGTGCAAGGGCTTGCGCTGCGTGTCAGATGGCAATGGTTGCAAAGAGCTGATGATCAAAGACCATGGCAGGGCCTGCAGATGTTGAAAGACAATGATGCCAGGGAGGTTTTTGACGCTCTGGTCCAAATCAAGGTGGGCAACGGGAGGAAGACGTTGTTCTGGAGGGACAGATGGATCAACGAGCGTTCGGCGAAGGAGATCACGCCGGGCTTGTACAGCATCGTCAGTACCAGAGTCAGAAACTCAAGGACCGTGGAGCAAGGTCTGCAGGACAACGCTTGGGTGGCGGATATCACAGAAACACTGGCCTGTGCGAGGGAGTGCGTCTCACCGTGGGCTGCAATCTCAACTGTGCAGCGGAATGGGGAAGAGGCAGACTTGTTCAGTTGGCCATGGAAGACCGGGGGGCACTACTCTGCGAGATCGACCTATGCTAGGATGATGCATGAGCAGGACAAGTGGGCGATGGCGGAGCCAATCTGGAAGAACCCGGCAACTCCGAAGAGCAAACAATTCATTTGGTTGGCGGTGCAGCACCGCATCTGGACATCGGACAGGAGACTTCGACATGGATTACAGACAAGCACCTCGCCTTGCTTTGTTTGTCTGCAGGAGGAGGACATAGCGGAACATATCCTAGTACAGTGTGTGTTTGCAAGAGAAGTATGGGAGCAGTGTAGAAACGCGATGGATGGGCGATTTCAGGCGCCAACGCAGTCTTGCACTCTGCAGGAATGGTGGCTGCGCGAGAGACAGAAGTTCAGAGCCAAAGAGAAGAAGGTTTTTGATGCATTTGTTTGCTTGATGTGCCATAGTCTTCGGAAGAATCGGAACGCTTGGTGTTTCCGCAACCCGCAGCGTCAGCGCACCTCGCAACAGCTGATCACTCAGGTTGTAGAGGAGCTCAATGCAGCAGTAGCTGCTAGACGAAGGAGTAGGGTCCGTGGTGTGGATGTAGGAGTACAAATAATGACGCGAGAGTAGGCTTTAGTTTTTGGAGTGTGTGGAGTTAAGACCAGGCGTTTGCGCCTGATGTCATGTCTTGTAAATATCTTCTGCCTTCTATAAAATTACGGTACGCATCTGCGTAGTCTCTAAAAAAGATTTGAACTAGAATTGTGTTACCACCTTGTCGTAAATTTTGGTGCTAGTCCATGCGGTAGGAACGAGAAAAGTTCAAATATATTCAAAACCTCGTTATGAATGGCGGTGCCAACAATTCTGACAGCATTTTGAATTCGCTCAAAGGAAATTTCACTTCTTTTTTTGAAAACTTGCATAGAGAGTCCCCTGTTTTCAATTTTTTTTGAGGTTCGATAGAAATTCGAAAAGTAACTCAAATTGACTACAAGAGCGTGACAACTTGGTCACAATTTGTGGCAAAACTCATTCTAAGGTGCTCTATAGTACGGCAACATTCGAGAGGGACGAAAAAAGTTCAAATATATACAAAACCTTGGTATGAATTTAAAAAAATGTCAGATAGGCAACTTGGTATGAATGGCGATAATTTTAACCCCCATTTGGAAGTAGGTGACTATGGGTGGCGATTTCGTTTTCCTTGCGCCTCTCGCCGAGGAGGTGATGTGTAATAGTACGTACATTTTTTAAGTGCATAGGTGTTGGTGCTAGCCAAGGACTGGCTGACTTAGCCAGTTCCAAAGCAACGTGACCACGATTCACTGACGTAGGGACCTACAAACCTTGTGTCCGCATGTCAGTGGTCAAGTTCGCAAGCGTAATCAGCAAATCCCAGCCGCCTGATACGTCTCCAACGTATCTATAATTACTTATGTTCCATGCTAGTTTTATGCCAATAGCTACATGTTTTATTTACACTTTATAGTATTTTTATGCATTTTCTGGGACTAACCTATTAACAAGATGCCACAGTGCCAGTCCCTGTTTTCTGCTGTTTTTGGTTTCAGAAAAGCATCAAGCATCGGCAGCCATTGGCTCTTGGTCAGCGGCTTCAGTGCCGGCGTGGCAGTGGGGGTTGATTGCTCGGCCTGGCAGACTAGTGATTGTGAGATCAGTGATGTGCGCACGAGCGGTACACCATCTGATTGTTGCGGAGGCACAAGTTTGGCTGTTAGAGGAGTTGGAGAAGTGTCTGCGAGGTTTCTTCTGGGCAGGAAAGGATAGAGCGAACGGTGGCCAATGTCTGGTCGCGTGGGAACGCATCTGCATGCCTGTGGAGTACGGTGGGCTAGGCATCAAGAATCTGAGGGTGCAAGGGCTTGCGCTGCGTGTCAGATGGCAATGGTTGCAAAGAGCTGATGATCAAAGACCATGGCAGGGCCTGCAGATGTTGAAAGACAATGATGCCAGGGAGGTTTTTGACGCTCTGGTCCAAATCAAGGTGGGCAACGGGAGGAAGACGTTGTTCTGGAGGGACAGATGGATCAACGAGCGTTCGGCGAAGGAGATCACGCCGGGGTTGTACAGCATCGTCAGTACCAGAGTCAGAAACTCAAGGACCGTGGAGCAAGGTCTGCAGGACAACGCTTGGGTGGCGGATATCACAGAAACACTGGCCTGTGCGAGGGAGTGCGTCTCACTGTGGGCTGCAATCTCAACTGTGCAGCGGAATGGGGAAGAGGCAGACTTGTTCAGTTGGCCATGGAAGACCGGGGGGCACTACTCTGCGAGATCGACCTATGCTAGGATGATGCATGAGCAGGACAAGTGGGCGATGGCGGAGCCAATCTGGAAGAACCCGGCAACTCCGAAGAGCAAACTATTCATTTGGTTGGCGGTGCAGCACCGCATCTGGACATCGGACAGGAGACTTCGACATGGATTACAGACAAGCACCTCGCCTTGCTTTGTTTGTCTGCAGGAGGAGGACATAGCGGAACATATCCTAGTACAGTGTGTGTTTGCAAGAGAAGTATGGGAGCAGTGTAGAAACGCGATGGATGGGCGATTTCAGGCGCCAACGCAGTCTTGCACTCTGCAGGAATGGTGGCTGCGCGAGAGACAGAAGTTCAGAGCCAAAGAGAAGAAGGTTTTTGATGCATTTGTTTGCTTGATGTGCCATAGTCTTCGGAAGAATCGGAACGCTTGGTGTTTCCGCAACCCGCAGCGTCAGCGCACCTCGCAACAGCTGATCACTCAGGTTGTAGAGGAGCTCAATGCAGCAGTAGCTGCTAGACGAAGGAGTAGGGTCCGTGGTGTGGATGTAGGAGTACAAATAATGACGCGAGAGTAGGCTTTAGTTTTTGGAGTGTGTGGAGTTAAGACCAGGCGTTTGCGCCTGATGTCATGTCTTGTAAATATCTTCTGCCTTCTATAAAATTACGGTACGCATCTGCGTAGTCTCTAAAAAAGATTTGAACTAGAATTGTGTTACCACCTTGTCGTAAATTTTGGTGCTAGTCCATGCGGTAGGAACGAGAAAAGTTCAAATATATTCAAAACCTCGTTATGAATGGCGGTGCCAACAATTCTGACAGCATTTTGAATTCGCTCAAAGGAAATTTCACTTCTTTTTTTGAAAACTTGCATAGAGAGTCCCCTGTTTTCAATTTTTTTTGAGGTTCGATAGAAATTCGAAAAGTAACTCAAATTGACTACAAGAGCGTGACAACTTGGTCACAATTTGTGGCAAAACTCATTCTAAGGTGCTCTATAGTACGGCAACATTCGAGAGGGACGAAAAAAGTTCAAATATATACAAAACCTTGGTATGAATTTAAAAAAATGTCAGATAGGCAACTTGGTATGAATGGCGATAATTTTAACCCCCATTTGGAAGTAGGTGACTATGGGTGGCGATTTCGTTTTCCTTGCGCCTCTCGCCGAGGAGGTGATGTGTAATAGTACGTACATTTTTTAAGTGCATAGGTGTTGGTGCTAGCCAAGGACTGGCTGACTTAGCCAGTTCCAAAGCAACGTGACCACGATTCACTGACGTAGGGACCTACAAACCTTGTGTCCGCATGTCAGTGGTCAAGTTCGCAAGCGTAATCAGCAAATCCCAGCCGCCTGATACGTCTCCAACGTATCTATAATTACTTATGTTCCATGCTAGTTTTATGCCAATAGCTACATGTTTTATTTACACTTTATAGTATTTTTATGCATTTTCTGGGACTAACCTATTAACAAGATGCCACAGTGCCAGTCCCTGTTTTCTGCTGTTTTTGGTTTCAGAAAAGCATCAAGCATCGGCAGCCATTGGCTCTTGGTCAGCGGCTTCAGTGCCGGCGTGGCAGTGGGGGTTGATTGCTCGGCCTGGCAGACTAGTGATTGTGAGATCAGTGATGTGCGCACGAGCGGTACACCATCTGATTGTTGCGGAGGCACAAGTTTGGCTGTTAGAGGAGTTGGAGAAGTGTCTGCGAGGTTTCTTCTGGGCAGGAAAGGATAGAGCGAACGGTGGCCAATGTCTGGTCGCGTGGGAACGCATCTGCATGCCTGTGGAGTACGGTGGGCTAGGCATCAAGAATCTGAGGGTGCAAGGGCTTGCGCTGCGTGTCAGATGGCAATGGTTGCAAAGAGCTGATGATCAAAGACCATGGCAGGGCCTGCAGATGTTGAAAGACAATGATGCCAGGGAGGTTTTTGACGCTCTGGTCCAAATCAAGGTGGGCAACGGGAGGAAGACGTTGTTCTGGAGGGACAGATGGATCAACGAGCGTTCGGCGAAGGAGATCACGCCGGGGTTGTACAGCATCGTCAGTACCAGAGTCAGAAACTCAAGGACCGTGGAGCAAGGTCTGCAGGACAACGCTTGGGTGGCGGATATCACAGAAACACTGGCCTGTGCGAGGGAGTGCGTCTCACTGTGGGCTGCAATCTCAACTGTGCAGCGGAATGGGGAAGAGGCAGACTTGTTCAGTTGGCCATGGAAGACCGGGGGGCACTACTCTGCGAGATCGACCTATGCTAGGATGATGCATGAGCAGGACAAGTGGGCGATGGCGGAGCCAATCTGGAAGAACCCGGCAACTCCGAAGAGCAAACTATTCATTTGGTTGGCGGTGCAGCACCGCATCTGGACATCGGACAGGAGACTTCGACATGGATTACAGACAAGCACCTCGCCTTGCTTTGTTTGTCTGCAGGAGGAGGACATAGCGGAACATATCCTAGTACAGTGTGTGTTTGCAAGAGAAGTATGGGAGCAGTTTAGAAACGCGATGGATGGGCGATTTCAGGCGCCAACGCAGTCTTGCACTCTGCAGGAATGGTGGCTGCGCGAGAGACAGAAGTTCAGAGCCAAAGAGAAGAAGGTTTTTGATGCATTTGTTTGCTTGATGTGCCATAGTCTTCGGAAGAATCGGAACGCTTGGTGTTTCCGCAACCCGCAGCGTCAGCGCACCTCGCAACAGCTGATCACTCAGGTTGTAGAGGAGCTCAATGCAGCAGTAGCTGCTAGACGAAGGAGTAGGGTCCGTGGTGTGGATGTAGGAGTACAAATAATGACGCGAGAGTAGGCTTTAGTTTTTGGAGTGTGTGGAGTTAAGACCAGGCGTTTGCGCCTGATGTCATGTCTTGTAAATATCTTCTGCCTTCTATAAAATTACGGTACGCATCTGCGTAGTCTCTAAAAAAGATTTGAACTAGAATTGTGTTACCACCTTGTCGTAAATTTTGGTGCTAGTCCATGCGGTAGGAACGAGAAAAGTTCAAATATATTCAAAACCTCGTTATGAATGGCGGTGCCAACAATTCTGACAGCATTTTGAATTCGCTCAAAGGAAATTTCACTTCTTTTTTTGAAAACTTGCATAGAGAGTCCCCTGTTTTCAATTTTTTTTGAGGTTCGATAGAAATTCGAAAAGTAACTCAAATTGACTACAAGAGCGTGACAACTTGGTCACAATTTGTGGCAAAACTCATTCTAAGGTGCTCTATAGTACGGCAACATTCGAGAGGGACGAAAAAAGTTCAAATATATACAAAACCTTGGTATGAATTTAAAAAAATGTCAGATAGGCAACTTGGTATGAATGGCGATAATTTTAACCCCCATTTGGAAGTAGGTGACTATGGGTGGCGATTTCGTTTTCCTTGCGCCTCTCGCCGAGGAGGTGATGTGTAATAGTACGTACATTTTTTAAGTGCATAGGTGTTGGTGCTAGCCAAGGACTGGCTGACTTAGCCAGTTCCAAAGACACGTGACCACGATTCACTGACGTAGGGACCTACAAACCTTGTGTCCGCATGTCAGTGGTCAAGTTCGCAAGCGTAATCAGCAAATCCCAGCCGCCTGATACGTCTCCAACGTATCTATAATTTCTTATGTTCCATGCGAGTTTTATGCCAATAGCTACATGTTTTATTTACACTTTATAGTATTTTTATGCATTTTCTGGGACTAACCTATTAACGAGATGCCACAGTGCCAGTCACTGTTTTCTGCTGTTTTTGGTTTCAGAAAAGCATCAAGCATCGGCTGCCATTGGCTCTTGGTCAGCGGCTTCAGTGCCGGCGTGGCAGTGGGGGTTGATTGCTCGGCCTGGCAGACTAGTGATTGTGAGATCAGTGATGTGCGCACGAGCGGTACACCATCTGATTGTTGCGGAGGCACCAGTTTGGTTGTTAGAGGAGTTGGAGAAGTGTCTGCGAGGTTTCTTCTGGGCAGGAAAGGATAGAGCGAACGGTGGCCAATGTCTGGTCGCGTGGGAACGCATCTGCACGCCTGTGGAGTACGGTGGGCTAGGCATCAAGAATCTGAGGGTGCAAGGGCTTGCGCTGCGTGTCAGATGGCAATGGTTGCAAAGAGCTGATGATCAAAGACCATGGCAGGGCCTGCAGATGTTGAAAGACAATGATGCCAGGGAGGTTTTTGACGCTCTGGTCCAAATCAAGGTGGGCAACGGGAGGAAGACGTTGTTCTGGAGGGACAGATGGATCAACGAGCGTTCGGCGAAGGAGATCACGCCGGGGTTGTACAGCATCGTCAGTACCAGAGTCAGAAACTCAAGGACCGTGGAGCAAGGTCTGCGGACAACGCTTGGGTGGCGGATATCACAGAAACACTGGCCTGTGCGAGGGAGTGCGTCTCACCGTGGGCTGCAATCTCAGCTGTGCAGCGGAATGGGGAAGAGGAAGACTTGTTCAGTCGGCCATGGGAGACCGGGGGGCACTACTCTGCGAGATCGACCTATGCTAGGATGATGCATGAGCAGGACAAGTGGGCGATGGCGGAGCCAATCTGGAAGAACCTGGCAACTCCGAAGAGCAAACTATTCATTTGGTTGGCGGTGCAGCACCGCATCTGGACATCGGACAGGAGACATCGGCATGGATTACAGAGAAGCACCTCGCCTTGCTTTGTTTGTCTGCAGGAGGAGGACATAGCGGAACATATCCTAGTACAGTGTGTGTTTGCAAGAGAAGTATGGGAGCAGTGTAGAAACGCGATGGATGGGCGATTTCAGGCGCCAACGCAGTCTTGCACTCTGCAGGAATGGTGGCTGCGCGAGAGACAGAAGTTCAGAGCCAAAGAGAAGAAGGTTTTTGATGCATTTGTTTGCTTGATGTGCCATAGTCTTTGGAAGAATCGGAACGCTTGGTGTTTTCGCAACCCGCAGCGTCAGCGCACCTCGCAACAGGTGATCACTCAGGTTGTAGAGGAGCTCAATGCAGCAGTAGCTGCTAGACGAAGGAGTAGGGTCCGTGGTGTGGATGTAGGAGTACAAATAATGACGCGAGAGTAGGCTTTAGTTTTTGGAGTGTGTGGAGTTAAGACCAGGCGTTTGCGCCTGATGTCATGTCTTGTAAATATCTTCTGCCTTCTATAAAATTACGGTATGCATTTGCGTAGTCTCTAAAAAAGATTTGAACTAGAATTGTGTTACCACCTTGTCGTAAATTTTGGTGCTAGTCCATGCGGTAGGAACGAGAAAAGTTCAAATATATTCAAAACCTCGCTATGAATGGCGGTGCCAACAATTCTGACAGCATTTTGAATTCGCTCAAACGAAATTTCACTTCTTTTTTTGAAAACTTGCATAGAGAGTCCCCTGTTTTCAATTTTTTTCGAGGTTCGACCGAAATTCGAAAAGTAACTCAAATTGACTACAAGAGCGTGACAACTTGGTCACAATTTGTGGCAAAACTCATTCTAAGGTGCTCTATAGTACGACAACATTCGAGAGGGACGAAAAAAGTTCAAATATATACAAAACCTTGGTATGAATTTGAAAAAATGTCAGATAGGCAACTTGGTATGAATGGCGATAATTTTAACCCCCATTTGGAAGTAGGTGACTATGGGTGGCGATTTCGTTTTCCTTGCGCCTCTCGCCGAGGAGGTGATGTGTAATAGTACGTACATTTTTTAAGTGCATAGGTGTTGGTGCTAGCCAAGGATTGGCTGACTTAGCCAGTTCCAAAGCAACGTGACCACGATTCACTGACGTAGGGACCTACAAACCTTGTGTCTGCATGTCAGTGGTCAAGTTCGCAAGCGTAATCAGCAAATCCCAGCCGCCTGATACGTCTCCAACGTATCTATAATTTCTTATGTTCCATGCTAGTTTTATGCCAATAGCTACATGTTTTATTTACACTTTATAGTATTTTTATGCATTTTCTGGGACTAACCTATTAACAAGATGCCACAGTGCCAGTCCCTGTTTTCTGCTGTTTTTGGTTTCAGAAAAGCTGTTCTGGAAACTTCCTCGTAATCGGACGAAACAAAAGCCCACAGGCCTATTTTTCCCAGAGTGTTCCAGAAGTCCGAAGAGGAGACGAAGAAGGCCAGCGGGGGCCGTCCCCATGCCCAGGCGCGGGTGGGCCCCCTGCCGTGCCGCCACGTGGGGAGGGAGGCCCACGCCTCCACCGACGTTGCCCCTTCGCCTATTTATTCCCCCAGACGCGAAAACCCTAGGGCACCGAGCCATATTTCCAGAAAACATCCGCTGCCGCCGCCGCCGTCAACCCTAACTTGGGGGGTTCAGAAGTTCTCCTCCAGCTCCCTGCCGGAGAGGGGAATCATCACCGGAGGGCTCTACATCACCATGCCCGCCTCCGGAACGATGCGTGAGTATTTCACCCTTGGACTACGGGTCCATAGCAGTAGCTAGATGGTTGTCTTCTCCTCTTGTGCCATCATGTTTAGATCTTGTGAGCTGCCTATCATGATCAAGATCATCTATTTGTAATGCTACATGTTGTGTTTGTTGGGATCCGATGAATATGGAATACTATGTCAAGTTGATTGTTGATCTATCATATATGTGTTGTTTGTGATCTTGCATGCTCTCCATTGCTAGTAGAGGCTCTGGCCAAGTTGATACTTGTAACTCCAAGAGGGGGTATTTATGCTAGATAGTGGGTTCATGCCTCCATTGAATCTGGGACAGTGACAGAAAGTTCTAAGGTTGTGGATGTGCTGTTGCCACTAGGGATAAAACATCAATGCTTTGTCTAAGGATATTTGTGTTGTTTACATTACGCACCATACTTAATGCTGTCGGCCCAGTAAGGACCGGGGTATGCACGGCCCACTCCCTACAGGCCTCGCCCGCGTAGAACTTCGGCAGAACGGCTGAGGACCAGGCTACCGCTTGGAGGGATCCTCAAGAGGCACCCCCTCTCGAGGCCTGAAGAGGACGCCAGGGCCGGAAGAGGATCCTACGCTTCAAGAGACTCCCCAGGCACAGCCCGCCTGGAGAGGAGTCAGCAGAAAACCCCTCCACAGGCGACCACGACCCTGTGGAGACACTTCGCGGCTAAGCAAGCGCTGCAGGGCGCACGTGGCCCCTGCAGCAGCCACAGGGTGACGCGAGCATCCCAGTGGCCATTCTGGTGATAAAGGAGTCAACAAAGCCGCGCCGCCTGCGGCCGGACAGCCAGGACTTTCCTCTTTGGTGATAAAGCGGCTGGACGGCGCAACGCTCCAAGAAGATCGTCACCGTGGGCTCCACCACGACCTCTGCTGCGCCTGCGAGCCGCCCTGCGCCGCCTGCAACCTGTCGGCCACGGCGCGCTACTTTAGCACGGATGAGCCGCGTCCATGGACGGAGGAGCCGCTGTGGGCTCCCTCTCCTTGACGCCACCGACGTGTGGGAGCCCACCAGCACGAGGACGGAGCCCGGAGCGCCTATTAAAGGAGCAGGAGCTCCGCCGTAGAGGGGGATCGAGCACCCAATCGCGCAATCGCCCCCTAAACAGATAGGATAGCCAACTGCTGGAGGAGGAAGACGATCATTGTGTCCCTCTCCAGGCACCAAACCGCCTCAAGAGAGCCTTCGGCAAGCTCATTGTCCTGTAACCTTCACAGTGCAATACAGACAAGCAGGAGTAGCGGTTTTACCTCCTCTCGAGGGCCGTGAACCTGGGTACGGGCTGGTGTCCATCTCTGGCGTGATCGTCCTTCTTCAGGCTCGGCGAGCATCGTCGTCGAGCCCCTCGAGAGTTGTTAGACCTCCGTGTTCAGCCCCCCCCTTCGAACCTCTCTTCAGGGCGAGACTACCCCTGTTACGTGGGAGTCACTCCTCGACATTTGGCGCGCCAGGTAGGGGGACTGAGGCGCGTCTTCAACCTCCGAACTCCGCGCCATGATGGACACCCGCGCGACGCGCGCCAACCGGCGTACCTCTGAGAGAGCTCACACCGAGCCTGGCACTGCTCCCACCCGTGGCCGCCGTGGTCGCCCCCGCACGACCGAGCGCGCTGGCACCGGCCCGCGCGTGGAGGAGCCGGAGAGCGAGGAGCACCGCGAAAGAGACCAGCGTGACGACGAGGACCTCTCCGAGCGCCGTGGGGACGCAGAGTCCTCGCACCCGTCCCGGCGCCAGAGCGTGTCCACGCGGGAGCACCACGAGCCCGCCCCGCACACAGCGCTGCTCATGGCCCAGGAGCTCCTCCGCTACCGGCCAAGTGCCGAGGCGCATGACCAGTGGTTGGACCGCCTCCACCACCTCGTCGACATCGCAACCACGCGCCCTGCTCCGTCGCGCTCCATCGTGCCTTCCGGCCCTGCAGGGACGGCCGCACCAGGTGCGCCACCACCGCCGTCGGGACCACCTCCGGCCGCGGCACAGCGGGCTCCCTCCCATGCTTCCTCGCCGCACGACTGCCAAATCGTGCAGCGCACCGCACCTGACGCGCGCGTGGGCATGGAGCGACGTCCCGACCTCCAGAACCGCCTCGTCGAGGAGCTCGGTCAGGCGGGGCAGCAAAACCGCAGGGCCCTCTGTGGGGACCCCGGACTAGCTGTCCGAAATACCCGATTATGCTTAACACAACGATCCCGTGATCAGTCTGTCGTTGCACATAATCCGAACTGAATACCAAAGTTTACATCCATTACAATACCGAATTAAAGTCTTACATAAATGGTCATTTAGACCAAGTCTTACATAGGTGCCTTCAGGGGCCAAACCAAAATAATCAGCGGAACTAAGGCGTAGTAGACATCAAATCCTAGCGATGACCCGACAGGCAGTCGACTTATGAAGATCCTCAGTTGGCATAGATGTCACCATACTCCTCCTGGGCGTAGTGCTCCTCGAAGTCTGGCTACGACAATAGCCAGGGACAAAACTGGTATGAGTACATTTGAATGTACTCGCAAACTACTCCAACATGAGTGCACTAGTCTCATTTTTATTTCATACTTTTATTTATGTCAAACATTTCTATATCTTTGCTGAAGAAGATAAGAAGATTATAACTACTCTTAATATCTCAGTTTTATTAGTTTTCTCCAAAACTCCTCCTTTTCCGACCATAAACCATCATGGTACATAATCTCCAACAACCTCATACCGATCCGTTGGTATAGGTGTATGGAACGTTCTCCACCTCCTTTTCTTTTTAGAACTCAAACCTTTTTCCAAAACTTGCACATGGTCAAAGTAGGGCCTCTCAACTGTTCATATCCGAGGACTCGGCTATTCGAATAGTTTTAACCCTCTGCAGAGGTAGCACGCTTTTCCCACACCCATCCGATAACTCATCGTGTCAGCCACGTCTCGCCATACCAGGTGTATGCGAAGTTGAGTCACCGACCCTAGTCTGTCCTTTGCTCATGCTAGTATAGGATCCTGCCCATATGATACTTTCCATCGACACTTAACCCAGCCCGTCGGAATCTAAGTGTGAGGACTCATAGGTTTTATCTGGCGGTGTATAGGGGACATCCTTCTATCCTCCTCCTTATCTACTCATAGAGTTTGAGCGAGGACCCAGGTCAGGGTTAGGTCATCAAACCATCCCCTCATGCATAACGGAGTCATCTCCGTTGATGAGGTATCCCATACTAATATGAGCAAACTATATGACTAAGCCCTTTCCCATATGTGGGTAAATGTGGTCGCACAGAGTATCGGCTGATTGACGTAAGTACAAAGACACAATGTGCGTTTTATCAAAACCACCATTCTCCTTTTCTTCAATTCATCACCACATCTTGGTGCTTCATAGCCACACGAGGTTTCAAAGGAGTTTTGAATAAAACAATCTTTATTTTTCCCATCCTATAATTTATTATATATTTCTACATAGGGTGGCAAAATAATTTCCATATACTTTTTGAAAAGATTTTATAAAAACCTTTGCTTTAAAATGACTTTGTAAAAATAGATGCATGTATTAGGGTGCAAGCTCAGAGAGTAGCTTGCCTTGCTCGGCAAAGTGATCCTGGTCTTGATCTTCAGGTTCCACAAATCCTTCCTCCTCGATATATCCGGCAACGTTCTCGTCTAATACACAATCAAGCAAATACAAACAATCACTAACCTACTCAATCAATCACCACAACAATACAATCTCAAATGCTCTAAATAGCCACTTCATATATCAAACAATACAATTTGGTTTCAATTTAATTGAATTAGCCATTATTCAATTATATCTTAATTAGGGCAGAAACTAGTTGAACATGTTTAATTACATAACTTAAGTTCTGTTGGTCACAAAATACAAACTAAATTTCTACAGAAAGCTACTGATGTGTAGAATATAACACAATTGGATTTGGATCAATTGGAGTTACCAAACTCCCTACACAATGGTTTGAATCCAGAAGCTTAATAATCAAGTTTTAGCTACTAATTAAGTTCTGTTGATCTAAAAATTAAATCCTCTTAGGGGTTACTAGCCATGACTAATTGTGATTCAATAAAATTGGTCTTAACCCATTTGGACTAACAGAGTATCAGAAACAAACAAGTTTATATTTTAAACCCTATTTGGCATTTTTAATACTATATTTTTATTATTTATCCAAATGAGGTGAAACCAATTGGGTTGGTTAGATAATTTCATAAGCTTTCCAGAACAGTTTGATTTGATTTATTTGGAGTTATAAATCTCAAGTTATTGAATTTCTAAATTGGGTCCAGTACTGATTTCAATTTAAATCTAAAATTCGAAAATTAAAACCCTGGGTGGATAATGTTGAAATTTATGACAGGTGGGGCCTACGGGCAGTGACACAGCGCGCGCGAAAATAAAATAAATAAAAGTCTGACGTGCGGGGCCCGCACGTCAGCGGCTCATAACGCGAACCGGTAAGTTACCGTGGATCTTAGATCCAACGGTCGCGATCGCGCTCGCCGGCGACGACCACATCCGAGCGTCGCTCGCGACGCCGGTGACGGCGAGGTGGATGGATGGCTCACCTCGAGGCTCGGGAGGCTGCGGCGATGATGCAGGAGGGGTGCGGCGGCTCGGGGAAGCTCGTGGGCGAGGTTGCGCGGGCTGGGGAGGCTCCTGGCGGCGACGGCGTCGAGCTCCTCCTTCCGCGGCGCGGCACGGACTCCGGCGAGCAATCGACGGCGTCCCTGGACAGGAAAGAGGCGGGCGCGTGAGGGTGAGGAGGTGCGGAGTCGCGGAGAGGGCCAGGGAGGGGAGAAGAGAGAGAAGAGAGGCCGCGGCACGGCGTGGCCGTGTCGTCCTCTACCTCGGGCCGTCGAGCACGGCCACGAGCAGCAGCGAGCTCGCGGCGGCGGCTCTGCCCTTCCTAGCGGCGTACGGTGAGTGGGGAGTGGAGGGGAGCAGGCGAGAGGGGCGGTGGTGAAGTGTGGAGCAAATGGGGAGCTCGGGGCGGCTTTTATAGCGGCGCGCCGGCGCACGGTGGACGCGGCGCAGGGGGCACCCGAGGGCGTGCCGGCTCGCCGTAGGGGTGGCGCGGGGTGCTGCTAGGCTGCGGGGTGCTCGGGGAACCAAATGGGCAAAGGGGGGGGGGGGTGGCGTGGAGGCTGCTGGCGAGGTCGACGTGGGGGCCGGCCGTGGAGCGTGTCCGGGCGGCGCACGTCGTGCGCGGCGCGTCGCGGCCTCGGCGCGTGCGGGCTGCTGCTGGGTGGTCTTGCTGCGCTGCGAGGGGACAGAGAGGTGAGGGAGAGCGAGGGAGGGCACAGCGCGGCCGGCACGGCGCGACGTCGTCGCGGCCACAGTGCCGACCACGGCGACGTGCGCGCGGCCGCTGCTGTCGCCTGCGGCTCCTCGGCGCTCCCGGGCCCGATTCCTCGCGTTCTTGCGTGCAGTGAGGCGAGTGGAGTGAGGCAAATCGAGTTAGGGCATTGGCTTGCATCAATTTGATCGAGATTGATCAATTCGTCCATGGATTTTGGTTCGGTTTGGGATGAACAGGTGGTGACCACCAGGTGTTTGATGAAATGCTTGAACCAGAAACAATTTCCAAATTTTGAATTTCATTTTCATAATTTGCTTCACATAGATTTATCAAGATTTATGGTGCTGTTTGATTTGTTATTGGACAAGTGCAACATAGCACATTTTGTGATTTGAATTAGATAAAGAAGGAATATAATTTAAATTTAGGTTTTTGAATTTTAATATTTGGAGAGGGAAAAATGGTGGGAATAAAATGGGAGTGTTCATATTGCCACTCCACTGAATTTGGTTTGGAAAGAAAATAATTTCCCACTTTGAGAAATAAGGTGACATTTGTCACATTCTTTTGTTCAAGTTTTTAATTAGAGCTAACAAACAACACATTCACAAGAAATACTTATCACGAGCAACAATAAGACATCAACACACATTAGTTCATAAAAGTTTTTGTTGGCCCACATTTTTGGATATAATATTTCATAATATTAATTTGGGATGTTACAGATCCTTCCCCCCTTAAAATAAATCTCGTCCCGAGATTTGCTAGGTTTGGGCACTAAAGAGGTTTGGGAATTCGCTCCTAAGATAGTCTTCGCGTTCCCAAGTTGCTTCATCTTCCGAATGGTTGGTCCACTGGACTTTGTAGAACTTGATCGCGCGCCTTCGGGTAAGACGAACATCTTCGTCGAGAATCTTGATGGGCCTCTCACGATAAGTCAGATCTTGATTCAGGTCGATGGAATGGTGGTCGATGTTTTTGAAAACATCAGGCTGGTCAGGAACTTCAAGACATTTCCGGAGCAAGGAAATGTGGAAGACATCGTGATAATCTGCTAACTCTCGAGGCAACTCCAGTTGATAAGACACTTCTCCTCGACGGGAAATGATCTTAAAGGGTCCAATATATCTTGGTGCCAATTTTCCTTTGACATGGAAACGCTGCATTCCTTTAAGGGGTGTCACTCGGAGATAGACATAATCTCCGATACTGAAGGTGACATCACGACGCTTGGGATCAGCGTAACTCTTCTGACGGGATTGGGCAGTTTTAAGACGTTCACGGATAAGTTGGACTTGTTCCTCAGCCTCACAGAGGGTATCTGGTCCAAACAGTTTGCCTTCTCCGGTGTCGGACCAATTCAGGGGCGTACGACACTTTCTGCCGTAAAGGGCTTCAAAAGGGGCCATTTGCAGACTAGACTGGTAACTATTGTTGTAGGAGAACTCTGCAAATGGAAGACAATCTTCCCACTTGGATCCATAGGATAGAACACACGCGCGAAGCATGTCCTCTAATACCTGGTTTACTCTCTCAGTTTGGCCTCCGGTCTGGGGATGATAAGCTGTGCTAAATGCTAACTTGGTTCCGAGGGCTTCGTGTAGGGCCTTCCAGAACCTTGAGGTGAATTGTGTGCCTCTATCCGATACAATCCTCTTAGGCACACCATGCAGGCTTACTATTCTGGAAATATACAGGTCTGCTAACTGATTTCCCCGATAGGTGGTATTGACGGGAACAAAATGGGCAACCTTGGTCAGTCTATCAACGATGACCCAAATTGAGTCATGGCCTCGGTTGGATCTTGGAAGTCCGGTGATAAAATCCATTCCAATCTCATCCCACTTCCACTCGGGAATTTTCAAGGGTTGAAGCAATCCAGCGGGTCGCTGATGTTCAGCCTTGACTCGCTGACAGATATCACACTTGGCTACAAAAACACCAATCTCTCGCTTCATTCCGTGCCACCAAAATCTTTCACGAAGGTCTTGGTACATTTTGGTTCCGCCGGGGTGGATTGAATAGGGGGTCTCGTGGGCTTCCTTTAGGATTAACTCCTTAAGTTCCGTGACATTGGGGACACAGATACGACCATTGAATCTCAACACTCCTTCAGCATCTTCGGTAAAACCAGGCGCTTTACTGAGAGAAATCTTCTTCTTAATTCCTTCTATGCTCTCATGACCTTTCTGGGCTTCCTTGATTTGATCTATCAGGGTTGGGGCTAACTCTAAATTGGCGAGATAACCGCGGCTAACAAGCTCTAGTCCAAAATCTTTGAACTCTTTGAACAGGGCTGGTTGTTCGGCTTGGATCAGGGCATTCAGGGTGCAGGGTTTGCGACTAAGGGTATCGGCAACTACATTAGCCTTTCCAGGGTGATAATGGATACCGATATCATAATCCTTGATTAATTCCATCCACCTTCTCTGTCGCAGATTTAACTCCTTCTGGGTGAAGATATACTTCAAGCTCTTATGATCCGTATAGATCTCGCAACGATGTCCCGCAAGATAGGAGCGCCACGTCTTCAGAGCAAGAACAACAGCGGCTAACTCCAGGTCATGGGTTGGGTAGTTCTCTTCATGCGGTCGCAACTGCCGAGACAGATACGACACCACTTTGCCTTCCTGCATCAGAACGCAACCAAGTCCGAGGCGTGATGCATCGCAATATACGTCGAAACTCTTGGTGACGTCTGGCATAATCAGGACAGGGGTTGAGGTCAATCTCTTCTTCAATTCCTGGAAACTCTCTTCACACTTCTGAGTCCATTCAAACTTCTTGTCCTTTTTCAGCAGTTGGGTCAGGGGTTTGGCTATACTGGAGAATCCTTCAACGAACTTGCGGTAGTAACCCGCTAGTCCGAGAAAGCTTCGGATTTCAGTCACACTAGTTGGGGCTTCCCAGTTCACAATGGCTTGGATCTTCTCTGGGTCAACAGAAATTCCTCCCGCAGACACAACATGTCCGAGAAATGCTACTTCACTGAGCCAAAACTCACACTTGCTAAGCTTAGCATACAACTGGTGTTCTCGGAGGGTTGCTAAAACTAGACGCAGGTGTTCAGCATGCTCTTCTTCGGTTTTGGAGTAAATAAGGATGTCATCGAGGAAAACTACCACGAACTTGTCAAGATACTCCATGAAGATCTTGTTCATGAGATTCATAAAATAGGCTGGGGCGTTGGTCAGACCAAAGGACATTACGGTGTATTCAAATAAACCATAGCGGGTGGTGAAGGCAGTCTTGGGAATGTCTGTCTCTCGGATTTTTAACTGATGATACCCTGACCGAAGATCGATCTTGGAAAAGACTCGGGCTCCGTTCATTTGATCGAACAGATCCTCGATCTTTGGGAGAGGGTACTTGTTTTTAATGGTCACTTCATTTAACTTACGATAATCCACACACAGGCGTGTGGTACCGTCTCTCTTATCCACAAAAATAATGGGTGATCCCCAAGGTGAAGCGCTTGGGCGAATAAGTCCTTTGCTGAGCATATCTGCTAACTGCTTCTTCAACTCCACCAACTCTTCCGGATTCATCCGATAAGGCCTTTGGGATATAGGGGCTGTTCCTGGGATAAGTTCAATGATGAACTCAATATCCCGGTCTGGCGGCATACCAGGCAATTCTTCGGGGAAAACATCTCGGAACAGGTGAACAACACGGATCTCATCTAGGGTGGGTCGAGCTATGCTCTCATGGCATCCTGGTTGGGGTCGACTGGTTTCTGACACATACTCCACTTCTACTTCTTTGTCGGTGGTGAGGGATACCGCTCTTCTGGCGCAGTCAATTCGACCACGGTACTTGGCTAGCCAATTCATACCCAGTATGACATCTATTCCTTGGGTTCCTAGAATGATTAAGTCGACTAGGAACTTTTCCCCTTTGATCTCAAGGGAAACGTCCGGGCAAAACGACTTGGTATCTATAGTGGATTCTGGGATTTGGATGACCATAGGTTTGGGTAAGAGGTTTCCGACTAAACCTCCCTTAGCAACAAATTCTTGGGTAACAAAAGAATGGGTAGCACCAGAATCAAACAGAACAGTTGCAGGTACTGAGTTGACAAGGAACGTACCCAGCACAACATCTGGCGCATCCATGGCCTCTTCAGCATTGATGTGGTGCAGACGTCCCTTGGCAACAGCAACATTTCCGCGGGGTGCGGGGTTCTTGCCATTCCCATTATGGCCTTGGCCATTGTTCGGCGCTTGTGCATCGGGGCGTGGACCATTCTTCTTAGGATTGGGGCATTCTTTGGAGTAGTGACCCTTAGTGCCGCAATTAAAGCAGACAACATTGGCATTGCGGTTGAAGTTATTAGAGTTCCCTCCGGGACGGGTGTTGTCATTGGGACGGTTGAAGTTGTTTGGGTTGTTTGGGCGATTAGGGTAATTGGGGCGTGGGGTTTGTGGCGGTCGATAGGCTGGCTTGGCGTTTTGTGGGTAGGTGCGAGGCTTCTGGCTGCTCGAACCTTCCTGGGCAATCATTCTCCTCTTACGACCTTCAAACATAGACTTGCGCTTGGTCTCCAGCTGGATGGCTTTGTCCACAAGTGACTCCAAATCAACAAAGTCATGGATAACCAAAGCACACTGCAGCTCATCATGAAGTCCATTCATGAAACGCTCCATCTTCCTCCTCTCGGTGTCGGTGTCATCAGGAGCATACCGAGATAAGTCAGTGAACTCATCCAGGTAACCGACCACATCTCTACTTCCCTGCCGCAACTTGCGGAATTCATCCTTCTTCCTCTCAATGAGTCCGCCGGGAATGTGCTTTTTGCGGAACTTCTCCTGGAACTCAACCCAGTTGATAACATAACCCGCTTGCTGGATAGCCTTGGTAGCTTCCCACCAAGACCGTGCAGGTCCTGCAAGATAGTGGGTCGCATACAGCACCTTCTCAGGTTCTCCCACGGCTGCAACTTCCAGGTTGTTGTTAATGGTGCGAAGCCAATCATCGGCCTCTAGTGGGTGAAGTCCCTTGGAATAGGTGGGTGGGTTGGTCTTTTGAAAGTCGCTCAAAGTGGACCGCTGATTTCCTTCACCATTGCCATTGCCATTGTTGTTGTTGTTGTTGTTGTTGTTGTTGTTGTTGTTGTTGTTGTTGTTGTGTGCGGCAGCGATCTGCTGCAGGGCAGCGATATGAGCTTGACGCTCTGCTCGGGCAGCTTGGCGTTCCTCCATGATAAGCGCAAGAAGTTGGGCGGTGGTTGGTTCCGGTGGGGGTGGTGGTCCTCCATCCGTGTTGGAGCGACGAGTGTCCACCATCCTGAAGTACACCGGGTATAAGGGGCAAGCAAAAGGTTTTGACCAAGGAAAAAGGTTGGTTTCGCGTAATGGTTGATTTCTTAAGGATTATAGGAGAAACATTTTACACAGATTAACAAAACTAGCACACACTTATATAGCACAACCATTACATCAAGAGTTCACCATATCAAGCTTACAACATTTTCCCTTGAGCTAATGTACATAGTGCAAGTTTTCAAAAGAACCACTACTTCGACTCGACTAGCGATAGGGGGTCAACCTAATCCTGCGGTAGTACTCAAGTCACTCGCCTACTGAGGTGGAACCTCAGGCTCTGCTGCGTCAACGTCGGACTGGTAGGGTGGCTCCTCTGGGTCCTCCTCCTCGTCATCGAGGACTGCCTCAAGTGGCTCCTCCTCCTCGTCCTCTAGCTCCTCCTCGTCATCCTCCTGCTCATAGTCCATCTCCTCCAGATAGTCGTCATCGTCGCTGAGGAAAGCGCTGTTCTCCTTACGGAGATCCTCGCCCTCCTCCTCCATCTCGTCGGTACGGAGCTCCAGATCCTCGATCAGCTCGTCTTGCTCTGCCACCTTCTTGCGGAGCTTCGCTATGGTCTTCCTCAACTGGGTCCTCTTCTTGAGAAGAGCGACCTTCTCCTCCTTCAGCTGTGCCTCACTCTCGCGACTCTCCTTGAGCGAGAGGCGCTCAAAGTGAGACCGAAGTCTAGCGCACCTCAGATCCTCCTGGGTGCGAAAGAGCATAATCTCCATGTCCAAGATATACTCTCCGAACGTCGGGTGTAGAGGGGATCGAATAGGGTGTCCATCGACGGTGCGCCTCCCGTAGAACTGGAAACGAGAGTTCACCAACTCCGCCTTGTGCTCCTCACAAAGTCGGGATAGCATTCGCTGCATGGAACGACACAGTCCGTCGTCCCAGTGGACGTCCATGGTGGTAAAGATGAGTGTCCTGGATCCGGGGGACTTGATGTTCCCGCGAACAGACGCCTCGACCAACCAAGACAGGTTCCCGTTGCCGGGAGTGTCCACCTGGGCTCCCTTAAACTCAGGAGTGGGACGACCTAACAGCTTGGTCAACTCGAACAGGTCCTTCTCGAACATCAACTTGCCGTCCTTCTCAAGCTGAACGAACTCGGTGAAATGGATCGCCATCTACAATTTTTAATCCAATTTTTAAGTTAGTGAGATGACAAGTGTATCAAAATTTTAAATGTAGTGAGGCAACAAATGAGCAAAACTTTAAGTTTAATAGAATGACGAGTGCGCCAAATTTTTAAGGATATAAGGGAAAACGTAATATTTAGTGAGAGTAGAATTTTTCATAAGTGAGAGGATTTGAGATAAGCATTTTTCGAAAATACTTCATTCCTTTATTTCTTTAGAATTTAACTTTTGTAACTCCTACCTAGCGACCATGCTAATCTAAGGCTCCTAAAGTCGAGATGGCTCTGATACCAGGTCTGTGGGGACCCCGGACTAGCTGTCCGAAATACCCGATTATGCTTAACACAACGATCCCGTGATCAGTCTGTCGTTGCACATAATCCGAATTGAATACCAAAGTTTACATCCATTACAATACCGAATTAAAGTCTTACATAAATGGTCATTTAGACCAAGTCTTACATAGGTGCCTTCAGGGGCCAAACCAAAATAATCAGCGGAACTAAGGCGTAGTAGACATCAAATCCTAGCGATGACCCGACAGGCAGTCGACTTATGAAGATCCTCAGTTGGCATAGATGTCACCATACTCCTCCTGGGCGTAGTGCTCCTCGAAGTCTGGCTACGACAATAGCCAGGGACAAAACTGGTATGAGTACATTTGAATGTACTCGCAAACTACTCCAACATGAGTGCACTAGTCTCATTTTTATTTCATACTTTTATTTATGTCAAACATTTCTATATCTTTGCTGAAGAAGATAAGAAGATTATAACTACTCTTAATATCTCAGTTTTATTAGTTTTCTCCAAAACTCCTCCTTTTCCGACCATAAACCATCATGGTACATAATCTCCAACAACCTCATACCGATCCGTTGGTATAGGTGTATGGAACGTTCTCCACCTCCTTTTCTTTTTAGAACTCAAACCTTTTTCCAAAACTTGCACATGGTCAAAGTAGGGCCTCTCAACTGTCCATATCCGAGGACTCGGCTATTCGAATAGTTTTAACCCTCTGCAGAGGTAGCACGCTTTTCCCACACCCATCCGATAACTCATCGTGTCAGCCACGTCTCGCCATACCAGGTGTATGCGAAGTTGAGTCACCGACCCTAGTCTGTCCTTTGCTCATGCTAGTATAGGATCCTGCCCATATGATACTTTCCATCGACACTTAACCCAGCCCGTCGGAATCTAAGTGTGAGGACTCATAGGTTTTATCTGGCGGTGTATAGGGGACATCCTTCTATCCTCCTCCTTATCTACTCATAGAGTTTGAGCGAGGACCCAGGTCAGGGGTAGGTCATCAAACCATCCCCTCATGCATAACGGAGTCATCTCCGTTGATGAGGTATCCCATACTAATATGGGCAAACTATATGACTAAGCCCTTTCCCATATGTGGGTAAATGTGGTCGCACAGAGTATCGGCTGATTGACGTAAGTACAAAGACACAATGTGCGTTTTATCAAAACCACCATTCTCCTTTTCTTCAATTCATCACCACATCTTGGTGCTTCATAGCCACACGAGGTTTCAAAGGATTTTTGAATAAAACAATCTTTATTTTTCCCATCCTATAATTTATCATATATTTCTACATAGGGTGGCAAAATAATTTCCATATACTTTTTGAAAAGATTTTATAAAAACCTTTGCTTTAAAATGACTTTGTAAAAATAGATGCATGTATTAGGGTGCAAGCTCAGAGAGTAGCTTGCCTTGCTCGGCAAAGTGATCCTGGTCTTGATCTTCAGGTTCCACAAATCCTTCCTCCTCGATATATCCGGCAACGTTCTCGTCTAATACACAATCAAGCAAATACAAACAATCACTAACCTACTCAATCAATCACCACAACAATACAATCTCAAATGCTCTAAATAGCCACTTCATATATCAAACAATACAATTTGGTTTCAATTTAATTGAATTAGCCATTATTCAATTATATCTTAATTAAGGCAGAAACTAGTTGAACATGTTTAATTACATAACTTAAGTTCTGTTGGTCACAAAAATACAAACTAAATTTCTACAGAAAGCTACTGATGTGTAGAATATAACACAATTGGATTTGGATCAATTGGAGTTACCAAACTCCCTACACAATGGTTTGAATCCAGAAGCTTAATAATCAAGTTTTAGCTACTAATTAAGTTCTGTTGATCTAAAAATTAAATCCTCTTAGGGGTTACTAGCCATGACTAATTGTGATTCAATAAAATTGGTCTTAACCCATTTGGACTAACAGAGTATCAGAAACAAACAAGTTTATATTTTAAACCCTATTTGGCATTTTTAATACTATATTTTTATTATTTATCCAAATGAGGTGAAACCAATTGGGTTGGTTAGATAATTTAATAAGCTTTCCAGAACAGTTTGATTTGATTTATTTGGAGTTATAAATCTCAAGTTATTGAATTTCTAAATTGGGTCCAGTACTGATTTCAATTTAAATCTAAAATTCGAAAATTAAAACCCTGGGTGGATAATGTTGAAATTTATGACAGGTGGGGCCTACGGGCAGTGACACAGCGCGCGCGAAAATAAAATAAATAAAAGTCTGACGTGCGGGGCCCGCACGTCAGCGGCTCATAACGCGAACCGGTAAGTTACCGTGGATCTTAGATCCAACGGTCGCGATCGCGCTCGCCGGCGACGACCACATCCGAGCGGCGCTCGCGACGCCGGTGACGGCGAGGTGGATGGATGGCTCACCTCGAGGCTCGGGAGGCTGCGGCGATGATGCAGGAGGGGTGCGGTGGCTCGGGGAAGCTCGTGGGCGAGGTTGCGCGGGCTGGGGAGGCTCCTGGCGGCGACGGCGTCGAGCTCCTCCTTCCGCGGCGCGGCACGGACTCCGGCGAGCAATCGACGGCGTCCCTGGACAGGAAAGAGGCGGGCGCGTGAGGGTGAGGCGGTGCGGAGTCGCGGAGAGGGCCAGGGAGGGGAGAAGAGAGAGAGGAGAGGCTGCGGCACGGCGCGGCCGTGTCGTCGTCTACCTCGGGCCGTCGAGCACGGCCACGAGCAGCAGCGAGCTCGCGGCGGCGGCTCTGACCTTCCTAGCGGCGTACGGTGAGTGGGGAATGGAGGGGAGCAGGCGAGAAGGGCGGTGGTGAAGTGTGGAGCAAATGGGGAGCTCGGGGCGGCTTTTATAGCGGCGCGCCGGCGCACGGTGGACGCGGCGCAGGGGGCACCCGAGGGCGTGCCGGCTCGCCGTAGGGGTGGCGCGGGGTGCTGCTAGGCTGCGGGGTGCTCGGGGAACCAAATGGGCAAAGGGGGGGTGGCGTGGAGGCTGCTGGCGAGGTCGACGTGGGGGCCGGCCGTGGAGCGTGTCCGGGCGGCGCACGTCGTGCGCGGCGCGTCGCGGCCTCGGCGCGTGCGGGCTGCTGCTGGGTGGTCTTGCTGCGCTGCGAGGGGACAGAGAGGTGAGGGAGAGCGAGGGAGGGCACATCGCGGCCGGCACGGCGCGGCGTCGTCGCGGCCACAGTGCCGACCACGGCGACGTGCGCGCGGCCGCTGCTGTCGCCTGCGGCTCCTCGGCGCTCCCAGGCCCGATTCCTCGCGTTCTTGCGTGCAGTGAGGCGAGTGGAGTGAGGCAAATCGAGTGAGGGCATTGGCTTGCATCAATTTGATCGAGATTGATCAATTCGTCCATGGATTTTGGTTCGGTTTGGGATGAACAGGTGGTGACCACCAGGTGTTTGATGAAATGCTTGAACCAGAAACAATTTCCAAATTTTGAATTTCATTTTCATAATTTGCTTCACATAGATTTATCAAGATTTATGGTGCTGTTTGATTTGTTATTGGACAAGTGCAACATAGCACATTTTGTGATTTGAATTAGATAAAGAAGGAATATAATTTAAATTTAGGTTTTTGAATTTTAATATTTGGAGAGGGAAAAATGGTGGGAATAAAATGGGAGTGTTCATATTACCACTCCACTGAATTTGGTTTGGAATGAAAATAATTTCCCACTTTGAGAAATAAGGTGACATTTGTCACATTGTTTTTATTGTTGTAATGTTTTGTTTTGTTTATTTTCTTTTCTTCAAGTTTTTAATTAGAGCTAACAAACAACACATTCACAAGAAATACTTATCACGAGCAACAATAAGACATCAACACACATTAGTTCATAAAAGTTTTTGTTGGCCCACATTTTTGGATATAATATTTCATAATATTAATTTGGGATGTTACACCCTCCAGGGAGGAACGGCCACCTATGCCTCAGGCTGCATGGCCTTCACGCGCGCCCTGCGTCGTGTGGTCTGGCCGCAGAAGTTCAGGCCAGCGCTCCCCAAGGGCTTCGACGGGTCCACCAACCCTCTCGAGTTCCTGCAGCTCTACACCACTTCCATCCAGGCTGCAGGGGGCGACGACAAGGTCATGGCCAACTGGTTCTCCCACGCCCTCAGGGACTCAGCGCCGTCCTGGCTTCTCAACCTGCCGGAGGACTCCATCGACTCCTGGGAGGAGCTCTGCAGGCAGTTCGTCGCCAACTTCAAGGGCACGTACGAGCGCGCCCTCACCCACAACGACTTGCGCGCTGTGGTGCAGAAGAAGGATGAGACTCTTCGCAAGTACATCCAGCGCTTCAGCCAGGTGCGGAACAAGATTCCAAACATCCCCGACACCCAGGTGATCGCTGCCTTCCGCGAGGGCGTCACGAACCGCAGGATGCTCGAGAAGCTCGGCATCCACGACAAGCTCACCTCTGTGGTGAAGCTGTTCGATCTGGCGGATAAGTGCGCCAAGGCTGAAGAGGGACTCCTCTTCGTCAAGATGAGCGCGCGGGGGGACGACCCTGGCGAGGGGTCCAAGAGCCACAAGAAGAAGGAAGAGCCCAAGCGCAAGGCCACCGCGGTCCTTGCGGCAGAGCCTGACGCGAAGGGCTCCCGCAGGGGTTCTCCCGAGCGCGGCGACAAAGAGGTGGACCACCGTCCGTTCTGCGTCTACCACAACAGGCGTGGGCACGCCACAGACGACTGCTTCGACCTCAAGAGGCTGAGCAGGGAACGCGAGCGAGGAGAAGGCAGCGGAAGCCGCGGCAGAGGTCGCGGCTACCGCAGAGACGGCAGGGGTAGGCGCGAAGGCGGCTACCAGAAGCCGCCGGGCACTCAAGCCAATGCCGCCGAGAAGAACAACAACCTCCCCGACGAGGAAGATGGAGGCTACCAGGCCCCGAGAGGCGCCATGGCCTGCATCCTCGGCGGAGCTCAAGCGCCCAAGTCGAACAATCAGTTCAAGCAGTTCGCCCGCGAACTCAACGCTGCGCTCCCGAGCACCGAGACCTCCAGACCCCTCAAGTGGTCCCAGTACACCATCGCCTTCGACACCAAGGACCACCCCAAGTCGACCAAGACTGTTGGAACCCTCCCCCTGGTTTGCTCCCCCACCATCAACAACATCACCGTCTCCAAGACGCTCATTGATGGGGGAGCGGGCCTGAATGTCATCTCTGTCGAGACCTTCGAGACGCTTCAAGTGCCCTACGAGTGGCTTATGCCCTCCAGCCCGTTCACGGGCGTCACCAGTGGTTCTATCGAGCCTCTGGGGCAAGTCCGCCTCGCGGTCACCTTTGGCACGCAGAAGAACTATCGCACGGAGCTGATCGACTTCGACGTCGCCCACATCGGTTTGCCGTACAACGCCATCCTCGGCTACCCCGCCCTCGCGAAGTTCATGGCCGTCACGCATCACGCCTACAACATGGTCAAGATTCCCGGCAGCGCTGGCACCATCGCCGTCCATGGCCATGTCCTGGACGCCACGCGCGCTGTCGAGAGCGCCTACAAGGCAGCCGCCATGGCTTTCCCGGCTGACGAGGACATGGAGCCTCTCGAGAGGCCCAAGAAGAAGAAGCAAGTGTTCTCTCAGGAGCAAGCCGCCACGAAGAAGGTGCCGCTGGACACCACCAGCTCGGGGGCTGAAGGCTCGGGGGCTAGCGTCACCATAGGCGCTGCTCTGCCTCCCAAATAGGAAAGCGTGCTCGTCGCCTTCCTTCGGGCAAACTCTGACATGTTCGCATGGACTCCGTCAGATATGTCCGGTGTACCAAGGGAGGTGATCGAGCACCATTTAGCCGTGTGTCCAGACGCACGCCCCGTCAAGCAAAAAGCACGTAAGCAAGCCCCCGAGAAGGAAGCTTTCATCATCAAGGAAGTAGAGAAGCTAAAGGCGGCAAACGTCGTCCCCGAAGTCGCGCACCCCACTTGGCTCTCCAACGGCGTGGTTGTCCCTAAACCCGCTGGAGGAGGCCGACTCTGCATCGACTACACCGATGTCAACAAGGCCTGCCCCAAGGACCCATACCCCATGCCGAGGATAGACCAGATCGTGGACTCCACCGCTGGCTGTGACCTCCTCTGCTTTCTGGACGCCTTCTCTGGTTATCACCAGATCAAGATGGCTAAAGAAGACGAGGAGAAGACGGCATTTCTCACCCCTTGTGGTGTGTACTGCTACACATGCATGCCCTTCGGCCTGAAGAACGCTGGAGCCACCTTCCAGAGGCTCATGAGGATAGCCTTGGGGGCGCAGATGGGCAGAAACGCCGAGGCCTACGTCGATGATATCGTGGTCAAGTCTCGAGAGGGGGACACCCTCTTGAGGGACCTCGAGGAAACCTTCGCCAGCCTGAGAAAGGTGAACATCAAGCTGAACCCCGCCAAGTGCGTCTTCGGGGTCCCTTCAGGCAAGCTCCTCGGATTCCTCGTGTCCCACCGTGGCATAGAGGCAAATCCTGACAAGATCAAGGCTATAGAGCAAATGCAGCCTCCCCGCCGACTCAAGGATATGCAGCGCTTGGCGGGCTGCATGGCCAGCCTTGGCCGTTTCATCTCCAAATTCGGCGAGAGAGCCCTGCCATTTTTCAAGATCATGAAGAGATCGGGCACATTCAAGTGGACCCCTGAGGCGGATAAAGCCTTCGAAGACTTAAAGAAGTATCTGGCTAGCCCTCCAGTCTTGGTGTCCCCCAGGGCAGGCGAGCACCTGAAGCTGTACCTCTCAGCCACCCCTCAGACCGCAAGCGCCGTCTTGGTGGTCGAGAGGGAAGAGCCTGTCCTCCCCAAGAAGAGCACTGCAACTCCAAGCCCAGAACCCCCCGACAAAGGCCCCGTCGAAGGAGCAGCCTCCACAGACCCACTGCCAGGCCCACCGCCTCAAGTCGAGTCTGCTCCCCCCACCCCTGTCGAGATGCCTCTACAGGCAGATCTCGACAAGGGCCCTGAAGAGCCTCCACAGGGGGCTGACACTGCGCCACCTCAGGTAACCCTCGTCGAGCACCCCGTCTACTTCGTCAGCACAGTACTGCGGGACGCTCGCGAGAGGTATCCAATGCAGCAAAAGCTCCTCGTCGCGCTCCTCATCGCCTCCAGGAAGTTGAGACACTACTTCCAGGGCCACCCCATCACGGTGGTCACTGCCTTCCCCCTGGAGCAGATCCTGCGCAATCCCAACGCCACAGATCGTGTCGCGGGATGGAACATCGAGCTGCAGCCATTCAACTTGCGCTTCGACACCACGAGGGTCATAAAAGGAAGAGCGTTGGCTGACTTCGTCGCCGAATGGACTGACCCAAGCCCTGAGGAGCCTCGTGAGGCAGAGGCCGAGCCCTCGGGAGACGCGGCGCCCAGCCACTGGACCATGCACTTCGATGGAGCCTTCGCTTGCCGCAATGGCGGAGCAGGCGTCGTCCTAACCTCGCCCAAGGGTGACAAGCTATACTACGCTGTCCAGCTGTGCTTCACAATCGACAAGATCTCCAACAACATCGCCGTGTACGAAGGCCTCCTCGCCGGCTTAAGGGCCGCCATCGCTCTAGGCGTCAAGCACCTGCTCGTCAAAGGAGACTCCCAGTTGCTTGTCAACTTCTCCAACAAGAGCTACACGCCGAAAGACGACCACATGGCCGCATACCTCGAAGAGGTCCGCAAGCTCGAGAAGCACTTCAGGGGCATGGAGCTCATGCACATCCCGAGGAAAGAAAACCAAGAGGCTGACGACATCGCCAAGCGGGCCTCGCGAAGGCAGCCCCAGCAGGCCGGCGTCTTTGAAGAGAGGCTCGCCAAGGCATCCATCAAGCAGCCTCGAGAGGCCACAGCCGCAAGCGCAGATGAAGCACTCCCACCGCCTTCTGAGTCTGGGGCACCCGATTGCGGCCCCAGCACAGGGGAGCGCCTGTTGCTAACGGCAACCCACCAGGCCTCAGGATGGATTGATGAGCTCAAGGACTACTTGGTGAAAGGAATCCTCCCTGAAGAGGATGCTGACGCAGAGCGAATCGCTCGACAGGCGAAATCCTACTGCATCCTCGAGGGAAACCTCTACCGCAAGCGCCCAAATGGTATCGCGCTCAAGTGCGTCCCTCCTGAGGAAGGCCGAGAGCTGATTAAGGACATCCACAGCGGGGAGTGCGGCCACCACTCATGTGCGCGCACCCTCACAGGCAAGGTCTTCAGGAGCGGCTTCTACTGGCCTCAAGTGCTTCAAGATGCGGTCGCCATTGTGCAAACCTGCGACGCCTGCCAATTCCACGCCAAGCAAATTCATCAGCCGGCACTGGAGCTTCAAACCATCCTGCTCTCCTGGCCATTTGCAGTCTGGGGGCTGGACATCTTGGGCCCCTTCCCAAGGTCGCAGGGGGGCTACCGCTTCCTCTCCGTGGCCATCGACAAGTTCACCAAGGGGACCGAGGTTGAGCCGGTGCGCACCATACCAGCTGGGGCTGCGGTGAAGTTCATCAGGAGCTTGGTCTGCCGCTTCGGCGTGCCCAACCGCATCATCACCGACAACGGCTCGCAATTCACCAGCGGTGTCTTCCGAGCATACTGCGATAAGCTGGGTGTCAAGGTCTGCTTCGCCTCAGTAGCTCACCCACGCAGCAACGGTCAAGCCGAGCGAGCAAACGCTGAGGTCCTCAAGGGCCTCAAGACCAGGAGCTTCAACATCCTCAAGGGCCACGGCAAGGGCTGGATCGACGAGCTCCCTTCAGTGCTCTGGTCCATACGCACAACTTCCTCAAGGCCTACAGGCGAAACGCCCTTCGCTCTGGTCTACGGAGCTGAGGCTGTCCTTCCCGCGGAAATCAAGCATGGATCACCACGGGTCCTTGCCTTCAACGAGGACACCCAAGAGGGCCTCCACAACGACGACCTGCTGTTCCTCGAGGGACTGCGCCGTCAGGCCGCCCTCAGGGCGGCGGGGGTACCAGCAAGACCTGCGACGCTACCACAGCCGCCATGTGCGCTCACGCACCCTTGAAGCGGGCGACCTCGTCCTCAGGCGAATCCTCTCCAGGGAAGGCCTCCACAAGCTCTCGCCAATGTGGGAAGGTCCCTACAGGGTCTCCCACGTCGCCAGGCCTGGCGCAGTACGCCTCGAGACCGAAGACGGCACCCCCGTCAAGAACCCGTGGAACATCGCGCACCTGCGCAAGTTCTACCCGTGATCATTGTCACGTCAAGACATCTAGCTGAAGAGGCAGCTTACGGCTCCACCTCCAAGCATTTTTTGTCTCTAGAGGTTAAAAGCTCACGGCTTAAACCTCCAAGCTCCAAAGGCTTCCTTCGAGGGTCAACCCTCCGAGCTCTCCATGTAAACGAGCCGCCTCAGGCCGTTGAGAGTCTCTGCCACTAATGGGTGGTCCCCATGCCTCGACATGGTCAAATACATTAACTTGGCAACTCCAAGCATAATGAGACAATTTCGTTCCTAAGCGAACTATGCGCTGCGGCGCCGCTATGTAATATTTTGGTGGTGAGTTTATTTCAGCATTATTTTCCTTATTGAGAATGGGCACTTATATCTCTCCACATGCACACCTCGCGAGCGGGGGCTGAGTACGGCGCCAGTGCCTCAAATGACACCAGCAGCACTGCAAAACCCAAGGATCCGAGCTCTGGCTAGAGGGCAGGCCCTCCCAAGCACGCCATCTCTACAAAGGACCTTGGTACTCTCTCTCCTCGCAAGGAACGCCTGAGGAGACCTATAAGCGCGCATTAGTCCATGGTAAAGTGCACAAGCGTTTGGTCCTGCCTCTCTAACATCTATAGGGAACAAGCGTCTCTACAAGCCTGAGGAGGCAGCAGGGAAAAAACCCTTGAAGAGGACCTCCCCGGCAAGCTAAGTCCCGCTCCTGCGACTCGAGAGCCTTTTCTCTCCAAGCGCACGTTTGTCCCTCGAGCGATTTCGTTCTCCCTTACGCTTCATGGACTACTCGCACGTCAAAGGGGAGCACTTGGGCATCGCGACTTAGGGCTCTTACCTCTCCAAGCCTTAAACTCCCCCCGGCCTTGCTGAGTCATTGCTCTAGCATACCGTAGTGGCGGAGTCATAGTGCGAAGAGACGGGTCCTAACGACGCAGAGAAAACATAGACATGAAAGTAAAGCAGAAAAGGCCTCTCGAGGGGCAAGCAAGCTAGCATAAATAAGCTTAAAGAGGTATATTACAGGCCCAAAACGTACAATGTCTGAATACAAAAAATTGTCTCAGATACAAGCGCTCAAAGGCGCGACCAGCAAGACTCAGGCGGAGTCCGCGCCAGCACGCTCCTCCTCAGCGTCCTCCTCCTCGGCAGGGGCGGCCTCCTCCTCGCTGTCCTCCGCAGCCACCTCCGCACGCTTGAAGCGGTTGCAGAAGGCCTCCACTTGCTCGCTGAGGGCGTTGGAGACCTGCAGGGCCTCTCCAGCCGGGCGCGCCTCGGTCACCGTGGAGAGGTCGAAGCTGGGCGAAAGGAGCCGAAGGTTGGTGAAGATGCGGTCGACCACCACCTCCAGAAGCTGGCGGCTCTCGACCTCAATCACCTCGCGGAGATCGCCGGCGGGACCCTCGAGGGACGTGAAGAGCTGGTCGAAGTAGACCAGGTACATCGCAGCATCACCACGACCGCGAGCCTCGGTGAGCGGCGCTTCTGCGCCGAGCTGGCCCGCGAGCTCATTGCCTCTCGCTACCAGCGCCTGGAACATGCGGTCCCGCTGCTTCGCGAGCACGAGAGCCGCCTGCGCGGTGTCCACGGCCTCCGTCACCTGCTTGGCTGCAGAGCGCGCCTGCCCCTCCACGTCCTTGATGAGGGCGTCCAGCTCCAGGGCAGCAGCCCGGCGGCCCTCCTCAGCCTGGCGGTAGGCGTCCTTGGCGCGTTGGAGGCGGACCTCGAGCTTGGAGTTGACCTTCTCAAGCTCCGCGATCCGCTTGGCGTCAGCAATGTGCTTGGCCTTGAAGCGGTCCTCTTGCTTCTTGGCCTTGTCGCGGAACTCCTGGGAGATGGTCCGCCTGAAGTCTTTCTCGCGCTCCGCGAGGGCAGCCTCCGCCTCCTTTTTCTTCTCAGCGAACCGCAGCTGGAAGCGCTCCAGGGTTTGCCTCTGGGCGGTGACGTTATCGTCGTGCCGCTGGAGCGCTTGGGCCAGGTCCCCCTCACGCGCCTCGAGCTCTTCCCGCTTGGTGGCCAGCTCACCCTCCGCCTGGAGCCGCTGCTCGTCACGCTGCTCCACGTCTTTCTCTCTGGAGGCCAGCTGCCGCTCGCGCTCGGCTAAGCTCTTGCGGTCCTCCTCCAGGGTCTCCCGCGCGGCCCGGTGGGCGGAGAGGAGCTGGGACTCTAGCTGGGAGACCTCGCGGCGCTTCTGCTCCAGCGAGCCCTCCATAGCCGCGCGCTCGGCCTTCACCTCCGCAAGGAGATCGGCGGCCGCATCGCGCGCGTCCTGGAGGGGGGCAAGGAGCTCGTCTGCGTCGCAGACGGCCCCTTCTCGGACCTCCTTAGCAAAGCGGATGGCCTCCTCGCGAGCGGCCTGGAGCGCCTGATCCTCCTGGCGCCGGGCCTCAACCGCGGCATGGAAGCGCCCCCAGGCCTCCGCGAGCTTGTCGCGTTGCTGAGCAAGTTGGGCGTCCTCAAAGGCGAGCTGCGCCTCCAGGCCCTCCAGGGACTCCCTCACCACGCGGAAGGCCACCTCGCGGTGTCCCTTGCTCCAGTCCCAGCCGCTCAGGACCAGGCCGCGTTGTGAGGAGGGCCCGGCCCCGGCGTCGAACCTTGAGGATGAGGCCTCTGGGCGTGCCTGGGGGCTAGGCTGCTCCCGGTCCTTCGCCGTGCCCAGGATGGTCTCGCCGCCCTCGTCGCCTGGTCGCGTCGCCTCTTGCGCCTCGCCCCCCACTGTGGGGCGTGGCGGAGAAGGAGGAGCTCCCCTTGCAGAGGCGCCCGCGCTTGGTGGGCCCTGGTCTGCCTCGGCCTCTGGTTGCGCGGGAGGCGTAGCCGTGCGAGGTGGGGTGGCCTCGCGTGCCGGAATCGACTCACGCGGCGGCGTAGCCGCGCGAGGCGGTGCAGGAGCTCGAGGAGGGCTGGCCGACCGCTCTTCCTGCACCTCCACCACTAAGGGCACGGGGGGCGGTGCAGCGGCCTCCGCCTGAGGCGCTGCTGCCTCCGCCAGAAGCTCAGTTGCCTCCGCCTGAGGCGCCTCTTCGGCTGGGCCTGCCGTGGCCATCTCCCCAGGCCTCGCGGCCTCTCCAACCACGGCCTCTGCCGCGGCTCCCTTCACCTCCGCTGCCTTGCGAAGCCTACGGCGTTTCGCAGGCACTAGGTCGCTGAAAGAATCGGGGGGCGAGTGTCAGAAATATGAGAAGAAGAGTGCAATAATCAAGCGTTTAGTAATTGAAGGAACTTACCCAGACCGCTTGGCGCCGGTGTCAACCCACGCCAAGCCTGGCGAGCGCCAGGAGGGCGTGGGCCTGGCGTCTGGCCTCTCCAGAGGCGCCTCGGCTTTCCTCTTAGAAGGGACGTCAGAGGGCCTCGCGCCAGGCCTGTCGCAGGCCGCCTTGGACCGGGGCTCGCGACGCCCCAGCAAGGACTCCTCGTCAGAGGCCTCCTCTTCAGACTCCTCCTCCTCCGCGCGACGCGTGGGCGCCCCCGCGAAGGCGCCTTCGTCGTCACCTGACGAGATGTCGCAAATCTCGCCCGCTTGGGGCCTGGCCCTCGAAGAGGCCTCCTCGCCCGCCGCGGCCTCCTCCTCGCCTGCCGCGGCTTCCTCCTCGCCTTGCCCGGCTCCTGAGGCAGAGGGCGTCTCTGCCCCCTCCGCATCATGCACCACAGGCACGGGCACCACCTTCCGCGCCGGGCCTGCCGGAGTGTACGGAGGGACCCCCTCCAGAACGGCCAGACGCTCGGTCATGTTGTACTGGTGCAGAGGCCTGAGGGAGATCGGGAGTTCCTCCATGGCGGGCACCGCGGGGTTGATGAAGAGCGCGGACAGGACGTTGTCGACGGCATCTTTGTCGTTGTCCTCGCAATGGAGCCGCATCTTGTCATTGGGGCCGGAGTACATCCACATCGGCATCGCGTGCGCCTGGAGTGGGGCGAGGCGGCGCGTCACGAAGTCCGCCACGACGATTTGCCCCGTGAGGCCTTCCTCCCGGAGGTAGCTCAGGCGGCCCGACAGCATCACGTTCTGCGCGCCGCAGAAGGTGGCCTTGCCCCAGTGCGAGTTCTTCACGGGCGGCGCGTCAGGGACCTCGAGGAAGGCGCTTGGCTGCTCCACGCCAACGAAGAACCACCGCTGGCGGAAGTCGTCCACCTTCTTCGTCACGGAGGTGATAGCCTTGCCCTCGCTCCACGACATGGGGATGTAGACGCTCCCCATGCCGTCCACGATGCGGAAGGAGACGCATCCCGAGCGCTCGTTCTTCGCCGTGCTCCGGAGCGCGTAGAAGCACCGGAAGAGCTCCACCGTGGGCTCCACGCCTAGGTACGCCTCGCAGAGGTAGGCGAAGATGGCGAGGATGAGCACCGAGTTGGGGTGGAGGTGCAGCAGTTGGATTTGGTAGAAGGCCAGCACCGCCTCCAGGAACGGGGAGAAGGGCGGCACCAGGCCCGCCGAGACGCAGTGCTGGAAGATGGGGAAAAACCCTCGCGGGCGTTTCCCGTGCGCCGCAGGCTTGAGTGCGGTGGCGCCTTGCTCGTTGGTCCGGTCCGCCACCAGGAAGCGGACCTTCTCGAGCGCCTTGTCGTTGACGCGCACGCCCAGCAGTGCCGCGCCGTGTGCGGCCTCAGCGGGCGCCGCTTGCGATGAAGACCCCGCGGCCGCCTTGCCCTTGTTCTTCGGCGGAGTCATCGTCGGAGGGAAGAAGGGAGCGGCGCGAGGGGAAGTTGGAGAAATCGGAGAAGAGGGCGCCGGATTGCAAGAGCGGAGAGCTCTGTGCGGTTGGCGTCTGCGAGAAGAAGTGGGAGTAGTAACGGCTCCCTGCTCCGGCGCCGGGGTTTTTATGTCTCGTCAAGGAGCAGTTACCGGGGCGTGGTGGGACCCCCCACGACGCACGTCCCATATCGTGCGCAACCGTTGCTCGCCGGAGTGACGCGTGGCTCGGCCCGGCCTGCAGGTTTGGCCCCACGACGCTTCGCCTAGACCCAACGGGCCTCGTCGTGCCCATCGTGGGCCCGGGGGCTACTGTCGGCCCAGTAAGGACCGGGGTATGCACGGCCCACTCCCTACAGGCCTCGCCCGCGTAGAACTTCGGCAGAACGGCTGAGGACCAGGCTACCGCTTGGAGGGATCCTCAAGAGGCACCCCCTCTCGAGGCCTGAAGAGGACGCCAGGTCCTGAAGAGGATCCTGCGCTTCAAGAGACTCCCCAGGCACAGCCCGCTCCACAGGCGACCACGACCCTGTGGAGACACTTCGCGGCTAAGCAAGCGCTGCAGGGCGCACGTGGCCCCTGCAGCAGCCACAGGGTGACGCGAGCATCCCAGTGGCCATTCTGGTGATAAAGGAGTCAACAAAGCCGCGCCGCCTGCGGCCGGACAGCCAGGACTTTCCTCTTTGGTGATAAAGCGGCTGGACGGCGCAACGCTCCAAGAAGATCGTCACCGTGGGCTCCACCACGACCTCTGCTGCGCCTGCGAGCCGCCCTGCGCCGCCTGCAACCTGTCGGCCACGGCGCGCTACTTTAGCACGGATGAGCCGCGTCCATGGACGGAGGAGCCGCTGTGGGCTCCCTCTCCTTGACGCCACCGACGTGTGGGAGCCCACCAGCACGAGGACGGAGCCCGGAGCGCCTATAAAAGGAGCAGGAGCTCCGCCGTAGAGGGGGATCGAGCACCCAATCGCGCAATCGCCCCCTAAACAGATAGGATAGCCAACTGCTGGAGGAGGAAGACGATCATTGTGTCCCTCTCCAGGCACCAAACCGCCTCAAGAGAGCCTTCGGCAAGCTCATTGTCCTGTAACCTTCACAGTGCAATACAGACAAGCAGGAGTAGCGGTTTTACCTCCTCTCGAGGGCCGTGAACCTGGGTACGGGCTGGTGTCCATCTCTGGCGTGATCGTCCTTCTTCAGGCTCGGCGAGCATCGTCGTCGAGCCCCTCGAGAGTTGTTAGACCTCCGTGTTCAGCCCCCCCCCTTCGAACCTCTCTTCAGGGCGAGACTACCCCTGTTACGTGGGAGTCACTCCTCGACAAATGCAATTGTCTGTTGCTTGCAACTTAATACTGGAAGGGGTGCGGATGCTAACCTAAAGGTGGACTTTTTAGACATAGATGCATGCTGGATGGCGGTCTATGTTCTTTGTCGTAATGCCCTAAGTAAAACTCATAGTAGTCATCATGATATGTATGTGCATTGTTATGCCTTCTCTATTTGTCAATTGCCCAACTGTAATTTGTTTACCCAGCATGTTATTTATCTTTAATGGAGAGACACCACCAGTGAACTGTGGACCCTAGTCCATTCTTTTACATCTGAAATACAACCTACTGCAATCATTGTTCTTTTACATTCTCTGCAAACAAACATCATCTTCCACACCATACGTTTAATCCTTTGTTTTTCAGCAAGCCGGTGAGATTGACAACCTCACTGTTAAGTTGGGGCAAAGTAGTTTGATTGTGTTGTGCAGGTTCCACGCTGGCGCCGAAATCCCTGGTGTTGCGCCGCACTACACTCCTTCACCAACAACCTTCAGAGTGATCTTCATCTCCTACTGGTCCGATTAAACCTTGGTTTCGTACTGAGGGAAAACTTGCTGCTGCACTCATCATACCTTCCTCTTGGGGTTCCCAATTGACGTGTGACAGACACGCATCAAGCATATTTTCTGGCGCCGTTGCCGGGGAGATAGAAGGTGCTTCTGGAGGTCTTGAACTCCCGTCAACTAAGCACCACATATTTTCTGGCGCCGTTGCCGGGGAGATCAAGACACGCTGCAAGGGGAGTCTCTCACACCCAATCTCTTTACTTTGTTTATTGTCTTGCTTTATTTTATTTTCTGTCTTGTTTGCTTTCTTTATATCAAAAACACAAAAAAAAATAGTTACTTGTTTTACTTTTATTATTTCGGTTTTGTCTGTTTTTGCTAAAATGAGTACTCCTGAGAACACCAAGTTGTGTGACTTTACTAGCACGAATAATAATGATTTCATATGCACTCCTATTGCTCCACCTGCTTCTACAGCAGAATTTTATGAAATTAAACCTGCTTTACTAAATCTTGTTATGAGAGAGCAATTTTCTGGTGTTAGTACTGATGATGCTGCTGCCCATCTTAATAATTTTGTTGAACTTTGTGAGATGCAAAAGTATAAGGATATAGATGGGGATATTATAAAACTGAAATTGTTTCCTTTCTCCTTGAGAGGAAGAGCTAAAGATTGGTTGCTATCTTTGCCTAGAAATAGTATTAATTCATGGACTAAATGCAAAGATGCTTTCATTGGAAAATATTATCCTCCTGCTAAAATTATATCTTTGAGAAGTAGCATTATGAACTTTAAGCAATTGGATAATGAACATGTTGCCCAAGCATGGGAGAGAATGAAATCTTTGGTAAAGAATTGCCCTACCCATGGACTGACTGCTTGGATGATCATCCAAACCTTTTATGCAGGATTAAATTTTTCTTCAAGGAACCTATTGGATTCAGCTGCTGGAGGTACTTTTATGTCCATCACTTTGGGTGCAGCAACAAAACTTCTTGATGATACGATGATCAACTACTCTGAATGGCATACTGAAAGGACTCCCCAAGGTAAGAAGGTAAATTCTGTTGAAGAAACCTTTTCCTTGAGTGATAAGATTGATGCTATTATGTCTATGCTTGTTAATGGTAAATCTCGTGTTGATCCTAATAATGTTCCTTTAGCTTCATTGGTTGCTCAAGAAGAGCATGTTGATGTGAACTTCATTAAAAATAATAATTTCAACAACAATGCTTATAGGAATAATTTTGGTAATAACAACTATAGGCCATATCCTTCTAATAGTGGTAGTGGTTATGGTAATTCTTATGGTAATTCTTACAACAATGGTAGGAGTGTACCCTCTGATCTTGAAGTCATGCTTAAAGAATTTATTAATACACAAACTGCTTTTAACAAATCTGTTGAGGAAAAGTTTGGTAAAATTGATGTTCTTACTTCTAAGGTTGATAGTCTTGCTCTTGATGTTGATCTTTTGAAACTAAAGTTATGCCTAATGAAGTTAAAGATACTAAGTCATTTGCTACAGCAAATGCTATTCAAGTTAAAATTGACAACAACATTAGGATGATGGCTGAGTTGCATGCTAGGTGGGAAAGAGAAGAAAAACTTGCTAAAGAGAATAATATAGCTAGAGTTTGGACTATTACCACCACTAGTAATGTTGATGCTTCACATTTTGTTAAACCTCCTACTATCAATGGTAAAATAATTGGTGTTGGCAATGTTTCTACTTCTACTACAAAGCGTGCAAAATTGCCTAAAACTGCTGAAACTGTTTCTGATAAAGGTGCTGAAATTTTTCGAAGTGTTGGAGACAATGGTCCCTTTACTTTAGATCATAATGATTTTGATTTTGATAGTTGTCACATTTCTGAAGTTATTAAGTTCTTGCAAAAGCTAGCTAGAAGCCCTAATGCTAGTGCTATAAACATGGCCTTTACAAAACATATTACAAATGCTCTCATAAAAGCTAGGGAAGAGGAATTAAAAGTTGAAGCTTCTATCCCTAGGAAGTTGGAAGATGGTTGGGAGCCCATCATTAAAATGAAGGTCAATGATTTTGATTGTAATGCTTTATGTGATCTTGGTGCAAGTATTTCTGTTATGCCTAAGAAACTTTATGATATGCTTGACTTGCCACCTTTGGAATGCTGTTATTTGGATGTTAATCTTGCTGATAACTCTATAAAGAAACCTTTCGGGAGAATTGACAATGTTCATATTACGGTTAACAATAACCTTGTCCCCGTTGATTTTGTTGTTTTGGATATTGAATGCAATGCATCTTGTCCTATTGTTTTGGGAAGACCCTTTCTTCGAACAGTTGGTGCTATCATTGATATGAAAGAAGGAAATATTAGATATCAATTCCCTCTTAAGAAAGGTATGGAACACTTCCCTAGAAAGAGAATGAAGATGCCTTTTGATTGTATTATTAGAACAAATTATGATGTTGATGCTTCTTCTCTTGATAACACTTGATTTTCACTTTCTGCGCCTAGCTGAAAGGCGTTAAAGAAAAGCGCTTATGGGAGACAACCCATCGTTTTTATTTTCTGTTATTTTTGCTTTTATTTTTGTTTTGAGTCAAGGTACTGCCTAGCACTGTAGCAATACCTTTGTATCTTTATTTTCTTGCATTGTTGTGCCAAGTAAAGTCTCTAATAGAAAGTTGATAATAGATTTGGATTTCTGCGCAGGGACAGATTTTTTCTGTCCACCGTTTTGGGCTGTATAAATTCCAGAAAAATTGAAAAATTCTGAAAAAATTCACGCATGATCCTTAGATATGTACGCAACTTTCATTAGTTTTAAGTTTCTGAATCTGAGCATGATAAGTGCCTCGAAAAAATTCGTCTTTACAGACTGTTCTGTTTTCGACAAATTCTGCCTTTTATTTCGCATTGCCTCTTTTACTGTGTTTGAGTGGATTTCTTTGCTCCATTAAATTTCAGTAGCCTTGGGTAATGTCCAGAAGTGTTGGTGATGATTGTGTCCATGCTGAACATGTGAATTTTTGATTATGCACTAACCCTCTAACAAGATTACTTTGAGTTTGGTGTGAAGGAAGTTTTCAAGGATCAAGAGAGGAGGATGATGCAATATGATCAAGAAGAGTGAAAAGCCTAAGCTTGGGGATGCCCCCGTGGTTCATCCCTGCATATTTCAAGAAGACTCAAGCGTCTAAGCTTGGGGATGCCCAAGGCATCCCCTTCTTCATCAACAACTTATCAGGTCACCTCTAGTGAAACTATATTTTAATTCCGTCACATCTTATGTGCTTTACTTGGAGCGTCTGTGTGCTTTTATTTTTGCTTTGTTATTTTCGTTTTCTGAATAAATCGGATCCTTGCATTCTTGTGTGGGAGATTGACACGCTCCGCTTTTTCATTTGAACACTTGTGTTCTTCGTTTTATTTTTAATGTTCATGGCGAAAGCTGAAAGCCTCAGCATTTATTGTCTATGTTTATGGCGAAAGCTGAAAGCCTCAGCAATTATTATTCATGTTTATGGCGAAAGCTGAAAGCCTCAGCACTTATTGTTTATGTTTATGGCGAAAGCTGAAAGCCTCAGCATTGATTGTTATTTGGTTGGAAACAGAAAATGTTGCATGTGGTAGTTGGTATATTGAAAAGACATACTTATGCTTGTAGATCATTGTCTTGAATAATTTGATACTTGGCAATTGTTTTGAGCTCTCAAGTAGATCATGTTTAAGCTCTTGCATCATGTAGTTAAATCCTATTAGTGGAGAACTACCGTAGAGCTTGTTGAAATTTGGTTTGCATGATTGGTCTCTCTAAGGTCTAGATATTTTCTGGTAAAAGTGTTTGAGTAACAAGGAAGACAGTGTAGAGTCTTATAATGCTTGCAATATGTTTTCATGTAAGTCTTGCTGTACCGGTTTATACTTGTGTTTGCTTCAAACAACCTTGCTAGCCTAAAACCTTATACTGAGAGGGAATGCTTCTCGTGCATCCAAAACCTTGAGCCAAAACCTGTGCCATTTGTGTCCACCATAACTACCTATTATGTGGTATTTTCTGCCATTCCAAGTAAATACTTCATGTGCTACCTTTAAATTATTCAAAAGTTATTATCTCTTATTTGTGTCAATGTTTTATAGCTCATGAGGAAGTATGTGGTGTTTTTATCTTTCAACCTTGTCATTTACTCCTGACAGACTTTCACCAATGGACTACTGGCATATACATCCGCTTATCCAATAATTTTGCAAAAAGAGCTGGTAACGGGGTGCCCAGCCCCAATTAATTACAACCTTCATTAATAATTCGCTTCACATGTTTTGCCCTGATTTATCAGTAAGCAACTTAATATGCAATAGACACTCCTCCATGGTATGTGAATGTTGGAAGGCACCCGAGGATTCGGTTAGCCATGGCTTGTGTAAGCAAAGGTTGGGAGGAGTGTCATCCAAAACCAAACTAAAATACATGTGTAAACAAAAGAGAAGAGGGATGATCTACCTTGCTGGTAGAGATAACGTCCTTCATGGGAGCCACTCTTGAAAGTCTGGTTGACAAGGGGGTTAGAGTGCCCACTACCAATCGTTGACAACAACAAACACCTCTCAAAACTTTATTTTAATGATCTCTTTATGATTTCAAAAACCTGAAAAGCTCTAGCACATGATTTAATCCCTGCTTCCCTCTGCGAAGGGCCTATCTTTTACTTTATGTTGAGTCAGTTTAACTACTTCTTTCTATCTTTGTGTGCAACAATTTTTATATGCTTGCTTATTTTTATATGCTTGCTTATTGCACTTATTATATTACTTTGTGTTGACAATTATCCATGAGATATACATGTTAAAAGTTGAAAGCAATTGCTGAAACTTAAATCTTCCTTTGTGTTGCTTCAAAACCTTTAATTTAGAATCTATTGCTCTATGAGTTAACTCTTATGCAAAACTTTTTGATGCTTGTCTTGAAAGTACTATTCATGAAAAGTTTTTGCTTATATGATTCAGTGTTACTCATTATCTATTTGTTAGCAAACTATAGACCATTGCTTTGAGTCACTTCATTCATCTCATATGCTTTACAAATATTATTGATCAAGATTATGTTGCTAGCATGTCACTTCAGAAATTATTTTTGTTATCGTTTACCTACTCGAGGACGAGTAGAACTAAGCTTGGGGATGCTTGATACGTCTCCAACGTATCTATAATTTCTTATGTTCCATGCTAGTTTTATGCCAATAGCTACATGTTTTATTTACACTTTATAGTATTTTTATGCATTTTCTGGGACTAACCTATTGACAAGATGCCACAGTGCCAGTCCCTGTTTTCTGCTGTTTTTGGTTTCAGAAAAGCTGTTCTGGAAACTTCCTCGGAATCGGACGAAACAAAAGCCCACAGGCCTATTTTTCCCAGAGTGTTCCAGAAGTCCGAAGAGGAGACGAAGAAGGCCAGCAGGGGGCCGTCCCCATGCCCAGGCGCGGGTGGGCCCCCTGCCACGCCGCCACGTGGGGAGGGAGGCCCACGCCTCCACCGATGTTGCCCCTTCGCCTATTTATTCCCCCAGACGCGAAAACCCTAGGGCACCGAGCCATATTTCCAGAAAACATCCGCTGCCGCCGTCGCCGTCAACCCTAACTCGGGGGGTTCAGAAGTTCTCCTCCGACACCCTGCCGGAGAGGGGAATCATCACCGGAGGGCTCTACATCACCATGCCCGCCTCCGGAACGATGCGTGAGTAGTTCATCCTTGGACTACGGGTCCATAGCAGTAGCTAGATGGTTGTCTTCTCCTCTTGTGCCATCATGTTTAGATCTTGTGAGCTGCCTATCATGATCAAGATCATCTATTTGTAATGCTACATGTTGTGTTTGTTGGGATCCGATGAATATGGAATACTATGTCAAGTTGATTATTGATCTATCATATATGTGTTGTTTATGATCTTGCATGCTCTCCGTTGCTAGTAGAGGCTCTGGCCAAGTTGATACTTGTAACTCCAAGAGGGTGTATTTATGCTAGATAGTGGGTTCATGCCTCCATTGAATCTGGGACAGTGACAGAAAGTTCTAAGGATGTGGATGTGCTGTTGCCACTAGGGATAAAACATCAATGCTTTGTCTAAGGATATTTGTGTTGTTTACATTACGCACCATACTTAATGCAATTGTCTGTTGCTTGCAACTTAATACTGGAAGGGGTGCGGATGCTAACCTGAAGGTGGACTTTTTAGACATAGATGCTTGCTGGATGGTGGTCTATGTTCTTTGTCGTAATGCCCTAAGTAAAACTCATAGTAGTCATCATGATATGTATGTGCATTGTTATGCCTTCTCTATTTGTCAATTGCCCAACTGTAATTTGTTTACCCAGCATGTTATTTATCTTTTATGGAGAGACACTGAACGGATAGACGTCGCCTAGAGGGGGGGGGGGGGGTGAATAGGCGATTTAAAACTTTTTCCGGGGAGCCGGAATTTCCGGTATAAGTGAGACTCGGAAATTCCGGTCAACCGGAAATTCCGAGTCAAGATGGACCGGAAATTCCGGTATGCTTGATAAAGGCGGAATAAAACTAGTGTTTTACTTTAACAAGCATACAACCTAAATATACTAGGTTCACCTATGTGCACCAACAACTTATGCTAAGCAATACAAGTATCAAGGAGATAGCAAGATATATAGCTTCAAGCACGAAGGCTATCACAATGTAAAGTGCATAAGTAAAGAGCTCGGGTATAGAAATAACCGAGGCACGCGGAGACGAGGATGTATTCCCGAGTTCCACCCAAAGGATGTACGTCTCGTTTGGAGAGGTGTGCGCAACCACAACAGGTTAGCCGCAACGCCACCAAGGCTCACCTTCTTCTCCTGATGAACTCAACCACAAAAGGTTGCGAGTTCACCTTCCACTATTGATCCCCTTTTTGGGCGGAGATCGAATCCCTTACAACAATCTTGAGGCACACACCCACAACTTAATTGGGGGCTCCCAAGTCTTGAGGCACACACCCACAACTTAATTGGGGGCTCTCAAGTGACCACAAAAGGTCTTGACCACAAAAGGTCTTGGCCACAAAAGGCCGGCCACAAAAGGCGTCTAGGGTCCAATGACCCAAGAGTAACAAGCTCACAAGTAACACCACCACGAATCCTCGTGGAGGGCTCAAACCGATGCAAATGCAATGGCAAGAGCACACGAAGTGCTCAAGTCCTTCACTCTCAAATTCCAACAAAGCAACAAATGCTTATGGGGGAATAAGAGAGGAAGAACAAAGAAAACCACAAAGGAGTCAAATCCCTCACTCCCAAATCCCACCAAAAGCAACTAATGCTTATGGGGGGAGAAGAGAGGAAGAACAAAGAGAAGAACCACAAAGGAACTCCAAGATCTAGATCCACTAGGTTCCCCTCACTTAGAGGAGAGATGGATTGGTAGGATTGTAGATCTAGATCTCCTCTCAACTTTCCCTAAAGAATATGCAAGAATCAATGGAGGGATTGAGAGGAATCAAGCTTTCCAAGGTAAACAATGGAGTAGGAGAGAGAGGGAAAACGTGCTGCCTTGAATTGGCTGAGGAAGAAGAAGGGGAGGGGTATTTATACCTCTCCAGGAAATATAGCCGTTGGCTGTTTCGAAACTCGGAAATTCCGGTATAAGTGAGACTCGGAAATTCCGGTCAACCGGAAATTCCGAGTCCATGAAATTTCCGAGCTGAAATTCCGGCTGGAGTCAGAACCAAAACCAAACTTTCCTTAACCGTTTTCGCGAGGCTCTTTGAGGGCAACTCGGAAATTCCGGGTCATCAAAATATCCGACCACAATTTCCGGTTGAGTCCAGCACCTCTTTTCCTTCTTTCCTTAGCCGATTTCTTGGACGAGTTGGGGAACCGGAAATTCCGGTGGAACGAAATATCCGGCCCCAATAATCCGGTTCAGAACAGCCAAACTAAAACCGCTATAACTTTTGCAAATGAACTCCGAATGAGGTGAAACCAACTTTGTTGGAAATATTGCATCCCATAAATAGAGCAAAGTCACCACACATGGCAAGGTGTGGGACTTTCCTCATGGTCGAACCGGCAATATTTCCGCCACCGAAAACGCAAGAAGTTTGCCAAAGTAAAACCGTTTTCGAAGCACTTGGGCTTGTCATGAGGAACACGACAAGCACCAAAACCCAACATCCAAAATACAACAAGATGAACGAATGAAATCCCGATTTGGATGATCTAGAGCTTGGCATGAAGATGAACCAAGCTCTAATTCCTCACATGGATAAAAGCCAAATAAGAACCAAGAAATATGATATGCCAAGTATGCAAAGGTTTGAGCTCTCCACAAATATGCGATCAAGTTACTCACTCGAGAGCCCCTCTTGATAGTACGCCTATCTATCCTATAACCCGGTCTCCACAAACTACATGAGACCGGTAGAAAAGAAAACCTATCAAGATCATACCTTTGCCTTGAGCATTCCACTTGAGCTAGATGATGACTATCTTGATCTCTTCAAGTGGATCTTCTTTCTTGATTGCGCGTCCAAGCACATGCTTGATGAAGACTTCTCCAAATACTCCCCCATACACATAATGGGAGAGTCTCGCTAAGCTCCGTCTTCATGTATCCATCGCAAGCACCAAGCATAGGATATCTTCAAGAGTCTTCTCTTGGTCTTGCACATCTCAACTTCAACACATGACCATCCACCATATACATCATGGAATGGAACCTTGGTCATCAAATAAGCTTCAAGAGTCCAACACATGAACTCCACTATTCTCATGGACACGATCTATAAGATATCTCAATGCAAGCATTAGTCCATAGAGATTGTCATATAATTACCAAAACCACACATGAGGGAAAATGCTCTTTCAATCTCCCCCATTTTGGTAATTGATGACAATCTCTTTTGAGAGGGTTAATAATATGGAATTTAACGAACAAGAGTGGTTGTACTAACATTAAATACTACAAAGGTATGTGATTTTAGTCCATCCACATATATAGTGCAAACTCCCCCATAATTTATGCACGTGTGTATGAACATGAATTCATTGCATATATTGTTAACCATTACCGATGGTGGAGTTTCCACTATATATAAAACCAAGCAACGAATGCAAAGGCCAATAGCAAAGTACAAAGCCAATTCCATACAACCCTCCAAAACTTCTCCCCCATTGGCAACGATTGCCGAAATGGGCGAAAAGATTTAGAAGGACAACATAATAAGATCTCCTTCATAAAGTGTGCATTTCTCATAATGTGAGTGAAATCAAATGCACATATCCAATGACGAATAGATGGAGGGGGTCAAACTCTATTGAGGATCCAACGATTGCACAAGAAAGATAACAATTGAAATCCACTAGAAGGATACCAATTGCAAAAGAAAAGATGCATTCACAAAGAAGCAAGCAATCAAAGGATCCAAGAAAAACAATTGAGCACAAGAAGATATTATGATAAGATCAACCAAGTGTTCTAAAAATAAAGAGGGAACTCCCCAAGGTACATGCACAATGAAAGATTTGTATTTCAATATAGTGTGCATAACATGGAATCCTCACTTCCTCCTAGATAATTTTGAACACACACAAATGTTGAGCAACAAGAAATAGAAGTGACAAATGAAGACTTGCTCAAACAAGAAAGGATGGGTGTGACATGGAAATACATTTTAGGAGACTAAAACAAGGATGAGCCAAGGCATCACTATAGTCTTTCAAAATATGAGGCACATAGTGCATATCATGTATTTCGCATACAAGCACACCAAAGAGGATACATCACATAGGACCACAAGCTTGTTAAGAGGCAATGTGATTCCAATAGAAAAACAAAGCTTGTGCCTTTTAGCGATCACCAAAGAATCAAGAAAGTAATAAAAGGTGATCACTAAAGATTTTGAATACCAATTAAAGACGTAACTACTCTCATGTGTATAAGTTTCTAGGTAGACACTAAGTCAATCAAAGAAACATGCACACACAAAACTAGGTACAAGGTAAAAACATGATATCCAAGAGGAAGTCATAAACACACCGATAAGATTTTTGCTTAAAAGCAAAGCACATAGCTCAAATTAATCTTAAAGGGTATGGATGAACTTCCAACACCAAATTCTCAAAGCATCACAAATACCCACATAGGATAAGTGATAGTTGGGATGCTTCGAGAAAGATAACAAATATCACATAAGGCAAATGATTTTGAGAATTCATCAATATTGCACATGAGAGACTTTGAAGAAGATTTGCTAGATTAACATATTGGGGATCGGTGAATCATGAAAATGATTATATATATTCCCCTTGATGTGTAATCATCCCGGCTTACTCACATTTGCAATGACGATGTTTTTGAAAGGAACTTTGCAAAAACCATATCAAATGCAACCTAGAGATACTCATGCCAAAGAGCAACCTACACAAGGTTTGAGAGCTAGAACTATATGCATGAGTTAGATACTTGTTACCGAGATAGCATTGACGGTGTAGAAGATGAGAGTTCACAATCATCCAAGCTTGGCTCCAAGAAGCACATGGTGAAGACATCTTCTTTAATATGAGACAAGCTTCCAATGCATCTCCCATGTACCTAAAACAAGTCAAGTACACTATGGTACCCAAACTAATTGAGTCCAAAGTAGTTAGACCAACTACAATACATATGACAAACTCCACATAAATATGTGCATATTGATATGAAATAGAATTTCATGCACATTTTAGCCATTTAGGATTTGATGGAGTTTATCCTATATATTGGATCAAGGAAAGTAAGCATGCCACAAGATATACAAATAGTAAATATGCATGCACAAAACTTTCAAGAACCAAATGAGATACAATTTGGACAAAACACCAATTAAATCAAGAAGCTACACATGAGTGTGGCAAGAGAAAGATTTGTCCACATTATATCAAAGACTCAAATCAACATATGATTGGAGAAACCAATTTGAAAAGATATCAAATGAAAACAAGGTCAAGGCTAAACCAATGAGCATAAGAAATAAATTAAACAAACATGCTCGAAGGTTTATCTCATCCAAGAAGGTAGACTAAGGACCATGGGATGAGATAGCCAACTCCACAAAGAAGAGTAAGGTTCCAACGAATAACCAAGCCCTCTACACTTTTCATGATGGCACAAAGTACCAAGACGAAAAATGTTTGTCTTTCAAAGAGACATGTCATCGGGATCAAATACCAATTGAAGATAACTAATGTTATAAAGCATATAGGATTGCTCCCCCAAGATTCGTGCATTCTTTATGATCTTGTATATGAATACAAAATGCACACAAATGAGATCATCACTCTCCATATACATTGTTAAAACATTAGTCATGTTCAAGAAGAGCAATAAGATACCAAACCAATTTTAAAGAATGGTGTTCTAAAGAGTATAGAGTAGCTTCCCCATGATTAGTGCATTTTTAAGATCTTGTATGTAAATACAAAATGCACACGAGTGGGATCATTACCCTCCATATATCTTTTTGAACACAAAGTTCAAGAAAATCAATAAGACCCGATATCAAATAAAAGGATGATGATCTACTCAATGTAGGATAGCTTCCCCAAGAATAGTGCATTACTTAGAATTAAGACTTTTTGAGTGTAAATGCACAAGAATGGGATCCTTGCTTTTCCTAACTCAAGAAAGCACAACACAAATTATGAGTAGAGCAACAAACGATCCAAAGGTAAATGACAAAAGGGTGGTTAGACCAAAACAAGATTTGACGATAAAATAAGACAATTTAGGAACAATAGCCAATGTGAAGATGATCAATAAATTTACCACAAATAAAATTATCACTTGTCAAGGACAATGATTGTATGGAGATAGTTCTCGGTGGTACATGACATATATGTATTCAAGATCATATTCACAAAACATAAGCATGTGGCAAAATAAAAGAATTGAAAAACATGCTTATTTAGAGATTCTTGATGGCTTCAAATAATCGATGATCATACTAAGTATCAAGAAACTCTCTCACAAACAAGATACCAAAAGATGGGTGAACAAAAAGCATTTAAGCAAATATGGAACTTGTTTGAGTACCATGCCACCTAGGAACAAGATAATCAAAATATCAACTCTAGGTGACACTACCTCACATGTTCACATTTTCTAGGCTTGTAATATGCACATAGCTTATTACTCCCCCATAATGTGATAATCCATTCTTTTTAACAAGAGGCAAACGAAATCTAAGAGATAATTAATGGACATTAGAAATTGAATTTCTCATGAGTGAGACGTACCACAAAGAGAGTAGATAACATTGATATATCACCACTAAGTGGTAGTCCTCATGAATACACATTTTAGGATAGTGAGTTACCAAAAAGCACATCACTCCCCCAAAATGGGATAGTCCATTAATATCCTTATAAGAGCCAATTAAGATGAAAGCAAATAGACAAGAGGCTCAAAACATACATGGTGTGCAAACCAACATACACAAGCTTGATTACTCAACATAAGTAAGTATAGTGCACATCACATACAAACACAAGTAAGGTACAAAACCAAACACATGCAAGGGTGCAAATAACTTTCAATATATATATATGAATTAAATACAAGTTACCGCAAGGAGGAGCATTGGATATATGCTAAGACAATATAATCCACTTGACTTGACTTGAGATAATATGGATGATGAAGATCCCTTAATTCTTCATGATGTAGTCAAGTCTCCAATGTCCTCCACGAACACCTATTGATCAAGTTTTAGCTTGTTGGTCCCCAACCAAGTTGGGTCCTAAGAGGTTAGTCAGAATAGGCTTGGCAACCCAAATGGTTCTTTTCTTGACACCATTTTGAGTACCAACAAATTTGGCAAACACATTGCCAACCTTATCCTTCCTAAGAGAATGAACATGATCAATTATAGTGGGGTTGGATAAGGTACCGTGAGTGCATGAAGAAGCAAAGTGATCCTTCCCCCGACAATTGTAGCAAAGTCGGCTTTTACCTTTCTTCTTGGGAAGGGGAGGTTCTTCAACTTGGGAAGCTTGAGTTTGGACTTGAGGTAGCTTCCCTTGTTGCTTCTTGCTAAGAGGCTTCTTCTTCAATGGGCAAGATCTAACATGGTGCCCTTCAACCTTGCACTTGAAGCACACAATCTTGGCCGAATCACTAACTTGTTCTTGGCCCTTCTTCTTGATGAACTTGTGCTTCAACTTGACATTGGACTTGTTCTTGTGATTGGAGTTGAATCCAAGTCCACTCTTGTCATGAGGAAGTTGTTGCACTCTCAACATGTTGTCGAGGGTGGACTTACCTTCATGACACTTCTTCAAGTCTTTCTTCAAAGAAGTGACTTGTGCCTTGAGCTCTTTGAGTTCCTCTACATGGTTAGTTTCAACACACATACTAGAGGAAGTAGATGCTACATTGTTAGAGCAACAAGGCAAGGAGTGTAATTCATCACAAGATTTAGCAATAGTATGTGATGTAGAATTACTAGTACTAGCACATTGCAATAAAGCATTAGTAGTAGACGTTGTGCTAGTGTCCTCAAGAGGCTCACAAGATGTTACCTTCATAGTGACCGCCTCATGAGCTAACTTTAGCCTAGCATGGGATGCTAGAAGATCCTCATTAGAGCTAAAAAGCTTTTCATGAGTTTCTTCCAACTTCCCATACTTACTTGTTAGCAAATCAAGTTGAGCCCTTAGCTCAACATTCTCCTTCAAAATAGATGCTTCACATGAAGTGGAGTTAGTAGCACAAGCATCATTAACATTAGAAATGGAAGAAGACAACATGACAAGCTTATTATTTAACTTAGCATTTTCTTTACTAAGCACATTACATTTAGCAATAGCATGGTCATGTTCTTTAGTGAGTTTAGCAATTATGGAGTTATGAGACTCCATGATAGTTTCAAGTTGCTCTTGAAGGTGAGCATTAGTTTCTTGTTCATCTTCTAGAGATGATTGAAGAGATACCTTTTCATGGGCATCTTCTCTCTCAATCTCACCTTTTAGCTCAAGAACATCCTCAAGCTCACCTATACGGCTCATAAGAAGGCCAAAGTGTTTCTTGCCAACTCCTTGCAAGTTAGTCATGAAATTATCAAATGCAATAATTTCTTGTTTGATTTCAAGACTAGTATCATCATCATCATCATCATCATCCTTATCATCATCATGAGATGTATTGGAATTCAAGTTAGGAGATACCTTAGACTCCTTAGCCATAAGGCAAATGAGAGTAGTGGATGAAGATAATGAAGAGTTACTTGAAACACCATTGAGGTCCATGTCTTGTTCCAACAATTGTTGGGATTCCTTTACATTGTTAGCCAAACAAGTACTAGAGGAAATAGAAACATTTTGATCATGGCAACAAGACAAGGAAAGCATATCATCATGAGATTTAGTTAAGCAACTACTACATGATATGCAAGGACTATCAACACTAGCATTTATGACATTTGAAGTGCTAGAGGTGTTTAAGTCCAAAGATAGAGCATTGCAATAAGATGGGTAAGAAGTATAGTTAATAGTGGATTCACCATCAAGAATGCAATTTCTATCACCACTCACCATATCATTACCTTGTGGCAAACCACATGTCGGTGAAGCGGAGGAAGACGTGAGCTCATCACGTCCGGATGTGGAAGGAAGACAATCATCCTTGGAAATGTTGGACACCTCATATATATCTTGAAGTTTTGTCCATAATTCATGAGCGCTCCGAAAAGGCATGATTGACGCAAGGACTACATCGCTCAAAGCACATATGAGACCATTAGATGCTAGAGTATCGAGATAAGAGTTTTTCTCATCCTCTAAAGATAATTCTTGTGAATCCTTTGGAGGAGAAAAACCCATATCTACAATACTCTCTAAATTTGAACCCATGTCTCTAAAAAGATTAAGCATGCGAATTTTCCAAACATCATAATTTGTGCCATCGAATCTATAAGTGGGATTGTGCACTAGATCTCTAAACGACATCTTTATCTCTAGGCGGTTAGTCCTAATAATGAGATAACCTGGCTCTGATACCAATTGAACGGATAGACGTCGCCTAGAGGGGGGGGGGGGTGAATAGGCGATTTAAAACTTTTTCCGGGGAGCCGGAATTTCCGGTATAAGTGAGACTCGGAAATTCCGGTCAACCGGAAATTCCGAGTCAAGATGGACCGGAAATTCCGGTATGCTTGATAAAGGCGGAATAAAACTAGTGTTTTACTTTAACAAGCATACAACCTAAATATACTAGGTTCACCTATGTGCACCAACAACTTATGCTAAGCAATACAAGTATCAAGGAGATAGCAAGATATATAGCTTCAAGCACGAAGGCTATCACAATGTAAAGTGCATAAGTAAAGAGCTCGGGTATAGAAATAACCGAGGCACGCGGAGACGAGGATGTATTCCCGAGTTCCACCCAAAGGATGTACGTCTCGTTTGGAGAGGTGTGCGCAACCACAACAGGTTAGCCGCAACGCCACCAAGGCTCACCTTCTTCTCCTGATGAACTCAACCACAAAAGGTTGCGAGTTCACCTTCCACTATTGATCCCCTTTTTGGGCGGAGATCGAATCCCTTACAACAATCTTGAGGCACACACCCACAACTTAATTGGGGGCTCCCAAGTCTTGAGGCACACACCCACAACTTAATTGGGGGCTCTCAAGTGACCACAAAAGGTCTTGACCACAAAAGGTCTTGGCCACAAAAGGCCGGCCACAAAAGGCGTCTAGGGTCCAATGACCCAAGAGTAACAAGCTCACAAGTAACACCACCACGAATCCTCGTGGAGGGCTCAAACCGATGCAAATGCAATGGCAAGAGCACACGAAGTGCTCAAGTCCTTCACTCTCAAATTCCAACAAAGCAACAAATGCTTATGGGGGAATAAGAGAGGAAGAACAAAGAAAACCACAAAGGAGTCAAATCCCTCACTCCCAAATCCCACCAAAAGCAACTAATGCTTATGGGGGGAGAAGAGAGGAAGAACAAAGAGAAGAACCACAAAGGAACTCCAAGATCTAGATCCACTAGGTTCCCCTCACTTAGAGGAGAGATGGATTGGTAGGATTGTAGATCTAGATCTCCTCTCAACTTTCCCTAAAGAATATGCAAGAATCAATGGAGGGATTGAGAGGAATCAAGCTTTCCAAGGTCAACAATGGAGTAGGAGAGAGAGGGAAAACGTGCTGCCTTGAATTGGCTGAGGAAGAAGAAGGGGAGGGGTATTTATACCTCTCCAGGAAATATAGCCGTTGGCTGTTTCGAAACTCGGAAATTCCGGTATAAGTGAGACTCGGAAATTCCGGTCAACCGGAAATTCCGAGTCCATGAAATTTCCGAGCTGAAATTCCGGCTGGAGTCAGAACCAAAACCAAACTTTCCTTAACCGTTTTCGCGAGGCTCTTTGAGGGCAACTCGGAAATTCCGGGTCATCAAAATATCCGACCACAATTTCCGGTTGAGTCCAGCACCTCTTTTCCTTCTTTCCTTAGCCGATTTCTTGGACGAGTTGGGGAACCGGAAATTCCGGTGGAACGAAATATCCGGCCCCAATAATCCGGTTCAGAACAGCCAAACTAAAACCGCTATAACTTTTGCAAATGAACTCCGAATGAGGTGAAACCAACTTTGTTGGAAATATTGCATCCCATAAATAGAGCAAAGTCACCACACATGGCAAGGTGTGGGACTTTCCTCATGGTCGAACCGGCAATATTTCCGCCACCGAAAACGCAAGAAGTTTGCCAAAGTAAAACCGTTTTCGAAGCACTTGGGCTTGTCATGAGGAACACGACAAGCACCAAAACCCAACATCCAAAATACAACAAGATGAACGAATGAAATCCCGATTTGGATGATCTAGAGCTTGGCATGAAGATGAACCAAGCTCTAATTCCTCACATGGATAAAAGCCAAATAAGAACCAAGAAATATGATATGCCAAGTATGCAAAGGTTTGAGCTCTCCACAAATATGCGATCAAGTTACTCACTCGAGAGCCCCTCTTGATAGTACGCCTATCTATCCTATAACCCGGTCTCCACAAACTACATGAGACCGGTAGAAAAGAAAACCTATCAAGATCATACCTTTGCCTTGAGCATTCCACTTGAGCTAGATGATGACTATCTTGATCTCTTCAAGTGGATCTTCTTTCTTGATTGCGCGTCCAAGCACATGCTTGATGAAGACTTCTCCAAATACTCCCCCATACACATAATGGGAGAGTCTCGCTAAGCTCCGTCTTCATGTATCCATCGCAAGCACCAAGCATAGGATATCTTCAAGAGTCTTCTCTTGGTCTTGCACATCTCAACTTCAACACATGACCATCCACCATATACATCATGGAATGGAACCTTGGTCATCAAATAAGCTTCAAGAGTCCAACACATGAACTCCACTATTCTCATGGACACGATCTATAAGATATCTCAATGCAAGCATTAGTCCATAGAGATTGTCATATAATTACCAAAACCATACATGAGGGAAAATGCTCTTTCAGACACCACTAGTGAACTGTGGACCCCAGTCCATTCTTTTACATCTGAAATACAACCTACTGCAATCATTGTTCTTTTACATTCTCTGCAAACAGACATCATCTTCCACACCATACGTTTAATCCTTTGTTTTCAGCAAGCCGGTGAGATTGACAACCTCACTGTTAAGTTGGGGCAAAGTAGTTTGATTGTGTTGTGCAGGTTCCACGTTGGCGCCGGAATTCCTGGTGTTGCGCCGCACTACACTCCTTCACCAACAACCTTCAGAGTGATCTTCATCTCCTACTGGTCCGATTAAACCTTGGTTTCGTACTGAGGGAAAACTTGCTGCTGCACTCATCATACCTTCCTCTTGGGGTTCCCAACTGACGTGTGACAGACACGCATCACCGCCTTGTGCACGGCTTGCAGTGAGAGGATAAAGCCTTGCTCTAACATGGCACATCTTCAAATCCCCTCTGCATTGCAGTCTCCTCTCTCCTCGTCCCTTCTACAGTAGCTAGCTCTCCATTAGGCTTCGCGGAGAAGGAAGATGGAAGTTCCAAAACCTCGCCTGGTCGCCATGAAGAGCTCAGGGGGGGCCACCCCAGTCAGCGAACCAACCTTGGTATGAATGCAAATTTGGACCCCATTTGAAAAGAGAAACGAAATTTTAACCCAATTTTGAGAAATCGCTTGGTATCCATGTACCTTTTTTCCTGAGGTTCGGCCGAATTTCCAAAAGTAATTCGAATTTGAAATACAAGTGTGGGGCTGCCTTGTCATATTTTTTTTGTGGCAAAAACTACACGCGATAGGACGAAAAAAGTTCAAATATAATCAACACCTTGATATGAATTGCGACGCAGAACAATTTCGACCCCATTTTGTATTCTGAAATAAAATGACAAAACATTGAAAACTTACGCCTTTGTTTTCATTTTTATGATGTTCGACCGTATTTCTAAAAGAGTAACTCAAATATGAACTACAAGTGTTTGGCTGCCTTAAAAAAAACATTCTAAGGTGCTACTCCAGTGCATGCGGTAGGAACGGAAACAGTTCAAGTATATTCAAAACCTTGGTATGAATTAATGGTGACACCTATAGTTTGTTTTACCCCGTTTTGAATTTGCTTCGAGAAAATGACAAAAATTGTAAACTTGCATAGAGAGTCCTTTGTTATTGTCTTTTTCGGAGGTTCGACCAATTTTCCCAAAAGTCCACATGCTTGTTAGACAAACTTGTCATCAGCTTGTCAAAAATAATTAGAACTTCACTTGTGTGACCGCATTGTCATAAATTTGGTGCTAGTGCATGGGTTCGGAAGAATAAGAAAGAAGGATCTAATTTTCAAAACATTGGTATGAATGGCGACGCCCGGAATTTTTACCCCATTTTGAATCCATTGAAATAAAGTGACAAAAAACAAATGAAAACTTTGCGCACAAACTCCTCTGCTTTCATTTTACCGAGGTTCGGGCGAATTTCCCAAAAAAACAGCTCAACTTTGAACTACAACTTTCCCATGGAGACTTGTTCAAAAAAAAAAGGTCCCCATTGAGAGTCGGTTCTACAGAGTAGATCATCAGCAAAGCACAAACTTGGATCCATGCAAAGTATTACACTCTCGTGGGCAGCTCATTTGAGTCGGTTCTGCAGAGCGTAGGGCCCGTGCCAGGGAGGGAAGATGCGTGTACCATAGCGATGCTATCACATTCATTTTGAACCGACGCAGGAGTGTGCCTGGTCAACACTGCGGTGTTGGCAGGCATGGCCGTTGATTTGACTTGACGATAAAAGAGCTTCTCCATTGCGTGCTATGATGGGTCTATACATCTACTTCTGCAGTCTAGCGCTAGCAGGATTATGCTGAGCTCGACCACATGTCGGGGGGCTGCCCCCGGGTAGGGCAAAGAGGTGATGTTAAGGTCAATCCGGGTCTCTTAGGCCGGATCACTTAGGCCGGATCTGAGGAAGGGATCCGGTTAGCACTCAGATATGCATAAAGTGCAGAGAGGTAAAAGGAGATACGGTAAAGCCTTACCGGATCTGAGGAAGGGATCCGGATTAACCTAACCGTATTGGTCTGGAAGGATCCGGCTTAGGGCAAAGTCGGATAATGTAAAGGCCAGGAAATAGCAGTAAGAGCCGGTTGGAAAGTCAATACCCGCCAGACACGGAGGCATGGCAGGCGCAGAGGTAAGGCGCACGCAGGGCGGCTGAGGCCTTACCGTGGAACGCGGGTCATCCGGGGTCCAGAAGACGAGGCGAGGGATGGGCAAAGCACGTCGTGTCCCTGACAGAGGTACCATGGTGATGCCTCAGTAGCGTGGCGACAGTGTAATCCAAGGGGCTAAACCGTAATTCGGTTAGCCTATATAGAGGGCATCTCTCCCTCCTCCGTGAGGGACTATGCCATGGACCTCATTCTCCCCCTTTGCTTCATCTTCCTCACAGAGCTCTCGCCATTGGAGCATGATACAGCTCAAGGAGCACCTTGTATTTGTGACCATCGAGATACAAGAGAGTAGGCTAGAGCTGCAGTAGGGGTGTTACCTCCGCAGGAGGGCCCCAAAGCAGGGTACATCCCGGTGTGCTTTCGTTGTTCTTGTTCTTGCTGTTTCGTCGTTGTTCTTCTTGCGTGCCTCTTGAGCGCGTACGCCCTCCCCGGATCCCCCAACGTCCAAGCGAGCCCCAACTTAAGCCATCCTATGGCATCTGCCGTGACACCACCACGACAGTTGGCGCCCACCGTGGGGCAAGCAGCGGCGTTGGATGGGGTTTTCTTCCGGACGGGTTCTGTCACTGGCTCCGGCGAGCGGGTCCTATCCGGACTCGTTTGCAGAATCGGCGAGTTCACCTTCGTCAGCGACAACGCGGGGTGCTTCGCCAACAAGCCTTTCCCCGCTGATGGTTTCCTCATGATGCTCGGCAGCTTCGTCACCTACGTCACCACCGAGCTTGTCCGCGAGTACCCGACGCAGGTGCTCGTGGCCGAGGACCCTCCTTCTTTCCGCACAGCTCTCGGACGGCGTAGCACTCTCCCCGGGAGTAGCGTGGAGGTGATGATGACCGGAGGTGCTGGAGCTGGCAAAGGAGGTGCCGGCAAAAGCGTGCCCGAGGTCTAGATCATGCCAACCAATCCGATTGACAAGCCGGCTAGGATGGCGAAGTTCCCCCTGGAGAAGCCGAATCAGGTTGGCCCTCATGACATGTCAAGTAGGGAAGTTCCCTTAGAGAATATCCTGGAAAAGTTAGCTCGGCCAGTGGCACCCGAGGCAAATGTAGAGCTTACTATAGCCGAATTAGAGGCAAAGCGCCTGAGGTTGCAAAGAGAAGCCCGGTTAGTGATGGAGTCTAGGCAAGCATTTGATAGAGACATGAGAGAATATAATGCTGCCAATGGTATCACCGATGGTTTCACTCCGGTAGCGCCTAACCCTCGCAAGAGAGCAGATGTGCGTAGCCGGGGTAAAGACCTCAATGACGAGTTAGCTAGAGCCGCAAGATCGAGCTCGAGCAAGGCTACTAGTCAGAGATCCGGAACAGGCAAGCCAGTGTATAATACCCCGGCTAAGAATCTTAGGGCTGCAGCGGCAGCGCGAGCCGAATTGTCCGCATTAACTGGGATGCTTGGCGCAAGCAGGCAGAGAGGGTCAATGAGCTGGTTGATGTATGTAACCAGCAGAATGAGGCTTACCGGAAAGCTAATCCGGATGCGGGTGATTCCCAGGTGGTAGTATCGGCTAGAGCTGTCAGCCAGAGGTCCAAGGGGCAAGCGTCATCACCGCATGACGGAGTTGACCAGGCTCGAAGCGTGAATTCGGGTAAGAACAAGCAGATGCAGACATATGATGCGGCATATGCCGGAAAGCAGATAGCAGGCAGGCCAATGCTGGCCGAGGTAGAAGTAACTTGGGTCCGAATCACCCCAATGCCGGGCCTGTTGCCTCGGCTGGCCGAAATAAACCGCCTCCGAATCCGGCGCATCGTCTGTTGAAAGTCCCGGAGGCTGAGTGTGAGCAGCAGCAGCAGTACGGCGATCAGGGGGTCAACAGGTATGATGATGGTAATTCGGCTATGGCGCGAGCCGGATACCAAACGTATGATAATGCACTTGCATCCAGACTGGGACCTCGGACATTGAATCCGGGTGACCAACGTTTCAAGTTGGACAAGATTTACCAGTCCGAGAGGCTGGAAGAGCAGGGCCCACCAGGTCCTCCATGCTTTGGGCCTCGGATCATGAACGAGCCGAATGTGCCATTGTTTCAGCTTGGCCGAGTCACAAAGCCGTATAACGGCAGCACTAAACCGCAGGATTGGCTGATTGACTATGTATCCTCGGTGCACATTGCGGGGGGCAATCGCCGATGGGCGGTCCGGTATCTCCCGCATATGTTGGAAGGGCCAGCCCGGATTTGGCTGAACAATTTGCCAGAGGGTAGTATCAACTCTTGGGTGGACTTGGAGCAGGCGTTTTACAGCAATTTCTCCAGCACTTACAAGAGACCAAACCGACCTCAGCTCCTGTCTGCGTGCAGGCAGGAAGAGAGGGAGACAGACCGAGAATTCTTGACTCGGTGGAGCAACATTCGCAATTCTTGCGAAGGTGTCGTGGAGGAGCAGGCCATTTCTTGGTTTGCGCACGGTTGACGACATGGCACCCCGCTTTGGCAGAAGCTCCAGAGGGATATGCCCAGGACTTTGGCGGAAACGATCCGGATAGCAGATATGTATGCTCTTGGTGATCCGATGCAGCCAGCGCTGGATGCCGTGGGAATAAGTAGGAGGCAACCGGTGAACAACCGACTAGGACCATTGAGGCCCAGTGACCGACCTGAGTTCGGAAACAAAAGGAGAGATCCGGATTATAGATACGGTTCAGATCAGGTTGCTGCAATAAATACAGATCATCCTGGAGGAGACAACCAGAGACCAAAAAATGAGGGTCCAGCTTGGAAACCGAATCAAGATCCTTGGGCAAAGAAGGTGTGGGATGGACCGAGTCCATCTCTAACTTTTGAGGCAATGATAGATGGGCCTTGCCGTTATCACACAACAGATCCGCGCAAGCCGGCCAATCATTCAACTCGGAACTGTAGCTGGCACCATCGCATTCAGGCGGAAGGTCAGAGAGGACCACCTCAAAGAGGTGCTCCTAGACCGACTTTCAGGCCAAATACACCTTTATCCGGAGCCAATGCAACCCCGGTGAACGCAGGAGCTCCAAGGCCGGCAACCACAAAACCGGTTAACCTGGTAAATATGGGAGGCAACAACAACAGTACTAGTACGAGTCGGCAAGGTGGATACCCCGGAAATGATTACAAGGAAGCTCATCAAAGTTATGTGATTTTTGTGACCGAGCCAACTGACAAGAAAAGTCAGCTGCGAAGGGCAAAGGAGGTGAATGCAGTCATGCCAGCAGTACCAAAATACCTGAACTGGTCCGAACAGGAGATCACTTGGAGCAGGGCTGATAGTCCCCGGATTATGCCAAGCCCTGGAAACTATGCACTGGTGGTGGATCCGACTTTGGTTGGACCCAAGATTAATGTGAGGTTTAGCCGAGTCTTGGTTGACAATGGCAGTGCCATAAACATCATGTACCGGGACACAATGGTCAAGTTGGGCTACTCGCCGAATCAATTGCAGCAGAGCAGCTGTACCTTCCATGGTATAGTACCCGGGGTGTCTTGTTCCCCCATGGGTAAGATCTGGGTAGATGTGCTGTTTGGCACGAAGGACAATCACAGGCTTGAGAGTCTCGAATTCGAGGTGGTGGACTTGGAGAGCCCATACCATGCTCTGCTCGGCAGGCCGGCATTAGCCAAGTTCATGATATCCACTCATGTGGCCTACCTCAAGATGAAGATGCCTGGTCCAAATGGTATCATTACTGTTGCGGGTGATTACAAGAAGGCCATACGGTGTGCCACGGTCGGTTCCACCCTAGCCGAGTCTTTGGTGATACAAGCTGAGAAGAGCAAGTTGCATGAAGTAGTGGAATTGGCAAAGTCGGCTCAGCTCGGCGTGCTAGCTATGACCAATCCGGATGCGGGTGCCACATTTGAGGTGCCCAAGGAGACAAAGAAGATCTCCATTGACCCGGAATTCCCGGAGCGCACGGCCATCATTGGCGCCGGATTGGGCGATAAATAGGAAAGCGCGCTCTGTCACTTCCTCCATGAGAATCGGGATATCTTTGCATGGTCGGCTAAGGACCTGCCTGGTGTTCCGAGAGAGTTGGCAGAGCACTCTTTATTTGTCAGGCCGGATGTGAAACCGGTGAGGCAACCGACTCGTCGTCTTGGAGATGACCGAAGACAAGTGGTGCTGGATGAGCTGGCTAAGTTACTTGCAGCCGGATTCATTATGGAGGTGTTGCATCCGGACTGGATATCCAATCCGGTCCTGGTAGAGAAGAAGAAGGACGAACCGGTGATGATCAAGATATGGCGCATGTGCATCGACTTCACCAACTTAAACAAGGCGTGCCCGAAGGATCCATTTCCTTTACCTCGGATTGATCAAGTGATCGATTCTACTGCTGGGTGTGAGTTGTTGTCTTTTATTGATGCGTACTCTAGTTTTCACCAGATACCAACTGAACCCTAAAGATCAAATAAAGACTGCTTTTATTACCCCGTATGGGGCGTATTGCTATCGTGTCATGTGTTTCGGTTTGAGAAATGCCGGTGCAACTTATCAGAGGTGTATGCAGAAATGCTTGCACTCTCAAATGGGCAAAAATGTGCAAGTGTATGTCGATGATATCGTCATCAAAACTAAAGAAAAACGCACTCTCCCCGAGGATCTCGAGGAAACATTTGTGAACTTGAGAAAGTATCGGTTAAAACTAAATCCGGATAAGTGCACCTTTGGTGTCCCGGCTGGGAAGTTGCTCGGTTTCCTTGTATCGAGCAGAGGTATTGAGGTAAATCCGGCTAAGATCCGAGCCATTGAAAACATGAAATTGCCTAAATGCCTGAGAGATGTGCAAAAGTTTACCGGGTGTCTAGCCTCATTAAGTTGATTTGTGAGTCGGTTAGGGGAAAAAGCCCTACCCTTGTATCAGTTGATGAAAAAGAGCACCGGGTTCACTTGGACCCCGCAAGCCGATTCGGCTTTCAACGAGCTAAAAAATATGTTATCCACTGCACCAATTTTGGCATCGCCTTTGCCGAATGAGCCAATGCTACTTTACATTGCGGCCACTAACCGAGTCGTAAGTGTCGTGATAGTGGTAGAGCGAGAAGAGGAGGGTAAATCCGTGCAGAGACCGGTGTATTATCTAAGCGAGGTGATCTCGACCTCAAAACAGAACTATCCTCACTACCAGAAGATGACATATGGTGTATACCTGGCGGCCAAGAAGTTGAAACATTACTTCCAGGAGCACCTGATCACCGTGGTGTGCGAAGCTCCAATTTCGGAGATCATTGGGTGCAAAGATGCGACTGGCCGAGTCGCCAAATGGGCAATCGAAGTATCTCCTTACACCCCGCATTATGAGAGAAGAGATACTATCAAGTCTCAGGCCTTGCCGGATTTCCTTTGTGACTGGGCCGAGATGCAGTATGAGCCACCCAAGCCGGATTACAATTACTGGAAGATGCACTTTGATGGCTCCAAAACCAAAATCGGGCTAGGTGTCGGGATAGTACTCACTTCACCGAAGCAAGATCAGTTGCGATATGTGTTGCAGATTCATTTCTCAGCATCAAACAATGTGGCCGAGTATGAGGCACTGATCCATGGGCTTAATGTGGCTAGGGACATCGGCATCCGCTGGATAGAATGTTTCGGTGATTCGGATTTAGTGGTGCAGCAATCTTCTGGAAATTGGGATGCCATTGATGCTAATATGGCACTATATCGGTTTCATGTCCAGAAAATTTCAGGATTTTTCGAAGGCTGCGAGTACAAGGACATACCTCGGCTGGAGAACGAGGCTGCTGATATCCTGTCAAAGCTCGGGTCGTCTAGGGATGCAATCCCACCCGGGATATCCTTGAATCACCTAAGGATCCCTTCAATCAAGCCTTCGCCTGATTCCGAGTCAATTTTTATCCCAAAGCAAGAATCTGAAGATGTTCCTATGGATATTGATGTCGGGTGCATTTGGGAAGACCCGGGGACTACGCACCGAGACTCGGGGACTACGCACCGAGACTCGGGGACTGCGCAACGAGACTCGGGGAATATTAACCGAATCTTAGGGAAGAGGAAAAGAGAGCAAGATGGCGATAACCGAATCTTGGGGAATGGACAGAGACTGATTGAAGAAATAATGGCGACCGAACCAGTGGAGATAGATGAGTGATACGTCTCCAACGTATCTATAATTTCTTATGTTCCATGCTAGTTTTATGCCAAAACTTACATGTTTTATTTACACTTTATAGTATTTTTATGCATTTTTTGGGACTAACCTATTAACCAGATGCCACAGTGCCAGTCCCTGTTTTCTGTTGTTTTTGGTTTCAGAAAAGCTGTTCTGCAAATATCCTCGGAATTGGACGAAACAAATTGCCACGTTCCTATTTTTCCAGCAAGTCCACGGAGCCAGGAGGGCACACCCTGGGGAGGCCCATGGGCCCCTCCCCATGTCCAGACGCGGGGGGGCCCACTGCCGCGCCGCCCTATGGGGAGGGGGCCCTGGACCTCCACCGACGTTGCCCCTTCGCCTATTTATTCCTCCAGACGCGAAAACCCTAGCACCGAGGGCCAAATTTCCAGAAAAGTTCCAGAGACGCCGCCGCCGTCAACCCTAACTCGGGGGGTTCAGAAGTTCTCCTCCGGCACCCTGCCGGAGATGGGAATCATCACCGGAGGGCTCTACATCACCATGCCCGCCTCCGGAACGATGCGTGAGTAGTTCATCCTTGGACTACGGGTCCATAGCAGTAGCTAGATGGTTGTCTTCTCCACTTGTGCCATCATGTTTAGATCTTGTGAGCTGCCTATCATTATCAAGATCATATTATTGTAATGCTACATGTTGTGTTTGTTGTGATTCGATGAATATGGAATACTATGTCAAGTTGATTATTGATCTATTATATATGTGTTGTTTATGATCTTCCATGCTCTCCGTTGCTAGTAGAGGCTCTGGCCAAGTTGATACTTGTAACTCCAAGAGGGGGTATTTATGCTAGATAGTGGGTTCATGCCTCCATTGAATCTGGGACAGTGACAGAAAGTTCTAAGGTTGTGGATGTGCTGTTGCCACTAGGGATAAAACATCAATGCTTTGTCGAAGGATATTTGTGTTGTTTACATTACGCACCATACTTAATGCAATTGTCTGTTGCTTGCAACTTAATACTGGAAGGGGTGCGGATGCTAACCTGAAGGTGGACTTTTTAGGCATAGATGCATGCTGGATGGCTGTCTATGTTCTTTGTCGTAATGCCCTAAGTAAAACTCATAGTAGTCATCATGATATGTATGTGCATTGTTATGCCTTCTCTATTTGTCAATTGCCCAGCTGTAATTTGTTTACCCAGCATGTTATTTATCTTTTATTGAGAGACACCACTAGTGAACTGTGGACCCCGGTCCATTCTTTTACATCTGAAATACAACCTACTGCAATCATTGTTCTTTTACATTCTCTGCAAACAAACATCATCTTCCACACTATACGTCTAATCCTTTGTTTTCAGCAAGCCGGTGAGATTGACAACCTCACTGTTAAGTTGGGGCAAAGTAGTTTGATTGTGTTGTGCAGGTTCCAAGTCGACGAGTCCGACCACCCCTTTCGACACCAACTCTTTTTCTGGCGCCGTTGACACCTTCAAAGCAACTTCGATTTCCTACTGGTTCGATAAACTTGGTTTCTTTCTGAGGGAAAACTTGCTGCTGTGCTCATCATACCTTCCTCTTGGGGTTCCCAACGGACGTGTGCTTTACCGTCACAAGCAGCTCTTTTTCTGGCGCCGTTGCCGGGGAAACCGAATTGCTTCTGCAAGGGGAGTCTCTCACACCCAATCTCTTTACTTTGTTTTTTGTCTTGCTTTATTTTATTTTCTGTCTTGTTTGCATTCTTTATATCAAAAACACAAAAAAATTAGTTACTTGTTTTACTTTATTTATTTCGGTTTTGTTTAATTTTGCTAAAATGAGTACTCCTGAGAACACTAAGTTGTGTGATTTCACTAGCACCAATAATAATGATTTCATATGCACTCCTATTGCTCCACCTGCTTCTACAGCAGAGTTTTATGAAATTAAACCTGCTTTACTAAATCTTGTTATGAGAGAGCAATTTTCTGGTGTTAGTACTGATGATGCTGCTGCCCATCTTAATAATTTTGTTGAACTTTGTGAGATGCAAAAGTATAAGGATATAGATGGGGATATTATAAAACTGAAATTGTTTCCTTTCTCCTTGAGAGGAAGAGCTAAAGATTGGTTGCTATCTTTGCCTAGAAATAGTATTAATTCATGGACTAAATGCAAAGATGCTTTCATTGGAAAATATTATCCTCCTGCTAAAATTATATCTTTGAGAAGTAGCATTATGAACTTTAAGCAAATGGATAATGAACATGTTGCCCAAGCATGGGAGAGAATTAAATCTTTGGTAAAGAATTGCCCTACCCATGGACTGACTGCTTGGATGATCATCCAAACCTTTTATGCAGGATTAAATTTTTCTTCAAGAAACCTATTGGATTCAGCTGCTGGAGGTACTTTTATGTCCATCACTTTGGGTGCTGCAACAAAGCTTCTTGATGATATGATGATCAACTATTCCGAATGGCACACTGAAAGGACTCCCCAAGGTAAGAAGGTAAATTCTGTTGAAGAAACCTCTTCCTTGAGTGATAAGATTGATGCTATTATGTCTATGCTTGTTAATGGTAAATCTCATGTTGATCCTAATAATGTTCCTTTAGCTTCATTGGTTGCTCAAGAAGAGCATGTTGATGTGAACTTCATTAAAAATAATAATTTCAACAACAATGCTTATAGGAATAATTTTGGTAACAACAACTATAGGCCATATCCTTCTAATAATGGTAGTGGTTATGGTAATTCTTATTGTAATTCTTACAACAATAGTAGGAGTGTACCCTCTGATCTTGAAGTCATGCTTAAAGAATTTATTAATACACAAACTGCTTTTAACAAATCTGTTGAGGAAAAGTTTGGTAAAATTGATGTTCTTGCTTCTAAGGTTGATAGTCTTGCTCTTGATGTTGATCTTTTGAAACTGAAAGTTATGCCTAATGAAGTTAAAGATACTAAGTCATTTGCTACAGCAAATGCTATCCAAGTTAAAATTGACAACAATATTAGGATGATGGCTGAATTGCATGCTAGGTGGGAAAGAGAAGAAAAACTTGCTAAAGAGAATAATATAGCTAGAGTTTGGACTATTACCACCACTAGTAATGTTGATGCTTCACATGTTGCTAAACCTCCTACTATCAATGGTAAAATAATTGGTGTTGGCAATGTTTCTACTTCTAGTACAAAGCCTGCAAAATTGCCTAAAACTGCTGAAACTGTTTGTGATAAAGGTGCTGACATTTTTTGAAGTATTGGAGACAATGGTCCCATTACTTTAGATCATAATGATTTTGATTTTGATAATTGTCACATTTCTGAAGTTATTAAGTTCTTGCAAAAGCTAGCTAGAAGTCCTAATGCTAGTACTATAAACATGGCTTTTACAAAACATATTACAAATGCTCTCATAAAAGCTAGGGAAGAGGAATTAAAACTTGAAGCTTCTATCCCTAGGAAGTTGGAAGATGGTTGGGAGCCCATCATTAAAATGAAGGTCAATGATTTTGATTGTAATGCTTTATGTGATCTTGGTGCAAGTATTCCTGTTATGCCTAAGAAACTTTATGATATGCTTGACTTGCCACCTTTGGAATGCTGTTATTTGGATGTTAATCTTGCTGATAACTCTATAAAGAAACCTTTGGGGAGAATTGACAATGTTAACATTACGGTTAACAATAACCTTGTCCCCGTTGATTTTGTTGTTTTGGATATTGAATGCAATGCATCTTTTCCTATTGTTTTGGGAAGACCCTTTCTTCGAACCGTTGGTGCTATTATTGATATGAAAGAAGGAAATATTAGATATCAATTCCCTCTTAAGAAAGGTATGGAACACTTTCCTAGAAAGAGAATGAAGATGCCTTTTAATTCTATTATCTCAACTATATTAAAGCAAAAGAGGTGGTGAGTCGTCCGTCGTCCCTCCTCCTCGCACGGAAACGAATAGGTAGAAAAAAGTCATCCCACCTCTGTTTCCTGCGGCGTGAAAAAATAAGCGAGGGAAAAAAAATAGGAGGGATGAAAAAACTGCCGGACGGCGCCAGTGCACGACCCACTCACGCACGACTCGTTCTCGAATCCGCCCACGATCTAATCGCCTCCCTATCTCGTGCCCCGCTCCCACCTCCGACGCGCGGCTTCCCAATCGCTCGGTTCTTCTCTCTCAACGCGTTCTTGCTCGACTGGCGCGATCCCGGCGGTGGCTGGAGTGGAGTGGGAAGCATGGCGGCGGAAATCGGTGGCGGGGGTGGTGATGCAGCCATGGTTGGTCGAACAGAAGGCCGCCGGAGGGCCGCCGGAGGTGGTGGATTGGCGTCTGCTGCAGAAGGCGGCGGTGCGGTAGAGGCTGGAGGATGCTGCCTCACCTTTCCCCACCGTTTCATCCATCCTGCTTCTATTCGTCGGGCAGGAACTGCGACGCTCCTCCTTGATGCTCCTGTTGCGTCCCGCCACATGCTCCTGCACTACTCCTGGACGCGGACATCGGCCAGGTATCGCCACAACGCCCGAGCTCGACACAACGCCGCCGCGGACCCTCCTCGGAAGAGGATCTTCTCCGACTGGCCTCCCGATTCAGCCTCTACACCCTCAAAAACCTAGCAGCCAGGCGACGCGTCCGACCTCAAGGTACGCGCTTCAACTGAACCCCCAATCCCAATCCCAAATGCAAATCTTCTTTCTCCAATCTGAGTCGGTTCTTTGTTGAGCAGCCCAACTGCCCAGGCCCCGTCCATGGAGCAGGAACCCATTATGCTCTGCTGCTCCGACTCCGCTCGTGTGGAGCCGCCAGAGATCCCTCTGCTAGCTAGCATGATACAGCATAGGGGATTCAGGGTTATTTCTCTCCCTCTCCAACCCTGCTCATTCTCTATGGTTGCTCATCTCCCGCCTGTGCATTTCTTATGGTCAAATGCAAGGAATCCTAATCGTAGATGCTTAGTTTTTTTTTTGTAGAACTAGCCGAGACTGCAATGTGCATGTTATAGGCTTTTTTAGATGAATGTCATCTGTGTTTCAGATGTATGACCACTTATCATTCACCCTAATCAGTATCGTGGTGTTTACAGTGTACACGTTTGTGATATGCCATCAGACTCATACTCCAACAGTCAACGGAGTCTGGCCGCCCTTAGCTGACGAACATCACGAACAGTGTGTCAGGCAGTCTGTGTCGAGTCGTATCCTGGTGGGCGAGTAGGATGCGAGATGCAGTCTAAGCCCGACGACGGCCACGAGCAACACTCCTCCCAGATTTGAGACCACCTCAGATCTGAGAGATTCTCAACTCCTAATTCCAGTTCTCTAGCTTTGTCAGTTATTGTTATGCAAGAAGTTTCAGATTAGTCATTTTGGTACCCGTAGTATGATATTGCAGGTTTATTAGGCATTTTGGTACCCGTACTCCCGTAGTATGATATTGCTGGTTTATTAGTTATTGTTATACCATACTAGATGGAATCATATTGGTAAATCACTTTCATTTGCCGGAAAACCGTCATCACTTATTACTTAACCCAAAATAGTAATATGTCAGGATTTTCCATGATTAATGAACATCTTCCTGGTCATATATGTATCTATTTTGATTCCCTAATATTGCTTCTGTGATTACTTGGTCATGAACTCCTGATTCACATCCTACGAGATTTGTGCTGTAGGCATGAGTAGTCAACTAATGTTTGTGTTGTAACCTGTCTCCAATTAAATAATTTTCGTGTGACTCACCAATAAATGTTACGATAATGTTAGGGGCATTTGTTAAGAGATCCAGTGAAGGCTATGATAGAGTCGGTACTTGTAGCACAGACTATATTCTTTATTTCTGTATCATAGGCCACCTTATAAAGTTATACTATAGAACTTTCCTGAAGAGGAAATGTTAGTGGAAGTATGGAGCATTCCTCATATCAGTGATACAATGGTACACATGTTGCTTCTTAGCTAGCACAATGCTTAACTTACAGGTTTCATTCTGCCAAGGATCATGAGTTCATGGTATTAATATTGCACCATGTTTATCAAGTATTAAATTGTTTCATTTTACAGAACATTTGTTATGAAGTAATTGATCCATGGATATGAAAAATAACAAACCACTCAATGTAATTTTTATTTTCAAGCGTCACGACGAATGCTACGGTTTGATTCACTGCCCCACTTGCTACAGGGAGCTCCACGCGGTCCGGATGCGACACTACTACCATGGCGTAGCAGCTCGAGCGCATGGATGTCTACTTCAACAAGTCTGAACATGTTCGCGATGTGCCTGCACACCGTCCTCATGGTCCTTGAGCAGGGCACTGTGGACTCTCCGCTCCGACCCGTCGACACTCGACGACATGTTCTGTCCGGACAACTTTCAAGGCCAGTTCGTCCTCGGCAACAATTGGGCCAAGGGTCCTACACCTAAAGACTTAAGCTCATCTACTACGACCTCAGACATGGTGCGCTAGGAGCACAGAACAACGCCTGCCTCCAAGGTATATAAAAATGCTTCCCTGTCCCTTTGTATTGTGTTCAATTTTTTCCTTACTTGACTAAACAGTTATTTATGGACCTGCATAACTCTGTTTAGACTTGCACGAAGTGAAATAGATGGATCTTAGTAGTCCGAATGATGGCAACATAATGAAAAAAAATACTAATTTTCAGTAATAACTTGCAACTGGCATTGACATATAACGGAGGACCTCTTCGGAATGATGGCAACATAATGAAAAAAAAAACTAATTATAGCTCTATCAGTCGTCTCAGTTTGCTTGCATACAAATTGGTGAAGTTCTTTTCCTGTTTGTTACTAGGTTCATTATTGAGAAAGTTCGGTACAAGAAGGTTGTGTCTGCGGTGTCGGCTGCTGGACAACATAAAAGCTGAGGCCTTTTGGAGACATTTCTTCGATAATACAGATAGCTTGGTATTGGATGTCCTTGCATTTTACCAGCTCATGATTTTGGTGGTATGATAATGATGGTGTCAATACACACAAGCTCCCTTCATTTGTGGTTTTGGTTCACAAAATTTATGAAGTGAATCCAGCAACCTAATGTGTTGTTTTATGACTTCTTTTTTACATTGATGGTTCGTAAATCTTACTACATATTTCGACTATCAATAGAGTATGGCCTTAACTAAGGGACATACTAATTTTGATCACTAGGTAGGCATTTTATTTTAAAGTTATGAAATCGCTGCTCAGGTGGCAAAATTTTGTTTCATCCACTCTATGGAATCACTCGGCCTTGTAGATTTGCTATCAAGTACTACTTTTTAGTATACTTCTGCACCTTCGTGTTTCACTTTGAGTTTTCCAATTTTAATTGTTGTCATGAGCACGCGTTGAAGCAACAATGCAGAGGGATGTTCTGGTCGATTAGAGGGGGATGAAGACATTTAGAAGGGGAGAAAGGAAATGAATACAACTTAGATCAATAAACTTATACATCGTCTTGTACTTCCGTTGCAACGCACGGGCATTCAACTAGTTAGAACAAATTATGATGTTGATGCTTCTTCTCTTGATAACACTTGATTTTCACTTTCTGCGCCTAGCTGAAAGGCGTTAAAGAAAAGCGCTTATGGGAGACAACCCATCGTTTTTATTTTTCTGTTATTTTTGCTTTTCTTTTTATTTTGAGTCAAGGTAATGCCTACTACTGTAGTAATACCTTTGTATCTTTATTTTCTTGCATTGTTGTGCCAAGTAAAGTTTTTAATAGAAAGTTGATACTAGATTTGGATTTCTGCGCAGAAACAGATTTTTAGCTGTCACGAATTTGAGCTTCTCTCTGCAGAAAAATCGAAAAATTCTGAAACAATTCATGAGTAATCCTCAGATATGTACGCAACTTTCATTTAACTGGAGCTTTTCCATCTGAGCATGTTAAGTGCCTCAAAAAAATTCGTCTTTACGGACTGTTCTGTTTTTGACAGATTCTGCCTTTTATTTCGCATTGCCTCTTTTACTGTGTTTGAGTGGATTTCTTTGCTCCATTAAATTTCAGTAGCCTTGGGTATGTCCAGAAGTGTTGGGAATGATTGTGTCCTTGCTGAACATGTGAATTTTTGATTATGCACTAACCCTCTAATAAGATTACTTCGAGTTTGGTGTGAAGGAAGTTTTCAAGGATCAAGAGAGGAGGATGATACAATATGATCAAGAAGAGTGAAAAGCCTAAGCTTGGGGATGCCCCCGTGGTTCATCCCTGCATATTCCAAGAAGACTCAAGCATCTAAGCTTGGGGATGCCCAAGGCATCCCCTTCTTCATCAACAACTTATCAGGTCACCTCTAGTGAAACTATATTTTAATTCCGTCACATCTTATGGGCTTTACTTGGAGCGTCTGTGTGCTTTTATTTTTTCTTTGTTATTTTCTTTTTCTGAATAAATCGGATCCTAGCATTCTTGTGTGGGAGAGAGACACGCTCCGCTTTTTCATGTGAACACTTGTGTTCTTCGTTTTATTTTTAATGTTCATGGCGAAAGATGAAAGCCTCAACACTTATTGTTTATGTTTATGGCGAAAGCTGAAAGCCTCAGCACTTATTGTTTATGTTTATGGCGAAAGCTGAAAGCCTCAGCATTGATTGTTATTTGGTTGGAAACAGAAAATGCTTCATGTGGTAGTTGGTATATTGTCTTGAATAATTTGATACTTGGCAATTGTTTTGAGCTCTCAAGTAGACCATGTTTAAGCTCTTGCATCATGTAGTTTAAGCCTATTAGTATAGAACTACCGTAGAGCTTGTTGAAATTTGGTTTGCATGATTGGTCTCTCTAAGGTCTAGATATTTTCTGGTAAAAGTGTTTGAGTAACAAGGAAGACAGTGTAGAGTCTTATAATGCTTGCAATATGTTTTTATGTAAGTCTTGCTGTACCGGTTTATACTTGTGTTTGCTTCAAACAACCTTGCTAGCCTAAAACCTTGTACTGAGAGGGAATGCTTCTCGTGCATCCAAAACCTTGAGCCAAAACCTATGCCATTTGTGTCCACCATAACTACCTATTATGTGGTATTTTCTGCCATTCCAAGTTAATACTTCATGTGCAACCTTTAAACAATTCAAAAGTTATTATCTCTTATTTGTCTCAATGTTTTATAGCTCATGAGGAAGTATGTGGTGTTTTCATCTTTCAACCTTGTCATTTACTCCTGACAGACTTTCACCATTGGACTAGTGGCATTTACATCCGCTTATCCAATAATTTTGCAAAAAGAACTGGCAACGGGGTGCCCAGCCCCAATTAATTACAACTTTCATTAATAATTCTCTTCACATGTTTTGCCCTGATTTATCAGTAAGCAACTTAATATGCAATAGACACTCCTCCATGGTATGTGAATGTTGGAAGGCACCCGAGGATTCGGTTAGCCATGGCTTGTGTAAGCAAAGGTTGGGAGGAGTGTCATCTATAACCAAACTAAAATACATGTGTAAACAATAGAGAAAAGTGATGATCTGCCTTGCTGGTAGAAATAACGTCCTTTATGGGAGCCGCTCTTGAAAGTCTGGTTGACAAGGGGGTTAGAATGCCCACTACCATTCGTTGACAACAACAAACACCTCTCAAAACTTTATTTTTATGCTCTCTTTATGATTTCAAACACTTGAAAAGCTCTAGCACATGATTTAATCCCTGCTTCCCTCTGCGAAGGGCCTTTCTTTTACTTTATGTTGAGTCAGTTTACCTACTCCTTTCTATCTTAGAAGCAAACACTTGTGTCAACTTTGTGTGCAACAATTTTTACATGCTTGCTTATTGCATTTATTATATTACTTTGTGTTGACAATTATCCATGAGATATGCATGTTAAAAGTTGAAAGCAATTGCTGAAACTTAAATCTTCCTTTGTGTTGCTTCAAAGCCTTTTATTTAGAATCTATTGCTTTATGAGTTAACTCTTATGCAAAACTTTTTGATGCTTGTCTTGAAAGTACTATTCATGAAAAGTTTTTACTTATATGATTCAGTTGTTTACTCATTATCTATTTGTTAGCAAACTATAGACCATTGCCTTGAGTCACTTCATTCATCTCATATGCTTTACAATAGTATTGATCAAGATTATGTTGGTAGCATGTCACTTCAGAAATTATTTTTGTTATCGTTTACCTACTCGAGGACGAGTAGAACTAAGCTTGGGGATGCTTGATACGTCTCCAACGTATCTATAATTTCTTATGTTCCATGCTAGTTTTATGCCAATACCTACATGTTTTATTTACACTTTATAGTATTTTTATGCATTTTCTGGGACTAACCTATTAACAAGATGCCACAGTGCCAGTCCCTGTTTTCTGCTGTTTTTGGTTTCAGAAAAGCTGTTCTGCAAATATCCTCGGAATTGGACGAAACAAATTGCCACGTTCCTATTTTTTGCAGCAAGTCCACGGAGCCAGGAGGGCACACCCTAGGGAGGCCCATGGGCCCCTCCCCATGTCAAGGCGCGGGGGGCCCACTGCCGCGCCGCCCTATGGGGAGGGGGCCCTGGACCTCCACCGACGTTGTCCCTTCGCCTATTTATTCCTCCAGACGCGAAAACCCTAGCACCGAGAGCCAAATTTCCAGAAAAGTTCCAGAGACGCCGCCGCCGTCAACCCTAACTCGGGGGGTTCAGAAGTTCTCCTCCGGCACCCTGCCGGAGAGGGGAATCATCACCGGAGGGCTCTACATCACCATGCCCGCCTCCGGAACGATGCGTGAGTAGTTCATCCTTGGACTACGGGTCCATAGCAGTAGCTAGATGGTTGTCTTCTCCACTTGTGCCATTATGTTTGGAGCTTGTGAGCTGCCTATCATGATCAAGATCATATTATTGTAATGCTACATGTTGTGTTTGTTGGGATCCGATGAATATGGAATACTATGTCAAGTTGATTATTGATCTATCATATATGTGTTGTTTATGATCTTGCATGCTCTCCGTTGCTAGTAGAGGCTCTGGCCAAGTTGATACTTGTAACTCCAAGAGGGGGTATTTATGCTAGATAGTGGGTTCATGCCTCCATTGAATCTGGGACAGTGCCAGAAAGTTCTAAGGTTGTGGATGTGCTGTTGCCACTAGGGATAAAACATCAATGCTTTGTCTAAGGATATTTGTGTTGTTTACATTACGCACCATACTTAATGCAATTGTCTGTTGCTTGCAACTTAATACTGGAAGGGGTGCGGATGCTAACCTGAAGGTGGACTTTTTAGGCATAGATGCATGCTGGATGGCGGTCTATGTTCTTTGTCGTAATGCCCTAAGTAAAACTCATAGTAGTCATCATGATATGTATGTGCATTGTTATGCCTTCTCTATTTGTCAATTGCCCAGCTGTAATTTGTTTACCCAGCATGTTATTTATCTTTTATGGAGAGACACCACTAGTGAACTATGGACCCCGGTCCATTCTTTTACATCTGAAATACAACCTACTTCAATCATTGTTGTTTTACATTCTCTGCAAACAAACATCATCTTCCACACTATATGTCTAATCCTTTGTTTTCAGCAAGCCGGTGAGATTGACAACCTCACTGTTAAGTTGGGGCAAAGTAGTTTGATTGTGTTGTGCAGGTTCCAAGTCGACGAGTCAGACCTCCCCTTTCGACACCAACTCTTTTTCTGGCGCCGTTGACACCTTCAAAGCAACTTCGATTTCCTACTGGTTCGATAACCTTGGTTTCTTTCTGAGAGAAAACTTGCTGTTGTGCTCATCATACCTTCCTCTTGGGGTTCCCAACGGACATGTGCTTTACCGTCACAAGCAATGAGCTTGTTCCCTTTGCATCCAGTGCCGGAGTGGGCTGAGGAAATCATGAACTTCATGTCGGAGGGGAGTTTGCCAAGTGATGAAACCGAAGCTAGGCGAGTGCAGAGGAGGTCCAAGGCGTACACCATCATCAACAAGGAGTTATACAAAAGAAGCGCAACCGAGGTGCTGCAGCGATGCGTGGAGCCAGCCGAGGGCAAGGAGATGCTCTTGGAGATACATCAAGGAGAATGCGGTCATCATTGCAGTACAAGAGCCCTGGTGGCTAAGGTATTCCGGCATGGGTTTTACTGACCCACTGCTCATGAAGATGCAGAGGACATAGTCCGAAGATGTGAAGGATGCCAAAGGTTTGCCAAGCAAATACACCTACCCGCATCGGCGCTCAAAACAATTCCTATCACTTGGCCATTTGCTGTGTGGTGTTTGGATATGGTGGGAGAATTCAAGCCGGCTAGAGGAAACATGACACATATGCTGGTGATGGTGGATAAGTTCACCAAGTGGATAGAGGTGAAACCAATCCGGAAAGTGGATGGTCGTTCGGCAGTAACTTTCCTGAAAGAAATCATTTTGAGATACGGTTACCCCCATAGCATTATCTCGGATAATGGCACGAATTTTGCTGTGGGAGAGTTTGCCCGATTCTGCATGGATAAGGGGATTCGGTTAGATATAGCCTCAGTGGCACATCCCGAGTCCAATGGATAGGTGGAAAGATCGAATGCTTTGGTGTTGGCCGGGATAAAAGCTCGGTTAATTGAACCTCTGGTAAAGACTCCGGGGTGCTGGATAGATGAGATACCATCAGTACTATGGGGTCTAAGGACCACGCCGAATCGGTCAACAGGCTATACGCCATTTTTTCTGGTCTATGGGGCAGAAGCAGTGCTACCCACTGACATAGAATATGATGCACCAAGGGTGGCAATGTATACCGAAGCCGAGGCAAAAGAAGCCCGGGAAGATGTAGTCGATCTGCTAGAGGAAGCAAGAGAATTGGCCCTATCCCGGTCAGCTGTATACCAGCAAGGTCTTCGACGTTATCACAGTCGGAAAATCAGTCCTCGAGTGTTTCATGAGGGAGATCTAGTATTGAGGCTGGTACAGCGCAGCAAAGGCCGACACAAGTTGTCACCTCCATGGGAGGGACCATTCATTGTGAGCAAGGCTATGCACAATGACTCGTACTACCTTGTAGATGCACAGGAACCAAGGAGGGATGGCCTGGACAGACCCGGAAAAGAAACCAACCGACCCTGGAATGTAGCTCTACTTCGACCCTTTTACTCTTGAAGGGCGCAATGTATGTATCTCGGTTTATTATGAATGAAGTTTCGGCTATCCGAGTCTGGACTCGGGGACTGCCTCGTCCTTATGCATGAGTTTTTTACTGTTTTGTCCATTTCGTTCATGTGCCGAATTATTTTGAACTTCGTCCCAAAATTCAAGTAATGTATGTTGTGTTGTTGATCGACTCGACTGACAAACACCAAAATGGTAGTCAAGAGCAGAGATGTGAGAATATGGGAAACATGAAAATGGACTCGGGGACTCGGTCCAAAACTGATTCGGCACATGTCGTTTACTAACCCCTGTTATTTCATTTCGGTTTATGTTAGATGATTCTAAACCACAACTCGCATGTTTTGAGTATTGTATGCTATCATTCCTATCTTGTGACTTGACTGTCAAACACCTAAAAGGTAGACAAGAGCAAAGATTTGGCAAAAATAGTGAACAAGAAAACAAACTCGGGGACTCGGTTTAAGATGATCCAACATAAACCTCGTCCGGATCACATTAAGCAAAATAAAAGTAGTCTCGGAAGAACTTAAACTGTATATTACATCTGCACCCGGCATACCGGGGATTTAACGTTTTCTGCTCAAATGAGTTCAGGCAGCAGGAGCCTCGGTTACAGCAGACTCGGTTGTAGGAACCTCGGTTGAAGGAGGAACCTCACTTGCAGGAATGGCCTTGGGCGAAGGGCTTGAAGGCTTGGCAGACTCGGAGGCGGTCTTGGGCAGAGCTTCTTTAGCCTCGGCCGAATCAGAAGGTGGCGCCTTGGCGGTCTTGGCCGGATCTTGATCGACAGTCTTGGTCAAATCAGAGGCTGGCGTCTTGGTGGTCTTGGCCAGATCTTCATCAGCAATTTTAGCCGAGTCGGAAGCTGGCACCTTGGTGGTCTTGGAAGGAGGTTGTTTGGCAGGTTCAGCCGAATCATCCGATTCGCCTCAGACTCGGCATATTCTTGGCTGGAGGCGTCATCCGATTCTTCTGCTTTAGATTCGGCTTGAGCCTCGTCTTCCTCATCAGAATAGACCAAAGCATCCAGATCGAAATGTTTAGTGTTGGCAAATCCGGCCATGAAGTTGGCAGCTTCTTCGCGAATTTTGATCCGGTTCGGATCTGTAGCCCAGGAAGACCCTTCGCGGAAAGAGCGCACCTTCTGAAGCTCAATTAGCTCATACCAAGACATGATGAAGATCAAGGCAGCATCAGGGCCAGCTCGGGCGGACGAGGATCTCCATTGCTGCATCCGAGTCTTCACCTGATCAAAGGATCTAATTAGCTCCTCCAGAGACCGGATTTGCCGCGCTTCAGGGAACAAGACTCGGTGAGCCTTGAGACTTGCGTTGAGCAGATCAACGTAGGCCTCCTTCAAAGGAGCATTCCGAGCTTTGAGGGCGGTGATATGGTCTTCAATATCCCACGTCTCTGGAAGGGGAGCCCCGGCTAGCTTGGCCCTCTCAGCTCGGGCGTCTCTCACAGCTTTGGCGGCTTGAAGCCGAATGCTGGTAAATTCTCCTACATACAGATAAGCTATCACCGAGTTAAATGAGGGTGAACAAAATTATGAGTGGGATAAGAGCACAGAAGAAAGAGGAGATTCGGCAAACTTACGGTCCATGTCTTTGTTGAGGCTATCCAGGTCAGCCAGCCATTTCGCGCTAGCCGACTTGAGAGCGGCCAAATCATCTTTCGCTGCTTGAGCTTTGGCTTCAGCATCTTCAACGACAGATTTGATCTTCTGGTCCAGCTCGGCCCGCTTCGCAAGTCCGGATTTCAGAGTATCTCGCTCCTTCTCAACCGAATCTTTCTCCTTCCGCAGCGTATCCCGCTCTCTCTTCAGCTGGTCCTTCACTTTTGAAACCCGGTCAAGCTCCCGCAAGAGCCGGGTCACCTCTGACTTTTCCTCCTGTAAAGCACGCTTGTGCTGCTCTTCTTTCTTCTTCATCTCCTCACTCTGCGCCTCGAAGGAAGTTTGGAGGTTCCGGTGCTGCAGGGCTAGCTTCTTAAAGATCCGGCTGCGAGCAGCAGTAGTTTCCTGAAAGAAGAAGATGTTAATGGCGTAAAAAGAGTCTCGGGGACTGGCACCCGAGACTATCAAAAAGCTAGCAATGGGGAGCCAAAAAGAATCTCGGGGACTGGAGGCCCGAGATTGATGAAAAGAGATTAACCGACTCAATTAGAAAAGAGACTCGGGGACTGGGAGTCCCACGGTTTTTTCGGCCAAGTCAGAACTCATGATCAATTTTTTAAAGATTCAAGCCGAATGACTTTCTTACTCGGATGATTATCAGTCGTTCGACCCGAATCTCGGGGACTGGGAATAGTGCAGATATTGATCATGATGAAGTAAAAGCAAGATTCGGTATAGTTACCTCGAAGACCCGGTTAGCTTCATCAACCGAGGCTTGCACGGAGTATAGTGATTGAAACACCAGGCTAGGGCCAGCCGGATGTGGTGGCGCTGACGCAGAGGAACCTTCGGCGAGATCCGTAGCATTCCAAGCTTTGACGTATTGATCTACCGAGACGAGGCTATCGCCGCCAGCAACCACTTGCTTATCCGAGATTTTTGGAGTTGTGCCAGAGGCGGTAGTTTCCTTTCTGGCAATCACCTGCTTATCCGACTCTGCTTGAGTCGGCTTAGTCTGCGCTGAGGCCGAGGCTGGATTTGGCTGCCTCGGTTGGTTCTGAGGTTTGTCCCGGAGGACCTTCTTCTTCTCTTGGTGGGACGTTGGTTGCGGTGGTTCAAGTACTTCTTGTTGCTGCTTCTGCTGCTTCTGGGGGGCTTGTTGCTGCAGCTTCTTCTTCTCTTGCTGTTCTTGGTTCAGCAAAGCTTGAGCTCGGGGAGTAGAGCGGGGATCCGGCTTAGGCAAATCCTTAGCCGGACTCTTAGCCTTTTCCTTCTCCAGCTCCTTCAGAGGGCGTGGCCAAGATGAATCTCGGGTAGGAGCCTTTTCCTTCTCCAACTCCTTCAGAGGGCTCTCCAGGTTAATAACCGACTCCGGATTGAGAGTCGGCGGAGTTGTGGCACGTTGGGGAGAGGCAACAGCCCTTTCAGGAGATTGGCTCTCCGTGGCCGTATCGGGAGGAGGAATGGGGCAAAATATGGACGAATGAGTCTGCGCGGTGACAATGGCGTCACTACATAAAACAAAGTAAACGGTTACCTCGGATAAAGATGACTCGGTTAATAAAAGAAAGAAAGCAATTGAAATTAAGTAGAGTTGGTCTTACCCTTTGCTGGTCGGCAGGGTCTTGAGTCGGCTGGGCTTGGTGGTGGTTTTCTTGGCTCTCTTGGCTGGAGGAACATCAGATCCGGGCGCGTCAGCCCGCTTCCGAGACGTGTTTGTGGCATCTGCTTGCTTACCCTTGCGGATGGGCCTGGCGCGGGGAATCGGCAAGTAATCATCGATGTCCGGATCTTCTTCGTCCTCGCGCAGCGGGCTGTGATCCGGTACCCACTCTCGGATAGAGAGATCTCCATCTTCAGCGGTTTGGCGGTCGAATAGCTGCAGTAAAGTCAAGGCAAATCCGGATTAGTTCACTGATATTTTCCTGAGATATGGAGTGATTCGGAAAGGTGGTGGACCAACCTGCGGTGGAAGTGCACCTCGGTGGAATGGCTCCAAGCCCCAGCTCCACTTGTCCGGCATCTCGGTATAGGCGATGGCATTAACCCGTCTCTTCACGGAGGATCTGATAAGGTCATGCTTGCTGATCCAGGTAGGATCTAGAGGGCCACTCATATGGCAAATCTTATGCGCCCGCTGTTGAAGAGGATTAACCCGGCGAGCGACAAAAGTCCGGAGGAGGTCGTCCGTGCACAAGCCGCTCTCCTGATAACCCTCCAGAACTTCGTGCATGAGCTGAAGCTTCGGGATAGTGTTAGCCGGATCGTATTTGAAGTTTAATTCGGCTGTGGGGGGCTCGATCCTGAACTCGGGCAAGTTAAGAACATCATGGCCTTCGGCGCTCTTCACGCAGAAGAAGGACCTTTGCCACTTCTTGCAAGTATCCAGGCCTGTGATCCGGGGAAAGATGGATCCCGTCCTCGGAGTGATGCTGACCGAACCGCAAGCAGTCATCACCTTCGGGTCACTACCCGGGATTGTTTGTTTCCGGAGATGGAAGTATTAGGACCATGCCTCGGTAGTTGGCCAGAGACCGAGGTATCCATCAGCAAAGGAAGTAAAAGCGGAGAGGGAGACAATGGCATTAGCCGGGAGGTGGTGAGGCTGCAAGCCGAAGAAGTCAAGGAAACCCCGGAAGAAGTCGCTAGCAGGGAGTCCGAATCCGCGCTCGAAGTGCGCTAGAAATACGACTCGTTCACCGGGTTGGAGAACCGGTTCGAGTTCTTTCCCCGATCTTCGGCATATAACTTCAGGTGTTATACGCCGGGTCTTCAGCAGCCACTCCAGATCTTCATCTGTAACATCAGATCCCTCCCAACTGCCAGGGGCCGGTTTCGACATATCCGAATCAGTACTGCAGTAAGTCGGAAATAACCGAGTTAGGAGATTCGTAAATCCTAATCCAGAAGAATTCGGATAACGGTGTAACCGAATCAGATGATAACTGATTCGGTAGAAGCTGTCCCGGATTGAGCTGTCCCGGATAACTACAAACAGGTTTCTTGTGAATCTAGGGTTCCGCAAGATCTACCGCGGTGATAAAATAAAAGTAAAATCCTAACTAAACAGCCCGCGGAACTACCCAAGCAGTTGCAAAAGAAACTAGGGCGATCTAGTGCCAAACCTGCATAGGAGATCGGGGAAATGCACTAAGGCGTAGGAATGGGCTCGCTCGCGAGCAAATCTTGAAGAGATAAGCGCAAGTTCATAACCGCGGATGAACTCAATCGAGGGCGGCACGGAGGAGATGAAGAACTCACCGTCGCAGCGCGGCGAGGAAGGAGCCGACGAAGAAATGGCGGCGCAAGGCGCTATGCGCGACTCAGGCGCGTGATCTCCGGCGTGGGCGACGTCTCCGGCGCAGCGAGGTCACAGAGGCGGAGTCGCAGCGGCGGCAGCGGTGTAGGCGGAGGCCTCGAAGTGGGAAGTATGGGGAATAAGAAGAGAGAACCCCCCGCTACCCTATTTATAGCCAGGGCAGGTAACTGGCGCACTACCGCGCTGTTTTCGGGGGCGTGGCCGGATCAGTTGCGGCCTGAAACTCTGTGGTCGCAATTGTAGCCGTGTATCTGGGCACATGAGGGGTTACGGAATTGGAAGCGGTTGTGCGGATCCCATGCGCCGATCAGCGAAGAAACTGAGAAGACGGGGTCATTTATTCAAACGCACTCAAGTACCTGGTAGACCCGGATAACGTGCTGACAATGGCATGTCAAATCAGAGACCCGGATTACGGTGCTTTGCGCAGAGATTCCCTGCCAAGTGTCCCAGGAAATCCTGAGATAAGATTTTGCATTATGCGATTCGGTTAACGGCATTCGTTTTTAAATCTGCTACGGCCCTCCATCCAAGGCTGTAGGACCGCACCAGCTTCGGGGACTACTTTCGGGGGGCTGCCCCCGAGTAGGGCAAAGAGGTGATGTTAAGGTCAATCCGGGTCTCTTAGGCCGGATCACTTAGGCTGGATCTGAGGAAGCGATCCGGTTAGCACTCAGATATGCATAAAGTGCAGAGAGGTAAAAGGAGATACGGTAAAGCCTTACCGGATCTGAGGAAGGGATCCAGATTAACCTAACCGTATTGGTCTGGAAGGATCCGGCTTAGGGCAAAGTCGGATAATGTAAAGGCCAGGAAATAGCAGTAAGAGCCGGTTGGAAAGTCAATACCCCCCAGACACGGGGGCATGGCAGGCGCAGAGGTAAGGCGCACGCAGGGCGGCTGAGGCCTTACCGTGGAACGCGGGTCATCCGGGGTCCAGAAGACGAGGCGAGGGATGGGCAAAGCACATCGTGTCCCTGACAGAGGTACCATGGTGACGCCTCAGTAGCGTGGCGACAGTGTAATCCAAGGGGCTAAACCGTAATTCGGTTAGCCTATATAGAGGGCATCTCTCCCTCCTCCGTGAGGGACGATGCCCTGGACCTCATTCTCCCCCTTTGCTTCATCTTCCTCACAGAGCTCTCGCCATTGGAGCATGATACAGCTCAAGGAGCACCTTGTATTTGTGACCATCGAGATATAAAAGAGAGTAGGCTAGAGCTGCAGTAGGGGTGTTACCTCCACAGGAGGGCCCCGAAGCAGGGTACATCCCGGTGTGCTTTCGTTGTTCTTGTTCTTGTTGTTTCGTCGTTGTTCTTCTTGCGCGCCTCTTGAGCGCGTACGCCCTCCCCGGATCCCCCAACGTCCAAGCGAGCCCCAACTTAAGCCATCCTATGGCATCTGCCGTGACACCACCACGACACCACAACTCCTGGCGGATGGACGGACCAGATTGCTCAAGATGGTTGTCGAGTGTATAAGAATGGACCCAGATCTTGGGGCAGAACTTCACCTCTTCGTTCCGCTCCGCCTTCGCAGAGAGCTCTCACCCTTCTCTTCCTAACTCCTGCCATTCCTCCTTTCCTCCACCTCTAGCCATGGCTCCAAGATCTCGCCGTCCTAGGGGACAACAGGCTCGTGCCGCGAGAGAAGACCATCCAGTGGGCATGGGCTCGGCTTTGCGCTCTAATCCAAAGCGCGTCTATCGTGGGGGCAAAGAGTATCGGTCCGCTTCCAACACAAGCGGTTCGAAAGCCGCCCTTCCTACCCCAGGATCCACTTCGACCACTCTTGAGGAACCGGTCAACTCCATTCTCCACCGAAGTGAGGTAGGCACCCTCCAATGTTGGATTCTCTTCTTCTTCTGGCCGCACTGTATGATGAATTTGCCATGCAGGATGTATTGGCGAGAATCTCGGCTAAGGTGTCTGAGATCAACCACCCCCACACCCATGCTCTGGAGACAATCTACTCCCTCAGCCTGGAGCATGATCGCCTTCGAGTCGCTTTGGCAGAGAAAACGGAGCTTGCGCTAGCTTCTATGACCGAGGCCACCAACCTTCACTATGTGTTGGTGAGGAAGTCGCAGTTCGCGCGAACTTGTGAGCAGGAGGCCTCCAACCTTCGCGTGAGTTGGCGGCGAAGACGGATGCAGCAGAAAATTCTGTGCAGGAGGCCTCCAACCTTCGCGCTGAGTTGGCGGCGAAGACGGATGCAGCAGAAAATTCTGCGCAGGAGGCCTCCAAGCTTCGTGCTGAGTTGGCCGCGGAGATAGAGGCCGCAGAAAATTCTGCGCAGGAGGCCTCCAACCTTCGCGCTGAGTTGGCGACGAAGACGGATGCAGCAGAAAATTCTGCGCAGGAGGCCTCCAACCTTCGTGATTTGTTGGCTGTGGAGATGGTGGCCGCGCAAACTTCTGCGCAGGAGGCCTCCAACCTTCGTGCTGAGTTGGCGGCAAAGACGGAGGCAGCTGAAAATTCTGCGCAGGAGGCCTCAAACCTTCGCGATCTGTTGGTGGCGGAGATGGAGGCCGCTGAAACTTCTGCACAGGAGGCCTCCAACCTTCGCGCTGAGTTCGCGGTGAAGACAGAGGCAGCTGAAAATTCTGCGCAGGAGGCCTCCAACCTTCGCGATCTGTTGGTGGCGGAGATGGAGGCCGCTGAAACTTCTGCGCAGGAGGTCTCCAACCTTCGCGCTGAGTTGGCAGCGAAGACGGCGGCTGCAAAAACTTTTGCGGAAGAGGCCTTCGACAGTCAGGACATGTATGCGGAGCTGTTCTACGAACTGATGGAGCTGCAGGAGGAGTGTGATCGGCTCCGAGCTGATTTTGCAACAAAGACGAAGGAAGCAGAAAACATTCTCGCTGATAGCGGGAAGCTGCAGGAAGAGTGTGATCGCCTCCGAGCTGATGTGGCAACAAAGACGAAGGATGTCGAAGCTTCTGCGAAGGAGGCCTCCCACGTTCATAAAATGAACGTGGAGCAGTTCTACGAAATAGTTGTGTTGCAGGAGGAGGCTGTTGGCCTCCGAGCTAATTTTGCAGCAAGGAAGAAGGAAGCAGAAAGCCTTCTCGCTGACCGCGCGAAGCTGCTTAAGGACCTTGGTCGGCCTCAGCCTTACGTACAGGGTGAACCATTTAGGAGGTGAACATTTGTATCTTGTGCACCTAAACTGAATGTGAACACGGTTTTGCAGCCACTGCCAATAATATATACTATTTTGACAGCTCTTTGCACCTGTAAACGGCGGCCGTAGAAAGTATTTGGACGTGAAGACGAAGGCCCCTGTTAGGTTGGGCTTCATTTTGGCTCGTGTTTAATTAGGCTGTGATATCTCACCCAAGCCGTAGTTTTCTCTCCTGCATCTTTTTTCCATCAAGTAACTGCCATCCAAGCACATGATTTTATTAGTTGTTGCGGTTCCAAACGTAACAAATCCACTTAATTAGGCACATGATTGTTCGAGATAATTACCGCCGTGAGAGAAAATTTCTGTCCCAATCAGCTCCTATCTTGGGCCCAGATATTAGCAGATTATGCCATAACCGTCAAGTAGGGAATAGTTTGTTTTATTTGTTCTTTATGTTTAATCATAAAATCAATTTAACAGGAACTGGTCGTAGTTTAGCACATGAACAACTCACACTAATTGAGTAGTAGTTCATATGGATGCATGCACGAGACGATGGCTTACACAGTAGTAACTGAGTAGAGTATATCTTTACTCCGCACAAAATTTTATGGCCGTAAAAGTGGGATTCACTAGATAATTATATCCACTAAATGAACTGTTAAGTTTGTGAACCTTTCCCAACTCCTATAAATTATTCCTCGGGAAGCAACGCGTACCCTGTGGAAGGAAGGCACAACCCTCCAAATTTATTGCCCTGCCTCCGCTCAGCATCTTTTGAAGGAATCTATCTTCTCACTTCTTCCTCTTCCGCATCAAAGGCTCAAGAAGAAATCAAACCTCTTGCTCTTCTTCTCGCATCCAGGCACTCTCAAACCTTTTGGATCCCATCTCCTTCAGCAGCAAAAGGCTCAACTTATCTCTTGTGCTTCAGCAGCAGGTACTCTCATATATATTTCTTTTTTGTTTTAGGGCCTCTTTGGATTGTAGGAATTTCAAAGGGTTTTCATAGGATTCCAATCCTTAGCAATTTTTCCTATGGACTGCCTTTGAACATCCAATCTAACCTCCTATTTCTGTATTTTTCTGTATCGAAACACTTCTGATGTACTTTTCCTGTATTTTTCCTAGGTAGGATCGAAGCACTTTTCCTGCGTTTTATTCGAATGACAGTTCCTGCAGCTTTCCTCTGTTTTATAATCCTCTGTTTTGCACTTGTGTGTTTCAATCCTGCGATCCAAAGATCGCTAGTTGGTTCGTAGTATTTTTCATCGATTGATGTTCGATCTATTAAGTGCAGCAAGTCATCTTTTACATCTCCAACCTGAATCTGTAGCCTTTGCTCCTTTCTGATTCTATTTTTCTTGAACTGTTATGTTCAGATGAACAACAAGAGCAAAGCAGTTGTTAAGGTTGAAATGCCGGATGTGGATGGCTTTCATGCAAATCAAGATCCACGTGTATCTCGTCCCAAGGTGGCTCACATAACACGGAATTTTGTACCTCCTTCAGACGTATTTGTAATTTGTTTCTACTATCTATACAGAAATGTGATACTACTGCATTATAAATTTCTGTATTTGCACGGATCAAGCTGAGTACTTCTGAATTAGTTTTCCTGATGATTGAGTAGAAAGTTCATTTGTGCTAGGACACATAAGGCGTGTACTTCCATAGAGCACTTTTGAATTTATCCCCATATTGTTTGAATAAATTACATTGTCACTGATTACAGATATACGAAGTGGGTACTTCTAAATTGTTAATGTTTGCACTTCGTATATACAAACCGTCATTCATGCCTATTATAAATGTACGTATTAACATCATTTCCTCATAGTGTAAGAGCCGTTTACTTCTTTTGTCCTTTTAAGGTGGTTTTTTCATCGGTGTTTGCACATGTTTTGTCCAATTCAGGAATGCGAGATATGCTTTAAGAAAGGTCGGTGCATTGTGAATGATAGGGAGAAATCCTTCTTCACTGTTGACATTAATCATGATGAATATGAAAAATTTGTGGTACGGATATACTTTGCCATTTAATATTTGTTTTCACATATTGTAATTGAACCACGTTGTTACAAACTGTTCTTCTCTTGCAGCCTGTCCCGTGCTATTTCCGCAATGAGTTGGACAACACCGTTAATGGGAGCGATGTCGAACTTGTGTGCCTGGATGACCTCAGATCCAATGATGAGATGGAGTTTTTAATCTCATACCATGCAACAATTTATAGACATGAACGTATCAGTTTCATTGGTGGGAATGCATGGAAGGACCTTGTTCTACAGTACAACATAAAATTTGGGGACCATTTGCGCTTCAGTGCATATAAAGAAGAACCGAACCAACTGATTGTTTCTGCATTTTACCGAGTACGTGGAGCTCGAGAATTAGAAAGAAGACGCCGTGTTGTCACAGCTGCTGTTCGATGAAATTCTGGCTCATTTTACCTTTGACAGAGAAGGAATTTGCTCAAGATGTGAAATTTCATTCATTTTTTATAACTGCAGCTATGGAAGATATTTCTTATGATGATCTGCATGCAATGTTGGAGAGTGTAGTTTACACGAAGGGCCTAATCCTGTGTCAGGATAAAAAGAGTCCTTTAGGAGGCTTCTTCGGTCTAACTGGGAGCACTGCATTGTTTCCTCTGTCCATCGTTTCAGTAATAAAGACAAAGTAAAACTTGTAATTGGACTTCCTCTCACAATGTTAGAACAGCTTGTGTTCTCTATCTAACAATTAAATGTATGTGTCTTGCCAGAGCATACCTGATCAAGTTAAACAAAAACTTGATGCATTGAGAGTACTAGAAACAGCCGACGGACCCTTAAACCTTTTGATGCATGAGCCAATTATTGAGCATTCAGGTGGCTACAAAATTGATGAAGGCACAATGACAATAAGATATGGATGGAAAGCGATTGGAGAAGCCTTTTCTTCTGCATCATCTGATATTCTGTCATCCAGTTCTTTTTGCTGCAGAGCAAACTAACCATGCTCATCAGCGTTCTGTAAACCGTACTCAGCGTGTTACTAGTACTAGTTTCAGAAGTTTGAGCCCTAGTTATTGGAGTCTCGGCTAGGTTTAAGTTAACTTTTGCATGTAAAAACTCATGTTTCTTGAAATGCAACAAGGGTGAAATCCCTCTGAATCTGTGGAATGTATCTTGTACTTTCATATATTTCTTTGCGTCATTCAGTACTATAGTTTTTTGTACAAGCTGTATCCAGGCAACTCATGTAGCATATAGCTAGTTACATTTCCATCATCCATTGGCGTAATTAAGCGAGTTCTGCTCCTGTCGTGTATGGTGATCTCATCTTCCATGTCACGATGTGTAGCATATGGAGATCAGTAGAACATCCAGGTGGGCATAGCTTAGGAACCGGTCAAGTTCTTCAGGTCTAGCAAGGATGCTGTGAGAGCAACATTTGGGGCTTCGAGCTTTCTATTGCATCCCCTGAGAACAATATCAGCCACTAGGATATTATATATGCCATTTACCTCCATATCACCTGTTAACCAAGAAGCCAATATGTCCGATTAAAGGAATGATCATTTCGTGTGTCCTGAGCATCCATAGCACAGCTGCATGCGCCACCTAGAGTATTGTATGTTGATGCATCCAAAATGCATCTACTTTTCCAAGCACTTTGCTTCATAATTTGCTCTGGAATCTTTCCATATTTGAACAAAACTGCTGATTCTGACGTTGTTTTTAGCAAAGTCTCTTTTCTGGCTATTTTTGCAGGAAATAAAATCGGGGAAAAATACCACGTCAATCTTTATGGAAAAGAAGACAATGGACAAAAGATGGACACGAGGAAGCGCTCGAGGGCCAAAAGGGGGCGCCCCACGCGGCCCATGTACCTGGCCGCGTGGGCCTACCCCAAGTGGGCCTCGGGCACCGCCTCGCCTTCGATCTTCGACGTACCCCCTCATATATACAGAAAAGTGCTTGCCCTAGGAGGAGAGGAGCTTTCGCGAAACAGAGCACCACCACCATCACGATCTTCGTTTCGGGGACAGATTGATCCAGGATTTCTCCTCCGGTGGAGGGATCCAGAGGCCGTCTTCACCGCCATCTTCACCGCCTTCATCTCCATCGACCATGAGCTCCTTCACCATCACCATGTGTGAGTAGTCCGCTGTAGGCATGTGAGGTGGATGGGAATTGGATGAGATTGATCATGTAATGCTACCCGTTGTTCGGGATTTTAGGGGTTTATCTTGAGGATACTTTTGTATTGTGTTGATGCACTCTTGCTATGTTTAATGCTTGCTACTAGGGCCCGAGTGGCATGATTTCAGTACTGAACTTATTTTGTCTCATCATATATTTGAATTTGGTACTTATCTGCAAAGTGTATCACCTGCTATTATGTTGAACCTGCGAACCCTAAACGTGACATATAGGGAAAACAAGGGGGAGATGTTTTAGTTTGAGGATTCTATGTGTTCATGAAGTGTTAATGCATTGTTCCGGTCTATTCGAAAGGGTAGACCTTAATTACATGTAGTTCCAAGTTGGCCCCGGTGAAATGGGCAGGTAGGACAATAGATGTTGTGCAAATTCTCTTGGTTAGTACGCACAACTAATTATGGAACACATACCTACATATATCGGAGTTAGAGATACATCCCATTGCTAGCTATATCTTATTATATAATAAATCTTATTCATGCAACACCCCGCTATCACCTCATGCCTACGTTTTAAATCTCTGAGTTGCACTTTCACTTTTCCGGTGAAAACTGGGAAACATTTGTTCACTGCTGCTGTTCTGCTTGTTACTTGAATCATACTACTGCCATCACTATTACTGCTGCAAGTTATTGATATACAGGTGTGGTTGAGAGTGAAGCCTCAATTGCCAAAGTCTTATCGGTGTTCTTGTGTTCCCATCGAGTCGAACTATAAATTTGGGTAATACTTCCCAACGAAGACTTCAGCGATCCCCTATACTTGTGGGTATCAAGACGTTTTCTGGCACCGTTGCCGGGGAACCTAGCTTTATTGGTAAGACAACTTGTTATCATCTAATTGCTGCTTTTGCTTGTTCCTAACCATGGGAAAGGAAAAGAACACTCCAAAGGAAGTGAGGCCTTCAACTACTTGCAGAGGTACGGATTTGCCAAGTAGGCCAAACTTTTCACCTAATGTTGCTTCTGCTGTTGCTCCCAAGAAAAAGGGAAAGATTTTAGTTCACCATTGTCTATAATGTCTACTAATAATGAAAATGATTTATTATGTGGTAGCATAGACAAAGAAGTGACACCTGAAACATCTGAGATAACTGAAACACCTGAAAATCATGAATCTTCTACTATTGAAAATGTGGAATCTGAGTTAGAAGATAATGAATACTGTGATAATGAATTTGAAACTTCTTCTGAGGAAGAGGAGGCATTTACTATGGCTTTTATGGATTCTGGTTTTGATAAATTGGATAAACTTGATAGCTATAAAAATTCTCCTCTTGATGGATATTTCCCTGTTACTGAGAAAATGAATGCTCCTGCTATTAAAATTAAAGATAAAGATTATGAGTTTAGTGTGAATCCTGAAATAATTGAAAAGCTGAAAAATATAAGTTTTATGGTAGAGAGGATGAGTTTCCTTTTGAACACATTGCTGTCTTGCATGACTTATCTGTGTTATTTGGTAAAGATGAAATCCATCAACGTTATTATTTCTTAAAGCTGTTTCCTTTTACTTTGGGAGGAAGTGCTAAAATTTGGTATAGTCGTTTAGAACCTGGATGTATTACTAGCAAGGAAGAATGTTTGCAGGTATTCTATAATAAATATTTCCCTGCTGATAAGATTCATGGTTTGACTGTTGAGATTAGCAACTTTTCACAAAAAAAGAAGGAGGATTTACCCCAAGCTTGGGGGAGGTATAGTAAGATGGTTAGGAAATGTCCTACCCATGGCTTCGAGAGTAATGAAATACTTGATATATTTTAAAATGGTCTAACCGAAAACACCAGAGGCTATCTTGATGGTATTGCAGGTAATGTTTTCAGGGAAAGGACCGTTGATGAAGCAACTGAGTTATTGGAGACTATTTCTAGGAATTATGAAGACTGGAATATTGAAGAGATATTCCCGGAGAAGAAATGAGGCATGCTCAGACTGGACAATGAGACAATGAAAGAAGCTTCCAAGGCTATTAAAGAGAAGGGAATTAAAACCTCTCATCTTAAGGAATTATCTGAAATGGGTGTTAAACTTCCTGATGATCAACCCTGTTTTCCAATTCAAGTCAATGCTATTAGCTCCATAAAAGGTAATGAAAAGGTAACACCTCCTATTGATGTATCATATATGAATGATTTTGCCTATCATCATAATCCTGAGGAGCATAATATTAGAATGACTATTATAGAGAACTCTCACAAAATTAAATCTCTTCGTGAAAGTTTACATGCTAGTGTGGGAGAGGTAAAAAGAATTGTTAAACACTGTGAGATGATGAATAATCAAGTTGAACAAATGGTTTCTCTTCAAAATCAATTGTATGAAAGTCTTATGGTGAAGAAACAGGTTTGTGGAGTTAACACTAGGGGAGGTGCAAGTACTCAGGATCCTGATTATCCTGAAGACCATCCCAAGAGGAAAGAACAAGAGGCTCTCAAGAAGAAATCTTTTGCAGGAAAATCTCCCAATGAAAACAAGGACATTGATGACTCTGAAGAACAAGATAATAATACTTCTATTTCTGATGCTGAGACTGAAGATAATAATAATGAAGAAGAAGAATCACCTTCACCTGAAGAAGGGCCACAGGAGGATGAAATTTTTGAAGAACCTGAACCTAATGATAAAGAAGACCCTCCACCATCTACTGAGAAGAATAAGAAGAAGAGCCATCCAAATCCACAAAAAGGTAAAGAGAGGGATCCCTGGGTACAAAAACCCATACCATATCCCCAAGAGGTAATAAAAACTTTGGATGATGCTAGATTTGAGAAATTCTTTGAGTTGATTAAGTCTTTGTGTTTGCAAATTCCTCTTGTTGATGCCATTAAAATCCCTACATATTCCAAATACATGAAAGATATTGTCACTAATAAAAGAAAGATTCCTACTGATGCAATTACTTCTATGCTTGCTGAGTATTCCTTTAAAGGGAAAATGCCTGAAAAACATGGTGATTGTCGGGGCTGCCCCCGGGTAGGGCAAAGAGGTGATGTTAAGGTCAATCCGGGTCTCTTAGGCCGGATCACTTAGGCCGGATCTGAGGAAGGGATCCGGTTAGCACTCAGACATGTATAAAGTGCAGAGAGGTAAAAGGAAATACGGTAAAGCCTTACCGGATCTGAGGAAGGGATCCGGATTAACCTAACCGGGTCGATCAGGAAGGATCCGGCTTAGGGTAAAGTCGGATAAGGTAAAGGCCAGGAATTGACAGTAAGAGCCGGTTGGAAAGTCAATACCCACCAGACACGGGGGCATGGCAGGCGCAGAGGTAAGGCGCACGCAGGGCGGCTGAGGCCTTACCGTGGAACGCGGGTCTTCCGGGGTCCAGAAGACGAGGCTAGAGATGGCCGAAGCACGTTGTGTCCCTGATAGAGGTACCATGGTGACGCCTCAGTAGCGTGGCGACAGTGTAATCCAAGGGGCTAAACCGTAATTCGGTTAGCCTATATAATGGGCATCTCCACCTCCTGCGTGAGGGACGACGCCCAGAACCTCATTTTCCCCCTTTGCTTCATCTTCCTCACAGAGCTCTCGCCATTGGAGCATGATACAGCTCAAGGAGCACCTTGTATTTGTGACCATCGAGATATAAGAGAGAGTAGACTAGAGCTGCAGTAGGGGTGTTACCTCCGCAGGAGGGCCCCGAAGCAGGGTACATCCCGGTGTGCTTTCGTTGTTCTTCTTCTTGCTGTTTCGTCGTTGTTCTTCTTGCGTGCCTCTTGAGCACGTACGCCCTCCCCGGATCCCCCAACGTCCAAGCGAGCCATAATTTAAGCCATCCTATGGCATCTGCCGTGACACCACCACGGTCCATGTCCTTGTTGAGGCTATCCAGGTCAGCCAGCCATTTCGCGCTAGCCGACTTGAGAGCAGCCAAATCATCTTTTGCCGCTTGAGCTTTGGCTTCAGCATCTTCAACGACAGATTTGTTCTTCTGGTCCAGCTCGGCCCGCTTCGCAAGTCCGGCTTTCAGAGTATCTCGCTCCTTCTCAACCGAATCTTTCTCCCTGCGCAGCGTGTCCCGCTCTTTCTTCAGCTGATCCTTCACTTTTGAAACCCGGTCAAGCTCCCGCAAGAGCCGGGTCACCTCTGACTTTTCCTCCCCTAGAGCACGCTTGTGTTGCTCTTCTTTCTGCTTCATCTCCTCACTCTGCGCCTCGAAGGAAGTTTGGAGGTTCCGGTGCTGCAGGGCTAGCTTCTTAAAGATCCGGCTGCGAGCAGCCGTAGTTTCCTGAAAGGAGAGATGTTAATGGTGTAAAAAGAGTCTCGGGGACTGGCACCCGAGACTTTCAAAAAAAGCTTGCAAGGGGGAGCCAAAAAAATCTCGGGGACTGGAGGCCCGAGATTAATGAAAAGAGATTAACCGACTCAATTAGAAAAGAGACTCGGGGACTGGGAGTCCCACGGTTTTTTCGGCCAATTCAGAACTCATGATCAATTTTTTAAAAGATTCAAGCCGAATGACTTTCTTACTCGGAGGAGTATCAGTCGTTCGACCCGAATCTCGGGGACTGGGAATAGTGCGGATATTGATCATGATGAAGTAAAAGCAAGATTCGGTATAGTTACCTCGAAGACCCGGTTAGCTTCATCAACCGAGGCTTGCACGGAGTATAGTGATTGAAACACCAGGCTAGGGCCAGCCGGATGTGGTGGCGCTGAAGCAGAGGAACCTTCGGCGAGATCCGTAGCATTCCAAGCTTTGACGTATTGATCTACCGAGACGAGGCTATCGCCGCCAGCAACCACTTGCTTATCCGAGATTTTTGGAGTGGTGCCAGAGGCGGTAGCTTGCTTGCGGGCAATCACCTTCTTATCCGACTCTGCTTGAGTCGGCTTAGTCTGCGCTGAGGCCGAGGCTGGATTTGGCTGCCTCGGTTGGTTCTGAGGTTTGTCCCGGAGGACCTTCTTCTTGTTCTCTTGGTGGGACGTTGGTTGCGGTGGTTCAAGTACTTCTTGTTGCTGCTTCTGCTGCTTCTGGGGGGCTTGTTGCTGCAGCTTCTTCTTCTCTTGCTGTTCTTGGTTCAGTAAAGCTTGAGCTCGGGGGGTAGAGCGGGGATCCGGCTTAGGCAAATCCTTAGCCGGACTCTTAGCCTTTTCCTTCTCCAGCTCCTTCAGAGGGCGTGGCCAAGATGAATCTCGGGTAGGAGCCTTTTCCTTCTCCAACTCCTTCAGAGGGCTCTCCAGGTTAATAACCGACTCCGGATTGAGAGTCGGCGGAGTTGTGGCACGTGGGGGAGAGGCAGCAGCCCTTTCAGGAGACTGGCTCTCCGTGGCCGTATCAGTAGGAGGGACGGGAGAAAAAATAGATGAGTGAGTTTGCGCGGTGACAATGGCGTCACTGCATAAAACGAAGTAAGACGGTTACCTCGGATAAAGATGACTCGGTTAATAAAAGAAAGAAAGCAATTGAAATTAAGTAGAGTTGGTCTTACCCTTTGCTGGTCGGCAGGGTCTTGAGTCGGCTGGGCTTGGTGTAACATCCCAAATTAATATTATGAAATATTATATAAAAAATGTGGGCCAACAAAAACTTTTTTATAAATTAATATGTGTGGATGTCTTATTGTTTCTTGTGATAAATATTTCTTGTGAATGTGTTGTTTGTTAGCTCTAATTAAAAACTTGAAGAAAAGAAAATAAACAAAACAAAACATTAAAACAATAAAAACAATGTGACAATTGTCACCCTATTTCTCAAAGTGGGAAATTATTTTCTTTCAAACCAAATTCAGTGGAGTGACATGTTAACACTCCCACTTTATTCCCACCATTTTTCCCTCTTCAAATATTAATTTCAAAAATCTAAATTTAAATTATATTCTTTCTTTATCTTATTCAAATCACAAAATGTGCTATGCTGCACTTGTCCAATAACAAATCAAACAGCACCATAAATCTTGATAAACCTATGTGAAGCAAATTATGAAAATAAAATTCAAAATTTGGAAATTGTTTCTGGTTCAAGCATTTCATCGAACACCTGGTGGTCACCACCTGTTCATCCCCAAACCGAATCAAAATCCATGGATGAACTCATCAATCTGGACCAAATTGATGCAAGCCATTGCTCCCACTCGAATTGCCTCACTCCACTCGCCTCACCGCACTCGAGAACGTGAAGAAATCGGGCCGGGAACGCCGAAGGACGCCAGGGGACAGCCGCCGGCGCGGCCGCGACATGGTCGGCACTGTGGCCGTGGAGAAGCCACGCCGTGCTGGCCCGTGCCAGGCCCCCCCCTCTCTCCCTCACCTCGCTGCCCCCTCTCCCGCCGCACCGCAGCCCGCAGGAACCCGCCCCCGCCGGAGGGTCGCCGTGACCAGTGCGCGCCGCGCACCGCCCAAGCTCTCCCAAGGCCGTCCCCCACGTTGAGCACGCACAGCTCGTCTCCACGCCACCATCCGTGCCCCTCTGCGCCCCGACACCGTAGCCGCCCCGCCACCGCCCCTATGGCGAGCCCTGGCCTCCCCTGGACCACCCCAACGCCATGTCCACCGTGCACCGGACCGCCGGTATAAATACCCCGCCCGAGCCTCGCCATTTCTCCACACCTCCCCACTGTCTCTTCCCCTCACACCACCGCCTCTCGTGCACCGCCAGGAGGGCGGAGCCGTAGCCACGAAGCCCCGGCCGCCCGTGGTTCTCATCGAGCTCGCCGTGCCGAGGTAGACGACGACCACGGCCAGGCCGTGCTGCCCTTCCCCTTCTCTCCTCTCTGGCCGCACCCCCTTCTCCATGAACCCCTCGCTCACCCGCCCTCTTTTCCCCTCTGTTTCGTGCCCAGGAGCAACGCGGAGACCACGCCGGAGTTGGAGCACGGCCGCGGAGGAGGAGTTGCTCGCCGCCGTCGATTGGAGCCACCCCAGCACGCGCCGCTCGTCCCACGATCTTCCCCGAGTCGCCGCCGTCGATCCGCATTGTCCGCACGCCCTCCCGAGCCCCCTAGGTGAGCCGTCTGTCCACCGTGCCATCGCCGGCGCCGTCGCGCCGCTCGGTTTAGGTCGCCGCCGTTCGCCACTGACGTGGACGAACGTGGGCCGTTGGACCTTGATCCAACGGTGCCATACCGTTTCGTTTAGAAAAAGAGAGGCTGACGTGCGGGCCCCGCACGTCAGATTTTTAAACATTTCCAGCGCGCGAACCGTTTTCTGTTGAGTCACTGACGAGTGGACCCCACCCATCAGGATTCTCAACCTTATCCACTCAGAGTTTAAATTCGAAAATTTAGATTTAATTAGAACCAGTACTGGATTCAAACTTTGAAACTCCATAACTTGAGATTTATAACTCCAAATAAATCAAATCAAAATGTTCTGGAAAGCTTATGAAATTGTCTATCCAACCCAAGTGGTTTCACCTCATTTGGATAAATAATAAAAATATAGTATTAAAAATGCCAAATAGGGTTTAAAACCTAAACTTGTTTGTTTTTGATACTCTGTTAGTCAAATGGGTTAAGGCCAATTTTATTGAATCACATTTAGTCATGGTTAGTTACTCCTAAGAGGATTTAATTTTTAGATCCACAGAACTTAGTTAGTAGCTAAAACTTGATTATTAAGCTTCTGGTTTCAAACCATTGTGTAGGGAGTTTGGTAACTCCAATTGACCCAAATCCAATTGTGTTGTCTTCTACACATCAATAGCTTTCTGTAGAAATTTAGTTTGTATTTTTGTGACCAACAGAACCAGAGATATGTAATTAAACATGTTCAACTAGTTTCTGCCATAATTAAGATATAATTAAATAATGGTTAGCTCAATTAAATTAAAACCAAATTGGGTTGCTTGATGTATGAAGTGGCTATTTAGAGCATTTAAGATTGTGTTGTTGTGATGATTGATTGAGTAGGTTAGTGATTGTTGCATTTGTTCGATTGTGATTTAGACGAGACCGTTGTCGGGTTTATCGAGGAAGAGGAGTTCGTGGAACCCGAAGACCAAGACCAAGAACACTTTGCCGAGCAAGGCAAGCTACTCTCTGAGCTTGCACCCTAATACATGCATTCATTCTTAGAACAAGATTACTTTTAAACAAATATTTTCTAAAAAGCCCTTTTCAAAAAGTATATGGTAATTATTTTGCCACCTTATGTAGAAATATAAGATAAATTATAGGATGGGAAAAATAAAGATTGTTTTATTCAAAACCCCTTTGAAAACCTGTGTGGCTATGAAGCACCGAGATGTCGGTGTTGAAGTGGAAAAAAAAAGGAGAATGGTGGTTTTGATAAAACGCACATTGTGTCTTTGTACTTACGTCAATCAGCCAATACCCTGTGCGACCACATTTACCCACATCTGGGAAAGGGCTTGGTCATATAGTTTGCTCATATTAGTATGGGATACCTTATCTACGGAGATGACTCCGTTATGCATGAGGGGATGGTTTGATGAACTACCCCTGACCTGGGTCCTCGCTCAAACTCTACGAAAAGATAAGGAGGAAGATAGAAGGATGTCCCCTATACACCGCCAGACAAAACTATGAGTCCTCACACTTAGATCCCGACGGGCTGGGTTAAGTGTTGATGGAAAGTATCATATGGGCAGGTTCCTATACTAGCATGAGCAAAGGACAGACTAGGATCGGTGTCTCAACTTCGCATACACCTTGTATGGCGAGACGTGGCTGACACGATGAGTTACCGGATGGATGTGGGAAAAGCGTGCTACCTCTGCAGAGTGTAAAACTATTCGAATAGCCGAGTCCTCGGATATGGACAGTTGAGAGACCCTACTTTGACCATGTGCAAGTTTTGAAAGATTTGAATTTTAAAAAGAAAAGGAACTGGAGGATGTTCCATACACCTATACCAACGGATCGGTATGAGGTTGTTGGAGACCAGGAACCCTGGCGGGTTATGGCCAAGAAAAAGGAGGAGTTTTGGTGAAACTAATAAAATGGGACATTATATTAATGATAGTTATAAAATTCTTCTTACCTTCTTCAACAAAGATACATAGATGTTTTAAATAAATAAAAGTGTGAAACTAAAAATGAGATTAGTGCATACTCATGTTGGAGTAGTTTGCGAGTACAATCAATTGTACTCATAATAGTTTCGTCCCTGGCTATTGTCGTAGCCAGACACGGAGGAGGACTACGCCAAGGAGGAGTATGGCGACTTCTATGCGAACTAGGGATCTTCATAAGTCGACTGCCTATCGGGTCGTTGTTGGGATATGAGGTCTACTACGCCTTAGCTTCCGCTGATTATTTTGGTTTGGCCCATGAAGGCACCTATGTAAGACTTGGTCTAAATGACCGTTTATGTAAGACTTTAATTCGGTATTGTAATGCATGTAAACTTTGGTATTCAGTTCGGATTATGTGCAACGACAGACTGATCACCGGATCGTTGTGTTAAGCATAATCGGGTATTTCGGACAGCTAGTCCGGGGTCCCCACAGAGCTGGTATCAGAGCCATCTCGACTTTAGGAATCTTAGATTAGCATGGTCGCTAGGTAGGAGTTACAAAAGTTAAATTCTAAAAGAATAAAGGAATGAAGTATTTTCGAAAAATGCTTATCTCTAATCCTCTCACTTATGCAAAATTCTACTCTCACTAAATATTACGTTTTCCCTTATATCCTTAAAAATTTGGCGCACTCGTCATTCTATTAAACTTAAAATTTTGCTCACTTGTTGCCTCACTACATTTAAAATTTTGATACACTTGTCATCTCACTAACTTAAAAATTTGATTAAAAATTGTAGATGGCGATCCATTTCACCGAGTTCGTTCAGCTTGAGAAGGACGGCAAGTTGATGTTCGAGAAGGACCTGTTCGAGTTGACCAAGCTGTTAGGTCGCCCCACTCCTGAGTTTAAGGGAGCCCAGGTGGACACTCCCGGCAACGGGAACCTGTCTTGGTTGGTCGAGGCGTCTGTTCGCGGGAACATCAAGTCCCCCGGATCTAGGACACTCATCTTTACCACCATGGACGTCCACTGGGACGACGGATTGTGTCGTTCCATGCAGCGGATGCTATCCCGGCTTTGTGAGGAGCACAAGGCGGAGTTGGTGAACTCTCGTTTCCAGTTCTACGGGAGGCGCACCGTCGATGGACACCCTATTCGGTCGCCTCTGCACCCGACGTTCGGAGAGTATATCTTGGACATGGAGATTATGCTCTTTCGCACCCAGGAGGATCTGAGGTGCGCTAGACTTCGGTCTCACTTTGAGCGCCTCTCGCTCAAGGAGAGTCGCGAGAGTGAGGCACAGCTGAAGGAGGAGAAGGTCGCTCTTCTCAAGAAGAGGACCCAGATGAGGAAGACCATAGCGAAGCTCCGCAAGAAGGTGGCAGAGCAGGACGAGCTGATCGAGGATCTGGAGCTCCGTACCGACGAGATGGAGGAGGAGGGCGAGGATCTCCGCAAGGAGAACAACGCTTTCCTTAGCGACGATGACGACTATCTGGAGGAGATGGACTATGAGCAGGAGGATGACGAGGAGGAGGACCCAGAGGAGCCACCCTACCAGTCCGACGCTGACGCAGAAGAGCCTGAGGTTCCACCTCAGTAGGCGAGTGACTTGAGTACTACCGCAGGATTAGGTTGACCCCCTATCGCTAGTCGAGTCGAAGTAGTGGTTCTTTTGGAAAACTTGCACTATGTACATTAGCTGAAGGGCAATGTTGTAAGCTTGATGTAGTGAACTCTTGATGTAATGATTGTGCTATATAAGTGTGTTAGTCCTGTTGAGCTGTGTAAAATATTTCTCATGAATCCTTAATTAATCAATCACTACGCGAAACCAACCTTTTTCCTTTGGTCAAAACCTTTTTGCCTTGCCCCTTATACCCGGTGTGCTTCAGGATGGTGGACACTCGTCGCTCCAACACGGATGGAGGACCACCACCCCCACCGGAACCAACCACCGCCCAACTTCTTGCGCTTATCATGGAGGAACGCCAAGCTGCCCGGGCAGAGCGTCAAGCTCATATCGCTGCCCTGCAGCAGATCGCTGCCGCTCACAACAACAACAACAACAACAACAATGGCAATGGCAATGGTGAAGGAAATCAGCGGTCCACTTTAAGCGACTTTCAGAAGACCAACCCACCCACCTATTCCAAGGGACTTCACCCCCTAGAGGCCGATGATTGGCTTCGCACCATTAACAACAACCTGGAAGTTGCAGCCGTGGGAGAACCTGAGAAAGTGCTGTATGCGACCCACTATCTTGCAGGACCTGCACGGTCTTGGTGGGAGGCTACCAAGGCTATCCAGCAGGCTGGTTATGTTATCAACTGGGTTGAGTTCCAGGAGAAGTTCCGCAAGAAGCACATTCCCGGTGGGCTCATTGAGAGGAAGAAGGATGAATTCCGCAAGTTGCGGCAAGGAAGTAGAGATGTGGTCGGATACCTGGATGAGTTCACTGACTTGTCTCGGTATGCTCCTGATGACACCGACACCGAGAGGAAGAAGATGGAGCGTTTCATGAATGGACTTCATGATGAGTTGAAGTGTGCTTTGGTTATCCATGACTTTGTTGATTTGGAGTCACTTGTGGACAAAGCCATCCAGCTGGAGACCAAGCGCAAGTCTATGTTTGAAGGTCGTAAGAGGAGAATGATTGCCCAGGAAGGTTCGAGCAGCCAGAAGCCTCGCACCTACCCACAAAACCCCAAGCCAGCCTATCGACCACCACAAACCCCACGCCCCAATTACCCTAATCGCCCAAATAACCCAAACAACTTCAACCGTCCCAATGACAACACCCGTCCCGGAGGGAACTCTAATAACTTCAACCGCAATGCCAATGTTGTCTGCTTTAATTGCGGCACTAAGGGTCACTACTCCAAAGAATGCCCCAATCCTAAGAAGAATGGTCCACGCCCCGATGCACAAGCGCCGAACAATGGCCAAGGCCGAAATGGAAATGGCAAGAACCACGCACCCCGCGGAAATGTTGCTGTTGCCAAGGGACGTCTGCACCACATCAATGTTGAAGAGGCCATGGATGCGCCAAATGTTGTGCTGGGTACGTTCCTTGTCAACTCAGTACCTGCAACTGTTCTGTTTGATTCTGGTGCTACCCATTCTTTTGTTACCCAAGAATTAGTTGCTAAGGGAGGTTTAGTCGGAAACCTCTTACCCAAACCTATGGTCATCCAAATCCCAGAATCCACCATAGATACCAAGTCGTTTTGCCCGGACGTTTCCCTTGAGATCAAAGGGGAAAAGTTCCTAGTCGACTTAATCATTCTAGGAACCCAAGGTATAGATGTTATACTGGGTATGAATTGGCTAGACAAGTACCGTGGTCGAATTGACTGCGCCAGAAGAGCGGTATCCCTCACCACCGACAAAGAAGTAGAAGTGGAGTATGTGTCAGAAACCAGTCGACCCCAACCAGGATGCCATGAGAGCATAGCTCGACCCACCCTAGATGAGATCCGTGTTGTTCACTTGTTCCGAGATGTTTTCCCGGAAGAATTGCCTGGTATGCCGCCAGACCGGGATATTGAGTTCATCATTGAACTTATCCCAGGAACAGCCCCTATATCCCAAAGGCCTTATCGGATGAATCCGGAAGAGTTGGTGGAGTTGAAGAAGCAGTTGGCAGATATGCTCAGCAAAGGACTTATTCGCCCAAGCGCTTCACCTTGGGGATCACCCATTATTTTTGTGGATAAGAGAGACGGTACCACACGCCTGTGTGTGGATTATCGTAAGTTAAATGAAGTGACCATTAAAAACAAGTACCCTCTCCCAAAGATCGAGGATCTGTTCGATCAAATGAACGGAGCCCGAGTCTTTTCCAAGATCGATCTTCGGTCAGGATATCATCAGTTAAAAATCCGAGAGACAGACATTCCCAAGACTGCCTTCACCACCCGCTACGGTTTATTTGAATACACCGTAATGTCCTTTGGTCTGACCAATGCCCCAGCCTATTTTATGAATCTCATGAACAAGATCTTCATGGAGTATCTTGACAAGTTCGTGGTAGTTTTCCTCGATGACATCCTTATTTACTCCAAAACCGAAGAAGAGCATGCTGAACACCTGCGTCTAGTTTTAGCAACCCTCCGAGAGCATCAGTTGTATGCCAAGCTTAGCAAGTGTGAGTTTTGGCTCAGTGAAGTGGCATTTCTCGGACATGTTGTGTCTGCGGGAGGAATTTCTGTTGACCCAGAGAAGATCCAAGCCATTGTGAACTGGGAAGCCCCAACTAGTGTGACTAAAATCCGAAGCTTTCTCGGACTAGCGGGTTACTACCGCAAGTTCGTTGAGGGATTCTCCAGTATAGCCAAACCCCTTACCCAACTGCTGAAAAAGGACAAGAAGTTTGAATGGACTCAGAAGTGTGAAGAGAGTTTCCAGGAATTGAAGAAGAGACTGACCTCAACCCCCGTCCTGATTATGCCAGACGTCACCAAGAGTTTCGACGTGTATTGCGATGCATCACGCCTCGGACTTGGTTGCGTTCTGATGCAAGAAGGCAAAGTGGTGTCGTATCTGTCTCGGCAGTTGCGACCGCATGAAGAGAACTACCCAACCCATGACCTGGAGTTAGCCGCTGTTGTTCTTGCTCTGAAGACGTGGCGTTCCTATCTTGCGGGACATCGTTGCGAGATCTATACGGATCATAAGAGCTTGAAGTATATCTTCACCCAGAAGGAGTTAAATCTGCGACAGAGAAGGTGGATGGAATTAATCAAGGATTATGATATCGGTATCCATTATCACCCCGGAAAGGCTAATGTAGTTGCCGAAGCCCTTAGTCGCAAACCCTGCACCCTGAATGCCTTGATCCAAGTCGAACAGCCAGCCTTGTTCAAAGAGTTCCAAGATTTTGGACTAGAGCTTGTTAGCCGCGGTTATCTCGCCAATTTAGAGTTAGCCCCAACCCTGATAGATCAAATCAAGGAAGCCCAGAAAGGTCAGGAGAGCATAGAAGGAATTAAGAAGAAGATTTCTCTCGGTAAAGCGCCTGGTTTTACCGAAGATGCTGAAGGAGTGTTGAGATTCAATGGTCGTATCTGTGTCCCTAATGTCACGGAACTTAAGGAGTTAATCCTAAAGGAAGCCCACGAGACCCCCTATTCAATCCACCCCGGCGGAACCAAAATGTACCAAGACCTTCGTGAGAGATTTTGGTGGCACGGAATGAAGCGAGAGATTGGTGTTTTTGTAGCCAAGTGTGATATCTGTCAGCGAGTCAAGGCTGAACATCAGCGACCCGCTGGATTGCTTCAACCCTTGAAAATTCCCGAGTGGAAGTGGGATGAGATTGGAATGGATTTTATCACTGGACTTCCAAGATCCAACCGAGGCCATGACTCAATTTGGGTCATCGTTGATAGACTAACCAAGGTTGCCCATTTTATTCCCGTCAACACCACCTATCGGGGAAATCAGTTAGCAGACCTGTATATTTCCAGAACAGTAAGCCTGCATGGTGTGCCTAAGAGGATTGTATCGGATAGAGGCACACAATTCACCTCAAGGTTCTGGAAAGCCCTACACGAAGCCCTCGGAACCAAGTTAGCATTTAGCACAGCTTATCATCCCCAGACTGGAGGCCAAACTGAGAGAGTGAACCAGATATTAGAGGACATGCTTCGCGCGTGTGTTTTATCCTATGGATCCAAGTGGGAAGATTGTCTTCCATTTGCAGAATTCTCCTACAACAATAGTTACCAGTCTAGTCTGCAAATGGCCCCTTTTGAAGCCCTTTACGGCAGGAAGTGTCGTACGCCCCTGAATTGGTCCGACACCGGAGAAGGCAAACTGTTTGGACCAGATACCCTCCGTGAGGCTGAAGAGCAAGTCCAGCTTATCCGTGAGCGACTTAAAACCGCCCAATCCCGTCAGAAGAGTTACGCTGATCCCAAGCGTCGTGATGTCACCTTCAGTATCGGAGATTATGTCTATCTCCGAGTGACACCCCTTAAAGGAATGCAGCGTTTCCATGTCAAAGGAAAATTAGCGCCAAGGTATATTGGACCCTTTAAGATCATTGCCCGTCGAGGAGAAGTGTCTTATCAACTGGAGTTGCCTCAAGAGTTAGCAGATTACCACGATGTCTTCCACATTTCCTTGCTCCGGAAATGTCTTGAAGTTCCTGACCAGCCTGATGTTTTCAAAAACATCGACCACCTTTCCATCGACCTGAATCAAGATCTGACTTATCGTTAGAGACCCATCAAGATTCTCGACGAAGAAGTTCGTCTTACCCGAAGGCGCGCGATCAAGTTCTACAAAGTCCAGTGGACTAACCATTCGGAAGATGAAGCAACTTGGGAACGCGAAGACTATCTTAGAAGCGAATTCCCAAACCTCTTTAGTGCCCAAACCTAGCAAATATCGGGACGAGATTTATTTTAAGGGGGGAAGGATCTGTAACATCCCAAATTAATATTATGAAATATTATATAAAAAATGTGGGCCAACAAAAACTTTTTTATAAATTAATATGTGTGGATGTCTTATTGTTGCTTGTGATAAATATTTCTTGTGAATGTGTTGTTTGTTAGCTCTAATTAAAAACTTGAAGAAAAGAAAATAAACAAAACAAAACATTAAAACAATAAAAACAATGTGACAATTGTCACCCTATTTCTCAAAGTGGGAAATTATTTTCTTTCAAACCAAATTCAGTGGAGTGACATGTTAACACTCCCACTTTATTCCCACCATTTTTCCCTCTTCAAATATTAATTTCAAAAATCTAAATTTAAATTATATTCTTTCTTTATCTTATTCAAATCACAAAATGTGCTATGTTGCACTTGTCCAATAACAAATCAAACATCACCATAAATCTTGATAAACCTATGTGAAGCAAATTATGAAAATAAAATTCAAAATTTGGAAATTGTTTCTGGTTCAAGCATTTCATCGAACACCTGGTGGTCACCACCTGTTCATCCCCAAACCGAATCAAAATCCATGGATGAACTGATCAATCTGGACCAAATTGATGCAAGCCATTGCTCCCACTCGAATTGCCTCACTCCACTCGCCTCACCGCACTCGAGAACGTGAAGAAATCGGGCCGGGAACGCCGAAGGACGCCAGGGGACAGCCGCCGGCGCGGCCGCGACATGGTCGGCACTGTGGCCGTGGAGAAGCCACGTCGTGCTGGCCCGTGCCAGCCCCCCCCCCCCCCTCTCTCCCTCACCTCGCTGCCCCCTCTCCCGCCGCACCGCAGCCCGCAGGAACCCGCCCCCGCCGGAGGGTCGCCGTGACCAGTGCGCGCCGCGCACCGCCCAAGCTCTCCCAAGGCCGTCCCCCACGTCGAGCACGCACAGCTCGTCTCCACGCCACCATCCGTGCCCCTCTGCGCCCCGACACCGTAGCCGCCCCGCCACCGCCCCAATGGCGAGCCCTGGCCTCCCCTGGACCACCCCAACGCCATGTCCACCGTGCACCGGACCGCCGGTATAAATACCCCGCCCGAGCCTCGCCATTTCTCCACACCTCCCCACTGTCTCTTCCCCTCACACCACCGCCTCTCGTGCACCGCCAGGAGGGCGGAGCCGTAGCCACGAAGCCCCGGCCGCCCGTGGTTCTCATCGAGCTCGCCGTGCCGAGGTAGACGACGACCACGGCCAGGCCGTGCTGCCCTTCCCCTTCTCTCCTCTCTGGCCGCACCCCCTTCTCCATGAACCCCTCGCTCACCCGCCCTCTTTTCCCCTCTGTTTCGTGCCCAGGAGCAACGCGGAGACCACGCCGGAGTTGGAGCACGACCGCGGAGGAGGAGTTGCTCGCCGCCGTCGATTGGAGCCACCCCAGCACGCGCCGCTCGTCCCACGATCTTCCCCGAGTCGCCGCCGTCGATCCGCATCGTCCGCACGCCATCCCGAGCCGCCTAGGTGAGCCGTCTGTCCACCGTGCCGTCGCCGGCACCGTCACGCCGCTCGGTTTAGGTCGCCGCCGTTCGCCACTGACGTGGACGAACGTGGGCCGTTGGACCTTGATCCAACGGTGCCATACCGTTTCGTTTAGAAAAAGAGAGGCTGACGTGCGGGCCCCGCACGTCAGATTTTTAAACATTTCCAGCGCGCGAACCGTTTTCTGTTGAGTCACTGACGAGTGGACCCCACCCGTCAGGATTCTCAACCTTATCCACTCAGAGTTTAAATTCGAAAATTTAGATTTAATTAGAACCAGTACTGGATACAAACTTTGAAACTCCATAACTTGAGATTTATAACTCCATATAAATCAAATCAAAATGTTCTGGAAAGCTTATGAAATTGTCTATCCAACCCAAGTGGTTTCACCTCATTTGGATAAATAATAAAAATATAGTATTAAAAATGCCAAATAGGGTTTAAAACCTAAACTTGTTTGTTTCTGATACTCTGTTAGTCCAAATGGGTTAAGGCCAATTTTATTGAATCACATTTAGTCATGGTTAGTTACTCCTAAGAGGATTTAATTTTTAGATCCGCAGAACTTAGTTAGTAGCTAAAACTTGATTATTAAGCTTCTGGTTTCAAACCATTGTGTAGGGAGTTTGGTAACTCCAATTGACCCAAATCCAATTGTGTTGTCTTCTACACATCAATAGCTTTCTGTAGAAATTTATTTTGTATTTTTGTGACCAACAGAACCAGAGATATGTAATTAAACATGTTCAACTAGTTTCTGCCATAATTAAGATATAATTAAATAATGGTTAGCTCAATTAAATTAAAACCAAATTGGGTTGCTTGATGTATGAAGTGGCTATTTAGAGCATTTAAGATTGTGTTGTTGTGATGATTGATTGAGTAGGTTAGTGATTGTTGCATTTGTTCGATTGTGATTTAGACGAGACCGTTGTCGGGTTTATCGAGGAAGAGGAGTTCGTGGAACCCGAAGACCAAGACCAAGAACACTTTGCCGAGCAAGGCAAGCTACTCTCTGAGCTTGCACCCTAATACATGCATTCATTCTTAGAACAAGATTACTTTTAAACAAATATTTTCTAAAAAGCCCTTTTCAAAAAGTATATGGTAATTATTTTGCCACCTTATGTAGAAATATAAGATAAATTATAGGATGGGAAAAATAAAGATTGTTTTATTCAAAACCCCTTTGAAAACCTGTGTGGCTATGAAGCACCGAGATGTCGGTGTTGAAGTGAAAAAAAAAAGGAGAATGGTGGTTTTGATAAAACGCACATTGTGTCTTTGTACTTACGTCAATCAGCCAATACCCTGTGCGACCACATTTACCCACATCTGGGAAAGGGCTTGGTCATATAGTTTGCTCATATTAGTATGGGATACCTCATCTACGGAGATGACTCCGTTATGCATGAGGGGATGGTTTGATGAACTACCCCTGACCTGGGTCCTCGCTCAAACTCTACGAAAAGATAAGGAGGAGGATAGAAGGATGTCCCCTATACACCGCCAGACAAAACTATGAGTCCTCACACTTAGATCCCGACGGGCTGGGTTAAGTGTTGATGGAAAGTATCATATGGGCAGGTTCCTATACTAGCATGAGCAAAGGACAGACTAGGATCGGTGTCTCAACTTCGCATACACCTTGTATGGCGAGACGTGGCTGACACGATGAGTTACCGGATGGATGTGGGAAAAGCGTGCTACCTCTGCAGAGTGTAAAACTATTCGAATAGCCGAGTCCTCGGATATGGACAGTTTAGAGACCCTACTTTGACCATGTGCAAGTTTTGAAAGATTTGAATTTTAAAACGAAAAGGAACTGGAGGATGTTCCATACACCTATACCAACGGATCGGTATGAGGTTGTTGGAGACCAGGAACCCTGGCGGGTTATGGCCAAGAAAAAGGAGGAGTTTTGGTGAAACTAATAAAATGGGACATTATATTAATGATAGTTATAAAATTCTTCTTACCGTCTTCAACAAAGATACAGAGATGTTTTAAATAAATAAAAGTGTGAAACTAAAAATGAGATTAGTGCATACTCATGTTGGAGTAGTTTGCGAGTACAATAAATTGTACTCATAATAGTTTCGTCCCTGGCTATTGTCGTAGCCAGACACGGAGGAGGACTACGCCAAGGAGGAGTATGGCGACTTCTATGCGAACTAGGGATCTTCATAAGTCGACTGCCTGTCGGGTCGTTGTTGGGATATGAGGTCTACTACGCCTTAGCTTCCGCTGATTATTTTGGTTTGGCCCATGAAGGCACCTATGTAAGACTTGGTCTAAATGACCGTTTATGTAAGACTTTAATTCGGTATTGTAATGGATGTAAACTTTGGTATTCAGTTCGGATTATGTGCAACGACAGACTGATCACGGGATCGTTGTGTTAAGCATAATCGGGTATTTCGGACAGCTAGTCCGGGGTCCCCACACTTGGCGGTGGTTTTCTTGGCTCTCTTGGCTAGAGGAACATCTGATCCGGGCGCGTCAGCCCGCTTCCGAGACGTGTTTGTGGCATCTGCTTGCTTACCCTTGCGGATGGGCCTGGCGCGGGGAATCGGCAAGTAATCATCGATGTCCGGATCTTCTTCGTCCTCGCGCAGCGGGCTGCGATCCGGTACCCACTCTCGGATAGAGAGATCTCCATCTTCGGCGGTTTGGCAGTCGAATAGCTGCAGTAAAGTCAAGGCAAATCCGGATTAGTTCACTGATATTTTCCTGAGATATGGAGTGATTCGGAAAGGTGGTGGACCAACCTGCGGTGGAAGTGCACCTCGGTGGAATGGCTCCAAGCCCCAGCTCCACTTGTCCGGCATCTCGGTATAGGCGATGGCATTAACCCGTCTCTTCACGGAGGATCTGATAAGGTCATGCTTGCTGATCCGGGTAGGATCTAGAGGGCCACTCATATGGCAAATCTTATGCGCCCGCTGTTGAAGAGGATTAACCCGGCGAGCGACAAAAGTCCGGAGGAGGTCGTCCGTGCACAAGCCGCTCTCCTGATAACCCTCCAGAACTTCGTGCATGAGCTGAAGCTCCGGGATAGTGTTAGCCGGATCGTATTTGAAGTTTAATTCGGCTGTGGGGGGCTCGATCCTGAACTCGGGCAAGTTAAGGACATCATGGCCTGCGGCGCTCTTCACGTAGAAGAAGGACCTTTGCCACTTCTTGCAAGTATCCAGGCCTGTGATCCGGGGAAAGATGGATCCCGTCCTCGGAGTGATGCTGACCGAACCGCAAGCAGTCATCACCTTCGGGTCACTACCCGGGATTGTTTGTTTCCGGAGATGGAAGTATTTGGACCATGCCTCTGTGGTCGGCCAGAGATCGAGGTATCCCTCAGCAAAGGAAGTAAAAGCAGAGAGGGAGACAATGGCATTAGCCGGGAGGTGGTGAGGCTGCAAGCCGAAGAAGTCAAGGAAACCCCGGAAGAAGTCGCTAGCAGGGAGTCCGAATCCACGCTCGAAGTGCGCTAGAAATATGACTCGTTCACCAGGTTGGAGAACCGGTTCGAGTTCTTTCCCCGGTCTTCGGCATATAACTTCAGGTGTTATACGCCGGGTCTTCAGCAGCCACTCCAGATCTTCATCTGTGACATCAGATCCCTCCCAACTGCCAGGGGCCGGTTTCGACATATCCGAATCAGTCCTGCAGTAAGTCGGAAATAACCGAGTTAGGAGATTCGTAAATCCTAATCCAGAAGAATTCGGATAACGGTGTAACCGAATCAGATGATAACTGATTCGGTAGAAGCTGTCCCGGATTGAGCTATCTAGTGGCTTCGGAAAAGTGACTCGGATAAAAACTACAAACAGGTTTCTTGTGAATCTTGGGTTCCGCAAGATCTACCGCGGTGATAAAATAAAAGTAAAATCCTAGCTAAATAGCCCGAGGAACTACCCAAGCGGTTGCAACAGAAACTAGGGCAATCTAGTGCCAAAGCTACAAAGGAGATCGGGGGAATGCACTAAAACGGCGCAATGGGCTCGTTCTCGAGCAAATCTAGAAGAACTAAGAGTGAGTTCGTGGCAGAAGATGAACTCGCTCGAAGGCGGCACGGAGGAGATGAAGAGCTTACGGTTGCGGCGCAACGAGGAAATGGCCCGGTGAAGAAGCGGCGTCGCAAGGTGCAGCACGCAGCTCCGGCGCGTGATCTCCGGCGTGGGCGACGTCTCCGGCGCGGCAAGGTCGCAAGGGCGGGGTCGCAGCGGCGGCAACGGTGCAGGCAGAGGCCTCGAAGTGGGAAGTATGGGGAAGAAGAAGAGAGAACCCCCCCCCCCCCCCGCTCCCCTATTTATAGCCGGGGCGGGTAACTGGCGCACTACCGCGCTGTTTTCGGGGGCGTGGCCGGATCAGTTGCGGCTTGAAACTCTGTGGTCGCAATTGTGGCCGTGTATCTGGGCACATGAGGGGTTACGGAATTGGAAGCGGTTGTACGGATCCCGTGAGCCGATCAGCGAAGAAACTGAGAAGACGGGGTCATTTATTCAAACGCACTCAAGTACCTGGTAGACCCGGATAACGTGCTGACAATGGCATGTCAAATCGGAGACCCGGATTACGGTGCTTTGCGCAGAGATTCCCTGCCAAGTGTCCCAGGAAATCCTGAGATAAGATTTTGCATTATGTGATTCGGTTAACGGCATTCATTTTTAAATCTGCTACGGCCCTCCATCCAAGGCTGTAGGACCGCACCAGCTTCGGGGACTACTGTCGGGGGGCTGCCCCCGGGTAGGGCAAAGAGGTGATGTTAAGGTCAATCCGGGTCTCTTAGGCCGGATCACTTAGGCCGGATCTGAGGAAGGGATCCGATTAGCACTCAGACATGTATAAAGTGCAGAGAGGTAAAAGGAAATACGGTAAAGCCTTACCGGATCTGAGGAAGGGATCCGGATTAACCTAACCGGGTCGATTAGGAAGGATCCGGCTTAGGGTAAAGTCGGATAAGGTAAAGGCCAGGAATTGACAGTAAGAACCGGTTGGAAAGTCAATACCCACCAGACACGGGGGCATGGCAGGCGCAGAGGTAAGGCGCACGCAGGGCGGCTGAGGCCTTACCGTGGAACGCGGGTCTTCCGGGGTCCAGAAGACGAGGCTAGAGATGGGCGAAGCACGTTGTGTCCCTGACAGAGGTACCATGGTGACGCCTCAGTAGCGTGGCGACAGTGTAATCCAAGGGGCTAAACCGTAATTCGGTTAGCATATATAATGGGCATCTCCACCTCCTGCGTGAGGGACGACGCCCAGAACCTCATTTTCCCCTTTGTTTCATCTTCCTCACAGAGCTCTCGCCATTGGAGCATGATACAGCTCAAGGAGCACCTTGTATTTGTGACCATCGAGATATAAGAGAGAGTAGACTAGAGCTGCAGTAGGGGTGTTACCTCCGCAGGAGGGCCCCGAAGCAGGGTACATCCCGGTGTGCTTTCGTTGTTCTTGTTCTTGCTGTTTCGTCGTTGTTCTTCTTGCGTGCCTCTTGAGCACGTACGCCCTCCCCGGATCCCCCAACGTCCAAGCGAGCCCCAATTTAAGCCATCCTATGGCATCTGCTGTGACACCACCACGACAGTGATCCTGGTATTCCAACTATTCCTTGTCATATTAAAGAAACTTATGTGAAATATGCTCTATGTGATTTGGGAGCTGGTGTTAGTGTTATGCCTTTTTCTTTATATAAGAAACTTAACCCAAACAAGTTGGTTCCAACTGAAGTATCATCACAAATGGCTGATAAATCAACTGCTGTGCCTATAGGAATATGTGAGGATGTTCCTATCTCTATTGCTAATGTGTTAATCCCTACAGACTTTGTTGTGTTAGAAATGCCTGAAAGATGATAATTTGTCTATTATTCTTGAAAGACCCTTTTTAAACACTGCAGAGGCTGTTATAAATTGCACTGAGAGCAAGGTAACATTCAATGTCAAAGGAAATGAGCACACTATCTATTTCCCCAAGAAGAAATCTGTTACTATGGTAAGCCAAAGTGTGAACTCCATTAAAAGGAATACTCTTATAATAGGAAGCTTTGAGTTTGCATTGCCACCTCCTGGACCAAAATATGCTATCTTAATGATTGGAACCATTCCAATCAAATATGAGGTGTCTTGAAATTGCTCAGAATCTATATATAAAATAAAGAATCTTGTGTTATATCTTTTACATATTATTAATGAGACTTGATCAACCTCATTATCAATGTGGAAATGATGCAAACTTGATTCCTATAAAAAAATTATTGCATTTTTAGTTGTATTCATTTTATAATTTTAGAGTATTTGCATGGATATAATTATTTCGAAGTTCAGAAATTCCAGCATATGAAGTTTGAAAATTTTTGTTCAGTGAATTATCTCTAAAAATTCCGGAAAAATTTGGAGGTAAGTTATTTTACCAGGGGAACTAACAGCCAAAAGGGGGACACGAGAGGGCCACCAGGGCCCAGAATTGGGTGTCCCACGCGGCCATAGTACCTGGCCACGTGGGACCCACTATTTTGGCCCACAGAGGGAGTTAGGTGGATGGCCAGTGCCCATCTCCTTCCCCTCGACAGAAAACCAGCTCCAGGTATTTTCCCAAAATTTTCTCGAGCTCTCTTCCTGCTATCCTTGGATCTCCAAGTTTAGGGCAGATTTTTTAAATCTGTTTGGTGGGATTGCTCATTGGTATGGGACTCCTCCACTCATCCAATCACTTTTTGTTCTTATGCCTCATGCATGAAGTATTTTGCTGCACTAGGTGTCACCTTTTTATGCTTGGGAAATCCATAGATTCAAATTTTCTAGTTGATATTGATGCATGATATTGATGTGGAGACTATTTATGGATGGCTTAATGTTGTTTTAAGGTGTTACATCTTGATTTTTGTTGAATATTGTTTTTGGGCAGCAAGGTATCATGTTTAGCAAGGGCAAAGCATTGCTTGGGATGAGCTCAAGACCAAGAAGAAGAGCATGCAAAGTCTCCCTCAATTATGATGACGACCATCTTTGGGAGGATGATGCTCTTTGTAGGGGAGAAGTTGAAGATCCATACAACAAGATGGCAAGATCCCTATGTTCTTGAACAGTGGGTTATTAAAGAGGACTTCGACATCTTCGCCACTACAACTGGCTTGCTTAGGTTTTCCCAGAACCCACAAGATACATATGAAGAACTCTCGCGGGAATTCCTCTCTACCTTCAGGTTTGAGGGTCCGGAGCCCTACAAGCACAGGAACAAAAGTAAGGCATCCCCTCTTACCTTTGTTTGCAAATTTACTATGAGAGGTGAGCGCCTTGTTATGTCTCTAGGGGAATTTTGCAATGCTATTGGTGTAGAAAATTCGGGGAGTTGGAGTGAAACTGGTGCTGATTCCAACCATGAACTTGTTGAGTTTTGGCATTCTATTTCTGTAGAATCTCATGATAGATTAAATAGGGGTAAATTTACTCATATACAGCACCCAAGTTTGAGATATTTGTCGAGGAGTGACTCCCACGTAACAGGGGTAGTCTCGCCCTGAAGAGAGGTTCGAAGGGGGGGGCTGAACACGGAGGTCTAACAACTCTCGAGGGGCTCGACGACGATGCTCGCCGAGCCTGAAGAAGGACGATCACGCCAGAGATGGACACCAGCCCGTACCCAGGTTCACGGCCCTCGAGAGGAGGTAAAACCGCTACTCCTGCTTGTCTGTATTGCACTGTGAAGGTTACAGGACAATGAGCTTGCCGAAGGCTCTCTTGAGGCGGTTTGGTGCCTGGAGAGGGACACAATGATCGTCTTCCTCCTCCAGCAGTTGGCTATCCTATCTGTTTAGGGGGCGATTGCGCGATTGGGTGCTCGATCCCCCTCTACGGCGGAGCTCCTGCTCCTTTTATAGGCGCTCCGGGCTCCGTCCTCGTGCTGGTGGGCTCCCACACGTCGGTGGCGTCAAGGAGAGGGAGCCCACAGCGGCTCCTCCGTCCATGGACGCGGCTCATCCGTGCTAAAGTAGCGCGCCGTGGCCGACAGGTTGCAGGCGGCGCAGGGCGGCTCGCAGGCGCAGCAGAGGTCGTGGTGGAGCCCACGGTGAGGATCTTCTTGGAGCGTTGCGCCGTCCAGCCGCTTTATCACCAAAGAGGAAAGTCCTGGCTGTCCGGCCGCAGGCGGCGCGGCTTTGTTGACTCCTTTATCACCAGAATGGCCACTGGGATGCTCGCGTCACCCTGTGGCTGCTGTAGGGGCCACGTGCGCCCTGCAGCGCTTGCTTAGCCGCGAAGTGTGTCCATAGGGTCGTGGTCGCCTGTGGAGGGGTTTTCTGCTGACTCCTCTCCAGGCGGGCTGTGCCTGGGGAGTCTCTTGAAGCGCAGGATCCTCTTCAGGCCCTGGCGTCCTCTTCAGGCCTCGAGAGGGGGTGCCTCTTGAGGATCCCTCCAAGCGGTAGCCTGGTCCTCAGCCGTTCTGCCGAAGTTCTACGCGGGCGAGGCCTGTAGGGAGTGGGCCGTGCATACCCCGGTCCTTACTGGGCCGACAGTAGCCCCCGGGCCCACGATGGGCACGACGAGGCCCGTTGGGTCTAGGCGAAGCGTCGCGGGGCCAAACCTGCAGGCCGGGCCGAGCCACGCGTCACTCCGGCGAGCAACGGTTGCGCACGATATGGGACGTGTGTCGTGGGGGGTCCCACCACGCCCCGGTAACTGCTCCTTGACGAGACATAAAAACCCCGGCGCCGGAGCAGGGAGCCGTTACTACTCCCACTTCTTCTCGCAGACGCCAACCGCACAGAGCTCTCCGCTCCTGCAATCCGGCGCCCTCTTCTCCGATTTCTCCAACTTCCCCTCGCGCCGCTCCCTTCTTCCCTCCGACGATGACTCCGCCGAAGAACAAGGGCAAGGCGGCCGCGGGGTCTTCATCGCAAGCGCCGCCCGCTGAGGCCGCACACGGCGCGGCACTGCTGGGCGTGCGCGTCAACGACAAGGCGCTCGAGAAGGTCCGCTTCCTGGTGGCGGACCGGACCAACGAGCACGGCGCCACCGCACTCAAGCCTGCGGCGCACGGGAAACGCCCGCGAGGGTTTTTCCCCATCTTCCAGCACTGCGTCTCGGCGGGCCTGGTGCCGCCCTTCTCCCCGTTCCTGGAGGCGGTGCTGGCCTTCTACCAAATCCAACTGCTGCACCTCCACCCCAACTCGGTGCTCATCCTCGCCATCTTCGCCTACCTCTGCGAGGCGTACCTAGGCGTGGAGCCCACGGTGGAGCTCTTCCGGTGCTTCTACGCGCTCCGGAGCACGGCGAAGAACGAGCGCTCGGGATGCGTCTCCTTCCGCATCGTGGACGGCATGGGGAGCGTCTACATCCCCATGTCGTGGAGCGAGGGCAAGGCTATCACCTCCGTGACGAAGAAGGTGGACGACTTCCGCCAGCGGTGGTTCTTCGTTGGCGTGGAGCAGCCAAGCGCCTTCCTCGAGGTCCCTGACGCGCCGCCCGTGAAGAACTCGCACTGGGGCAAGGCCACCTTCTGCGGCGCGCAGAACGTGATGCTGTCGGGCCGCCTGAGCTACCTCCGGGAGGAAGGCCTCACGGGGCAAATCGTCGTGGCGGACTTCGTGACGCGCCGCCTCGCCCCACTCCAGGCGCACGCGATGCCGATGTGGATGTACTCCGGCCCCAATGACAAGATGCGGCTCCATCGCGAGGACAATGACAAAGATGCCGTCGACAACGTCCTGTCCGCGCTCTTCATCAACCCCGCGGTGCCCGCCATGGAGGAACTCCCGATCTCCCTCAGGCCTCTGCACCAGTACAACATGACCGAGCGTCTGGCCGTTCTGGAGGTGGTCCCTCCGTACACTCCGGCAGGCCCGGCGCGGAAGGTGGTGCCCGTGCCTGTGGTGCATGATGCGGAGGGGGCAGAGACGCCCTCTGCCTCAGGAGCCGGGCAAGGCGAGGAGGAAGCCGCGGCAGGCGAGGAGGAGGCCACGGCGGGCGAGGAGGCCTCTTCGAGGGCCAGGCCCCAAGCGGGCGAGATTTGCGACATCTCGTCAGGTGACGACGAAGGCGCCTTCGCGGGGGCGCCCACGCGTCGCGCGGAGGAGGAGGAGTCTGAAGAGGAGGCCTCTGACGAGGAGTCCTTGCTGGGGCGTCGCGAGCCCCGGTCCAAGGCGGCCTGCGACAGGCCTGGCGCGAGGCCCTCTGACGTCCCTTCGAAGAGGAAAGCCGAGGCGCCTCTGGAGAGGCCAGACGCCAGGCCCAGGCCCTCCTGGCGCTCGCCAGGCTTGGCGTGGGTTGACACCGGCGCCAAGCGGTCTGGGTAAGTTCCTTCAATTACTAAACGCTTGATTATTGCACTCTTCTTCTCATATTTCTGACACTCGCCCCCCGATTCTTTCAGCGACCTAGTGCCTGCGAAACGCCGTAGGCTTCGCAAGGCAGCGGAGGTGAAGGGAGCCGCGGCAGAGGCCGTGGCTGGAGAGGCCGCGAGGCCTGGGGAGATGGCCACGGCAGGCCCAGCCGAAGAGGTGCCTCAGGCGGAGGCAACTGAGCTTCTGGCGGAGGCAGCAGCGCCTCAGGCGGAGGCCGCTGCACCGCCCCCCGTGCCCTTAGTGGTGGAGGTGCAGGAAGAGCGGTCGGCCAGCCCTCCTCGAGCTCCTGCACCGCCTTGCGCGGCTACGCCGCCGCGTGAGTCGATTCCGGCACGCGAGGCCACCCCACCTCGCACGGCTACGCCTCCCGCGCAACCAGAGGCCGAGGCAGACCAGGGCCCACCAAGCGCGGGCGCCTCTGCAGGGGGAGCTCCTCCTTCTCCGCCACGCCCCACAGTGGGGGGCGAGGCGCACGAGGCGACGCGACCAGGCGACGAGGGCGGCGAGACCATCCTGGGCGCGGCGAAGGACCGGGAGCAGCCTAGCCCCCAGGCACGCCCAGAGGCCTCATCCTCAAGGTTCGACGCCGGGGCCGGGCCCTCCTCGCAACGCGGCCTGGTCCTGAGCGGCTGGGACTGGAGCAAGGGACACCGCGAGGTGGCCTTCCGCGTGATGAGGGAGTCCCTGGAGGGCCTGGAGGCGCAGCTCGCCTTTGAGGACGCCCAACTTGCTCAGCAACGCGACGAGCTCGCGGAGGCCTGGGGGCGCTTCCATGCCGCGGTTGAGGCCCGGCGCCAGGAGGATCAGGCGCTCCAGGCCGCCCGCGAGGAGGCCATCCGCTTTGCTAAGGAGGTCCGAGAAGGGGCCGTCCGCGACGCAGACGAGCTCCTTGCCCCCCTCCAGGACGCGCGCGATGCGGCCGCCGATCTCCTTGCGGAGGTGAAGGCCGAGCGCGCGGCTATGGAGGGCTCGCTGGAGCAGAAGCGCCGCGAGGTCTCCCAGCTAGAGTCCCAGCTCCTCTCCGCCCACCGGGCCGCGCGGGAGACCCTGGAGGAGGACCGCAAGAGCTTAGCCGAGCGCGAGCGGCAGCTGGCCTCCAGGGAGAAAGACGTGGAGCAGCGCGACGAGCAGCGGCTCCAGGCGGAGGGTGAGCTGGCCACCAAGCGGGAAGAGCTCGAGGCGCGTGAGGGGGACCTGGCCCAAGCGCTCCAGCGGCACGACGATAACGTCACCGCCCAGAGGCAAACCCTGGAGCGCTTCCAGCTGCGGTTCGCTGAGAAGAAAAAGGAGGCGGAGGCTGCCCTCGCGGAGCGCGAGAAAGACTTCAGGCGGACCATCTCCCAGGAGTTCCGCGACAAGGCCAAGAAGCAAGAGGACCGCTTCAAGGCCAAGCACATTGCTGACGCCAAGCGGATCGCGGAGCTTGAGAAGGTCAACTCCAAGCTCGAGGTCCGCCTCCAACGCGCCAAGGACGCCTACCGCCAGGCTGAGGAGGGCCGCCGGGCTGCTGCCCTGGAGCTGGACGCCCTCATCAAGGACGTGGAGGGGCAGGCGGGCTCTGCAGCCAAGCAGGTGACGGAGGCCGTGGACACCGCGCAGGCGGCTCTCGTGCTCGCGAAGCAGCGGGACCGCATGTTCCAGGCGCTGGTAGCGAGAGGCAATGAGCTCGCGGCCCAGCTCGGCGCAGAAGCGCCGCTCACCGAGGCTCGCGGTCGTGGTGATGCTGCGATGTACCTGGTCTACTTCGACCAGCTCTTCACGGCCCTCGAGGGTCCCGCCGGCGATCTCCGCGAGGTGATTGAGGTCGAGAGCCGCCAGCTTCTGGAGGTGGTGGTCGACCGCATCTTCACCAACCTCCGGCTCCTTTCGCCCAGCTTCGACCTCTCCACGGTGACCGAGGCGCGCCCGGCTAGAGAGGCCCTGCAGGTCTCCAACGCCCTCCGCGAGCAACCGCTTCAAGCGTGCGGAGGTGGCTGCGGAGGACAGCGAGGAGGAGGCCGCCCCTGCCGAGGAGGAGGACGCTGAGGAGGAGCGTGCTGGCGCGGACTCCGCCTGAGTCTTGCTGGTCGCGCCTTTGAGCGCTTGTATCTGAGACAATTTTTTGTATTCAGACATTGTACGTTTTGGGCCTGTAATATACCTCTTTAAGCTTATTTATGCTAGCTTGCTTGCCCCTCGAGAGGCCTTTTCTGCTTTACTTTCATGTCTATGTTTTCTCTGCGTCGTTAGGACCCGTCTCTTCGCACTATGACTCCGCCACTACGGTATGCTAGAGCAATGACTCAGCAAGGCCGGGGGGAGTTTAAGGCTTGGAGAGGTAAGAGCCCTGAGTCGCGATGCCCAAGTGCTCCCCTTTGACGTGCGAGTAGTCCATGAAGCGTAAGGGAGAATGAAATCGCTCGAGGGACAAACGTGCGCTTGGAGAGAAAAGGCTCTCGAGTCGCAGGAGCGGGACTTAGCTTCTCGAGGCTTTTGCCCTGTAGAGGCTTTTTAGCTTGCCGGGGAGGTCCTCTTCAAGGGTTTTTTCCCTGCTGCCTCCTCAGGCTTGTAGAGACGCTTGTTCCCTATAGATGTTAGAGAGGCAGGACCAAACGCTTGTGCACTTTACCATGGACTAATGCGCGCTTATAGGTGTCCTCAGGCGTTCCTTGCGAGGAGAGAGAGTACCAAGGTCCTTTGTAGAGATGGCGTGCTTGGGAGGGCCTGCCCTCTAGCCAGAGCTCGGATCCTTGGGTTTTGCAGTGCTGCTGGTGTGTCATTTGAGGCACTGGCGCCATACTCAGCCCCCGCTCGCGAGGTGCGCATGTGGAGAGATATAAGTGCCCATTTTCAATAAGGAAAATAATGCTGAAATAAACTCACCACCAAAATATTACATAGCGGCGCCGCAGCGCATAGTTCGCTTAGGAACGAAATTGTCTCATTATGCTTGGAGTTGCCAAGTTAATGTATTTGACCATGTCGAGGCATGGGGACCACCCATTAGTGGCAGAGACTCTCAACGGCCTGAGGCGGCTCGTTTACATGGAGAGCTCGGAGGGTTGACCCTCGAGAGAAGCCTTTGGAACTTGGAGGTTTAAGCCGTGAGCTTTTAACCTCTAGAGACAAAAAATGCTTGGAGGTGGAGTCGTAAGCTGCCTCTTCAGCTAGATGTCTTGACGTGACAATGATCACGGGTAGGACTTGCGCAGGTGCGCGATGTTCCACGGGTTCTTGACGGGGATGCCGTCTTCGGTCTCGAGGCGTACTGCGCCAGGCCTGGCGACGTGGGAGACCCTGTAGGGACCTTCCCACATTGGCGAGAGCTTGTGGAGGCCTTCCCTGGAGAGGATTCGCCTGAGGACGAGGTCGCCCGCTTCAAGGGTGCGTGAGCGCACATGGCGGCTGTGGTAGCGTCGCAGGTCTTGCTGGTACCCCCGCCGCCCTGAGGGCGGCCTGACGGCGCAGTCCCTCGAGGAACAGCAGGTCGTCGTTGTGGAGGCCCTCTTGGGTGTCCTCGTTGAAGGCAAGGACCCGTGGTGATCCATGCTTGATTTCCGCGGGAAGGACAGCCTCAGCTCCGTAGACCAGAGCGAAGGGCGTTTCGCCTGTAGGCCTTGAGGAAGTTGTGCGTATGGACCAGAGCACTGAAGGGAGCTCGTCGATCCAGCCCTTGCCGTGGCCCTTGAGGATGTTGAAGCTCCTGGTCTTGAGGCCCTTGAGGACCTCAGCGTTTGCTCGCTCGGCTTGACCGTTGCTGCGTGGGTGAGCTACTGAGGCGAAGCAGACCTTGACACCCAGCTTATCGCAGTATGCTCGGAAGACACCGCTGGTGAATTGCGAGCCGTTGTCGGTGATGATGCGGTTGGGCACGCCGAAGCGGCAGACCAAGCTCCTGATGAACTTCACCGCAGCCCCAGCTGGTATGGTGCGCACCGGCTCAACCTCGGTCCACTTGGTGAACTTGTCGATGGCCACGAAGAGGAAGCGGTAGCCCCCCTGCGACCTTGGGAAGGGGCCCAAGATGTCCAGCCCCCAGACTGCAAATGGCCAGGAGAGCGGGATGGTTTGAAGCTCCAGTGCCGGCTGATGAATTTGCTTGGCGTGGAATTGGCAGGCGTCGCAGGTTTGCACAATGGCGACCGCATCTTGAAGCACTTGAGGCCAGTAGAAGCCGCTCCTGAAGACCTTGCCTGTGAGGGTGCGCGCACATGAGTGGTGGCCGCACTCCCCGCTGTGGATGTCCTTAATCAGCTCTCGGCCTTCCTCAGGAGGGACGCACTTGAGCGCGATACCATTTGGGCACTTGCGGTAGAGGTTTCCCTCGAGGATGCAGTAGGATTTCGCCTGTCGAGCGATTCGCTCTGCGTCAGCATCCTCTTCAGGGAGGATTCCTTTCACCAAGTAGTCCTTGAGCTCATCAATCCATCCTGAGGCCTGGTGGGTTGCCGTTAGCAACAGGCGCTCCCCTGTGCTGGGGCCGCAATCGGGTGCCCCAGACTCAGGAGGCGGTGGGAGTGCTTCATCTGCGCTTGCGGCTGTGGCCTCTCGAGGCTGCTTGATGGATGCCTTGGCGAGCCTCTCTTCAAAGACGCCGGCCTGCTGGGGCTGCCTTCGCGAGGCCCGCTTGGCGATGTCGTCAGCCTCTTGGTTTTCTTTCCTCGGGATGTGCATGAGCTCCATGCCCCTGAAGTGCTTCTCGAGCTTGCGGACCTCTTCGAGGTATGCGGCCATGTGGTCGTCTTTCGGCGTGTAGCTCTTGTTGGAGAAGTTGACAAGCAACTGGGAGTCTCCTTTGACGAGCAGGTGCTTGACGCCTAGAGCGATGGCGGCCCTTAAGCCGGCGAGGAGGCCTTCGTACTCGGCAATGTTGTTGGAGATCTTGTCGATTGTGAAGCACAGCTGGACAGCGTAGTATAGCTTGTCACCCTTGGGCGAGGTTAGGACGACGCCTGCTCCGCCATTGCGGCAAGCAAAGGCTCCATCGAAGTGCATGGTCCAGTGGCTGGGCGCCGCGTCTCCCGCGGGCTCGGCCTCTGCCTCACGAGGCTCCTCAGGGCTTGGGTCAGTCCATTCGGCGACGAAGTCAGCCAACGCTCTTCCTTTTATGACCCTCGTGGTGTCGAAGCGCAAGTTGAATGGCTGCAGCTCGATGTTCCATCCCGCGACACGATCTGTGGCGTTGGGATTGCGCAGGATCTGCTCCAGGGGGAAGGCAGTGACCACCGTGATGGGGTGGCCCTGGAAGTAGTGTCTCAACTTCCTGGAGGCGATGAGGAGCGCGACGAGGAGCTTTTGCTGCATTGGATACCTCTCGCGAGCGTCCCGCAGTACTGTGCTGACGAAGTAGACGGGGTGCTCGACGAGGGTTACCTGAGGTGGCGCAGCGTCAGCCCCCTGTGGAGGCTCTTCAGGGCCCTTGTCGAGATCTGCCTGTAGAGGCATCTCGACAGGGGTGGGGGGAGCAGACTCGACTTGAGGCGGTGGGCCTGGCAGTGGGTCTGTGGAGGCTGCTCCTTCGACGGGGCCTTTGTCGGGGGGTTCTGGGCTTGGAGTTGCAGTGCTCTTCTTGGGGAGGACAGGCTCTTCCCTCTCGACCACCAAGACGGCGCTTGCGGTCTGAGGGGTGGCTGAGAGGTACAGCTTCAGGTGCTCGCCTGCCCTGGGGGCCACCAAGACTGGAGGGCTAGCCAGATACTTCTTTAAGTCTTCGAAGGCTTTATCCGCCTCAGGGGTCCACTTGAATGTGCCCGATCTCTTCATGATCTTGAAAAATGGCAGGGCTCTCTCGCCGAATTTGGAGATGAAACGGCCAAGGCTGGCCATGCAGCCCGCCAAGCGCTGCATATCCTTGAGTCGGCGGGGAGGCTGCATTTGCTCTATAGCCTTGATCTTGTCAGGATTTGCCTCTATGCCACGGTGGGACACGAGGAATCCGAGGAGCTTGCCTGAAGGGACCCCGAAGACGCACTTGGCGGGGTTCAGCTTGATGTTCACCTTTCTCAGGCTGGCGAAGGTTTCCTCGAGGTCCCTCAAGAGGGTGTCCCCCTCTCGAGACTTGACCACGATATCATCGACGTAGGCCTCGGCGTTTTTGCCCATCTGCGCCCCCAAGGCTATCCTCATGAGCCTCTGGAAGGTGGCTCCAGCGTTCTTCAGGCCGAAGGGCATGCATGTGTAGCAGTACACACCACAAGGGGTGAGAAATGCCGTCTTCTCCTCGTCTTCTTTAGCCATCTTGATCTGGTGATAACCAGAGAAGGCGTCCAGAAAGCAGAGGAGGTCACAGCCAGCGGTGGAGTCCACGATCTGGTCTATCCTCGCCTTGGTGTAGTCGATGCAGAGTCGGCCTCCTCCAGCGGGTTTAGGGACAACCACGCCGTTGGAGAGCCAAGTGGGGTGCGCGACTTCACGGACGACGTTTGCCGCCTTTAGCTTCTCTACTTCCTTGATGATGAAAGCTTGCTTCTCGGGGGCTTGCTTACGTGCTTTTTGCTTGACGGGGCGTGCGTCTGGACACACGGCTAAATGGTGCTCGATCACCTCCCTTGGTACACCGGACATATCTGACGGAGTCCATGCGAACATGTCAGAGTTTGCCCGAAGGAAGGCGACGAGCGCGCTTTCCTATTTGGGAGGCAGAGCAGCGCCTATGGTGACGCTAGCCCCCGAGCCTTCAGCCCCCGAGCTGGTGGTGTCCAGCGGCACCTTCTTCGTGGCGGCTTGCTCCTGAGAGAACACTTGCTTCTTCTTCTTGGGCCTCTCGAGAGGCTCCATGTCCTCGTCAGCCGGGAAAGCCATGGCGGCTGCCTTGTAGGCGCTCTCGACAGCGCGCGTGGCGTCCAGGACATGGCCATGGACGGCGATGGTGCCAGCGCTGCCGGGAATCTTGACCATGTTGTAGGCGTGATGCGTGACGGCCATGAACTTCACGAGGGCGGGGTAGCCGAGGATGGCGTTGTACGGCAAACCGATGTGGGCGCCGTCGAAGTCGATCAGCTCCGTGCGATAGTTCTTCTGCGTGCCAAAGGTGACCGCGAGGCGGACTTGCCCCAGAGGCTCGATAGAACCACTGGTGACGCCCGTGAACGGCCTGGAGGGCATAAGCCACTCGTAGGGCACTTGAAGCGTCTCGAAGGTCTCGACAGAGATGACATTCAGGCCCGCTCCCCCATCAATGAGCGTCTTGGAGACGGTGATGTTGTTGATGGTGGGGGAGCAAACCAGGGGGAGGGTTCCAACAGTCTTGGTCGACTTGGGGTGGTCCTTGGCGTCGAAGGCGATGGTGTACTGGGACCACTTGAGGGGTCTGGAGGTCTCGGTGCTCGGGAGCGCAGCGTTGAGTTCGCGGGCGAACTGCTTGAACTGATTGTTCGACTTGGGCGCTTGAGCTCCGCCGAGGATGCAGGCCATGGCGCCTCTCGGGGCCTGGTAGCCTCCATCTTCCTCGTCGGGGAGGTTGTTGTTCTTCTCGGCGGCATTGGCTTGAGTGCCCGGCGGCTTCTGGTAGACGCCTTCGCGCCTACCCCTGCCGTCTCTGCGGTAGCCGCGACCTCTGCCGCGGCTTCCGCTGCCTTCTCCTCGCTCGCGTTCCCTGCTCAGCCTCTTGAGGTCGAAGCAGTCGTCTGTGGCGTGCCCACGCCTGTTGTGGTAGACGCAGAACGGACGGTGGTCCACCTCTTTGTCGCCGCGCTCGGGAGAACCCCTGCGGGAGCCCTTCGCGTCAGGCTCTGCCGCGAGGACCGCGGTGGCCTTGCGCTTGGGCTCTTCCTTCTTCTTGTGGCTCTTGGACCCCTCGCCAGGGTCGTCCCCCCGCGCGCTCATCTTGACGAAGAGGAGTCCCTCTTCAGCCTTGGCGCACTTATCCGCCAGATCGAACAGCTTCACCACAGAGGTGAGCTTGTCGTGGATGCCGAGCTTCTCGAGCATCCTGCGGTTCGTGACGCCCTCGCGGAAGGCAGCGATCACCTGGGTGTCGGGGATGTTTGGAATCTTGTTCCGCACCTGGCTGAAGCGCTGGATGTACTTGCGAAGAGTCTCATCCTTCTTCTGCACCACAGCGCGCAAGTCGTTGTGGGTGAGGGCGCGCTCGTACGTGCCCTTGAAGTTGGCGACGAACTGCCTGCAGAGCTCCTCCCAGGAGTCGATGGAGTCCTCCGGCAGGTTGAGAAGCCAGGACAGCGCTGAGTCCCTGAGGGCGTGGGAGAACCAGTTGGCCATGACCTTGTCGTCGTCCCCTGCAGCCTGGATGGAAGTGGTGTAGAGCTGCAGGAACTCGAGAGGGTTGGTGGACCCGTCGAAGCCCTTGGGGAGCGCTGGCCTGAACTTCTGCGGCCAGACCACACGACGCAGGGCGCGCGTGAAGGCCATGCAGCCTGAGGCATAGGTGGCCGTTCATCCCTGGAGGGCCCTGCGGTTTTGCTGCCCCGCCTGACCGAGCTCCTCGACGAGGCGGTTCTGGAGGTCGCGACGTCGCTCCATGCCCACGCGCGCGTCAGGTGCGGTGCGCTGCACGATTTGGCAGTCGTGCGGCGAGGAAGCATGGGAGGGAGCCCGCTGTGCCGCGGCCGGAGGTGGTCCCGGCGGCGGTGGTGGCGCACCTGGTGCGGCCGTCCCTGCAGGGCCGGAAGGCACGATGGAGCGCGACGGAGCAGGGCGCGTGGTTGCGATGTCGACGAGGTGGTGGAGGCGGTCCAGCCACTGGTCGTGCGCCTCGGCACTTGGCCGGTAGCGGAGGAGCTCCTGGGCCATGAGCAGCGCTGTGTGCGGGGCGGGCTCGTGGTGCTCCCGCGTGGACACGCTCTGGCGCCGGGAAGGGTGCGAGGACTCAGCGTCCCCACGGCGCTCGGAGAGGTCCTCGTCGTCACGCTGGTCTCCTTCGCGGTGCTCCTCGCTCTCTGGCTCCTCCACGCGCGGGCCGGTGCCAGCGCGCTCGGTCGTGCGGGGGCGACCACGGCGGCCACGGGTGGGAGCAGTGCCAGGCTCGGTGTGAGCTCTCTCAGAGGTACGCCGGTTGGCGCGCGTCGCGCGGGTGTCCATCATGGCGCGGAGTTCGGAGGTTGAAGACGCGCCTCAGTCCCCCTACCTGGCGCGCCAAATGTCGAGGAGTGACTCCCACGTAACAGGGGTAGTCTCGCCCTGAAGAGAGGTTCGAAGGGGGGGGCTGAACACGGAGGTCTAACAACTCTCGAGGGGCTCGACGACGATGCTCGCCGAGCCTGAAGAAGGACGATCACGCCAGAGATGGACACCAGCCCGTACCCAGGTTCACGGTCCTCGAGAGGAGGTAAAACCGCTACTCCTGCTTGTCTGTATTGCACTGTGAAGGTTACAGGACAATGAGCTTGCCGAAGGCTCTCTTGAGGCGGTTTGGTGCCTGGAGAGGGACACAATGATCGTCTTCCTCCTCCAGCAGTTGGCTATCCTATCTGTTTAGGGGGCGATTGCGCGATTGGGTGCTCGACCCCCCTCTACGGCGGAGCTCCTGCTCCTTTTATAGGCGCTCCGGGCCCCGTCCTCGTGCTGGTGGGCTCCCACACGTCGGTGGCGTCAAGGAGAGGGAGCCCACAGCGGCTCCTCCGTCCATGGACGCGGCTCATCCGTGCTAAAGTAGCGCGCCGTGGCCGACAGGTTGCAGGCGGCGCAGGGCGGCTCGCAGGCGCAGCAGAGGTCGTGGTGGAGCCCACGGTGACGATCTTCTTGGAGCGTTGCGCCGTCCAGCCGCTTTATCACCAAAGAGGAAAGTCCTGGCTGTCCGGCCGCAGGCGGCGCGGCTTTGTTGACTCCTTTATCACCAGAATGGCCACTGGGATGCTCGCGTCACCCTGTGGCTGCTGCAGGGGCCACGTGCACCCTGCAGCGCTTGCTTAGCCGCGAAGTGTCTCCATAGGGTCGTGGTCGCCTGTGGAGGGGTTTTCTGCTGACTCCTCTCCAGGCGGGCTGTGCCTGGGGAGTCTCTTGAAACGCAGGATCCTCTTCAGGCCCTGGCGTCCTCTTCAGGCCTCGAGAGGGGGTGCCTCTTGAGGATCCCTCCAAGCGGTAGCCTGGTCCTCAGCCGTTCTGCCGAAGTTCTACGCGGGCGAGGCCTGTAGGGAGTGGGCCGTGCATACCCCGGTCCTTACTGGGCCGACAATATTTTCGTTGTTTCTTGCAAGAGGATTTCTTGCTAGGGACAACAATTCTGCTTGCACTGGACCAATGGTTTATCTACTTAAATGTGCAAAAGAAAATACACCGTGTGAATACAACTTGGGAGTCATACTTGCTAGATCTTTGCATACTGCTGTGAGTAGAAATATTGCTGATCAAACTCCTATTTATGCTGGTGCTATTGCTACTCTGGTGTACAATTACATTAAAAATGAGAGAGGTTATGGTGATAACATGGGTACTCTTGTGCGAGAGTCCAAATTACTTGATTTTGCTTTGACTACTCGCATGGAAATAAGTACGTTGTATGGGGATCATTATTTGTATACCTATTTGAGTACTAGTGGGCAGCGAGTGCCCATTAGGCTCCCCCGTACTGACCTTTTTGACAGGAGTACCGGAAAGTGGACAGTGGAAGAGGCGCCGCCTCAAGAGGAGCCACAAGCTCCAGAGACACAGGGGTACCTACCTCAGGCGGAGCTTCTGTACCCAAGCATGCAAGGCTACCCATATGGTTACTACCCTGGAGGTGGAAGTGGATACGGCCACTACCCAGGATACTAGCTTGATCGCAAGCTTGGGGGAGTACTTCTCTTACTTTTCATTCGTTGTGTTATATCACCGTTATATTGTTATGATCAGTCTATTGTTCTGAAAACCACAAAAACACAAAAAGATTTTATTTGTTTCTGTTGCTTATTTACTTCTGGTCATTTGCCTTTTGCTTCTTAAAACGAAAAAGAACAAAAATATTTTTGTTTTCTTGAAACAAACGCAAAAACGGAGGTGCAGAAATTGCTGAAATCTGCTCACTATTTTATTTTTCATTTTTTCTCTGTAACTCCGATTGAGCTTAAATTTTAACCACTGCTGCAACACATCATAATTCACACACCTGTAAAATATGAGATTTTTCTGAGGTGTCTAGGTAGGGTAAAAACAGTACTCTATGCAGTGACATTTTATGGCAGATTTGAGTTTTTATTGCGCAGTTCAAGTTGGGAGAGGAGAACAACGATGATGAGTTGATGTGCATGAAGAGGATGAAAGGTATGACACCTTTGCCGTGTTTATGTGGACTTTTTAATAACAGCAAGTGCGCACATTATAGTTTCTTTGACATCTAGTGAAGTGGTAGCAAATGTTTATCTTCTCCATGTTCTAGTATGTTATATGATGATGCAAGTGAAATATTATTTAGTGACAATACTTGGTTGTAGATTGATTAATTGTGGCTTTAAACAAAGGTCTACGCATCCCATTGTGCTTACTAAACTTGCCAACTAAAAGAGAGTAAAAGAATTTTCCAAATGTTAAACATGAGGTCATATGCTTGACAGGCTTAGTGGTTTGGAGTTAGCTGAAATGTGCTGACACATGGAAAGCTTTCAACATTGCACTAAATTATATTCAGTTGATATCATGTACTTTTGTCTATGGATGCTTATCATGTGCGAAATAAAAGTGGAAACTTAGTAAGTTTGTTGAGTGAGAATATTTGGCTAGAGAGACGCCTGGGCCGCCAACCTAAGCCATGCATCATTCATGGTGGAAGTTTACAGCATACCATAGTGAACATTCAGTGATGCACCTCATAATAAAAAGCTACACAAATAGTAAATAAAAGAGTGCTGAGATTGTTCATTGTCTGTTTGTCTTGTTGTTTGGACATGGGTTTATTCCACGTCATGGGACAAGAGGTACCCCAGTTGACGCTCTTGATGACGCTATTATTACTTGCAATGACTGAAAAACTCGAACTTACCTACTGACCCAAGTTGAGTAGCCATGGTGTAGGTACTCGTATTCACGGGGCATGAGACTTTCAACCATGAGTTGGTCAAGCATATGAGTCATATTAGTGAACACCAAAGGGTTTGATAAAACTAAGAGCAAGGTTGTAAGCACAATGATTTCACTAGTCAACATAAGAGAGAATCAAAAGATCTCAAAAATCTTGCCATGATTCAATCAATAGCGATGCAAAAACCTTTGTTTATCTTTACAGTTGAGCAAACTCATCCAAGCATTGACACTACATGTTATTTCTCTTGCAGCAAGTATAAATGCTTTAACATTGATTAGATATACCTTTGCTAGCATCTTGTTATTTGTTATTGAGTCTATGTTTTGAATGCTTGTTGGTATTAAACGGTGTTACATATGCAATGCAAAGTTCTTGTCAAAGTCTTTTTATCGCTTCTGCACTATGTTTGAGTTGTTCGAGGACAAACAACGAGCTAAGCTTGGGGGAGCTGATGCATCCAAAATGCATCTACTTTTCCAAGCACTTTGTTTCATAATTTGCTCCGGAATCTTTCCATATTTGAATAAAACAGCTGATTCTGACGTTGTTTTTAGCAAAGTCTCTTTTCTGGCTATTTTTGCAGAAAATAAATTCGGGGAAAAATACCACGCCATTTTTTATGGAAAAGGAAGACAATGGACAAAAGATGGACACGAGGAAGCGCTCTAGGGCCAAAAGGAGGGGCCCCACGCGGCCCATGTACCTGGCCGCGTGGGCCTACCCCAATTGGGCCTCGGGCACCGCCTTGCCTTCGGTCTTCGACGTACCCCCTCATATATACAGAAAAGTGCTTGCCCTAGGAGGAGAGGAGCTTTCGCGAAACAGAGCGCCGCCACCATCACGATCTTCGTTTCGGGGACAGATTGATCCAGGATTTCTCCTCCGGTGGAGGGATCCGGAGGCCGTCTTCACCGCCATCTTCACCGCCTTCATCTCCATCGACCATGAGCTCCTTCACCATCACCATGTGTGAGTAGTCCGCTGTAGGCATGTGAGGTGGATGGGAATTGGATGAGATTGATCATGTAATGCTACCCGTTGTTCAGGATTTTAGGGGTTTATCTTGAGGATACTTTTGTATTGTGTTGATGCACTCTTGCTATGTTTAATGCTTGCTACTAGGACCCGAGTGGCATGATTTCAGTACTGAACTTATTTTGCCTCATCATATATTTGAGTTTGGTACTTATCTGCAAAGTGTATCACCTGCTATTATGTTGAACCTGCGAACCCTAAACGTGACATATAGGGAAAACAAGGGGGAGATGTTTTAGTTTGAGGATTCTATGTGTTCATGAAGTGTTAATGCATTGTTCCGGTCAATTCGAAAGGGTAGACCTTAATTACCTGTAGTTCCAAGTTGGCCCCGGTGAAATGGGCAGGTAGGACAATAGATGTTGTGCAAATTCTCTTGGTTAGTACACACAACTAATTATGGAACACATACCTACATATATCGGAGTTAGAGATACATCCCATTGCTAGCTATATCTTATTATATGATCAATCTTATTCATACAACACCCCGCTATCACCTCATGCCTACGTTTTAAATCTCTGAGTTGCACTTTCACTTTTCCGGTGAAAACTGGGAGACACTGGTTCACTGCTGCTGTTCTGCTTGTTACTTGAATCATACTACTGCCATCACTATTACTGCTGCAAGTTATTGATATACAGGTGTGGTTGAGAGTGACGACTCAATTGCCAAAGTCTTATCGGTATTCTTGTGTTCCCATCGAGTCGAACTATAAATTTGGGTAATACTTCCCAACGAAGACTTCAGCGATCCCCTATACTTGTGGGTATCACATGTTTACACTAGGTAACCCAGAGATCGTCAATAATCTTGTTTATAGGAGAAGCATTGTCATTATACTTATTTCAGGTCGGACCCTAACGGCTACAGCATGATAAAATCACGAGCACGTGCATGATTCAGGTTTTGAACAAAAAAGAGAGTTTCAGATCAACAGCCTGCTGCCTATGTAGTAGATATTTTTACAAGGAGATACATTTAGGATAATCTTGTCTCGTCTTCGAGGTTCGATTAAGTTTTATTGATTTCATTTTTTAGGAGACAAAGTTTCCACAGAGATGCTGACATGGTGGACACATTGTGAACATAGCACACACGTTTCTGAAGAGAGACGCCGACTGTCAGGAGAGGTTCGATTCCGTTATGTTCAGTTTTTTGAGGAGGCAAACCTTGCACAGAGAGGTTGACAGTCAGGATCCATGTCTACACCAAAACCCTCCTGCATCACCATCATTTAGCAAGGCCAAAACTACGGGCGCAACCCAGAGAAATGGCCACCACAAGCAGTAATAATCACGGTAACATCAACGAAGCACACACACGTTTCTGAAGAGAGAGACCGACAGTCAGAAGAGGTCCGATTCAGTTATCTTCAGTTTTTTTAAGAGGCAAACCGTGCATAGAGAGGCTGACATGGTGGACCCACCATATATACCATGACCCGCCTGCATCGCCAGCCGTTAACAAGGTGAAAACTGCGGGCGCAACCAAGAGAAATTATCACCACAAGCAGTAATAATCACGGGAACATCAACGGAGCACACACACTTTTACTGAAGAGAGAGGCCGACAGTGGGGACAAGTTCGATTCAGTTATCTTCAGTTTTTTTAGGAGGCAAACGTTGCACAGAGAGGCTATCAGGCAGGACCCACCGTCTAGACCATAACCCGCCTTCATCGCCAGTCATCAACAAGGTGAAAACTGCAGGCGCAACCGAGAGAAATGGGCACCACAAGCAGTAATCACGGGAACATCAAAAGAGCACACCTTTCTGATGAGAGAGAGGCCGAGAGTTAGAGGAGGTTCGTTTCAGTTATCTTCAGTATTTTGAGGAGCCAAACCTTGCACAGAGAGGCTGACATGGTGAACCCATCGGCTAGACCCTAACCCGCCTGCATCGCGAAACCTTAACAAGGTCAAAACTGCGGTCGCAATCCCAAGAAAAATGACCAATCAAGGACAAATAAAACCGCAGCAGAGCACACACGTTTCTGAAGTGAGAGGCCGACAGTGACGAGAGGTTCGATTCAGTTATGTTTTGGTTTTTTACCGTCCTTCAACCTTGCACAGAGGCTGCCATAGTGGGCCCACTCTAGACCATAACCCGCTAGCATTGGCAGCCCTTAACAAGGTGAAAATTGCGAGCGCAACCGAAAGAAATGACCAATCACGTTTCTGAAGAGAGAGGCCGACAGTTAGGACCCACCTGCTAGACCACATAGCGGAAGTCAAAAAAAAGAAGAATGGAGCAACGAAATAAAAAAGTGGGCAAGAATCGATCAACAGGATAGCGAGTCACTGACATGGTGGAGCCAGCGGCAAGAACATCATCGCAAGAACGTAGCAACGGCATCAAAAAGTGGGCAAGAATCGATCGGCATGATCCTCTGAGTCACTTACATGGTGGAGCCAGCGGCAAGAACAGTATCGCAAGAACGGAGCAACGGAATAAAAAAATGGGCATGAATCGATCAGCATGATCCTGATTCACTGGCATGGTGGAGCCAGCGGCAAGAACAACATCGCAAGAACCGAGCAACGGCATAAAAAAAAGTGCGCAAGAATCCATCAAAAGGCAATAAGTCACTGACATGGTGGAGCCAGCGCCATGAACAGCATGGAAGAACGGAGCAACGGCATAAAAAGGGGGCAAGAATCGATCAGCATGATCATGAGTCACTGACATGTTGGAGCCAGCGGCATGAACAGCATTGCAAGAACGGAGCAACGGGATAAAAAAGTGGGCATTAATCGATCAGAAGTATTATGAGTCACTGACATGGTGGAACCAGCGGTATGAACAGCATCGCAAGGATGGAGCAACGGAATAAAAAAGTGGGCTAGAATCAATCAACAGGCAATAAGTCACTGGCATGGTGGAGCCAGCGGCAAGAACAGTATCACAAGAACGGAGCAACGGAATAAATAGTGGGCAAGAATCGATCAACAAGACATAAGTCACTGACATGGTGGAGCCAGCGGCATGAACAGCATCACAAGAGCGGAGCAAGCTAATAAAGAAGTAGGCAAGAATCGATCAACAGGACAATGAGTCACTGACATGGTGGAGCCAGCAGCATGTACAGCATCACAGAACGGAGCAACGGGATAAAAAATTTGGCAAGAATTGATCAGGAGTATTATGAGTCACTGACATGGTGGAGCCAGCGGCATGAACAGCATGCAAGAACGTAGCAACGGCATAAAAAAGTGGGCAAGAATGGATCAGCATGATCCTGAGTCACTGACATGGTGGAGCCAGCAGCATGAACAGCATGCTAGAAGGGGCAAGAATCGATCAGCATGATCATGAGTCACTGACATGGTGGAGCCAGCGGCGTGAACAGCATCGCAAGAACCGAGCAACGGAGTAAAAAAATGGGCAAGAATCGATCAGCATGATCCTGAGTCACTGACATGGTGGAGCCAGCGGCAAGAACAGTATCGAAAGAACGGAGCAACGGAGTAAAAAAAGTGGGCAAGAATGGATCAGCATGATCCTGAGTCACTGACATGGTGGAGCCAGCGGCAAGAATAGTATCGCAAGAACGTAGCAACGGAGTAAAAAGTGGGCAAGAATCGATCAGCATGATCCTGAGTCACTGACATGGTGGAGCCAACGGCAAGAACAGTATCGCAAGAACGGAGCAACGGCATGAAAAAGTGGGCAAGAATCGATCAGCATGATCCTGAGTCACTGATATGGTGGAGCCAGCAGCAAGAACAGTATCGCAAGAACGGAGCAACGGCATAAAAAAGTGGGCAAGAATCGATCAGCATGATTCTGGGTCACTGACATGGTGGAGCCAGCGGCAAGAACAGTACCGGTAGAAACAGAGCAACGGGATAATAAACTGGGCAAGAATCGATCAACAGATCAAGGAGTCACTGACATGGTGGAGCCCACGTCAAGAACAGCATCGAACCCAGCTTCGAGTAACGGAGCAACCGAAAAGATATGCACCCTGGATCTTGATATGAGGGCGGGGTGTGTGGTACTAGGTTTTTAGAGCACAAATGGCCTCGTTCGATGTTATATGAGCTCGCGGGGTGTGTCGATCCCTGTCAAAAACCGAACGCGCTATCGAAAATGTAGTTTCTAACCACGAAATTTCAGAGAGATCGTGGTCTATGGGTGCCTCGCAACCCAAAAAAAATCTTCTAACCACGAAAATTCACAGCTTTCATGGACAATGGGTGCCATAAACCACGGATTTGGAAATCGGTGGTCGTTGGTACCATCGACCACGAAAAAAAAAACGCGAAATTTCGTGGCCCAACGCCACTATACACCACCACCTCGGCGGACAGTGGTGGTGTAAGGCGAATTTGTTCTAGTGTCACCACCACAATCGCCATCACGGCCACCATGTAACCTTATCATACAAACAATACAAGATCAGACAAGAAGGATGTAGATCTTTACCTCAACATGAGGGGCCAAATCTGGGTAAATACTTACTTGTCAGCCGTACGGAACTATCAGCGCGCACATCTTCTCTCTCTAAATCTACCTGGGGTACTCGACCCTGGGATTGCCGTGGGCGCGCCACGTCAATTGGCGCCGTCTGTGGGAAGAACGCGTGCTGGATTCACGGTTTCAGCGGCTCCAATCTTCATCGACAACATAGATCAGATCGCACCGGGCAGGATCATCTGCTTCAACACGATCAAATTCATCATCAACAACAAACAGCCGACGACTTCATCGGGTAGCGGCGGAGCTCCGTGCGTATACTCCAGCGATCCAATTTGGCGGGCGGTGTTCCGTTCCCATACTCGCACGAGGCGGCGTCCCGTGCCTATCCAATCTGACAGCCGCCGATCAAAGCGCGTTGGAAAGTAGAAGATCGCATACAAGACGTGACGTCCCGCGCGCGGCGTCCGGAAATTCGAGTCGCGACTCGACAAAGCCTGCCGGCGCAGCAGCAATTCCTACGGAAGATGCAAAATCAATTTCCATGCACATGCAGCTGATCGGCAACCTCGGTCATTGTTAACTTCACCGAGACGCGGGACGGCGGGAGCAATCTGAGGCGGCATCCAGCCAAAGGAACACTCGCGTCGTGTACGAGTTGGCCTCCAATTCGACTCAGCCAATATTCTTTTAGTTCCGGATCACGTCCCAAGAAGACAAGCTGCGCCTGGTACTGCTCATCAAACGAGATGGCAAGGAGCAAAGGAAAATCAAGCAACGATCCATCAGCCTACTCGCCTGCATCCACGACATGCATGGATTTTGCGGTCGGCCTGCACACGTGCATGGACAACGCGAAGATGGGATCCTCCAAAACTTCAATCTTTCTCCTTAATTACAATATTTCATTGACTGTCTCATTGGCTAATATCCCTTCTACATGTATGGTATGATCGGAGCATCACACTCGCGAAGACACGGCGCCTATCTCGCCCACCACGCCGACCTGGACTTCCGGCGATGTCGACTCCGCCTCACTGGCTTCGCGGGCCTCGCCGATTCAACAAGCACTTTGCAACGGCGGCGGCAGATCCCGTCACCGGCTACGTCAAATTTAATTGATCCTCATATTCAACAATCGAGAGAAGAGACACAAGCACATGGTCGCATGCATCATGCGTGTGTCAATCACCCGAAACCCATCTCTCTCTCTCTCACGCTCTTTCAGTCTATATATTTAATCAATACTCTTACTCACTGCTTTCTCCATAACGTGTTTGTCTGCATGTACGAGGAGAATCAAATCATGGTGCTAACCACGGGGACACCACCTGGACGACACTAACTTCATCGCAGACTCGACATACCGGCAACTCCGGCTCTTCATCAACAACCGCAACCTTCATTGGCCCGCTGCAAGATACTTTCGACGATTCGACAATCGTGTCGTCTATGACCCGATATATTTGGCTTTAAGGAAGCCGACGAGTCGACCAGTTCCGATCGTTTTTGCATACATCAGATGGCAAAGGAGCAGCAAAACCACTCGCAGCACGTGCAGCACACGGATCCGGCCTCCATCCATCAAAGATCAATCCCGTCTTATTATTCTATTCATTATTTATTATTGTCTACTAACAAAAGTTTTATTTCCTAAACATGTATGTGCATGTACGAGAACCAATACTCGTCATCAACAAGACGGCGGTCGGCTCGATCTCGACTCGCTGGCGAGCATCATCAACACCAAACGCCCGGGGGCTCGACGTCGCACAGTCATCGTCCACACGAGGCAGCCGACCGAATCTACAACGGCAGCGGCTCGCATCAGTCCGGCAAACTCAACATCATCATCTACTCCAGCCGATGTTTGCGCGAGTCATCAGCATGGAAACTGAAGACCAGGCGAACATGCGGTTGATCGATCGGTGCATGCTTCATCGGCAAGGAGAGGAGCACAATTCGAGTGCTACTAGCACTCACATACGTGGGTCAAACACACCCATAGGCACCACAAATCCCAAGATCAAGATATGATTAGTTTCTACGTCCACGCGAAGACCAAAATCAAAGTTCTAGCTGATGGCTGATCCTTCTTGTGCATGGATTAAGCGGTCGGGGTACTAATCACATGCATGCACAACCCTACGTACAAGTCTATACCTATTATAAAAGGGAGTAAGGCTTCTTCCCGTCCGCCCTTTTCCTGGACGATTTTGCCCCTGCGAGTTCAGTCCTATTACAATGCATCAAGTTGACATACCCGTTCGACGACCATTTTTGCTCAGAAATTCGGAAACTACACCGCACTCCACACCGCAAAGGAGGCTCGCCATTTGCAAAACACACCCTCACAAATCCACAAATTACAGTCAAATTTCACTACCCCTCCTCTTCTCTCCTTCTCTCTCTGTATCGCGAGAGGTAGGAAAGGAGGCTAGGGTTCCGTCCGCCACCACCACCGCGCGCCATGGCCACCCAGACCTCCCAGTACCAGATCCTGGTGCGACTCCTCGACGGCCGCACCCGCTGCCTCCGCTTCCCCACGCCCACCGTCTCCGGCGTGGCGCTCGTCGACGCCGTCTCCAGACCTCCCGCGTCCCGGCCGCCTCCCTCCGCCTCATCACCGGCCGCCTCCACATCTCCCCCTCCACCGTCCTTGCCTCCTCCTCCCCCGAAGGCCAGTTCCCGCCTCCGTGCTCCTCCGCCTCCGGGGCGGCAAGGGCGGGTTCGGCTCCCTCCTCCGCGGCGGCGCCTCCAAGGCCGGCCGGAAGAAGACGAGCAACTTCGACGCCTGCCGCGACATCAACGGCCGCCGCCTCCACCACGTCAACGCCGAGCGCCGCGTCGAGGAGTGGAAGGCCGAGGCGGGGGACCGTCGGCTCGAGAAGCTCGCCGACGACTTCCTCAAGGAGAAGGCCAAGGAGTCGGGCCGCGGCGGCGTACGGGCTGCAATCCACTACGTCCGCGCTCGACCAGGTCCGCTCAGCTTATCTGTTCTTCCCTTCCTATGCGCTCGATAGTTTGCTTCTGCTTCTGAATTTGTTTGGGGGAGATTCCCTAATAACCCCCCGGGTCACTTAAACCCCACATGTCAGTGACCCATCAAAGGGGCCTGTGGGCGATACTTAAGTGATCAGGGGCGGTTATCGTAGATTCTCCCGTTTGTGTTACTTCCTGTCAGTATTACTCGTATCCTGAATTTGGGAGTACTCTGAGTTCCTGTACTTTAACCTGGAGTACACAAGAACCTAGGAGTACGCTGAATTGTTTGCAATATTTTGCTCTGTTTTCCCCGTACTTTAACTTGGAGTGCTATCTGCACTTGATAATCACATTTTCAGCAAGAGGAGGGCAAAAGCTCCATGCGCCGGAGCTGAATTTGCTTTCTGGAATATTGTTTCAAGCAGGCAAACATTGCTTTAAGTAGGAGTAATACACTTGCAATTGCACTAAATATTGCTTGCAAGTGCAAGTGCTTGAACAAATTTTTTGCACCTCCCTGCTTGAGTAATTTGTGCAGGTCCAATTAGTTGAACAAATTTTGTGCTTGCTTCAGTAAATTTTCTTCATTCAGTTTCCGCTCTGACTGTGTTCTTAGTACAAGTATACTTGAATGTTCGTTGTTGCTTATTTTTGTGTACTGTCAGTTCTTGACTAAGTAAAATTCATTGTTGCCTGGATTTTTTTTGTACTGTCAGTACCAACAGTATTTGTATACTAACCCCGCAAAAAAAAAAAAAAAAAAAACAGTATTTGTATACTAAATACAGGCAACAATTTCCGGTACAAATTCATTTTTGCTATATGGTTTTCGTGTCCGGCCCGTCGCAACGCACGGGCAGATTTTCCTAGTAATGGACAAAGGAAGAGAACGAGCAGCCAGCTCCGCACAGCATGGCGATATCGAGGACTCGACAATTCGGGTAACAGCAAATTTCGACTCCTTCAATTTCTTGGACCACCACAACAACAATCAGCTATTCGCCGTCACACTGCTCCGACAACCAGGCCGCCAAGGCCCGAGGCGAGCGATCGCGGCCGACTCCGCCTGTGGTGTAGTCAAATCACATCGTCGACTCCACCTCGTCCAACTTCTACTCATTAATCTTCATCGACAAGCACAACCGCAACCAGCGTCGACGGTACCGGCACGGCATGCCCGCTCCCTAGAAGGGCACTGCGTACCCTCGGGGCTGACACTCGAAATTAACAACGACATCATATTTGACTGCGCGCACCCGACAAACCGGCGACTCGGGGAGGCGGCGGTGCTACGTATCTTTGGCCGCTCGTCAAACCTCTACACCGACGCAAGGTGCTCCTAATACTCGGGGGCTGCATCTCAAAACTATTCGGCGCACCCGACACTCGGGGGCTGGCGGCCTCGCCTTCATCGACTCCGCCTACAACACTCAGGGGCTGGCGGCCTCGCCTTCATCGACTCTGCCTCCAACACTCGGGGGCTGGCGGCCTCGCCTTCATCGACTATGCCTCCAACACTCAGGGGCTGGTGGCCTTGCCTTCATCGACTCTGCCTCCAACACTCGGGGGCTGGTGGCCTCGTCTTCATCGACTCTGCCTCCAACACTCGGGGGCTGGTGGCCTCGCCTTCATGGACTTCGCCTCCAACACTCGGGGGTTGGTGGCCTCGCCTTTATCGACTCCGCCTCTGACGCTCGGGGGCTGGCGCTTCATCATCAACGACAAACAACATATTCGTCGCTCCACACGATAAGGCGACTCCAGCATCTTCAACAACTCCGCCGTGGCACAACTCCACAGCATCGACGTCCATGACTCGACAAACTACTACAACCACTTTGTCGAGTTGACCTCGACAGTCTACAGATTTTCGTCGCTCATGAACAGCTAAGTCAGCTTCATATTTTATTTTTTCAATTATAACCTGCTTTGGTTGCATCCCACACTCGGGGGCTGGCGCTTTTTGACTCCGCCGCCTGGTCCGCCGCGTCGACCTCTTCGCCGCACAACTCCGTCGCGTTGACTCCGGTACTCCGCCGCGTCGACTCCGGTCCGCCGCATCGACTCCCTACACCGCTCAACTCCGCCGCGTCGACTCCGGTCCGCCGCGTCGACTTCTTCCGACTAAATACTGCAAGACTTGGCCGCACCCGATGCTCGAAGGCTGCGCTGCAAAGGATGTAGCCAATTCGCCTTGGCCGCACCCGCACACTCGGGGGCTGCGCCGCGCAGGTTAAAGAAAATACACAAACACACCCGAATGTTCGGGGGCTGCGCCGTGCAAAGTCAAAACTTCATAATTCGCTTGACGCACCCGATGCTCGGGGCTGCGCCGATGCTCGGGGCAGCACCCGATGCTCGGGGCTGCGCCGCACAGGTCGTAACAAATAAGCCAAAGCGGGTCACTCGACCGCCTCGTTGATTTTGAGGGTGAAAGTCAAACTAAGACAAATTGGTCACTCGACCGTTCCATAGACAAGCAAACATAACAGCCTTTGGGAGCTGATCAAAATTTTATTGACTGTTGCAAAAGATTCAAAGCTTTGAGATTATACTCAACTTCAAGCAATTAAGCACAATCTCGGGGGCTACTTGAAAGTGCATGTGTTGCCCCATGCGTGGTTTTGGTAATTAATGACAATCCTTATGGACTAATGTTTGCATTAAGATATTCTTGTAGATCTTGTCCATAGGAAAAGATTGGAGTTCATGTGTTGGACTCTAGAAGATTACATGATGACCAAGGGTTTATATGAAGAATGGTCATATGAAGAGTTGAGCTTATTGCAAGATAACATGAAGATGGAGCTTAGCGAGGCTCTCCCATAATGGAGTATGGGGGAGCATTTGGAGATGTCTTCATCAAGCATGTGCTAGCAAGCGCAATCAAGAAAGGTGGTCCACTTGAAGAGATCAATCGTCATCATCTAGCTCAAGTGGAATGCGCAAGGCAAAGGTATGATCTTGATAGGTTTTCTATTTTACCGGTCTCATGTTGTTAGTGGGAGACCGGGTTATAGGATAGACGGCGTACTATCAAGAGGGGCTCTCAAGTGAGTAACTTGATCGCATCCTTGTGGAGAGCTCAAACCTTTGCATACTTGGCATTTGATCTTTCTTGGTTCTTATTTGGCTTTTATCCATGTGAGAAGTTAGAGCTTGTGTTCATCTCCATACCAAGCTCTAGTTCATCAAAAACGGATTTCATTCGGATATCTTGTGATGTTTTTGATGTTGGAAGTTTTACCGGTTCGTCTCTTGTTGAGAGGTCAAACTCTCCTCTTGTGTTATCTTCCTCACTTATTGGACTATGATGTGTATATGCATGATCTTTTAGTGCTTGTGAGAGCAAGCCCAAGATCATTGAAAACGGAGTTCGGATGGAAAACTTGTTGCATTCTCGGTTTTGGAAATATTACCGGTCCTCCTCGAGATAAGGTTCATACCTCATATGTGTGATATCTCCTCCATATTTGTGACCCTTAATATTACCGGCTCTTTTTGTAGGCAAGCACTCGTCGTTATCTTTCCAACCTCGTTGGTTTCATCTCGTTTGGAGTTTACTTGCAAAAGTTATTGCATTTCAGGTTTTGCAGTTTCACTGCTTTCAGGCCGGAGTCTCCGGTCTTCTGGACACGTTCCCCCACACACGCTCCCATAAACATGCTTGATCATGACAAGTAAACAAGAACGGGGTACATAATATGCATCTATATTCATAACTGAAACAAACATTGCAATCTCAAACATATATTAACTCATAAAAAGATCCACCACATAGGTATTACAACGGTGACCGTAAACATGTTCAGCAGCTCATACGGTACTAATTAGTGAAGCTCAAGAGAGGAGAGATACATAAGTTACTTCCACAAACCCATAATCCAGAGGTGGACTACTCCCTGTTCATCATGGAGACGGTGGAGAAGTCGATGGAGAAGATGGAGACCATGCTGGCAGCGCCCCGCCGGAGTTTTCCCCCTCCAATCTGCAGCTCCAGGTCTCTGTTTCGGTGTTTCTGTGTTTCAGCGGCGCTCCTTTCCGAAGAGCCTCGGGGATAATTTTTATAGGTAGTTTTAGGTCAAGACGATGTCGGTGGAGAAAAGATCGACGGCAACGGAGCGTCGAGGGCCAGATTTGGTGGTCCCACGCGGCCACAGTACCAGGCTACATGGGCCCACCTCTTTCAGCCCTCGGGGCTCCGTTTGATCGCTTCCTTAGCCCACAAGTCTTCTTCCTTCCAAAAAATGACGCCCCTAAATTTGCAGGTGATTTGGACGATGTTTGGGTCCCTAAAATATTAAAATAAGAAAATAGGGTTTTCTGACTGTGCAGGGTTAATTCCATAAAAATAGCAAATCATTAACATATTTCCAAAATCATGATAAAACATTGATATAACCCTTATATGATGCAAATATGATTGGAATATGAGTAATAAAGTGCAAAGTTCATGTATGCATTTTACATGCATCAACATCCCCAAGCTTAACCAATACTCGTCCTCGAGTATGAAGGTGATAAAACTAACATGGACTTTGCAGTTTAATACTAACAATGGATATCAAAGATGATTACTATTGCTACATAAAGTCAAATGATTCATTCTTCAAAGGAGTAGATACAAGATAATTTATGAAGTGATATCAAGTATTCAATGCAAGGATGTTCCATGATAGTTCACAAAGTGTAACATAGGAGAAAGTAATATGGACCACATGTATGCATAATGATAAGCAAGAACATCCTACAATGGTCATAGAGTGTAGATGAAAATCTGAATATAAAAGGTGTACACTTTGGAAAGATGTATATGTGAGTAGAGGTAAAGCATGCATAAGTTTCATCCAACTTTCAAACTCTTCTACTTAAGTTAATGATTGCAATGTGGTATTCATTGGTGTCAAGCTCTCATTGCCCCTATCATAGCATCTTGAATGATTAAGGTTTAAAGTGAAAGCAAATATGAGTAGTGTGCTTGACAAAGTAAAAGTTGAATGTCTCATGCCCCTTGAATACAAGCACTTACACCATGCGTTACTCAACTTGGGAAACAAAGCAAGTTCAAGTTAAATATCATTAATAGTGTCATCAGGAGCGTCAACTGGGGTACCTCTTGTCCCAAGATATGGAACAAGCCCATATCAAAATGACAAGACAAACAAACAAAATGAACAATCTCAACACCCTTTTTATTTACCATTGGAATAGCTTTTTATTGTAAGGTGTATCACAGAAGGTTCACCATAGTATGTAAGTAAATTTCCACCATGAATGATGCATGGCTTAGATTAGCGGCCCAGGCGTCTCTCTAACCATTTATACAAACTCATTTAAACTTACTCTATCTCCACATTTATTTCACCATGATAAGCATCCATAGACAAAAGTACATGATATCAACTAAATGAAATGAAGAGCATGTTGAAAGCTTGCCATGTGACAGCACATATGAGCTAACTTCCAACCCAATAGATTTATCAAGCCACTAACATCATAATCTTAATCACAATGGGTCATGTTTTATTAATGCAAATAAAAGTACGTTGTGCATCAAGTTCGTGAGAGCTATATAACCAACTTTTTCCATCACAATCAATAACATAAACATTTTCATTCAGAGGTAAGATAACACAAACAACATGTTTAAACATACTCGGAATAGCATAAAGCTAATAGGTAGATATGGTGGACTCACTGGAATAACTTTGGTTGAAGGTGTTGGAAACAAGTTTTTACTTGTTGGAATTTTTGGGCTAGCAAGAGGGAGAAAGTTGACCATCTAGATGCATGCATGAGTGTCCATAGAACTAACTAATCCTTGTTAAACAAAGTAAAATAACATTCAGCATCAAAACATGAATAAGAGATAGCTCTTGATAAAGTATTTGCAAACTATTACTCATAAACAAGCTCATGCATCATGCAACTATATGTATCATTAAAAATCAACTCAAACATCCCTTTTCCCAATCTTATAATAGCATCCAACATATTTCAACCCATATTTTCAGTATCTCTCTCATATATAAATGATAGTGTGGTGGTCTCTCAAAACAAAAATCAAACCAAAAACAAACAAAAAGACGCTCCAAGTTTATGCGATAAAGTGTTTCGATCGAAAAACAGAAGTTGGACGTGTGCAAACCGAGAGTGTGTAGGTCCAGCGGGGTTGTCTTCACATCCCCAAGCTTATGGTTTTCACCATCCTTGGATAGCTCTTGGTGCATCTCCTCCAGTCCCTGTGAAAAAACTTCAAAACACCGTTTCTCCTATTTCTTTTTCTGTGGGGTGCATTAGTAGTGATAAACAAATAGGTTTCTTGCTGCATATAATCCTTGAACAAAAAGTCATATGAATGTCCAGAAAGTGTATAATGTTGTATGTCTACTCATAAACTCAATTGGATCAAAAAGATTCAACTTAAAAGCTCAAAGCATGCATCAAACAAAATGGGACAGAATCTGTCCAGAAAAACAGCAGCAGCAAAACGTATTTTTATACCCTACCAAAATTTGTCGAAAAATTCCGAAAACATTCATGCACACAGATGATGAAAAGTTGCAACTACAGTTTAAATATGAGCTCATTCGGAGTTACAGAATAAGAAATAAAAATCATACCGTGCACTGACTCGTGTAGGAATAGAATCTCCGAACGCTATAAGCAACTTTTCAAACCAAAAAGGGTAAAACTTGGCACTTTATTGAAAATTCCAGAAACTAAACTAAAAACAAAGTCTCTTGTTACAGCAAGAGGACACAAAGAAAATCACACAAAAAATAACCGGGTTGCCTCCCGCAAAGCGCTTTCTTTATAGCCATATAGCTAGGCTTCTTTCTTGTTGTTTTATTATGGACGAAGCTCATGAGGGAGCTTGAACTTTGGTGTGTCCCTCTTCCTTGGGAAGTGTTCCATGCACTTCTTGTGTGGAAACTGAAATTTCACATTCCCTTCTTTTGAATCAATGATAGCACCTGTGATACGAAGAAAAGGTCTTCCAAGAATAATAGAACTAGAGGTTTTATTCCCCATGTCCATGATTAGTAAATCCACAGGCACAAAAGTCATATGTAACTCTACCATAACATCACTTACATTTCCCAAAGCATGTTTCATAGAGTCATCAGCAAGTGCAAGTTCAATGGAGCATTTTTCAAGATTTTTCAATTCAAGCACTTCATATAGTTCTTTAGATAAAACAGAGACACTATATCCTAGATCAAGTATGGCATGGTGTGTCTCTTTTCCAATAGTTACTAGTACCTTAGGAATCCATATATCCCCAAGCTTAGGTGGTATCATAGCCTCTTGGTTGTACCTAGCAATCTTTTCTTTCAAGATATGATTAGCAATATAAGAACCAAAACCAGCTTGGTTAGTGTTGATGGAAGGATCACTTGCAAACTTTTGTAAGATAGATATTAATTCATGGAAGCTACAATTTTCTAAGTCAAGCAATGGGTCCTTGACTTCACTAAGCAATTTAACTTCCTCAACTTCTCTCTCTTTCATTACCCCAATAGATTCTTTAGCAACTCTCTCTTGCTCATGAATGTGTTCCCAAGACTTATTGATAACCTTTTGGCAATATTTAATTGTTTCCTCATGTTTTTGGTCTGTAATGATGCTCTTTAACGATGAGACTTCCTTAGCAAGCTGATCTACCCTTTCAAACAAGGAGTCTTGTTTTTCAAACTTAGAGATAAATTCCTTGTTAAGCTCCTTTTGAGTAGATATAAAAGATCTAATGGTGTTTTCCAAATCACTAGAAACATTACCACTAGAAGCATATTTATTTGGCACATATGGGGGTCTATTATAGGAGTTATAATTGTTGTTACCATACCCATTATTACCATAGTTCCTAATGAAGTTGACTTTAATATTTTCAGAATTGTTACCAACTAGTTCTTGCAAAGGAACATTTTCAACATTAGGTTTATTAAGCAAAGCAAGAATAGTATCCATTTTAGATGACAAATTATTTGTTTCTTCAATAGAATTCACTTTCTTAGAAGGGTTGGGTGCCCTATCAGTATGCCATTGACTATAGTTTTGCAAAATGCTTTCCAATATATTTTTAGCTTCTACTATAGTCTTACTCATAAAAGCACCTCCAGCAGCAGAATCAAGTATATTTCTAGACATGTAGTTTAACCCATTGTAGAAAGTAAGGGCGGGCATAAAAACCGAAGACCGAAGACCGAAACCGAAAAGACCGAGACCGATACCGAAATAACCGAGACCGAAAAGACCGTTAAAAATTTGGTAGCAAATTAGAAAAGACCGATATTAAATAAGAAATTCGGTCATCACTTATAAATAACCCGAATAGACCGAAAGACCGATTTTATTTTATTTTGAATGAATTACATACGGGAGCAGCCGAATTTATGTGTCAGTCCAGCTTATGTACTTCTAGTTTATAGGTCCAAGTATTGAACCAAGCGTACCATCTTGTCTCTTCACCCAACAACTGAGTATCCCAGCCTAGCGTACTTTAGATTCTCCAGTGAGCGAGAGACCAGTCGATCGCTTCCCACTTTTTCAGTCCCGAGTGCCGAGTCCCCTTCTTACGCCATAAATATCGGTCTATTTGGTCATGACCGAAGACCGAACACGAAGACCGAAGAACAGAAAGCTGGAAAGACTGAATTAATTACGGGTATCGTTTCTAGATAACCGAAATTGCTAAAGACCGAAAAGACCGAACCGAACTAACCGAAAAAACCGAACGCCCAGCCCAAGTAGAAAGAGTGTAATATGGTCCATTCATTAACCCCATGTGATGGACAAGTTCGAAGCATAAGTTTAATCCTATCCCAAGCCATAGCAACATGTTTATTTTCATTTTGCCTAAAAGAAAGAATGTTGTTTCTATTTTTGCAAAATTCCTAAGGAGGATTGTAGTGGAATGTTTCTTAGTACACCTATGATGAGCATCACTAATTCTATACTAAGCATCTTTAAAACTTTCCCCACCTTGTTGCTTAAACGAACGAACTTCAACTTCAGGACTACTCATTTTAGCAAAATAAAGCAAAAACCAAAATAATTAAAGTAAAACAAGTAACTCATTTTTTTGTGTTTTTGATATAAAGAAAGCAAACAAGACAAAAAAATAAAAATAAAGCAAGACAAAAAATAAAGTAAAGAGATTGGGTGTGAGAGACTCCCCTTGCAGCGTGTCTTGATCTCCCCGGCAACGGCGCCAAAAAACAGGCTTGATGCGTGTAAGTCACACGTCAGTTGGGAACCCCAAGAGGAAGGTATGATGAGTGCAGCAGCAAGTTTTCCCTCAGTATGAAACCAAGGTTTAATCGGACCAGTAGGAGATCAGGATCACTTCTGAAGGTTGTTGGTGAAGGAGTGTAGTGCGGCGCAACACCAGGGATTCCGGCGCCAACGTGGAACCTGCACAACACAATCAAACTACTTTGCCCCAACTTAACAGTGAGGTTGTCAATCTCACCGGCTTGCTGAAAACAAAGGATTAAACGTATGGTGTGGAAAATGATGTTTGTTTGCAGAGAATGTAAAAGAACAATGATTGCAGTAGGATGTATTTCAGATGTGAAAGAATGGACCGGGGTCCACAGTTCACTAGTGGTGTCTCTCCATAATAAAATATTAACATGTTGGGTAAACAAATTACAGTTGGGCAATTGACAAATAGAGAAGGCATAACAATGCACATACATATCATGATGACTACTATGAGTTTTACTTAGGGCATTACGACAAAGAACATAGACCGCCATCCAGCATGCATCTATGTCTAAAAAGTCCACCTTCAGGTTAGCATCCGCACCCCTTCCAGTATTAAGTTGCAATCAACAGACAATTGCATTAAGTATGGTGCGTAATGTAAACAACACAAATATCCTTAGACAAAGCATTGATGTTTTATCCCTAGTGGCAACAGCACATCCACAACCTTAGAACTTTCTGTCACTGTCCCAGATTCAATGGAGGCATGAACCCACTATCTAGCATTAATACCCCCTCTTGGAGTTACAAGTATCAACTTGGCCAGAGCCTCAACTAGTAACGGAGAGCATGCAAGATCATAAACAACACATATATGATAATTCAATAATCAACTTGACATAGTATTCCATATTCATCGGATCCCAACAAACACAACATGTAGCATTACAAATAGATGATCTTGATCATGATAGGCAGCTCACAAGATCTAAACAAGATGGCACAAGAGGAGAAGACAACCATCTACCTACTGCTATGGACCCGTAGTCCAAGGATGAACTACTCACGCATCGTTCCAGAGGCGGGCATGGTGATGTAGAGCCCTCCGGTGACGATTCCCCTCTCCGACAGGGTGCCGGAGGAGATCTTCTGAACCCCCCGAGTTAGGGTTGACGACGGCGGCGTCTCTGAAACTTTTCTGGAAATATGGCTCGGTGCCCTAGGGTTTTTGCGTCTGGGGGAATAAATAGGCGAAGGGGCAGCGTCGGTGGAGGCCCGAGGTGGGCTCCCCACGTGGCGGCGCGGCAGGGGGCCCACCCGCGCTGGCCTATGGGGACGGCCCCCTGCTGCCCCACTTTGTCTCCTCTTCGGACTTCTGGAACACTCCGGGAAAAATAGGCATATGGGCTTTTGTTTCGTCCAATTCCGAGGAAGTTTCCAGAACAGCTTTTCTGAAACCAAAAACAGCAGAAAACAGGGACTGGCACTGTGGCATCTTGTTAATAGGTTAGTCCCAGAAAATGCATAAAAATGCTATGAAGTGTAAATAAAACATGTAGCTATTGGCATAAAACTAGCATGGAACATAAGAAATTATAGATACGTTGGAGACGTATGACGCCCCTAAATTTGCAGGTGATTTGGACGACGTTTGGGTCCCTAAAACATTAAAATAATAAAATAGGGTTTTCTGTCTTGCAGGGTTAATTCCATAAAAATAGGAAATCATTAAGATATTTCCAGAATCATGATAAAACATTGATATAACCCTTATATGATGCAAATATGATTGGAATATGAGTAATAAAGTGCAAAGTTCATGTATGCATTTTACATGCATCAGAGTCAAAAGTACCAGAAAATGCAGCAAAGGCGCGAAGACTGAGCCCAAGTTGAGAACATCCTTGGACAGCTCAAATTTCATCGATTACTCCCATCGGGAGCGCACTCACCATCGGCTCGAGTGACGTACCGGATTTCTCAAAATCGGGTTTTCTATAGCCCGCAAATGGATTTCTCAAAGTCGGGTTCTCTATAGCCCGCATCGGATTTCTCAAAGTCGGGTTCTCTATAGCCCGCACCGGATTTCTCAATGTCGGGTTCTCTATTGCCTGCACCGGATTTCTCAAAGTCGGGTTCTCTATAGCCCACGTGGATTTATTAAAGTCGGGTGCTCTATAGCCTGCACCGGATTTATTATTATTGGATTTCATACACATACACTGGATTTCTCATAAATGATTCAGTTCACGAAGAATGGATAATACAATCATCATATGGTCATCAACACACCCGATGCATCGACTACGCCTACTCGACATACTGTTTTGAGTCTCTGCTCGATACTTCGAATCGACCAGACACTCGGGGGCTACTGACGGGATTATACCCTTCGGGTCCCCTATTATTGGTATACCTAGTGCAGCCCAGACGAAGGCCCACCTGGCGGCCCAGCAGTTACTTCAAGCACAAGTCAAGGACTCCAAGTCGTAGTCTACTAGGAGTCTTGTAAACCCTACCTGGCTCCCTTTATAAAGCCAGGCAGGGGCACCCCATAGGGGGATCTAGACAGAACGCAACATACGCATAGCATAGAGAGACCACGTCTCACCACCACAATCGCCATCACGGCCACCATGTAACCTTATCATACATCAATACAAGATCAGACAAGCAGGATGTAGGTCTTTACCTCAACATGAGGGGCCGAACCTGGGTAAATCCTTGCTTGTCAGCCGTCCGGAACTACCAGCTGATGCATGTAAAATGCATACATGAACTTTGCACTTTAATTGCTTATATTCCAATCATATTTGCATCATATAAGGGTTATATCAATGTTTTATAATGATTTTTGGGAATATTCATTTATTTCCTATTTTTATGGAACTAACCCTGCACAGGCAGAAAACGCCGTTTTCTTATTTTAATGTTTCAGGGACCCAAACGTCAACGAAATCACCTGGAAATTTACGGGCGTCAATATTTGGAAGGAAGAAGGCCTGTGGAAAAAGGAAGCGAGCAAACGGAGGCCCGAGGGCCAAACGAGGGGGGCCCACGCGGCCACAGTTCTAGGCCGCGTGGGACCCATCCATTTGGGCCTCGAGGCTCCATTGCCGTCGATCTTTCCTCCACCGACTATGTTTTGACCTAAAAACGCCTATAAAAATAGTCCCCCGAGGAGTTTCGCGAGTAGGCGACGGAGAAACACAAAACCACGAAACAGAAGACAGAAGGCTGCCGCCGGAGAAGATCGGAGGGGGGAAACGCCGCCGGAATCACCTCCGGAGGGCTCCACCCCCCCTCCGGCGTGTTCATCATCAACATCTACAGCAAGATCATCTCCATCTCCCCACTGTAAACTCTTGGCAAACATGATTTATGATACAATATACTATTCCCTTGATCTATTGTGTCCCCCATCTGTGTTTGACAAGTGATTTGTTCATGGCACTTGTGAAATAGTTCGTTGATTGGTTGCATACAAGTGTTGTTATCTTTTATGATTGTCTTTATGTACAATATATGAGTGCACGCATATGTTGGGGAATGCATGTAAGGTAATCATCGTAGCGTAATGGATTGAGTAGGACATGTCGGAGTAGAGAGAAACCGGTGTCTGAGACTTGAAGTTACTTTATGGGGGATATATATGGGTGACCCTAGAACTTAAAGCTATGGTGGGACAATTATGTCTTAATAATTCTTGTGCTGCTCATTTACTTGGCCATGAGATCCATCATAAGAGTTGTGTAATTTGCTCATTTACTTGGCTGCACCTATTTATGGCTCCCACCTAAAAGAAACAACTAAGACTGAAACATGTGCTTCACTAGTTGTGAAAACCACACGAATGAAATAACAATTGCTAGAACATTTGCTCCCTTGAGATATTTGCTACTTGAGATATTTGATACTTGGTGCTTGAGAAACTTGCTTGAGAAAACTGCTGAGAGAAACTTGCTCTAAGAAACATGTGTCTGAAATTGCTTGAGAAACTTGTTACTAGAAAAACCCATTCCACATCACTTGCTTTCATTAGTTAGTTCTTTTCATATTTATTGCTTTGCATAAACGGCCGTATAAGAGGGTTATAGGGCTTTAGAGAATAGATAGTTTACCTTCAGCTCCTCGTGGGTTCGACACTCAATACTTATCGAATTGTGCTACAGTGATTCCTTGCTCTTGGGGATTATCAAGTACTTTTCTGGCGCCGTTGCCGGGGAGCGTTGTGCTAAACTTTTATTCTTGTTTGCATTGCATACTAACATATAAATCTAAAACACACAAAAATTATAAAATGGAAAACAACCAAAAAAAATTAGAGCTATATAATATCTATCTTGAGTTAGGACATGAAGTGTTTGAGGAGAAAATTAAATTTTATTTGCATGAAACTCATGTTTGTGGTACTAACTCTTTGAACACCTTTATTGCTAATGCTCTGGTAAAGTTTAAGCTTGGGGAAGCCGTTGAGAATAAAAGTGATTTAATTGAGTTTGATGATCCATTATGCTTATTAGATGATAAGTCTTTATGTGGTGATTCTATTCAAAACTATGTGGGTATGTTCAACTTCAATGCTTGCAACTATTATGAGAGAGGAAGAGATAAGAATCCTCTTTATGCTTCTATGTTATTTAAAATGCAAGCTATTGATTATTATATGCATTGGTTACCACAAAATTGCTGCTATTTATTCATATATAAAATGCCAATGCATAGGAAAAGAGTTAGGCTTAAAAGTTGATGGTTTAATATTATGTGGTGTGTTCTTTATGCTTTAACTTCCTATTCGTTTTGAGCACACCTTTATATCCTTACAACATGTAAAATATCTTTACCTGCTGATTTGTGACAATTAGTTTAGGATTTTCATTTTTATAAAATTTGGGAAAGTTAATGAGAAGGATGAGTAATGGAGAAGTTGGGGTCGACCTTAAACATGTGTTGTTCATGCCAATGGAACCGTTGCAAAGTCTCTATCATTAAAACTTTTCCCAAAGCTAAAACCAAATAAAAAGAGTGTTTAAGTTGTATATATTTGCTTCTTCTTTTGCCTTTTTGCTAAATCAAAAACAACAAAAATATTTTCTTTCTTCTTTGTTTGTTTCTCTTGAACCTTTCTTGGTTTTGCTTCTTTTTTGATTTCTTCAGTTTGATTTTTGGTTTTTGATTCAAGGTGCTTGTTTACTACTGTAACATCACCTTTGTATCTTATTTTTCATTTTTTATGGAGAGAATAAACCTCTTTTGAGAGGTAGGATTTAACAGTAGTGATTTGCTGTCCAGAAAACAGATTCCTGAGCTTCACTGCAAAAAATGTTAAAAATCACAGAAAAGGAATTTTGACCTGAAAATTTACGACAGCAATCCTTAGTTATTATCACACATTTCATTAGCTCAAAGTTTTCTGATTTGAGCAACGTAAGTGCCTCTGAAAATTCACTCTTTGCGGGCTGTTCAGTTTTTGACAGATTTTGTCTTTATTTTGCATTAACCTCATTACTTGTGTTTTGTGTGGTTCTTTTGATCAATGAACAATACGCAACCATAGTAACAATAGTTAATGTTTAGAATCAACTCATGATATGTCTTTACTGTACCTATGAGGATTTCATTTATGGAGACACTAACCCCTCTAATCAAGTTTTATGATGAGTTTTGTGTGAAGAGAACTTTCAAGTGGAAGAGTTGAGGGTGATGAACAAAGATCAAGAGGGACAAACACTCAAGCTTGGGGATGTTACCCCTAAGCTCACCCTACATACAAGAATTTAAGCTTGGGGATGCCAAGCCACCTCACTCCAATCATCTTGATACCAAGTAAGTAAGCCTAGCTATATGGCTATAAAGAAAGCGCTTTGCGGGAGGCAACCCGGTTATTTTTTGTGTGATTTTCTTTGTGTCCTCCTGCTGTACCAAGAGACTTTGTTTTTAGTTTAGGTTCTGGAATTTTCAATAAAGTGCCAAGTTTTACCCTTTTTGGTTTGAAAAAGTTGCTTATAGCGTTCGGAGATTTTATTCCTGCACGAGTCAGTGCACGGTATGATTTTTAATTCTTATTCTGTAACTCCGAATGAGCTCATATTTGAACTGAAGTTGCAACTTTTATCCTCTGCATGCATGAATGTTTTCGGAATTTTTCGAGAAAGGTTGGTAGGGTAGAAAAATACGTTTTGCTGCTGCTGTTTTTCTGGACAGATTTTGTCCCATTTTGTTTGATGCATGCTTTGAGCTTTTAAGTTGAATCTTTTTTATCCAATTGAGTTTATGAGTAGGCATACAACATTATACACTTTCTGGACATCTCATATGAATTTTTGTTCAAGGATTATATACAGCAAGGAACTTATTTGTTTATCAATATTAATGCACCCCACAGAAAAGAAATGGGAGAAACAGTGTTTTGAAGTTTTTTCACAGGGATTGGAGGAGATGCACCAAGATATATCCAAGGATGGTGAAGACCATAAGCTTGGGGATGTGAAGACAACCCCACTGGACCTACACACTCTCGGTTTGCACACGTGCAACTTCTGTTTTTCGATCGAAACACTTTATCGCATAAACTTGGAGCGTCTTTTTGTTTGTTTTTTTTTTTTTGGAGACCACCACATGATCATTTATGAATAAAAGAGCTACTGAAAATATGAGTTGAAATATGTTGGATGCTTTTATAAGATTGGGAAAAGGGATGTTTGAGTTGAATTTTAATGATACATATAGTTGCATGATTCATGAGCTTGTTTATGAGTAATAGTTTGCAAATTCTTTATGAAGAGCTATTTCTTATTCATGTTTTGATATTGAAAGATACTTACTTGGTTTGACATGGATTAGTTAGTTCTATGGACGCTCATGCATGCTTCTAGATGGTCAACTTTCTCCCTCTTGTTAGCCCAAAAACTCCAACAAGCAAAAACTTGTTTCCAACACCTTCAATCAAAGTTATTCCAGTGAGTCCACCATATCTACCTATTGTCTTTATGCTCTTCCGAGTATGTTTAACATGTTGTTTGTGTTATCTTACCTCTAAATGAAAATGTTTATGTTATTGATTGCAATGGAAAAAAGTTGGTTATATAGCTCTCACGAACTTGATGCACAATGTACTTTTATTTTATTGATAAAACATGACCCATTGTGATTAAGATTATGATGTTAGTGGCTTGAAAAATGTTTTGGGTTGGAAGTTAGCCCATATGTGCTGTCAGATGGCAAGCTTTCAACACGCTCTTCATCTCATTTAGTTGATATCATGTGCTTTTGTCTATGGATGCTTATCATGTTGAAATAAATGTGGAAATAGAGTGAGTTTAAGTGAGTTTGTGTAAATGGTTAGAGAGACGCCTGGGCCGCTAATCTAAGCCATGCATCATTCATGGTGGAAATTTACTTACATACTATAGTGAACCTTCTGTGATACACCTTGCAATAAAAAGCTATTCCAATGGTAAATAAAAAGGGTGTTGAGATTGTTCATTTTGTTTGTTTGTCTTGTCATTTTGATATGGGCTTGTTCCATATCTTGGGACAAGAGGTACCCCAGTTGACGCTCTTGATGATACTATTATACTTACAATGATATTTAATTGAACTTGCTTTGTTTTCCAAGTTGAGTAACACATGGTGTAAGTACTTGTATTCAAGTGGCATGAGACATTCAACCTATTCTTTGTCAAGCACACAACTCATATTTGCTTTCACTTTAACCTTAACAATTCAAGATGCTATGATAGGGGCAATGAGAGCTTGACACCAATGAATACCATATTGCAATCATTAACTTAAGTAGAAGAGTTTAGAAGTTGGATGAAACTTATGCATGCTTTACCTCTACTCATATATACATCTTTCCAAAGTGTACACCTTTCATATTCAGATTTTCATCTACACTCTATGACCATTGTAGGATGTTCTTGCTTATCATTATGCATACATGTGGTCCATATTACTTGCTTCCATATTACACTTTGTGAACTATCAATGAAATCCTTGTCTTGAATATTTGATATCACTTCATAAACTATCTTGCATATTGTTACTCCTTTGAAGAATGAATCATTTGACTTTATATAGCAATAGTAATCATCTTTGATATCCATTGTTAGTATTAAATTGCAAAGTCCATGTTAGTTTTATCACCTTCATACTCGAGGACGAGCATGGGTTAAGCTTGGGGTGTTGATGCATGTAAAATGCATACATGAACTTTGCACTTTAATTGTTTATATTCCAATCATATTTGCATCATATAAGGGTTATATCAATGTTTTATAATGATTTTTGGGAATATTCATTTATTTCCTATTTTTATGGAATTAACCCTGCACAGGCAGAAAACCCCGTTTTCTTATTTTAATGTTTCAGGGACCCAAATGTCAACGAAATCACCTGGAAATTTACGGGCGTCAATATTTGGAAGGAAGAAGGCCTGTGGAAAAAGGAAGCGAGCAAACGGAGGCCCGAGGGTCAAACGAGGGGGGCCCACGCGACCACAGTACTAGGCCGCGTGGGACCCACCCATTTGGGCCTCGAGGCTCCGTTGCCGTCGATCTTTCCTCCACCGACTATGTTTTGACCTAAAAACGCCTATAAAAATAGTCCCCCGAGGAGTTTCGCGAGGAGGCGGCGGAGAAACACAAAACCACGAAACAGAAGACAGAAGGCTGCCGCCGGAGAAGATCGGAGGGGGGAAACGCCGCCAGAATCACCTCCGGAGGGCTCCACCCCCCTTCCGGCGTGTTCATCACCAACATCTACAGCAAGATCATCTCTATCTCTCCACTTTAACTCTTGGCAAACATGATGTATGATACAATATACTATTCCCTTGATCTATTGTGTCTCCCATCTGTGTTTGAGAAGTGATTTGTTCATGGCACTTGTGAAATAGTTCGTTGATTGGTTGCATACAAGTGTTGTTATCTTTTATGATTGTCTTTATGTACAATATATGAGTGCACGCATATGTTGGGGAATGCATGTAAGGTAATCACCGTAGCGTAATGGATTGAGTAGGACATGTCGGAGTAGACAGAAACCGGTGTCTGAGACTTGAAGTTACTTTATGGGGGATATATATGGGGGACCCTAGAACTTAAAGCTATGGTGGGACAATTATGTCTTAATAATTCTTGTGCTGCTCATTTACTTGGCCATGAGATCCATCATAAGAGTTGTGTAATTTGCTCATTTACTTGGCTGCACCTATTTATGGCTCCCACCTAAAAGAAACAACTAAGACTGAAACATGTGCTTCACTAGTTGTGAAAACCACACGAATGAAATAACAATTGCTAGAACATTTGCTCCCTTGAGATATTTGCTACTTGAGATATTTGATACTTGGTGCTTGAGAAACTTGCTTGAGAAAACTGCTGAGAGAAACTTGCTCTAAGAAACTTGTGTCTGAAACTGCTTGAGAAACTTGTTACTAGAAAAACCCATTCCACATCACTTGCTTTCATTAGTTAGTTCTTTTCATATTTATTGCTTTGCATAAACGGCCGTATAAGAGGGTTATAGGGCTTTAGAGAATAGATAGTTTACCTTCAGCTCCTCGTGGGTTCGACACTCAATACTTATCGAATTGTGCTACAGTGATTCCTTGCTCTTGGGGATTATCACCAGCGCGCACATCTTCTCTCTCTAAATCTACCTGGTGTACTCGACCCTGGGATTGTCGTGGGCGCACCACGTCACGTACATTGACGCATCAACGCGCGGGGTTTCATCTAGTAATGTAAAATGCCTATGTCATAGGCCAGCTCGATGACCTATGGAGGTCCAAGCCGGCGGTCAAGCGGCCACCAATGTTGTGAAAAAATGTCCCTCGCCACCTCTTCCAGTCGTGCACACGCCTTCGTAAAAGGTCTCGATGTCCCACCCATTGTAAGGTGGACCACGAACGGAGAATACTTGTGCAACGGTAGAGTACCATCTTTATCATTGAAAACCTTGTCATTTCTACTAAGCCAAAGCGACCATATAACGGCAATCACTCCCACCCTAATAACCGTTCTAAGCTTCTTATCTATCCCATGTAGCCAGTTGCCAATAACATTTGCAACCGACTTGGGAGGATAAAGTTAGACGCTATTTGGATAGATGACCATATAGAACGTGCGAAATTACACTCGAAGAATAAGTGTTTTATTGTCTCTTGGTGTGGACAAAACACACACTTAGTACGTCCATGACAATTCCGTTTGACAAGGTTATCTTTGGTTAAAATGACACCCCTACGAAGATACCACGAAAATACTTTTATTTTAAGTGGAATCTTCATTTGCCATATTTTTTTATTGTCATCGACTGGTATATCAGAGTGCACGAGCGCCCTATACACAGAATCTACTGAGAATTTTCCATTCCCGCATAAATTCAACCGAAATTCATCGGGGCCTTGAGTAAGTTGGATTCATTCCAACCGTGTCAACAAGGCATTCCAAGATGTTAATCTCGGCCCAAATAAATCTCGTCTGAACGTTACATTGGGTGGTGAGCACTGCATAACAGTAGCTATAGTGTCCCCTTTGTGTCGAACAATATTGTATAGGGCTTGCGCTCGGATGGTGGTATTTCCTAACCATTTATCCTCCCAAAATCTAATCTCCGTGTCATCCTTAATATTAAATACGCTAAAGCGATTGAAATGTTTCTTAGTTGCCATTAGGCCGACCCAAAAGTGGGAGTCACCAGGTTTCCACGACACCTGTGATACCGCTTTTGTGTCGATGTATTTTCTTTTAAGAAGTGTTTGCCAAATCTCATCTTCGGTTAGCAGCTTATACAGCCACTTCCCCAGGAGAGCTGAGTTCTTGATACTGAGATCACGAATACCCAGCCCCCCCTGATCTTTTGGTAGACAAACAACATCCCATTTAGCCAGTCGATACTTCTTTTTCTCACCATCCCCTTGCCAAAAGAATCTTGATCGGAAGTAATCCAATTTATTCAAGACACCTTTTGGTAACTGGAAAAAGGATCTCATATACAGTACCATGATTGTAAGTACTGAATTAATGAGCACCAATCTTCCACCCAGGGACAGTAGTTTGCCTTTCCAACTAGACAACCTTGCCTGCAGACGCTCCTCAACGTGTCTCCATTCCGCATTAGTTAGTTTCCGATAATGTATTGGGATGCCCAAATACATAATAGGAAACTGACCCTGCTCACAACCGAATATTTCAGCGTACTGAGCAGCTGCGTCATGTGCATCGCCGAAGCAAAACAATTCACTTTTATGGAAATTGATTTTTAATCCTGATAATTGCTCGAATGCTGACAATATCAATTTTAGATTCGTCGCCTTATCAAGATCGTGTTCCATAAAAAGAATTGTATCGTCTGCATATTGAAGAATAGAGAGTCCCCCATCGACAAGGTGTGGAACTACCCCTTCAATCTGGCCATCCATTTTTGCTTGTTCAATCATGATGGTCAACATATCCGCCACTATATTAAATAGTATAGGCGATAGAGGATCACCTTGCCTTAAACCCTCTTTTGTTTGGAAGTAGCGACCAACGTCGTCATTGACTTTTATCGCCACACTTCCCCCCACAACAAAGTTACGGATCCATTCACACCACTCGTCAGAGAACCCTTTCATTCTCAGAGTTTGTAGTAAAAATGACCACTTTACTTTGTCATAAGCTTTTTCAAAGTCGATTTTGAACATTACCCCATTAAGTTTCTTCGTATGCATCTCGTGTACGGTCTCGTGTAAAACCACGACCCCATCTAGTATATTCCTCCCTTGCATAAAAGCAGTTTGGGTAGGTTTAACCACATGATCTGCTACGGAGTTCAACCTAATAGTTGCTACTTTTGTAAAGATCTTGAAGCTAACATTCAGGAGGCATATACGCCGATACTGTTGTATCCTCTCGGCCGCCTGAACCTTAGGCAACAAAAAGATTTCCCCAAAATTAAGGCGAAAAGATCGAGTCGTCCAGCATGCAAACAGCCGAATAACTCTATCAAATCGGACTTAATGTTTCCCAAAAATGCAGGTAAAACTCAGCTGGGAATCCATCAGGCCCAGGCGCCTTATTATGCTCCATTTGGAAAACCGCCTTGCTTATCTCTTCTTCAGAGAAGGGCGCAATGAGCAGGTTGTTTTTCTCCGGATATACTTGGGTAATATCATTCATTCGTGTCTCGTCAAGAGTGAAGTTTCCTTCCTCCGGAGCCCCGAACAGACCTTTATAGTAGTCTGTAATATATTCTTTGAGCTTGTCCTGACCCTCGATCAAACCCTCTTCCTGATGAAGAGAATGAATAAGTTTCCTCCTATGTCTTCCATTAGCGACATTGTGGAAGTACCTTGTATTCGAATCCCCTTGAAGAATGAATTGGGCCTTAGACCTTTGGTACCATTTAAGCTCTTCTACCCGCAACATACGAGCCACCTACACATTTGATTGACTTTTTAGTTCAATCTCTTGTGCCGATAGAGGGCGTATTTCTGCTAGTTTATCAAGCTCATCAATAATCTTACACATGCGCTCTTTTGCTTTTTTTCAACATGCCGGTTGTATGCCTCGCCCTTCCTCCGAGGAATTTACGCAAGTTGCGCATTTTAATATTCCACCTTTGGATTGCCCTCACACCCACAACCGGTTGCGACCATATCTTTTTAACCAAATCATCAAAACCTTCCCGCAACAGCCATCCTAATTCAAATTTGAATTGTGACTTCACAGAAGGTAACAATGTTCCAGTAGACAAAAATATGGGAGCATGGTCCGAGAATGCCTCAATACGCTCCAAAGCACGCACCGTTACTAATGGATATTTTTCCTCCCATCGGGAATCCATCAGCACACGGTCTAGCTTCTCATAAGTCGGCTCAGGGAGACTATTTGCCCATGTGAATTGTCTTCCCGTCATATGTACCTCTCTCAATTACAAGCTATCAATAACAACATTGAACAAATGAGGCCAATGACAATCGAAACTACCCCTGCTTTTCTCGTGTCGGTATCTAAGCATGTTGAAATCCCCACCTATGATAATAGGATACGGGTTATCTTTAGCTAAGTTAACCAACTCAGTAAGAAAAGCCGCCTTATACTCCTCTTGGGCAGCTCCATACACGGCAACTAAATTCCAAATAAAGTTATCGGATTTGTTACAGATGTGAAACTTGATATGAAAATCACCAACTGAAACGTCCAATAACTCCATGGTATTTGTTCTAATGCCAAGAAGCATACCTCCCGATCTACCGCCAGGAGGACAAGAATGCCAAGTAAAATCCACTCCACCTGACAGGCGATCTAGAATGTTACTTGGAAAGTCTCGTCTACCCGTTTCGAAAATTGCCAAAAAATCCAACTTATGATCCCTTACTTGATCCGCAATATTTAAATGTTTAGCCAAGTCACCTAGAGCTCTACTATTTTAAAATATGCCATTCATTGGGTAACCGTTGGGGATTTTGTGTTTTTCACATTTTTGCGCGACAATTTATTCTTCTTATTTTTAGCAGATTGGAACTCCGGCCGAAGGCATACAGGTCATCCAAGGAACCCAACCCAACCTCGTCCAAATCCACCTCAGTTACCTCTCCTACGAGATGTGATAGAAGTTGTCCATCTATTGTGTCATTCGCCTCTTCATCATCTATCAGTGAGGTAACCGGCTAACTCGAAACACTAGGAGAAAACCTACGACGGTCATACTCTACATGTTTCAAGACATTAGCCGAAAAGCACCCTTTCATTTTCATTTCTGCCTAGACTGACGCCTACCGCCCGCCGACAACTTAGAAGATAAAGTAGACGTCGAAAATGACATAAATGAATGCTTGGATTGGGACATACCAGCAGCAGGGGTAGAGAACGCAGCCGCCGGCGCATCGCTTTAGCCATCGAGTCCTGGTCCGTCGCTGAAGCGCCATCCTTCGCGGTCAGGTGACGTCCGCTGCGTCTAGGAGCCATCGTGGACAGCGGACGTCCCCAGCGGGAGTAGGCACAGTGGGAGAGGGCAAAGGTGATGTAGCAGCCCTCTTCACCACTGTGCACGGTGTCGGTGTCGGAGACGTCGTTTCCACCGACGCCACCACGGTGGAGGACAAGAGTGTTGTAGAGTCCTCCTCCATTATGGCAAGGTCTGACGTAGTGCTTCCCCCAACGCCAAGACGCATAGGGCATCCCAGAGCGCCCACCATCAGCTCACCTGGCGACTGTACCGCATGTCCGCAGCAGCTGTAGCTTGCGATACATCGGCCGGCGAATCCTTCAGCCTGCGTGCAACCACCCCACTGTTGGGACCCTTCTGGGCCACGGTCGTCGGCCCGCCAGAGGCCATCGCAGTCTGCAGCCCGTATGCGTTGTTTAGCAGCCCACCGCCAATCTCAGCTGCCACCGCCCCAGCAGCAGGCTGCGGCCCAGCCGTGACCTCCGTTGCCGCGGGCTAATCCGCCGCCGGCCCATGGCTGCCAGCCCAACAGCGTTGGCCGGCTGATGCTGCACATGAGCGGTAAAAAATATATCTCAGAACGTGTCAGAAATATGCCTGCGCTGCTCGAGCTAGCTAGCTAGCTTAAACGATGGGTATCACTACGGGAAGGGAAGCCTTCGCGAATGTCAGTTTTGGGCCGCGCGCGCACTCCCTCATACCGCCACGTGGCGGCCGTACGAAACGCGGGTCCGTTCCAGATCCAGATCTAGTTTAAAATAAGATGTACAAATCCACACAACACCATGTACAAAAAAACATAACTAGTACAACTACACAGTTACGGTTGTACGTACAACTACACAGACCACGTTATACAGATCACGTTGTACAAATAAACAGCAGGTTGTACAGATCAGGTCGTACAACTATACAGATCAGGTTGTACAAAACAGGACTGAACGTACAACTACACAGATCAGCTTGTACAGATCAGGTTGTACGTACAACTACAATCAGGTTCAGTTCTATGTACAACTACGCATAACAGGTTGTACGAACTATACACAATCCGAAGTACAAAAAAAAGTTCGTCGAAACCTGTCAACAATAGATCTAGTTTTGAAGATCTCGACGCGAGAAGTTCAAAAATGAAAACGGTTTGTAATTCGGATAAACGGTTCTCAAGATATTTCATTTTGAAAAAACGAATCTCAAAATAAATGCACGTATCCAACACCAGGAAGCTGCCACTTGTCACGCGTGGAGGAAAAGTGGGGATTGAAGGTGAACGAAATTGCGACACGTGTCGGACTTAGAGCGGACGAAAATAGCCCGTCATGAAGGGAAGCCTTTCTAAGAATTTCCTTAAACGATCGATGCATCCTATTGTTTTTTAAATTTAACGATCGATCCATCCTAGAAACAGTACTAAGCGCGCATGCACATGGGCCGGCACAATTAGTCCTCCTACTGGGCGACGCAGACTCGGATGGTCGCGTTGAGGCCGCATAAACATTTAGGACATGCAAGGTGCTTACAGAGTTGATTAGCAAAATAAACAGGTTTCTTTTGTTAGGCATCGGTGCTTATTTACACATAAACAAATATTTAGCTAGGCACTTCTCCTACATAAATAAGCACTTGGTTTATTTTTGTAAGCTAGCGGCAGCTCCATAACGCGCCGCCTACGGTCTTCTGTAAGTGGGCTGGCCCAGCGCGCGAAATTGTTTCGCTTCATTCAACTGCTTCCTACGTTCGCTAGAATTAGCTAGGCAGGACGCATGCATGCAGATCACACAGAGCTAGCTAGCTGGTTCCCCCGATCGCTCAGGAGGACATGTTGAGCTAGCTTGAGCAGCACAGGCCATTTCTTATTTTCTAGTAAAAGTTTGACATGTACAACACAATACACGCATGTCGGCAGATAAAAAGAATGAAAATAACTCCTTTGAAAGTACAAAAAACTAAACCCGAAATACAAAATATTAAGTACGGAGTACAAAAATCTGAAAGTACAAAAAATTCAAAATTAGAATCATTTTTAAATTGGAACCACTTTCCAGAATGGAACCGTTTTAAAAAATGAACAATTCTTTAATTTGGAGCCATATTAAAAATGGAACCATTTTAGAATTCGGAACCATTATAAAAATGGAACCATTTTCAAATTTGTAACCATTTCAAAACCGAACAATTTCAATTTTGAAACCATTTTTAATTCGGATCCATTTTAAATTGAAACCATTTTGTAATTCTGAATCGTTTTCAAAACGGAACCATTGTTACTTTGGAACCGTTTCCAAAATGAACAATTTTAAGTTCGAAACAATTTTTAAATTTGGAACCATTTTAAATTTGCAAACATTTTCAAAAAACAGAACCATTTAAAAATGAACAATTCTCAAATTTGGAACCATTTTTAGTTTGGAACCATTTTTAATTCGGAAACATTTTAAAATAGAACCATTTTTTAATTTGTAACCATTCCAAAACGGAACCATTTTCAAAATTGAAACCATTTTCAAAAATGAAACCGAATTAAACGGTTCCATTTTTTAAAAGAAACGAAAAAAGCAAACAAAAAACAAAAACAGAAAAAGAAAAACGAAAAACGAAAATAAAGGAAAAGAACCGAAAAAGAAAAATAAAAACAAAAAAGAGAAACAGAAAAAAAACAGAAAAGAAAAAAGAAACCAGAGTGCGCACCTAATGCGCCCGTCCCAGAAATAGCTCCTTACTCAGCGCGAGGCGACACTCTTCAGGCGGAGCTGGAGGGCATTTCCTACTCATCGACCAGGTCGATGATAGGAAGTCATCACACACCCCCGCGCATATGGGCCTGGCCCGTTAATATTTTTTCCTGGTCGACTTTCCCCGCGCGCATGGGCCTGGTGAAAGGACAATGATGTCGCCTGGAAGGGGGGTGAATAGGCGATTAAAACTTTTCCGGTTCAGACTTGCTAATTGCGGAATAAAACTAGGTGTTTAAATTAAGAAGCCGACAACTTAAATAAACTAGGTTCACCTATGTGCACCAACAACTTATGCTAAGCAAGACAAGCAACAAGGTGATAGCAATATAGAATACTTCAAGCACGAAGGCTATCACAATGTAAAGTGCATAAGTAAATAGCTTCGGTATAGAAATAACCGAGGCACGCGGAGACGAGGATGTATTCCCGAGTTCCTCCTTGTTAAGGGAGTACGTCTCGTTGGAGAGGTGTGAACCAACACAATGGTTCAACAACCACAAAGGTTTCACCTTCTTCTCCGATGAACCGCACCACAAAGGTTTGGTTCACCTTCCACTATCGGAATCCTTCGAGGCGGAAATCCGGAGCCTTTCAACAACAATCCGGGGCACAACCCACAACGGGATGGGGGCTCCCGAACGGCTTCAAGTGACCACCAAGGGTCTCAACCACCACACGGGTGTCTAGGGTCCAAAGACCCAAGAGTAACAAGTTCACAAGCTTTCAACTTCCATGAATCCTCGTGGAGAGCACAAACCGATGCAACGAAGCAATGGCAACAGCACAAGGCTCAAATCCTTCACTCTCAAATCCCACCACAAGCAACTAATGCTTATGGGGGGAGAAGAGAGGAAGAACAATGAGGAGATGCACCAAGAACTCCAAGATCAAGATCTACAAGGTTCCCCTCACTTAGAGGAGAGATGGATTGGTGGAAATGTAGATCTAGATCTCCTCTATCAAATCTCTTAAAGATATGCAAGAATCATGGGAGGAATGGAGAGGAAGGCAAGCCTTCCAAGGTCAACAATGGTGGGAGAGAGAGAGAAAAACCAGCAGCTCAAGGTTGAAGAAGGGGAGGGGTATTTATAGCCCCTCCCACCAAAATAGCCCTTGCAGGCTCACTTAGGCCGGAACTTCCGGTTCCATGGCCGGAACTTCCGGCCCAAGGGCCGGAACTTCCGTCCCAGTACTTCCGGACCCCAGAAAAACCACTAAAAAAGCGGTACTGACTTGGGCCGGAACTTTTGCCGGAACTTCCGGCGGGCCGGAATTTCTGCCCCAAAACCAGGAACTTCCGCCCCTCTGAAAACTGCGAAAACACCGATACGAAAACGACAATATCTTGAGCATACGAATTCCGTTTTCGATGATCTTGGGCTCGTTGGAATCACAACGAAGAGCTTTACAAGACCATGCAGAGAAACATCATAGTTAAGTATGGGAGGATAAAACCAAATGGGGAAAGGTAAAACCTCTCTATAAAAAGCAAACCGATAAAAACCTCCAAACCAAAACCGCAAAATGTTTTTCATCCAGACTCCGTTCTCTATGATCTTGGGCTTGTTTCGAAGATACTCAGAAGCCCTACAAGATTATGCATATACACATCATAGTCCATCATGTGAGAAGGAAACCATAAGTAGAGAGTATGACCTCTCTTAGAAAAGACAAACCGGTAAAACCTCAAACATCAAAAACGCAATAAGATATACATATGAAATCCGTTTTTGATGCCTTAGAGCTTGGTATGGAGATGAACACAAGCTCTAAGTCCTCACATGGATAAAAGCCAAATAAGAACCAAAAAAGATGATATGCCAAGAATGCAAAGGTTTGAGCTCTCCACAAAGATGCGATCAAGTTACTCACTTGAGAGCCCCTCTTGATAGTACGCCGTCTATCCTATAACCCGGTCTCCCACTAACACCATGAGACCGGTAAAATAGAAAACCTATCAAGATCATACCTTTGCCTTGCGCATTCCACTTGAGCTCGATGATGACGATCTTGACTCTCTCAAGTTGGAACACCTTTCTTGATCTGGAACACCTTTCTTGATTGTGCTTGCTAGCACATGCTTGATGAAGACTTCTCCAAATGCTCCCCCATACTCCATTATGGGAGAGCCTCGCTAAGCTCCATCTTCATGTTATCTTGCAATAAGCTCAACTCTTCACATGACCATTCTTCATATAAACCCTTGGATAGAACCTTGGTCATCATGTAATCTTCTAGAGTCCAACACATGAACTCCAATCTTTTCCTTTGGACAAGATCTACAAGTATATCTCAATGCAAACATTAGTCCATAAGGATTGTCATTAATTACCAAAACCACGCATGGGGCAACACATGCACTTTCAATCTCCCCCATTTTGGTAATTGATGACAATCCCTTTTACGAGGGTTTATATAATGAATTAAGCAACCGTGGAACACAAAGAGGCAAGGATGCAAGAGCAAGAAAGGCAAATGCTTAGGAACGAAACTAAAGCATAAAACCAACTTTCTTTAAACCCTCTAAACTTCTCCCCCATTGGCATCGATTGCCGAAATGGGAAGAAAAACTTAGAAGGCCAATATAGTGAGAGCTCCCCCATAATGTGTGCATTTCTCATAATATGAGTGAAATCAAATGCACATATCCAATGACGAATACTTGGGTGGAGATCAAACTATATTGAGGATCCAAATATTGCAAAAGAAAAACAAATAGAAAGATACTTCAACGAAAGAAGCAAGCAATCAAAAGGATCCGAAAAATGTTCTAAATATCAAGAGGGAACTCCCCAAGGTACGTGCACAAATAGGATTTGTATTTCAATATAGTGTGCACAACATGGAATCTTCACTCCCTCCTAGATAAATTCGAACACAAGCACATGCAAGAGAATATAAATGAGAAATGAGGCAAAACAATTTGCAACAAATAAAATGTTTTGCAACATGAGCAAGGAGCGGCAACTAAAAGGATGGGTGTGAGATAGAAAGATATTTTAGGAGACTAATACAAGGATGAGCCAAAGCATCAACATAGTCTTTCAAAAGGAGTTGCACATAGTTCATATCATATCTTTCCCATACCCACACACCAAAGGAGATATAGCAAATAGCTCCACAAGCTTATTAAAATGCGAAAGCATAACACACAAACAACAAAGCTTGTGCCTTTAATTAGAAACCACCAAAGAAACAAAAGCAATAAGAGGTGGTCACTAAAGAATTGGAATACCAAATAAAGATGTAACTATTCTCATGTGTATAAGTTTCTAAGTAGACACTAATCACTAAGATATGGGTCTACAAATAAACATGTACACACAAGATAGGTACAAAGGTAAAGATCATGATATCCAAGAGGAAGTCATATATACACCAATAAGATCTTTGCTTAAAAGCATGGCACAAACCCAAAATATATCTTAATGGAATATAGATGAACTCCAAACACACACTCATCATAGCATCAAAAGTATCCACAAGGGAAAAGGTAAGCGAAGGGATGCTCCGAGTAAGATAACAAGTATCACGAAAAGCAAATGATTTTGAAGAAATATCAATATTGCATATGCGAGACATAGAGTAGAAAGTGCTAGATTAACATATTTGGGATTGGCGAATCATAAACATGATTATATAGATAGTCCCCTAATATGTAATCATCCCGGCAAATTCACATTTGTAATAAAGATGTTTTGCAAGAACCAAAAGAATTGCAACCAAAGAGATTCATGCCATGAAACAACCTACACAAGGTTGAAAGCTAGAAAAGAATGCATGAGGTAGATACTTGTTACCGAGATAGCATTGGTGATAGTAGAAGATAGGAGCTCATGATCATCCAAGCTTGGCTCCAATAAGCACATGGTGACAACACTTTCCTTATAGATGAGACAAGCTTCCAATGCATCTCAAGTGTACCTAAACAAATTTAAGTACAACATGGTACCCAAACTAATTGGGTCCAAAGTAGTTAGAGCAACTACAATACTGTCGCGGGGTTGCTCCCACGCAACAGGGGTAGACTTGCCCCGAAGAGAGGTTCGAAGGGGGACTGAACACGGAGGTCAAACAACCCTCGATGCGCGCCGCGACGTTGCTCGCGGTGCCTGGAGCGGGACTGTACGACAGAGAGTGACACCGGCCCTTACCCAGGTTCACGGCCCTCAAGATGAGGTAAAACCGCTACTCCTGCCTGTCTGAATTGCACTGTGGTGACTGCAGTACAGCGAGCCTCCGGGCGCTCAGGAGGTCCGGAGGTGGAGGACGCTATCTAATTCTGGATCAAATTCCCCCGGGCTTGAACACGGAAGTGCCCCCGCTCCTTAAATAGTTGCCCCGGGCCTCATCCCTGCGACCTGCGCAGTGGAAGGGTTCCCACATGGCGACGAGCGGCGGAGCGGGGTGCACCACTACCCGCTCGTCCATGGACTCGGTCCATGGCCGTAAAGCCTGCCTTCGTGGCAGGGCAGCTGTCTCCTCCGTCCTTGGACGCAGCTCCTCCGCGCTAAAGCGGCGCGCCGTGGCCGACAGGCCGCAGGCTTTGCAGAGTGGCCCGCAGATGCGGCAGAGACCATAGAGAGCGCCCGCGGTGACGTCGTCGTTGGAGCGTTGCGCCGGCCAACTGCTTTATCGCCAAAGAGGTAAGCCACGTTAGCGGCGCAGGAGCCACAGAGCTTTGTTGACTCCTTTTATCACCGGGACGGCAACTGCGGCACTGGCGCTGTCGTGCGCGCAGGCGCGCGCGTCACCCTGCGGCTGCTGCAGAGCCCATGTGCGCTCTGCAGCGCTTCCTTCGCCGCGAAGTATCCCCTCGAGGGGCTGAGGCTCTAGAGGGAGAGGTGCCGTGCTGGCTCCCCTCAGAGCGAGAGAGCCCTCAAGTGGGACGCCCTCGGGGGGAACCTCCTTCAGGCCTCCGGTGGCGCCTCAAGTCCCCTCCAGGGGTTTCCGCCTCGGGGGGCTCCTTAAACGGTCTGCTTGGTCCTTAGCCGTTTTGTAGATGCTGTCGCGGGTACGGCGAGTGGAGAGTGGGCTCTGTACACCCTAGAATCCACTGGGCCGACAGTAGCCCCCGGGCCCATGATGGGCGCGGCGAGGCCCATCGGGGCTAGGCGAAGCGTCGTGGGCCCAAAACTGCAGGTCGGCCGCGGTACACGCGTCACCCGGAGGTGGACTTGTGGCGACTCGTTTTCTCCGGCGAAGACGTGCGTAGTGGGGGGACCACCACGTTCGCCACGTCTTCCACGATCGTGCCTCGGTAACTGCTCGGACGGGGTTAAAAGCCGTGCGCTGGTCCGAGCCGCAGTCATTACCCCGTCCTGTCTTGTCCATCCGCCCATCAGTTCTCCGCCTCCTAGACTGCCACCTCCGGCGAATCTTCCCCTCCTTCGCTTCCTCCGTGCTCCCGTCCTTCTCCGACGATGGGAGGATCCAAGGGCAAGAAAACGGCGGCTTCGGCCCGCCAAGACGCACAGGGGGAGGGGGAGTTCGGCCCCTCTCTGGTCGGGGCGCGCATCACCGCGGCGGCGCTGGACAAGATCCAGCACCTGGTCGCCGGGAAGCACAATGAGCATGGCGTCAACGCCATTCTGCCTGCGCGGACCGGTCGCTTCCCCGCTGGCTACTTCCCCATCTTCCTCCACACACTCTACGCTGGACTGGTGCCGCCGTATTCTCCTTTCCTCGAGGTCGTCCTCGAGTTCTACCAGGTCCATCTTCTGCACCTCCACCCCAACGCCATCCTTGTCCTCTCTATTTTCGCCTTCTTGTGCGAGGCTTACTTGGGAGTGAAGCCCTCCATCGCTCTCTTCCGAAGCTTCTACGCACTGCGGAACACTGCGAAGATGGAGCGGACGGGCTGCGTATCCTTCCGCATCGCGGACGGCATGGGAGATGTCTACATCCCCATGGCCTGGAACGGCGACAGACCCGTGACGGCGGTGTCGAAGAAGGTGGAAGACTTCAGGCAGAAGTGGTTCCTTATCCGCGTTCCCTCGGAGAGCTCCCTCCTTGAGGTCCCCGAGGCGCCGCCCGTGAAGAACACCCACTGGAGCAAGCGTTCCCTGGAGGGGCAAGCAATAGCCGACCTCGTGGGCCACCTGAGGGCGCTTCGCGAGCACGGCCTGACCGGCCAGCTGGTGGCGGCGGAGTTCGTGAGGCGCCGCATCGCCCCCCTGCAGGCGCACAAGAAGCCGATGTGGGCGTACACAGGGCCTACGGACCCGCTGCGGCTACATTTGAGCGACCACCGCCCCGCGGTCGTCGAGACCATCCTGGGAGGCCTCTTCGTCAACCCAGAGGTGCCCGCGAGGGTTCACGTGGCGATACGGCCTCTGTTTGAAGTCCCAGACAAGCGCCGGGCCACCCTGGCGCAGGCGCCCGCGTTCACCCCGCTAGGCTTGGCGGGGGATGAAGAGGAGGAGGAGCCCATGCCAGCGGACACTACCGAGTCGCCAAGCGCATCCGACTCAGAGCAGGGCGACGCGGAGACGAGGGTGGAGCCCTCTTCCGGCGTAGGAAGCTCTGCGGGCGCGGGAAGCTCTTCCGGCGTTGCGCCCCCGGCAGGGGAGGTCCACGAGTTTTCCTCCGGCGACAGCGAGGAGGCTGCGGCGGGGCGCCATGAGCCGAGGACCAAGGCGGCCCATGACAGGCCTGCCGGGGAGCCCCCGAGCGCTCCCCACAAGAGGAAAGCCGAGGAGGCCCCCGAGGCGGGGGCGCGGGCTGTGCCTTCATGGCGCTCGCCAGGCATGACGTGGGTAGACACCCGCGTAAAGAAAACCAGGTGAGATTCTTTTGCCTTTTCCTTTCCTTTCTGAGTCCAGCTTGCTCGCTCTTCTTTCTTGACCAATCTTTTCCTTTTACCTCAGCGGCCCTGATCCTGCGAAGCGCCGCAGGCTTCGCAAAGCCGCGGACGTGAAGAGGGCCGCCCCCGACGCTGCACCGGAGGTTGAGGCCAGCGAGACCGCGGCGGCGGAGGCCTCGAGGCCTGTGGTGGGGGGTACCGTAGGCTCTCAGGAGGAGATGCCTCAGGCGGAGACATTTGTGCCACCACCCGAGGAAGAGCGGGTGGAGGAACAGGTGGAGAAGATACCCACTCCACCCCGCGCAGCTACCCCTCCAGCGCAGCCAGGGGCTCCCGCGGGTGCCGAATCGGCGCCGAGCCCTCCCAAGTCTCGCAGGGAGGATACTCCACCACCGCCGCCGGACACCATGGGGGAGGAGGAAACAGCAAGGACCGGGCCTCACGCACCTTCCCCGGGCGCGGACCGGGAAGTGCCGCCCGAGGGGGGAAGCACAGGAGGCCTGGGACCGAGTATGGAGGCGGAGGACCTGCCCCCGAGCCCCCAGGCCCACGCGGGGGCTTCTGCCGCCCAGCCGGATGCGGGTGCGGGACCCTCTAAGCCGCGCGGTCCGCCCCCGGGCCTCGCTCTGGGCCGCTTTGACTGGGGCCGAGGACGCCGCTACGTCGCCTTCCGCTTCGTGCGGGAGTCCCTGGAGGGGCTCGAGGCCTACCTGGCCACAGAAGACCAGGCGCTCGCCCGCCAACGTGACGAGCTCGCCGACGCCTGGGCCGCCTTCCACGCGGCAGTAGAGGCCCGCCGCAAGGGCGACCAGGCGCTGCAAGAGGAGCGCGAGGCGGCGGCGCGCTTTGCCGAAGAGGTCCGCGAGGGGGCCTTGCGCGAAGCTGAGGAACTCCTTCAGCCCTTGAGGGCTGAGCGCCGAGCCGCTGCAAAGGACCTCGCCACGGCCAAGGCGGAGCGGGAGGCCGTGGAGCATTCGCTGGCGGCGAAGCATGCCGAGCTCGTCGAGCTCGAGAAGAAGATCCTTGCGGATGCCGGGGTAGTGCGGACCGCCCTCGATGAGCTCCGCACGAGCCTGGAGGCCCGCGGGCGCGCTTTGAGCGAGCGCGAGGAGGATGCACGCCGTCGCGACGAGCAGCTGGTGCTGAGGGAGCAGGAGCTGTCAGGACAGCGCACGGCCCTTGAGGCCCGCGAAGACAGCGTTGCCACGGCGTTCAGCAAGCTCGAGCGCGAGGTCGCCGCCCACAAGGGGAATGTGGAGCGAGCCAACGTGCGGCTTGCAGAGCGGAAGGACGAGCTCAACAAGGAGCTCCGGGAGAAGGAGAACAAAATCCGCGCCGCAGTCTCCCAGGACTATAAGGATAAATTCTCCAAACAGGAGGACCGCTTCAAGGCGAGGCTGGGGGAGAGCGGCGCCCGGATCCAAAAGCTCGAGAAGGAGAACGCCAAACTCGCTGCCAAGGTGAAGCGCGAAACTGATCGCCGCCTCGCCGCCGAGAAGGCCCGAGAGGACATATCCCAGGACCTCGCCTCCCTCATGGGGGACATGGAGGAGATGGACCGGCAGGTGGGGCCTGCTGTGGAGAAAGCAGTGGAGGCGGCGGAGAGCATCCAGGCGGCGCAGGTGCTGTCGCAGCAGCGGGAGCGCATGTTCCTGTCCTTGACGGGACGGGGTCGTGAGCTCGCCGCGAAGCTGGGGGCGGAGGCGCCAAGCGTTCCGGCTCAGGGCCACGCTGACGCCGCCACCTATCTCCTGTACTTCGAGCAGCTCTTCACAGCGCTCGAAGGCCCTACTGCGGAGATCCGCAACGTGGTCGAGGAGGAGTGCCGTCAGCTTCTGGCGGTGGCGGTGGACCGCATCTTCTCCAACCTCGTCCACCTCCAACCCGGGTTCGACCTCGCCACGGTGACCAAGCCACTGGAGGGGGACGCTGCGTGGAAAGCCTCCAGCTCCGTCCGCGACCAAGTGGACGACTTCTGCAGCCGCTTCAAGCGGGCCGCTGCAGAGGAAAGCGGCGAGGGGAGCGAGCCCGAGGAGGAAGAAGAGAGCGACCAGGACGACGCTGAGGCCTCCGACTAATCTCCTCCTGCAACGCGTCGCGCTTGTAGCGCTTTAGGGGCGTTTGCCCGTTAGAGAATTTCATTTTTCACCTTGTAATTTATTTCTTCACTTTGTAAACAATTTGCTATCGATTAAGTGTGCGCTTCCTTCGGGGGGTCTTTGCTTCATCTCAGTGTCTTTTTCGCTCTGCGTCGTTGGACCCTTCCCCTCGCGCTATGACTCCTGCCGCTGCGGTATGCTCGAGCAATGACTCGGCAAGGCCGGGGGGAGTTTAAGGCTTGGGGAGGTAAGAGCCCTCAAGTCGCGATGCTGAGGGCCCCCCTTTGACGCGCAAGCAGTCCACGGAGAGTAAGGAAAGAACCACTTGAGGGACGCAGAGTGCTCATGAGAAAAAAGCGAGCATTCCCTTGAGGTGGGCGAGAAACTTAGCTTCGCGAGGCGTTTGCCCGATGTGGGCCTTCCCTGGCGGAGTTCTCCCCTTCAGGGGCCGAGGGTTCTCCCCCGCAGGCCTGGTGGGCACTTTCGCTGTCTGTGGATGTTAGAGGGGCAAGCCGAAACGCTAGATCACAGCATCTGGGACTAATGCGCGCTTATAGGTCCCCTCAGGCGTTCCTTGCGAGGAGAGAGAGTACCAAGGTCCTTTGAAGAGATGGCGTGCCTGGGAGGGCCTGCCCTCTAGCCAGAGCTCGGATCCTTGGGTTTTGCAGTGCTGCTGGTGTGTCATTTGAGGCACTGGCACCGTACTCAGCCCCCGAGGTGCGCATGTGGAGAGATATAAGTGCCCATTTTCAATAAAGGATATAATGCCGGAATAAACTCACCACCAAAATATTACATAGCGGCGCCGTAGCGCATAGTTCACTTAGGAACGAAAGTGGCGCCTGAGCGCAAAGTTCACTTGGAACGAAAGTGGCGCCTGAGCGCAAAGTTCACTTGGAACGAAAATCGGTTCATTACACTTGGGTTTGCCAAGCTAACGTTCCTTCCATGTCGCGGCATGGGGGCCACCCATTAGTGGCAGAGGTTCACTGCGGCCTACGTGGGCTCATTTGCAGGAGAGCTCGGAGGGCTGGGCCTCGGGAGAAGCTTTGAGAAGCTTGGAGGTGAAGCCATGGGCTTCCCTCTAGAGACAAAAAATACCTGGCGTGACTGCGATCATGGGTAGAACTTGCGCAGGTGCGCGATGTTCCACGGGTTCTTGACGGGGATGCCGTCTTCGGTCTCGAGGCGTACTGCGCCAGGCCTGGCGACGTGGGAGACCCTGTAGGGGCCTTCCCACATCGGGGAGAGCTTGTGGAGACCTTTCCTGGAGAGGATTCGCCTGAGGACGAGGTCGCCCGCTTCAAGGGTGCGTGAGCGCACATGGCGGCTGTGGTAGCGTCGCAGGTCTTGCTGGTACCCTGCCGCCCTGAGGGCGGCCTGACGGCGCAGTCCCTCGAGAAGCAGCAGGTCGTCGTTGTGGAGGCCCTCTTGGGTGTCCTCATTGAAGGCAAGGACCCGTGGCGATCCATGCTTGATTTCTGCGGGGAGGACTGCCTCAGCTCCGTAGACCAGGGCGAACGGCGTTTCGCCTGTAGGCCTCGAGGAGGTTGTGCGTATGGACCAGAGCACTGAGGGGAGCTCGTCAATCCAGCCCTTGCCGTGGCCCTTGAGGATGTTGAAGCTCCTGGTCTTGAGGCCCTTGAGGACTTCTGCGTTTGCTCGCTCGGCTTGACCGTTGCTGCGTGGGTGAGCTACCGAGGCGAAGCAGACCTTGATACCAAGCTTGTCGCAGTAGGCTCGGAAGATGCCGCTGGTGAATTGCGAGCCGTTGTCAGTGATGATGCGGTTGGGCACGCCGAAGCGGCAGACCAAGCTCCGGATGAACTTCACCGCAGCCCCAGCTGGTATGGTGCGCACCGGCTCAACCTCGGTCCACTTAGTGAACTTGTCGATGGCCACGAAGAGGAAACGGTAGCCCCCCTGCGACTTCGGCAAGGGGCCCAGGATGTCCAGCCCCCAGACCGCGAACGGCCAGGAGAGCGGGATGGTCTGAAGCTCCAGTGCCGGCTGATGAATTTGCTTGGCGTGGAATTGGCAGGCGTCGCAGGTTTGCACAATGGCGATCGCATCTTGAAGCACCTGAGGCCAGTAGAAGCCGCTCCTGAAGACCTTGCCTGTGAGGGTGCGCGCACATGAGTGGTGGCCGCACTCCCCGCTGTGGATGTCCTTAATCAGCTCTCGGCCTTCCTCAGGAGGGACGCACTTGAGCGCGACACCATTTGGGCGCTTGCGGTAGAGGTTTTCCTCGAGGATGCAGTATGATTTCGCCTGTCGAGCGACTCGCTCTGCGTCAGCATCTTCTTCAGGGAGGATTCCTTTCACCAAGTAGTCCTTGAGCTCATCAATCCAGCCTGAGGCCTGGCGGGTTGCCGTCAGCATCAGACGCTCCCCTGTGCTGGGACCGCAATCAGGCGCCCCAGATTCAGGAGGTGGTGGGAGCGCTTCGCCTGCGCTTGCGGCTGTGGCCTCTCGAGGCTGCTTGATGGATGCCTTGGCGAGCCTCTCTTCGAAGACACCGGCCTGCTGGGGCTGCCTCCGCGAGGCTCGCTTGGCGATGTCGTCAGCCTCTTGGTTTTCTTTCCTCGGGACGTGCATGAGCTCCATGCCCCTGAAGTGCTTCTCAAGCTTGCGGACCTCTTCGAGGTATGCGGTCATGTGGTCGTCTTTCGGCGTGTAGCTCTTGTTGGAGAAGTTGACGAGCAGCTGTGAGTCTCCCTTGACGAGTAGGTGCTTGACGCCTAGAGCGATGGCGGCCCTTAGGCCGGCGAGGAGGCCTTCGTATTCGGCGATGTTGTTGGAGATCTTGTCGATTGTAAAGCACAGCTGGACAGCGTAATATAGCTTGTCACCCTTGGGCGAGGTTAGGACGACGCCTGCTCCGCCATTGCGGCAAGCGAAGGCTCCATCGAAGTGCATGGTCCAGTGGCTGGGCGCCGCGTCTCCCGAGGGCTCGGCCTCTGCCTCACGAGGCTCCTCAGGGCTTGGGTCAGTCCATTCGGCGACGAAATCGGCCAGCGCTCTTCCTTTGATGACCCTCGTGGTGTCGAAGCGCAAGTTAAATGGCTGCAGCTCGATGTTCCATCCTGCGACACGATCTGTGGCGTTGGGGTTGCGCAGGATCTGCTCCAGGGGGAAGGCAGTGACCACCGTGATGGGGTGGCCCTGGAAGTAGTGTCTCAACTTCCTGGAGGCGATGAGGAGCGCGACGAGGAGCTTTTGCTGCATTGGATACCGCTCGCGAGCGTCCCGCAGCACCGTGCTGACGAAGTAGACGTGGTGCTCGACGAGGGTTGTCTGAGGTGGCGCAGCATCGGCCCTCTGTGGGGGCTCTTCAGGGCTCCTATCGAGATTTGCCTGTGAGGGCCTCTCGACAGGGGTTGTTGGAGCGGGCTCGACTTGAGGCGATGGGCCTGGCAGTGGGTCTGCGGAGGCTGCTCCTTCGACGGGGCCTTTGTCGGGGGGTTCTGGGCTTGGAGTGGCAGTGCTCTTCTTGGGGAGGACAGGCTCTTCCCTCTCGACCACCAAGACGGCGCTTGCTGTCTGAGGGGTGGCTGAGAGGTACAGCTTCAGGTGCTCGTCTGCCCTTGGGGCCACCAAGATCGGAGGGCTAGCCAGATACTTCTTTAAATCTTCGAAGGCTTTATCCGCCTCAGGGGTCCACTTGAATGTGCCCGACCTCTTCATGATCTTGAAAAATGGCAGGGCTCTCTCGCCGAATTTAGAGATGAAACGACCAAGGCTGGCCATGCAGCCCGCAAGGCGCTGCATTTCCTTGAGTCGGCGAGGAGGCTGCATTTGTTCTATGGCCTTGATCTTGTCAGGATTTGCCTCTATGCCACGGTGGGACACGAGGAATCCGAGGAGCTTGCCTGAAGGGACCCCGAAGACGCACTTGGCGGGGTTGAGCTTGATGTTCACCTTTCTCAGGCTGGTGAAGGTTTCCTCGAGATCCCTCAAGAGGGTGTCTCCCTCTCGAGACTTGACCACGATGTCATCGACATAGGCCTCAGCATTTCTGCCCATCTGAGCCCCCAAGGCTATCCTCATGAGCCTCTGGAAGGTGGCCCTGGCGTTCTTCAGGCCAAAGGGCATGCATGTGTAGCAGTACACACCACTGGCGGTGAGGAATGCCGTCTTCTCCTCGTCCTCTTTAGCCATCTTGATCTGGTGATAACCAGAGAAGGCATCCAGAAAACAGAGGAGGTCACAGCCAGCGGTGGAGTCCACGATCTGGTCTATCCTCGGCATGGGGTATGGGTCCTTGGGGCAGGCCTTGTTGACATCTGTGTAGTCGATGCAGAGTCGGCCTCCTCCAGCGGGCTTAGGAACAACCACGCCGTTGGAGAGCCAAGTGGGGTGCGCGACTTCGCGGACGACATTTGCCGCCTTGAGTTTCTCTACTTCCTTGACGATGAATGCTTGCTTCTCGGGGGCTTGCTTACGTGCTTTTTGCTTGACGGGGCGTGCGTCTGGACACACGGCTAAATGGTGCTCGATCACCTCCCTTGGTACACCGGACATATCTGACGGAGTCCACGCGAACATGTCAGAGTTTGCCCGAAGGAAAGCGACGAGCGCGCTTTCCTATTTGGGAGGCAAGGCAGCGCCTATGGTGACGTTAGCCCCCGAGCCTTCAGCCTCCGAGCTGGTGGTGTCCAGCGGCACCTTCTTCGTGGCGGCTTGCTCCTGAGAGAACACCTGCTTCTTCTTCTTGGGCCTCTCGAGAGGCTCCATGTCCTCGTCAGCCGGGAAAGCCATGGCGGCTGCCTTGTAGGCGCTCTCGACAGCGCGCGTGGCGTCCAGGACATGGCCATGGACGGCGATGGTGCCAGCGCTGCCGGGAATCTTGACCATGTTGTAGGCGTGATGCGTGACGGCCATGAACTTCGCGAGGGCGGGGTAGCCGAGGATGGCGTTGTACGGCAAACCGATGTGCGCGACGTCGAAGTCGATCAGCTCCGTGCGGTAGTTCCTCTGCGTGCCAAAGGTGACCGCGAGGCGGACTTGCCCCAGAGGCTCGATAGAACCACTGGTGACGCCCGTGAACGGCCTGGAGGGCATAAGCCACTCGTAGGGCACTTGAAGCGTCTCGAAGGTCTCAACCGAGATGACATTCAGGCCCGCTCCCCCGTCGATGAGCGTCTTGGAGACGGTGATGTTATTGATGGTGGGGGAGCAGACCAGGGGGAGGGTTCCAACAGTCTTGGTCGACTTGGGGTGGTCCTTGGCGTCGAAGGCGATGGTGTACTGGGACCACTTGAGGGGCCTGGAGGTCTCGGTGCTCGGGAGCGCGGCGTTGAGTTCGCGGGCGAACTGCTTGAACTGATTGTTCGACTTGGGCGCTTGAGCTCCGCCGAGGATGCAGGCCATGGCGCCTCTCGGGGCCTGATAGCCTCCATCTTCCTCGTCGGGGAGGTTGTTGTTCTTTTCGGCGGCGTTGGCTTGAGTGCCCGACGGTTTCTGGTAGCCGCCATCGCGCCTGCCCTTGCCGTCTCTGCGGTAGCCGCGACCTCTGCCGCGGCTTCCGCTGCCTTCTCCTCGCTCGCGTTCCCTGCTCAGCCTCTTGAGGTCGAAGCAGTCGTCGGTAGCGTGCCCACGCCTGTTGTGGTAGACGCAGAACGGACGGTGGTCCACCTCTTTGTCGCCGCGCTCGGGGGAACCCCTGCGGGAGCCCTTCGCGTCAGGCTCTGCCGCGAGGACCGCGGTGGCCTTGCGCTTGGGCTCTTCCTTCTTCTTGTGGCTCTTGGACCCCTCGCCAGGGTCGTCTCCCCGCGCGCTCATCTTGACGAAGAGGAGTCCCTCTTCAGCCTTGGCGCACTTGTCCGCCAGATCGAACAGCTTCACCACAGAGGTGAGCTTGTCGTGGATGCCGAGCTTCTCGAGCATCCTGCGGTTCGTGACGCACTCGCGGAAGGCAGCGATCACCTGGGTGTCGGGGATGTTTGGAATCTTGTTCCGCACCTGGCTGAAGCGCTGGATGTACTTGCGAAGAGTTTCACCCTTCTTCTGCACCACAGCGCGCAACTCGTTGTGGGTGAGTGCGCGCTCGTACGTGCCCTTAAAGTTCGCGACGAACTGCCTGCAGAGCTCCTCCCAGGAGTCGATGGAGTCCTCCGGCAGGTTGAGAAGCCAGGACAGCGCGGAGTCCCTGAGGGCGTGGGAGAACCAGTTGGCCATGACCTTGTCGTCGCCCTCTGCAGCCTGGATGGAAGTGGTGTAGAGCTGCAGGAACTCGAGAGGGTTGGTGGACCCGTCGAAGCCCTTGGGGAGCGCTGGCCTGAACTTCTGCGGCCAGACCACACGACGCAGGGCGCGCGTGAAGGCCATGCAGCCTGAGGCATAGGTGGCCGTTCCTCCCTGGAGGGCCCTGCGGTTTTGCTGCCCCGCTTGACCGAGCTCCTCGACGAGGCGGTTCTGGAGGTCGCGACGTCGCTCCATGCCCACACGCGCGTCAGGTGCGGTGCGCTGCACGATTTGGCAGTCGTGCGGCGAGGAAGCATGGGAGGGAGCCCGCTGTGCCGCGGCCGGAGGCGGGCCCGGCGGCGGCCGTGGCGTACCCGGTGCGGCCGTCCCTGCAGGGCCGGATGGCACGATGGAGCGCGACGGAGCAGGGCGCGTGGTTGCGATGTCGACGAGGTGGTGGAGGCGGTCCAGCCACTGGTCGTGCGCCTCGGCACTTGGCCGGTAGCGGAGGAGCTCCTGAGCCATGAGTAGCGCGGTGTGCGGGGCGGGCTCTTGGTGTTCCCGCGTGGACACGCTCTGACGCCGGGACGGGTGTGAGGACTCAGCGTCCCCACGGCGCTCGGAGAGGTCCTCGTCATCACGCTGGTCTCCTTCGCGGCGCTCCTCGCTCTCCGACTCCTCCACGCGTGGGCCGGTGCCAGCGCGCTCGGCCGCGCGAGGGCGACCACGGCGGCCGCGGGTGGGGGCAGTGCCGGGCTCGGTGTGAGCTCTCTCGGAGGTGCGCCTGTTGGCGCGCGTCGCGCGGGTGTCCATCATGGCACGAAGTTCGGAGGTTGAAGACGCGCCTCAGTCCCCTACCTGGCGCGCCAAATGTCGCGGGGTTGCTCCCACGCAACAGGGGTAGACTTGCCCCGAAGAGAGGTTCGAAGGGGGACTGAACACGGAGGTCAAACAACCCTCGATGCGCGCCGCGACGTTGCTCGCGGTGCCTGGAGCGGGACTGTACGACAGAGAGTGACACCGGCCCTTACCCAGGTTCACGGCCCTCAAGATGAGGTAAAACCGCTACTCCTGCCTGTCTGAATTGCACTGTGGTGACTGCAGTACAGCGAGCCTCCGGGCGCTCAGGAGGTCCGGAGGTGGAGGACGCTATCTAATTCCGGATCAAATTCCCCCGGGCTTGAACACGGAAGTGCCCCCGCTCCTTAAATAGTTGCCCCGGGCCTCATCCCTGCGACCTGCGCAGTGGAAGGGTTCCCACATGGCGACGAGCGGCGGAGCGGGGTGCACCACTACCCGCTCGTCCATGGACTCGGTCCATGGCCGTAAAGCCTGCCTTCGTGGCAGGGCAGCTGTCTCCTCCGTCCTTGGACGCAGCTCCTCCGCGCTAAAGCGGCGCGCTGTGGCCGACAGGCCGCAGGCTTTGCAGAGTGGCCCGCAGATGCGGCAGAGACCATAGAGAGCGCCCGCGGTGACGTCGTCGTTGGAGCGTTGCGCCGGCCAACTGCTTTATCGCCAAAGAGGTAAGCCACGTTAGCGGCGCAGGAGCCACAGAGCTTTGTTGACTCCTTTTATCACCGGGACGGCAACTGCGGCACTGGCGCTGTCGTGCGCGCAGGCGCGCGCGTCACCCTGCGGCTGCTGCAGAGCCCATGTGCGCTCTGCAGCGCTTCCTTCGCCGCGAAGTATCCCCTCGAGGGGCTGAGGCTCTAGAGGGAGAGGTGCCGTGCTGGCTCCCCTCAGAGCGAGAGAGCCCTCAAGTGGGACGCCCTCGGGGGGAACCTCCTTCAGGCCTCCGGTGGCGCCTCAAGTCCCCTCCAGGGGTTTCCGCCTCGGGGGGCTCCTTAAACGGTCTGCTTGGTCCTTAGCCGTTTTGTAGATGCTGTCGCGGGTACGGCGAGTGGAGAGTGGGCTCTGTACACCCTAGAATCCACTGGGCCGACAAATACATAGGACAAACTCCACACACATATGTGCATATTGATATGAAATTGAATTTCATGCACATCTTAGCCATTTAGGATTTGATGGAGTTTATCCTATATATTGGATCAACGAAAGTAAGCATGCCATAAGATATACATATACTAAATATGCATGCACAAGACTTTCAAGAACCAAAAGAGATACAATTTGGACAAAACACCAATTAAATCAAGAAAGCACTCACAAGTGTGACAAGGAAAAGAATTGTCCAAAATATATCAAAAACCAAGATCAACACATGATAGAAGATACCACTTTGAAAAGATACCAAATGAAAGCAAGATGCGAAGTGAAGAAAATATCATCAAGGAATAAACCAAACCCTCTACATTTTTCATGATGGCACAAAGTATCAAGACGAAAAATGTTTGTCTTCCAAAGAGACACGTCATCGGGATCAAATACCAAATGAAGACAACTAATGTTCAAAAACATATAGGATTGCTTCCCCAAGATGTGTGCATTATTTATGATTTTGCATATGAATACAAAATGCACACAAATGAGATCATCACTCTCCATATATAAATATTCAAACACTAGTCATGTTCAAGAAAGGCAAGAAATTGCAATACCAATTTAAAGAACGGTGTTTTACTCAAAGTATGATAGCTTCCCAAAGAATAGTGCATTATCAAGAAGTGTGACTTTTGAATGTCAATGCACAAGAATTGGTTCATTGCTTTCCCCAATTCAAGAAAGCACAAAACAAATTTCAAGTAGAGCAATAAAGGATCCAAAAGATACTTGGAAGACAAATGAGAGTTAGATCAAAACAAATCCTTGGCAATCAAATAAGGCAATTCAAAAGTGAAGATGGTCTACAAATTCCACCACAATTGTGAGTTTCACTTGTCATGAACAAGGAGAATGGAGATATTTCTCGGTGGTATATAGGAATGATATACAAGACCAAACTTCACAACAAGAGCATATGGCAAAGGATAGGAATTGAACACATGCTTAGATAGAGATTCTTGACGGCTTCAATTTGATCAACGATCATGCAAAGCACCAAGAAACTCTCTCACACACAAGATCCAAAAGATGAGAGATAAAAAAAACATTTAAGCAAATATGGAACTTGTTTGAGAAACATGCCACAAAGGACTAAGATAATGAAGAATATCAACTCTAGGTGGCAATACCTCACATGTTCATATTTTCTAGGTTTGTAATATTGATGACTCCCAAGTGCAGGAGATCAATTGTAGTACCTTTCAATTAGAAAAGGTTGTCGAACCCACGAGGAGCTGAAGGTATTGGTTAGTAAGATTGATAAACAAAACAATAAAAGATGCAAGTGTTTTTGGTATTTTTGGTTGTAAAGTTGCAGGCAGATAACAGATAGCAGCAAGTAAAAGCTCTCAAAGAGAGAAAGCCCAATCCTCTTATGTGGCAAGAGGACAAGCTCAAGTGATGTGTAACTTATAAGAGACAAACGTTCCTGAGGGCGGCATGGATAATGCTAGGCATAAAGATTTATTAAACAACACGTTGAATATCTTGTCAAGTTTTAATCTTCTTCGGACGGAGCCATTACTAGGTATAGCTAAACAAATAAACTACACCCCTTATGATGGATCATGTGGCCAAGCAAATGACTGCACAAGAATTATTAAGACATAAAGTCCCACCATAGCATTACACTCTAAGGTCCCCGATACTAATACCCTCATAACATAACTTCATGAATCGGTCTCAGGTTTACGTGTCCTCCCAAGTCTCCATCAATTCATTACACTACGGTGTTCTTCTATGAGCCCATAAAGGTGAAGTGTTGTGCAGTCGACGTTCGCACAACACCATCATAGAATCACATAAAAGATAAACTCTTGACAAAATACCAACACATGTCATATATAAATCATTGCCAATTCATCCTATGCCCTCAGGAACATACGGGAACTAATCACAACGTGCAAACATGATCATAATCAGTGGCATAAGTGGTACAACACAATCTGAAATTATAACTTCACCACCAAATAATGACAAGTACTCAATCACAAAAATGAATAGTAGCACAAGACAAGTATCTAGGGTATAGCAACTCTCAAACTGAGAGGGGAACGGAGTGGATCACGATGATGATGATGGAGATGGTGCTGGTCTTGATGGGGGTGATAATGTAGAGGCCTCCTCCCACGCCAAGGAGGAGAGGTGATGACGATGACGATGATTTCCCCCTTCTCCGGAGCTCCGGAGCAGCAGGATCTGACCCCCTCGGAAGGGATCAGGAGTTTCGCCGCCGCCGCGACCTCGGATGGAGTTAGAAAAATTAGGGCGTTACTTTTCGGGGGAGACGAAGGCGTTGCTAAAAAGCCCCAGGCGAGGAGGTGCCCGAGGCCCGTTTGGGCTGGTCCCACGCGGCCAGACATGTGGGCCGCGTGGGCCACCCCCGTTTGGGCCTCGTGGCTCTTCTCGCTTCGGTCTTCTTTCCTCTGTCTTTCTCCCGAAGAAAAACTGACGTGGTATTTTTCCCTCTTGCGTTTGAGTTTCTGAAGCTCCTGAAACATCAAAAACAAGAAAAGGAGGTTTTCTGCCTCCCAGAAATTAAATACCAAAAATAGGGACTTTGTATGAAAGTCCCCAAAATCATCTAAAACATGTAAAAACAATCATATAATCATGCAAATAACATTCTAGTATGATACTAAAAGTTATATAAATGATGATATAAAATGCACGTATCAACTCCCCCAAGCTTAAACCTTTACTCGTCCCCGAGTAAGTAAGGACATAGATCATTACATGTATCAATGGACTTATGGTTGATAAATAAATACGAGCATTGTATCATCATCATATTCAATTGCAAGATAAGATTAATGATCTAAAACTCATACACATGAGGGCAACATAAGTAGAACTCTAGCAATCACCCCTTACTTTTGAAACCAAATAACCATTGTATGTTGGACAATCGAATCATATTGTTTTTCACATGTTTTTGCTCTTCATGGCAAGCATTATAATCTTTTATACTTTGCTGAAATTCAAAGACAAGATAAACTCTCATTGGATAACAAGTTCAAAAGAAGACAAATGAAAAGACACAAAGATATAAAAATTGTTATCACTCTTGCTTGACTAGTAACTAGTGCAAACTTTAGTCATGGATATCTCAATCAAGTTCCCATGCTCTACTCAACCTTTTTCTTACACTTTCCATGGCTAGCTGAAATTTCAGGTGCCTTCCTTTCATTCACATTCAAGAGCATAAGTATTGAAATATCCATGATCATTAATTTGCTCAAAAGATACTAGGTTGTAACAAGAGTGTTTCATATCCTTTTCATTAAGTCTTCTCAACTTTTTTATCCTACAAGACTATATCTTAACCTCAACCTATTAATTCACAAGTCATATGACTTATTCTTTTACTTCTTCCATATTGAGATAATTCTACAATTGTCCAACATACTCAAGTTAATTAATTTCAAGGCAAGATGTGATTGAAATTCTAAATATGCCACGCTCATTTGCATGAGTGTTACCCATCAATCTCCAAACAAGAGAATTATGGATGACACCATACTTTAATATTTATTGATAAACCATAGGATAGGGATACATGATAATGCTCCATGAGCTCACACACGCCTAAGAGATAATGATAACTAAACGATAAAAGCAAAACACACCATGACTAGATAGATATGATAAACTAGTGGAGATTGAGACTAGGTGGAACTCCCCCAAGCTTGACGTTTTGCAAGATCTTTCTTTGCTGCAGCTTCCTCCTTCTCAATTTCTTTCTCCCACTCAGCCATCTTCCATGGGAAAGGTTTTCCATCACGGAAAGATGTAGGTGGATCATTATACCTGAGGGTGGCAGCTGCTGCAATCTTCTTGAAGCGTTCCTCATATTCACAGTTCTGGTTCTCCACATCCCATATGAAGCATTGGAACTTCTCCCACTTGTCGATGACGTCCTTGAACCTATCTTCCAGATCTTCAAGCCTTTTCTTGTACTCTTCAACCTTCTTCTCCAGCTCCAGGTTCATGAAGTGGTGAGCATCAAGGCTGCGGTAAACCACAGTACCATACCTGAAGGTCTTGTCCTCCAACTCATCCAGCCTTTCCTCCACCGTGCCGGTGGCTTTGGGAGCCTTCACCTCCTCCACGAGCATCACACCCTCCTTGAAGCACACGGTCTTCGGTGGTGTCATCACGGAGTTGAGGTAGCGGTTCACAACACCCTCCTTGGGAGAGCTCTCCCCCTCTTGATTGGATCCGGAGAAAGACATGGCTAAAACCTGACAGACAGAAACAGCAGAAACAAAGATTGCTCGAGAACGCTCGGTGCGAGATTAGATCGGCAGAGAGTGGTAGAGGGTTTTTAGGTCAAGGCGAAGCGTCGGGATCGAAAACGAGATGAAAAAGGACTCCGAGGTGGAAACGAGCAGGGCCCACGCGGCCAAGAATTTGGGCCGCGTGGGACCCTCTCTTTCCCACCTCGGGTCTCCGTTTCGTCCAATTTTCTCGCCCCACACGTTAATTTCCATAAAAAATAACCCCCGTAAAATATTATGCAATTCCGAGAAACTTTCCAACACTAAAGTTACCTTTTATTGATTTAGGATTTCTGGGACTGCACGGTTTCTCTCAATTACCTCTTCCGGTGTTTGTAAGTTCAACTCCTCCACCTTTCCAATGAAGCTCTTTCCTGCAATATAAGGTTTAAGGCGTTGTCCATTGACCACATGAGGTTTACCTTTCATGTCCCCGTGAAGACGGATAGCTCCTGAACGGTACACCTCCTGTATCACTAATGGTCCCTGCCACTTTGAAGCTAGCTTCCCTGCAGAAAACTTGAAACGAGAGTTGTACAATAAAACTTGATCACCTACATTGAATTCCTTTCTCTTAATTTTCTTGTCATGCCAAATCTTAACTTTTTCTTTAAACAACCTGGCACTTTCATAAGCTTCATTTCTCCATTCATCAAGTAGGTTAAGGTCAAGAATTCTCTTCTCTCCCGCAGTTTTAAAATCAAAGTTCAGTTGTTTGATAGCCCATCTAGCTTTATGTTCTAGTTCAACAGGTAAGTGACAAGCTTTTCCATAGACCATTTTATAAGGAGACATTCCCATAGTATTTTTAAAAGCAGTTCTATAAGCCCACAAAGCATCATTAATCTTAGTTGGCCAATCAGATCTAGACTTATTAACTGTCTTTTCTAAAATGAGTTTAATTTCCCTGTTGCTTAATTCAACTGGTCCACTTGTTTGAGGATGATAAGGAGATGCAATTCTATGGTTAACATCATATTTAGCCAAAGTTTTTCTAAGAACACCATGCAAGAAATGAGAACCACCATCAGTAATTAAAAACCTAGGGACACCAAACCTGGCGAAGATGATGTCCTTGAGCATCTTCATTGCTGTGGCATGATCTGCACTTTTGGTTGGAATTGCTTCCACCCACTTTGTAACATAGTCAACTGCAACCAAAATGTGAGTATGCTTTGTCTTTGATTCAGGAAAAGGCCCCATAAAGTCAAAACCCCACACATCAAATGGTTCAAGTGGCAATGAATAATTCATAGGCATTTCATTTCTCCTACCAATGTTTCCTACTCTTTGGCATTTATCACATGATTTAACATATTCAGCACAATCCTTAAATAAAGTAGGCCAATAAAAACCAGATTGTAATATCTTTGCTCCTGTGCGATCTCCTGCATGATGCCCTCCATAGGGACTGTCATGACAATCTCTTATAATAGCCTGTTGTTCATGCTCAGGTACACAACGTCTAATAATACCATCCACACTTTTCTTATAAAGGAAAGGATCATCCCAAAAATAATGTCTAAGATCATAAAAGAATTTCTTTCTTTGTTGAGTAGTGAAGTGTGGAGGTAGAACTTTACCAACAATAAAATTTGCATAGTTGGCAAACCAAGGAGATGCAACTTCAGCACTAGAAACATTAACAATTGCAAGTTGTTCATTAACAAAGCTATCATTAATAGGAATAGGATCATCAGGTATGTTTTCCATCCTAGAGAGATGATCAGCAACTTGATTATCCTCCCCTTTCCTATCAACAATGTGTAAATCAAATTCTTGCAATAAAAGTACCCATCTTATTAGTCTAGGCTTAGCATCTTTCTTATTCATCAAGTATTTAATAGCAGAGTGATCAGTATGTATTGTGACTTTTGAATCAGTAATATAAGGTCTAAACTTGTCACAAGCAAACAGCACTGCTAAAAATTCTTTCTCAGTTGTAGCATCATTCTTTTGGGCAGCATCAAGTGTTTTACTAGCATAATAGATAACATTCAGTTTCTTATCAACACGTTGGCCCAAAACAGCCCCAACTGCATAATCACTAGCATCACACATAATTTCAAAAGGCAAGTTCCATCAGGAGGTTGAATAATGGGAGCAGTGATTAAAGCATTCTTCAAAATATTAAAGGACTCAATGCAATCATCATTAAAAGAGAAAGGAACATCCTTTTGCGGAAGATTGGTTAGAGGTTTTGATATTTTGGAGAAATCTTTAATGAACCTACGGTAAAAACCAGCATGCCCAAGAAAACTTCTTATACCTTTGAGGTCCCTTGGATATGGTAGTTTTTCAATAGCTTCAATCTTTGCTGGATCAACTTCTATTCCTTCTCCAGAAATTTTATGCCCAAGAACAATACCTTCAGTAACCATGAAGTGACATTTCTCCCAATTAAGAACCAAGTGTTGGTCTTCACAACGCTGCAAAACTTTGTTAAGGTTGAACAAGCAATTATCGAAGGAAGTACCATACACAGAAAAATCATCCATAAAGACTTCCATTATCTTTTCAATATAGTCAGCAAATATAGCATTCATGCATCTTTGAAAAGTAGCAGGAGCATTACATAAACCGAATGGCATTCTCCTATAAGCAAAGGTACTATATGGGCAAGTAAAAGTGGTATTTTCTTGATCATCCTTATGGACAGGAATTTGTGAGAAACCTGAATAACCATCTAGATAGCAAAAGTGAGAGTGTTTAGATAACCTTTCTAACATTTGATCAATAAATGGCAAAGGATAGTGATCTTTTCGAGTTGCTTTATTCAATTTTCTGAAATCAATAACCATCCTATAACCAACTACAGTACGTTGAGCCACAAGTTCATCCTTTTCATTTGGAACAACAGTCATTCCACCCTTTTTAGGAACACAATGAACAGGACTAACCCACTTACTGTCAGCTATAGGATAAATGATACCAGCTTCAATGAGTCTTATTGCCTCTTTTCTTACCACTTCTTTCATTTTTGGATGGAGGCGGCATTGAAAATCAACAACAGGTTTTGCATCTTCCTCCAAATTAATTTTATGCGTACATAGAGTTGGGCTTATACCTTTAAGATCATCAAGAGAGTATCCAATGGCTGGTCGGTGAGCTTTTAGCACATCAAGTAATTTCTCTTCTTCCTCAGCTGAAAGGTTAGCACTAATAATGACAGGATATATGCTCTTCTCATCCAAATATGCATATTTCAGATTTGCAGGCAAAGGTTTCAATTCAAAGCTAGGATCCCCTTTAGGTGGTGGTAGCACTCCTAAATTATCAGGTGGGATATGCAATTGTAATTGTGGTGGTTGTTGCCATAATATTTGTTCCAAAGCCTCTTTTTCCTCATCATTAAATGGTTCATCTTGATTAAGCATATAACGTTCTACAACATCAGTTGAAGCTACAGCTATATGAGCAAGAGTTTCGATTGAATTATCAGGAATTGGCTCTTTCACAACATGTTTATCAGCAAATTAGGAAAAATTAAACTCAAGTTTCTCACCAGCACATTTAATAAACACTTTCTCTTTAGGCAAATTAATTTCAGCACCAACAGTATGTAAGAAAGGTCTACCAAAAATGATAGGACAAAATGAATCTTGAGGACAACCAAGCACAGTAAAATCAGCAGGATACTTTATTTTGCCAATCAATACTTCAACATCTCTAACAATTCCAAATGGACTAATATAATCTTTATTAGCAAGTTGAATTGTCATACCTGTCTCTTCCATAACAATAGGATCAATATCAGGCTTGATCTCAAGATAAAGAGAATATGGAATGACGCTAATACTTGCTCGAATATCACATAGATCATGATAACTTGAAGTCCCAATAGAGCATGATATAACAGGTTTCCCAACCTTGGCCGAATTACCTTTGATGACCTTAGTAGCATCTTCGCATAGATAAACATCAACAGGATCTTCTTCATTTAGTTGCTTGATAACAGAAATTTGAGTGTTGACTTCCACCTGTTCATAAGGCTGAGAACATCTTTTGTTACTCTTGTTAGTAACAGCTTTAAGTAAATTCTCCTTAACTTGGTTTGGAAATGGAGGTGGTTCAACATACTCTTCAATTGTCACAGATGACATTGGTTCAACCTGTTTAATAACTTTAGGAACAACAATAGATTGTTTAACAGGTTCAACATAAACTTCAAAACCACTTTTAGGAACACCAATATGATCAGCAAAACTTTTCGCTATTTCAATTATAACATAAGGATCAAGACCAAAAGTATCACTCATATTTTTAAACAGAATAGAAGTAGAGAAGTTCTCTACACATGAATATTCATAATCAAAATATGGCTTATTACCTTTATCAAGATCCCAGTGGCTTGTGTTTTCAGAAATAGTCTCCAATAAATTCCATGCTTCTTCTTCAGTATTATTAGTAAAGCTTCCACTAGATGAATTATCCAGAATCTCCTTGTGCTTCATAGGTAGTCTCACATAAAAGTTTATCAATATAAGTTTCCTTGTAAGATCATGACAAGGATTCTTGCGAAGGAGTTCCTTTAATCTCCCCCAAGCTTGAGTAATACTCTCTCCCAGATGTGGCCAGAAGTTGAATATATAGCAGCGATTATCATAAGCTTCTTTAGGAGTAAAATATTTAAGAAAGAAAACCTTCCTCAAGATAATCCATTCATTCCTGGCTTCTTCATCCAATGACCTGTACCAATCACGAGCATTACCAGATAAAGACAAATACAATAGCTTTCTTTTTACCTGATCCTCAGAAATACCAGGTAGTCTAAATAAGCCACATATGTCCTCAATTGTTTCCATATGCTCGCTTGCAGATTTAGTTTCATCTCCTGTAAATGGATTTTTCATAACTCTTTAAACATGACCAAAGGGAATTTTAAATCCCACTTTAGGCACCTCAGACACAGCAGTTTCAACCACCTTTGCAGTAGTGGCATAGGCACTTTCATATAGAGCAAGATGCAGCGATGCACGATTCATAAATGCCATAGTAACAATGAGATAAACAGCTTTCAAGTTTCCTTACCAAACTTCTTACCAATAGCGCTACGCTCCCCGGCAACAGCGCTAGAAAAGTGTCTTGATGACTCCCAAGTGCAGGAGATCAATTGTAGTACCTTTCAATTAGAAAAGGTTGTCGAACCCACGAGGAGCTGAAGGTATTGGTTAGTAAGATTGATAAACAAAACAATAAAAGATGCAAGTGTTTTTGGTATTTTTGGCTGTAAAGTTGCAGGCAGATAACAGATAGCAGCAAGTAAAAGCTCTCAAAGAAAGAAAGCCCAATCCTCTTATGTAGCAAGAGGACAAGCTCAAGTGATGTGTAACTTATAAGAGACAAACGTTCCTGAGGGCGGCATGGATAATGCTAGGCATAAAGATTTATTAAACAACACGTTGAATATCTTGTCAAGTTTTAATCTTCTTCAGACGGAGCCATTACTAGGTATAGCTAAACAAATAAACTACACCCCTTATGATGGATCATGTGGCCAAGCAAATGACTGCGCAAGAATTATTAAGACATAAAGTCCCACCATAGAATTACACTCTAAGGTCCCCGATACTAATACCCTCATAACATAACTTCATGAATCAGTCTCAGGTTTACGTGTCCTCCCAAGTCTCCATCAATTCATTACACTACGGTGTTCTCCTATGAGCCTATAAAGGTGAAGTGTTGTGCAGTCGACGTTCGCACAACACCATCATAGAATCACATAAAAGATAAACTCTTGACAAAATACCAACACATGTCATATATAAATCATTGCCAATTCATCCTATGCCCTCAGGAACATACGGGAACTACTCACAACGTGCAAACATGATCATAATCAGTGGCATAAGTGGTACAACACAATCTGAAATTATAACTTCACCACCAAATAATGACAAGTACTCAATCACAAAAATGAATAGTAGCACAAGACAAGTATCTAGGGTATAGCAACTCTCAAACTGCGAGGGGAACGGAGTGGATCACGATGATGATGATGATGGAGATGGTGCTGGTCTTGATGGGTGTGATGATGTAGAGGCCTCCTCCCACGCCAAGGAGGAGAGGTGATGACGATGACGATGATTTCCCCCTTCTCCGGAGGTCCGGAGCAGCAGGATCTGACCCCCCTCGGAAGGGATCAGGAGTTTCGCCGCCGCCGCGACCTCGGATGGAGTTGGAAAAATTAGGGCGTTACTTTTCGGGGGAGACAAAGGCGTTGCTAAAAAGCCCCAGGCGAAGAGGTGCCCGAGGCCCGTTTGGGCTGGTCCCACGCGGCCAGACATGTGGGCCGCGTGGGCCGCCCCTGTTTGGGCCTCGTGGCTCTTCTCGCTTCGGTCTTCTTTCCTCTGTCTTTCTCCCGAAGAAAAACTGACGTGGTATTTTTCCCTCTTGCGTTTGAGTTTCTGAAGCTCCTGAAACATCAAAAACAAGAAAAGGAGGTTTTCTGCCTCCCAGAAATTAAATACCAAAAATAGGGACTTTGTATGAAAGTCCCCAAAATCATCTAAAACATGTAAAAACAATCATATAATCATGCAAATAACATTCTAGTATGATACTAAAAGTTATATAAATGATGATATAAAATGCACGTATCAAATATGCACAAAGCTTATTACTCCCCCATAATGTGATAATCCAAATTTTCCTTAAAGCAAGAGGCAAACAAAAACAACTCGAGAAATTAATGGACATTATAGAATTTGAATTTCTCATGAGCATGACATACCACATAGAGAATAGATAATATTGATATATCATCACTAAGTGGTATTCCTCATGTACACACATTTTTAGGTTAGTGAAGTGCACAAAGCATATCACTATCCCAAAATGGAATGGTCCATTAATCTCTCAAAAGAGAGCCAACAAGATAAGATATCAAATAAAAGCAATAAGGCTCAAAACAAGTACATGGTGTGCAAACCAACATACACATACTTGATTTCTCAAGATAAGTAAGTAGAGAGCACAACACATACAAACACTAGCAAGGTACAAAACCAAACACATGCAAGGGTGCAAGCAACTTTCAATGTATATATGATTTAAATAAAAGTTACCGCAAGGAGGAACATTGGATATGAGATAGAACAATATAATCTAAATGACTTGGCTTGAGGGAATATAATTGATGAAGATCCCTTAATTCTTCATGATGTAGCCAAGTCTCCAATGCCCTCCAACAACACCTATTGATCAAGTTTTAGTTTATTGGTCCCCAACCAAGTTGGGTCCTAAGAGGTTAGTCACAATAGGCTTGGCAACCCAAATGGTCCTTTTCTTGACACCACTTTGAGTACCAACATATTTGGCAAACACATTGCCAACCTTATCCTTCCGAAGAGAATAAACATCATCAATTATAATGGGGTTGGATAAGGTACCATTCGTGCAAGAAGAAGCAACGTGACCCTTCTCACGGCATAGGTAGCAACATCTACTTTCTCCTCTCTTCTTAGTTGGAGTCTTGACTTGAGGAGGGGTAGCTTGATTCTTCTTGGGAAGAGGCCGTTCTTCAACTTGAGGAACTTGAGTTTGAACTTGGGGCTTCTTCCCTTGTTGCTTCTCACCTCTCTCAAATCCCTCAAAGATATGCAAGAATCATGAGAGGAATGGAGAGGAAGGCAAGCTTTCCAAGGTCAACAATGGTGGGAGAGAGAGAGAAAAACCAGCAGCTCAAGGTAGAAGAAGGGGAGGGGTATTTATAGCCCCTCCCACCAAAATAGCCGTTGCAGGCTCACTTAGGCCGGAACTTCCGGCCCAAGGGCCGGAACTTTCGTCCCAGTACTTCCGGACCCCAGAAAAACCACTAAAAAGCGGTACTGACTTGGGCCGGAACTTTTGCCGGAACTTTGGCCGGAACTTCCGGCGGGCCGGAATTTCCGCCCCAAAACCCGGAACTTCCGCCCCTCTGAAAACTGCGAAAACACCGATACGAAAACGACAATATCTTGAGCATACGAACTCCGTTTTCTATGATCTTGGGCTCGTTGGAATCACAACGAAGAGCTTTACAAGACCATGCAGAGAAACATCATAGTTAAGTATGGGAGGATAAAACCAAAAGGGGAAAGGTAAAACCTCTCTATAAAAAGCAAACCGATAAAAACCTCCAAACCAAAACCGCAAAATGTTTTTCATCCGGACTCCGTTCTCTATGATCTTGGGATTGTTTCGAAGATACTCACAAGCCCTACAAGATTATGCATATACACATCATAGTCCATCATGTGAGAAGGAAACCATAAGTAGAGAGTTTGACCTCTCTTAGAAAAGACAAACCGGTGAAACCTCAAACATAAAAAATGCAATAAGATATACATATGAAATCCATTTTTGATGCCTTAGAGCTTGGTATGGAGATGAACACAAGCTCTAAGTCCTTACATGGATAAAAACCAAATAAGAACCAAAAAAGATGATATGCCAAGAATGCAAAGGTTTGAGCTCTCCACAAAGATGCGATCAAGTTACTCACTTGAGAGCCCCTCTTGATAGTACGCCGTCTATCCTATAACCCGGTCTCCCACTAACACCATGAGACCGGTAAAATAGAAAACCTATCAAGATCATACCTTTGCCTTGCGCATTCCACTTGAGCTCGATGATGACGATCTTGACTCTCTCAAGTTGGAACACCTTTCTTGATTTGGAACACCTTTCTTGATTGTGCTTGCTAGCACATGCTTTATGAAGACTTCTCCAAATGCTCCCCCATACTACATTATGGGAGAGCCTCGCTAAACTCCATCTTCATGTTATCCTGCAATAAGCTCAACTCTTCACATGACCATTCTTCATATGAACTCTTGGATAGAACCTTGGTCATCATGTAATCTTCTAGAGTCCAACACATGAACTCCAATCTTTTCCTATGGACAAGATTTACAAGTATATCTCAATGCAAACATTAGTCCATAAGGATTGTCATTAATTACCAAAACCACGCATGGCGCAACACATGCACTTTCACCTGGCCCGTTAGTTTTTTCCTGATCGAGTTCTTTTTTCTTTTTCTGTTTTTTGTGTGTCAATTTTTGTTTTCATTTTTGAAAATGTTTATATTCGAAAATTGTTCATGTATTAAAATCATTCAAAAATAGTTTCCGTTCAAATATATTTTTTTGTTCATTTTTTGAAAACCGTTCAAAAATAATTTCCGTTCACAGACTTTTTCTGTTTTCCTTTTAAAATCGTTCAAAAATAATTTCCGTTCAAATACTTATTTTGTTCACTTTTTGAAAACCGTTCAAAATAATTTCGTTCACAGACTTTTTATGTCCGCCTTTTAAAATCATTCAAAATAGTTTCCGTCCAAATACCTTTTTTTGTTCACCTTTTGAAAATCGTTCAAAAGTAATTTCCGTTAAAATACCTATTTTTGTTCACTTTTTTGAAAATCGTTCAAAAATAATTTCCGTTCAAATACCTATTTTTGTCCACGTTTTTAAAATCGATCGAAAATAATTTTTGTTCACAGACTTTTTCTGCTTTTTAAAATCGTTTAAAATATTTTCCGTTCAAATACCTTTTTGTGCACTTTTCCAAAATTATTCAAAAATAATTTTCGTTGAAAGAGTATTTTTTGGTTCAGTTTAAAAAAATTCAAATATAATTTTCGTTCATAGACTTTTTAACTTTTTAAAATCGTTCAAAGAAAAAATTAAAGGAGAAAACAGAAAAAGAAGTGAAAACAGGAAACTGGAAACAATAGAAAAGTGGAGTGGAGAAAGAAACACTAACACGAACGATACAGCAGGCCGGTGGTTCCGCACTCTGTCCTCTTGGCTAGATGTTTTTATTTCGAATCCCACTGTGTTCTCCAATTTTCTCAATTTTTCTCAGTACTAAAAAAATAAGCGGGCCAGCCCAGGAAAGCAGCCAAGCGCGCGATGGAAGGAATCGGACCTGTGCGATGTATAGGCGATCCCGAGCTGGAGTTATGGGGCGCACGCGGGCAGTTTCGCAACAAAGGAGGTCCCCCCGTTTTGCCGTTGCCTCCTCGGTTCCGAAACCTTGAACGAGGCGAAAGTTGGCTTTATTTTCCGGCCCAGGCCCAATCAGGTCGTTGCGGCTCAACTGATCCGGGGCTCACATTAAAGTGACAGCTCGCCCGAGCGAAACCACCGTCGAAACCCTAGCTAGCAGCGGCGGCGGCCATGGCTAAGGCGACGGGGAAGCTTCGGCAGGACACCTTCTACCACATGGCCAAGGAGCAAGGCTATCGCAGTCGCGCGGCAATGAAGCTGCTTCACCTAAACAGATCCTTCAGATTCCTCCAGACGGCCCGCGCCGTGCTCGATCTAGGCGCCGCGCCGGGGGGATGGCTACAGGTTGCCGTCAGAGGCGCCACCCCCGGCGCCTTCGTCGTCGGCGTTGACCTCGCGCGCATTCGCCCCATCCGCGGCGCGATCTCCCTCAAGGAGGACATCACCGCCACCGCCAGGTGCAGCGCAGCCGTGAGGAGGCTCATGGACACTAAGGGCGTCACTGCGTTCGACGTCGTTCTCCACGACGGAGTTGGACAAAAGAAAAAGAGGAAGCGTGATGGCGAGGAGGCCACCAGGCAGTCAACGCTCATCATCGACGCCGTACGCCTATCCACCATGTTCCTCGCTCCCAAAGGCGCCTTCGTCACCAAGGTATTCAGGGTGTTTCTGTTTCACGAGGCATACTAATGATGTCAGTAGTAGTTTCTTCACTGCAAACATGTGATGAATATAAAGCTCTTCACGTGTTTAGCACACGCAGGCAAAGTGTACATCATAAAAGTTTGTTGGATATAGGCTACTGCTTAGACAGTCATAATTGTTCTCGCAATCTAAACAAATATTCTACTGTAGCACCTTCTTAGTCAGTTTATACATATGTTGTCTCCTTACAAAATTCATGTGCTATCTCCTATAGTTCTTCCGCTATGCTATGTATTTCATTAACTGCAAATGACTCTTGATGTTTTTATTCACCTATGTGAAGTACACGTCTCAAATCAGCTTCCTTTTGTCTTCAACAGTTTGTTGGTCCTCACGATTTCAAAGCTATCATGTTCTGTCTCAAACAGGTCTGTTTTAACCACAGGTTTTTTAAGTGTTTGTTATGCTAGTTATTTTACACTAGTTCATTAATGCATCTGGTGTACCTCTACCTGCAGCTATTTGAAAAGGTTGTGGCGGTTAAACCCGAGGCGAGTCGGTCCACTTTGCCTGAACTTTATATCGTCTGTCTGGAATATAAAGCTCCCGCAAAGATTCAGCCGGAATTTTTTGACTTAAAGAACTTGTCAACTATGAGTAAGGTCCGTTAAAACATTCACCGCAGCTACCTCCTCTGTTTCTCTTTATTTTACTAGGTGTTTGCCTTAACGTTGCATTTGTTTTTGGATCTGCAGCCTAGGGATGAAGTACGTAGTCCCATGGAGTCAGAATCAAGAGGGTATATATTCCTTCTTACATTAGATAATCGCTGGACTTTGCCTGCTCTTTTCATTCTTTTCTTGGTAGGTCCAGTTGCCATTTTGCAGGTGAACTTAGTTGAGGATCTTATAAGAACGATTTTCGTTCTGGTGCCCAAAAATAATATTCCAAAGCCTTTGTATCCTTTCCATTGCTTGTGTGTACAAGTCCTATGTTAGATTATATATCAGGGTCGCTTAAAATAAAATAAGCACTTTAGCTGTTTAGCATTTCAAATTTAGGCATGGTAAATTCTGTAAACACGAATTAAAATTAGCTGGTCTTTTCTTGTAGGATCACCTTGCATGGAAGCTTTGCAACCTTGAAACCTGGTCGAGCTTTAGATTTTATATGGTCTGAGGCCCAGACACTACAGGAATTACTTGGTTCTTTTATGGGAGTTTCATTTGATGATCCAGCATCTCTGCCTATCAAGAATCACAAGCTTACAACAGCTGAGGTGGTGGAGTAATTCCTGCCTAGCTTCTCTTCTATCTCAGCTTTATCTTCTCAGTTATGACCCTGTCTGCTTGTATTCTATGCTTTCTACCAGATACAAATGTTCTGCAAGAATTTGGATATTCTGGATAAAAAAACCTTAGATCATATCTGGGAGTAAGTATCTTTCTCCTATTCTATTTTTATCTAACATTTGTGAACATGTCTATTTAGTAGGTCTGTGCAGAAATTGGCACTGTCATCCTAATATAAACCTGATTTATAAATGTTAGATGGCGCACACGCATAAGGAAAGCACTGTGTTCATGTTCACAAGTGACACCAAAGCCTGATATTACTGCGGTGGACGCCGAGGTCAAAGATGATAGCCATGTGTGGACAAAATGGAAGAATTGACAAGCATCACTGGTAGAAAGACAAGGAGAGAGAAGCATGAATCAAGCTGTGGTGTAAGTGTATTTCCATTACGAAACACACCTGATTATTTGTTGCATACGAGTTGTGGTACTAATTTGAATCGTGCGCTGACATACAAGTCTTCATTCCAGGATAAAGCACACAATTCAGCAGGAATGCAAATAGACGCTACAGAAGATAGTCATTGCAATGCCGACTTACTCTCTGTTTGTGCTATCAAGGTATCCTGCTGTTTCCATCGTCCTATCTGCCTATCTTTGTGTTGCACCCCAGAAAATGAAACATTTCCGCTCCAGAGTAGTCCCATCTGCCTATCTTTGCTTTGCACCTGCAAGATTTCATCTTCCCTTAAGATAGTTTTCTGTTAATGGTGAAAGAGGAAACGAGTTCTTGCTTTCATAATCTGTATTTTCTTTGTTGTTTAGCCTTTTTTTATTATTAGGCAAACACAGTACATTTGAAAGTTATTTTGGTTCTGACAGCCTTTTTCTTGTAAAGTTATCTTTGCTGTATGATTTGACTGGTTTTGGTTTGTACTAGTTGTTGTATTAGTTAATGCTTGTGAAGTCAATGCTTTATATGATTTTTATGTGTCATTTTAATAGCATGGAAAGGAACTTCGAGCTGTTGATTCAGCAGAGCTTGAAATGGAAGATGGTATTGGAGACGGAGGGAAGGAAGAAACTCAAACTCATGGCGGCTCTAATGTGGAAATGGATTCTTATGAAGAACAATATAGGTATTTTTATTTCAGACACAAACACCAGCAAAATTGCAATAAGCAGTCATAAATTCCTACCATTTTTTTTGTAAATCTTACCTGTGGTATAACATCATCCAAAACAGGTATGAGGGGATGATCCATGGAGTTCACAAGGGTTTCACGATTAAAAACGGCAACGAAAAGCAACAATACAAACATTCGAGTTCAAACAATCCCTATGCTAATGTAGGTTTGTTAGAGGTAATATCTGAATCTAATACAAGTGAATGTTAACTTCAAGAAGGATTCATGATAATGTGTTCTTTTTATGCCTCAGAAGCCCAAGGAGAATGTTGTTGCCAAGAAGAGGGTCCATATCAGGGATTGTAAAGGGAAAGCATTGATGGATCCACGGATGAACAACGGGAATACCAGCGGGTCTGAGAAGGTTGGCGAAGAACATGCCAAAGGCCGAAGCGGAAGAAGGGTGCCACAGGCCAGAAAGAGGTGATCCAGGGAGGATGGAGCCAATCATGTGGAATGACTCCTTTTGAAATTAATAAAAAGAAGAAAATGATTCCTACGTGGGAGCCACTACTAGGCCACGCCTTAGTCTGCCTAGTGTTGAAATTTACAGCTAGCTGATCTGTTGTAAGCATTGAACATGGTGTGTTGACCTTGATCTACGATTTAGGGTTTGTTTAAGTTATGTCTTGTAAGATTGTTATTTAAGTCATTCAGTATAGGATTATCAATTCCCCCCTTGAAAAAAAGTAAAAGTGACGACTTCAGACTGAATTAATTCGTGTAAATGTTTTGAGATTGCTGTTTAACTACTTGTGTCGGTATGACTACGTGTTGTTATGTTTAGATTTGTTATGTACTTCATGGGAGGTCGGCATTTCAAGGTTCAAACACGTTGCCACGGCGCGCGATAGCGGCCCACCAGAACTCGTATAGAAGTATTATTATGTTCAATAGTACTTGGATTTGTTGTCTGTACTAACATCACAGAAAATGATCATAATGTTAAATCTAAATCTTTTTGACAACAAAGATGTTTGTGTCTATATAAAGTTTTGTGAAGAAAATACCGGAAACCATGCTTCGTGACAGTAAAGCATTGTTTCCCTCCCAGTTAGCAAAAGATGTAGAAATTTTGGACCAACGAACAAGAACTTCAAGCACCGCCGCATTACCTTTGTTTACCAAGCGAGAAACCAGTGTACTTCCTCAAGAAACAACCCCTCCGTGTCCAATGACAATGGCTTACGAAGGGTACTGTACACATGAGTATGTTCTGGAATATGCTCCTTTAATTGCTGTGACATGGTATTGTCAGAATTTCCTCAAATTAGAGTTACTCACTCCGTTTTTTATTATAAGATGTTTTAGGTATTGTGCATGTTGTCTAGGTGCATATAAAAGTAGGGGAACATACACACTAAAATATGACTACATTCTTCTCGACGTGCATGGCATCGATACAATGACGAATATCGAGTTCGTCCCAGTATTTTAATCTCCAAAATATTGATTTCCTCTTCCAGACGGATTGTGTTGGAGGCTCTTCCTTGGGGGGCTCTTCTTCTGTTGCTGTTTCTTTGCCTTTGCCTTTGCCTTTTCCTTTGCCTTTAACAATTTTCCCATGGACAACTTTCAAGTTTCTAACTTGAGCATAGATCTGTGTGCCCGTCAAAACTGCATGAGTCAAATCTTTCTCAACGGTATTATCAAACAAAACCTTCATCTTGCGATATCCATGTTTCTGTGGCAAAAACCTCCGATGTCGCATGTACACAACTTTCTTACACTTATACAAATACTGACTTGCGGTGTTTTCTAGGCACTGCACACATGCTTTGAACCCTTTAATTGCCTGGCCGGAACAATTACCATAAGCCAGATAATCATTGATGGTTAGGAACAACATGCATCTCAGGGTAAAGCTTCCTTCTTGAACGCATCATATATTAGAACTCCCTCATCCCAAAGAAGTTCCTAGTCCTCCACAAAGGTTCAAGGTACACATCCATGTCGTCTCCCGGTTGTCTCGGTCCCTGGATTAGTATTGCTAGCATGATGTACTTGCGCTTCATGCACAACCATGGAGGGAGGTTGTAAATGCATAAATTCACGGGCCAGGTGTTGTGCGTGGTAGTCATGTTGCCGAACGGGTTCATTCCATCAGTGCTTAGTGTAAACCTGACATTCCTAGCTTTGTCTTGTCCGATCTTGTCAGGAAACTTCCTATCCATATTCCTCCATTGCGGAGAGTCAGCAGGGTGTCTAAACATCTCGTCGTCAGTGTGTTTCTCTGCGTGCCAACGCATGAGTTCTGCGGTTTCCGGGTTAGAATATAACCGTTTCAAACGAGGAATAATAGGCAAGTACCAACAAACTTTGTTAGGGATGTCCCTCCTATTCGGCCTTTTTCTTCGTCTTGCTTGCTTGTGCAGTATTTGTCGGCCCAGTGAAAACTAGGGTATCACGGGCCGGCCCTCCTCAGGCCTCAGCACATGGACTGGAAAACGACTAAGGACCAGGCGATCCAGCCTGGAGAGCCGCGTGAGGCGTTATGCCTCGCGAGGGATTTTACCCTGAAGAGATAAAGACAAAACCCTCGGGGAGACTTCCCTCGGGAGACTTTCCCTCGCGAGGTGTCGTAGCACTCAAGTGCCCGACGAGGATCTGCCACCGCGGCAGAGCGCACATGGGCTCTGAGCCCGCTGCAGGGTGACGCTTGACGCCGCAGTTGCCATTCTGGTGTATAAAGGGGTCAACAAAGCTGCACCACCCAAAGCGGATTACCATGCTTACCACTTCGGTGATAAGCAGACAGCGGAACGCTCCGCTCCAAGCCCGACGTCATCGTGGGGACGCCGTCGATCGCTGCAGCAGCAGTTCACCGTCCTGCTGGACGGTGGCTTTATCGGAAGAAGACAACAGGACTACTGCCATGGACCGTGTCCATGGCCTATGGAACACGTCCATAGCTCCCTGGACCAGGGGTGCGCCGCTCTCCTACACCGGCACCTTAGAGGAACCCTAGTGTCCCCCTGTGCCTATAAAAGGAGGAGGAGCACAACTGGAGAAGGGGATCGATCATTCTACACCCAAGTCGACTACGTCGCAAAGGAGAGCAAGCTCTCTCCACTGTAACTCATAGTCATACACTTGCCCTCGGCAAGCTCCCATTGTACTGTAATCCTCCACGAGCAGTGCAATACAACACAGCAGGAAGTAGGGTCTTTACACCTCACGGTGGGCCTGAACCTGGGTAAGGGCTGGTGTGTTTTGACTCTGTCGCGATGTCCCTCTACGATGTCGACGAGCACCGTCGCCGAGGTAGTTGAGGGTTGTTTGACTCCGTGTTCAGCCCCCTCGATTCCTATCAAGTGAGACATACCCCATAGTTCCTGGGACTAGTCTCCGACATTTGGCGCGCCAGGTAGGGGGCTGAGGCGCGTCTTCAGCTTTCTTCTTCAACCTCTCCGGCGACATGGCTCCATCAACCCGAGCTGAGCGTCTTGCACGCCGGACGAGCGGCAGGGCTAGCAGTGAGCCTGGCCCCAGCAACCCGCGTGGCCGTCCGCCCCGCGTCAACCATGCTCCAGAGCGCGAGGCCAACCCCGAGCCCCGCGTCGAGGAGCCAGACGACGAGGACGAGGAAGCCTCCTCCCTCCACCCATCCAAGGATCAAGCGGCTTCATCGCAGAGTCGGGCAGCTCCAAGCCCAAGCGATGCGCTGTTCATGGCGCAGGAACTGCTGCGCTACCGCCCCACTGAAGAGGGCCACGAACACTGGCTCGCACGCATCACTGAGCTCGTGAACGCTGCTGGCACCGCTGCGGCCCCGGCACCGTCGTGCTCGATCGTGCGCCACTCTGGACGTGCAGGAGACCCAGCGCACGGCGCTCCTCCTCCACCTCCTCCGCCTCCACCGCCACCACCGCCACCACCGCCCGCGGGGAACCCCCACGCTGCGTCTCACGCCACTTCGCCGCACGATTGCCAAATCGTGCAGCGTACGGCTCCGGACGCCCGCGTGGAGCTCGAGCGACAGCGAGAGCGCCACAACCGGGTGGTCCAAGAAATCGCCAAGGCAGGGCACCAGAACAAGGATGCACTCACCGAAGGCGTCGTGACGTACGCCACCGGCTGCCCCGCCTTCACCAGGGAACTACGCCGCGTCATCTGGCCTAACAAGTTCAGGACGGACCTCCCTCCAAGCTACGACGGCAGGACCAACCCTCTGGAGTTCCTACAACTCTACACCGTGGCCGTTCAGGCCACGGGAGGCGACGACAAAGTCATGGCCAAGTGGCTCTCCATGGGCCTCAAGGACTCCGCGCTGTCCTGGCTCCTGAACCTCCCCGAGAAAACCATCGACTCCTGGGAGGCGCTCTGCAAGAGCTTCGTGGCAAACTTTAAGGGCACGTACGAGCGTCCCCTCACCTACAACGACCTCCGAGCGGTGCGCCAGAAGTCTGGCGAGACTCTCCTCAAGTACATCCAGCGGTTCAGCCAAGTGCGCAACAAAATACCGAACGTCGATGACTCCCAAGTCATTGGCGGCTTCAGAGAAGGAGTCTCGAACCGCAGGATGCTCAAGAAGCTGGGTGTCCACGACACCCTCACCTCGGTGTCCAAGCTCTTCGACATGGCTGACAAGTGCGCCAAGGCTGAAGAGGGCCTACTCTTCGTCAAGAAGGAGCAGGATGAAGGCGAAGGGTCCAAGTCCAAGAAAAGTGCACTGAGAAGCGCAAGGTCACTGCCGTCCTCGCGGCAGAGCCTGATGGCAAGTCACCTCGTGAGGACACCCCTACAGAAGGCAAGAAGCAAGATAGTCGCATGTACTGCATCTACCACAACCGCGACAACCACAACACCGAAGATTGCTGGGAGCTCAAGCAGCTCGCGAAGACTCGCCAGCAGCAAGGAGGTCGCGGCGGCCGATCAGGTGGTCATGGCGGTCGCCGAGGCGGACGTTTCAACAACTACAACCAGAGGCCTCAAGAGAATCAGGACCCCACCGGGCAAAATAACAACCTCCCCGACGATAACCCAGGGGGCTACCAAGCCCCTAAAGGGACCATGGCATGCATCCTCTGCGGGGCTCAGGCACCAAGATCGAACAACCACTTCAAGCAGTTCGCTCGAGCCGTCAACGCCGCCCTCCCGGGGGTTGAGTCCTCTCAGCCCCTCAAGTGGTCGCAATACCCAATTGCCTTCGACTCCAACGACCACCCCAAGTCCATCAAGACCGTTGGCACCATCCCGCTGATATGCACTCCCACCATCAACAACATCGCCGTCACCAAGACGCTCATAGATGGGGGAGCTGGCCTAAACGTCATCTCCGTCGAGACCTTCGAGCAGCTTCAGGTGCCATACGAGAAGCTCATGCCCTCCAAGCCCTTCTCGGGGGTGACTGATGGTCTCATCACCCCCCTGGGGCAAGTGAGGCTTGCGGTCACCTTTGGGACATGCGAGAACTACCGCACTGAGCTCGTCGACTTCGACGTCGCGTACATCGGGCTACCCTACAACGCCATCCTAGGCTACCCGGCCCTCGCGAAATTCATGGCTGTCACTCACCACGCGTACAACCTCGTCAAGCTTCCAGGCTGCAGTGGCACCATCACCATCCGCGGCCAAGTCCAAGAAGCTCTGCGGGTTGTCGAGCTCACCTACAAGGCCGCTGCGGCGGCATCCTCTGCAGATGATGACGAGGAGGAGGTCCTCGAGAAGCCCAAGAAGAAGAAGCAGCTGTTCGAGCAAGGAAAGGCAGCCACAAAGCAAGTGTCACTTGAGACTGGGGGCTCGGGGGCTAGCGTCAACATAGGCGCTGGCTTGCCCCCCAAATAGGAAAGCGCGCTCGTCGCCTTCCTCAGGGCAAACTCTAACATGTTCGTGTGGACTCCGTCAGATATGTCGGGCGTACCGAGGGAGGTGATCGAGCACCACTTAGCCGTGTGTCCAAACGCACATCCCGTGAAGCAGAAAGCACGGCGCCAGGCGCCAGAAAAGCAAGAGTTCATCATCAAAGAAGTAGAGAAGTTGAAGCAAGCAAAAGTGATTCGATAAGTTGCACACCCATCTTGGCTCTCCAACGGTGTTGTTGTACCAAAGCACACCGGAGGAGGCCGTCCCTGCATCGACTTTACAGACCTCAACAAGGCCTGCCCCAAGGACCCATACCCCATGCCCAGAATCGACCAGACTGTGGACTCCACCGCCGGCTGCGACCTCCTCTGTTTCCTGGATGCCTTCTCAGGCTACCACCAGATCAAGATGGCGAAGGAGGACGAGGAGAAAACAGCATTTCTCACCCCTTGTGGCGTGTACTGCTATACCTGCATGCCTTTGCCAACCTGCGAAGGAGACCTTTGCCAACCTGCGTAAGGTGAATATCAAGCTAAACCCCGCCAACTGCGTCTTTGGGGTTCCATCAGGCAAGCTCCTTGGGTTCCTGGTGTCTCACCGAGGCATTGAAGCAAATCCGGACAAGATCAAAGCCATTGAAGAAATGCAGCCACCCCGCCGCGTCAAGGACATGCAACGCTTGGCAGGTTGCATCGCTAGTCTAGGCCGCTTCATCTCCAAGTTTGGCGAAAGGGCCCTGCCTTTCTTCAAGATCATGAAAAGATCCGGCAAGTTTGAATGGACTCCAGAAGCAAACAAGGCATTCGAGGACCTAAAAAAGTACTTGGCCAGCCCACCCGTAATGGTTGCCCCACGACCCCGCGAGAATCTGAAGCTGTACTTAGCAGCCACTCCACAATCAGTCAGCGCGGTCTTGGTGGCAGTGAGGGAGGAGCTAGTACTCGCAAAGAAGGACCCAGCCACGCCAAGTGCAGAGCCACCCGACGAGGAAATGGCCCCCCAGGACCCGGCCCACAGGCCGAACCCGTGCTTCAAGAAAACACCCTCGTCGAGGGCCAGACAGAAGCAGACCTCTCCAAGGGTCCTGAAGAGCCTCGCGAGGCCGAGCCGCAAAAAGACCTCCCCAAGGGTCCTGACGAGCCTCCTGAGGAGTCAACAGCTACAAAGCCAACTACCGCCCTCGTCGAGCACCCCGTGTACTTCGTCAGTACAGTACTGCGGGACGCTCGCGAGCGTTACACCATGCAGCAGTAGCTCCTCCTCGCGCTACTCATCGCCTCAAGAAAGATGCGTCACTATTTCCAAGGCCATCAAATCACGGTAGTCACATCATACCCGCTGGAGCAAATACTGCGCAACCCAAACGCCACTGATCGTGTCGCAGGATGGGGGATTGAGTTACAACCCTTCGGGTTGCAGTTCGATACCACCAGGGTCATCAAAGGAAGAGCATTGACTGACTTTGTCGCCGAATGGACTGACACGCAACAGGAAGAGCCTCGAGAGGTAGGCGAGCAAGATGAGCCACCAGAAGAAGCAGTGCCCAGGCACTGGACCATGCACTTCGATGGAGCCTTTGCGCATCAAACCGCAGGGGCTGCCGCCATCCTGACATCGCCAACTGGTGACAAGCTCTACTACACCGTCCAGCTAAGCTTCACAAACGACGACAAGGTCTCCAACAACATCGCAGAATACGAGGGCCTACTCGCCGGGCTAAGAGCTGCCATCGCTTTGGGCGTCAAGCACCTACTCGTCAAGGGTGATTCGCAGCTCCTGGTCAACTTCTCCGACAAAAGCTATACGCCAAAAGACAGCCACATGATAGCATACCTTGAGGAGGTCCGCAAGCTCGAGAAGCACTTCAAGGGAATGGAACTCATGCACATCCCACGCAAAGAGAATCAAGAGGCAGACGAGATCGCCAATCGAGCATCAAGAAGGGAAGCTCAAAACCCAGATGTTTTCGAGGAAAGGCTCAGCAAGGCTTCAGTCAAACAGCCCAAGCAGGCATCGGACATGGACATTGATGAAGAACTCCCACATGCACCGCAAACGGGAGCGCCGGACTGTGGTCCACCCTCGGGAGTCCGACTGCTGCTGGCCATGGTGTCTCAAGAAGCAAGCTGGATAGACGAGATCAAGAGTTTTTTGAAAACAGGACATCTTCCTGAAGAAGATTCAGAAGCAGAAAGAATTGCTCGCCAAGCTAAGTCCTACAGCCTCATCGGCGAAGACTTATACCGCAAGCGCCCTAACGGGGTCTTGCTGCGGTGTGTCCCTGCAAAAGAAGGACTTGTAGGGTCGCGAGTAGGCTACACTAGCGCAAATCAAAATTTTCTACCGCAACAACCAAGGAATTGCTGCAGTTATAGATCACGGGATTACCACTAGACGCGCTGTGCCGTGCCGAAGTCGGTGAAGCGAGTCGGGGCAGGGTAGACGTACAATCCGATCCGATCCAGTCGCTCCCACAAACAGCTCCCACGAACAGCTCCTCCCAGCGGTTCGTCCAAGTGCTCGAATGCAGCACCTCTATCGGTATCCACACGTACGGCGTGGAGGCACCGCTCGCCGGACTGCTAGGTCCGCGCGGGCGGCAGGGGCGTGGTGAGGCGGTGGCTGGGTGGATGTGGTGCGGAAATGAGCAACCCTAAAATGTCCAACCTCCCCTCCTTATATAGACCTCCTCATGTTGGGCTGCCACAACTGAAGCCCATTCTGGAGTCTATTCCAGCCCAACTCGGATCCAATCCGAATTATGCCTCCACAACCGTAAGTGTGTGACCCTATAGGTTCATGCACGTTTGGACATGACTCGAGTACACCTACTCGATCAATAGTTGGTAGCGGCTTCTAGCAAAACGTGCCAACTCCCAAACGCGCATAAAGATCTCATCGGACGAACCATCACAATGTTTACACCATTCCCTTTGCCTCACGATATTTGGTCAAGCTCCTAGCTGACCACTCTTTCTCGATCCTGTGATTTGGAATCCCATACTAGGTTAACCATTAACCTTATGTAGCATGGCCATGCATTTCTGGATCCTATCACTCGAGGGGCCCAGATAAATATCTCTCTCAAGAAGAGAGGGGCAAATTCCATCTTGACTGACCAAGCCCCGCAACATGTTTCACGACAAACCCGTAAGCTACCTTTATAGCTACCCTTTCACAGTGTAGCGTTTGATAGCCCCAAAGTAGGTCGATTCACATCCCGGGTACATGCGACAATCTCAGGTCTAGGGACAAAGCATACACATCGTGTAGAGAGAGAGCTATGAACGTTTGCTTCATTGTCTCAAGGTGGGTCAGCCCAACTCTATGTTCATAACATAAGTCCACATTATTAGTTTGACATCTCCATGTCTATGACTTGTGAAACATAGTCATCAACTAATACATGTGCTAGTCTAGTATTCAAGTGTGTCCTTACATGACCGACTAGGGACATATTTAGAATAACCATACAAGTAATGAGTTTCACAAACAAGTCACGTACGTGCCAATCAATACAAAGATATTATTCAAGGCACATTATTATAAATCATGGATACATCAAAATATCATCATCTCTATGATTGCCTCTTGGGCATATTTCCTACAGTCTCCCACTTGCACTAGAGTCAATCTAGAAGATATCTAATACCCATAGCTCTTGTGTGCTTATCATGATTCTTCTGTGAGAGAGGCTTTGTCAACGGATCAGCCACATTCAGATCCGTATGTATTTTGCACAAGTTTATTTCACCTCGTTCGATGAACTGTCGAATGAGATGAAACCGCCGCATAAAGTGTTTGGTCTTCTGGTGATTCCTTGGCTCCTTTGCTATCGCAATGGTTCCACTATTGTCACAGTAGAGATCCAATGGATTGGACGCACTAGGGACAACACCAAGATCCGTAAGGAAATTCTTCATCCAAACACTTTCCATGCCGGCTTCTGCCGCAGCATAGTACTCGGCCTCCATTGTAGAATGAGCAACCGTGTCCTGCTTGGAACTCTTCCAGCTAACCGCCCCACCGTTCAATGTGAACACATAGCCCGATTGTGACTTGGAATCATCCACATCGGTTTGGAAACTAGCATCGGTGTAACCATTTACAACGAGCTACTCCTCACCTCCGTAAACTAGGAACATGTCCTTAGTTCTTTTCAAGTACTTAAGGATATTCTTTACCGCTGTCCAGTGACTTTCACCGTAATCAGCCTGGTATCTGCTCGTAACACTTAGAGCATAAGAAACATCTGGGCGAGTACAAATCATTGCATACATAATAGACCCAATTGCCGAAGCGTATGAGATCTTTTTCATGCACTCTCGCTCAGCAGTAGTCGAAGGACACTGCGTCTTGCTGAGATGTATGCCATGAGACATGGGCAAGAACCCTTTCTTTGCATCTTCCATGCCGAATCTATTTATCACTTTGTCAATGTATGTACTCTGGCTTAATCCTATTAGCCTCCTTGATCTATCTCTATAGATCTTAATTCCCAGAATGTATGCTGCTTCACCTAAGTCCTTCATCGAAAAACTATTCTTCAATGAGGTCTTAATGGATTCAAGCATAGGAATGTCATTTCCAATCAAGAGTATGTCATCCACATACAAGACCAGAAATACGAGCGAGCTCCCACTAACTTTCTTGTAAACACAAGAATCTGATTCGATTTTGGTGAAGCCAAATCCTTGGACCACTTCATCAAAACGAATGTTCCAACTCCGAGATGCTTGCTTCAGTCCATAGATGGACTTCCGAAGTTTGCAAACCTTTCCAGCATTTTTAGGATCGACAAAACCCTCGGGCTGCATCATATACACGTCCTCGGCAAGGTTTCCATTTAGGAAAGCTGTCTTGACATCCATTTGCCATATCTCATAATCGAAATATGCAGCAATAGCTAAAATTATCCGAATAGATTTAAGCATCACTACGGGCGAGAAAGTCTCCTCGTAGTCAATTCCTTGAACTTGTCGAAAACCTTTTGCGACAAGCCGTGCTTTATAGATGTGAACATTTCCATCCATATCAATCTTCTTCTTATAGATCCATTTGCACTCGATGGTTTTATGGCCATCAGGCAGGTCAACCAAGTTCCAAACTTGATTATCATCCATGGACTCTATTTCGGATCTCATGGCACTTTGCCATTTCTCAGAGTCTGGGTCCTTCATTGCTTCCGCATAGGTTGAAGGCTCATCATTGTCCAACAATAATATTTCACGCGTCTCATTGTCCAACAATAATATTTCTCGCGCGTTTTTGAGCCTTTCCGACCTTCGTAGTGCTGGTGTATCTCTTGCCACGGGTTCCTCAACTCGTTCTGCCATGACGGCATCGCTCGTTGAGTCCTCCCCGATTGGCTCAACTTGAACTTCATCAAGTTGCACCGTTCTTCCACTTATCTCTTTCTTGAGAAACTCTTTCTCGAGGAAAACACCGCTCCGAGCGACAAACACTTTGCCCTCCTCTCGGTTGTAGAAGTAATATCCTAAGGTTTCTTTCGGATATCCTACGAATATGCACTTATCCGACTTGGGTGTGAGCTTGTCCGACTGGAGTCGCTTGACAAACGCGTCACATCCCCAAATCTTTAGAAAAGACAACTTGGGACTCTTCCCATTCCACATCTCATATGGTGTCTTCACTACGGATTTAGATGGCACCCTGTTTAGTGTGTGAGCTGCTGTTTCTAGAGCATAACCCCAAAACGATAATGGTAGATCTGACTGGCTCATCATTGATCGAACCATGTCCAACAAAGTTCGATTACGTCGTTCGGACACCCCATTTCTTTGAGGCGTCCCGGGCGGCGTAAGTTGTGAAACTATTCCACAACTCTTCAGATGATTGCTAAATTCGTGGCTCAAATACTCTCCTCCACGATCTGATCGTAGAGCTTTAATTTTCTTGCCACGTTGATTTTCAACTTCATTCTGAAATTCCTTGAACACTTCAAAAGTTTCAGACTTATGCTTCATTAGGTAGACATATCCATATCTACTAAAATCATCGGTGAAAGTTATGAAGTAGTGAAAACCACCTCGTGCGGTCGTGCTCATTGGTCCACATACATCAGTATGCACGAGTTCCAACAAGTCTGTCGCCCTCTCTGGAGAACCATTGAAAGGCGATTTGGTCATCTTTCCAAGCAAACATGCTTCGCATGTCTCGTATGATTCAAAATCAAACGAATTTAGAATACCATCAGTATGGAGTTTCTTCATGCGCTTTTCACTTATATGACCCAAACGACAATGCCAAATACAGGTGGGATTCAAATCATTAGGCCGAAGCCTTTTAGCACTTATGTTATAGACATGCACATCATCATGAGCATCATCAGGATTCAAAATAAACAACCCATTCACAATGGATGCAAAAGCCACAAACATATCATTCTTAGAGATTAAACAACCATTGTCTTTACTCGCAAATGAATAACCATCTCTCATCAAACATGAAGGAGAAATAATGTTTCGACTCAAAGCTGGAACGTAATAACAATTATTCAATTCCATCACAAATCCTGAAGGGAGGTGCAGTTGCATGACGCCAACGGACAACGCTGCAACCTTTGCATTATTTCCGACGCGAAGATCAACTTCTCCTTGTCTCACGCTTCTACTCCTTACCAGCCCCTGCATCGACTTGCAAATATGAGCAACCGATCCGGTATCAAATGCCCAAGAGTTAATAATGGAGTCAGCGAGAAAAATCTCTATAACATTAACCACAAGCGTACCTGAGCTAGAAGTCTTACTTCCACTCTTTTTCATTGCAAGGTACTTGCTGCAGTTTCTTTTCCAGTGTCCAGTCTCATGGCAGTGGAAACATTCGGTGTCAGGTTTAGGTCCATCCTTAGGCTTAGGTTTTGGCTTGGAGATCGTATCTTTAGCCTTTGCCTTTCCCTTGGCCTTACCATACTTCTTAAAGCTGGGCTTGTTCTACACAGCCAACACTTGGCCATGCCCTGCACACTTCTTAATGTCACATTCTGCCGTCTTGAGCATCCCACATAGTTCATTAAGGTCCTTCTCCACCCCATGCATATGGTAGTTCGAAATGAAGTGCCCATAGCTGGCTGGAAGCGACGCTAAAATGAAATCAGTGGCCAACTGTCGGCCCAATGGAAAACCTAGTTTGTCCAAAGTCTGCGCGTAACCAAGCATCTTGATCACGTGCGGGCCTACTGCTGCTCCTTCAGCTAGCTTGCATTCACCAAAAGCCTTAGCGACATTGAACCTTTCAGTCCTGGCTTGGGTCTGGAACATGTCCTTAAGCGCAACGATCATATCGTACGCTTCCTGACCATCAAACTGCTTTTGAAGGTCGGGTTCCATGCAAGCAAGCATAAGGCAGCTGACCTCAAGAGATTCATCACATGCTCTCTTGTAGGCAGTCCTAATTGCAGCAGTGTCGGTGTCAAGAGGTTCATCTGGTAATGGGGTATCCAGAACACTTTCCTTCTTATCAGCCCTGAGAACAATTCTCAGATTCCGGATCCAATCCGAATAGTTTGTTCCAGTTAACTTTTCTTTCTCAAGGATGGAACGCAAAGCAAAAGGGGTGGGTGGGTTACGTGCCATTGATCTACAACAGAAAAACATGCAAAATACTAAGACAAAAATCCATGACAGAGTAAAACATTAAACAATTTAACATGGTCTACTCCCACTAAAACCAACATCCCTCCGTTGATACTTAGTGATTCAAGATCCGCAACGAACAAGTCTCCTAGTGAGCCGGACGCTTCACCGCTAGAAAACAAGGTAGTTCGGTAAGCAACACCTTGCTAATCATATCACATATGACTCTTGTTGTTGGGTGACATCTCTATGTCGAAACGCCAACCTTTATGCCCCAAGGCGCTTAACCGTTAAGATTACCTTGTTGAGTTAACCAACTCTTATGCGTGTAAGTATCCGATACAAACTCATCTAGTCAACGAAAACCGATGGCACCCTACTGTCACAGGCCCACCATCGATCGTAGAAGACATGGGATGGTGCAAGGTTTAGTTGGGGGGGGCATGTTAACTTAACATTTGTGAGGGATCGTTCTACTTCCACGAATCTAACATGCATAGGAGTAAAACAATAGGAATAGCAATCACATAGTTGTGACACAGTATGGCCCGTTTCTCATGGTGATCTCCATCTCCATAGAACCTGTACACCATGATGATCTCCATCTCCATGGTCTATGTGCGCCATCCCTCCAAGTGATGAGTCCTCCAAGAACTACTACAAGCTATTACACCTAACAGCTAGTAATGTAAATTACATGGAAAGATGGAATCATCACAAGACGGCATGCAGGCCGCAAAATACAATAAGTGACAACACATTTGGCTCCTGCCGTGTTGACATACTCACGACACGCAGGTCATGAAAAATTACACACATGCATCACATACACATGGGCCATACCAGTCACAAAACACAAATCTGCAAAAACGAGTTAGACGGTCTAACGTCGAAACTTGCAAAAGTCTGTCTTACAAACTGAACTAGCGGATGCAAAAACCGGGCTCCACCGACCTTCGGTCTGTGGCCCTCCAAAGTAAAATTAAAAGATCTACAACTTTTGTTCTGAACTTTTCTCGATCCGAGGTCGCCTGCAAAAACTGTAGCCGTTTTACCGAAAACTGTTCGTTTTAGCAGATTACTCGTTACCGGTGGTAGATCCAATCTATCACCCCGTGCATCTCATGCACTGCGAATATGATCTATATTTCGATTCGACCAATCTTATTGATCTTCGCGTGTTGCTATTGGATTTACGTGTCACAGTCTACCCCGATGGCGGAAACCGACCGGTAGGGGTAAGTCGTTCGACGACCTCTTGCAACACGATCACGGAAATCAGATCACAGATCAAGGCTTTTACGACGGACTGCCGATCACGTCGGCCTTATCCCATCTACATATCACATACGCAAATGATCCGAACCTATAACGAGGCAGCATCGGCTCTGATACCACTGTAGGGTCGCGAGTAGGCTACACTAGCGCAAATCAAAATTTTCTACCGCAACAACCAAGGAACTGCTGCAGTTATAGATCACGGGATTACCACTAGACGCGCTGTGCCGTGCCGAAGTCGGTGAAGCGAGTCGGGGCAGGGTAGACGTACAATCCGATCTGATCCAGTCGCTCCCAAGAACAGCTCCTCCCAGCGGTTCGTCCAAGTGCTCGAATGCAGCACCTCTATCGGTATCCACACGTACGGCGTGGAGGCACCGCTCGCCGGACTGCTAGGTCCGCGCGGGCGGCAGGGGCGTGGTGAGGCGGTGGCTGGGTGGATGTGGTGCGGAAATGAGCAACCCTAAAATGTCCAGCCTCCCCTCCTTATATAGACCTCCTCATGTTGGGCGGCCACAACTGAAGCCCATTCTGGAGTCTATTCCAGCCCAACTCGGATGCAATCCGAATTATGCCTCCACAACCTTAAGTGTGTGACCCTATAGGTTCATGCACGTTTGGACATGACTCGAGTACACCTACTCGATCAATAGTTGGTAGCGGCTTCTAGCAAAACGTGCCAACTCCCAAACGTGCATAAAGATCTCATCGGACGAACCATCACAATGTTTACACCATTCCCTTTGCCTCACGATATTTGGTCAAGCTCCTAGCTGACCACTCTTTCTCGATCCTGTGATTTGGAATCCCATACTAGGTTAACCATTAACCTTATGTAGCATGGCCATGCATTTCTGGATCCTATCACTCGAGGGGCCCAGATAAATATCTCTCTCAAGAAGAGAGGGGCAAATTCCATCTTGACTGACCAAGCCCCGCAGCATGTTTCACGATAAACCCGTAAGCTACCTTTATAGCTACCCTTTCACAGTGTAGCGTTTGATAGCCCCAAAGTAGGTCGATTCACATCCCGGGTACATGCGACAATCTCAGGTCTAGGGACAAAGCATACACATCGTGTAGAGAGAGAGCTATGAACGTTTGCTTCATTGTCTCAAGGTGGGTCAGCCCAACTCTATGTTCATAACATAAGTCCACATTATTAGTTTGACATCTCCATGTCTATGACTTGTGAAACATAGTCATCAACTAATACATGTGCTAGTCTAGTATTCAAGTGTGTCCTCACATGACCGACTAGGGACATATTTAGAATAACCATACAAGTAATGAGTTTCACAAACAAGTCACGTACTTGCCAATCAATACAAAGATATTATTCAAGGCACATTATTATAAATCATGGATATATCGAAATATCATCATCTCTATGATTGCCTCTTGGGCATATTTCCTACAGGACTTCAGCTCCTCGAAGATGTGCACAGCGGAGAATGTGGTCACCACTCGTCCTCGCGAACCCTCACGGGAAAGGTCTTCAGGAGTGGTTTCTACTGGCCCACGGTACTTCAGGATGCCACTGCACTTGTCCAAGCTTGTGAAGCATGCCAATTCCACGCCAAGCAAATTCATCAGCCAACGCTGGGGCTCCAAACCATCCCGCTCTCCTAGCCGTTCGCGGTCTGGGGGCTGGACATCCTGGGGCCCTTCCCGAGATCGCGCGGGGGCTACCGCTACCTCTACGTCACCGTTGACAAGTTCACCAAATGGGCGGAGGTAGAAGCGGTGCGCACCATCCCAGCGAACTCGGCGGTGAAATTCCTGAGGAGCATTGCGTGCCGCTTCGGCGTGCCCAATCGCATCATCACCGAGAACGGCTCACAATTCAAGAGCGGCACCTTCAGGGCATACTGCGAACACCTTGGCACTCGGCTCTGCTTTGCCTCAGTGGCGCACCCACGAAGCAATGGGCAAGCTGAGCGAGCAAATGCTGAGGTGCTAAAAGGCCTCAAGACGAGAAGCTTCAACCGCCTCAAGGGCTCAGGCAAGAACTGGATCGACGAGCTCTCTTCGGTGCTCTGGTCTTTCAGGACAACCCCCACCAAGCCTACAGGAGAAACGCCATTCGCCCTCGTCTATGGCGCTGAAGCAGTCCTCCCCAGCGAAATCAAGCACGGGTCGCCACGAGTCCTTGCTTTCAACGAGGACGACCAAGACGCACTCCACAACGACGACCTGCTGCTGCTTGAGGGGCTGCGCCGCCGTGCAGCTCTCAGAGCAACAAGGTATCAGCAAGCCCTACGCCGCTACCACAGCCGCCACATTCGGCCACGCTCCCTCGAGACGGGCGACCTCGTGCTCAGAAGAATACTCTCCAGAGAAGGTCTCCACAAGCTCTCACCCATGTGGGAAGGACCCTACAGGGTCACGCACATCGCCAGGCCTGGAGCAGTACGTCTGGTGACGCAAGACGGCATCCCCGTCAAGAACCCGTGGAACATAGAACATCTCCGCAAGTTCTACCCGTGATCAAAGTCACATCAGACATTTTTTGTCTCTAGAGGAACGCTCGAGTCGTCACCTCCCCAAGCTTCACAAAAGCTTTGTCCCTAGCGAGGGCTTCTCCAACTGAGCTCTCTCTACCACGCGTCGCCACGGGCCGCGAGACGCCTCAGCCACACCATGTGGAACCCCATGCATCAGTCATGGCGGAATGTAACTTGGCTACTCCAAGTGTAATGAACTATTGCCCCTTCTTGGCACATTGCATATCAGCGCCTTTTATGTAATGTTACTTCGGTAAGCTATTTGTTCATGCAATCATTTGCGCTCATATTTTTCCCCATGCGCACCTCGCGAGCGGGGGCTGGGCACGGTATCTGTGCCTCGGGTGTATCCCAGCAGCACTGAGAAATCCAAAGGATCCGAGCTCTGACTCATGAGCCAGCTCTCATGCACGTTACCTCACCAAAGAGCTCTGGCTCGTGGGGCTACCCCCGCGCACGTCACCTCACTAAGGACCTTGGTGCTCCTTTCTCCTCGCGAGATACACATAAGGAAGCCTATGAGCGCGCGTGAGTTTTTCAACCATGCAATGCCCGGGGTACACCTCTATGTCTAACAGGAAAGCAGGACACCCTCGGCGAGGAGCCAAAAGTACAAAACCTCCCTCCCGGGAACACCTCGCCAAGGGAGCACCTCACCAAGGGACATCGTATCCCGCAGCGACACAAGCATCTCACACAAGCTAAGTCCGGAACTTAAGCCTCTCGATGTTTTCTCCTCTCGTCGGTTTTTGCCTCTCGAGCCTCTTTTTCTCACTTATGCCTCATGGGCTGCTTGCGCGTCAAAGGGGGGCTCCCGAGCATCGAGCCTCGAGAGCCCTTACCTCCCTAAGCCTTACGCACCCCCCGGCCTTGTTGAGCCCTGACTCTGACATACCGTAGCGGCGGTGCTAACGCGCTAAAGGAGGGTCCTAACGACGTAGAGCGAAAAAGACATGAGCAAAGGATAAAAAGCCTCACGAGAGGCATACACACTGGCATAAGATAAACATGTCTCTGAAAGTCTTCTACAAACCAAGCAAAGCTTAAAAGATAAGTGTGCTCCAGGCGCATCTTGCTTCAGGGAGCAGCTTGAGTACCATCGGCGCCAAGGTCGTTCTTCCCAGTGCCCGCTTCATCTTCTACAGCCTTGAAGCGCGCGACGTACGCGGCTACTGCGTCTTGCACCCCAGCCTGCAGCTCCGTAGCTTCTGGTCCCCCCATACCTCGAGGAAGTCGAAGGAGGGCTGGATGCGGCGTAGGTTGGCGAAGATGCGGCCAACCGCGAACTCAAGAAGCTCGCGGCTCTCCTCCTCGAGGCGTTCGTCCGTGCTCGCCGCGGTCTTCAGGAAGTTGGCCATGAGCTCCTTGAAGAAGGCCGTGTAGGCCTTGATACCAGCTCCCTCAGCAGTTAGGCAGGGGACATCGGCACCCAGGCGCTCCGCAACGGCCCTTGCGTTGGTTACCAACGACGCCAGCCGGTCACGTTGCTCGGCCAGCAGCGCCTCGCCAGAGGCCACTCTGGCCTCACGAGCCTCAAGCTTCTGCCGGTCCGCAGCAAGATCTTCCTCCAACTGTTTGGCGCGACTCTCGCGCTTGCACAGTTCTTCCTCCCGGAGGTTGAGGGACGAGCGGAAGCTCTCCAGGTCTTTCTTTACTGACTCCGACGCGGCGATGATATTCTTTTCGTCCTCCGAGAGTTTCAGGAGCTTAGCAGAAGCATCCGCCTCTCGGGCTGCAGCCTGTGCCTCGCGGTCCGAGGCCTCCTGGAGTTTGGTGGAGGTGGCAGCCTCTAGAGCCGCGATTTCCTAGCGCTTGGCCGCCACCTCCGCCTCTAGCGCCTCTCGTTTGGTTTTCAGCTCTGCCATGACTTCTGTGGCTTCGTTCACCACGCTGGCACGGGTCTCCTCGGCGAAACGTCGCGCCTCTTCACGCACTTCTTTCGCCGCCATGTTCTCACGGCGGCAACGGTTCACCGTCTCCTCGAGAGTGGACCACCCCGACACCAGGTCTTGGATATCCATCTCCCGGGCTCGCTCTTCACCAGCAAAACGAGCCTCGAGTCCGTCGAGCGCATCCCTCGCCAAGCGGAAAAGATCTGCGCGGCGGGAGGCTTCCAAGCTGATCCCACCGAGGACCAGGGCCCGAGAGCTTGGAGCCGCATGACCGGAGGACAGAAGGGCGTCAAGACGCGCTTGGGGGATCTTCCGAGAGCCTCCAGCTTCATCCGCGCCGGAAGCTTCGGGGGAGCGCTCGTGGTCGCCGCCACCAGTCCAAGTGTCCTCCTGGGCAAAGTTGATATTTTCCCCGCCAAGGGTGGCCTCGTCATGTCTGACGGGGGAATCGCCCGTGGCGCCCTCAGAGCCTGTCGCCGTCGCCGCTTTCGCGCCTTCAGTATCCGCCGCCTTTGGATTCCCAGAGGTTGGAGGTGGCGAGCCTGAATTGCCTTCCATCTTCACGTCAGCGCTCTCCTTCGCCGGCGCCGCGCCTCGCCTTCCGCGTTCTTCTCCTCCTGTGCGGGAGAACCAGCAGGGCGAGCGGTGGGCGAGCTCGCCGTCTCTCGCTCCTGCTCATGAGGCTTCTCCGTCTCGGGAGGAGCCTCGGCCTCGCGAGGATCCGCAGCTTCCGGAGGAGAAGTCGCCCCTCCTTGGGGCAGACTATTGAGTTCCGGGGCGGCGGAGGCTCCTGCAGCAGAAAATGCCTCTACTGCTCCCGAGATCTCGCCGAGCTTGCGAACTCTTTTTGGTCCCGCCGCCTCAGAGGACCTGAAAGGAGGAAATCAGAAAATGGCCGGAGAAAGGACACACAACCACGACAAGGAGAATGAAGATAAGAACTTACACTGGAATCGAGTCCACCCATCTCCGCCTCTTGCGCTGGGGCTGGGTGGGGCTGACGACCGGTGCCTCTGGAGTTTTCTCTGCCTCTGCCTCTGGAGTTTCCTCTTCGAGGGTTTTGGAGGCTGGATCGTGGATCATCTTCGATCGAGGTTCTCGGCGGCCAGTGGGAGACTCTTCTTCCTCATCATCTTCCTCGGCTCGTTGTGACAGAGCAACCCGGAAGAGGTTCTCGCTTCCCGAGGAAAGGTCCAGGCTCTCAGCAGAAGGCTCGCCCGTCTTCGAAGAGCTCTCGACCCCTCCTGTGGAGTTGGCACCTCGCGGGGACTAGGTCTCTTCGGCATCGGGGCTCGCGGAAGACTCGGCCTCTCCGTCGTCTTCTCCAACTGAAGCGGTTTGCGCCGCCGAAGGCGGACCTTGAGGGGACCCAGATCCCTCTCGCGAGACCAATCCCCACGCAGAAAAACTAGGCAACTAGGCATGGTTGCCAAGTAACCCAGGCGGCTGCTCATGGAGAACCGATGCAGGGGCTTCGCGGAGTCGTTCTTTGGATCGGGAATCTCCGGAGTCGTGAAAAGGATCTTCATGACGCTTTCCACAGTCTCTCCAGGGAGCTTCTCGCCACCAAGGCGCATCTTGTCAGCTATTCCGGAGTACATCCAAATTGGCTTCACGTGAGATTGGAGCGGGGCAATGCGCCGCCTCACGAGGTCAAAAGCCACCATCTGCCCGGTGAGGCCGGCCTCGCGAGCCTCAGAAAGACGCCTGTCCACGGGGCCAAGTGCGGGGTTATTCAATGGATAGCTGCTCCAGCCGTCGTGCTTCGTCGGAGGCCCCGAAGGCAGCTCGAAGAAGGAGACTCCGTCCGAGATCTTGAAGTAGAACCAGCGCTGGCGAAAGTCTTCCACCTTCTTCGTCACGCAGGTGACGGGATTTTTGCCATTCCAGGAGATGGGAATGTAGCGCCCTGACATATATGTCTCATCATAGATAATAAAGATTCCATATGTCTCACAAATAAACATAACATAGTCTCACAAACATTAGTCTCACAAATAAACAACAACAAACACATAAAAAAATGAACACAAGCTTTTAAGAAATGATAAAAGCACACGCTTGTGTCCCACCCATGGGAATCCCCGCGACATCCTAATAGAACACATTCTCCCCCTTTGTCATCGAAATGCCAAAAAGGGAGAAGCGCGATGCGAAATCGTCCCAAGGAGATCACACTCTAGCCGAGCCATGGTGGGAAGAGGAGGACGAAGCCAAAAAGCGAGGACCATCCGGAGGATCATCTTCATCATTCCAATATCCATGCTTGGAGACCCATTTATGCTTGGGGGTGATAGCCTCTTCGGAACCATCGGAGACGGCAATATTCATTTGTCTCATTATGTCCTTTTGACGTTTTGCCGCCTTCTTGCTAGACACATGAGACTCATACATGTGATCTTCGAGATCAATCTTTAAACAAAAAGCCCTTTGTAATTGATTTTCAGATCTTGTGCCCAAGATGATTCATCCATTTGAGAGGCACTTGCTTTGCCACTAGCCCTCTTTCCCACACGAGCGGGCTCTTTGGGAGCATCAGATGCCTTGACCACGTGTTCTTTGATTTGTAGCTTCTTGGATTTGTGGTCGGAAATACGACTCCCATCCTTCATGATGTCTTCCTTGGTTGCTTTCCACCATTGCGAACGAATAAGCCTCATGATAAAGGGGCCATAGATGGGAGGCCGTCTATCAATCATGTTATTCCACATCTCATGGTGAATAACATCCATCACATCCATCTTCTCTCCCTTTCCTTTCTTCTCATAAGAGTTCTTGAGCATGTCAATGAGGAATCCATGAACTTTGACGAGTCATGGACTCGGCAAATCCCATGGTTGTGCACCCTGGGTCATATCGGGAAGAATCAGTATATGGGTGTTGGCGGATTCGGACGGTAACGAGCAAAGTCTCGCTCGTTGATGTATTGATTGGCAGATTATAAGGTGGCTACAATGGCGATCCGGCGAGTTCGGGAGCTCGCTAGGGTTTACAAAGGTGATATTGCGTAACCGGCTATCTATCCCTCCTGGCCTATTTATAATAGGCCGGGTCTCGGGAGTTTGAGTACAAGTCGACTACAGGCATAACTTGCCTAAGTTGATACGAGTTTCTATTCCTTGAGCCTCACTCTATACATTGCGGGCCGTAGTAGGCCATCTATACGACTGGAAGTATGGGCCACCCAGTGGGCCTTCCGGTAGGTTAGGCATCATTATAGTAGCGTGGGTATACCCGTTGGGTATAACCACATCAGTAGCCCCCGAGTGCCTATTCGACTCCTGGGGATCGTGTAGGGACTCGCCACCCTTTAATCCTTCGAGTAGTCATTTCTGAAGTCATCAGTCGAGACCTGTTTACAAGAGTATAAAAGCGAGGGAAAACATCTCATGGTACATTATAATATATATATTTTTTCTCGTCACCACTTTGAGAAGGTGGATGGCATAGTAGGCCTGATTCAACCGACGGATCGGGGTCAAGTTAACTCGCGACTCGGGCGAGATACCTTTCTAGCCTACTCAGATTCGACTCCTTTCTATCGAACCCGGTCTGACCGTTCAAGTTCGACTCAAGCCTGTTTGGACTTACTGGTCGTAACCCGGCCGTATTTTTTAGTACCCTTGGTGCGTCCACCGGGATTTTGCATCATGCCTGCTGGCACGGAAAGTTATCAGGTCCACGTAGCTTGTACGGGCCACCCGGCCTTATTCAGGTCTTACCTTTGTACTTGTTCGTACAGCATCCGAGGACCAGTCTCGGCTGGAACATCCCGGGAATTGTTATTTATATGTCTTAATATGGTCCGGGAGATACTCGACCGGGCTTCGACTGATATCATGTCTTCTTTTGCCACTCGTTATGTCCTCGAGTGAGTTCGATTCGTCGAGTGAATTTATTTTTTGACTAATGCTGATCATCATAGTAAATCATCGGGTGCGCGACAGCGCTCCCGATGGGAGTAGCCCCCGAGATTGAGTGCAATTGTTTGTAATTGTGCTTAATCTTAAAAGAATAAAAAAGAAGAACCGATATTTACCGATATTCATACTCCCGATGGGAGTGTATTCTCTGGCTTGTATTTATCTGGCCAGAGACTTCATCGACTGACTTTGTACTGGACTGTCGACTTGTTAGTCTGTATTATTTCGAGTTGCTCTTATGACTGCTTTGCAGACCGTTGCAATATGTGAACTTTAAGCAACCTTTATTTTATTCTGCTACCCCTGACTTGACATGACCGATGCGGGCCCTCCCTGACAGAGGCGACCGCTGCCATCCTGATTTGACCGCACGACGCGTGCGAAAAAACCGGGGCACGATGATGACGAACTCCTCATTTCGCGTGCGTCGTGGGTAAACTGCGGCGACGGTTGCCCTCTGGTATCCTTGCTTGGATGTTTGCCACATGTTGTGGACCAAATTTGGACGGCTGGATTCTGCTTTTATCCCGGCTATTAAACCGTAACAGGGTTTCCTCTTTCGTTTTTTTACCTCATTTGCTTGAGCTGCCGCCGCCTACACTTCGTCTTCCTCCTCGCGCTCCTCTTTTCTTTGCTCCACCAACATCGCGCGCTGCTGCTCCGCGATGGGCAAGCCCACCTCAACAAAGGCCAAGGACGCCGTGAAGAACAAGGAGCCCGCGGCCATGGAGACCGTGGAGAAGGGCGGCTGGTGCCGCTCATCAGTGAAGGAAGCGCACATCCAGTCACTCCGGTCGGTGCTCCCATCGTCGGAGAACTTCGTTCGTCTCCCCGGCAACGAAAATCAACCCACGCCGGCGAAAAACGAACGGGTATGTTTTGTTGAACAGATGACCCGGGGTCTTTCCTTCCCGGTTCATCCATTCCTCCGCGGTCTCCTCTGCGTCTATGGTGCGCAACTCCACGACTTGCCACCAAATGCCGTCCTCCACATTGCGTGTTTTATCACGCTGTGCGAGTGTTTTCTCGGAATAGCTCCACACTGGGGGCTGTTCCGTCTTTGTTTCAACCTCAAGGGACAAGGCTCCAGGACTGGGCCTGGTGCCCTCGGAATCCAGGCTCGACCGAAGTCTGGATACTTCAAGATCCCCCCATGTCCGTACAGAATTGGCGCGAGCGCTGGTTCTATATCAAGGATGAGGTCGCAGCCGGGAAATCAACAGGTCTGCCCCGCTTCATCGGCAACACCGCACTGCAGAAGAAACGCTCATGGAGCAATTCCCTGAGCGCTACTGAAGAAAAAACAGCTAGGGAACTGCTCGGCAAGGTTGTGGAATTGCAATCGACCGAAGGGAAGGTTCTGACTGGCACCCATCTAGTGACTGCTTTCCTTCGCCGCCGAGTTCAGCCTCTACAGGAACGAGCTCACCCCATGTTCGAGTATACTGGAGTCGACGATTGTACTCGGGTATCCACTGAAGATTACTCGAGCAACGAGCTGTTGACGATAGTCAAGCAACTGACTGGTTTAAAGGGTGCCAGAATCGGAGACTTGACCGCGCCAGTCGCGGGCTATGACGCAAACAACCCTGTCCCAGAGGTGATCTTCTGGTTACTCTCACTCTGATGTCTTTTCCACTATGCACCTGCTGTGTCTCATTACTATTTCGTATCTCACAAGACTTTGCACCTACGGCATCAATGCCTACTATTCTGGAAGAGGAGGTCCCTCTGATCCGCCAACAGGGGCTTGCCTCGGACCCCTCGGTCGCCAGCGCCAACTCTGAAGAGGGTGCGACTGAGAAGAGCGAGAACCCGAAGCGAGGGCGCTCGCCCAATGAAAGCTCCGATGACTCCGAAGATAGGAGGAAACGAATCGCAGTTGATGTTGTTCACAAAGATGCTGACCTTTCGTCGGCTGCTGTGTCAACATCGGGTGCGCTGGACGTCGTTCCTTATCAAGCCTTCCTCCAGATGCTTCGACGCATCGCACCCTGGCCGAAATGGCGCCCTGGACGGCCTCGTGAGTGACTATACTTCTTTCTAATAATATTTTTTTTTTTTGACTCTTTCCAATCTTATCTCTCTGTTAATTTGCCTATTGCTCCCGCAGGGTCAGTAGCGGGGAGAACACGGAGACAGATTCACCTGTTGCATCTCCTTGCGAGGAAACCTCAACTCTGCTAGAGGAGAAAAACAACAAGGTGGAGGACCTTCCCGCAAAAACTCCGACTGTCCTGCTGACGGTGGACACTCAGTCCGCGGAAAATATCACTCAGAAGACATTCGCGCCGGCTGCAAACCATGTAAGTTACTGACTGCTATCTGTCTTAGCCACTTTATCTTTGCTTCCCCTCGTCGTTTAATTCTTAAACATCGGGTGCGCGACAGCGCTCCCGATGGGAGTAGCCCCCGAGCCATTATCCAACTACCTGTAGTTGGGTGAAGGCTCCAAGGATCCCAGTGCTTATTTTTTTTTGCTCCGACATGTGAACTCTCAGCCTACGGTTCAGCGACTCCTTGACATAGGCGAGGAGTTTGTTCGTCTTGAGAAGGAGAACCAGAAACTGCAGGAGCAGCTAAAGAACTCACAAGGTACATCAGCGACTGGCACTACCCGGACTTGACTGTTAAGTATGAGATGCCGACTTAATGCCTTTCTGTTCCAGACTCGGTGGCTCGGACTGAACAAGAAAGGGACAGCGCCCGCTGTCTGGCCAAGGATCTTCAAGAGGAGTTGCGCCAGCTGAAGAAGGACCACGCAGCTCAAGTGGATGCCGCGCGGACCGAAGGTGCGCGAGTCGCGGGAGAAAACTTTAAGGCCCAGCACTTTGAGAGAGACAACCTGCTGGCTGGTCGACTCCTCACCCTGGGCCATGCTTTAGCGAGTAAGTGCTCTTTCTGTCTTCAATTGTTTTCCCGATGGGACGTGAGGTACCGTGTTAATCATTGCCTCTTTTGACTTTGTTTTGTGTAGAAGCGCTTGGCTTGCAAGCTGATCAATACGCGCCACCTGCCGATATGTCGCTGGAGGTCGCAATCGAGTCAGCTGAGGGCTTTGCGAGCAAGCTTGCACCACTGCTCGCGTCTGCAGCGGCTGCTCTGTCTGCTCTGCACCGGCTGGTGCTGCCCAAGGTGGAGGTGCCTCAAGATCTGGGGTCCTTAGTCGAAACATTTCGCCCTGAAGGAGACTCCTTCCCCAAATTCATCCGCGAGCAGACGGTATGTGGATCTGCCACTGCTTTCAAGATGCTGCTTGGGCATGGTGTTGGTTTCGACTTGGGGGCCCTAGTTTCCGCGTTTCCACGCGATTTGGCTGGCAAGCGAGTATCGCTGAGCCAGCATGAGGTGGAGGCTCGTAGACTGGCAGACACCCTCCTTGCCACCTTCGAACAGAGAGCTGCAATGCGCAAGAAGAAACCATCTGCCAGCACCTCAAGTGTACTCAACTCAAAGTAGACTGTAGGATTAAGTCTAGCTCGAACGAGTCTTATTTTGTAGGTATCCCGCGCCTGTCGCGCATTTGTGATGTAAAAAAGTCTATCTTTTGTACCTTGACTCGCATCCATGGGGGCGTGTGAATGAGACATCCAGCCCCCGAGTTATTTTGTGCTTCAACTGAAATCACTCCGATGTATCTTGACTTCCATTTTTTCTGCAGTCTGCTGGTTCTTCTTCTCCTGGTACTGCGCCACCACTCGGCCCCCGAGACCAGTACGCGTATAACTTGTTGAAGGTGCGATGTGAAAACGCCGAGCAAGACTTAAAGATGACTCGGGGGGCACTAGCCATACTCCAGTCAAAACAGCCTCGCCCAATCGAACGGGAGATGGTTTTAATGAAGGAGATTGAGAATGCGAACGCCAGTCTACTGTGTGAGCTATCCGCCGAGCCCCCGGGTGTCATTGCTTTCTTCCTTTTTCTTTACAACTCTAGTCTTGTTGGACTAAGCCTAATTGCTTTTGCTTCTTGCAGGCGTTCAAACTGACGCGGCTGCTGAACAAAATCGAGTCCGATCTCGTTTCGTGGAAGTAACAGCCGAACATGGGCGAGATGCGTCTTCTATTTGGTCCATGCGCAGCAAAACAATGGCGCTGCTCACCCTTCGTGACAGAGTCGCACAAGTTAACGCGTTCGTGTCCTTGTGCGGCTCTGTTCTGTCGCGCGTGCATCAGGCCCTGTTTCCTCTTAACGAACAGCCACATGGACTGACTGCCCTGATGAATCGATTTCGCCAAGGGCAAGCTATTCGCGACTTTATTCGCGTACAACTTGTTGCTGGCGCGACCACTGCGTTTGCTGTTCTCCGCCTACACCATCCGAACATTGATTTGGCGAAGGTTGGAGCTGGTCCCCCGCCAACTGCGGGTACTGTTTTAATGGAGGAGCACTATGAAGCCGCCTACGGCCCGGCCAGCTGCATAATTGGATTGATGGAGAAGGAAACTGACATGGAGTTGGACCGACGGCGGCTGACAGCCGATGTTAAGGAAGAAACGATGTAAGCCGAAAAACCAACAAACGCTTTCACCGTGTCGACCCGAAGCCAGCCCCCGAGCGTTTTAATAAGCCGGGTAGTATATATTAGTTTTAACCAACAAATTGGCTTCACGTGAGATTGGAGCGGGGCAATGCGCCGCCTCACGAGGTCAAAAGCCACCATCTGCCCGGTGAGGCCGGCCTCGCGAGCCTCAGAAAGACGCCTGTCCACGGGGGCCAAGTGCGGGGTTATTCAATGGATAGCTGCTCCAGCCGTCGTGCTTCGTCGGAGGCCCCGAAGGCAGCTCGAAGAAGGAGACTCCGTCCGAGATCTTGAAGTAGAACCAGCGCTGGCGAAAGTCTTCCACCTTCTTCGTCACGCAGGTGACGGGATTTTTGCCATTCCAGGAGATGGGAATGTAGCGCCCTGACATATATGTCTCATCATAGATAATAAAGATTCCATATGTCTCACAAATAAACATAACATAGTCTCACAAACATTAGTCTCACAAATAAACAACAACAAACACATAAAAAAATGAACACAAGCTTTTAAGAAATGATAAAAGCACACGCTTGTGTCCCACCCATGGGAATCCCCGCGACATCCTAATAGAAGACATTCTCCCCCTTTGTCATCGAAATGCCAAAAAGGGAGAAGCGCGATGCGAAATCGTCCCAAGGAGATCACACTCTAGCCGAGCCATGGTGGGAAGAGGAGGACGAAGCCAAAAAGCGAGGACCATCCGGAGGATCATCTTCATCATTCCAATATCCATGCTTGGAGACCCATTTATGCTTGGGGGTGATAGCCTCTTCGGAACCATCGGAGACGGCAATATTCATTTGTCTCATTATGTCCTTTTGACGTTTTGCCGCCTTCTTGCTAGACACATGAGACTCATACATGTGATCTTCGAGATCAATCTTTAAACAAAAAGCCCTTTGTAATTGATTTTCAGATCTTGTGCCCAAGATGATTCATCCATTTGAGAGGCACTTGCTTTGCCACTAGCCCTCTTTCCCACACGAGCGGGCTCTTTGGGAGCATCAGATGCCTTGACCACGTGTTCTTTGATTTGTAGCTTCTTGGATTTGTGGTCGGAAATACGACTCCCATCCTTCATGATGTCTTCCTTGGTTGCTTTCCACCATTGCGAACGAATAAGCCTCATGATAAAGGGGCCATAGATGGGAGGCCGTCTATCAATCATGTTATTCCACATCTCATGGTGAATAACATCCATCACATCCATCTTCTCTCCCTTTCCTTTCTTCTCATAAGAGTTCTTGAGCATGTCAATGAGGAATCCATGAACTTTGACGAGTCATGGACTCGGCAAATCCCATGGTTGTGCACCCTGGGTCATATCGGGAAGAATCAGTATATGGGTGTTGGCGGATTCGGACGGTAACGAGCAAAGTCTCGCTCGTTGATGTATTGATTGGCAGATTATAAGGTGGCTACAATGGCGATCCGGCGAGTTCGGGAGCTCGCTAGGGTTTACAAAGGTGATATTGCGTAACCGGCTATCTATCCCTCCTGGCCTATTTATAATAGGCCGGGTCTCGGGAGTTTGAGTACAAGTCGACTACAGGCATAACTTGCCTAAGTTGATACGAGTTTCTATTCCTTGAGCCTCACTCTATACATTGCGGGCCGTAGTAGGCCATCTATACGACTGGAAGTATGGGCCACCCAGTGGGCCTTCCGGTAGGTTAGGCATCATTATAGTAGCGTGGGTATACCCGTTGGGTATAACCACATCAGTAGCCCCCGAGTGCCTATTCGACTCCTGGGGATCGTGTAGGGACTCGCCACCCTTTAATCCTTCGAGTAGTCATTTCTGAAGTCATCAGTCGAGACCTGTTTACAAGAGTATAAAAGCGAGGGAAAACATCTCATGGTACACTATAATATATATATTTTTTCTCGTCACCACTTTGAGAAGGTGGATGGCATAGTAGGCCTGATTCAACCGACGGATCGGGGTCAAGTTAACTCGCGACTCGGGCGAGATACCTTTCTAGCCTACTCAGATTCGACTCCTTTCTATCGAACCCGGTCTGACCGTTCAAGTTCGACTCAAGCCTGTTTGGACTTACTGGTCGTAACCCGGCCGTATTTTTTAGTACCCTTGGTGCGTCCACCGGGATTTTGCATCATGCCTGCTGGCACGGAAAGTTATCAGGTCCACGTAGCTTGTACGGGCCACCCGGCCTTATTCAGGTCTTACCTTTGTACTTGTTCGTACAGCATCCGAGGACCAGTCTCGGCTGGAACATCCCGGGAATTGTTATTTATATGTCATAATATGGTCCGGGAGATACTCGACCGGGCTTCGACTGATATCATGTCTTCTTTTGCCACTCGTTATGTCCTCGAGTGAGTTCGATTCGTCGAGTGAATTTATTTTTTGACTAATGCTGATCATCATAGTAAATCATCGGGTGCGCGACAGCGCTCCCGATGGGAGTAGCCCCCGAGATTGAGTGCAATTGTTTGTAATTGTGCTTAATCTTAAAAGAATAAAAAAGAAGAACCGATATTTACCGATATTCATACTCCCGATGGGAGTGTATTCTCTGGCTTGTATTTATCTGGCCAGAGACTTCATCGACTGACTTTGTACTGGACTGTCGACTTGTTAGTCTGTATTATTTCGAGTTGCTCTTATGACTGCTTTGCAGACCGTTGCAATATGTGAACTTTAAGCAACCTTTATTTTATTCTGCTACCCCTGACTTGACATGACCGATGCGGGCCCTCCCTGACAGAGGCGACCGCTGCCATCCTGATTTGACCGCACGACGCGTGCGAAAAAACCGGGGCACGATGATGACGAACTCCTCGTTTCGCGTGCGTCGTGGGTAAACTGCGGCGACGGTTGCCCTCTGGTATCCTTGCTTGGATGTTTGCCACATGTTGTGGACCAAATTTGGACGGCTGGATTCTGCTTTTATCCCGGCTATTAAACCGTAACAGGGTTTCCTCTTTCGTTTTTTTACCTCATTTGCTTGAGCTGCCGCCGCCTACACTTCGTCTTCCTCCTCGCGCTCCTCTTTTCTTTGCTCCACCAACATCGCGCGCTGCTGCTCCGCGATGGGCAAGCCCACCTCAACAAAGGCCAAGGACGCCGTGAAGAACAAGGAGCCCGCGGCCATGGAGACCGTGGAGAAGGGCGGCTGGTGCCGCTCATCAGTGAAGGAAGCGCACATCCAGTCACTCCGGTCGGTGCTCCCATCGTCGGAGAACTTCGTTCGTCTCCCCGGCAACGAAAATCAACCCACGCCGGCGAAAAACGAACGGGTATGTTTTGTTGAACAGATGACCCGGGGTCTTTCCTTCCCGGTTCATCCATTCCTCCGCGGTCTCCTCTGCGTCTATGGTGCGCAACTCCACGACTTGCCACCAAATGCCGTCCTCCACATTGCGTGTTTTATCACGCTGTGCGAGTGTTTTCTCGGAATAGCTCCACACTGGGGGCTGTTCCGTCTTTGTTTCAACCTCAAGGGACAAGGCTCCGGGACTGGGCCTGGTGCCCTCGGAATCCAGGCTCGACCGAAGTCTGGATACTTCAAGATCCCCCCATGTCCGTACAGAATTGGCGCGAGCGCTGGTTCTATATCAAGGATGAGGTCGCAGCCGGGAAATCAACAGGTCTGCCCCGCTTCATCGGCAACACCGCACTGCAGAAGAAACGCTCATGGAGCAATTCCCTGAGCGCTACTGAAGAAAAAACAGCTAGGGAACTGCTCGGCAAGGTTGTGGAATTGCAATCGACCGAAGGGAAGGTTCTGACTGGCACCCATCTAGTGACTGCTTTCCTTCGCCGCCGAGTTCAGCCTCTACAGGAACGAGCTCACCCCATGTTCGAGTATACTGGAGTCGACGATTGTACTCGGGTATCCACTGAAGATTACTCGAGCAACGAGCTGTTGACGATAGTCAAGCAACTGACTGGTTTAAAGGGTGCCAGAATCGGAGACTTGACCGCGCCAGTCGCGGGCTATGACGCAAACAACCCTGTCCCAGAGGTGATCTTCTGGTTACTCTCACTCTGATGTCTTTTCCACTATGCACCTGCTGTGTCTCATTACTATTTCGTATCTCACAAGACTTTGCACCTACGGCATCAATGCCTACTATTCTGGAAGAGGAGGTCCCTCTGATCCGCCAACAGGGGCTTGCCTCGGACCCCTCGGTCGCCAGCGCCAACTCTGAAGAGGGTGCGACTGAGAAGAGCGAGAACCCGAAGCGAGGGCGCTCGCCCAATGAAAGCTCCGATGACTCCGAAGATAGGAGGAAACGAATCGCAGTTGATGTTGTTCACAAAGATGCTGACCTTTCGTCGGCTGCTGTGTCAACATCGGGTGCGCTGGACGTCGTTCCTTATCAAGCCTTCCTCCAGATGCTTCGACGCATCGCACCCTGGCCGAAATGGCGCCCTGACGGCCTCGTGAGTGACTATACTTTTTTCTAATAATATATTTTTTTTTTTTGACTCTTTCCAATCTTATCTCTATGTTAATTTGCCTATTGCTCCCGCAGGGTCAGTAGCGGGGAGAACACGGAGACAGATTCACCTGTTGCATCTCCTTGCGAGGAAACCTCAACTCTGCTAGAGGAGAAAAACAACAAGGTGGAGGACCTTCCCGCAAAAACTCCGACTGTCCTGCTGACGGTGGACACTCAGTCCGCGGAAAATATCAATCAGAAGACATTCGCGCCGGCTGCAAACCATGTAAGTTACTGACTGCTATCTGTCTTAGCCACTTTATCTTTGCTTCCCCTCGTCGTTTAATTCTTAAACATCGGGTGCGCGACAGCGCTCCCGATGGGAGTAGCCCCCGAGCCATTATCCAACTACCTGTAGTTGGGTGAAGGCTCCAAGGATCCCAGTGCTTATTTTTTTTTGCTCCGACATGTGAACTCTCAGCCTACGGTTCAGCGACTCCTTGACATAGGCGAGGAGTTTGTTCGTCTTGAGAAGGAGAACCAGAAACTGCAGGAGCAGCTAAAGAACTCACAAGGTACATCAGCGACTGGCACTACCCGGACTTGACTGTTAAGTATGAGATGCCGACTTAATGCCTTTCTGTTCCAGACTCGGTGGCTCGGACTGAACAAGAAAGGGACAGCGCCCGCTGTCTGGCCAAGGATCTTCAAGAGGAGTTGCGCCAGCTGAAGAAGGACCACGCAGCTCAAGTGGATGCCACGCGGACCGAAGGTGCGCGAGTCGCGGGAGAAAACTTTAAGGCCCAGCACTTTGAGAGAGACAACCTGCTGGCTGGTCGACTCCTCACCCTGGGCCATGCTTTAGCGAGTAAGTGCTCTTTCTGTCTTCAATTGTTTTCCCGATGGGACGTGAGGTACCGTGTTAATCATTGCCTCTTTTGACTTTGTTTTGTGTAGAAGCGCTTGGCTTGCAAGCTGATCAATACGCGCCACCTGCCGATATGTCGCTGGAGGTCGCAATCGAGTCAGCTGAGGGCTTTGCGAGCAAGCTTGCACCACTGCTCGCGTCTGCAGCGGCTGCTCTGTCTGCTCTGCACCGGCTGGTGCTGCCCAAGGTGGAGGTGCCTCAAGATCTGGGGTCCTTAGTCGAAACATTTCGCCCTGAAGGAGACTCCTTCCCCAAATTCATCCGCGAGCAGACGGTATGTGGATCTGCCACTGCTTTCAAGATGCTGCTTGGGCATGGTGTTGGTTTCGACTTGGGGGCCCTAGTTTCCGCGTTTCCACGCGATTTGGCTGGCAAGCGAGTATCGCTGAGCCAGCATGAGGTGGAGGCTCGTAGACTGGCAGACACCCTCCTTGCCACCTTCGAACAGAGAGCTGCAATGCGCAAGAAGAAACCATCTGCCAGCACCTCAAGTGTACTCAACTCAAAGTAGACTGTAGGATTAAGTCTAGCTCGAACGAGTCTTATTTTGTAGGTATCCCGCGCCTGTCGCGCATTTGTGATGTAAAAAAGTCTATCTTTTGTACCTTGACTCGCATCCATGGGGGCGTGTGAATGAGACATCCAGCCCCCGAGTTATTTTGTGCTTCAACTGAAATCACTCCGATGTATCTTGACTTCCATTTTTTCTGCAGTCTGCTGGTTCTTCTTCTCCTGGTACTGCGCCACCACTCGGCCCCCGAGACCAGTACGCGTATAACTTGTTGAAGGTGCGATGTGAAAACGCCGAGCAAGACTTAAAGATGACTCAGGGGGCACTAGCCATACTCCAGTCAAAACAGCCTCGCCCAATCGAACGGGAGATGGTTTTAATGAAGGAGATTGAGAATGCGAACGCCAGTCTACTGTGTGAGCTATCCGCCGAGCCCCCGGGTGTCATTGCTTTCTTCCTTTTTCTTTACAACTCTAGTCTTGTTGGACTAAGCCTAATTGCTTTTGCTTCTTGCAGGCGTTCAAACTGACGCGGCTGCTGAACAAAATCGAGTCCGATCTCGTTTCGTGGAAGTAACAGCCGAACATGGGCGAGATGCGTCTTCTATTTGGTCCATGCGCAGCAAAACAATGGCGCTGCTCACCCTTCGTGACAGAGTCGCACAAGTTAACGCGTTCGTGTCCTTGTGCGGCTCTGTTCTGTCGCGCGTGCATCAGGCCCTGTTTCCTCTTAACGAACAGCCACATGGACTGACTGCCCTGATGAATCGATTTCGCCAAGGGCAAGCTATTCGCGACTTTATTCGCGTACAACTTGTTGCTGGCGCGACCACTGCGTTTGCTGTTCTCCGCCTACACCATCCGAACATTGATTTGGCGAAGGTTGGAGCTGGTCCCCCGCCAACTGCGGGTACTGTTTTAATGGAGGAGCACTATGAAGCCGCCTACGGCCCGGCCAGCTGCATAATTGGATTGATGGAGAAGGAAACTGACATGGAGTTGGACCGACGGCGGCTGACAGCCGATGTTAAGGAAGAAACGATGTAAGCCGAAAAACCAACAAACGCTTTCACCGTGTCGACCCGAAGCCAGCCCCCGAGCGTTTTAATAAGCCGGGTAGTATATATTAGTTTTGGTGCAAATGAGACCTGTAGTTGTCCTGCTGACCATGTAAGCAAAAGACTGAAAATTGTGAACGTTGTAATTTTTATACAGAGGAACATTGCTTTTTATTGCTGATCAATAGATGACTGTCTGATACAATCGTGGCTAACTGTAGCCTTATTTTTTGTTCTAACTATGCGAAAATATAATTCGCTACTCTACTATGCATAAAAACGCCGCAGGTGAGCTGCGTTCCAAGGGTTGTGGGAGGGTGCTCCCGACTCGGCGTGCTTCAGTCTGTAAGCTCCGTTCCCGATGACTTCTGTAACAATAAAAGGGCCCTCCCAAGGTGAAGCTAACTTGTGTACCTTCTGTTGCTTCAGCCGCAATACTAGGTCGCCAACCCCGAAGGAGCGCGGCCGCAGCCGTCGACTGTGATAGTTTTTCAAGCTCTGCTGGTATACAACTGTTCTGGCTAGGGTAACGTCACGTGCTTCATCAAGGGTGTCGACATCGTCCTCGAGTGCTTCATTGGAGTCCTCTTCCTTGCAAGCCACCACTCGGGGTATATTGTGTGGACCTGTTGGGAGTTGTTCGCAGACTCCATAATACCGCGGGTAATTCATCTGCCCAGGCACCTGCTGCACGCTTTAGTGGGACTAAGAGCCGCTTCTTCAAGCCTCGGCACACTAATCCATTGGCCTTTTCGACTTGACCATTGGACTCCGGGTGCGCAACGGATGCGTAGTTAAGCTTGATGCCCTGATCTTTGCAAAAATCGCGGAATTCATCTGTCGTGAAGTTGGTGCCATTATCGGTAATGATGCTATTTGGAACTCCAAATCGGAAGATGATAGACTTGATGAAGTTGACTGCTGAGGTCGAGGTAGCGTTTGTGACTGGGACTGCTTCGATCCACTTGGTGAATTTGTCGACTGGGACCAAAAGGAAAGTGTGACCACCACGGGAAGATTTCTTCAATGGGCCAACCATGTCCAGCCCCCACTGGGCAAAAGGCCAAGCCAAAGGTATAGTTTTGAGCTCTGAAGCTGGCGCGTGAGGCCTTGTTGCGTACTTCTGACACCCGAGACACTTCTTGACGATGTCTTCTGCATCCCTTATGGCGGTTGGCCAATAGAAACCGGCACGTAATGCCTTGGCGACTAAGGCCCTGCTGCTTGCGTGATGACCGCACGTTCCTGCATGAATGTGTGACAAGATTGCTCTTCCGTCCTCGGGTGCGATGCACCGCTGCAATATGCCCGAGATACTTCTCTTATACAATTCTTTGTTTATTATTGTGAAGGCCTTACACCGTCGAGTGACTCGACGTGCCTCGACTGGATCTGCTGGCACCTCCTGCCAGAGCATGTATGACAAATAAGGTTTTGTCCAAGATGGTTCCACGAGTAATACCTCGACCGGAGGGACTTGTGCCCGTTCATTACCGGGCTGCTGCTCAGCCGGTGTTTTTTCGGGTTCTGTATTTGCGTCTCCAACTTCTGGGTCCGGTGGATGCTTCTGTTTCAACTTGATTGATCGCTCCTTTATGCGTTCCAAGAAGACGCCTGGAGGTATCGGCTCTTTCTTGGACCCAATATTTGCCGGTCTGTCAGCCTCCTCATTACTTTCTCGGCCGACATGCTGCAACTCGCAGCCATCGAAGCTGCCTTCCATAACGTTGTACAGATCCCTGTAGGCTTGCATGTTAATCGCGTTTGCATCGCACTCCTTCATTGTTTGCTGCACGACGAGGTTTGAGTCGCCGTATATCATCAGCCTGGTTGCGCCACAGGCTTTTGCCATCCGCATGCCATGAAAGAGTGCCTCGTACTCAGCCTCATTGTTAGTAGCTAGCAGGAAATCCATTTGCAGAATATATCTGAGCTTATCACCTTTGGGGGATGTTAGCACGACTCCGGCTGCTGCTCCGCCATAGCGCTTTGACCCGTCGAAGTACATAGTCCAAGCGTTGGACAAGTCAGGGACATGTGGGAGTTGGGCCTCGATCCACTCAGTGGTGAAATCTGGTAGAACCTGAGCTTTGATTGCCTTCGGGTGTCGATATGTTATATCTAGCGGACCTAACTCGATTGCCCACTTAGCAACTCGGCCTGTTGCCATTGGATTATTTAGGATGTCGGCAAGTGGGGCGCTGCTCACCACCACTATTGGGTGCTCCGTGAAATAGTGCACGACTTTGCGACTCGACATAAAGACGCCGTATACCAGCTTCTGATAGTGCGGGTAACGCTCCATAGAGGGGGATAATACCTCGCTGAGATAATAGACTGGCCTCTGTACAGATTGAGTTTTTCCTTCCTCTGGTCTTTCGACTACTAAAACCGAGCTAATCACCCTGTTGGTGGCGGCAATATATAAGTACAGGGTTTCCTGTTCGGTTGGTGCCACGAGTATTGGGGGCGTAGTTAGCATGCGCTTGAGGTTGGTGAAGGCGACTCGAGCTTCCATTGTCCACTCAAATTTGTCCGTCTTCTTTAAGAGTTGGTAGAAAGGCAAGGCTTTTTCTCCCATTCGACTGATGAACCTGCTTAGAGCCGCTATCTTCCCGGCTAAACCTTGTGCTTCCCGGAGCTTTGTCGGTTCCGGCATTGTGAGGATCGACTGTATTTTCTCTGGGTTTGCTTCAATGCCCCTGGCGGACACGAGGTATCCCAATATCTGCCCTGATGGCACCCCGAAGACACACTTCGTTGGGTTGAGCTTGATTCTGTATTTGCTTAGTGCTTCGAATGTTTCGCGCAAGTCTTCGATAAGCGTGTCTGATTTCTGAGTCTTTACGACGATGTCATCGATGTAGACTTGAATGTTTCGACCGATTTGATCCTTTAAACAGTTCTGCATCATACGCTGGTATGTAGCGCCTGCGTTTTTGAGACCAAACGTCATCTTCGTGTAGCAGTAAACGCCGTGAGGAGTGATGAACGCCGTCTTTTCCTCGTTCTCCTTCTTCATCTGAATTTGTTGGTAACCCGAATAAGCGTCCAAGAACGAGAGTCGCTCGCACCCGGCAGTCGAATCGACGATTTGATCTATCCGAGGTAATGGGAAATGATCCTTCGGGCAACATTTGTTGAGGCTGGTGAAGTCTATGCACATGCGTGCATTCTTGACACCCTTCTTTGGCACGAGTACTGGGTTTGCGACCCAGTCGGACTTCTTGAGTTCTCGGATGAACCCAGCGTCCAGTAATCTGTCCAACTCCTTCCCGACAGCTACCCGCTTTGGCTCGGAGATTCTTCTCATTGTCTGCTTGACTGGCTTGGCATCTGGATAAATTTGTAAAGCGTGCTCGGCGAGTTCCCTGGGTACACCTGGCATATATGTCGGGTGCCAGGCGAACATATCCCAATTCTCACGGAGGAACTCGACGAGCGCGCCTTCCTATGCGTTGTTTAGGCTGTTTGACACCAGAACCGTCTTGTCCGCGTCTGTCGGATGCACCTGATGCGTTCTCGTGTCACTCTGGGCATTGAACGAGTTACCGGGTGTCGGTGTCTTTCCTTCGGGAAATAGTGTTCTGTCGTTGTCTAGAGCTATCTCCGCAAGCTGCTCTTGCGTAACGAAGGACTCGGAAATTTTGCTGAACTCCCTGTCGCAGTTATCTGACTTTCGGAAGTCACCTCTGACAGTTATGACTTCCTTGGGCCCAGGTAGCTTAAGCACAAGGTACGCATAGTGGGGAACTGCCATAAACCGTGCGAACGCTGGTCGCCCGAGAATGACATGGTACTGCGACTGCTAGTCGACAACCTCGAACTCGATACTGTGGGTCTTGAAGTGATCTGCATCACCTAAGGTAACATCAAGCCATAAGGAACCCAACGGGTAAACTGCCTTACCTGGGACGATGCCGTGAAAGGTGTTGTTGGAGGGTTTTAAATTGTCGACTGATAAATTCATTTTGCGCAAGGTGTCTGCGTATATGATGTTGATGCCGCTGCCGCCGTCCATGAACACCTTGCTCATACGGAAGCCTCCGACTAACGCGTGCAAGACCAACGGAGCGTGTCCGGGGCGTGGCACTCGCGGAGGGTGATCCTCGCGCGTAAAGCTGATTGGGGTTTCCGACCCTTGCAGGTACTCTGGAGCGGCGGGTGGTATCATAGTTGCTAGGTTGACCTGCCTGGTGATTAATTTCTGACACCGGTTAGACGGGCGACCTTTTTGAATCATGTACATTGCCCCTCTGGTGGGTGGGTACTGCTCTTGCGGGTTAGCTAGCTCCTCTGGCCGCTGGTTCACTTGAATTTCTCCTGCTATGTGCCCTGGAGGCGGAGGTGGTGGTGCCCCGAGTGCGGGTAAATTTACGGAGAGTCCTGCATTGCTGCGTAACTCAGCCTGCATTGCGATGAAGTCGCGACAGTCCTTTAGTAGGTGGGTTGCCGTTAACTTGCCGTCAACCCCCCTGAACATGTGCAGTCTGCACGGGTCGTTTAACTGCTCGGCTGGGGTCCGATATGGTCGCTCGTGAAGGGGATCGCAGGCAGAAAATAAAAAAATTCCTAACAGCGATAACCTAAAAACAGCCAGAATCTATACTATGCAGATATAGTAATACGCAGGGGGGTCTTCGCACATACCTCTTGAAGACCGAAAGCGGGGATTACGCTCCCGCACAAGCGTTGTCGATGAAGCCGACGAAGACTTCGATGCCGTGTAGAGGAAGCAGACCTCTAGCACCACAAGTGTGATGCCTCGCAGGGAGTCACACACGTACGGTGAAGCCGACGCACTCCGGGCTCCGATCCAGGGACGAAGCAGCGGAAGACTGGGACCGGGAGACCAGCAGCACGACGGTGTGCGTATGGTGTAGAAACAATTCCGAGGCGCAACTCCAAACTTGGGAATCACGTGATCCTCGGAGGGAGAGAGAGAGAAAACTGTGTGTCTCTTCAAAGGCCAGGGGTACCCTTCTATATAAAGGGGTCCAGGGGCTGCCCACCTTGCCAGGCTGGCGGTGTGGGACTATTCCCACACCCCAGCCGGCCAGCTTGGTGCGCCGGCCTAGGTGGGCCCCATGTGGCCCACCTAGGGCCGGCCGAACTGCCCCCTCCCTCATGGGGGGGACTTCCCCCCCCTCATGGGCCTCTTTGCCCAAAGAGGCCCATTAAGGGATTTTTGCCTTTAAAAATTCAGAAAAAATTAAAATAAAATATATTTAAGTATTAATTACACTAATTAATATTAAATACATATTACATAATTTGTTCTGGCTCCGAAAACTATTTCGTCGCTGCCCGATCTCCATCGGAACTTTCCCGGGAACTTGGATACCCAGAATTAATCCCTGCGAGATAACGAATACTTTTCCTTATCGAACCTGGACGTCTAAGTCTTAAACCTTTTGCCATGCGATACTTAGCGTGTCCGAGACTCGTTCATAGATATCTCCATACCTAGCTTGATCTCGTTATCGACACCGCTAACTTCTACTCGTCCATGATCTTATGTCCTGGTGACCTAGTCACACGCTTGCAAGCTCGTTTGACATAATCTCACCGAGTGGGCCCTAGAGTATCTATCCTGCTATGGGATTGGCAAATCCCGCTCTTGACCCCCCGTCTCAACATACTCCTATCCGACACCCGAGAGGGACACCTTTATTGTCACACTATGTAAGATATGACGTTGGATGCAATCAAAGTGTCTTCCAGGAATAGCAATAAGAGTAGGTCTCACCGTCGAAGGCGTAATGACTACGTCCTATAAATATTGGGTATGTCCATCACATCGTTCTACCAACGATATGACTTCATTGTCAAATAGACGCTATGTCACATGATCGGGAAACCTCGACCATCGATTGCACAATGAACCAGCCAAACAGAGGTTGCTGGGGACCTGGTTGTTTTAGCTATCACACGTGTATTAACGTTTCCGCTTAATACAGTTATAGCATGACACAAAAAAGTATTATGAACAAATGAGATATGATAAATAAAACACTTTATTAATTGCCTCTAGGGCATATCTCCTACAGCTCGTCCCTTCGAGTTCCCCTTGGTTTCCACTCGCGCCGTCGACCTCCGTCGTCGCGGTTTCTATCTTCATTATTTCTGCTGTCACGACCTCCGTTTCTGTCCTCGCGCTCCTCGCGCTGAGGGTCTCCCTGCTGGGCGAAACTGCGACTGTCCTGAAAGCCAGCCGCGACTTGTTCGACTCCGTCTAACTCGGCGTAATGCCGCTGCCTGTTTCGCCTGTCATTGCGACCACGGCGCCCCCAACTGCCGGGTGGACGTTCCTGCTCGGGTGACGGTAATCTATCCGACCTGACAGAGTCCTCTCCGTCTGCCCATTTGTTGGCTATTTCCATTAGATGCGCTATTGTTTTTGGATCCTCGCGGCCTAGTGCCTCCTGGAGGTCGTTGCGGCGAACACCCTGAATGAAGGCGAATATGGCGTTGTCCTCGAATATGTTGACACCTGAATTCTTCATCGTCGTCCAGCGCTGTATGTACTCGCGTAGGGACTCGCCGGCTTTCTGCTTACATGCTCTGAGTTGCTGAAAAAGACGCTGGTCGCTTGAAGGTTGATGAGAAGTTTCTCTTGAAATCGCTGCAAAAAGAATCCCATGTTCCATATGAACTGCGAGGCAGCCCTCTAAGCCATGCTCGGGCTGAACCCGTGAGCATTAACTGTATGTATTGCATGGCGGTTGTAGAATTTCCTCTTTGACAGGCTACTGCCGTTCTGTAATCTTCCAACCAAGCCGCTGGTTCTTGGCTGCCGTCGTACTTTGGAGTTTCCGACGTTAGCCTGAACCTTTTGGGCATGCGAGTTTCGCGCACGGCAGTCGTAAAACACATGGCTCCGCAAGGTTCGACATCTGAGTCTGTGTACGAGCTACTGCGACTGGAGTCTGGTGTGCGGCTGCGGTGTCTTCGCTGATGCCTACGCTTGTTTATTGTGCGCTGGGTAATGATATCCCGAGCATCGACGCCTTCCTCGATGTAGTCGTGCTGGAACCCTGACGCGTGCCGTTGCCGACGTCGTTCCCTTCTGTCCTGGCGATGCTCTTCTCTCTCGTAATGGCGGCGAGTGGCCCGTTGTTCCTCTGTTTCGTCTCTGTCGCGCTCGCCGCGGTGGCGCTGCCTTGATCTGTTTCTTTCCGGCTCGTCTCTATCGCGGTCATCGCGGTGACGGCGTCTGGATCTACTCCCTTCTGGTATTTCCTGGCCGAGGTCCTCGCGAGGCCTGGTGCCTTGTTGTATGTCCTCGTTCTGAGGAGTGAGTACCTCGTTCGGCCTGTTGCCGTCTGCCCGAGTGCCGGTGTTTGGTACGTTCTGCGCGGGGTTGGCCCGAGGCCGACTTGGAGTGCCACCTGTTGGTACCAAAGCGGTCCCCACTTGTCCCAAAGCGTCGATCTGTGCTCGATGCAGACTATGACGTGGATCGTCCGCGGGGGGCATCGTGGACCGAAGGTAGGTCGCGACCGAAGCGACTGCGGCTGCCGTTGTCTGTAGTACTGGGATGCTGTCCTCTCCTATCCTCATGAATCTTTGGCGCATGCTTACTGGCTCCATACCAGTGCGCGGCAGACGCGACCGAGATCTCACGTGCTGAGCAGAGTCCGGATCTGCCCCAGTCGAATAAGACGATGAATCGGCCAACCTCCTTGCGCTGGCTGAGTCTGCTCTTTGTTGCCGCTCATTGAGTTCTTGCTGCATCTCTATTAACTCCTGATTTTTCTTGCGCAGCAGGTACTAATAAGCTAGCAAGTCGTTTCTGGGAGCATCTTCGGGCATGAGCGTTCCGTTGTTGACGACGTCCTGTATTCTCTGCGCCATCTCCTCCGTAATGACGAGCTCCGCGTCTGCTGACAGTTGCACAGTCAGGGGGTACTGTACAGGGAACATCCCGGATCGCCTAACCGGCGTTGTCGTGGCACCTGGTGTGCTATTGGGGTTCACCATGAATACTTGACTGGCTATGCGGTTGCGTGCGTTGCGTCCCTCGCCCTGGTGGCCATGCTCGTCACTTGATGATGAATGCGCTCCGCGAAGGATGGCGGCCACCTGGAAGGTGGTGCAGTCGGAGCAGTAACATGTGGCATCTGAAGCTTCTTTCGGCGACTCGATAGGTGGGGGGGTCACGTAGTTGGTGACGCGCGAAATCGGCGCCGAGTCGGAGGTGTCCAGAGTTGATGCAGGCACGCAGTCGATGTTCTCGAGAGCCACAGGTGGCTCAAGGTCGTCCGCCTCCCTTGTCGATGTTTCCGCGACTGTCGGCCTTGCGATCCCGGGCGAGCCCGGCATGTGGAGCGTGCCCCACTGATTAACGAGAATACGAAAAGCGCTGAACGTTAGATCCATACCTGAGTAGACCTCTGCAAACAGAGGACGCTCGGATTCCGAATGCGGAACGAAGTCGAAGGTTCCGAGGGTGAACGGCTTCCGTAGATCCGGCGAATTCCCTGGCGATGCCGATCTTGATACCGGAGTTGTAGATGCGATTGTCGGGTCCGCCGAACCCGTGGATCCAACACCCGTCCTTCCCACAGACGGCGCCAATTGACGAGTCATGGACTCGGCAAATCCCATGGTTGTGCACCCTGGGTTATATCGGGAAGAATCAGTATATGGGTGTTGGCGGATTCGGACGGTAACGAGCAAAGTCTCGCTCGTTGATGTATTGATTGGCAGATTATAAGGTGGCTACAATGGCGATCCGGCGAGTTCGGGAGCTCGCTAGGGTTTACAAAGGTGATATTGCGTAACCGGCTATCTATCCCTCCTGGCCTATTTATAATAGGCCGGGTCTCGGGAGTTTGAGTACAAGTCGACTACAGGCATAACTTGCCTAAGTTGATACGAGTTTCTATTCCTTGAGCCTCACTCTATACATTGCGGGCCGTAGTAGGCCATCTATACGACTGGAAGTATGGGCCACCCAGTGGGCCTTCCGGTAGGTTAGGCATCATTATAGTAGCGTGGGTATACCCGTTGGGTATAACCACATCAAACTTCATCCCAATTGCCCGCCCAAGGTGTGATAGTCTCACGGAAGACTCGATGCAAGATCTCAAATGGGCGACAAAGGTGAGCAGTTTTGCCATTGATACCTCCTTCCATGGTGATTGGAGCAAGGACATCCCTGTGGCTTGATAGATCATTTCCATGGCTCCTCCAACTGCTAGACACTGACTCTCCCTTGTCTTCATAACCAAGAATCTTGCCAAACTCCTCCATAGTGACAGAAAACTGCCTGTCTCTGGTCATCCAAGTCAAAGTCCTAGCTTCATCTTCATGCATAAACAAAGTGGCATAGAATTGAGTGATGTAGTATTCAATGAACTTTTGGTTGAACACCATGATATCCAACAGACCAAACTCCTCACACATAGCCAGAGTCTCATCAAAGTAACCCTTATGTACAACCAGCCGCATATACTCAAGATCAAGAGAGTGTTGAGTGGTGACATTGAAGTCCTTGTGAATGTAAATCTCTTTGAAAATAGCCTCTTGATCTTTGGTATGGAAGTGAGAAGAGGCTTCAGTTGACTTTTTAGAGTCATAGGGGTTTCTTCACGCAACTTTTGATAAGCATCCGGCTTCCAAAGATGGAAAGGCTTGCGAACCGGTTTCTTGGATGTGGCAACTCTGCCCCTGGAACCTCCTCTGGTTTGCCTTGGCACAACTTCATCTTCTTGCATGAAATCTTCCTCAATCTCATTCATAGCAGCCTTCTTCTTGTTAGAGCGCGTGAACACACGGGAACCTGTGAACAACAGTAGGTAGGGTAGGGAACAAGATAAGTGCACATGTTTTAAGATTTGAAAAACTAACCTAGTGGCAAAATGTAAGGAAAGGGTAGAAATTTCTTACGGGCGGTAGTACCGGACAAGGCCCGGTAGTACCGGCCGTGCAAATTGAGCCTGCCCGAAGGTGAACTCAAATCGACGAAATCCGTACATGAAGCAACTAGAGAGCACGTTCCCGAGTCAAATGTGACCACCCTACCAAGTTTTAACCATAGAAACATGGAGCTACCGGTGATTTGCGGAAGTACACCTAGGTTTCAAAAATGAGACCAAGAGGAGCAAAATCGAGGCAAATACCGGAGGCCATTGGAGGAGGTCGACGTGGGGAACGACTCCACGGAGCAGATCTGGCCGGAGGGAGACGGAACCCGGCCGGCCGACGGCGGCGGCACGGGTGGAGGAGAGAGAAGGCGGCGGGAGATACTCCTTGGAGTCGTGCGTGTGGGGATGGGGAATAACCCTCCAGCCCGCACGGTTGACTTCACTGGGGCGAAATCCGCACGCCCGGTAGTACCGGAGCAGGTGGCTCGGTACTACCGGGGCCTGAATTTTTTTGAGCAGTGTTAAAACTGCTTAAATTCAGAGCCCGGTAGTGTGCCGGCCTCCACCCGTAGTACTACGGGGACCTCCTCAACAACTCCAAATTTTTTTATAAACTTGTGCAAGAGATAGAGTGTTTTATGGGATAAAATCAAGGCTTAGGATAGAACAAAAGAAACATGGAGATGGTACTTCATACTCAAATTGGAAGAAGCAAACACACATAAAGGCCAAAATGAGCATGGTTTCCATAAGAGCACTAGAGAAAAACAAAGAACACCAAATAAGCTCCAAAAAGAAAAGCAACTCTTCTCAAAAAAGAGGGCGGTGGCCTAATCCACCATGTATGAGTGTGTGGTGTGACACCGCGAAGATATATCTTGGGTTCACGGCCAATACTCATCGTTTAAGCACAATTTGTCACCGAAGTGACTATATGAGGCACGAATTGTCTATGTGCGCATAATAGAAGTAGTGTTGACTCATGAATTGAGTTACACTCCCCCTATGTCCATGCATGCATCTAAACTAGTTACGACGTCTACTATGGGTACTTGTGCAAGGCGGTCAAGCAAAGTTACTCGCATCAATGACATTTAGTTCATTCCTCAACTCTCGAAATGGGCCTTCGTGAAGATGTCCGCGAGTTGATCCTTGGTACCTACAAATAAGAGGTCAATGTTGCCCCTTTCCACGTGCTCCCGGATGAATTGATGACGAACTTCAATATGCTTCATCTTGGCATGTTGCACGGGGTTGTGGGCGATCTTGATGGCACTCTCATTGTCGCAAAGGAGAGGCACCTTGGTGAAGTTGACACAATAGTCCTTCATTGTTTGCACCATCCATAAGAGTTGAGCACAACAACTTGCGGCGGAGATGTACTCGGCTTCGGTGGTGAAGAGAACAACACAATTTTGCTTCTTGGAAGACCAACATACCAAGGAGCGGCCAAGAAATTGACAACCCCCGGAAGTGGACTTCCTATCCTTCTTCTCTCCGGCATAATCCGCATCCGAGTACCCGATGAGATGAAAGCTTGAACCCTTGGGATACCAAAGACCAAAGTTTGGGGTATGAAGCAAATATCGAAAGATGCGCTTAACCGCCATCATGTGGCTCTCTTTGGGAGCCGCTTGATACCTTGCACACTTACCCACACTAAACATGATATCCGGTCTAGATGCACAAAGATAAAGCAAAGAACCAATCATTGAGCGATAGAGGTTTTGATCGACATCGTTACCCTCGGTGTCGGTGTGGAGGTCAACAGTGGTAGACATGGGTGTCTTGTAAGGTTTGAGCTCCATCATCTTGAACATCTTGAGCATGTCTTGAGTATATTTGGCTTGATTGATGAAGGTACCTTCCCTATATTGCTTCACTTCAAACCCTAGGAAGTACTTCAACTCCCCCATCATGGACATCTCAAACTTGCTTGTCATTAGCTTTGCAAACTCATCATTGAAAGCATTGTTAGTAGAACCAAAAATGATGTCATCTACATATAGTTGGCATATGAAAAGATTGCCACCCACCTTCTTGGTAAAGAGGATGGGGTCAATAACACCAACTTGGAATCCACGGTCTACAAGAAACTCTCGAAGATGCTCATACCACGCACGTGGGGCTTGTTTAAGGCCATAGAGCGCCTTGTCGAGCTTGTAAACATGGTCCGGATGGTTGGGATCCTCAAACCCGGGAGGTTGCTTAACATATACCAACTCATTAATAGGACCATTAAGGAAGGCACTTTTAACATCCATTTGTTGTAGTTTAAAGTTATGATGAGATGCATATGCAAGCAAGATGCGAATAGATTCAAGACGAGCAACGGGGGCATAGGTTCACCGAAGTCAACACCTTCAACTTGTGACTAGCCTTGTGCCACCAATCTTGCCTTGTTTCGAATGACGATGCCGTTCGAATCTTGCTTGTTCTTGAAGACCCACTTGGTGCCGATGACGTTCTTGTACCCATTTGGCCTTGGCACCAACTTCCACACCTTGTTGCGCTTGAAGTTATTGAGTTCTTCATGCATGGCATCAATCCAATCATGATCTTCGAGTGCTTCATACACCTTCTTGGGCTCGATGAAGGACACAAAAGCATGGTTGGTGCTAAAACTCGCCAATTGACTTCTTGTGACGACCTTGTTTTGGACACCACCAAGAACTTTGTCCAATGAGTGCTCTAAGAGTTCTGGGTTTCTCTCTCTTCGTGCGTCTCTTCTCTTCTTGATCTCCTCCGATGTTTCTTGAGAGATGACTTTATCATTTCCTTCATCATCGGAGTCATGTGCATAGTGTTGATCTTGAACTTGATCTTGATGTGGACCATCTTGAGCTTGTTCTTGATCATTTGCTTGAAAGTTGTCTCGTGCACCATCTTGAGCTTGGTCTTGAACATCAAGTTGTTGAGAGGAACCACTAGGTTGATCTTGTTCTTGACCTTGCTCACTTGATTGGGGGTTCGGAGTTTGTCCTTGGTTGCTTGGAGGATCTTGTGTAGGTGATGATATGACTTGAGGAGATGCTCGTGGAGGATCTTGAGCTTGAGGAGGATCCTCTTCAATAGGACGAATGTCCCCAATAGCCATCCTTCTTAGAGCAAGCTCCATGGGTATATCACCTACAACATTAGAATCAACTTGCCCCACTTGGGAGTCATTATCCTCATCAAACTTCACGTCACTAGATTCCTCAACTTGACCGGTGGTCTTGTTGTAAACTCTATAGCTGTGAGAGTTTGTGGAGTAACCAACAAAGATACCCTCTATTGATCGAGCTTGAACTTAGATAGCCGGTTACCTTTCTTGCGAATGAAGCACTTGCATCCGAAGACACGAAAATAAGGAAGGTCCGGTTTCTTCCCAAGAAGAATCTCATATGGAGTCTTGTTCAAGAGCTTGCGGTGATATAACCGGTTTGTTGCATGACAAGAGGTGGAGAGGGCTTCGTCCCAAAAGTTAAACGGATAAGCATACTCCGCAATCATGGTCCTAGCCGCGTCCATAAGAGTCCGGTTCTTTCTCTCTGCAACACCATTTTGTTGAGGGGTATATGGAGTGGAATATTGATGAGCAATGCCTTCTTCACTAAGAAATCCCTCCACGGTGTAGTTCTTGAACTCGGACCCATTGTCACTTCGGATTCTCTTGATCTTCTCTTGATATTGGCATTGAGCCATGTTGATGAAGTCAATGACTCTTTGTTGAGTCTCACTCCTCTTCTTGAAGAAATAGACCCATGTGTATCTTGAGTAGTCATCAACAATCACCAAGCAATACTTCTTCCCACCAGGACTATCATAAGATAGTGGACCAAAGAGGTCCAAGTGAATGAGCTCAAGAATCTTGTCGGTGGTGATCTTTGTCTTTGATGGATGGGCTTCTCCATGTTGCTTTCCTAGAACGCACGATCTACACACACACGATCTTTGGAGAACTTGATATCGGTTAGTCCAAGAATGTGATCACCACTTTGAAGATCATGGAGTGTTCTCATATTGGTGTGGGCTAGTCGGCGATGCCAAAGCCAACCCACATCAACTTTATCCATTAGACAAGTCGCGGCCGTCATGCTTTCTTTCGAGAAATCAAGCACATACATGCCGTACTCGACATGTCCAACAAAGACTACTTTAAGAGATCACTTCACGGTGATGATCACACTCTCGTCATCAAAATAGCACCCATAACCACTTTTTGTAAGTTGATAGACGGAGAGCAAGTTGTAACCAAGGGACTCGACAACAAGTACATTCTTGATAGAGATTTCTCTAGCAACAACAACCTTGCCTCGTCCCAATACCTGAAGCTCGCGGTTGTCACCTATTTTGACTCGTGATATTGAGGTAGAGGAGGTTCAATATCATCCACCAAGTCAATGCGTCCGGTCATGTGTTGGGATGCGCCACTATCCACCGTCCATCGACCCGCACCGGACGCCACACCCTACAAGAGGTCAAGTCTTTGACTTAGGTACCCTTTTTTGGATGGGTCCTTTCTTGTTAGTCACAAGGGTCTTTAGAACCCAAATAGCCCAATGATAATCATCACCATATGAAGTACCAACATATTTAGCATAAACATGTCCATCTCTAGACTTCAAAAGAACATAAGATGGGTTATATTTGCCGGCAAAGTCATTATGAGTGGGAAGACCCCTTGTGGTCTCACCACCCACAATGGTGTTGGTCTCCTTCTCTTTAGCCATCTCCCCCTCCTTCACAAAGATAATAGCTTTGGAAGAGGGAGTTGGCTTCTTCTTCTTCTTGTTCATCTTCTTTGACTTGGTAGAGAAACCAAGTCCTTCTTTCCCAATTTGATCCTTTTGACTACTCAAGAGGTCAATAAGGTTCTTCTCTCCTTGGGCACAAGACATAATGCCCTTCTCAAGTTGAGATCTCAACTTAGCATTCTCTTCAACAAGGTTAGCATGCTCACAACAAATAATAGATTGATCAACAAGTTCATTTGATGTGGAAGCAATAGCTACTTTTACTTGTTGACCTAGGAATTGATCATGATACTTCTCAAGGTTAGCAAACGACCCTTTGAGGTTTTTAAGTTCCTCTTCAAGCCTCTTGTTTTCCTTCTCAAGTCTAGCATGGTCAATGCCTAGCTCATTCTTCTCATTTTTATAGACTTTGAAAGTAGCAAGAGCATGTTCATGATCCTTTTTAACTCTAGACATGTCAATAGCATAAGATTCCTCTAAGTTAGATAGGGCCTCCTCAAGAGACCCTCTACGAGTTTGCTCTTTTACAAGAGCGATAGAGAAATCTGCTATCTCACTCGCATAGTCCACCTCACGGTTTGCCATGCCCGAGATGATCTCCTCCTTTTGATCTACAAGAGAGTTAGTTTCCTCAGGTTGCTCTAAGAGAGCATCAACATGCACTTTATCTTCTCCCTTAAGTTTTGCTAGCCACAAGTCCACCTCACTTGGACTTTGGGACTCCTTCACAACACTTTCTACACAATCCAATAAGGAAGGAGGTGTAGAAGCAATAGGTTTAGAAGGAGGAGTTACCGAGGTGGCTTTTGCCATAAGACATGTGTAGGGAATGGACTCATTCTCATTGGGAGATTCAAATAGGGATGGCGGTGAAGAGGAAGGAGTAACTATGGCAATGCGTGCGGTAGCTCCGACTTCATCTCCATCTTCATCACCGGACATGTACTCTTCCAACACCTTTCTATCTTGAACACACAAGGCATTGGGGACCCTCTTCTTCACGTAGTTCTTGTTGCCGTTGACCTTGGTCTTGTCTTTCCTCACAAGCTTGCCGTTGTGATCCTCTCTATTCTCCCAAGGACAATCGGCTATGTAGTGGTTGAGGTTGCTACAATTATAGCACGTCTTTGGACGCTCCCCTCTTGGTTTGCCGCCAAAGTTCTTCTTGGCAAAAGGTCTTGATGAACTTCCTCTGGAGTGGTTGCTCCAAAAGGCTCTTGCGGCAAGGGCCATGTGATCAAAATAGTCATCCTTGGTGTCTTGCGCATCTCCTTCTTCATCTTCTTGTTCACACACATCTTCAGAAGTGATGGCCTTTGACTTCAATGCTAGGTTTGGAGAGTGTCCCGCAAGTCCTCTTTGCCAAGCATGAGCATGAATAGAACTCTTCACAACCATTCCGATGGAAACAAACTCATTGAGTATGGTGTTGGAGTCAAGTTTTGAGAAGTCCGGTCTTGATCGAATAGTTTGAGCCAAGCTTTGATTGGAAGGAGTGATAGCCTTGAGGAACTTGCGCTTGATCCAACTATCTTCAATCTTCTCAAAGCCAAAATCATTCAAGGTGATGGCCAGAGCGGAGAGCCTTCGATAGAGATCTTCGGGTGTCTCATCCTCATTCGTCACAAACTCTTCGGCCTCGTCTAGGACCGCTTCATACTTGCAAAGTTGAATGATTGCGCTCCCCAAGAACAAATTGTGGAGATTGTCCCAACATTGTTTGGCCGTCTTGCATACCCGGATATGAGTGGTATAGGTTGGGCCGGCGGCCGTTTGAATCATGCGCATGGCGGTGGCATTGAGTTGGTGATTGACCTTCTCCGTTGGAGTCATGTTGAGTGGGTCTTGAGGATGAAAACCTTGCTCTATAATGTCAATCAAGAAGACACAACAACTAGACATGTGTGATAGCATATTAAATTGCCAATTAGGAAAGTCTTTTGGGTCAAGCATAGGTGGTGCGCCCATGTTGGCGATGTGTGGCGGAGAAACGTGTTGGTGGATTGTGTTGTACACTTGTTCCGGTGGAACATTTGCATACACCCCCGGTTTCTTGGGATTGGGCCACCACCCGCGGCATTCGGTGCTTCGGGATTGACTTTCGCCTTTCCATCCACATTGACGAGAACCGAAGAAGATAGATCATCTACCTTCTCCAATTCATTTTCCACGGGGGGTGAACCATTCTTAGGTTCCGGTTTCCCTAGGAACTCCTTGAATATTTCCCGCATCGATTCCTTCATGCTTATGTTGAGGTTGGTAGTAATCTCGGTATTGAGATTCGCCATCTCACTCTTGAGATCACTAACAACCTCACCAAGGCGTTCATTAGTAACCGATGCGAGTGGATCCAAGTTGTCCGACATATTCTCTTAGGCGGTGAAGCCTTAGATAAGAGCCGAGGCTCTGATACCATTGAAAGATCAATATGTCGACTAGAGGGGGGGTGATTAGGCGACTACCAAATTTTAATTCTTTTCCGATTAATTAGGGCTTGAGCAATGTATAACAAGGTACTAGATGTGCACTAGATGAAAGCAACCTACGTGATACAAACAAGGTAAGTAGCGTAGCGGAAGCAACAAGTAAAGGATAGAAATAACCGCAAAGTGGAGACACGGAGATGTTTCCTGTAGTTCCTTCCCAAGGGAAGTATGTCTACGTTGGAGGAGTGTGGAGCCACCTAGGCGCTCCAATAGCACAGATGTGCTCACTCTATTCTCCGTGAGCTTTACCCGTGGGGTTTTGGCTCATCCACTATGAGGTCACCTTGAAGGCGTTGACCAAGACGATACACAAAGGTCGGGGAACTCCGCAATGAGTTGGAGTCTCCCAACAATGCCTCGGACTTCCTCCGAGACTCACAAAGACACCTAGGGTTACAAGCAACCCAAGATGTAGAATCCACACGTCAAGTGTGGGGGGAATGGAAATTCCTTCGGTGGAGATGTAGAGCTAGACCTCCTCCTTCACTCCTCAAAGAATCAAGGCGATTGGGTGGTTGGAGTGGGAGATCTAGTAGTTTGAAGCTTTCATTAATGGAGGAGAGAGATTGCTTGAAGCTTAGTCTTCATCGGGGAAGAAGACCCCTATTTATAGTCTCCCCAATAAGTGGCCGTTGCCAGGAAAAGTCGTGCCGCCCGGTAGTACCGGCCTCCGTCCGGTAGTGCCGGCCAACAAAGGGAGAGCGACGTCCAAAATATCTTCACGCGACAGAAGAAGCTCGGGCGGTAGTTCCGCCCGAGTTGGCCCGGTACTTCCGGGCGTCGATAGTACCGGATCCGTCCGGAACTTCCGACTGAAAACTGCGCGAAGGCAGTACCCACCAGGCTAACGTAGAACTACCGCACCGCCTGGTGCGGTACCTCCGCCTGAAGCCATTAGCGGTACTACCAGACCACGTCCGGTACTACCGGCCGTAGAAAAGCTGGCAGGGTAAAACAGGAGCTTCGCGCTGATCCCTTTTTACTTATTTACTTCTGCAACAATTGACAACACATGAGAGTATTCCTAGTGTTGTTGCCTAACACACAAAACATACAAGGGATATAAACGATGTCCTTTCACCAACCGTCCCCCGCTGTCTTCATAAAATTCCCCACACACAGCCGCCGCCGCGCCGCCGATTTCCGCCGCCACCTCTGCGCCTCCCCACCGCCTACCCCCACCGGTCCTTTCGCCGCCGCACCTGAGCGGCCCCAGTTCGACACTGATTCCTGCCCCACGTCGCCGCATCCGCCTCGACTCGCCGCCGAACGTCAAGCCGCCGCGCCGCCGTGTCAAACAGATCGGGTTTCTGCGGCGTGCGGCTGCGGCTGTCCGGGCGTTGGACCGCGGAGATAACAGAGGCCGTTCAGCGGTGGTACATGGGTACCTTTGATACGGCTCACCTCGCCGCCCATGCGTACGACGTGGCAGCGATGCGGTTGGATCGCCCGCGCGCCGATCTCAACTTCCCGGAGGAGACCAGGGAGAACGCCGAGTTCATTGCTGTGCATCCGCCGTGACGACGAGGCGGCGATGGCGCGGTTCCGCCGTGAGCATCCGGAGCTCGTGCAAGCGCAGATGGACTTGGACACCGAGAGGGACGCGATCGAGAAAAAGCAAGCAGCTTCGTCATCCCGGCCGGGAGAGGCTGGACCCTCCGACACCATAAACGTGCCGTCAGACTTCGACGAGTCGTTCGAGACCTACTGGAAGAGTCTTGGCCTGTCCGATGATGAGTAGTAGTGTAGATCGATTGAGTGTTAATTTCAAGATTGTCTTACCTAGCTAGCTAACTTGTTGAGTCTGAGTGCCTGCTGAATGTACTTTTAGTGTCAACTTTGCCACGTATAATTAGTGTCCTCTGTTCAAAACTTCCAAGAACATGGATGAAACGGTGATGCATGTAAAATGCATACATGAGCTTTGCACTTTATTTACTCATATTCCAATCATATTTGCATCACATAAGGGTTATATCAATGTTTTATCATGATTTTGGAAATATCTTAATGATTTCCTATTTTTATGGAATTAACCCTGCACAGGCAGAAAACCCTAGTTTTGTATTTTAATATTTCAGGGACCCAAACTTCGTCGAAATCACCTGCAAATTTAGGGGCGTCATTTTTTGGAAGGAAGAAGACCTGTGGGCGAAGGAAGCGAGCAAACGGAGGCCCGAGGCCCAAAAGGGGGTGGCCCACGCGGCCAGGTACTATGGCCGCGTGGGACCCACTCTTTTGGCCCTCGTGGCTCCGTTGCCGTCGATCTTTCCTCCACCGACTCCGTCTTGACCTAAAAACGCCTATAAAAAAGGTCCCCCGACGTTCTCTGGAAGGAGCGCCGCACAAACACAGAAACACCAAAACGGAGATCAGGAGCTGCAGATTGGAGGGGGAAAACTCCGGCGGGGCGCTGCCGACGTGGTCTCCATCTTCTCCATCGACTTCTCCACCGTCTACATGATGAAGAGGGAGTAGTCCACCTCTGGACTATGGGTTTGTGGAAGTAACTTATGTATCTCTCCTCTCTTGAGCTTCACTAATTAGTACCATATGAGCTGCTGAACATGATTACGGTCACCGTTGTAATACCTTTGTGGTAGATCTTTCTATGAGTTAATATATGTTTGAGATTGCAATGTTTGTTTCAGTTATAAATATAGATGCATATTATGTACCCCGTTCTTGTCTACTTGTTTTGATCAAGCATGTTTATGAGAGCGTGTGTGGGGGAACGTGTGCATTAGTTGGAGTAACGGGGGGTGGCTAGTGCAGTGAACGTGAGAGAAAGTTCTGCGATCCACTTGGGTATCTCTACCTTACTTTGTTGCCTCACTAGGGATAAACTAAAATACCATGCTACCGGGGATGTGGGCGTGGCCATTGCCACTACTCCATGACTAGATCTAGCATGTTCTTATTTTCACTTCATGTCATGATACTTAAAGCTATATTCTGAGTTATCTTAATTACCGAGGTGTTATGATTTAGTTCGCATCTTGGTGGAGTATAAGAGAGACTAATAACCAAAAGGTCTCTATGTTAGGACGCGATGCCCATATATCTAATTAACTTGTTATCAAACTTTGTGTTGCAATCTCATATGTTAACTCTGTGTGTGTTCCATTGTCTACCACTTTATAAAGAGAGAGTGCATTTGTGAAACCATGAACCCCGGTCCATTTTTAATCATAAGAAACACCTTTCCAACAACATATACCACTTTTCCATTTTCAGCCATAATTAAATCTGAAAATACAAAAATACTTTTCATCTTGGATACATCATTAAAAATTCAAAAATATCATTTACCGTTGCATCCACCAGCATTGCATATTTATTTCTTGTTTGCATTGCATAACTATCTTGATATCATTCTTACACCTTGTGCTTGACAACTACAGGTGAGCTTGAGGACCAAAACATTTAACTTTGTTTTGTAGGTAACCAAAAGAAGGATAAGAAGATATATCTTCCACTACTGATTCCCCGAGAGTTCGATATTAAACCCTCGAGTCACCCTCGTGGGGAAAACTGTCTTCCACTTACCACACACTGTGCACTTGGAGTCTCAACCTAATCTTGGTTACTTTTTGCAGGTAGCAAATCATCAGGAATCAAGACGTTTTCTGGCGCCGTTGCCGGGGAATCATAGCTGAGAGATTTATCCAAGGGTGTGCATCATTGCATTCATCTCACAACGAAGTCAACATCACCAACCTGTGCTAACACCTAAGCTTGGGGAGGTTGCACCTACGTGAGCACCATCTTATCCATCTTTACTTACAAAGCAATTTATTTGTTTTGTCAGTGTCATTGCATTGTCTTGCATTTGTAATTCGGTTTGCACTTGTGAGACTCATTTTATTTTCAGTTTTGCATAAAAAATTAAAAAATACAAAAAAAACTTGCTAAAATGGGAGAAAGAACTAAGTTGTGTGACTACACAAACACTCCTAATGATCAATTTATCACAAGAGCTATTGCCACACCTGAGATTAAAGCTGATAGTTTGTTGAACTTGATAACTAGGAAACAATTTGGCGGTAGAGCATGGGAAGATAGTCTTGAGCATCTTAATAATTTTACTGGCATTTGTATTCTGCAAGATTTTAAGGAACCTGATATTGTGATGCCAAAACTATTCCCTTATTCGCTAAATGGAGAGAAAAGAATGGATATATTCATTACCCCTTGATGTCAAAACTTGGAGAGAACTAGAAAAGGCTTTCCTTAGGAAGTATTATCCCCTTTTTAAAGTTTGGCAACATAGAAACGAACTGGACAATTCTACGCATGTTAAGAAAAAGACTAGAAGTAGGGAAGTACTCCCTGCTAAGGAAACTATTGGGGTAATGAAAGAGGTAGAAGTTGAGAAAGTTAAAATGCTTAGTGAAGTCAAGAACCCTTTGCTTGACTTAGAAAATTATAGCTTGCATGAATTAATATCTGTCTTACAAAAATTTGCAAGTGATCCTTCCATCAACACTAACCAAACTGGTTTTGGTTCTTATATTGCTAATCATGTCCTGAAAGAAAAGATTGCTAGGTACAACCAAGAGGCAATGATACCACCTAAGCTTGGGGATATGTGGATTCCTAAGGTACTAGTAACTATTGGAAAAGAGACACACCATGCCATACTTGATCTAGGATCTAGTGTCTCTGTTTTATCTAAAGAACTATATGAAGTGCTTGAATTGAATTTTTTTGAAAAATGCTCCATTGAACTAGCACTTGCTGATGACTCTATTAAACAGGCTTTAGAAAAGTAAGTGATGTATGGTAGAGTTACATATGACTTTTGTGCCTGTGGATTTTCTAATCATGGACATGGGGAATAAAACCTCTAGTCCTATTATTCTTGGAAGACCTTTTCTTCGTACTACAGGTGCCATCATTGATTCAAAGGAAGGGAATGTGAAGTTTCAGTTTCCACACAAGAAGTGCATGGAACACTTTCCAAGGAAGAGGGAACCACCAAAGTTCAAGCTCCCTCATGAGCTCGTCTACAATAAACAACAAGTAAGAAGCCTAGCTATATGGCTAAAAGAAAGCGCTTTGCGGGAGGCAACCCGGTTATTTTTTTGTGTGATTTTCTTTGTGTCCTCTTATTGTACCAAGAGATTTTGTTTATAGTTTAGTTTCTGGAATTTTCAATAAAGTGCCAAGTTTTACCCTTTTTGGTTTGAAAAAGTTGCTTATAGCGTTCGGAGATTTTATTCCTGCACGAGTCAGTGCACGGTATGATTTTTAATTCTTATTTTGTAACTCTTAATGAGCTCATATTTGAACTGTAGTTGCAATTTTTCATCCTCTGTAAGCATGAATTTGTTCGGAATTTTTGGAAAAAGTTTGGTAGGGTAGAAAAATACGTTTTGCTGCAGCTATTTTTCTGGACAGATTCTGTCCCATTTTGTTTGATGCTTGCTTTGAGCTTTTAAGTTGAATCTTTTTGATCCAATTGAGTTTATGAGTAAGCATACAACATTATATAACTTCTGGACAATTCATATGAATATTTGTTCAAGGATTATATGCAGCAAGAAACATATTTATTTATCACTATTAATGCACCCCACAGAAAAGAAATGGGAGAAACGGTGTTTTGAAGTTTTTTCACAGGGATTGGAGGAGATGCACTAAGAGCTATCCAAGGATGGTGAAGACCATAAGCTTGGGGATGTGAATACAACCCCGCTGGACCTACACACTCTCGGTTTGCACACGTCCAACTTCTGTTTTTCGATCGAAACACTTTATCGCATAAACTTGGAGCGTCTTTTTGTTTGTTTTGGTTTGATTCGAGAAACCACCACACTATCATTTATATATGAGAGAGATACTGAAAATATGGGTTGAAATATGTTGGATGCTTTTATAAGATTGGGAAAAGGGATGTTTGAGTTGATTTTTAATGATACATATAGTTGCATGATTCATGAGCTTGTTTATGAGTAGTAGTTTGCAAATTCTTTATCAAGAGCTATCGCTTATTCATGTTTTAGTGCTAATTGTTATTTCACTTGGTTTGACATGGATTAGTTAGTTCTATGGACACTCATGCATGCTTCTAGATGGTCAACTTTCTCCCTCTTGCTAGCCCAAAAACTCCAACAAGCAAAAACTTGTTTCCAACACCTTCAACCAAAGTTATTCCAGTGAGTCCACCATATCTACCTATTGGCTTTATGCTATTCCGAGTATGTTTATCCTGATGTTTGTGTTATCTTACCTCTGAATGAAAATGTTTATGTTATTGATTGCCATGGAAAAAGTTGGTTATATAGCTCTCACAAACTTGATGCACAATGTACTTTTATTGCATAATAAAACATGACCCATTGTGATTAAGATTATGGTGTTAGTGGCTTGATGAATGTTTTGGGTTGGAAGTTAGCTCATATGTGCTGTCACATGGCAAGCTTTCAACACGCTCTTCGTTTCATTAAGTTGATATCATGTGCTTTTGTCTATGGATGCTTATCATGTTGAAATAAATGTGGAGATAGAGTAAGTTTAAATGAGTTTGTATAATTGGTTAGAGAGACGCCTGGGCCGCTAATCTAAGCCATGCATCATTCATGGTGGAAATTTACTTACATACTATGGTGAACCTTCTGTGATACACCTTGCAATAAAAAGCTATTCCTATGGTAAATAAAAAGGGTGTTGAGATAGTTTATTTTGTTTGTTTGTCTTGTCATTTTGATATGGGCTTGTTCCATATCTTGGGACAAGAGGTACCCCAGTTGACGCTCTTGATGATACTATTATACTTACAATGATATTTAATTGAACTTGCTTTGTTTCCCAAGTTGAGTAACACATGGTGTAAGTACTTGTATTCAAGTGGCATGAGACATTCAACCTATTCTTTGTCAAGCACAGTACTCATATTTGCTTTCACTTTAACCTTAACCATTCAAGATGCTATGATAGGGGCAATGAGAGCTTGACACCAATGAATACCATATTGCAATCATTAACTTAAGTAGAAGAGTTTGGAAGTTGGATGAAACTTATGCATGCTTTACCTCTACTCACATATACATCTTTCCAAAGTGTACACCTTTCATATTCAGATTTTCATCTACACTCTATGACCATTGTAGGATGTTCTACTAATCATTATGCATACATGTGGTCCATATTACTTGCTTCTATGTTATACTTTGTGAACTATCAATGAATATCCTTGTTTTGAATACTTGATATCACTTCATAAACTATCTTGCATATTGCTACTCCTTTGAAGAATGAATCATTTGACTCTATGTAGCAATAGTAATCATCTTTGATATCCATTGTTAGTATTAAACTTCAAAGTCCATGTTAGTTTTATCTCCTTCATACTCGAGGACGAGCATGGGTTAAGCTTGGGGATGTTGATGCATGTAAAATGCATACATGAACTTTGCACTTTATTTACTCATATTCCAATCATATTTGCATGATATAAGGGTTATATCAATGTTTTATCATGATTTTGGAAATATCTTAATGATTTCCTATTTTTATGGAATTAACCCTGCATAGGCAGAAAACCCTATTTTTGTATTTTAATGTTTCTGGGACCCAAACTTCGTCCAAATCACCTGCAAATTTAGGGGCGTCATTTTTTGGAAGGAAGAACACCTGTGGGCGAAGGAAGCGAGCAAACCGAGGCCCGAGGCCCAAAAGGGGGTGGCCCACGCGGCCAGGTGCTGTGGCCACGTGGGACCCACTCTTTTGGCCCTCGTGGCTCCGTTGCCGTCGATCTTTCCTCCACCGACTCCGTCTTGACCTAAAAACGCCTATAAAGAAGTTCCCCCGACGTTCTCTGGAAGGAGCGCCGCACAAACACAGAAACACCGAAACGGAGATCAGGAGCTGCAGATTGGAGGGGGAAAACTCCAGCGGGGCGCTGCCGGCGTGGTCTCCATCTTCTCCATCGACTTCTCCACCGTCTCCATGATGAAGAGGGAGTAGTCCACCTCTGGACTATGGGTTTGTGGAAGTAACTTATGTATCTCTCCTCCCTTGAGCTTCACTAATTAGTACCGTGTGAGCTGCTGAACATGATTACGGTCACCGTTGTAATACCTTTGTGGTGGATCTTTCTATGAGTTAATATATGTTTGAGATTGCAATGTTTGTTTCAGTTATGAATATAGATGCATATTATGTACCCCGTTCTTTTCTACTTGTTTTGATCAAGCATGTTTATGAGAGCGTGTGTGGGGGAACGTGTGCATTAGTTGGAGTAACGGGGGGTGGCTAGTGCAGTGAACGTGAGAGAAAGTTCTGCGATCCACTTGGGTATCTCTACCTTACTTTGTTGCCTCACTAGGGATAAACTAAAATACCATGCTACCGGGGATGTGGGCGTGACCATTGCCACTACTCCATGACTAGATCTAGTATGTTCTTATTTTCACTTCATGTCATGATACTTAAAGCTATATTCTGAGTTATCTTAATTACCGAGGTGTTATGATTTAGTTCGCATCTTGCTGGAGTATAAGAGAGACTAATAACCAAAAGGTCTCTATGTTAGGACGTGATGCCCATATATCTAATTAACTTGTTATCAAACTTTGTGTTGCAATCTCATATGTTAACTCTGTGTGTTCCATTGTCTGCCACTTTATAAAGAGAGAGTGCATTTGTGAAACCATGAACCCCGGTCCATTTTTAATCATAAGAAACACATTTCCAACAACATATACCACTTTTCCATTTTCAGCCATAATTAAATCCGAAAATACAAAAATACTTTTCATCTTGGATACATCATTAAAAACTCAAAAATATCATTTACCGTTGCATCCACCATCATTGCATATTTATTTCTTGTTTGCATTGCATAACTATCTTGATATCATTCTTACACCTTGTGCTTGACAACTACAGGTAAGCTTGAGGACCAAAACATTTAACTTTGTTTTGTAGGTAACCAAAAGAAGGATAAGAAGATATATCTTCCACTACTGATTCCCCGAGAGTTCGATATTAAACCCTCGAGTCACCCTCGTGGGGAAAACTGTCTTCCACTTACCACATACTCTGCACTTGGAGTCTCAACCTAATCTTGGTTACTTTTTGTAGGTAGCAAATCATCAGGAATCAAGACGTTTTCTGGCGCCGTTGCCGGGGAATCATAGCTGAGAGATTTATCCAAGGGTGTGCATCATTGCATTCATCTCACAACGAAGTCAACATCACCAACCTGTGCTAACACCTAAGCTTGGGGAGGTTGCACCTACGTGAGCACCATCTTATCCATCTTTACTTACAAAGCAATTTATTTGTTTTGTCAGTGTCATTGCATTGTCTTGCATTTTTAATTCGGTTTGCACTTGTGAGACTCATTTTATTTTCAGTTTTTCATAAAAAATTAAAAAATACAAAAAAAACTTGCTAAAATGGGAGAAAGAACTAAGTTGTGTGACTACACAAAAACTTCTAATGATCAATTTATCACAAGAGCTATTGCCACACCTGAGATTAAAGCTGATAGTTTGTTGAACTTGATAACTAGGAAACAATTTGGCGGTAGAGCATGGGAAGATAGTCTTGAGCATCTTAATAATTTTACTGGCATTTGTATTCTGCAAGATTTTAAGGAACCTGATATTGTGATGCCAAAACTATTCCCTTATTCGCTAAATGGAGAGAAAAGAATGGATATATTCATTACCCCTTGCTGTCAAAACTTGGAGAGAACTAGAAAAGGCTTTCCTTAGGAAGTATTATCCCCTTTTTAAAGTTTGGCAACATAGAAACGAACTGGACAATTCTATGCATGTTAAGAAAAAGACTAGAAGTAGGGAAGTACTCCCTGCTAAGGAAACTATTGGGGTAATGAAAGAGGTAGAAGTTGAGAAAGTTAAAATGCTTAGTGAAGTCAAGAACCCTTTGCTTGACTTAGAAAATTGTAGCTTGCATGAATTAATATCTATCTTACAAAAATTTGCAAGTGATCCTTCCATCAACACTAACCAAGCTGGTTTTGGTTCTTATATTGCTAATCATGTCCTGAAAGAAAAGATTGCTAGGTACAACCAAGAGGCTATGATACCACCTAACCTTGGGGATATGTGGATTCCTAAGGTACTAGTAACTATTGGAAAAGAGACACACCATGCCATACTTGATCTAGGATCTAGTGTCTCTGTTTTATCTAAAGAACTATATGAAGTGCTTGAATTGAATTTTTTTGAAAAATGCTCCATTGAACTAGCACTTGCTGATGACTCTATTAAACATGCTTTAGGAAAAGTAAGTGATGTATGGTAGAGTTACATATGACTTTTGTGCCTGTGGATTTTCTAATCATGGACATGGGGAATAAAACCTCTAGTCCTATTATTCTTGGAAGACGTTTTCTTCGTACTACAGGTGCCATCATTGATTCAAAGGAAGGGAATGTGAAGTTTCAGTTTCCACACAAGAAGTGCATGGAACACTTCCCAAGGAAGAGGGAACCACCAAAGTTCAAGCTCCCTCATGAGCTCGTCTACAATAAACAACAAGTAAGAAGCCTAGCTATATGGCTAAAAGAAAGCGCTTTGCGGGAGGCAACCCTGTTATTTTTTTTGTGTGATTTTCTTTGTGTCCTCTTATTGTACCAAGAGATTTTGTTTATAGTTTAGGTTCTGGAATTTTCAATAAAGTGCCAAGTTTTACCCTTTTTGGTTTGAAAAAGTTGCTTATAGCGTTCGGAGATTTTATTCCTGCACGAGTCAGTGCACGGTATGATTTTTAATTCTTATTTTGTAACTCTGAATGAGCTCATATTTGAACTGTAGTTGCAACTTTTCATCCTCTGTATGCATGAATATTTTCGGAATTGTTCGAAAAAGTTTGGTAGGGTAGAAAAATACGTTTTGCTGCAGCTATTTTTAACTCTGTGTGTGTTCCATTGTCTGCCACTTTATAAAGAGAGAGTGCATTTGTTAAACCATGAACCCCGGTCCATTTTTAATCATAAGAAACACCTTTCCAACAATATATACCACTTTTCCATTTTCAGCCATAATTAAATCCGAAAATACAAAAATACTTTTCATCTTGGATACATCATTAAAAAACCCAAAAATATCATTTACCGTTGCATCCACCATCATTGCATATTTATTTCTTGTTTGCATTGCATAACTATCTTGATATCATTCTTACACCTTGTGCTTGACAACCACAGGTGAGCTTGAGGACCAAAACATTTAACTTTGTTTTGTAGGTAACCAAAAGAAGGATAAGAAGATATATCTTCCACTACTGATTCCCCGAGATTTCGATATTAAACCCTCGAGTCACCCCTCGTGGGGAAAACTGTCTTCCACTTACCACACACTCCGCACTTGGAGTCTTAACCTAATCCTGGTGTCTTTTTGCAGGTAGCAAATCATCAGGGATCAAACGGGTGTAAATCCGCGCCGTCTCCCAACAATACCATTTGAGACGGTGAAAAACTCCACCCGTCTAAGAAAGATGCAGCGCCGACTAACTTTATCAGCCGTCCCCGATGAAATATAGTTAGTGACGGCCGTTGTTAATAACCGACGCAGTTGTTATCAGAGATGGATGGTAAATTGCAGCCGGCTCAAGTATTTTATCCCAAACGGCCGTTTTTATTTTTGATTTGACCGTCTCTAAGTCCCGTCTACCATGTGAGGTTTTGTACTAGCACTAGTAGAAAACGCCTCATCCGGTTTTACCTTTTGTCCCGGCCAAAATACAAACCACGACTAATGGGGCCATTGGTCCCGGTTCGATCTGCCATGGCGCCCCTGCGCATTGGTCCCGGTTCGGTTGGTGTCGTCGTATCGGCATTGTTGATAGGAGACGGGGGTCCTCTAGCCGAGGGCTGATCGTGGGGAAGAAGGTGGACGTCGTCGAGGTCGGGATCGAACAAGGCGGTTTACCCAGCTTCAGGCTCCACGGCGGTGGCGGAGCGCTACGTGCTGCTATAACTCACTATAATGGCAATAGCCTTGATCGGGTTACAATGAGTTGCGTGATGCGAAGAGTATGCCCTAAAGGCATCCCGAGGTCCGGCTTATATAGGCGGCCGGACCTAGGGGTACAAGGTGTAAACGTATCCGGCAAGTATACAGAGTTCTAAACCTATCCGGCAAGTCTGCCGCCTTCCGTCTTGGTCTCGGTGGCCTTCTGGGCTTCGGTCTTGGGCCTCCTCCTTGCCGGCATCCGCCTTCCTTAGTCGTCAGCTATCTGGGCCGCCCGGCAGGCAAAGCCTTGCCACCACTGCGGGCCACCCGGGACTAGCCGGATTTGCCATGTTAGGGATACCCCCATGTGGTATAACCCCAACATTAGCCTCCAGAAGGGACTAAGTTCTTCAGTCGCCTCCTTCTTTGCTTGACGTCCGTCTTGAATGCTTGCTCCGGCTTCTGAAGAGCTTGGTCCGTTCTGCAGTTGAAGGTAGGCGGCGTTCCGCCTATGGTTGACGGAATCAAGCCGCCAACATGGGAAAGATGGCCTGACCTCCTGTCAGGAATCTTCTCCGTGTTGTCTTGTCGACGAGACAGGTTAAGCTCAGAATGACGTCACTGAGTCCACGACAGTTTGAATTCAGAGCACGCCCCATGATGGCCTAACCACGACTCGCGTAAATCGAGGCGCCGGCACCGTTTGCCGTTTTCAGTCGCGCTGGATGGCGGACACGTGTCCCGGATCCAGGCAGATCTTCTGATTTGCGTGAATCTCGGAGCAGCCGGGGGATAAATGCCCTTCCCTTCATCGGGCGGAGGCACCGAAACCATTTGCCCCCCAGCTCCACTGCTCCTCACCTCCGGCGCACATCCCTTCTCTCCCGCGACCACTTCCCTCAACCACGGCGACCCCGATGGCCAGCTCCGGTGACCAAGGCGCAGCGGCGGCGGCAGATGCGGTTCATTCCGCCGCGGGATCTGGACCCGCTGCGGCGGCGACGGCGGTGCTAGACGCCGTTCCCCTCTCCTCTATGCCCCCTGCTGCGGCGGCGGGCGGCGACGTTCCCTCTTCTTCAAGCGCTCCCCCGACGATCGCGACGGCGGAGGCCACTGTCGACCTGGAGGACAGCGACGACGAGTTCGCCGCCGACGAGGAGGAGACCACCGACTTAGGGTCTCGCTACTGGCTGCCGTCGTGCATGACGGAGGCCTATGTGCAGGAGTTGTCGGACTCCGGCTTCCTCCCGTGCAAGGCGGACTGTGAATGGCGGATCCCTGGCGATGAAGTCGTCCCCGCGCCACAAGACGGAGAGAGAGTGGTGCTGGCTTCGCACCTGCTCCGCGGTATGGGTCTCCCGCCTTCCGCCTTCTTTACAGCTATACTTAGACACTACGGGCTGCAACCACACAACATAGCGCCCAATAGCATGTTAGCATTAGCCGGCTTCCAAGCCTTATGCGAAGGCTATTTAGGCATAGAGCCCACCGTAGAGCTCTTTAAATACTGATTTCTGTGCCGCAGGCAAACTATAGCCGACGGCCAGTTGGCAACGTGCGGCAGCGTTACTTTCAACTGCCGCCAAGGTAGCTGGTACCCCAAGATCCCGTACATCGAGTCGGTGAAGCATTGGACCAGCACCTTCTTTTACTGCAAGGACATCCCGGCGCCTGGACAGCAGGTGGGGATTCCTCCTTTTGTCAATGGTCCGCCAACACATGCCGACCATTGGACGGAGAAGGCGGCGACCAACCTGCCGGAGGAACAACGCCGCGCTTACAGGCGGATAGAGTTCCTCACGAAGACAATGGAGCCGCCATGCCTTGACGGCGTCGACACCGTCGTGTGTTGGCTGTCAAGGAAGATTATGCCCCTCTGTCATCGCCCTCTGAAGATGTGCGAGTGGCAGGCAGACTCCCCCACCAACAGCATGCTTGAAGATCATGTGCCTGCAATACCGGCTGAGGGCACTAGTCCCTCACGCCAAGTTGAAGGCGGCCGAGGGTGTTCCCATGTTCACCCACAACAATCCACCTCCAGAGGTACGCCGGCAACCCTTTGCCGAATTATCTTGCCGCCTTCTTCCCGTTTAGCTAACCAAACTTGATCGCTGCAGCTGATGCGGCTGGAGGAGGCTGATATGGCGCCGAACTGGTACGAGCCAGGATCCGGCAAGACCAGGAAACGCAAAGCCTCCGCCGCCGCAACCAAGGATCTCGAGAAGAGGAGGAAGGCGGCCCTGGCAGCCGCGCCTGACGATGACAACACAAGGGGGAAGCCCTCCCAAAAGCGGTAAGTCAAACTCCTTGAAGCCAACCTTGTATATACTTTAACAGATTTAATAACCTCTAACTGCCTTTTCCTGCAGAGTAAAGCTCACCCTGCCCAAGCTGCGTTCAAGCGCGAAGGCGGGAGTCGGAAGGGGGAAACCAACTTGCTCCTCCCCAGCCATAGCCCCTGGCACGCCTGTGGTACTCTGCCCAGGCACGTACGTAGAGGGCCAAACTGGTCCCTCCTGCACCACAAGGGCGGCCGGCAAGAAACCTGCTGGCACTCCTCCTATAACAGCTGAAGCTTCGGCTAATGATGCTGCCGGCTTTATTGCCGCGAAGTTAGAGGAGGCGGAGAAGGCGAAAGCGGGCGCTTCCGGCTTAGTCCCTCGCACTGGCCGGGTCAAGGACGTCCGGCAAACTCTGCAAGATATGCGCCACGACTTCCGTGGCTACTTCAATGATCTGCACGAGCAAGTCGAGGTAAGCCAGTCCCATAGTCGTAGCCCCTGAGTACTTTGCCCTCTAAAAAGATTTTTTAGCCGGCTAAGTACTTACATCAACTAGGCTGAGCTGACCTTGATAACTTGTTTTGCTTTTTATGAAGGCTGCCCTTGCCTCCAACCTGGAACTTTTCCGCGCCCAAGAGGCGAAGAAAAAAGAATGCCAGGAGCTGAAGGAGGAGCTGGAGCTGAAAAATGCCCAGATTGCGAGTTTTGAAGAAGCTCGCAAGAAGGATGAAGGTGACAATTATTTTTGCCTTCAATTTTTCAGCAATCCGCCTTTTTGCATGTTGCCGACAATTCTTAGCCGGACTTTCCTTTGTAGAATTGTTAAACACTGCACAAAATGTCCTTCGGAACTCCACTGACATGCAGGCCCTAATGAACGAAGCTGCAGATCTTGCCGCTGAGCTGATGAAGCTGAAGGCGGATTACATGAAGGCGCTGGAGGCTCGGGACATGGCGCATGCCAAGGCGCTGAGCCAGCTATCCGATCAGCTCAAGAATCTGGGCGACAACCTTGCAACGGTTAGCCAGAACGCCAAGGAACAACAAGAGCGCCACGCCGCCTCCGCCCGACAAGCCGAAGAGCGAATTGCCGCCTTTGAGGCGGAGTCCGAAGCCGTTATGGAGCATATCCTCGGTAATCCTTATCTGCCTTTTTTGCTATATATTTTGCCACTGCATTTTTCCCTTGCGCTTGTGCTAACTTTTTGCCCACAAATCTTCCAGTGCCGGCAGGTTTTGATGACCAATCGGACACGGCGCCACGCCCTTCACGTTTCCGCCAAATTGGCGTTCTTATTGGGCGGGCCGTCAAGGCGGGACAAGCGCTGGCTGCCAAGCTGTACCCTGGCGCGGACAGCGATCCGGTCGACCTTGAGTTCCTACCGCTGCTGCTGGAGAAGACAGGCCAGGAGTACGAACGCAACCTACGCTCCGCCGCTCGTGGCGGTGCCAAGAAAGCGCTGGCTTTGACCAAGGCCTGGTATCCAGACGCCGACATCCACCAGCTGACGAAGTTTATGCCAACGGAGGATGAAGACGGTCAGGCCATTGACCAAGCGCAACTCCATTCTGCCGTCAAGGGGTACGCCACCCGCGTCGCCAACATGGCTGACCTTGGCATATTCTATAAGGAGCACCCTGATCCACATCTCGCTGAAGAGCCAAACACTGTGGCGGGATCAGAGGCAGTCCCAGGCTTGGCGGACGAGACCTTGGCGGAGGAGAGGCCAACCCAGGAAGGCGGATCAAGCCCCAAGGTTGCCTGCCCCAGCCCCAAGGATCCTGCGGCATCTTCATCTCAGACGGCAGCTCCTTAGGCAATCTCCTGCATGTGAAATAGACAAACGACTGCATTAAGCTGTTAATGCTAGAAAAAATCTTGTCTTATGTCGTTTGCAACTATTACTGTTGTGCCAACTTTTATGCTACACTTGGCGGTAGGCTTATTTTAAGTGGCCCGCCTTTAACTAGTATTTGTGTCTGTGAGTTTAACTTTTCATATGTTGGCGGTACCTCATCACAGATACTTAAGCTGTGCCAACCAGGTGCAATACCAAATAGTTTAGACACAGAGTCGAAAGCCGGCATTTTGGTGCCAACGACATACTACTAGGCAACCCGCTCACAGCCAAACAAATAATCAAGTTTTAGGCGGTGCAAATATTTGTTTGCGTTAAGTTTGTTGCCGAAAGGCGGCGCATGTCAAAAACGTTGGAACCAAAGGCACTAGGCGGAAAAAACTTGGTAACAATTTGACACAGGAATAATATGATGACAAGAAAAGACAAAAGATGGCATGTTATCAAAACGGAATGAGCGAACCACAGACTTTTATTTCATGATCATAATGTACACATTACAATGGATAATTGCTAAGTGTAGAAAGGACGTAGCTTTTCAATGTTCCATGGACGCTTGGTTTCTTCTTATTGGTCGGAGACGTCACGCTTGCGCTTTCGCCCCTTCTTCTTCTTGTAACCATCACGTATATCCATGAGGTAGTAAGATCCATTGAGCAGCACCTTGCTGACCACGAATGGCCCTTCCCATGGCGGGGATAATTTATGCAATCCTTTCCTGTCTTGGATTAGGCGGAGCACCAGGTCACCTACTCTAAAGCTACGTTTCCTAACTCTACGGCTATGATAGCGGCGCAAGTTTTGCTGGTAGATGGCGGACCTTGCCAAGGCAACGTCTCGCTCTTCGTCAAGTAGGTCCAGGGCGTCCTGTCTTGCATCTTCTGCGTCTTCTTCGACGTAGGCTTGTATCCTGGGGGAATCGAACATCATGTCGGATGGCAGTACAGCTTCTGCACCACAGACTAAGAAGAAAGGGGTAAACTTTGTTGATCTGTTTGGAGTTGTTCGCAAGCTCCAAAGGACAGACTGCAACTCGTCGACCCAAGCCCCAGCCGCCCTGTGCAAAGGTACTTCGAGATGAGGTTTTAGCCCCTGTAGGACCAAACCATTTGTACGCTCTACTTGCCCATTTGCCTACGGGTGTGCGACAGAAGCTAGATCTAGACGAATGCCAAGCTGGTGGCAGTACTCCTCGACTTCGCCTTGGGAGAGGTTCGTGCCATTGTCGGTGATAATGCTGTGAGACACTCTGAACCGAGAGATTATTCCCCAAAGGAAATTGGCGGCGGTGGCGCCGTCAAGCTTTTTGATGGGCTTAGCTTCAACTCACTTGGTGAACTTATCTACGGCCACAAGCAAGTGTGTGTAGCCGCCAGGTGCTGTCTTGAATGGGCCCACCATATCCAAGCCCCAGACCGCAAACGGCCAAGTGATGGGTATTGTCTTCAGGGCTTGAGCCGGCATGTGAGGTTGCCGAGCATATAATTGGCAGCCTTTGCACGTCCTCACGATTGTCTCCGCGTCTTCCTTTGCCGTCAGCCAGTAAAAACCTTGGCAGAAGGCTTTGGCGACGAGGGATCGCGAGGATGCATGATGCCCGCAGTCTCCAGAGTGAATGTCATCCAGAAGCTCTCTGCCTTCTTCAGGTGAGATGCAACGTTGGAATATGCCGGAGGTGCTGCGTTTGAATAGCTCGCCATTGATTATAGTAAATGCCTTGGCTCTTCTGATTATTTGCCTTCTCAATACCTCATCGTCCGGCAACTCCTGTTTAGCCAGGAAGTCCAAGTATGGCGCCGTCCAGTCCGGCTTGACCAGGTAGACGGCGTAACTGGCTTCTTCTACTGGCTCCACTGATTCTGGGTCCAGGATGTCGGCTCCTTTGATGGACGGCTTGTAAAGGTGTTCCAGGAAAACATCACGTGGCACTTTCTTGCGTTTAGAGCCGAGCCTAGCAAATGTGTCGGCCGCCTCATTCTCTGCTCTAGGTATATGGCGAACCTCGTACCCTAGGAAACACTTGGCAAATTCGTCAACGGCTGCATGGTAAGCTGCCATGGTTGCGCTTTTGGTGTCCCACGTGCCCCGTATTTGCTGTGCAACTAGGTCTGAGTCTCCGTAGCAAAGGATCCTTTGGATTCCGATTTCCTTGGCGATGTGCAAACCGTGGAGGAGCGCTTCATATTCGGCAACATTGTTGGTTGCTTTGAAATGAATTTGGAGCACGTAGCTCAGCTTGTCTCCTGCCGGGTTTCTCAACACGACGCCAGCCCCTGACCCCTCAAGCATTTTTTATCCGTCAAAGTGCATGATCCAGTATTCAGTTTCGGGGAGGGGTACCTCATCGGCTCCTTCAGTCCAATCAGCCACAAAGTCTGCCAAAGCCTGAGATTTGATGGCGGTTCTGGGTTTACACGTGATGTCGAAGGCGGCGAGCTCGATGCCCCACTTGGCAACTCGGCCTGTAGCATCTGTATTGTTTATAATATCACCCAGAGGCGCCTTGCTAACCACAGTTATGGAGTGCTCCTGGAAGTAATGCCTCAGCTTCCTGGCGGCGAAAAATACGCCGTATATCAGTTTCTGGTAGTGTGGGTAGCGCTGCTTGGAGGCGGAAAAAACTTCACTGATGAAGTAGACGGGGCGCTGTTCGGAAACATCAACGCCATCCGGCTTCCTATCTACCGCCAAAACTACGCTAATAACCAAGTTGGTTGCAGAAATATACAACAACATTAGTTCCTCTGGCTGGGGTGCTGCCAGGATTGGAGCGGTCATTAATGCTTCCTTGATTTGCTGCAAGGCGGCATCTGCTTCCTCTGTCCACTCGAAGTTGTCGGATTTCTTCAGTAGCCGGTAGGGAGGCATTGCCTTTTCTCCAAGGCGGCTAATGAAACGACTGACGGCTGCAGCGGAGCCAGCTAGGCGCTGCACGTCCTTCAGACAATGTCGTCTGGTTATGTTGAGAATAGCTTGGATTTTCTCGGGGTTGACCTCTATTCCTCGTTCGGAGACGATAAAGCCGAGCAACTTGCCGGCAGGAACTCCAAAGACGCACTTCTTTGGATTGAGTTTCATCTGATACACCCGGAGATTGTCGAAGGTTTCTCGTAGGTCATCCAGCAAGTCTGCCTTTTTCCGAGACATGACGACAATGTCGTCAATGTAGACGTGAACATTGCGGCCAATTTGCTCGTTTAGGCAGCGCTGCATGCATCGCTGGTATGTTGCGCCGGCGTTCTTTAGGCCAAAGGGCATCGTGATGTAGCAGAAGGTTCCGTAGGGAGTGGTGAATGATGTTTTCAACTGGTCCGACTTGCGCATTTTGATTTGGTGGTACCCTGAGTACGTATCCAAAAAGCAAAGTAGCTCGGAACCGGACGTTGAGTCTACGACTTGATCTATACGTGGTAACGCAAAGTGGTCTTTTGGACAGCACTTGTTTAAACCGGTGTGGTCGATGCAAAGCCTTAGATCTTTATTAGGTTTCGGAACCATTGTAGGGTTTGCCAACCAATCTGTATGCAACACTTCCCTAACAAATTTAGCCTCCCGCAGCTTGAGAAGCTCTTTGCCTATAGCCCGCCTTTTCTTCTCCCCTTGCCGCCTTATGCTCTGCTTCACCGGCTTGGATCCTTCAAACACATTAAGAGAGTGCTCGGCAAGTTCCCCAGGGACACCTGGCATGTAAGCGGATGACCATGCAAAGACGTCCCCGTTCTCACGAAGGAACCTGACGAGCACGCTTTCCTATGCGGGATCTAAGGCGGACCCAATGGTGAGTTGCTTGGAGCTGTCCCCTGGCACGAGGTCCATCGTCTTTGTTTCCTCAGATGCCTTGAAGGAAGTCTTGCTGTCAGCGGTCTTCAGGGGGCCCGGCAACTGCGATGCGTCTACCTCTTTTTTCATCATCTCTAGCTCCTCTGCATGGAGGACAGCCTCGGCGAAGGCGGCATTGCCACGTTCGCACTGCTTTGCTTTTTCGAAGTTGTCGTTGACGGTAATTGTACCGTTGGGTCAGGCAACTTTAGCTTACTGTAGACGTAACACGACCTGGCCATGAACTTTGCGAAAGCCGGCTGTCCAAAGATGCAATGGTAGGCACTCTTGAAGGGGACTACCTCGAAACGGAGATACTCAGAGCGGTAGTTCTCCTCTGTTCCGAAGGTAACCTCCAATTTAATGCTTCCCATGGACTTTGCCTGCTTGCCGGGAACGATGCCGTGAAACTTGACCTTGCTTTGGTCAAGCTGGATCTCCGCCAAGTTCATGCGCTTGAGGGTGTCTTCGTACAGTATGTTGAGACTACTGCCTCCATCCATCAGAACCTTTGTGAGCCTATAGTTGTCGACAATTGGGTCGACGACAAGAGCGTACTTGCCGGGACTTGGAACTCGGTCTGGGTGATCGTCCCTATCCCAGGTGATGGGCATCTCAGACCAGTTCAAGTACTGCGGGACAGCAGGCATTGTGGCGTTGAGCTCGCGAAGCTCCGCCTTCTCTTCCTTTGCCGAGGGAGTTCCTAGGAAACAGACCAATTGGCCATGCACCTTGGGATATTTCTTATCCTTCCTTGGCGGCTTAGGCTGCTCATCCTCTGACACAGACATGGCGTCCTCGTCGTCATCCTTCCTTGCCTTCTCCGCTTTCTTCATCTTCTTGGGCTTCCAGCCCACCTCAGGGTCTTTTTTGACGTCATCCATGAATCTGCACTCCGCGAGCGTGTGGTTGACTTTGCCTTGACCGGCATGGATGGGGCAAGGCATTGACTTTACCTGATCGTAAGTTAGGCGTTGCATAGGTCCGGCATCGCCGCCCTTTCCCTTCCACTTTTGGTTGTTGCCTTTTCCTTTAAAGGCGACAGCAACCTCGCCGGATGCGCTGGCTTTGTCGTCCTGTGGGGCTTTCCTTTTGTTGCCGGCACGCCGGCCTGGAGCCAAGTCTTGGGCGCCCTCAGGATCTCGCGCATCGTCATCTGCCTGTGCATACGTGGAAGCGACCTCAAGCATAACCCCAAGGTTTTTGCATTGCATACGCACGAGCTTGTGCCGGAGGCTTGAGCCTTTCAGCAAACCCGTGGTGAAAGCATGGATGGCTTGGTTGTCGTCAACATTCTCACAGCTTGCCTTTGTCTGGATCCACCTTGCCAGGAAGGCTGTTGCGGACTCATCCCGGCCTTGAACGCAACGAGTTAGGTCGGTGTACGTCTTTGGCCGATTGTACGTGCCTTGGAAGTGCTGGGTGAAAACCCGCTCCATGTCACGCCAATTATGTATGGATTTTTCCGGCAAGGTTTCAATCCAGCTTCTAGCAGTTCCTTCCAACATCAGGGGGAGAAAACGCGCGGCGACTAAGCCGTCACCGCCGGCAATCTGGACTGCCATGGCGTAGTCTGATAGCCAAGAGTTTGGTTTGTCTCCACCGTTGTACCTTGGGCAGCTTTTTGACACGGATGTCATGTCCCTTGGCACTAAAACGGTGCGTATAGCCGGACCAAAGCACTCAGGACCTATGTATGACTGTTCTTTGCCTGCCCTGATATCGTTGAGCCGATGTCTAGCGTCTTCTGGCTCGAGCTGCCTGTTGTTTCTGTCAACATTAGGCTCGTCCTGCGCTGCCCGCTCTCTTCCGAGCCTGGGCTCGTTGTTGCTGCGTCCGCCTTCGTGCCTAGGCGCGGGAGGCGGGGAACGCGTGCGCTCTATGCTGCGTCTTGGCTTAGGTGGGTCGCCGTTGCGGCCGCCGCTACCTCTAGGCTGCTGGTTATTTCCCCGGCTGCCGCCTTCGTTGTGCCTTGCTGGAGGCGGTGCTTCGTGCTTGCGGTTGCCGGTGTGGGATGCCTCGTCACGCTGCCTTCTGGGAGGCGATGCTTTGCGGGGCTCCTTGTCTTTGTCTTTTCCCTTCCCATGACTGCTGGAGCCGGATGGATCTTCGGGATGCCCTTCGGCTGTTGCCTTGCAGGCGTTTGACTTTGACTCCAGGCGTCCGCCTAAAACGTCCGCGAACTCAGCGCGGGAATCAGCACGTGCTTGCTGCTCCAAGGCTTTCTCCACGAGGACTGAGGTGTAGTATAGCTTCTCGTCTTTTGTGTAGTCATCCCCCGTTAGGATGTCGAGTGCCGCCGCGGTGTTCAGCACCGGCGTCGCGAAAATAGGAGCGCCGTCCTTGTTTCGACGCTGCGGTGCCGTGCTCCACTCAAAGCCAAGCTTCTGCGCCGGTGACTTGTAGTCGTCAGCCGGCAAGTTCTTCTTGCTTTTCTTGTTGCCCCTGGCTGTTTTAGCGACAACCGGGGTGACGGTGAAGAGGTTCCTGGCAGCGGTCATCTTCTCGTTCTCCGCCTTTGCCTCCTTGATTAAGTTCTTGACCTCTTCCTGCTTCTCCTGGAGCGCGCGTGATTGCTGCACGATGGACGCGCGTAGCCGCTCCCAGTAAAGCGAATATGCGCCCGCGTTGACGGGCGTGGTCAGGATGTCATCGAGAGGCGGATCGTCTTTGCCGCTGTGGCCGCCTTTTTCTAGGTTCGTCTTCTTCTTGGGAGCCGGCGGGGGCTCCAGGCTGGCTTTGTCTGCTGCGGACATGCCGGCATCAGCGGCTTCCGCCTCTTCTGCCGGCTCCGCGGTAGCGACATCTGCCATAAGAGCCTGCTGCATGGTTGACTGAGCTAGCCACCACCTCTGATGGTGAGGGATCGGCGGGCGCAAAACACTTCTTGACTTGCGTCTCGAACATGCTGGCAGAATCTTCCTCGGACTCTGAATCTACGTTAACTGGAACGGTAGATCTAGATCCGGCATCTGACATCGCATCGTCCTGAAGGGCAGGGAGGATGGACTCAGGATCGCTGCTGTGCGGGGAGGTGAATCCCACGCCGGCAACGCCGATGAAGTGGGAATCTGAGTCTACGGACTCCCAGGAGGAGGCGGACTCAGATCCGTCTTGAAAGTAGTCGGATTCTGGGTGGCGGGTGGGCCCCCAAAGGGTGTGATTCCTCGGGAAACCCATGGCCTCAGGTGTGAAGCCGACGAAGAGCTCGATGCTGCCGATTGGCAGAAGGGTGTAGGCGATGAGCCCGTCGTTTGCCGGCGTCCAGGAAGCACCGTCTTGGACGTAGCCCATAGATCCAACACGCGTGACGCGACCGACGGCAATGGTCTTGCCGACGTCGTCGATGGTTCCCGCATGGAACGGGACGCCTGACGCCTTAGGCCCCACGGTGGGCGCCAACTGTCGTCGTATCGGCATTGTTGATAGGAGACGGGGGTCCTCTAGCCGAGGGTTGATCGTGGGGAAGAAGGTGGACGTCGTCGAGGTCGGGATCGAACAAGGCGGTTTACCCAGCTTCAGGCTCCACGGCGGTGGCGGAGCCCTACGTGCTGCTATAACTCACTATAATGGCAATAGCCTTGATCGGGTTACAATGAGTTGCGTGATGCGAAGAGTATGCCCTAAAGGCGTCCCGAGGTCCGGCTTATATAGGCGGCCGGACCTAGGGGTACAAGGTGTAAACGTATCCGGCAAGTATACAGAGTCCTAAACCTATCCGGCAAGTCTGCCGCCTTCCGTCTTGGTCTCGGTGGCCTTCTGGGCTTCGGTCTTGGGCCTCCTCCTTGCCGGCATCCGCCTTCCTTAGTCGTCAGCTATCTGGGCCGCCCGGCAGGCAAAGCCTTGCCACCACTGCGGGCCACCCGGGACTAGCCGGATTTGCCATGTTAGGGATACCCCCATGTGGTATAACCCCAACAGTTGGGACCTTTGGTCCCGGTTCGTGTTACAAACCGGGACCGAAGGGTCACCACATGCAGCACATGCGGCAGCAGAGGTGGGTCCCGCGGTGCGAGCATCTTTGGTCGCGGTTCGTAACACGAACCGGGACCAAAGAGCTACCTATATCACCTTCTTCCACTCCGGATCCTCTCTATTTTTCATAGCTCGAGTTCATCACCATTTTCTCCTCCATTTCCTCTCCCTCACTCAAGTTAATCCCCATTTTTTTCACCATTTGTGACGATTGAAGGCACCCCATCTATTCAAGGGTTAGCAACTTCATCCATTCCTCCGGCATTGCAACTTTAGCTCATTTCCTTGCTAGTTTAGCTCATTTGGTTTTTGTAGTGCTAGTTAGGTGTTTGATGAAATGCCTAAGTTAGGGAGTTCATTTTTTATATGCATTTTTAGCTCAAATTAATTTATTATTTGTGGATTTTAGTGTCGTCCCGTCCTCACCGCCGTCGATAGCCCGCGTCGTCCCATCACCGGCACCACCTCGGTGAGCCTCTTTTTTTATCTTTTATTTTAAGAAAAATTACTTGTATGATTTAAAAGCATAGTTATTTCTTGTATAATTTTCTTATGTTTTTTTTGTATGTATAGTGTCATGGTTTTGATATCCGTCCCCTTCGGCCCTCGTCCGGTCTATGATTCGGATGAGGTATATTTTTATAACTATTTGTTTCGTTTCGTGTTTATGACAATCATGCCGACCAATTGACATAGATATATTTTTATCTAGGAGGTAGTTGAACCGGATCTTCCAACCGACCCTTTTGTCGAGATGATAAAAAAAAACAGTGATTTGAAAGCAAAATTGAAAAGAAGTGAAGATCTTCGTCTCCAATGCCTAGAAGAGAAGATGGCATTGGACTTCAAACTTGCCGACATCGTCGATGAACACGAGTTCAAGCTTGCCGACACCGTCGATGCTCACGAGATGAAGATAGATGCAATGCGCTTGAAGCTTAAAAAGATTAGAAAATATGTCATTTGTCAAGAGGCTTGGTATCATTATGCTGTTGGTTCAATAGTTACCTTAGTTGCGATTTTGATCGCATTTGTTGTTGGATTTAAATTCTTTAGATAGTTGTATGTTAGTTTCAATTAATGTATGTTTCATTAGAACTATGTATTACATTTGGGCACTACTCTACTTTGGTTTTAATGTGATGAACTTGTATTAATTAATTTGGTCAGTATTATATATTCATGATGTAGTGTAATGGTTTTTGATATACTAGTAATCATGCACGTGCAATCGCACGTCTCCATTAAATAATGCAATACAAATACCATAATTGTCTTGTCATGTTCCTTCATTATTTGATGTCCATCTCTAACTGTCGTCTCCACTATCGATTTCAAGACTACACTCTCACCTTTTTCTTGATCAAAATCACATCTCATTTGTAATTCAAACCTTATGTATAAACTGTAAAACGTTTCGCTGAAATTTAAAAATGAGACCCAGGATATAAGAACTTTGACAAACAAAATGATCATCAGTGACATGGAGTTCTCTTCTCAGCATTTTCTTGATGCCAAAGATCTGCATAATATAAGAAATAAGAAAAATGAACTGGTAAGAACGTTTCTTCGATGGCTAGAAAAAAATAAAATATATTCTGAAGTGGTAATCAAAAGTAGCTATGAGCTGACACAAATTTTAAATAACAACAAGGAACACACATATGCCTACATATGATTGTCATATCTTATACATAGAGCAGCATAGTACAATCTGAAAACCTGTCCAGGCTTGAAACTTGTTCAATAAAATGTGATCAGATGGCAGCATTTATTGTATAAATTTAGAATATGAGATGACACTAAGTTAAATAAGAGAAAATCCAAACACGACAGATGATACATAGACAAAGCCTATCCAAGCTAAACATGAAGGAGGGTTTTAAATAACCTGACAAATCACATAAATCATTTATGCTTTGTTATCCCTGAAAGGCGGTGTGGCATAAAAATGAAATGATCAAATGTTCGTACTTCTTGATTGGAGAAATCACCAAAACAAATCAAGCACCGGCCCGATGTGGCTTGGCACGGTTAAGACCTTCGTAGTGAACAATATACTAACGAAAATAAGCTACAATAAAAATCAAGCATTGGATAGCATTGCAAGAGAAGGAACTTACTCAGTGCATACAGAAGACAAGATTTAGGTAAATCTCTCACAAACTGTAACAGAACTCCATGGATTTAGTCCTATTGCGCCTCGAGTGAAGATTCAAAGTGTCATCACTCCAGTTGGGTACGTATTACATGCACTAACATGGGATGTTGACTGGGAACAACCCCGGTACCTGAATGCTTACGGAAATGTGGCAAGGAATAAAAGAGCTTCACATGGTTGGATGCTACAAAAGAAATACTCCTCCGTCCAGAAATAGATGAGCTAGGTTTATCTACACACGGATGTATATAGACATGTTTTAGTGTGTACATATATCCGAAGTTAGACAAATCTAAGACATCTATTTTCGGATGGAGGAAGTACAAACTATCTCAGTTAGTGAAACTGCAATTTACATAGTTTTACGGATCTGTAACGTATCATGAAAAAACAAAATTTAGTAAAGCATATGCATAGATCTCTATTGTTCGTAATGTCTGAAATCTGAAGCAGGAAAAAGATTCAGTCATGAGTATTGATGTTAAGCAATATCCAATTCGTGATGTGATATATGCACTCACGCTCTTGGAATTTCAAATGTTAAGGTATGACTAGATCGTTGACCATGCAGTTGCATCTGCATTTTTGGCCTTCTCCTTCCTGGGTTCAGCCCAGTTCCCCCGCATCTGCATCTTTCAGAACAAAATTGCTGGAACTGGTGAAGTTAGAACTATTAAAGGGAATCGAACATACCAGTTGGCCTGCGCGTTCTTGGAGGACACCTCATGTCAGCCGAACCCTGGAGGACACCTCATTTTTGGCCTTCTCCTTCCTGGGTTCAGCACAGGAGCGTCGGCGCGCGCTGGCAGGTGGCATCGGACTGGTCGGAGCAGATGCCGCACAGGAACACGGCTGGTAGGCGGCGGCAGATCCCGTCTCAACGACGTTCCAGACCGACGCATTGGCCCGAGTAATGGGAGGCGCAAATCGCGTCTCAGCGACCATCCAGGCCAACGGCTCGACGTGAAGAATGGGGCGGTGGCGGCATCCAGACTCCTTACGCGTCCGAGTGATCACAGTCCATGGCAGATCATGCTTTGAGGGGAACCAGGGCAACCACGGCGAGAGTCTCTCTCGTTGGTGAGCAAGACGTCGGTGAGCGCTCGCCTCGGTGAGCAGGGGCGGCGATGAATGCAAACGCTCCGCTGGGATCGTGGGTTATAATTACGCGGTAGTTAGCGACATGGATGTTTAGAGCGGAGTGGACAATGTTTTACCGTCAAACACGGAGGCAACAGAGATCGTTAGATCCAAAGTTCTACGGCCACGATGGTTTGGATGTGCCCCCTCTCGCTCTTTTTATATTAGTATAGATTTATATAATGCAGATGAGCTGGCAATGGATGTACAGTGACCGACGTAGTCTCGACTTTATCAACGGCATGCATAGTTTACTCAAGGTGGCTAATAAAAACAAGTCGTCGAATGGTTTTATTTCTTGTCCATGTAGTGTGTGCAAGAATACGCGGGATTACTCTACGTCAAGAACCATTCACGTCCACCTGTTGGAGTCTGGTTTCATGTCCGGTTATAATTGTTGGACCAAGCACGGAGAAAGAGGGGTTATGATGGAAGAAAATGAATAAGAAGAGGATAATGACACCTATCTTACGTTCACTGAAGACGGTCATACTCCAATGGGGGAAGACGAAGCTGAAGAAGAGCCCATTGTTGATGAGCCCGATGATGACTTTGGTCGGGCCATTCTTGATGCACAGATAAACAGTGGAAGTGAAAACGAGAGGTTGAATTTGGAGAGCATGTTAAAGGATCACAAAAAATTGTTGTAACCAACTTGCGAAGATGGCCATAAAAAGCTTGGCACCATCCTGGAATTGCTACAATGGAAGGCAGAGAGTGGTACTACTGACAAGTCATTTGAAAATTTGCTGAAAATATTTAAGAAGTTGCTTCCAAGGGATAACGAATTGCCCTCCAGAACGTATGAAGCAAAGAAGGTTGTCTGTCCTCCAGGATTAGAGGTGCAGAAGATACATGCATGCATAAATGACTGCATCCTCTACCGCGGTGAGAAGTACGAGAATTTGAATGCATGCCCGATATGCGGTGCCTTGCGGTATAAGATAAGGCGAGATGGCCCTGCTGATGTTGAGGGCGAGCCGTGCCCCAGGAAGAGGATTCCTGCCAAGGTGATGTGGTATGGTCCTATAATACCACGGTTGAAACGTTTGTTCCAAAATAAAGAGCACGCAAAGTTGTTACGATGGCACAAAGAAGACCGAAAGAAAGACCTGATGCTGAGACACCCCGCTGATGGGTCGCAGTGGCGAAAAATCAACAGGGCGTTCCCGACGTTTGCAGATGATGCTAGGAACTTAAGATTTGGTCTAAGTACAGATGGCTTTAATCCTTTCGGGGAACAGAGCTCCAGTCATAGCACCTGGCCTGTGACTCTATGTATCTATAACCTTCCTCCTTGGTTGTGCATGAAGCGGAAGTTCATTATGATGCCAGTGCTCATCCAAGGTCCGAAGCAACCCGGCAACGACATTGATGTGTACCTGAGGCCATTGGTTGATGAACTTTTAGAGTTGTGGCGTGATGAAGGGGTACGTGTGTGGGATGAGAACAAACATGAACCATTTGACCTACGAGCGTTGTTGTTTGTAACCATCAATGATTGGCCTGCTCTTAGTAACATTTCAGGACAGTCAAACAAGGGATACAATGCATGCACGCACTGTTTAGATAAGACTGAAAGTATATATGTAGGTAACAAGAATGTGTACCCGGGTCATCGTCGATTTCTTCCACCTCAGCATCCCGTAAGAAAGAAAGGCAAGCATTTCAGAGGTGAGACAGATCACCGGACAAAGCCTACCTGCCCTGATGGTGATGTTATATATGACATGGTGAAGGATTTAGAAGTAATCTTTGAAAAAGGTCCTGGCAGTCTATCTGTTCCGAAAGACGATAACAAGCGCGTACCCTTGTGAAAAAAGAAATCTATATTTTGGGATTTACCCTATTGGAAAATCCTAGAGGTTCGCTCTGCAATCGACGTGATGCACGTGACGAAAAATCTTTGCGTGTACCTGCTAAGCTTCTTGGGCGTGTATGGGAAGACGAAAGATACACCGGATGCACGACTGAACCATCAACATATGCACGAGAAGACGAAAGACAGCCACCTTAATCCAGAAAAGTATAAAGGTCCTGCCAGCTACGCTCTTACCAGATAAGAGAAGGAGATCTTTTTTGAAGTCCTGAGCAGTATCAAGGTCCCGTCTGGCTTCTCGTCGAATGTAAAGGGAATAATAAACATGGCAGAGAAAAAGTTCCAAAACCTAAAGTCTCATGACTACCACGTGATTATGACACAATTACTTTCGGTTGCATTGAGGGGGCTTCTACCGGAAAATGTTCGACTACCCATTGTGAAGCTATATTCATTTCTCAATGCAATTTCTCAGAAGGTGATCAATCCATTAACTCTAGAAACTCTACAGAAGGATGTTGTCCAATGTCTTGTCAGATTCGAGTTGGTGTTCCCACCATCCTTCTTCAATCTTATGACGCGCCTCATAGTTCGCCTAGTCGAAGAGATTCAAGTTCTCGGTCCTGTATTTCTACACAACATGTTCCCCTTTGAGAGGTTCATGGGAGTCTTAAAGAAATACGTTCATAACCGTGCTAGGCCCGAAGGAAGCATCTCCAAGGGTTATGGAACAGAGGAGGTCATTGAGTTTTGTGTTGACTTTATTCCTGACCTTAACCCGATCGGTGTCACTCAATCGCGCCATGAGGGGAGACTGCGTGGAAAAGGAACGCTAGGAAAGAAAGCAATATTATGTAAGGACTGGGATTCTTTCAATCAAGCACACTACACAGTTCTACATAATTCGAGCTTGGTGGCTCCGTATATCGAGAAACACAAGAATACTTTACGCTCATTAATGGCTGAAGAATGCATTGAAAAAGAACACGTGAAGACTTTCTGTTGCATGCACGTCTCATTAATGACAACACTGTTGAAGAACAGCTATACCTGTTGGCCAGAGCACCATCTTCGACTATATTGACTTTTCAAGGGTACAAGATAAATGGGAATACATTTTACACGGCCGACCAAGATAAAAAGAGCACCAACTAAAACAGTGGTGTCCGCTTTGATGCAGCAAACAACAATGGGAAAAAGGACACATATTATGGTTACATAGAGCAGATATGGGAACTTGACTATGGACCTTCTTTCAAGGTACCTTTGTTCTGGTGCAAATGGTTCAACATGCAAGGCGGGGTAAACGTAGACCCGCAGTACGGAATGACTACAGTGGATCTCAAGAATCTTGGGTACGACACCGAACCATTCGTCCTAGCCAAAGACGTGGCTCAGGTTTTCTATGTCAAGAACATGTCTTCCAGACCGAAAAAAAGAAAAGATAAGCAAGCGAATACATCATATGATGAGCCACAGCGCCACATAGTTCTTTCAGGGAAAAGAAACATCGTGGGTGTAGAGGACAAGACAGACATGTCAGAAGATTACAATAAGTTTGATGAAATCCGGCCCTTCGCAGTGAAAACTGACCCAAGCCTCGTGTTAAATGAAGAAGTTTGTCCATGGCTACGAAGAAAGTGACACGCAGAAAGTAGAAGAAGATTGTCCATGGAGGACAAGATAAGGATGTTGGTGCTGACGTGTAATAATGTATTAAAACTTTTTACGTAACTGTGTTCTGAAAAAGTTGGAACAAAAAAAAAGGTTTCCCCGTCATACAGCCCAACGGTGGCTCGTGAGTGCCTGCATATCAAAAGCACCGTTGGGCTGTATGACGGGAATCCGAATGATTTGTATTCGGATGATGAACTGAAGTATTTTGTAGATAGAACAAAACACACGGTTTCCCCTGCATATAGCCCAACGGTGGCTCGTGAGTGCCCGCATATCAAATGCACCGTTGGACGTATGCAGGGAATCCGAATGCTTTGTATATATTGAATGAACTACACTGAGTGCCGAACATGTTCGAGAGGGGGGCTATATATAGGATCATGTGTGGCTGATACAACACTGATTTTGCCGACAAGTGCTTGAAAGAAACACACCCCTGAACCAACGGCTCACAAGCGCTTGAAAGAAACACACCCCTGATCCAACGGCTGACAAGCGCTTTAAAGAAACACAAGATCCGTGTGCTTCTTAAGTCCCGATTCGTGGCTAGAACCGGCACCAAAGGCGGGCTTTGCGGGCACGACTCGTGTCCTCCCCCATCCCTGCCCTGGCCACGTGTCAGCGCAGCCCTTGCCACGTACGTGTCCTACCCCAGCGTTGTCCTGGTCACGTGGCCTCCCCCAGCGCTGCCCTGGAGGTCTATATGTATTGTTGTCGACGGGGTAAACCCTAATCCACCATTCCTAGCAACGAACCCATCGTCTACACGAGATGGATCCACCACGCCCGGCGCGTGGTCCGACGTCCCCAACCCCGACGAGGATGCGTACGCCGCAAGGATGATTTAAAAATAAATATTGGAACATTTAAATTAAATCAATAGATATAAAAGAAATAAGAAAAAGATATGATTTTCATAAATATTGGAACATTTAAATTAAATATAAAAGAAAAAAGAAACTAGAAAAAACAATTCAAAAAGCATGTAAAAGAAACAGAAAAAGAAAACAGAAATTGAAAAAACAGAACTAGAAAAAACAATTAAATCAATACATATAAAAGAAACAGAAAAAGAAACTAGAGAAAGAAACAAGAAAAAAATAGCAAAGGCCATTGGTCGCGGTTGGTAACACCAACCGGGACCAAAGGCCTGCCGGGCTTCGCGCGCAATTTTCGCGGCCCAGACAGACCTTTGGTCCCGGTTGGTGTTACCAACCGCGACCAAAGGGTGTTTGGTCCTGGTTCGTGGCTAGAACCGGGACCAAAGGTTTTTTACGCGCGTTATGAGGTGGTTTTCCTCTTCTTTCTCCTCATTCCTCTCCCCGACGCCGCCCTCTCCGCCTCCACGCTCCTGTGCCACCGCCGTCGCACGAGGTGCTGCTCCGGGCGTCCCCGTCCCCGACGCCGTTGCCCCGAGGTTCTGCTCCGGCCGCCGTTGCCGTGCCACCGCCCCCGACACCGCCGTGCTGCTGCGCCCCTCCCCTGCCTCGGGCTGCCCCGCCGTGCTACTGCGCCCCGCTGAGTCGTCACCGCCCCGAGGTGCTGCTCCGGCCGCCGCTGTCGTGCCGCCTCCAACCCGTGCCACCGTCCAACCCGTTGCGCCGCCCCCACGACCGCCGGCCGCCGCGCGTCGCCTCCGGCCCCGAGGTGAGAGCTCTCTGCCTCTCCCCCTAGTTAGCTAGGTTAGTGTAGTTTTTTTAGGTTAATTAGTGTAGTTTTTAGGTTAATTAGTGTAGCTAGGTTAGTGTAGTTTTTTTAGTTTAGTGTAGTTTTTTAGGTTAATTAGTGTAGCTAGGTTAGTGTAGTTTTTTTAGTTTAGTGTAGTTTTTTTAGGTTAATTAGTGTACTGAATTCATAGAAGAAAAAAATTGGGCAATGAAAATTTGTTAAAACTTTGGGAATTTTTTTATTTGTATAGTTGCTATGAATTGTAATTATGTTAGTTTAGGTTAGTTAGCTAGGTTAATAGTTAGTGGTTAGTACAATCTTTTTGTTAGTGTTAGAATTTGTAGTGTTAATAGTTAGTGGTAGAATTCAGTACCATTTTTTTGTTAGTGGTAGATTTTTTTTGTTAAAACTTAGGGAATTTTAAATTAGTGCGATGAATTTTAAAATTGCTATTAACTATAAAATCAGTACCATTTTGCTAGTGTAGTTGCTATGAAAATTAGTACCATTTTTGCTATTGTAGTTGCTATTAGATATTAGCTATGAATTAAAAATTGTATTTCCTGATATTAGCAGAGACGAGGTAAGTAGTAGTACATATATATGTCTGCGCAACTCTTTAATTTTAGTTTCAATACCATTATCATGCTTGATTGTTATTTTGATTAAATTTTTTTTTTGTAAAGTGGTGTCTGAGGCAGGCAGAAGGGACTAATTTATGTGCATATTACGTTTTTGAGTACATTCGATCTTTTGTCACTGAGCGGGATAGAAAAACCAGAACAACAAACGTACGTATACAGTATTCGTATATTGTGTTGAGTTCCATTCATAATTTATTTTATGATAATTTCATACAGCTCACACATATATATTCTTATTGATCTAGATGGAACGAGAGCGGGGCCAGCTCATACCAACGAAGCGCCTAAAAGCAATTCAAGAGGAATTGGCGGGATTTTTGAACAAGGAGGTCCTGGGGAAAGATGGAGAATTTATCACGCTGAGACATATTTTATCCCTCCAATGTAATTGACGTGATCTCGACGTGTGAGAAACGTAATGTCGGTGTAGTATAAACTTGTGGGCTTATGTACTATGTATGAATCAAACGTGACCTCCGTGTAGTATTGTATGCTTTATGTGTATGACTTTATGTGTATGACTACTTGTTGTCTGCGCAACGTGATCTTCGTAAAAAATAATTAATTGGAAAACAAAAAATCGAAACACCTAAAAACTAAATTAGCAGTAAACAAAAAACAGAAAATCTTTGGTCCCGGTTGGTAATACCAACCGGGACCAAAGGGTTCCCGCCATGCGCGCCCTCCCTTACCCACGTGGAGGTCCATCCCGGGTCGTGGACACCCGGGACGAAAGGCCACCCCCCTCTAGTCCCGCCCTTTAGTCGCGGGTCCAAAACCGGGACGAAAGGCCCTCTGGACCCGCGACTAATGGCCTGTTTTCTACTAGTGTAGTGACGGAATGAGGATTAGGGTTTAGCATAAGAAAACACTAGAATGTGGGGTAGGAAGAAGGAGACACTAGAGAGGTTTCAAAGAGTTTGTGTTCATTCATTCTCGATAATGTTCTACAAAAGCTTACCCCAAGCGATTAACATGGCCAAGTCACACAGGCTATCCAGAGAACTTATAACTGTTCATGGGCAAGCTGTTCGTGGGCCAGTATTGTGCCAGGGAACTAGTTTTGTTTTTGAACATAAAGATTTTATTCATCTAGGTGCATTTTACAGAAAGGAGCGTGAATGGTGACACGCTGATCTGGCAGAGAATATCTCTACTTGTACATTCTTTTGAACCTGAGCATAAGCATCGGAAAGTTACAGGTCTAGACTGGATTTTAAGAAAGTCTAGCTAAATGATGAGCCTCGGTATTTCGGTCCTGTTGATGTGCCGGATGGTGCTTTGATGGAAGGATGGGTTGTTTGTCGCTGATGCTTCAGAGGCAAGCACTGAACAATCAGTATGGAAGTAGGGGTCCTGAATATGAAGAACATCTGTCTACATTGTTGCAAGTAGGAGCCCATAAGTCTCGGCCTCAAGGGGTGAAGACGCTGGTGGAGACATCGCCGAGATGTTCAGCTACATGAAGTGGTTGTTGCTATGGACCTGAATAACAACACCGATACCTGCATGTTTTGTAGATAAATTCTGTTGCATATCCCAAGCTGCATCACAAAAAACTGTATTCGTGCCAGGGAACTAGCTGTGGGCCATCTTGCGCCTATCGAGCCTAATCTGAATTTGGCGCCAACTCGTAGCGTAGAAATCTCATCTGCTTTACTCGGTTGTCTAGTCGAACAAGGCACACTTAGATGGATGTCGAACATGGTAATAATGGCGCAACTGGTTGTCCCTATTTTAGCACATCGGCTCGTTGTACGATGGCTGACTTTGAGGTGTGTTCTTCTTAGCTAGTTCCTTCTTTATCATACGACCGTACACATTCGACTTGCCCTTGGAAACCCAGTGCTAGATCTTGGCTATTTGTTTGGGAGAAAAGAGACTGCCACTTATAACAAGTTTGTCAAAGTTTATGCCTAGGGCCGTAAACTCTGGACCTCTGATCGTCGAGATAACTCCTTGTTGATCCTTCTTGAAGCTCACCAGATACGACTCTAGATCCGTGTCCTCATGCTTCCGACAGAGTGACTCGAACTCCTCCTCCCCTTGCTTCTTCCACGTCTCAAAGCCTTGATGTTGATCGTCGGACAACTCCTCATAGTTGGCTTCATGATGCCGTCAGCGTTGAGTTGGCAGAATCCATGTTCTTTGCATTGGTCGTTGTTGTCCAATTTTCCGATTTAATCATCCTGGCAGAGTGGCCAAAAGTGTGTTGCCACACGAACACGTCCTCGTGTACCCGTGGCGCCGAAAAAGATAATAAGCAACTCACACCGTAGGAGGCCGACTCACAGTGTGATAGGCAAGGTATCGAGTCGACGATTTTAAGACCCGAAGCCCTAGTTCCTCGAGAGGGAGCCCGTCGTAAGTTGCAACGAAGGATAATTTAACCGCTCTTAACTCGGTTATCGGTTGGGGAATGAAATCTATGAGAACTCGCCGGCAAAGGAAAGCATGGACAATGATTTGAGGTAAAACGTAAATTGCATATGTGTCAACTGTTTGCTTAATTTCAATCGGCTATCACCCCTTACGTATATACGGATGACTAGTTTTTCCCTACACGTTCTAGACAGCTTTACCCGGTTTTACATGTTCGAATCTAAGTCAAACTCTAGTTCGATACTTGGTATGCCGACCTCTGGTTTTGTATCTTCGTGCGGGAACCGACTTGATCTTTGAGTTTCCACGCATTAGTCGGCTGCACGTATTACTCGGTTTTGGCATGACATCTATAATATTCGAGTCGTAGTGCCTCTCCTACATGCCTATGTCGGCTCTCTGTCCGGCCACTCCTGAATCTCTACTATATAATATTGCTTGAAGAGGTGTTGGTGCGTTTTTCACTTTTCCAGTTTTATCCCTACAGGTTTTAAAATATTACATTATGTGCCACTGCTAAGTAAAATATCCCCGTTGACCTCGCGAAGTCGCGATTCGCGAAACGCCGCGGCCGCTGCTTCCCGGACCCCTCTCTGGCCTCCCTCCTCACCTTCGATCTCCGGCGGCCAGGACCGAACGAAAAAAATACTCTTAGCAATTCCCCATCTGGCAGCGCCGAAGCAGCTGCAGTGGGCGGCACGATGTCGGCGCCGCGGGAGCAGATCGTGGAGGATTCTAGGCGGAGGGAGAAGAAGGGATCATGCTCCGTTCATTCCACGGCGGCGCCGTCGACAGGCCTCCTCGGCGAGCCCAAGATACAGGCGGTGGAGCTCAATAGCCGCGTCGAGGCATAATCTGAGTTCCTCTTCGAGAAGAGAGCAGAGAGGTGGCAGCGGCTCCGCCCATGATGGTCGGCCCCCGCGCTCTGCTGCGGAAGCGGACATACACAGACTCTCCCCCGCCGACGGCTTCCTCTGCGGTAACAGTTAGTCCGTCCTATCTATTTCTTCTTTGTGTTCTCGTTCCTGCTAATGTGGGGAATTCCGTCGAGCACTTTGCTGACCCAGTGATTAGTTACAGCAGTGAAGGAGGGGGTCGACGAGATGATCAAGCACGTCGCCAGGAGCCCTCCGTTGGGCTCTACTACGTTCAGCAGCAGTGCAGCACGCCCATCCTCCTAAACGTAAGGTCCAGCGCACCCTTTCCCCTCTTAATTTGCTCTTTGTTCAGTGCTGATGACGATGATTCGTTTTTAAGCATGCTCTGTTGTGCATTGGGATTAGGATTTATATCAGTTATGTTGTCAATCTGGAATCTGAGCTCAGCCGTGCGCGTCTCAATTGACGGAAAACAATGATTGGTTTATCTTGATTAAGTGAATTAGGTCGGGTAAGATTGAATTTTTTTGTATCTTCTCCACACAAAAAACTGCGTTAGTCTATGACCTATCCATACCGTTTACCATGAGATAATTCATCTACTGTTGTGCTCGACTTTTTAGACTGATTCATTTTTGTGCAGTATTGCAATATACTTCCTCACGTATGAAGCAATTATGAAAGCTGTGTGGATATAGACCGAGCAGTGTGATATTGTCCCTTGAATATGATCTTGGTACCTTAAAATGAATGAAGTAATATACGATATGGAACTATATTATTATTTGGAATTCCCTTTTATACTATGCAGACTCTTTCACTATGTACTTAAGTGCATTTACTTAGTGTTGGCTGCCTCATTACAGACTTAGGCCATTTTAGTCGCAGATCCAAACCAGCCACAACATTGTAGCCAATCAATACCAGTTTCTGATTAGCACCAGCAGAGCCTGGTTTGGAGAAACCTTAATTCAGTTTTCTTAATTTCAGCTAGCCAGGTCCTACTGTTCATATAGCCGTTAAAACATGATAGGACTTTGAGTATGCATGAAGCTTCGTTCTGAAGTACAAAGCTTATTATTTGGCGTCACTATTCAGGCCGTTACATTCTTTTGGTATTTTCTTAATAAATTCCGACGCGTTCTTTTTCTTCTAGCACCATAAGTTTTTAGCATTAATCAATGTTTCCTAATTTTCTTAGCTGTTCAATGACTTGATATGTTCTTATACTTTTGATGCATATTTATCTTTATTCCTAAATGGAGCCAAAATAGCGATCTTTTCATCTGAATTATTGTCCTCACTGGGAGACACTCTTAGCATCAGATTTAGAGAATTCCTAGATTGACATGTAATGATGTGTTACAGTGTAGTCTGTTACGGGGAGAAAATCTGGTGAGCTCATTCAAGATTTACTACTACTTCAGCTCAAGTTTGCACCGGTTAATTAAGCCTGTTCTTCAACTCCAGTTTGCACTGGTTAATTAAGCCTGTTCTTCATCTCCAGCTGCCATAATTTCCTTTCATGTTTAACTAAACTACTCATGATCTTGTGAGTAGTTTATTTTTATGTTGAACCTTGCATCTTGAAATTAAGTCGCTCTGAGTCGCTGGGGTCCGCGGCGTTCCAATCCATCACGTACTTGCCAACCGAGCCGAGGCTGTTATCACTCGGAGTGCGAAGACTCGGAAGAACATGGCTGTTGACCCGGGGGCGGGAAATCATCTCGGAGAGGTCTTGGTACGCCTGGCTTGCTGTTGGAGTTACAGTAATTTGCCTGCTCTGGGCGGTTGAAGGTTGGCCGGAGGCTTGCTGAGTCGGCACAATTGGAGGCGGTGGTGCCAGAGTATGGACCAGTACTAGGGGCTGCTGCTGCTCCTTCTGATGCTTGTCTTGCTGCAGCTTTTGCTGTTTCTCTTGTTGTTGTTTCTGCCCCTTCTCCTTCTGCTGTTGCTGTTGTTGCTTCAACTGTTGCTGCTGCTGGTTGTGCTGATGCTGTGCACGAGGTGAGAGTCTGGGATCCGACTTAGACGAGGTCTTAATCGGAGTATTGGCCCGCTCCATCTCCAAGTCCTTAAGAGGAGAGAGGGGAGTTTGGTCTCGGCCCGGAGCCGAGGTTTGCTCAAGGCCTTGGCCTCCTCCCAGATCCGAATCAGGATTCAGCGGCGGAATGTCGGCCGAGGTAGCGCGCACCGGGGAAGGGATTGCCCCTCCGGGGCTGCTAATCCCGGTGTTGGCCGCCCAGGATGGCGATGAAGGAATAGGAGAGAAAATAGAAGTATGGGTCTGTTTCACGGTGATGGGGTCGCTGCATAAACCAAAGTAAAGTGTTAACTCGGATTAGGTTAACTTCGGTTAAAGGAAAGAAGGAAAGCAAGAAAAGTTACACGAAGATTATCTTACCCCTTGCTGGTTGGTAGGGCCTTAGTCGTACGCTTGGAAACGGCTCGCTTAGGTTTCTTAGCCGGAGGAGCCGCTGACCCGGACGCGCCGGAGCGTTTTCGGGATGTGCCTTGGGCACCCGGATTGGCTGTAGCAGGAGGTGCAGACCATGAAATAGGGATAGCATCAATGGGATCTAGGATTTGACAATTGTCATCTTCGTCGTCTAACAAGTCTTGAACGAAGACACGAGCGGATGGCTTACCCGAGGTAGAAGTCCTGGCACGAGGAACCGGCATATAATCTTAGTTGTCCGGATCTTCAGTCTCCTCGGGTCGCTCACGGCGATCTTTTGTCCACTTCCTGGTGTTCAGGTCCCCATCTTCGGTGGTTTGTCGAGTAAACAGCTGCAAGAAAAGCGAAGTAGATTCAGATTAATCAGATGGTGCATCACCGAAATAAAAATAGCCTCGGAAGGCAGAGTTATGTCGGTTCAAGGGCGATAAACTAACCCGAGGCGCAAGTCGAGATCGGTCATACGGCTCTACGCCCCATTGCAAATCATCTGCCATCTCGGTTTGGGCGATGGCCTTGACCCGCCTCCTAACTTGGGGGTGGGTGAGATCATGAGTGCTGATCCGGATAGGGTCCAGCAAACCACTCATGTGGCAAATCTTGTGCACACGGTGCTGAAGAGGGTTGACTCCGCGAATGACGAAAGTGCTCAGAGGTCGTCTGCACACAACTTCTTTTCCAGCAGACCCTCGAGGGTTTGGTGAATCAGTTGGACCTCAGGAAGGGTATCCTTCGGATCATAATTCCAGTTTAACTCGGCTGTGGGGGGGAGTGATCTTGAACTCTGGCAGGTTGAGAACATCCCCCGCTGCTGGGCTCTTGACATAGAAAAAGGACCTTTGCCACTTCCAGTAAGATTCCAAGCCGGTAATCCGAGGAAAGATGGACTGCTTCCTCGGAGTGATGCTAGCCGCACCGCATGCGGTCATCTCCTTCGAAACCTCCTTGTCCTTATTCGGGATAGTTTGCTTCCGGAGGCGGAAGTACTTGGCCCAGGCGCTGACAGGCCAGAGGCCGAGATACCCCTCGGTGAAGGAGCCAAAGGATGAGAGTGACGTAATGGCGTTGGCGGGGAGATGGTGAGGTTCCAAACCGAAGAAGTCGAGAAAGTCCCGGAAGAAGGGGCTAACTGGGAATCCAAACCCGCGCTGAAAGTGCGCAAGGAAGACCACTCGTCCCCCGGTTCTAGAACCGGTTCGAGTTCCGATCCAGGAAGCCGGCATATAGCCTCGGCCGTAATGCGCCGGGTCTTGCGCAGCCAGTCGAAGTCATCTTGTTCTACGTCGGATCCCTCCCATCCGCCTCGGTTGCTGAGTGCCGCCGATGACTCGGCCGGGTCGGGAGTACTACGACCTGTCATCTCAGGACCAAACCTGCAAAAAAGTACAAATACAACCGACATAAGTAACTCGGAGTTATGAATCTAGAATCGGAACAAATGACCCGGAGAAACAATGCAAATGACTCGGAAGCCGAGGCAAATGACCCGGAGAAACAATGCAAGTAACTCGGATACCGAGACAAATGACCCGGAGAAATAATGCAAATGACTCGGAAACCGAGGCAAATGACCCGGAAGAGCCATGCAGCTGACTCAGGAGTAGAGCACGGAAACCGAATTAAGTAATTCGGGAACCGAGATAAAATAACTCGGAAACCGAGATAAGTATCTCGGTTTAGATTATCTATTGACTTCGGAAAGATGAGTCGGGTAAAAGCTATAAACATGAGTTTGCATGAATCTGTGAGCAAATGAGATCTACCGAGCGAGTAAAATAGGAAGTAAAACATGAGTCTAAGGCAGAGAACGATGAAGCTTTCAGGAGCCCTGTCAGAATATCAGTGCGAAGGAGATCTAGAAACGGATCTAAGTAGGTGCATCTATGAGCAAACAAAGCTAATCCTAGCAACTCTAGTGTTTGGAGATCTAGAACACCCTAAGGATGAACCATGAAAATAATGCTAGGAAGAACACTCAAGATGATTCATGAACAAGACGGAGATTGGGAATCCATACCAGCATGCAGATCCCGCGGGAAGGAGTTTGGCGGCGGCGGCGTGGTCGATTCCAGTCATCGACGGCCGCGGAGCGTTCCCGGCGTCGTGCGAATGCGGAGTGTTCTTCGCGGCGGCTGCGGCGGCGGAAGTGCTTTCGCAGTGGAGAGGGGAGTGAAGGAGGAAGAAAGCCTCACCGTTCCTCTTTCCCCTAATTTATAGGTGTGGAGGCGTGCGGTTTGCGAAGCGGCGGGGGGCAGTTCCCCAAACCGCGCTCGGATCTTAGTGCGCACGATCTGGCCGTGGTAACCGTCCCTTCATGGGCGTAGTGGTGGGCCTGCCATCATTGGCGCGGTTATCCAGGCGTCGCGCGGGGTGGTCAAATGTGGTCAAAAGTTGTGCTTGAAGTGACCGAACACGACACTTGTGACGTATGCGACGTGCGGTGCGCGGCGCGTGTAGAGGCACGGTCGGCCGTACGCGCGAATCAAGGCAAACCGAGATATGAAAGCCGTGACTGGAACTCGATGAAGTTAAGAAGAATCCCGTAGTATCGGTTGGACCAAAGTCGGACAAAGTTGTTAATTTGACTCAGTGAAACTCGGTCAGACCGAGACATACTTGAGTCGGAAAGGCAGTTAGTCTAATTTGTTTCATTAAACCTGGCGTGGCCCTCCATCCGAGGCTGTAGGACCGCACCAGCTTCGGGGACTAATGTCGGGGGGCTCCCCCCGGGTAGGGTAAGTTGTGGTATGAAGAGCTCTAAAGAGTGGACCGGGTCAAGGTCAAACCGGGTCAACCAAGTCCTGAAGGGACCGAGACATGGTGTAGTTACAAACCGGATTATGGCAGCCGGGTCATGTTAGCTGAGTCATCTTAACCGACATGCCAACGTCGATCTACTCTTGTTTATTCGCATGTGCAGGAAAGAGACGAAGAGGATCCGGCATAGCCTTGCTGGGTCAAAGAAGGGAATCCGGCATATCTATGCCGGGTTAAAGAAGAGAAGACACCTTACCTCGGATAGGAAGTCAAGGGCCTTTGTCTTTTGGCCTGGCAGAGGAGCACGCCTGGCCGGAGAACCCGGAGCCTGGCAGACTGGCATCTCGGGATGGGACAGCCCGGATAAGCTGGGACAAGACAGAAAGGGTCCTGTCATGGCAGAGACGACCCGAGATCCCGGAGGCGCGAGTCTTCTGCAGGGATCCCGGAGATCTCTGCAGGAGCACGTGAAGCCGCCGTGGAGGAGAAAACCGTTGTCACCGGAGCAGCTATAAATACCCCTGTACCTCCTCCTGCGTGAGGGACGGAAGAGGATAGAACTCATTTGCCCCCCTTGTGCTTAGCTTTATCTTCTACCTCAGACAATAACTTCATAGTCTAGCAATACAGCTCGAGGAGTAGATCTTGTACTTGTGCTTGTACTTCACCCTTATACATCGAGTGATAGGCAGGAGTAGGGGTGTTACCTCCTCACGAGGGCCCCGAACCTGGGTAAATCGTGTGTGCGTATTCGTGTGTTCTTGGTTCGATGTTCGTCCGTGCGCGCTTCTCAGCATGCAAGCCCTCCCCGGATACCTCCAGCGTCCTATCGGCCCCGCACTTAGCCATACCTATGGCATCTGCCGTGACACCACCACGACAGATTTGAAAGAAAAATTAAAAAGAAGTGAAGATCTTCGTCTCCAATGCCTAGAAGAGATGATGAAATTAGAGTTCAAGCTTTCCGACATCGTCGATGAACACGAGTTCAAGCTTGCCGACGTTGTCGATACTCACGAGATCAAGATGGATGCAATGTGCTTGAAGATTAAAAATATTAGAAATTATGCCATTAGTCAAGAGGCTTGGTATCATTAAGCTGTTGGTTCAATAATTACCTTAGTTGCGATTTTGATCGCATTTGTTGTTGGATTTAAATTCTTTGGATAATTGTATGTTGGTTTAAATGTATGTTTTATGAGAACTATGTATTACATTTGGTCACTACTCTACTTTGGTTTTAATGTGATGAACTTGTATTAATGAATATGGTTATTTCTCTATTATGTTCGTTTACCGTAATGGGTTTTAGCGGTGATTGCACATGAGTCATCCATGGATGTACGCTGACCGACGCTCTACTGAGTACATTGAAGGCGTGCAATCTTTTCTCAACGTGGCTGAGGCAAACACGCGGAATGGTTTTATGTGTTGTCCATGCCGTAACTGTCGGAATGAGAAGGATTACCCTCGCTCACAAACCCTTCACATCCACCTGACTCAGTTTGGTTTCATGACGGCTATAATTTTTGGACCAAGCATGGAGAAAGAGGGGTTATGATGGAAGACAACGAAGAAGAAGCGAACGATGACAACTACATGTGCCCTGAATACGGTGGTAACGCAAGGGGGGAAGCTGAAGATGAAGTGGTACCAAATGAGCCCATCATACATGATGATTTACGTGGGGTTATCGTTGATGCACAGACCGAAGCAGAAAGTGCACTTGAGAAGTTGAAGTTGCAACACATGTTAGAGGATCACAAAAAAAGTTGTACCCACCTTGCAAAGATGGCAACACAAAGCTCGGTACCACACTGGAATTACTGCAATGGAAGGCATAAAATGGTTTATCTGACAAGGGATTTGGGAATTTACTGAAAATAATGAAGCAAAAGCTTCCAAAGGATAACGAATTGCCTGACAGTACGTATGAAGCAAAAAAGATTATCTGCCCTCTAGGATTAGATGTGCAGAAGATACATGCATGCATTAATGACTGCATCCTCTACCGCGGTGAGCAGTACGAGAATATGAATGAATGACCGGTATGCGGTGCATTGCGGTATAAGATCAGACGAGATGGCCCTGGTGATGTTGAGGTCCAGCCCCCAGGAAGAGGGTTCCTGCCAAGGTGATGTGGTACGCTCCAATAATACCACGGTTGAAACATTTGCTCAGAAACAAAGAGCATGCCAAGTTGTTGCGATGGCACAAAGAAGATCGCAAGAGCGATGAGACGTCGAGACACCCGGCTGATGGGTCATAGTGGGGAAAAATCGATAGAGAGTTCAAGGAATTTGCACATGATGCAAGGAACTTAAGGTTTGGTCTAAGTATGGATGGCTTTAATCCTTTTGGGGAGCAGAGCAGCAGTCATAGCACCTAGCCTATGACTCTATGTATCCATAACCTTCCTCCTTGGTTGTGCATGAAGCGGAAGTTCATTATGATGCCAGTGCTCATCCAAGGCCCGAAGCAACCCGACAACGACATTGATGTGTACCTGAGGCCATTAGTTGAAGAACTTTTACAATTGTGGCGTGATGAAGGGGTACGTGTGTGGGATGATCACAAACAGGAGTCATTTGACCTACGAGCATTGTTGTTTGTAACCATCAATGATTGGCATGCTCTTAGTAATATTTCAGGACAGTCAAACAAGGGATACAATGCATGCACGCACTGTTTAGATAAGACTGAAAGTACATATTTACTAACAAGAATGTGTACCCAGTCATCGTCGATTTCTTCCAGCGCAGCATCCCGTAAGAAAGAGAGGCAAGCATTTCAAAGGTGAGGCAGATCACCGGACGAAGCCACCCCTCCCTACTGGTGATGTTATATATGATATGGTCAAGGATTTAGAAGTAATCTTTGGAAAGGGTCCTGGCGGACAGTCTGCTCCGCATGACGCTCATGGACACGTACATCTGTGGAAGAAGAAGTTTATATTTTGGGATCTACCCTATTGGAAACTCCTAAAGGTCCGCTCTGCAATCGATGTGATGCATGTGACGAAAAGTCTTTGCGTGAACCTGCTAGGCTTCTTGGGTGTGGATGGGAAGACAAAAGATACGCCGGAAGCACGACAGGACCAGCAACTTATGAAAGACCCAGACAACCAACATCCAATGAAGACGGATAAAGGACGTCGAAGTCCTGCTAGCTACGCTCTTACCAAAGAAGAGAAGGAGATATTTTTTGAAGTCCTGAGCAGTATGAAGGTCCCATCTGGCTTCTAGTCGAATATAAAGGGAATAATAAATATGGCAGAGAAATAGTTCCAGAACCTAAAGTCTCATGACTGCCACGTTCTTATGACTCAATTGCTTCCGGTTGCATTGCGGGGGCTTCTACCGGAAAATGTTCGACTACCCATTGTTCAGCTATGTGCGTTCCTCAATGCAATTTCGCAGAAGGTAATCGATCCAGCCACTCTAGGAAGGTTATAGAAGGATGTGGTTCAATGTCTCGTTAGTTTTGAGTTGGTGTTCCCACCATCCTTCTTCAATATTATGACACATCTCCTAGTATAACTGGTCGACGAGATATTCTGGGTCCTGTGTTTCTACACAATATGTTCCCCTTTGAGAGGTTCATGGGAGTCTTGAAGAAGTATGTTCATAACCGTGCTAGGCCAGAAGGAAGCATCTCCAAAGGCTATGGAACAGAGGAGGTCATTGAGTATTGTGTTGACTTTATTCCTGGCATTAAGCCGATTGGTCTTCCTGAATCGCGACATGAGGGGAGACTGAGTGGAAAAGGCACTCTAGGAAGTAAATCAACAATATGTAGGGACGGGCATTCTTTCACACAAGCACACTACACAGTTCTACATAATTCCAGTTTGGTGGCTCCGTATATCCAGATACACAAGAATATTGTACGCTCTAACAACCCGGGGATGGATGACTCCTTGATTACAAAGGAACACATGGAGAATTTTGGCGGTTGGTTGCAAACACATCTCAACAATGACAACACTGTCTCAGATGAGCTGTACTTGTTGTCTAGGGGACCATCTTCGACTATTTGGACTTTCCAAGGGTACGAGATAAATGGGAATACATTTTACACGAACGCCCAAGATAAAAAAGAGCACCAACCAAAACAGTGGTGTCCGCTTTGATGATTCAACAAACAACAATGGGCGAAAGGTCACGGTCACATATTATGGTTACATAGAGCAGATATGGGAACTTGACAATGGACCTTCTTTTAAGGTCCCTTTGTTCTGGTGCAAATGGTTCAACCTGAAAGGCGGCGGGGTAAAGGAAGACCCATTGTACGGAATGACTACAGTGGATCTCACGAATCTTGCGTATGACACCAAACCATTCGTTCTAGCCAATGATGTGGCT